>OU342745.1:235623157-237116292 GCA_910589775.1 Avena eriantha
ATAAGAACACACATGCAATGACTCTAGCTGTGGTTCATGAAAAGAGCAGACATGCAATGACACAGGTGGATCCATGTGTGGTCTGTGGGAAGAACACACATGCAATGACTCTGGGTGTGGTTCATGATATGGTTTGCAAGAAGAACACACATGCAATGACTCTGGCTGTGGTTCATGAAAAGAGCACGCATGCGATGACTCTAGCTGTGGTTCATGGGAAGAGCAGACATACAATGACACTGGTGGATCCATGTGTGGTTCATGGGAAGAACACACATGCAATGACACTGATGGATCCATGTGTGGTCTATGGGAAGAACACACATGCAATGACACTGGTGGATCCATGTGTGGTTCATGGGAAGAACACACATGCAATGACACCGGTGATATGTGGTTTGTGAGAAGAACACACATGCAATGACTCTAGCTGTGGTTCATGAAAAGAGCAGACATGCAATGACATTGGTGGATCCATGTGTGGTTCATGGGAAGAACACACATGCAATGACTCTGGTGGATCCATGTGTGGCCTGTGGGAAGAACACACATGCAATGACACTGGTGGATCCATGTGTGGTATGTGGGAAGAACACACATGCAATGATACAAGTGGATCCATGTGTGGTTTGTGAGAAGAACACACATGCAATGACTCTAGCTGTGGTTCATGAAAAGAGCATACATGCAATGACTCTAACTGTGGTTCATGAAAAGAGCAGACATGCGATGCCACCGGTGGATCCATGTGTGGTCTATGAGAGGAACACACATGCAATTATAACGGTGGATCCTTACGTGGTTTGTGAGAATAACAGACATGCAATGACACTGGTGGATCCATGTGTGGTTCATGGGAAGAACACACATGCAACGACACTGGTGGATATGTGGTTTTTTAGAAGAACACACATGCAATGACTCTAGCTGTGGTTCATGAAAAGAGCAGACATGCAATGACACTGGTGGATCCATGTGTGGTCTGTGGGAAGAACACACATGCAATGACTCTGGTGATATGTGGTTTGTGAAAAGAACAGACATGCAATGACTCTAGCTGTGGTTAATGAAAAGAGCATACATGCAATGACACCGGTGGATCCATGTGTGGTTAATGAGAAGAACACACATGCAATGACACTAGGTGTGGTTCATGATATGGTTTGTGAGAAGAACACGCATGCAATGACTCTCGCTGTGGTTCATGAGAAGAGCAGACATACAATGACACATGTGGATCCATGTGTGGTTCATGGGAAGAACACACATGCAATGACACTGGTGGATCCATGTGTGGTCTGTGAGAAGAACACACATCCAATGAACTCTAGTGGATCCTTACGTGGTTTATGAGTGGTTTATGGGAAGAACACACATCCAATGAACTCTAGTGGATCTATCTTGGCATAATTCGATGTATGCCACGATGTATTTCATTGTACAAGACACTCACTTTCCATTTTTATACTACTCAGTATTGCCCTACTCAGTTTTGCCCCCCACCCCCTCTCTATCTTTCATAGAAGCACAAATCTGTGCTCACCATGTCTGCTACTCCTTGATTGGTTATCACAGTTGTCACACGGATCGTGCGCACCAACCGTTGATTCTGTGTGATCCAACGATAATCGTTGCATAGGTCGTGCCCTTCACAGTACAGTGTGAGACATCATGGATGTCTCCCTCAGCGAGACTTCTACAAGAAGGAACACGATGCCGTCCATGGAAAAAGTCGTCGAGCGGTCATGTCATGTTTAATCAAGTCTGAAAAGCCTACTACTTCTACTACTACGCCACAATGCATGCGTCAAAGAGTGCACGGTCGTCGATGGACGGCTGCAATTTATTGCCACTTAATTTTAATAAGACATATCCCTTTTTTACGCAGCGGCTCTCAATCGCCAATTTTAGGGCCATGTCATACTTCGTACATAGAAATTGTATGTGCGCCCTTTGCATGCAGATCAATACAGAACTGCCATGCATGGCTCAGGAAAAAATGTGACGTACCATGCGCGTGTCGCGGTCCATGGTGCAGTCGACTGCGCGGTGCGTTGCATGAGATTATCACTTTGCGGCCCGAAATTTGGGGTGTATAGGCAACGCGGTACCCAAGTTCTCTGAAATCAGCCGGGGTGACTACAGTTGGTGTGCCAAATACTCAGAGGGTCTTTTTCGGCACGAATTCAACTTTACGTTTCAATACAAAAAATCAGGCTCCCATCGCTTAGGCGCGGTGGCTATCACGTAGGCTTGTAGTGTTGGCAAAGTGGATATGACAACGCCCCCTACCCAGTGTATTGACGTGACAAAACAGGGCCCATGTATCAGCGTTATAATTATTTTTTGTTTACTCAGAAGCTGGAACGGCCACCGCCACGCGTCTCTCCTTGGACTTCCGTCCCAATCGTTAACCCCTACCATAAAAGCGCATTGACGGTTCCACCGTTCCCCTGTCTCGCAGAAACCACTCTTCTCCTTCTTGTCATCTACTATCTTCTTCCTGACTTCTCCTTGCCGCCATGGAAGATCTACGCACTCTAGAGACAAGCTTCACCACCCATGACAACAAGAAGATAGACGTTGTCTACACCAATGAGGAGGAGACAGTGGTGCGTGTCCTGAGGATGTACGAGGGTTGGCTTGGGATAGACGAGGACAAGTTTGTGGGATTGGACCTCAAGTACACCCCAGAGCACCCATATGAAGGGAGTGAAATCGCCGTCGTTCAACTTGCCATGCGGAAACACGTCCTCGTCTACCACCTCTCCCGGTTTGTAGATCTGCTCTATGTAGCTAACCGCTTTTAGGTTTTTCTCCTCTTGTTCTTTATCCACTCGCTCATCTTGCAACTACTGGATTTTACTTAGGACCAAATAAATTAGGGTTTGCCTATGTCTCAATCGACTGAGATTTTTTTAGTCTCAATCACCTAAGAAAAGTGCAACCGTAGTTAAAAGAAATGTGCAACTCGTTCAGTCAACTGAGAAATAGCAAAACCGAATAAATTATGACAATACAATGTTGAGAGTCTTGATCTTGCATTTACTAAACTTTTCAAAATTATATTGAGATGATGATCTTGCATTGACAAAATATTTGTAGTTACAGATTTTGGTGATGACAAACTACATACTTTCAGGACTGACATGAAATGTCCGGCGCTGCGCCAGTTCCTTGAAAAAAAGGGAATTGTTTTCTTCACTATCGACACAACAACTGATTTTTCGAAATTGTATCAAGAGGAAATTATAATTCCTGTGCACAACTGGATCGATATTCAGCATCTTGTCAAGATCCTAGGGGGTAGGAAGAAGGATGAAATGGCATCACTCACAACTAGAATCCTCGATGAGTCGTACGACACAATGAAGGAAGATTTCCCTACGGATAGGCACGATTTCTGGGACGAGTGGCCGTTGTCTGATATAAACCTGAACTATGCAGCCATAGATGCTTACGTGACCTACCAGCTATACAAGAAGATCCACTTTTTTCAATGTTACCTTGTGTTTTGCCCTATTTGCAAGAGGGAAGATGAGCTTAGGGGAGCCCTTTGTAGAAAATGCGGAATAGCTGAGTTTGAAGCTGAATATGCAAAGAAATTGGCTGCATCTGAAGAAGCTGACAGAGAGGCTGCAGAAGTAGCTGAAAGAGAGCTTGCAGCTAAAGAAGCAGCTGACAGAGAGGCTGCAGCTGAAGCGGCAAACAGAGAGGCGGCATCTTCTAGCGGTAACAATCAGGCCTATGATGCACCGCTAATTGTGCTACAGGACGCTGAAGATAGGAAAGCCAAGTCAGATGCCATTGGGACAAAGTAGTTCGTCGGACGTGGAGTACCTAGAATGATGGAAAGCGCGTCAAGTGGTCTGATGAGGAGTGAATTAAATTTTACTTGTCAGTGTTATGTTTCTGTTTTGTGGAACTCAGTTAGCTTGCCAAGATGTGTAGCGCATCAAGTGATACTAGTAAAATAAATTTAACCCTCGTTGCGTTATGTTTATGTATGTGTCTTGTAGCTTGTCAAGATGGTAGCTTCTTAACTAGCAGTTTGAAAGAGTGCCCTTTTCCTCTCTCGCTAAACATATATGTTTCATTTTGCCCAAATTGGTAGCAAATCTAGAGAAGATTCTCACTTTGATATTTCGTTCTCTTTTGGACCTCTTTTTGCCTCTGATCAGGTAGCAAATCTAGAGCAGCAAATCACACCAGGCAGAATACATTCATTCAGAAAACAAAACAAATGTAGATATAGCTGTGCGCAGATAAATAGGATATAGCAATACAAAGTAGGTTGCTTAACGAGGTTCGATGCATTCAGCCAGAAATAGGATATAGCCAGGAGACGAGGGCCTCCACGCCGGCGGCCACGGAGGCGACAATGGCCACCTTATCCTCCTCGGCCATCGCCGGCATGGACGGGGTATTCTCGGGAGTTTACGGATGCTGGTGGGGCAGTGGAGAGGGTTGCGTGGGGTCAGTGAGCTCAACCGTTAAGGTGGATAGAAGCAAGGCACGTTTCATTGCACCACCGTGCAACACGCCGCATAGTCTAATGCACCGTGCACCGCGACACGTGCACGGTACGTCATGTTTTTTTCCTAGGCCATGCATGGCAGTTCTGTATTGAGCTGCATGCAAAGGGCGCACACACAATTTCTATGTACAAAGTTTGACACGGCCCTAAAATTGGCGATAGTTAAAAGTAGAAATGTAGAGGGGGGATAGGTGGTTGTACGACGAGATTTGTGGGGTTGTGCTAGATTCACTAGAGGGATGTGTTGATGACTACGGGTGACAAGATGAACCGGAGACGTTAGGTCTCATCGAGCTCAATTGTTCGGCCTCCGACTAGCGTGTGCAATATTCTTACGGTGGGCCCTAGTTGGAAGTGAGATTGAAAGCCGTTGCGTAAAAAATGGGATGTGTCTTATTAAAATCAAGTGACAATAAATTGCAGCTGTCCAACAACGACTGTGCACTAGATGGTGCATGTGTTTGGGCGTAGTAGTAGTAGTAGTAGTAGTAGTAGTAGTAGGCTTTTTAGACTTGATTAAACGTGACATGACCGCTTGATGACTTTTTCCATAGACGGCATCGTGTTCCTTCTTGTAGAGGGAGACGTCAAGATGGTAGCTCGTTAACTGGGAGTTTGAAAGAGTACCCTTTTCCTCTCTCGCTAAACATATATGTTCATATTTTCCCAAATTGGTAGCAAATCTAGAGAAGATTCTCTCTTCGATAATTCGTTTCCTTTTGGACCTCTTTTTGCCTCCGATCAGGTAGCAAATCTAAAGCAGCAAATCACACCAGGCAGAATACATTCTTTTAGAAAACAAAACAAATGTAGATATAGCTATCCGCAGCTAAATAGGATATAGCGATAGAAAGTAGGTTGCTTAACGAGGTTCGATGCATTCACCCAGAAATAGGATATAGCTAGAAAGAAGCTGCTTAGCAGCAGCGGCAGCCGCCGCAGCTACAGGCACATCCTGCACGCGCCCGCGCCTCCGCCTCCTCCTCCTCCATCTGACGCTTCCTCCACTTCTTGCTGCCCAGTCCCTTGATCTTGGGGACCTTGGGCCTGATTGGAGCGATGCGACCCTCTTTGATGGCCAACTGCTGGAGGTTTCGGAGGTGAATGCTGAGAGCCCGGTGTTCAGCGATGTAGGCGTTGATGTTCACGGTCTCGCACTCGCCGCCTTTGTGGATGCCAGAGCCCGCGGCCTCTGCATGCTTCATTAAGGAGAGGAAGTCGGTGCGGTCGGGGCCACTCGCACAACTATAGGCGACCCCCTTGCGGAACGGGTAGCGCCAGGGGCCGCCCCTGAAGAAGGCGGCGTACTTGCCGGCCCGCAGCCTCCTCAGCACCTGACGAGTCTTGGTGTGTATGGACTCGTCATCACTATAGACGTCACTGCCGGAAACCTATTGGAAGAAAAGTAAAATGGGGGAGCATATGATGTAAGAAGATCGAGCAATCAAAATGCGAACAAGCGAATCCTAATAAACCAACATCTAGCATCCAACGATGGGAACTGTAGAAGAACCAGGGGAGGGGAGCAAACCCTAGTTACCTCCGACCATGGGTCGTCGATGCCGGTGTCGTAGGGGTAGAGCGGAGCGATGTACTTATCTGGATCGTAGGTGCCCCAAAACTGCTTGATCCGCTTGTGACCGGCGGGGGCCTCCTCGCTGGCGGGGGCCTCCGCTTCGGCGGCTCCATCGGTAGCAGGGCCGGGGGCCTGAATGGGAACGGCGGCTGCCATTGATGCCTCGACTAGGGCCTGGACAGGGACAGTGGCTGCTTTCAACGCGTCGAGGTGGGTTGGCGAGGAGATGGGGGCCTCCTCGCTGGCGGCCTCGGAGGCGACGATGGCCACCTTATCCTCCTCGGTCATCGCTGGCACGGACGGGGTATTCTCGGGAGTTTGCGGATGCTGGTGGGACAGTGGAGAGGGTTGCGCGGGGAGAGTGAGCGAGAGTGGGAATGGGTGTGCGGAGAGGGGCTCTATAGTTAAGGTGGATGGAAGCAAGGCACGTTTCGTTGCACCACCGTGCACCGCGACACGCGCACGGTATGTCACGTTTTTTTCCTAGGCCCTGCATGGCAATTCTGTATTGAGCCACATGCAAAGGGCGCATACACAATTTCTATGTACGAAGTTTGACACGGCCCTAAAATTGGCGATAGTTAAAAGTGGAAATATAGAGGGGAAGGTAGGTGGCTGTATGGCGTGATTTGTGGGGTTGTGCTAGATCGGGTAGAGGGATATGTTGATGAAGGCGGAGACGTTAGGTCTCGTCGAGATCAGCTCTTCGGTCTCCGGCTAGCGCGTGCAAGCTTCTTACGGTCGTGCCCAGTGGGAAGTGAGATTGAGAGGCGCTACGTAAAAAATGGGATATGTCTTATTAAAATCAAGTGGCAATAAATTGCAGCTGTCCATCGACGACCGTGCACTCGATGACGCATACGTTGTGGCGTAGAGTAGCAGTTTTAGGCTTTTCAGACATGATTAAACATGACATGACCGCTGGAAGACTTTTTCCATGGACGGCATCGTGTTCCTTCTTGTAGAAGTCTCACTGAAGGAGACGTCTGTGCTGTCTCACGCTATACTGTGAAGGACACGACATGTGCAACGATCATCGTTGGATCACATAGAATCAACGGTTGGTGCACACGATCTGCGTGACAACTGTGATAACCAATTAGGCAGTAGTAGACAGGGTGAGCATTGATTTGTGCTTCTACGAAAGATAGAGAGGGGCGGGCAAAACTGAGTAGTACCACATAAAACCAAGGGAGATACTGAGTAGTATAAAAATGGAAAGTGAGTGTCTTGCACAATGAAATACATCGTGGCATATATCAAATAATGCCAAGATAGATCCACAAGAGTTCATTGGATGTGTGTTCTTCTCATAAACCACTCATATACCACGTAAGGATCCACAGTGTCATTGCATGTGTGTTCTTCCCACAGACCACACATGGATCCACCAGTGTTGTTGCATGTGTGTTCTTCCCATGAACCACACATGGATCCACCAGTGTCATTGTATGTCTGTTCTTCCCATGAACCACAGCTAGAGTCATCGCATGTGTGCTCTTTTCACAACCCACAACTAGAGTCATTGCATGTGTGTTCTTCTTACAAACCATATCATGAACCACACCCAGTGTCATTGCATGTGTGTTTTTCTCACAAACCACACATGGATCCACCGGTGTCATTGCATGTCTGCTCTTCTCATTAACCACAGCTAGAGTCATTGCATGTCTGTTCTTTTCACAAACCACATATCACCAGAGTCATTGCATGTGTGTTCTACCCATGAACCACACACGGATCCACCAGTGTCATTGCATGTGTGTTCTTCTCACAAACCACACATGGATCCACCCAGTGTCATCGCATGTGTGTTCTTCCCATGAACCACACATGGATCCACCAGTGTCATTGCATGTCTGCTCTTTTCATGAACCATAGCTAGAGTCATTGGATGTGTTCTTCTCACAGACCACATATCACCAGTGTCATTGCATGTGTGTTCTTCCCAAATAGCACACATGGATCCACCAGTGTCATTGCATGTGTGTTCTTCTCACAAACCATATCATGAACCACACCCAGTCATTGCATGTGTGTTCTTCTCACAGACCGCACATGGATCCACCAGTGTCATTGCATGTGTGTTCTTCTCACAAACCATATCATGAACCACACCCAGTGTCATTGCATGTGTGTTCTTCCCATGAACCACACATGGATCCACCAGTGTCATTGCATGTGGGTTCTTCCCATAGACCACACATGGATCCATCAGTGTCATTGCATATGTGTTCTTCCCATGAACCACACATGGATCCACCAGTGTCATTGCATGTCTGCTTTTTTCATGAACCACAGCTAGAGTCATTGGATGTGTGTTCTTCTCACTGACCACATATCACTAGTGTCATTGCATGTGTGTTCTTCCCAAAGACCACACATGGATCCAAAGCTAGAGTCATTGGATGTGTGTTCTTCTCACAAACCATATCATGAACCACACCTAGTGTCATTGCATGTGTATTCTTATGACAGACCACACATGGATCCACCAGTGTCATTGCATCTGTGTTCTTCTCACAGACCATATCATGAACCACATCCAGTGTCATTGCAGGTGTGTTCTTCCCATGAACCACACATGGATCCACCAGTGTCATTGCATGTCTGCTCTTTTCATGAATGTTGGGGGGATACCCCCGGGTAGGGTCACGTCGGGGTATAAAGGTCGAGTTAGCTGAGGTTCGGCAAGGCCAAAGCGAATGCTGGCCGGGTCACCTCAAGGCGGGCCAAATTACGGAGTAACCTGGACCAGGGGGGCGTTCGCCTAACTAAGTCTCGACCGGCTTAGGAACTAAGTCGGAAGTGGATGTTTGCTTGTATGCAGGAACAGGGGTGCCCGGGTCAGCTGTGATCCGGGTCATGATTGGCTTCTAGGAGAAGGAAGGAATCTTGCTGGTCAAAAAGAGGGTCCGGTACGCACTGCGTGAGCGAAGCGGACAAGAGCGGGACCACCGGGTCATGGACAACAGGGGTGACGAAGCCCGTGTCGGCTGACGCGGGCGCGGCAGAGGCTCACATAGCTAAAGCAAGCATGGCGCATGGGAAAAAGCACCCCGGTCGGCTTACCCCATTGGGAGGAGGCATATTCTTAGGAATATGCCTCCACGTATGCCCTAGGCAGGAACCGAGCCTCCCCTATAAAAGGGGGGCTAGGGCTTCTGTAGGAGGGGTTGGTCTCTCTTCTATTCTGTTTTGGGTTAGGGTTTCAGGTGTGATCTGTGGGTGAGAGTAAGAGAGCTCCTTCTTCCTCCTCTCGCCAATACAGCTCTAGGAGCACTTGTAACCTTGGAAGAAAATCAATATAAACTACTATGTGGAGAATAATTCACTATCCCTCCCTGGATTCCCCTAGCGTGTATTAGTCCCCACCTTTAGCCTATCCATGGCATCTGCCGTGACACCACCACGACAATGAACCACAGCTAGAGTCATTGCATGTGTGTTCTTCTAACAAACCACATATCACCGGTGTCATTGCATGTGTGTTCTTCCCATGAACCACACATGGATCCACCGGTGTCATTGTATGTTTGTTCTTCCCATGAACCATAGCTAGAGTCATCGCATGCGTGCTCTTTTCATAAACCACCGCTAGAGTCATTGCATGTGTGTTCTTCTTAGAAACCGTATCATGAAACACACCTAGTGTCATTGCATGTGTGTTCTTCTCACAAACCACACATGAATCCACCGGTGTCATTGCATGTCTGCTCTTTTCATTAACCACAGCTAGAGTCATTGCATGTCTGTTCTTTTCACAAACCACATATCACCAGAGTCATTGCATGTGTGTTCTTCCCATGAACCACACATGGATCCACCAGTGTCATTGCATGTCAGCTCTTTTCATGAACCACATCTAGAGTCATAGGATGTGTGTTCCTCTCACAGACTACATATCACCAGTGTCATTGCATGTGTGTTCTTCCCAAATACCACACATGGATCCACAGCTAGACTCATTGGATGTGTGTTCT
The DNA here is from genome assembly GCA_910589775.1 of Avena eriantha. Classification (NCBI taxonomy): domain Eukaryota; kingdom Viridiplantae; phylum Streptophyta; class Magnoliopsida; order Poales; family Poaceae; genus Avena; species Avena eriantha. Next base: position 235,633,254 of record OU342745.1, read on the forward strand.
TCTCACAAACCATATCATGAACCACACCTAGTGTCATTGCATGTGTGTTCTTCTCACAGACCACTCATGGATCCACCAGTGTCATTGCATGTGTGTTCTTCTCACATACCATATCATGAACCACTCTCAGTGTCATTGCATGTGTGTTCTTCTCATTAACCACACATGGATCCACCGGTGTCATTGCATGTCTGCTCTTTTCATGAACCATAGCTAGAGTCATTGCATGTGTGTTCTTCTCACAAACCACATCTCACCGGTGTCATTGCATGTGTGTTGTTCCCACAGACCACATATCACCTGTGTCACTGCATGTGTGTTCTTCCCATGAACCACACATGGATCCACCAGTGTCATTGCATGTGTGTTCTTTTCACAAACCACATATCACCAGAGTCATTGCATGTGTGTTCTTCTCACAGACCACATACCACGTGTGTGATTGCATGTGTGTTCTTCCCATGAACCACATATGGATCCACCAGTGTCATTGCACATGTGTTCTTCCCACAGACCACACATGGATCCACCGGTGTCATTGCATGTGTGTTCTTCCCATGAACCACACATGCATCCACCGGTGTCATTGTATGTCTACTCTTCCCATGAACCACAACTAGAGTCATCGCATGCGTGCTCTTTTCATGAACAGCAGCTAGAGTCATTGCATGTGTGTTCTTCTCACAGACCATATCATGAATCACACGCAGTGTCATTGCATGTGTGTTCTTCCTATGAACCACAAATGGATCCCTCGGTGTCATTGCATGTCTGCTCTTTTCATGAACCACAGCTAGAGTCATTGCATTGTGTTCTTCTCACAAACCACATATTACCGGGGTCATTGCATGTGTGTTCTTCCCATGAACCACACATAAGGATCCACCAGTGTCATTGCATGTGTGTTCTTCCCACAGACCACACATGGATCCACCAGTGTCATTGCATGTGTGTTCTTCCCATGAACCACACATGGATCCACTAGTGTCAAATTATGTGTGCTCTTCCCATGAACCATACCTAGAGTCATCGCATGCGTGCTCTTTTCACAAACCACAGCCAGAGTCATTGCATGTGTGTTCTTCTTACAAACCATATCATGAACCACACCCAGTGTCATTGCATGTATGTTCTTGTCACAAACCACACATGGATCTACTGGTGTCATTGCATGTCTGCTCTTCTCATTAACCACAGCTAGAGTCATTGCATGTGTGTTCTTCCCATGAACCACACATGGATCCACTAGTGTCATTGCATGTGTGTTCTTCTCACAAACCACACATGGATCCACCTAGTGTCATCGCATGTGTGTTCTTCCCATGAACCACACATGGATCCACCAGTGTCATTGCATGTTTGCTCTTTTCATGAACCATACCTAGTCATTGGATGTGTATTCTTCTCACAGACCACATATCACCAGTGTCATTGCATGTGTGTTCTTCCCAAAGACCACACATGGATCCACCAGTGTCATTGCATGTGTGTTCTTCTCACAAACCATATCATGAACCACACCTAGTGTCATTGCATGTGTGTTCTTCTCACAGACCACACATGGATCCACCAGTGTCATTGCATGTGCCTTCTTCTCACAAACCATATCATGAACCACACCCAATGTCATTGCATGTGTGTTCTTCTCATTAACCCCACATGGATCCATCGGTGTCATTGCATGTCTGCTCTTTTCATTAACCACACATGGATCCACCAGTGTCATTGCTTGTGTGTTCTTCCCATGAACCACACAGGGATCCACTAGTGTCATTGCATGTCTGCTCTTTTCATGAACCACAGCTAGAGTCATTGGATGTTTGTTCTTCTCACAGACCACATATCACAAGTGTCATTGCATGTGTGTTCTTCCCAAAGACCTCACATGGATCCACATCTAGAGTCATTGGATGTGTGTTCTTCTCACAAACCATATCATGAACCACGCCCGGTGTCATTGCATGTGTGTTCTTCTCACAGACCACACATGGATCCACCAGTGTCATTGCATGTGTGTTCTTCTCACAGACCATATCATGAACCACACCCAGTGTCATTGCATGTGTGTTCTTCCCGAGAACCACAACTAGAGTCATTGGATGTCAGCTCTTTTCATTAACCACACATCGATTCACCAGAGTCATTGCATGTGTGTTCTTCCCATGAACCACACATGGATCCACCAGTGTCATTGCATGTGTGTTCTTCTCACAAACCACACATGGATCCACCTAGTGTCATCGCATGTGTGTTCTTCCCATGAACCACACATGGATCCACCAGTGTCATTTCATGTCTACTCTTTTCATGAACCATAGCTAGAGTCATTGGATGTGTATTCTTCTCACAGACCACATATCACCAGTGACATTGCATGTGTGTTCTTCCAAAAGACCACACATGGATCCACCAGTGTCATCGCATGTGTGTTCTTCACACAAACCATATCATGAACCACACCCAGTGTCATTGCATGCGTGTTCTTCTCACAGACCACACATGGATCCACCAGTGTCATTGCATGCGCGTTCTTCTCACAAACCATATCATGAACGACACCCAGTGTCATTGCATGTGTGTTCTTCTCATTAACCCCACATGGATCCACCGGTGTCATTGCATGTCTGCTCTTTTCATTAACCACACATGGATCCACCAGTGTCATTGCTTGTGTGTTCTTCCCATGAACCACACAGGGATCCACCAGTGTCATTCCATGTCTGCTCTTTTCATGCACCACAACTAGAGTCATTGGATGTTTGTTCTTCTCACAGACCACATATCACAAGTGTCATTGCATGTGTGTTCTTCCCAAAGACCTCACATGGATCCACAGCTAGAGTCATTGGATGTGTGTTCTTCTCACAAACCATATCATGAACCACACCCAGTGTCATTGCATGTGTGTTCTTCTCACAGACCACACATGGATCCACCAGTGTCATTGCATGTGTGTTCTTCTCACATACCATATCATGAACCACACACAGTGTCATTGCATGTGTGTTCTTCCCATGAACCACACATGGATCCACCGGTGTGATTGCATCTCTGCTCTTTTCATGAACCACACCTAGAGTCATTGCATGTGTGTTCTTCTCACAAACCACATATCACCGGTGTCATTGCATGTGTGTTCTTCCCATGAACCACACATGGATCCACTAGTGTCATTGCATGTGTGTTCTTCCCACAGACCACACATGGATCCACCAGTGTCATTGCGTGTGTGTTCTTCCCATTAACCACACATGGATCCACCAGTGTCATTGTATGTCTACTCTTCCCATGAACGACAGCTAGAGTCATCGCATGCGTGCTCTTTTCATGAACCACAACTAGTCATTGCATGTGTGTTCTTCTTACAAACCATATCATGAACCAAACCCAGTGTCATTGCATGTGTGTTCTTCTCACAAACCACACATGGATCCACCGGTGTCATTGCATGTCTGCTCTTCTCATTAACCACAGCTAGAGTCATTGCATGTCTATTATTTTCACAAACCACATATCACCAGAGTCATTGCATGTGTGTTCCTCCCATGAACCACACATGGATCCACCAGTGTCATTGCATGTGTGTTCTTCTCACAAACCACACATGGTTCCACCCAGTATCATTGCATGTGTGTTCTTCCCATGAACCACACATGGATCCACCAGTGTCATTGCATATCTGCTCTTTTCATGAACCATAGCTAGAGTCATTGGATGTGTGTTCTTCTCACAGACCACATATCACCAGTGTCATTGCATGTGTGTTCTTCCCAAATACTACACATGGATCCACCAATGTCATTGCATGTGTGTTCTTCCCATGAACCACACATGGATCCACCGCTGTCATTGTATGTATGCTCTTCTCATAGACCACACATGGATCCACCACTGTCGTTGCATGTGTGTTCTTCTCCCAAACCATATCATGAACCACACCCAGTGATATTGCATGTGTGTTATTCCCATGAACCACGCATGGATCCACAAGTGTCATTGCATGTGGGTTCTTTTCATGAACCACAGCTAGAGTCATTGCATGTGTGTTCTTCTCACAAACCACATATCACCGGTGTCTATGCATGTGTATTATTCCCATGAACCACACATGTATCCACCAGTGTCATTGCATGTGTGTTCTTCCCACAGACCACACATGGATCCACCGATGTCATTGCATGTCTGCTCTTCTCATTAACCACAGCTAGAGTCATTGCATGTCTGTTATTTTCACAAACCACATATCACTAGAGTCATTGCATGTGTGTTCTTCCCATGAACCACACCCAGTGTCATTGCATGTGTGTTCTTCTCATTAACCCCACATGGATCCACCGGTGTCATTGCATGTCTGCTCTTTTCATTTACCACAGCTAGAGTCATTGCATGTGTGATCTTTTCGCAAACCACATATCACCAGAGTCATTGCATGTGTCTTCTTCTCACAGACCACATATCACCTGTGTCATTGCATGTGTGTTTTTCCCATGAACCACACATGGATCCACCAGTGTCATTGCATGTGTTTTATTCTCACAAACCACTTAAGGATCCACTGGTGTAATTGCATGTGTGTTCCTCTCATAGACCACACATGGATCCACCAGTGGCATCGCAGGTCTGGTCTTTTCATGAACCACGGTTAGAGTCATCGCATGTCTGCTCTTTTCATGAACCACAACTACAGTCATTGCATGTGTGTTCTTCTCACAGACCATATCATGAACCACACCCAGTGTCATTGCATGTGTGTTCTTCCCATGAACCACACATGGATCCACCGGTGTCATTGCATGTCTGCTCTATTCATGAACCACAGCTAGAGTCATTGCATGTGTGTTCTTTTCACAAACCACATATCACCAGAGTCATTGCATGTGTGTTCTTCCCACAAACCACATATCAACGGAGTCATTGCATGTATGCTCTTCTCATTAACCACATCTAGATCCACCCGTGTCATTGGATGCATGTTCTTTTCATAAACCGCATATGGATACTAATTAACCTTAGGAGAGCCCTAACCTTATTGTTAGACCGAGTCTTCTAGAAGGCATGCCCTAACACAGTTGTTCTGCGTATCGGTTGTTACATACCGTCCGATCGGGGCGCTTGGACGATTGGGATGGTTTTCGTGACATTGATCCGCCAGTAGTCTGTTCTGCGGCATGATTCGCCACGCTTGCTCTGGACAAACTAGCAACACCGAGGGCTCCCCTGTTGCGAGTGTCACGACTCACGAGTTGAGTGGGCCATATCCCAGTGTCACGTCCCCATTACTTCTCTTCCTCCCCGTACTTCTCTTCCTTCCTTTGGAAGCCACATTCCCCACTTCACTCCCATCCTGCTGTAGCCGCAAGCCGACAGCACTGCCATCCCAATCCCCTCTCCGGCAGCCACCCCCCTCCTCCCCTCTCGCCATGGGTTCAAGGGGAGACGACGAGGAAACGAGTCGTGATGACAGGGACGGTGATATCGATGTGAGTCGTCTCATCTCTATGTCTATCATCTGTGGCCAGTTATCTATTTTTTGAGCCAGATCTACTCCGTTTACTCATGCGCGTATGATGTGTTAGGCCAACCAGACGACGTATGACGCCGACTATCACGGTTTAGCGGATGAAGACAGTCCTATGCTATGTAAACATGGCTATGTGCCCGCTAAATTTGTAGCATTCGAAGGACGAAACGCAAGAAGGGGGTTTCTACAGTGTTAAGGACATCGTGCAATGCTGCAAGGCGGAAGTTGTGGTGTTGTCAGATGGGTAGATCTAGAGTGGCCCAAATCGATGCAGAAAACGCTGGACAAACTATGGAAAATGACTGTTGAGTTGAAAGAATCCGCATTCAGCTCACTTCTTGATAGTGTTGACATGAAGCTATGGGAACTAGTTGACACGACCAAGCATAAGCGAGATCTCATCGAGGTGGAAGACAAGGTTAGCAAAGTTGAGAAGGAGAGGGACGCAGCGTTGGCCCTGAAGGCTAAAGCAGAGCAAGAACTGACTCAAGCAAGGAAGGATCTTCACCAGGCCAAAGTCTTAATGCTGCATTACTTACTTTTGTCTGACCAATGCCCCTTGGATATTCTGCCCGTCGCTTCGTCGTCCTCGTGTACAAATAGGAGGCGCCATAGCTCGTCGCTTCGTCGCCCATCCCCTCGCCCTCTCCAATCTCCACCGCGCCGTCCACCCCCTTTCTCCCTCTCCAATCTCCACCGCGCTGCCATGGAGATGCCCTCGCTGAACTTCTACAAGGCGGTGATGTTCTTGAAGGAAATATGCCCTGGAGGCAATAATAAAGTTGTTATTATGTATTCCTTGTATATGATAGATGTTTATTTTGCATACTATAATTGTATTGAGAGGAAACATCAATACATGTGTGTTTAATAAACAAAAAGGGTTCCTAGTTATGCCTCTCTTATAAACTAGCTTGTTGATTAACAAGATGATCAAGGTTTCCTGATCATGGACATTGGATGTTGTTAATAACAAGGTCACAGCATTTGTGAAATGATGTGATGAACATTCATCCGAAGTATAGCATTACGATCAAGTCATTATTTTTATATTGCTATAACATCATACAAAGTAGTCTTAGTCCTTAGACCATGAGATCATGTTAATTGCTAACACCGGAAGAGTATCTTGATAACATCAAACGTCACACCGTAAGAGGGTGACCATAAAGGTGGGTTCAGTGCTATGAAGGTGTTATGTTGAGGCTCATGGATCAAGAGTGGAATTTGTCAATCCCGGTGACGGATAGATATACTCTGGGCCCTCTCGGTGATATCAGATTAAGATAGCTTGCAAGCAAGTGATGTGATCACTAGAATGCTATATCACGGGAACGAGAAAAGAGTGCATGTCGGTAACAAGATCAAACTAGGTATTTGGATACCGATGATCGAATCTCGGACATGTATTATATCATGAGACAAAGGGATTAAATTGCTGACATGAAAGGTTCTCACGATCACAGAAGTCATCATTGAATATGCAGGAGTCAGTATGGATCTCCAGGTCCCGCTTCTGATTATTGATCTGAGCGGAGTCTCAATCATGTCTGTATTATTCGCGAACCGTAGGGTGACACACTTCAGGGTTGCCGGACACCATTTAGGAGCACATATGTTCTAGACAAAAGGTTTGCAAAGTGCAGGAAATGTTTCGATAGAAACAGGAATTGTTTCGATAGAAACCGGAATTGTTTCAGGTGAAATTGCAGAAAGTGGTTATGCATGTGATATTGAAATGTTGCAAGGGGTTTTATGTGAATGTTTGTTAATTAAAGCAATTAACAAAATTCTGAATAAAATAAATAAAAGAGTTTTATTAATTGAGAGTTGCATTTAATTTGGTGGAAATTAAATACATGTGAGTGGGATTTTGGGTGGAGGCCATGTTTATGTGAGTGGAGGTTCACCACATGAATGAAGGAGGGGAGGAGTCCCCCCCCCCTCATGCACCGGCTATGGGAGGGGAGGGGTCTCCCTCCCTCCTATATAAAGACCCCCTCTCCCCTCTCACAAAACACACCTCCTCGTGAAGGATCTCTCTCCCCCTCTAGATATTCCCCCATGGTCTCGGATTAGCGAGATACATGTTCCCGGTGGCCTTGCGTCTGGAAGGAGTTGCTGCTTCCGCTGATTCGCTGGAGTGAGGAGGTGGAGGTTGTCCGGTGGCTTGAACGTGTGTGCGAGGACGGATGCGCTGCTGATTTGCGGCGCTCGGACTTCCACACGATCTTGAGATCGGCAAGCGTACGACTACATCAACCACGAGTTCCTACTCGTTAACAAAACTCATTGTCTTCGAGGGTAAGTTCTCCATGGATGTATGTCCACCCGTTGCTCTGTATCTAGTAGATAGATCTTGGCGTATAGTTCTCATCGTAGGAATTTTTTTGTTTTCTATGCTGCGGACCCAACAGTGGTATCAGAGCCTGATCTATGCGTAGGTGCTTTTCACGGGTAGTACACATATGTTTATATGTGGGCGATGATGATCATGTTATTGCATCTTCTATGTACTTTGGATATTGGTGGCATAGTGGGATGAAGCGGCCCGGACTAACCTTACATGTCATCGTACATGAGACCGGTTCCACGACTAACATGCAACTAGTTTTGCATAAGTGGCTAGCGGGTGTCTGTCTCTCCTACTATAGTCAATATCTGATTTACAACGAGTTGCTATGAACTTGGTTATCCTCGTTGTGGTTCATGTTCGTAGGTAAGACCGGTTCTATCTCCGAAAGCCCTAAGCCACGTAAAAACTTGCAACTGATAAATTAGAGGCGTCTAGTTTAGATCGTTGTTGGGCTAGTGTCTTGATATGGTATTGTTGTAAGTAGATGTATGATAGATACTCTTACAACTCACTTGACGTGTAAGTTCCATAGACCTTGGCCTTACACACAAAGGAATGATAGAGATCATACCACGATGCAAATGATATAGATCAAATGCATGGACCATATCACCTCACTTCACACATTAGATGTTAGCATCTTATATTGCTAGTTTGGCGCTTTTGGTAGCATTATAAGATGATCCCTCATTTAGATATCAAGATAAAATGTTTTCTTCCTTAAGTATGCACCGTTTTGTGGATCGTGTTTTGAGGCATCACGTGATGATCGGGTGTTCTCGACTCTACGCTTTCATACAACGGGTGTAAGACAGTTTTACACACGCGAATACTAAGGTTCTTACTTGACGAGCCTAGCATGTACAGACATGGCCTCGGAACACGAACCGAAAGGTTAAGCATGAGTCATATAGTTGATATGATGCCCATATAGATGCTCGCCTTTGAAGCTACACCAACTCACATTATGATCGGACTTGGTGTAGTGGATTTGGTTCATGTAATCACCAAAAGGACACGAGGGATGTCGTTTTTGAGTGGGAGTTCATTAGTAATTTGGATTAGTTGAACTCAATCTATCATAAACTTAGTCTTTTACAAATTCATGGCACCACCTGCTTTTAATTTCAATGTGTTCATGGAGAAAGAGAAACTTGCTGCGAATGGTAGCAACTTCACCAACTGGGCTATGAATTTGAGGATTCTCCTCACTGCTGCACAAAAGCAATATGTGCTAGAGGCGCCGCTAGGCCCCCCACCAGCTCCTGATGCCCCTGATGAGGAAAAGAACGTCTATATAACTCGTCAGGAGGACCACAACTTAGTTCATTGCGGCATACTGTATGGGCTAGAGCCTGAACTTTGAAAACGTTTCGAAAATGGCAATGCCTTTGATACCATGGGAGAATTGAAAATGATTTTCGATAACCATGCTGCCGTAGAGAGTTATAATGCTTCTGAAAAGTTCTTTAGCTACATGATGGAAGAAAACAACTCCGTTAGTGAGCACGTACTCAAAATGTCTGGGTACGCCGATAAGCTTGTATCCTTGGGAATAACGATTCCCAATGACTTAGGCATACATCGTGTTCTCCAATCTCTGCCACCTAGCTACAAGAGCTTCGTAATGAACTATAATATGCAGGGCATGAAGAAGTCTCTTCCCGAGCTTCTGTCAATGCTTAAGACTGCAAAAGTGGAGATTAGGAAGTGTTGATGATCAATAAGACCACCGGTTTCAAGAAGGACAAGAAAGGCAAGCAGAAGGGAAAGAAGGGCGGCAAATCTGTTGCCGCGCCTGAAAAGAAACCCCGAGCTGGCCCTAAGTCTGACACCGAGTGTTACTATTGCAAGGGGACTGGCCATTGGAAGCGCAACTGCCCCAAGTATTTGGCGGACAAGAAGGCCGGCAAGGCAAACAAAGGTATATGTGATATACCTGTTATTGATGTGTACTTGACTAGTACTCGCAGTAGCACCTGGGTATTTGATACGGGATCGGTTGCTAATATATGTAACTCGGTTCAGGGGCTGCGGAACAAGCGACAACTAGCAAGGGATGAGGCACGATGCGGGTTGGCAATGGGTCAAGAGTTGATGTGATCGTAGTCGGAACGCTGCCTCTCCATATGCCGTCGGGATTAGTTATAAACCTAAATAATTGTTATTTGGTGCCTGCACTGAGCATGAACATTGTATCCGGATCATGTTGGATGCAAAGTGGTTATTCGTTTAAGTCTGAAAACAATGGTTGTTCGATTTATATGAATAATATCTTTTATGGTCATGCACCTATGTTGAATGGTTTATTTCTCTTGGATCTCGATAGTAGTATTACGCATATTCATATTGTTGATGCTAAAAGGATTAAACTTGATAATGATATATCTGCATATATGTGGCACTGCCGTCTAGGTCATATTGGCGTTAAACGCATAAAGAAACTCCATTCTGATGGACTTTTGGAATCACCTAATTTTGAATCATTTGATACATGTGAGCCATGCCTTATGGGCAAGATGACTAGAACGCCGTTTTCCGGTTCAATGGAACGGGCGATAGATTTATTGGAAATCATACATACTGATGTGTGTGTACCAATGAGTGTGTCGACGCGAGGTGGATATCGTTATTTTGTTACTTTCACGGATGATTTGAGTAGATACGGGTATATCTATTTGATGAAACATAAGTCTGAAACCTTTGAAAAGTTCAAAGAATTTCAGAATGAAGTGGAAAATCATCATAACAGAAACATCAAATTTTTGCGGTCCGACCGTGGAGGAGAGTATCTTAGTTACGAGTTTAGCACACATATGAAAGACTGTGGAATAGTTTCACAACTCACGCCTGCTGGAACACCACAACGTAATGGTGTGTCAGAATGTCGTAATCGTACTTTATTGGATATGGTTCGATCTATGATGTCTCTGACTGACTTGCCACTGTCATTTTGGGGTTATGCACTGGAAACCGATGCATTCACTTTAAATAGGGCACCATCTAAATCCGTTGAAAAGACACCGTATGAATTATGGTTTGGAAGCAAACCTAAGCTGTCATTTCTTAAAGTTTGGGGATGCGATGTTTATGTGAAGAAACTTCAACCGGATAAACTCGAACCCAAAGAGGAAAAATGCGTCTTCATAGGATACCCTAAGGAAACGATTGGGTATACCTTCTATCACAGATCCGAGGGCAAGGTCTTTGTTGCCAAGAATGGATCCTTTCTTGAGAAGGAGTTTCTCGCAAAAGGTGTGAGTAGTCGGAAGGTAGAACTCGAAGAGGTTATTGAACCTTCTCTTCATGAAATGGCGGGTAGCGCAGCATCGGAAGTTGTTTCGGAGTTGACTTCACCTAATGAAGAGAGAGCTAATGATATTGATCATGAAACTCCGAAAGAGGACACTACCGAACCTCGCAGGTCAAGAAGGACACGTGCAGCTCCTGAACTGTACGGCAATCCTGTTATGAATTTCATGATTGATGAAATAGATGACCCTGCGACGTATGAAGAAGCGATGATGAGCCCTGATTCCAACAAATGGCTAGAAGCCATGAAATCCGAGATGGAATCCATGTACGAAAACCAGGTTTGGACCATGGTGGACTTACCTCATGATCGAAAGGCCGTTGAGAATAAATGGAATTTGAAAAGAAAAACTGATGCTGATGGTAATGTAACCATCTATAAGGCTCGACTTGTCGCAAAGGTGTTTCGACAAATTCAAGGAGTTGACTACGATGAGACATTCTCTCCCGTAGCGATGCTTAAGTCGGTTAGGATTATGTTAGCAATTGCTTCATATTTTGATTATGAAATATGGCAGATGGATGTCAAAACTGCGTTCCTCAATGGTAATATTGAAGAAGAGTTGTATATGATACAACCTAAGGGTTTTGTCGATCCTAAGGATGCTGATAAGGTGTGCAAACTTCAGCGATCCATCTATGGACTGAAGCAAGCATCCCGGAGTTGGAATCTCCGCTTTGATGAGGTGATCAAAGAGTTTGGATTTTTCCAAACTTATGGAGAGGCTTGTATTTACAAGAAAGTGAGTGGGAGCAATGTGGCATTTCTGATATTATATGTCGATGACATATTATTGATTGGAAATGATATAGATCTTTTAAACAGTGTTAAAAGTTATCTTAACAGCAATTTTTCGATGAAGGACCTTGGTGAAGCTTCATATATATTAGGCATTAAAATCTATAGAGATAGATCAAGACGCCTAATTGGGCTATCGCAGAGTACATACCTTGATAAGATATTAAAGAAGTTTAATATGGGCGGAAGTAAGAAGGGGTACTTACCTATGCTGCAAGGCAAGACATTGAGTAAGACTCAAAGTCCGGCTACGGCGGAAGAAAGAGAGATAATGGATAAGATCCCCTATGCCTCAGCCATAGGCTCTATAATGTATGCCATGCTATGTACAAGACCGGATGTGGCACATGCTATTAGTTTGACTAGTAGGAACCATTCTGATCTAGGTTCGGAACACTGGATAGCGGTCAAGAATATCCTTAAGTACTTAAGAAGAACTAAGGATATGTTTCTTGTATACGGAGGTGAAGAAGAGCTAGTCGCTAAGTGTTATGTCGATGCTAGCTTTGACACTGATCCGGATGACTCTAAGTCTCAATCTGGATACGTATTTCTCTTGAACGGAGCAGCAGTTAGTTGGAGGAGCTCCAAACAACCTGTGGTGGCTGGATCAACGACGGAGGCGGAATATGTTGCTGCTTCAGAAGAGGCACAGGAAGCGGTTTGGATGAAGGAGTTCATAACTGAACTACGTGTGGTTCCTAGTGCGTTGGACCCAATGGTGATTTATTGTGACAACAATGGAGCCATAGCCAACGCCAAGGAACCAAGGTCTCACAAGAATTCCAAGCATATTAAGCGCCGGTTTCACTCCAGCCGCGAGCATGTCAAGGATGGAGATATAAAGATTTGTAAAGTGCACACGGACCTGAATGTAGCGGATCCGTAGACTAAAGTACTCCCTAGGTCAAAACATGATCAACACCAGAACTCCATGGGTGTTAGATTTATCACTATGTAAACTAGATTATTGTCTCTAGTGCAAGTGGGAGACTGAAGGAAATATGCCCTGAGAGGCAATAATAACGTTGTTATTATGTATTCCTTGTATATGATAGATGTTTATTTTGCGTGCTATAATTGTATTGAGAGGAAACATCAATACATGTGTGTTTAATTAAAAAAAGGGTTCCTAGTTATGCCTCTCTTATAAACTAGCTTGTTGATTTACAAGATGATCAAGGTTTCCTGATCATGGACATTGGATGTTGTTAATAACAAGGTCACAGCATTTGTGAAATGATGTGATGAACATTCATCCGAAGTATAGCATTACGATCAAGTCATTATGTTTATATTTCTATAACATCATACAAAGTAGTCTTAGTCCTTAGACCATGAGATCATGTTAATTGCTAACACCGGAAGAGTATCTTGATAACATCAAACCTCACACCGTAAGAGGGTGACCATAAAGGTGGGTTCAGTGCTATGAAGGTGTTATGTTGAGGCTCATGGATCAAGAGTGGAATTTTTCAATCCCGATGACGGATAGATATACTCTGGGCCCTCTCGGTGATATCACATTAAGATAGCTTGCAAGCAAGTGATGTGATCACTAGAATGTTATATCACGGGAACAAGAAAAGAGTGCATGTCGGTAACGAGATCAAACTAGGTATTTGGATACCGATGATCGAATCTCGGACATGTATTATATCATGAGACAAAGGGATTAAATTGCTGATGTTAAAGGTTCTCACGATCACAGAAGTCATCGTTGAATATGCAGGAGTCAGTATGGATCTCCAGGTCCCGCTTCTGATTATTGATCTGAGAGGAGTCTCAATCATGTCTGTATTATTCGCGAACTGTAGGGTGACACACTTAAGGGTTGCCGGACACCATTTAGGAGCACATATGTTCCATACAAAAGGTTTGCAAAGCACAGGAAATGTTTCGATAGAAACAGGAATTGTTTCGATAGAAACCAGAATTGTTTCGGGTGAAATTGCAGAAAGTGGTTATGCATGTGATATTGAAATGTTGCAAGGGGTTTTATGTGAATGTTTGTTAATTAAAGTAATTAAAAAAATTCTGAATAAAATAAATAAAAGAGTTTTATTAATTGAGAGTTGCATTTAATTTGGTGGAAATTAAATACATGTGAGTGGGATTTTGGGTGGAGGCCATGTTTATGTGAGTGGAGGTTCACCACATGAATGAAGGAGGGGAGGAGTCCCCCCCTCATGCGCCGGCTATGGGAGGGGAGGGGTCTCCCTCCCTCCTATATAAAGACCCCCTCTCCCCTCTCACAAAACACACCTCCTCGTGAAGGATCTCTCTCCCCCTCTAGATATTCCCCCATGGTCTCGGATTAGCGAGATACATGTTCCCGGTGGCCATGCGTCTGGAAGGAGTTGCTGCTTCCGCTGATTCGCTGGAGCGAGGAGGTGGAGGTTGTCCGGTGGCTTGAACGTGTGTGCGAGGACGGATGCGCCGCTGATTTGCGGCGCTCGGACTTCCACACGATCTTGAGATCGGCAAGCGTACGACTACATCAACCACGAGTTCCTACTCGTTAACAAAACTCGTTATCTTCGAGGGTAAGTTCTCCATGGATGTATGTCCACCCATTGCTCTGTATCTAGTAGATAGATCTTGGCGTATAGTTCTCATCGTAGGAAATTTTTTGTTTTCTATGCTGCGGACCCAACAGTTCTCGCACCCCACGGATGGTGCATCAGCTATGCGGGGGTGCCGGTGTCTCCGCTCCTCTTCCTCGGCGGAGCCGTGATGGAGAGCGAAATCGCGGTGCGCCGCCGCCAGATGCCCACATGGAAGAGGGCGGTGCCCCGGTACACGGCGGCCAGCCCGTACTGGCCGGCGCTGTTCAAGAAGGAGTGAAAGGCCAACATTGGCAACCGCATCGTTTACGGGCGCGTGGTGCACCAGGATCTCCGCAACCGAGAAGGGCGGGAGAGGTTCTGGTCCGTCCCTGGACAGACCAAGTTCACCGTCATCGCTACCGCTCACTGCGAAGAGGTTCTTCGTCTCGCATACAATGCGGAAATCGTGGAGGTTCCGTCCGACGAAGACGAGGAAGCCGGCGGCTCGGAGGACAGCGGCAGCGGAAGTGAAATTGTTGACTAGTTGGTTGAATTAATGTAGGATGTGAAATTGCACCTTTGTTTAGAAGAATTTGTGGTTGAATTAATGAAATGCCTCGATTTAGATCTCTGTCTCGATTAATTTGTGGAAGAATTTGTGATTTAGATCAATTTCTGCCTCGGTTTAGATCTTTGTCCCGGATTGGGAACGTGACATGGACCAAAGACCCCTTTTCTACTAGTGTATTCGTACATTGGTGGTTTGTTTAAACGTAATCTACGTGGATTTGGTCGCATTCAAATGGCACAACCACAATTTATAAAGTGGAAGCATGTACACCCGGTTACTGGAGATCCGGGAGCTTCGCCAGATGCAGAGGATGCAAGAGCAGAGAGGCAGTGAGATAGACGGGCTCAAGATTAGGCCAGAAAGTGGTACCTATTTCCTCCTCATCTGGGCATTATCGGTGAGAACATTGATGTTTATGTTGCCACGTCGTTGTGTAGCATCTGAAATAAGTTGCTGCTTCGTGGAGTGTGGCAGCTTAAATAATTTATTTCTGTGCCACTTACATTCCGTCATATTTGGAGACCTCCTGCCCCTCATTAATCGCGGAACCGGTGGATCCTTGTTTTCAGATAGCAGTGGCACAATCACAATTTCGGATTCAACTACTGACTCGGGCGTTTCCAAACCCTAAGTCACGCTACATTTTACTCAGAGAACATGGGTAGATTGTTTCGCCCAGCAACGTGCCACACACAGAGCTCCAGAATTTAACAGAATTACATATATAGGTTCAAGTTCAACACACTACTATGCATCTTCATTGCCAGCAGCCTTCTTCCGCAGCCTGGGTGCCAAGCCTTCACGTCCAATGGCTTCTTCATTTCCTGCCTTCTTCCTCTTCCTTGGTGCCAATTTTCTTAGTTTCACGTACTCTGCATCGCCGGGACAATGGGCACTAGGATCGTGTCCAGCATCATCTTTCCACTCGTTTCAAATTTCTTCGGCAGCAAAATGACCGACCCGGCAGTCATGTTTCTAACCTTGCGGCACTTCCTGTCAAAGAAACAAGACTGTTGCATAACTGCCAAATATCTACAGAGTAAATAAAACAAAAATTACAATTCAGCACAAACATGCGAACCCCAAGCGACCTTTGCTTACCAGGAGCTAATTGCGTTCGAGCAACCCCCTGTCCAAGAATAGAAGGGTGACTCCCAGTTGTAGCAGCTTCCACATCCAGTACATCACAATTCAGCTCAAACATGCAATCCGAAGTATACCTTTTCATCAACCCAATTAGCTGACTGTCACACGTTATAGGAACCATGATGCGACGTTCATCCATGAAGCTGAACTTTGCAGTCTGCTTCGGCCATACTTCAACATGATTACGTAGAGCAGCAACCATACCAGATATAGTGCAGATCTGCGCAGGCGCTTCTTCCATCGTGAAACAATGGCTTCCATACCACTTGCCCTTGGAGTCGTACCTGTAGAGGACTACCGTAACCAGGCAAGGGGGTCCGCGCAGATCCCACTTGACAGAAAACTATGGACAAAATATGTTTGTCAGCGTTGGGCTAACGAACAATTTGAGGTTCAGTAGCCAGCTAGCAGTTGTAATTAGTGCGAATAGCAAAGAGAAGGGTAGCTCACCCGCTTGTAGGTAGAACTTCTTCTTCCTTGATAGTAGGATCTGCCATCCTCCGAACTGCTCGGCTCGTCGGCGGCGGAGGCGGGCTAGAGCCTCGCAACGGCGGCTACGGCATGCGCCATTGGAGCTCGGTATCAACGACTTGGCGCAGCAACTAGGCGCAGCAACTTGGCCTCGGAAGTCAAATGTCCGAAGGGATCGTCCTGCCTGGAGGGTGGATTCAGACGCCTCCGGTGCTAGGGGAAAGCTGGGAATGGATTTGTGAAATTGGTCAACGCATCCAATCCACTTAGCTGCTCAATTTGCCTAAGAGGTTGCCGCGTTGGCGCCCGCGTCACGGAAAGATAACCGACATGTGGGTCCTGACCTCACTTCACGAGGCGGTTTAACGGAATGTTTGTATTTGGCAGGGGTGAGATGAGTTTGCCTCGAAATGGCCCCTCTCACTAGTTGGTGGCCCAACTTTTCAAAACGCGGTAATTTCATGCAACTTAGGTACCACCATGCGTTGGCCTGCCAACTTTGGTACCGCAGACGAACAAGCCCGTGTTGCACGGTGGTGCAACGAAACGTGCCTTGCTTCTATCCACCTTAATTAACTATAGAGCCCCTCTCCGCACACCCACTCCCACTCTCACTCACTGTCCCCACGGAACCCTCTCCACTGTCCCATCAGCATCCGCAAACTCCCGAGAATACCCCGTCCACGCCGGCGATGGCCGAGGAGGATAAGGTGGCCATCGTCGCCTCCGTGGCCGCCGGCGAGGAGGCCCCCGTCTCCTCGCCGCCCCCCTCGACGCGTTGAAAGAAGGCGCTGTCCCTGTCCAGGCCCTAGTGGAGGCATCGATGGCAGCCGCCGTTCCCGTCCAGGCCCCTGTCCCAGCTACCGACAGAGCCGCCGAAGAGGAGCCCCCCGCTGGCGAGGAGCCCCCCGCCGGTCACAAGCAGATCACGCACTTCTTGGGCACCTATGATCCAGATAAGTACATCGCTCCTCTGAACCCATACGACACCGGCATCGACGACTTATGGTCAGAGGTAACTAGGGTTTGCTCCCCTCCCATGGTTCTTCTACCGTTTGTTAGAAATAATGGGCTAATCTTTTTAAAATTTAGCTGGTATTGTCATGTTTAATATTCTGGAAATAATCATGGAAATCGTGCCTAATTATCCAACACCGTTCCCATCGTTGGATGCTAGATCTTGGTTTATTAGTATTCGGTTGTTCGCATTTCGATTGCTCGATCTTCTTACACCATCTACTCCCCCATTTTCCCTTTCTTCCAATAGGTTTCTGGCAGCGATGTCTGCAGCGATGACGAGTCCATTCACACCAAGGCTCGTCAGGTGTTGAGGAGGCTGCGGGCCGGCAAGTACGACGGCTTCCTCAGGGGCCCCTACTACAGCTGCCCCTTCCGCAAGGGGGGCGTCTACTGCTTGATGAGTCTCGCCGCCGGCGGCACCGTCTTGAACACCTTACTGAAGCATGCAGAAGCCGCGGGCTCCGGCATCCACAAAAGCGGCAAGTCCGAGCCCGCGAACATCAACGCCTACATCACAGAACACCGGGCTCTCTGCATTCACCTCCGAAACATCTAGTGGGTGGCCATCAAAGAGGGTCGCATGCCTCCAATCAGGCCCAATGCCCCCAAGTCCAAGAAACTGGGCAGCAAGAAGTGGCGGAAGCACCAGAGGGAGATGGCGGAGGCGCGGGCGCTTGCAGGATGTGCCTGCAGCTGCGGCGGCTGCCCCTGCTGCTAAGCAGCTTCTTTTTAGCTATATCCTATTTCTGGCTGAATGCATCGAACCTCATTAAGCAACCTACTTTCTATCGCTATATCCTATTAGCTGCGCACAGCTATATCTACATTTTTTTGCTTTCTGAATGAATGTATTCTGCCTGGTGTGATTTGCTGCTCTAGATTTGCTACCTGATCGGAGGCAAAAAGTGGTCCAAAAGGGAACAAAATATCGAAGTGAGAATCTTCTCTAGATTTGCTACCAATTTGGGCAAAATGAAACATATATGTTTAGCGAGAGAGGAAAAGGGCACTCTTTCAAACTACTAGTTAAGAAGCTACCATCTTGACAAGCTACAAGACACATACATAAACATAACACAGCGAGGGTTAAATTTATTTTACTAGTATCACTTGATGTGCTAGACATCTTGGCAAGCTAACTGAGTTCCACAAAACAGAAACATAACACTGACAAGTAAAATTTAATTCACTCCTCATCAGATCACTTGAGGCGCTTGCCATCGTTCCTAGGCTACGAACTGCAACCATTCCAGGTACTCCACATCTTACGAACTGCTTTGTCCCAATTGGCATCTGACTTGGCTTTCCTATCTTCAGCGTCCTGCGGCACAATTAGCGGTGCATCACAGGCATGATTGTTGCCGCTAGAAGATGCTGCCTCTCTGTTTGCCGCTTCAGCTGCAGCCTCTCTGTCAGCTGCTTCTTCAGCTGCAAGCTCTCTTTCAGCTACTTCTGCAGCCTCTCTGTCAGCTGCTTCAGATGCAGCCAATTTCTTTGCATATTCCACTTCAAACTCAGTTATTCCGCATTTTCTACAAAGGGCTCCCCTAAGCTCGTCTTCCCTCTTGCAAATAGGGCAAAACACGACATAACGTAGAAAAAAATGGATCTTCTTGTACAGCTGGTAGGTCAAGTAAGCATCTATGGCTGCATACTTCAGGTTTATATTAGACAACAACCACTCGTCCCAGAAATCGTGCATATCCGTAGGGAAATCTTCCTTCATTTTGTCGTACGACTCATCGAGGATTCTAGTTGCGAGTGATGCCATTCCATCCTTCTTCGAGCCCCCTAGTATCTTGACAAGACGCTGAATATCGATCCAGTTGTGCACAGGAATTATAATTTCCTCATGATACAATTTCGAAAAATCAGTTGTTGTGTCGACAGTGCAGAAAACAATTCCCTTTTTTTACAAGGAACTGGTGCCGCGCCGGACATTTCCTGTCAGTCTTGAAAGTATGTAGTTTGTCATCACCAAAATTTGTAACTACAAATATTTTGTCAATGTAAGATCATCATCTCAATATAATTTTGAAAAGTTTCGTAAATGCAAGGTCAAGACTCTCAACATTGTATTGTCATAATTTATTCGGTTTTTCTATTTCTCAGTCGGCTGAACGAGTTGCACATTTCTTTTAACTACGGTTGCACTTTTCTTAGGTGATTGAGACTAAAAAAATCTCAGTCGATTGAGACATAGGCAAACCCTAATTTATTTGGTCCTAAGTAAAATCCAGTAGTTGCAAGATGAGCGAGTGGATAAAGAACAAGAGGAGAAAAACCTAAAAGCGGTTAGCTACATAGAGCAGATCTACAAACCGGGAGAGGTGGTAGACGAGGACGTGTTTCCGCATGGCAAGTTGAACGACGGCGATTTCACTCCCTTCATATGGGTGCTCTGGGGTGTACTTGAGGTCCAATCCCACAAACTTGTCCTCGTCTATCCCAAGCCAACCCTCGTACATCCTCAGGACACGCACCACTGTCTCCTCCTCATTGGTGTAGACAACGTCTATCTTCTTGTTGTCATGGGTGGTGAAGCTTGTCTCTAGAGTGCGTAGATCTTCCATGGCGGCAAGGAGAAGTCAGGAAGAAGATAGTAGATGACAAGAAGGAGAAGAGTGGTTTCTGCGAGACAGGGGAACGGTGGAACCGTCAATGCGCTTTTATGGTAGGGGTTAACGATTGGGAGGGAAGTCCAAGGAGAGACGCGTGGTGGTGGCCGTTCCAGCTTCTGAGTAAACAAAAAATAATTATAATGCTGATACATGGGCCCTGTTTTGTCACGTCAATACACTTGGTAGGGTGTGTTGTCCTATCCACTGTGCCAACGCTGCAAGCCTACGTGACAGCCACCCCGCCTAAGCGACAGGAGCGACATAACGGCGAACTGACAGGGGGGGCCAACTTGACGTCCGTTAGCCTGATTTTTTGTATTGAAACGTAAAGTTGATTTCGTGCCGAAAAAGACCCTCTGAGTATTTGGCACACCAACTGTAGTCATCCCGGTTGATTTCAGGGAACTTGGGTACCATGTTGCCTGTACACCCTAACTTTCAGGCCGCAAAATGATATTCTCCCCCCTTGGCCGCCGGCCATGGGAGGGGAGGAACCCCCTCTCCTATAAAAAGCCCCCTCTCCTCCCTCACAAAGCACACCTCCTCGTGAAGGATCTCTCTCCCCCTCTAGATATTCCCCCATGGTCTCGGATTAGCGAGATACATGTTCCCGGTGGCCTTGCGTCTGGAAGGAGTTGCTCCTTCTGCTGATTCGCTGGATCGAGGAGGTGGAGGTTGACCGGTGGCTTGAACATGTGTGCGAGGATGGATGCGCTTCTGATTTGCGGTGCTAGGAATTCCACACGATCTTGAGATCGGCAAGCGTACGACTACATCATCCACGAGTTCCAACTCATTAACAAAACTCTGTTATCTTCGAGGGTAAGTTCTCTATGGATGTATATCCACCCGTTGCTCTGTATCTAGTAGATAGATCTTGGCGTATAGTTCTCATCGTAGGAATTTTTTGTTTTCTATGTTGCGAACCCAACAATAAGTTCTAGTGGTGCTAAGTTTCTCGGTTATGTAGCCATATGAGACTTGCGGGGTTGCTTTGCTTGCACACAAACTTGGCACTTAGAACCTTTTATGGTGGTAAATTTTAGATTTAAACTCATATTGGCTAGCCGCCTCATGCAACCAAAGTTAATATGACAAAGTCATGAATGCCAAATATTGGACTCATTACCATTGCAAATATGATTAATAACTTTAGTACATGAGTCTGACAGAGATAAACGAAACAGACCTCCGCACTCATAACCCTTTCCAACAAATTGTACATACTGAGAAATTACAACTTTACTGGACTCAAAAACCAACTTAAAACCATCTCGACATACAAGCGATCCACTGACGATATTCTTATTGATGGAGGGAACATGTTGCACATTCTTCAGTTGTACGGTCTTCCCCAAAGGAAACTTCAGATTTACTATACTAACACCATGAACAGAAGCACGTGAGCCGGTTCCCATCAGCACGGAAGAAGTCCTTGAGACCTGATAAGAAGAAAACATGGAAATATCAGAACATACATGTGTATTAGCGCCTGTGTCTATCCACAATTCAGGAGAATAACATACTGAAAGAATAGTAGGTAAAATACCGTACCCAGCGTCCTTCATCTCAATATCGCTAATAATAACATTAGCGGTATTGCCGCTTTTCCCATGTTGACGCTTGTCAAAGAGATTAGGACACCTAGGAGCCCAATGATCAAGATCACCACAAACGTTGAAAGATCCTTTATTCTTACCACTTTTCTTCTTGAAGTTGGTTGAGTATGTGGCCTTGTTCTTGCCATCAAACTTCCCTTTTCCTTCAGATTTGTTCTTATTTTTGAACTTGTGGGATTGGAAGTTTTCCTTCTGTACCAAATTGGCACTAGAAGCTCCCTCAAATCCTCGAGCACGTGTGTCCTTTGCCCCCGCCCTTCCACATGAAGAGACCTAGTGAGATTTGTAACAGAAAACTCTTGTCTCTTATGTCTCAGAAGAGTAGAAAAGTTCCTCCATAAGGGATGAAGCTTAGCAATAATGCCTCCAGCCACAAACTTGTCCGGTAAGGTACACTTGAACTACTCAAGTTCTTTGACAAGTGATTGTATCTCATGAGCTTGCTCAAGACGGAGCCCTCATCAACCATCTTGTAGTCATAGAATTGCTCCATGACATACAACTCACTGCCAGCGTCCGAGACCCCAAACTTGGCCTCGAGCGCATCCCATGCATCCTTGCCATTATCAAATGACATGTATGGGTCAACAATGGTGTCCCCAAGAACACTGAAAAGAGCTGCCAGAAACATGGTACCGGCTTTCTTAAAGGCTGCTTCCTACTCAGCAGAAAGATCACCTTCAAGTCTGCCAAAAGTGGCGCTATAACAGTTTAGGTTTTCAAACCATAGAATTGCTCTCGTGCACCATCTCTTATAGTGCATATCATCAAAAGAAGGCGGCCTAGTAGCCGCAGCTACATCAGTGAAATTCAGTTGCCTATAATCAGGTTTTTGGATTGTTGAATATATAAGCAATAATCCATATGATTTAATCCGAATAAATAAATGGTAAAGCATGATCATACAAATAGCAATTAAATCGATCACGCAAACTAACAAAGTAGATGAACAGATTACATCTAAATAAGATAAACCTATTACATCTACACCAAATGCTAAAACTAGACATTGTAGCATAATTTGAAAGAGATAGATTGAGATAACATACAGTGTAGGGGTAGAAGCAGCAATAGCCGCAGCTGTGACAACAACAACGTTGTCTCTCATATCGAGGTTGTTGAAGAGGTTGGTGATGTCCGGGAAGAAGTCACCGTTTGGGAACTCGTCGTTAGACGATGTTGTGGATGCCAGTAGTCACGCTTGAGCTCTCTCCAAAAACCTGATCACCCCTTACCCGTACAGGTTCACAAGAGACGGGGTTCCCGAGGCCTACTGTTCTGGTCTGTGGTGTACGCCACAAGGCGGGTTGGGGGAGATGAAGGTGGCGGCGCAATAGACTGGAAGGAGATGCATGGGATGTGTAGTGCCGATTAGGTTTATCGCAGACGCTTATTTAGTACAGGTCAGGGAGATCGTGGGGCTCATCCCACGTCTGAGTCAGTAACAACCCACGATCCAGAAAATCTGGAAACAGCTACAATTAACGCATTCATTAATGACTCATAATTAATCTGTCAACACCCGGATTTTTAATCCCAGATGCCTGTTATGCCATACATCGCAATCCCAAGATTACCATTTTTGCGAGACATAACAGATTGGATATCATAGTACATCATCTATTACAAACCATAATAAGGTCTTACACAAATAAAGGATCTCATGATCCAATCTTAATACAACAAGCAGTGGAATAAAATAATAAGCGTAGCGGTGGGGTCCATCTTCAGTGTCATAGGCAATGCTGACCATGGGAGATAGTCCTAGTTGTCGTAGTCGTCCTTCTGTCCTTCCTCTTGGTAGTCTTCTTCATAGTTTGGCCACGGGAATAGCCAGGGACAAAGCCATGAGTACTCTTTAAGTACTCGCAAACTATCACTAACAAGTAAGGTAGCTCTAATAGGAATGCTAAACTCTAAGTTTATTGCAAAGTTATGTTTCAAACCTAAGCTGAGTTCAGAAAAAAAGAAAGATGAAATAAAGTTCTAAAATCACTTAAGTTGGGAAGCTAGTTTCATAGTCACAACCCTGTTGTGGTCAAGTCAAGATTCATCCTTCATTTCATAAGTCATTTTGAAAACATCTGACGACGGAACAGTATGGCCACTCCAACTGTCCATGACCACGGACGCGGCTATTCGAATAGTCTGACACTCTGCAGAGGTGGTACACTTTCACCACAAAATTCGATACATCCGTCAGGGATAACCCTGAATCATCATACTTAGTATGCGGATAATCAAACATAACCTTTCAATTACACACCCTAGTATAAGCACCTCTCCTATGAGCTTGGCCTCCCAGCCATGGCCATCTGCCATCCTGGGCACTGCATAGGTGGACAACATTGAGAGGTAGCCTTAGCTCAAACCTCTCCCACGAGGGAACTCATACTAATGCATATAAACTTCCGGCTAAGCCTTACCCAATTCAGGTAGTGTGGTTGTACGGTAAATTTGGAATGGTATCGCATCCAAACCTAACCATCCGTTTTTATAAAGGGCTAAGGCTCATGCCTGAACATTTTCATCATCATAAACCATTTGTGTTTCTCAACACATGTCAAAACATCTCAATAGAATGACTCATCATTCCAAGGTTTTTATAAGCATTTTCACCAAGTATTCCCATCTAAAGTGATCAAGTTTTTGGTTTGACTCTAAACACTAAGTTAAGAGTGTTCACTAAGGTGGTATGCTAATATCAATCTCATGCCATAGAATGACATCTAAGTCTAACTATATAGGCCAAGTTTTATACTCTTTATGCTATCTATAAACAAAGTAAAGAACTTTGGTAAAGTAAAAGGAAGTAAAGCTTGTAAGTAAAACTTGGGGTGGTATAATCCAAAGGGTGTAACCAAAGCATGCTTAAGGCATCTTGCTTATGTCATCTATCTTGCAAGGGTTAGCTTGCATTGTTAAGGATGGCTTGCCTTGGTTGGTGCAGTGGTTGAAATTCTCTTCCTCCTCTTCTTGGTAGAACTCCTCCTCCTCGTAAGCTTGGTCGGTACTATCGTCTATAAATACATACGGGTTACACAATCACCAAAAAAAGCTTAACTAGTCTATTTAGCACACTAAAAGCACACACTTGATGATCTAGCATCATCACACTCATCACAAGATTTTAATGAACTACTTTCATTTATTTTATTTGAGAAAAGTAATTTCTACTCATTAAAAATAACTAAGATTTACTATTCTCCAATTAAAATATGGGATCATGTGGACGCATGTCATCACCACATATTCTAATGCATGGGAATGTGATTTAAATGTTTAATCATATTTCAAATAGTTTAGGTTTATTATTTATTCAATTTAAAGTGACTAGAAATGCCTATATAGCATTATTTTGGTACTAGTCCAAAGTCACTAGATGCAATCCTAAATATTATTACATATTCAGATAGGTATTGTTAAATGCGGTTTTTGAGAGTTGGAATCAACTCAAAACCTATTATGGTTGAATTTTGAAAAATGTTTGAATGTGAAAAAGTCTCTGTCTTGTTATTTTTGTTAGGAGAGATATCTAACTCTAATTGATTTAAATCCAACGAGCTTGGATAGATATTTCAATTATCTTTCTAAAAAAATTTGAATCCTTCAATTTGGTTAAGTAAATCTTTCTAAATTGATTTTTGAACTAAAGGGCAGAAACTAGATTAAGTCTAAATAGATAAATCTAAATTTGAATTCTAGGGCCAGCACGGGAATACTAATGGGTCGGCCCAGTTTCACTCCACGGCGCAGAGGACAACTGACAAGTGTCCCGTATGTCAGCGGCTCTTATAACGCGAAGCGGTACGGGGCGTTGTGGGTCGTGCGATTAGAAACGAGATCAACAGCTCACGTTCATCATCGACGACAAACTGGTCGCCGGCGAGACGGAAACCTAGTGGCTCGATGGGGGTGCAATGGGGGCATACCAGGGCTCCAGCTAGTGCGGCGATGGGGGCAATTTTTCAAGGAGATGATAGCGGACTCAGGCGAGGTCGCGGCAGCTCCTAGGGTGGACGGAATCGACGGGGGCTTCTCCTCCTCTACTGCGGCTAACTCTGGCGCAATTCCGGCGAAGGGCTGCTCGAGCGGCTCCGGCGATGGGGTGAGGTGGTTCTGAGGGAGAGGGGAATTGAGTGGTGTGAGGAATTGGTGCTGGGGAGGGCTCCTTATATAGGCTCGACGAGGGGACCGAGGGGGCGACAGTGAGCTCATTGGTGACGACGACATAGGGTGCTAGAGGCATGGGATGGGAAGGCAGACGGTGGCTTGCCTCCTGGCGGTCAGCTACGGCTTGATGGTGATGCTAGGGGCGGTGGCAGGTGGTCGGGAATGGTTGGCGCTCTGCGCGGCAGAGGCGGTGCTCGACGCGGTTCACGGCGGCTGCTGATCGCGCGGCGGGAGAGGGGCGTGTCTGGCGGGGTGATGGGGTTATGGCGGAGCGGCGCACGTGAGAAGAAGGCAAGGTGTGGCTTGGGCAGTCCTATCGGGGACGGTGCTCTGGCGTACGCTGCGCATGGCACAAAGGCGGTGGGCGCGAGCTGTCCCTGGTGGTCCAGGGGCTGGTTGCGCTCGGGCAAGGGACATGGGAGTGCGGTAGGGTTTGGTGGACCTAGTGGCGGTGCTGGATTGGCGCGGCGCTGTCGCTGGCGCGTTGCCCGTGTCTAGCCAGCGACAACCATATTTGGGCGGCGCGCCACTACTGCTAGCGGTGTAGGGGGAGCTGGTCTGGGCTGGGGTAGATGCTAGGGGGACTGGGGATTAAGTGGGAGACCAAATTGGTCGATGATCACTATAGAAATAGGGAAGCTACTCTAGTTCTTATTATGTGTTTTCCATGTGTTCGATAGAATGGCCGCAAGAAGATTTTATTTGAATTTTGGATTCAAAAAATTTGAGTGTTCTCCACTTAAGCTTGAGATTCTATGCCTGCTTGGAAAGGTCAAGGGGAAATCATTTGAGTGGTTTTTGAAAAAGTTGGATCTAGGTACATACACTTGATTCCATTTTCAAATGTCATTTAAATTCAGAGTTCAAATGTTTTTGTAAGATTTCAAAGTGGCCCATGGTGGATCTTTACTTGTATTAGCAAGGGGTGCAAAGATCCATAATTGTTTCTGTTTGAATTTGAGTGCTAGGAACACCTAAAGTGGCCTAGTTGATTAAAATGGCCAAAGTGACCATTTCCATTTATTAATTCTCTTTGATTTCTTTTTCTTTGGATTTTGCTTGGGAATGATCTAGATGGTGTGGAATTCACCTTAGAATCATTTTACAATCATTAGAACACAAACATGGAAATTCTAAACAATTCCCTATTAATGCAACACACATATGCACACTTGATTATTTTAATAATAAAAAGTTTTTCGTTAACCCTAAATTGGGTGATTTGGATCTTGATAACCTTGATTAAAGATTTGGGATGTTACAAACCTTCACCCCTTAAACAAAATCTCGTCTTGAGATTGAAGAAAGAAAACTAGGAACTAAAGAGATCTGGAAACTGTCCTAATGTAATCTTCTCGCTCCCAAGTGGCTTCTTCTTTGGTATGGTTGCTCCATTGAATCTTGAGAAACTTGACACTCCGGGTCCTGGTGGTTCTGTAAGCTTCTTCCAAGATATGGATGGGCACTTCACGATACGTTAGATCCTTGTTGATATCAACGGCTCGGTGATCGATGTTCTTGAAAACTTCGGTCTTCTCCGGCACTTCTAAGCATTTGCGAAGTAACGAGATGTGGAACACATCATGGATGGCTGACATCTCCTCAGGCAGTTCCAGTTGATATGATACTTCTCCTCGGTGATTCAGAATCTTGAAGGGTCTAATGTATCTGGGGGCTAACTTTCCTTTCAGACTAAAACGTTGCGTTCCTTTCAATGGTGACACCTTGAGATACACAAAATCTCCGACATTGAAGGTCAGGTCTCTACGTCTCTTGTCAGCATAACTCTTATGTCTTGATTGGGTGGTCTTGAAGTGCTCACGGACTTTGTGAACCTTCTCTTTGGCTTCTCGTAGGATATCGGGTCTGAAAATCTGACTTTCTCCTACTTGCGACAAATTTAAAGGGGTACGACACTTCCTTCCGTATACGAACTCAAATGGGGCCATTTGCAAACTGGTTTGATAACTGTTGTTGTATGAGAATTCTGCGAAAGGCAGACAGTCTTCCCATTTTGATCCATAATCTAGCACACAAGCTCTCAACATGTCTTCTAAGATTTGGTTGACTCTTTCAGTCTATCTGTCGGTCTGCGGGTGATAAGCTATGTTGAAATTCAACTTGGTTCCCAATCCTTCTTGGACTTTCTGCCAAAATCTCGAGGTAAATTGGGTTCCTCGATCCGACACTATGGTCTTGGGGGTTCCATGCAAACTGACAATTCTAGCAATGTACAACTCTGCTAGCTTCGAACTCTGGTATGTTGTCTTGACAGGTATAAAATGGGCTAGCTTGGACAGTCTATCAATGATGACCCAGATAGAGTCATTTCCCCTACTAGAAGTAGGCAAGCCGGTGATAAAGTCAATTCCGACGGAATCCCATTTCCATTCCGGAATCTGCAATGGTTGCAACAATCTTGCGGGTCTCTGATGTTCTGCTTTGACTCTTTGGCAGATATCACACTTGTCGATATAGCTTCTGATTTCTCGCTTCATCTTGTGCCACCAAAATTTCTCCTTCAAATCCTGATACATCTTTGTTCCTCGAGGTGGATAGAATAAAGAGTATCATGAGCTTCTTGCATGATAACTTGCTTCAACTCCGAATCTGCTGGCACACAGATACGTCCTTTGTACCACAAAAATCCTTCTTCATCTTCGGTGAATCCAGGTACCTTTCATGTACCAATACGATGCTTGATTCTGTCGATACTTGCATTTCCCTTCTGGGCTTCCTTGATCTGACTGATCAAAGTGGGTTGAAGTTCAATGCTAGCTAAGAATCCTTTGCTAACTAGCTCAGTTCTAAACTGCTCCAACTCTTCATGCAAACATGGCTGGGTTTCTTTGATCATGGTTTTTAATCTGCACGGCAATCTGCTAAGAGCATCCGCTACCACATTGGCCTTGCCAGGGTGATAGTGAATGTCAAGGTCATAATCCTTGATTAACTCTATCCATCTCCTTTGCCTCATATTCAGCTCCTTCTGAGTGAAAATATACTTCAAGCTCTTGTGATCTGAATAAATCTCACAGCGATTACCCATCAGGTAATGGCGCCATGTCTTCAACGCTAGAAATACAGCTCCTAGTTCTAGATCATGGGTAGGGTAGTTTTTCTCATGCTGCTTCAGTTGTCGAGACAGATATGCTATGACTTTGCCTTCTTGCATCAACACACATCCGAGACCAATCTTGGATGCATCACAATACACATCAAACGGCTTCTTGATATCTGGCATAATCAATATTGGGCCTGAAATCAATCTCTTCATGAGCTCTTGGAAACTGGCTTCACATTTGTTGGTCCATTCAAACTTCTTGTCCTTCTTCAACAATTGGGTCATCGAGCTTGCGATGCTAGAAAATCCTTCTACGAACTTGCGGTAATATCCCACCAATCCGATAAATGCACGGACTTGGGTTTGAGTGGTTGGGGCTTCCCATGCGTCAACATCTCTGATCTTTGCGGGATCAACAGCAACTCCTCCTGCCGACACAATATGTCCGAGGAATCCTACTTCTTTTAGCCAGAACTCACACTTGCTAAACTCGGCATATAACTGATGCTCTCTAAGGGTTTCAAGGATGATTCTTAGATGTTGCTCATGGTCTTCTTATGACTTGGAGTAGATAAGAATATCGTCGATAAACACAACGACAAACTTATCTAGAAATTTCATAAAGATCTTATTCATGAGATTCATGAAATAAGCGGGGGCATTGGTTAATCCAAAGGACATGACTGTATACTCATATAATCCATATCTGGTAGTAAAGGTGGTCTTTGGAATATCCGTTGCACGAATCTTAAGTTGGTGATAACCAGTCCTAAGATCAATCTTAGAGAACACGCTGGCACCAGTCAACTGATCAAATAGATCGTCTATCTTTGGTAGTGGGTACTTGTTCTTGACGGTGACATCATTCAGCTTTCGGTAATCTGTGCACAAACGGTTACCTCCATCTTTCTTGTCGACAAACAGAACTGGTGATCTCCATGGCAATGTGCTTGGTTGAATCAAGCATTTCTCCAGCATAGCATCTAGTTGCTTCTTCAGTTCTACTAACTTTGAGGGGTTCATGCTATAGGGTCTCTGAGCTATGGGTCCAGTTTCAGGGATTATCTCAATAATGAACTCAATATCCCGATCCGAGGGCATACCGGGCAATTCATCTGGGAATACGTCGGGGTATTCACAGACTACTCTGACTTGGTCTATGGTGGGTAGGGCTAGACTCTTGTTGCACTTGAATTGACGGGGTAAGGTTTTGGATATATGCTCTACTGTTACTCCAGAGCTACTAGTCATGGTGATGTCTTTCTTAGCACAGTCGATCAATCCTTTATGTTTCGACATCCAATCCATTCCTAGTACTACTTCCAAACCTTTGGTTCCAAGTACTATTAGATTGGCATAAAAATCTATCCCATGTATTTTGATAGGTACAACCTTGCAAATTTTTCTAGCTTTGGTGGTTGAACCAGGCATTTGAACTATCATGACATGCTTCAAATTGGTTGGGTGAATCTTACTAGTGCATGCCAATTCTTCCGTAACAAACGAGTGCGATGCTCCAGAATCTAACAACACTCTTGCTAAAACCGAGTTCACAGAAAACATACCTAGCACGACATCTGGCGCTTCCTGGGCTTCTTGGGCGTTCATGTGGAAAAGACGGCCGTTGTGGTTGAGAGAGTTCCCAGGGGAGAATCTCCTTCCAGGCTGAACACGACGCTGTTGCTAAACTGGGGCATTCACATTGGCAGTGGCTGCAATCTTCTTGGGACACTCATTGGAGTAGTGACCCTTCACTCCACACTCAAAGCAAGTAATCTAGTACTTGTCCTTGGCTACAACAGGCACGACATTGCTTCCAGTCCTTGGGGAAGTATTTTTGTTGTTGTTGTTGGATTTGGGAGGTGCACGGTTGAAGTTGTTGGAGTTTCCAGGGTGGTTGTTGTTGTTGTTTCCTCCGGACTTCACATTTCCTCCACTACGGTTGGGGTAGCTTGGACGATTCATCGGGGGTCGATTGTTCCTTGGGGCATATCCTGCAGACGGGATGGGGCGATACTTCTGGTGACTGCTGGATCCACTTTGGTGCATCATTCTGCGCTTGCGGTTGTCATTCGCTTGGTTGATCTTCCCTTCCATCTGGATGGCAGAGTTGACTAGTTCTTCGAGATCGTCAAAATGGATGTTGATTAACACCGTTTACATCTCATCATGCAATCCATTCGGGAATCTCTCCTTCTTCTTGGCTTCAGTGTTGATCTCATCAGGGGCATACCTAGCGAGAGACAGAAATCTATCACGGTATTCCACTACAGTCATCCGTCCTTGCTTCAGGTCACGGAACTCATCTCTCATTCTGGTGACTAAACCTTGCGGCACGTGGGTGCGGCTAAACTTGGTCTTAAAATCTTCCCACGTCATTACTTGACTATGGTTCATAGTACGAGTGATGTTCCACCATGCTCTTGCATCTCCTGCCAGATAGTGTGTGGCAAACAGAACTTGCTCATGGGCATCAACTCTTGCGACTTCAAGGTTATTCTCCATGGTTTGTAACCAATCCTCTGCATCTAGTGGGTTCTCCGAATTGCTAAAGATAGGGGGTTGGTATTTTGGAAATTCTTAAGATTGGATCCCTAATGATCCTGATTTTCATGGCCTTGGTTGTTATGGGGCATCTAAGCGATCTGTTATAGGGTTGCTAGGTTAGCTTGGCCCTCCGCTCTACTAGCTTCACGGTCAGAAACTAGCATCTGTAGAATCTGCAACATCGGGTCCTGCGATGAGCTGCTCCCTCCGGGGTTTTCATGAGTCATCTGAAGATTGAGATAGATAAAGGGGTAAGAGGGAAAGTTCTAAGGTTCATAGTTTTGTTTTAAAAAACTTTGAGTTTGACTCAGGTTTTGCAACTAACTTCTTCTCATTCATTCAAACAAGCACACGATACAAACACACACACACCACAACATCAAAGGAAAACATATGGTTTTAAGAACCATTCTGTGAGCTACGATACAATGGGACCGATACATCTTATTCCTACGATAGTGCTCTAGTGCATCTACTCATCATCGATGAAATCGGAGTCATCATCGTCGGTGTAGAAGTCCATGGCATCATCCTCCAGGTAGTCATCATCATTGCTGAGGTATGAGTGAATATCCCCCTGGATGTCTTCACCTTCCTCTTCTTCTTTTGCTGCAAGCTGAGCTTCTTGCTCCTTGATGGTCTTCTAGAGGTCGGCAACCTTCTTGAGAAGACGATCGATGGTGCGATCCTTCTTTGCGCATTGACGACGAAGTGATTGACGATCCTTGACTAGCAGTGAGAAAGTCTGGACCTTCTGGGCGGCAATGGCAAGGTTGTGGTTGGCGTACTCTCTAGCATTGTCCAATTCCTGCTGCCTGTCGTACAGTAGGAAGTCAAGGTTCTCCACTTGCTGTCTCATCTCCGGGTGACTTGGCATCTCCAACGGCCTTCCCACAGAATCACGCCTTGCATAGTACGCAAAGCGAGTTCCCTGGATCAAGTTGATGTTCTATCCGCAAAGACGGGCAAGAGCTTCATGCATTGCCTTGGCTAATCCATCTAGCCAGTTGTTCTCTCTCACGGTGAATTGAATCTTCTCCAAAAGTGGTGCTTCCATCAGACTCACGGGCGTGGTATTTGCTAGGGCGCCCAGCAGACTCTCGGCTGACATCTGTGTGTGCTCTAAAACTAGTCCCCGAGTGAAAGAACGATCGTAAAATTCCGATGAATTTTTTCCGGTGATATTATACCATCAGCACATGTCTCACCGTTGCTTCATTTTTTCAAATTTGAACCATTCAAATTTAAAAACATATAAAAGTTACCGCATCAAAGAAAATGTGCTTTTTAATCCTAAAGAAAAAAATCATGACCAATACCGAAAACACGAATTTGGACTAACTAGAACAAAAATTTAAGCCCCAAAGAACACATCGTCTACACGAGGAACTAAAATTTAAACTAAATAGAACAAAATTAAGAATGCACTTGGGACAAAAATTATTGTGCAAAAACCACAAAATTACATATACACATGGAACAAAAATTTAGACCAATTGGAACAATTTTGACCCCATGAGCAATTAGCTTTATATTGTACACCAGGAAAAAATATAAAAAATATGACACTGGAAACAAAATCACATACACGCGGAACAAAAATTTAGACCCATCGAAAGAAAATTTTGACCCAAGGAGGGAATAAATCACAACTTCTTCCTAGAACACAAATTTGGACAAACTAGAGCAAAATTTCACGATCCAAGGAACACATGATCTCTACACGAACCAAAAATTAGGCTAAATAGAAACATTTCGAATTCACTTGTCGCAAAAATTATGGCACTAGTAACAAAATCACATATACACGTGGACCAAAAATTTAGACCAATGAACACAAAATTTTAAACCATGAGAAAGAAATTACGAATACTACTGGTAACACAAAATTAGACTATCTAGAACAAAATATTAGCCCCAAAGGAACACATCACTTTAAAAATGAAAATAGTTGTAGTGACAAAGAATAAAACACCGATAAGAGAAACAAATTGTTGGAACATAATTTAAGTATATTGGAACAAAATCACAAATACTAACATAAACAAAAAAAATGAACAAACAAGAACAAAAATGTGGTCAAAGTCTCAGGGAAAACGAAGTGGAGCAAAAAATTATGATGTGAAAAAAACATTTTTGCGACAGTGTTACAAGTCTGTAAGTAGAACAAGAGTTTCATACTAAGTGGAACAATAAAATGAAACATAATTTGATATCACGTGTAACATAAAATCGAGTGAAAATCAACAAAATTTTAGACTAAACTAAAACATAGATACATGAAATCACATGGAACAAAACATAAAGCAAGTGGAACACAAAAAAATTAGAGCACATGAAACAAAACATGAGTACAAGAGGACCAAAAACTATATTGGGAGAGGAACAAATTTCGACTACAAAGGGAAATAAAAAATTATACTATATAAAACAAAATCACACAAAAGTTGGGAAAAAACTTATAGCGCGAAGAAAAAATCAAATCTACACGCGAAACAAACTTATAGTGTCGGAGGAACAAGAATTGCCTCCACAAAAAACAAAAAACAAAAGAATATAAGAAACACAATAACACTAGAGTTGGGCAAAACTTTTGACACAGAGAAACAAATCGAATCTATACGTGGAATTGTAGATGAAGGTGGTGAAAATATAGAGAATGTAGAATAAAACATGACTGTAAAATAAACACAATTATGTGGAAATAAAACTGACACTCATTCGAGGAAATCATCAATTAAACTTTTAGACTAAAATAAAACAAAATAAATAAAATCATGAAATAAAAAAAAGGAAAAAATGACTTAATGTAGAACAATAAGAAACTAAATAAAGAAAATCGGAAGTAGCAAAACATGAAAGGAAAAGAAAAGCACGACAAAAAAAGAAAGAGAAAATTAATATTGGTGAAACAAATCATATATTATGTGGAACAAAGAATTAGCCGAACACATCTCACTAGACATAAATCAAAATTTAGATTAGTTGGGACAAAAATTCAAATCATGAGAAAAAAGAAACATGAGATTGAAAACTAGATTAAGGTAAAAAATAATTTAAAAGGAAAAAAGAAAAAAGAAAAAAGAAGGAAAGAAGACATACCTGGATGTTGAGAAGTACACGATCTATATGCTAGGTTCTGATTGGTTGACGATCCATTCATATATGGATAGATGACGTGGTCACCAACTTTTCGAGCAAACAAAAACGCGTGGTGTTTCCGCCGGGTAGTACCGGTTCCTACGTCGTATCGAACAAAGCCAGATGGTAGAGCGAACGCTCTCTAAACGGGCCGAGCCCATCTGCAGAATCCTGAAGCAAAAATCCGGGTAGGAAACGCGCGCGCGCTAGCGAGTCGTCCACCACGAGTCAGAATTTCGGCTCCAAATTATTCAGCGGCCCGTACTTTCTTACGTTGGAACACTCAGGCCTGAACTCCTTTTGTCCCACTCTAGGCATACCACAACCACGTGAAAAGGCCTAGCCGTAGCAGCAGCCATCATCCTAGGACAATCCTTTTCTTTGGAGAACAGCCTGTGTGCATTCGTTTGCGACAGCCAGGCCTAAAAGGCTACCGAAAGTGCGAGTTCCATGTGTCAGATAGCCCATCGAGTCCGTCAATTCGTTGGATCGGCTCCACGCTGCCATAAACTGAGATCATAATAAGATGATGATACTATCTGAACAATGAACACGATGCCCCGTTTAACAAGTGCATAATATAAGCTGATATACGTAACATATAACACCACACAAATCATAGCCAGACGCCTCCAGCTGATGAACCAAACCTAGCTTGTACTCTCTCTGTTCAGGATTTTAAGTCTGGAGAGTCTTTTCAGATTTTTCAGAAATACAAGTCCGGAGTATTTACTCTCCTTAATTCCCGTACTTTATTAACTGCCGAGCGATTTTTCTCTCCACCCCGTCATCTCCCTCCCTCCTCGCTAGTTTCTCTCCTCGTCTTTCTCCGAACCGACCGTTAGGCCATGGAGATAAAAAGGAGCAGCACCATGGAGTTCCATCGATCGTTGGGGACTTAACTATCTCGCGGATTGCCTCCCGTTTCTGCCGTCCGATGCGATGCGATAGGAAAGGAAAGAAAAAAGAGATCAGCTGGCCTATTTAAGTGGAGACATATTAGGTGCAGTTAATATTGCCTCCTGTTTGTGCCGTCTCCCAGGTTAGCTTTGGTTTTACAACACGTCTTGGTATTGGCAAGTTTGCTCTCCGGACTTAAAATCCCGAACAGAACGAGTATCAGACATCTTTTACTGTGTGTAGGTTCGAAGTGAATTTACGCACATGGCTAAAGCATCTTATATTTTAGAACTGAGGGAGTAACGTACTAGCAACTGGACGAACAAAACCTACCACTTTAGCTAGCTGTAGCATGTCAGCGGATCGCGTATTTATTCCTTAAAATATCGACCGACCCTTGTTGCAGCCGCGGGAGAGTTACACTTAGAGCAAATTTAATAGTGTAGCCGGTTGTTAGCTATAAGATGTTGTCACATCATCTATAGTCAGTCATATAGCTAACACGTATAATAGTTGGACACAAGGATGTACTACTTATTAAAGTGTGACCCATATTTTACTCTCACAAAGCACCTAGGAGCACGTGATAGAGTTGGCTCTTAAAAGCAAGTACAATAAGTCCTAGTCAGCTGACTATAAGGATTAAAATACTACTCATTGCTTAGTTGGAAGAGAGAGAAGAAAAGAGAGAAGAAGAGTGGGCTCTCATGCAAGAGCTAGCTCTAGTACGTGCTCCTAGGCACTTTGAGAGAGTGAAATATGGGTCATGTAGTGCTAAACTAGTATATTTTTATAGTTTACTATTGTACATGCTAGCTCTAAGTTGGTTATAGATTGCATGGCACTTGGGTTATAGCCAGCAGCTGGCTATACTATTAACCTTGCTCTCACTTACAGCTGACTCATCTTCTCTCCTCTCCTCTCTTCTAACTCAGCACAAATCATTATATTTTTCTTCTTATAGCTAGTTAATATGGCTCTATTGTACTTGCTCTTACACGGTAAATTTCCCGTCAAAATCAGTGTGAGTTAGCCGCAATAATGCGGGGTGGGGGCGCAATAAGAAGGTAACAACACCAACCGGTGTGGTGGCCCGGCCGGCTCGATCCCTTTCTTCCTTGTTGGGTCATGCAATGCAACGTATACAGCTGCTGCCGTACGTGACAACGCTGACAGAGACGGATGTGTTGGAGTAATGATATATCGTGATGGCAAGACGTCTCCCTCGTGATCATTTCTCCATGCATGCACGCACAAATACTTTTAGTTTACCCGGCCACTTGATGCCTTGGCAGGCGCCAATTATACTCAAAATAAACAGACAAAATAAAACAGCTGCATATGCATATGGCACGGGAAAAAGGTATACTAGTATAAGAAAGATAAAAAGTGCCACAAATCAAGTTGCTGATTCATCTTTAGAAGAAGACTGGTTGGTTACCAAGCTGTTTGACACACTCCTGGTAGGCAGGATTCCGGTATGCATCTGCGGCTCAGACTAGGGCGCACGTGTAAAGGAAAGGAAGACACCACCATCGCCTCAGTGCACGGTGGCTTTGTGGAGCGTTAACTGCCCCGGCCGGTCCCTTTCTTATCCTTTCCGACCCAAGCAGAGAAAAAGAGAGATGGAGAGTTGAGACGTTAACTTCCATTGATCATCATAACGGCGGCAGCCTCGTCGCGCTAGTGGCCCACTTGCATGCATGGCTCTGCCTGCGATCTCGTTTAAGCAAACAGACAGACAGAGACCATCCAACCCGACGCGAGCGCAAGCAGATGTAATGTTGAGGGCAAACCGCTAAGGTGGCTCGATCTTTTACGAATTTTACTTAAAACAAGGATAGAGCGCGGGGAGAGGAGGGAAGGATGAACACGACGAACTCACGCACGAAGAACACGATGAACACACATACACAAAAGCACGATACACACCAATAGCTCACGTCGGCGGTGACCGGTCCGGCGCAATCCCTAGGATCGGCGTCGGGCGGAGGACTCTCTCTCGAACCGGCACGGCGAGATGAGAGACTCGGTGAGATCTTGACGTCTAGGCAAAGGGACTCCGATGCCTAGGACTTGTACAACGCGGAGGCACGATGCAAACTCCAACGAGGTTTGGGATATTTGGTGCTCCTTTGTCAAAGGAGCATGAGGAAAGAACTAGATAGATCCACAAGGGTTTCCACTAATTCCAAATATCATGCCTAGGGTTGACAATGGAGGTGGGAGACTATATATAGGCCAGCCACAAGTTCAGAGGTAATTTAGGCATAAAAGTAGAGTTCTAGGCGAAGTAGAGGGGTACATGAGCCTCAGGGCCCAGCCAAGGCTCGCAGGCCCATCTTCAGGCCGGACAGTCCGGGTCGCATTGGCCGGACAGTCCGAGGTGGCCGGACACTCCGGGTAGTGTCCGGGTAGTGTCCCAAGAGGCACACAGAATGTCTGAGCCCGGACCGGGCTGGGGTAGGCCGGGCACTCCGGCTGAGTCACGCCGGGCACTCCGGCTGCGCCGGACACTCCGGCTGGATTCTGGCGGACACTCCGGCTCAGGCAACATCAGGACAGGTGCATCTTCATGGGCTCGTGGATCGACGCGGCGGGGGTTCGTATCCGATGATGCACAGATTAGTGGTATGAAGTAGCAAGCCATCCAAGTGTATGTCCAAGTCACATGATGAGAGGAGCGAATTCACCTTAGCTTGAAGGAGCTTGGCTCGGGCACGAGTCATCGGTCCACTTGGGGGACTTGGTGGTGTAGATGTAGGAGCGTCCGTAGGACGGGCTGCATTAGCTCCCCCCCTTGGGAAAGAGTCGTCCTCGACTCTTCACGGGTATCATCGGTAGCATCTCCATGGTAGGGTGAGAGGTCCTTGACATTGAATGTATTGCTTGCAAGGTGCTTGGAGGTCGGTATGTCGATGACGTAGGCGTTGTTGTTGATTCTCTTGAGGACCTTGAAGAGACCATCTCTTCTTGGCTTGAGCTTGGAGTCGCGTTCCTTGGGGAAGCGGTCTTTGCTCAGATGTATCCACACAAGATCACCTTCTTCGAAGATCAACTCTCGCTTGTCCTTGTTCAATCTTTATGCTTGGCGAAGGACTTGTTGTTCAATAGTAGCTCTTGTTTCTTCGTGAAGCTTCTTCATAGCTTGTGCGTGCTTCTCAACGTCCATATTGGTGCGCTCATGGAGAGGTAGGGGTAGTATGTCTAGCGCGGTGAGGGGCTCGAAACCATAGACGATCATGAAGGGACTCATCTTGGTTGTTGAGTGCTTGGCTCGGTTGTATGCGAACTCGACGTGGGGAATGCATTCCTCCCAGTCCTTCAAGTTCTTCTTGATCGTAGAAGAGTTCTGAGGCTTCGGTTGACAACCTCGGTTTGTCCATCGGTTTGAGGATGCGACATGGATGAAAAGAGGAGCTTGACGTCGAGCTTGGCCATGAGGGTCTTCCATAAGTAGCTCATTAATTTGACGTCGCGGTCGAAGACGACTGTTCTTGGCACACCGTGAAGACGGATGATTTTCCTGAAAAACAAATTGGCAACATGTGAAGCATCGTCGGTCTTATGGCACGATATGAAGTGTGCCATTTTGGAAAAGCGATCCACGACAACAAATATGGAATCATGACCATGCTTAGATCTAGGCGATCCTAACACAAAATCCATGCTAATGTCGGACCAAGGTGTATGAGGAATAAACAATGGCATATAAAGACCATAAGGGTTAGCTTGAACACATGCCGTGCATCGTTGAACGTAGCGCTCCACGTCGCGCTTCATATTGGGCCAAAAGTAGTGAGTGGAGAACATGTCCAAAGTCTTGTCACGGCCAAAGTGACCCATAAGGCCTCCACCATGAGATTCTTGGAGAAGCAAAAGTTGGAGCGACGATTTTGGAATGCAAATCTTGTTTTGTTTAAAGATAAAGCCCTTATGCAAATAGAAATCATCAACTCCTTTGTCAATGGATCACTTTGCGAAAATTGGTTCAAAGAACGGATCGGAAGCATACAAATATTTTATTTCCTCAAGACCCAACACATTGATTTCAAGTCTCGTAAGAAGGCTTCTGTGTTTGCGAGACAAAGTGTCCACAACTACATTATCTTTGCCCTTCTTATACTTGACAATGTACGGAAAATACTCCATGAACTCAACCCACTTAGCATGTCTCTTACTCAAGTTGGCTTGGCCTTTGAGATATTTCAACGACTCATGGTCGGAATGTATGATAAATTCTTTGGGACATAGGTAATGTTGCCAAACTTGAATGACACGAACTAAGGAAAAAAGCTCTTTGTCATAAATCGGATAGTTAAGGCGAGGGCTATCAAGTTTCTCGCTATGGTAGACTATAGGACGTCTGTTTTGCATAAGGACTCCCTAATGCCAATACCACTAGCATCACACTCTATCTCAAAAGTTTTTGTGAAATCTGGTAACGCAAGAAGAGGTGCTTCGGTGAGCCTCTTTTTAAGTTCATCAAAAGCTTTTTGTTGTGCTTTGCCCCACACGAAGGTGACATTCTTCTTCGTCAACTCATTGAGAGGACAAGCAATGGTTGAAAAGTCTTTCACAAAGCGACGATAGAAACCGGCCAACCCATGAAAACTTTGGAGTTCACTCACATTTGTTGGGATGGGCCAATCTCGTATGTCCTTTACCTTGGAAACATCAACTTCAATTCCTTTCGAAGAAACGACAAATCCAAGAAAAATCAACTTATCTTTAGCAAAAGTGCACTTGGGAAGATTAGCATAAAGCTTTTCATGTCGAAGGATTTGCAAAACTTCCTTGACATATGTTATATGGTCCTCAAGTGATTTGCTATAAACAAGAATATCATCGAAATAGACAACAACACTTTTTCCAATGAGAGAACGCAAGATGTGATTCATAAGGCGCATGAAGGTGGATGGGGCATTAGATAAACCAAAGGGCATAACCAACCATTCATAGAGACCAAGTTTGGTCTTGAAGGCGGTTTTCCACTCATCACCTTCAGCCATGCGTATTTGATGGTAACCACTACGAAGATCAATTTTCGAAAAAATAGTGGCTCCACACAACTCATCAAGCATGTCATGAGACGTGGTATGGGATGTTGATAACGCACGGTGATAGCATTGATTGGACGACAGTCCATGCATAACCGTAACGTATCATCCATCTTTGGAACAAGAATCACGGGTACGGCACTTGGACTAGTGCTAACTTGGATCAAACATTTGGAGACGAGTTGGTTGATTTGACGTTCGATCTCCTTCGTCTCCTCTGGGTTCGTGTGGTAAGCGGCACAGTTGGGAAGTGGTGCGCCGGGGATGAGGTTAATGTGATGTTTGATGCCGCGAAGAGGAGGTAGTCCATGTGGAAGCTCTTCGAGGAACACATCCTTGAATTACTGCAAAAAAATCATCAAAGATGGAGGAACATTGGTTAATTCATTAGTTCCTTGCGCTAGTCCCTTGCAAAGGAGGACATAGTGCAAGATGGATGGGTTGTTCCGAACATCTCTCATCTCACTTTTGGTGGCAAGGAGAACACTCTTAGTTTTTCCACTCGAGTTTGGCTTGTGGCTCTCACTCACTATGAGGTGGTTCTCTCTCTCACCGCTCTTATCGCAAGTAGGTGTTGTGCTTTGCGCCCTCGCTAAAGCCCTTGCATTGTCCGCAATTATTTGGCTAGGAGTCATTGGTTGCAAAACACATGTTTTGTTGAGACATTTGAAGGTGTATACATTGGTGCGACCATCATGTTGAGCAGCCTTGTAAAATTTCCATGGTCGACCAAGAAGCATGTGGCAAACTGTCATAGGAACCACATCACACTCCACCGTATCTTTGTAAGGACCAATGGCAAAGGAGAACGATACGGTATGCTTGATCTTTAGGGACCCTTGGTCACTTAGCCATTGCACGTGGTAGGGGTGCTTGTGCGGATGGAGGGTGAGGTTGAGCTTCTCACATAACTCGGTGCTAGCAAGGTTGTGGCAACTCCCTTCGTCAATGATCACCTTGATAGATTTTCCATTGATGTCGGCTAGTGTTTGGAAGATGTTTGAGCATTGGTCTTCATGCTCTTGTGCTTGAGTGGTCAAGATCCTTGTGACGACAAGCAATGGACTTGCGTCATGTTCACACATGAGGAGTTCTTGATCATCTTCCACTCGTTGCCTTGCCATTGCTTCCTTGACACGTGCATCAAATTCATCTTCACTCAAGTACTCTTCGTCGCCATTGTCATGGATGAACAATACCTTCTTGTTTCCACATTCGGCCGACTTGTGTCCTTTGCCTCCACACTTGTAGAATTCATCGTTGAAGGGTGTATCACTCTTTGCTTGTTTGCCACTTGGGGACAGTTTTCCTTGAGGAAGTGTGGGCTTGAAGGAAGGCTTGGAGGTACTTGAGGAGCTTCCATTGAAGGTTGTTGGTGTAGCGGTTGAAGCTTGCTTGTAGGTGAAATACGTCTTGGGCTTGCTGTACTTGATGTCCTCTTGCACTTGATGTTCAGCCTTTGTTGCGATGTGC
Source organism: Avena eriantha (assembly GCA_910589775.1). Classification (NCBI taxonomy): domain Eukaryota; kingdom Viridiplantae; phylum Streptophyta; class Magnoliopsida; order Poales; family Poaceae; genus Avena; species Avena eriantha. Next base: position 235,675,597 of record OU342745.1, read on the forward strand.
ACAAGCTCAACCATGTCGTTGTATGTTTGGAACTCAACGATGCGCTTGATTGGGTGGTTCAGCCCAATAAGGAAGCGTGCCCTAGTTTGCTCCATAAGCTCATCGATTTTGGTGCGAATCAAGTTGAGTTACATTTCCTTGAAGTACTCTTCCACGGTCTTTGTCCCTTGACGAAGCGATTGAAGGTTCTTGAAGAGGTCACACATGTAGTGTGCAGGGACGAACCGGGATCTCATGTGAGCCTTCATGTCATGCCAAGTTATGATTGGCGGCTCTTGTCTTGCATCATGAGCAACTTGAACTTGTTCCCACCAAAGGTTGGCGTAATCATCAAACTCAAGCGAAGCCATGGTGGCCACCTTTTCATTGCTATAGTTGTGCATGCGGAAGATCTTGTCGACCTTGAGTGCCCATGAAAGGTATTCTTCGGGTTCATTGGATCCAGTGAACTTGGGCATTGTGAACTTGAGCTTGCTGAAAGTTTCTTCATCATAGCAGTCATTACGACGAGCTTGGTGACCTTATTGATGATCTTGTTGTTGATGCGGTGGAACTTGGTTCTTGTGTCCTTGGTGAGGAGCTTGCTCTTGATATTGTTGTTGTGGAGCTTGATATTGCTCTTGGCACGGTTGTTGACGTGGTTGAGGCGCTTGCCTCATGTGGCGAGGGTGTGGAGCCTCTTGACGCGGTTGATGGCGAAGGGGAGGCTCCTTCCTCGGTTGGTGATGTTGGTTAGGCACATAGGCCTCACGGCGAAGATCCTGGTCTTGAGCCTCTTGACGTGGTGGGCGTCGCTCAATTTGGACGACTTGGCGCTCCAAGTTTTGGCGTGGTGGAGGACGCGCCTCGTGATGATCATGGTGTCAGTTTTGACGTTCATGACGGTGATGACAAGGAGGAGGATCTTGGAGAGCCTCACGTCGATGACAAGCTTGATTCTCCAAATTGGAGTCATCACTTATTGTGTCAAGTATGTGTCACGGTTGATGGTGGTAGACTTGCGGTTGCACTTGCGGTTCTTCTTGTGGTTGCTCTTGTTGGATCACTAGTGCCCTTGCGTGATGACGGTGTGCTTCTTGCCTTACTCGTGTCCTTGAAGAGAAATCACCATCATAGCTTGACGTTGCGGCATGCTGTGGGGAAGGTACATAGTTCGAAGAACTTCCATCTTCAACCACAGGGGCATCATTGCGTCTTGGAACACTTGCATGAAGATCTTGTGGAAGAGGTGTGTGACGACGCGAAGAACTTGAAGAGCTTGATGCGCGTGAACGTGGTCTTGCCATTCCATCGATGAGGCGGCGAAGATTGTCATTTGTTTCGACGACGGAGCATTGAAGCACTTCATTTTGGTGGCCGAAGTTGTGATGCATTGCATGCATTTGACGTTCTAGGCCATCGAAGCGGTTGTCGATGTTCTTGAACTCGGCTTGCATCTCGCCAAATTGTTCATCTTGTTGCACTCAAGGGCTTGGCAACGTTCACGGAACTCTTGTCAAATGATGAAGTGACTTGCGCGCGTCATGCACGGTCCTTGATCTTCTTCTTGGGGAGGTGGTTGGCTCGACTCACCGTGCCTATCCATCATGCAAAACACAGAAGTATTGTATATGGAAGTGGAATATGGTGGTGTTAGCCTTGTACCTCACCTTGGGGATTGCACCAAACTACAAAACCACAAGTGAGAGCTATAAGTGTGCAAAGTGGAATTGCAAAGAAAACTCACACTAAAGAAAGAACTAACTCTCAAAAGCTTGTTTGTGGTAGGTTAGGATTGTGGAATGCCAAAGAACCAACCAAAAGAAAAGGATAGTCAAAAGTGGGTAAAATCCAAACAAAACTCAAGTCAAAGCCGAAGGTCAACAACTCAAAAGGGTGACGGGAACCTACGACTATATACACACACGTGGAGATTGTTGGGATTGACACGACTATGAAAATGAGCAACAAAATATCCTAATGAAGACTAAGCTCGGTGTCGTGCCAATGCAAGGAGACACCGTGGCTCGTTTGCAAAGAAGAAAAATGAGCAATAGATTTGTGCACTTGCCTTGGGCACTCTTCTTTCTCTCTTGCTTACAAGCTTTGAGACTCTCATTTGCCATGGGAGACTATTTTTTCTTTTTATATCGATTTGTATCTTTTTCTTTCTATTTTTTTTGCTCTCCCTTGATGCTACCTAGTCACACTTGATATTGCTCTTGCACTCTCACTATCCAAGGACAAATGCACAATGCTCAAGCAAACACAAGATGAGCCACTCTCATGGGATAGGTACACACAAAGGAAGATATGGGTTAACAAGGTGACACAAGTTATACCTTCGTTGGTGATGATGAACTTGCCGTTGGTGTTGCGGGATGATGTTCGTGGGCCATGGTGTCAATGAGCGCGGGGATTGTTGATGCGGAAGCTTGCTGTTAGTTGCTGACACGCACACGGGACACGAGCAAACAAAGGAGATTAGCCAATGCGAAAAATGAGGCAAAAACTATCAAAATTGGTGTTACAACCGGACACTCCAGTCTGTCTGTGCCTGACACTCCAGTCAGGCCGGACACTCCGGTCGGGTTCGGCCGGAGACTCCGATCGGACCGGACACTCCGGTCGAATCGGTCCGGACACTCCGGTGTGGGTTTCCTGCTCGTGTTTTTGAGCGGAAATTCTCGCCTTGGTTCCTCAAATCCGCAAAAAATGGCCAAATCAGGCTGGGAAAATGCAGGATAAAGTTGGACCAACTCCTAAGACAAGGTTTGGTCGGATCAAAACCACAAATAACACTCCAAATCAAGAGATCGATCCAAAGGCAAATATGAGGCTCTTTTTGGGGGGGATTTTCGAATTTTTGGTGGATAGAAGAAAATTTTGTTGGGGAATTCGTGAGAAACGAAGCTCTTGATACCAATATGTTGAAGGCAAACCTCTAGGGTGGCCCGATCTTTCACGAATCCCACTCAAAACAAGGATGGAGTGCAGGGAGGGAGGGAAGGATGAACACGACGAACTCACGCACGAAGAACATGATGAACACACACACACACACAAAACCACAATACACACCAATAGCTCACGTCGGCGGTGACCGGTCCGGCGCAATCCCTAGGATCGGCGTCGGGCGGAGGACTCTCTCTCGAACCGGCACGGCGAGATGAGAGACTCGGTGAGATCTTGACGTCTAGGCAAAGGGACTCCAATGCCTAGGACTTGTACAACGCGGAGGCACGATGCAAACTCCAACGAGGTTTGGGATATTTGGTGCTCCTTTGTCAAAGGAGCATGAGGAAAGAACTAGATAGATCCACAAGGGGTTTCCACTAATTCCAAATATCATGCCTAGGGTTTACAATGGAGGTAGGGGACTATATATAGGCCAGCCACAAGTTCAGGGGTAATCTAGGCATAAAAGTAGAGTTCTGGGCGAAGTAGAGGGGTACATGGGCCTCAGGGCCTAGCCAAGGCTCGTAGGCCCATCTTCAGGCCGGACAGTCCGAGTTGCGTTGGCCGGACAGTCCGGGGTGGCCGGACACTCCGGGTAGTGTCCGAAGAGGCACACAGAATGTCTGAGCCCGGACCGGGCTGGGTAGGCCAGACACTCCGGCTCAGGCAACTTCAGGATAGGTGCAGCTTCAGGGCTCGTGGATCGATGCGGCAGGGGTTCGTACCTGATGATGCACAGAGTAGTGGTATGAAGTAGCAAGCCATCCAAGTGTATGTCAAAGTCACATGATGAGAGGAGCGAATTCACCTTAGCTTGAAGGAGCTTGGCTCGGGCATGAGTCATCGGTACACTTGGGGGACTTTTTTTTGATCAAAAACAGTAGGAGAGGCTCCTACTGTGCTATATTAATTTAAATATTTACAACAATATGCTGCATAAAACAGCACAGTACAAAGACTAGTTTGAATAAACTATAATCTACAATCTATCAATGAACAAGTTGATTGTGTTTTCCAGGTTTTGGCTAACCCTAAACTTCAACAGCTGCAGATCTGCTCTAACTCTAGCCCTCTAGGCTTCATAGAGTAAGCCCGCCGGTCTGGTATTTTGCACAAGTGCAGCAGGAGAACGCTCCTCCGGCTGCACAAATATTACTAGTACTACACACATATCTTTTCGCGTCCGCGTCTAGTGCTATAGGCGACGGCGGAGGCGATCTCCCCGTCGACGGTTAGAGAGTGCCCGGTTTCCTCTCCTGATTCTCGATTTCGGATCCGATCACCGGCTGGGACTGCTTCACAGGGCTGGCTTCTTCCAGCTGCCCGGTCGCGGTGGTAGATCGGTCTCTAGAGAGGACAGGGTGACATGATTGATGGTGGCAGCCTCATCTGCCGCTGGAGGAGAAAGCTCCCAAATAGGAGCAGAGGAGGGTGAGGGCATCGAGGCCCTGCTGAAGAGGCTGAACCTACGGGGGGAAGAGCTGAAGGGGTGAAGATCAAAGCAGAACGACTCAACAATCAGAGGGAAGAGGTGAAGTGGCTAGCCCTAGCTAGGGTTCATTAGCGTTAACTCTTTGTTCGAGACTATGTGTAATGCGTGGAATCCGTCGCAAGAGATCAAGCCAAGGATGCTGGATAAAAATTGTTCATGCTTCAAGCTGCATGCCTTGAGGATTGGAAGAAGATGATAGAGGAAGGACCACGGATATTTAGGGACCATGGAGTGATTCTGGCTGAATATGATGGTTTCTCGCCGGCACATTCTATCCCGTTGAATCTACTGCATGCCTCGGTGAGAATTCCAAAAATCCTTGATCTGTTTAGAAAGGTGGATGTGGTCACCGATCTCCCATCTCGGGTGGGGAAAGTGGTGAAAATTGAGCTGCGTCCTGCTGTACAGCAAGATTGCGTGCGTGTGAGGGTGCTGGTGGATGTTGAACAACCCCTTATCAGGTTTGTTTCACTGGATATTGCTGATGAGGAGAAGAAGGGCCTATTATTTCAGGTTCTTTACGAGAAAACTCCTAAGTTATGTGAGTTTTGTGGTCAAATTAGCCATGTGACAATGGAGTGCGGTGACGGAACTCATCGCAAGGAGGATCTGGAGTGGGGCGCTGGATGATGGCGGATGTGCCCTGGAACCGACTGCGTCAGGATCCGAGCGTGTGAAGAGGCGAGGGTCAGCCCGCTGGCCAGGGAGGTGGAAGGACTGCTCTAGGCCACGCCTTTGGATGTGGGCGTGGCACAGATCCCAGTGCCATGCACGTCGAGCGTGAGTCGCGCAAGCGCAGATCTATGGACGCTACGCTGGACTCGGGTGCGAAGCTTACAAGCCCGGTCAAGGTGACGGCGACACCGGAGGAATTGTCGAGGCTGCTAGTTAACAGGCAGCTACTATTAGAAAATGGTGGAAAGCGCAGAGCACCAATGGGGATCCTGAAGGAGATATGCCCTAGAGGCAAATCATAAATAGGTTTTTATAGTCATATCTCAATTAGTTTATAATAGTTTCATATTATGCTATAACTGCATCAAGTAGAAACATTGGTACAGGTGTGGTATGAAACAACCAAGTCCCTAGTAGCCTCTATTCATACTAGTTTGTTGGTCATAAGGATGATCTGGGTTTCAAGATCATGGGCATTTATGCCAATTGGCAACAGGGTCATATCATTGGAGAATGATGTGATGGACATTCCTCGAAGGATTGCAACACGATCAAGTCATATAGTTCATTGTTGCAATAGCTATACCTAGACTCCTTTTCCTTAGACCGTGAGCTCATATTACTCACTGTCTCTCGAGGCTGCTTAGACTGCATCAACCGTCATCTGGTAATATGGTGGCCATAAAGGTGTACGTTGCGTATTCGAAGGAACAGTAGATGACATGTGACTGCAAGACCGGGATTTGTTCACCCACATGACGGGTAAAGATACATACGGCCGACTTGGTGAGATTACATCCATAAATGTTGCAACATGTGACTCGGTCACGGGGATGTAATATCACGGTAACAAGAAAACAAAACTTGTTGTGAACGAGATTGAACAAGGTATGTGATACCAATGATCGGATCTCGGACAAGTCGTATCAAGAAACAAAAGGAATTGGATGCTACATTTAGTGGTTCAAACGACATTGTCATCAGGAATGCATAGGGGTCACATGGATATCCCTGGTCCCTCTGTTGATCATTGATATAGATCATGTCTAGATCATTCCCGAGCCGTGAGAAGATACACTTAAGTGTACTATGAGAGCGATCATTCGTAAGACAGAATCACAGTAGAGAAAGAGAAAGTTGGAATTGTTCCGCAGAGAGATCCGAAGTTGTTCGGAGAAAGAATAAAGGAAAAGACATGAAAAAGTGTTTTCGGATAAATGGGAATTTGAATATACATTTAGTATATGTTAATTATGAATTAATATATTCTAAATAATATTTAAATTCAGATTTATAAAGGAAACTTTTATACTAGGCCAAATCCCCGGAGGGAAATAGCCTAGAAGAAAAGCTACAGAAAAAGAAAAGGGAAAAGAAAAAATAATAGCTTCTGCCACTTGCGGGCCACTGCGTTGCGGCCCAAGCGGACATTGGCGGGTAGCCACAGGCGGGCGGGCGCGAGGTGGGCTGGCGCGGCCCACCCAGGTGCTGGCTACTACCCGCTGCGCAGGGCGCTGGGCGAGCTGGGCCGCGGGGGGCAGCGCCAGCCCACCCGGTCGCCAGCTGCCGCCGCTGCTGCGTGGTGTGCTGGGCCGTGGTGGGCAGGTAGGCCCACCCGGTCAGCTATTGCCACTGCTAGCTGCTGTAGCTAGCTGGGCCACTCTGGGGTGAGCCTATTCGGCTGTCCCAATTGGCCCATCCGTCTGGGACATTTTTCCCCTTTATTTCCTGTTTACTATTAGTCCCACATGGCTAACCTAATGGGGAGGGCACACCCCCTCTGCCTATATAAAGGGGTGCCCATGGGTGGGATTAAAAACTCCAATATTTGGAGAAGTCCTTTGGTTGACTTCCTCCTTCCCTCTCTCTCTAGCCCTTGTGACCATGGCCCCAAGTCTGGGATGTGCGAACGAGGCACACCTACAGTACGCCGTTGTGCAGCAGGGATTCCTAGCCGGATATCAACTTCCGCACTCCCGGCGGGATCGGGGAGCCGGAGGTCTCATCGTGCACCGTATGTGTACGAAGACACGAGGCGCAACACTTGGGATGCTTAAATGTCATGAGCCAGAGCTGCTGCACGATGAAGATGAAGAAGGAGCAAGGGGTGACCTGCGAGGAGCTTCCCGACCTTGAGGTTGGCTACGAGTACGACTACTTCAACCATGTTCCCCGTGGAACGTTAACCGCGTACGGTCTACAAGGGTATGTATTCTATACGCATTGGCCGTTACTGCATTACTACATAGATAGATCCTAGGCGGTTTTTGAGGTTCCAACGTAGGAAATTTTTGTTTTCTGCTGCGTATCCCCTTCAGTGATATCAGAGCCGATCTATGCGTAGAAGTGATGTACGACCAGTACACACAAGTATTATAGGGGCATTGATCCCTTAGTTGTTACCCTCTAACGTGTACTTGTTTATATCGCGGTATTATTTGATGAAGCGGCCCGAACCGACCTTACGCGTATTCGTACGCGAGACTGGTTCCACGCTCAACATACGGCTTGTACCGTATAAGTGGCTGGCGGGTGTCTGTCTCTCATTCGATAGTTGATATAGCATTTACAACGGAGGGCCCCAAAAGGGGTGTAATAGAGACAACTATTGGATCCATGTTGTGGTTGGAAAGTTCGTAGACTAGAAACGGTTCTATTGCGAAAGCCCTAACAACCACGTAAAACTTGCAATAGATAAAGTAGAGGCGTCTAACTTTATTTTGCAGGGGGGCATGTGATTATGATATGGCATTGGTCATTGCGAAGGTAAAGTAGTTTACTTTTCTATTACCAAGTAGTATAGTAATAGTCATCGTTCCGATGAATGACCTGGTGGAGGCGTCGTGGACTTGGCGTCAAACCAAGGGCAAGATGGAGATCATGCCGGAGCGCTCGATGGAGATCAAGGCGCAAGAAGAAGCACCATATCAAATCACATTATACATATGATGTTGATATCTATTTTACATCTTATTGTGTGTGAGTATTTAGATACTCAACGGTAGCAAATAAGATAATCCCTATTGAATTCCAATGTTCCGTGTTCCCCTTGTGTGTGCACCACCAAGAAAGTTCTTCGGTATGAGGCTCCCTACGGTGAGTAGGGGTCAGACATATCTACATTCACATACACTAGGTGTAAGCCATGTTGCACAACGAATACACACAAGTTAGAATTGGAGAGCCTAGCATGTTACAGAGATGTGGCCTCGGAACACAAGAGATCGAAAGATCGAGCATGAGTCACATGGATGATGTGATTGGCATTATTGAATGTCTACCTTTGAGGCTGCACTGATGGCCATGATGATCGGGGGAGGTGTAGAGGATAGGGATCATGCGATCACTAAAATCGTCCATGGGATGACAATTTTAGTGAAGACCAATTATAAATTGATCTCTTATTATAAACTTAGTTTAGATGTCTATTTGCAAATATCTTATTAGATCATGGCCTATCCCATTGAGGTCCTTTGCAACCATGGGAATATATTGCTCAATATGGAACTTAGCAAAAGGGTCCAACTTCATAGTTTAATACCCACGCCTGAGGGATATCCTCGTAAAAGGTGATCTTCTCTTCTTGATACAATAACCATTAGGAGATAATTCGATGACTCCGGAATGTTTGTGTTTTCTCCATAATCATCCAATAAGCCATTCTCCATTCGATGGAGAATTGGGCTACATTTTGTCTTCTGTAGAATAAGGCACATAGAGTATGAGCCATTGGATGGGTTTTCCTTCATCATGGATGAAAAGAGATTGTTTGGAAAAATACTTAGCGATCTTGCATTAGAGTTGAGAACTCTTGGAAGGGCTCGATTGCAATGGAGGTCATGGATGAAAAGGTATATGTAAGATATACAAATTATAAATGTGGTTCTTGCAAATCTTGTTGCAGTTTGCAAAGTATTTGATACTTGTCCCGTTTTGTGAAAATAGGAGGATCTGCTTGAGAATTGCTGATTTTGAGGCAGCGTGACTTGATGATGGCAAGCAAAACAGTTGATGGCCGACATCACCTCTTTCCTCAAAGTTTGTCATTTGGATTAGTGGACTTGAATATAATTTGTAATCCTTGGTTGTGTGTCTTGCTTTTGGCGAGACGATTATTCATATGAACAAGTTACAAGCCAGTTTGTACTATTCTTATGAACAATACCGTTATGGTCACATTATGATTACAAATAAGTTATTCTCATCACTATGTTAATGATAATAGTTTAAACATTTATAAGAAGATTATAATGCTAAAATATATCCAAAGTTTAATAATGAAATGACACTATAGTTTTAGTCATTTTGGCTATTGCATGTTCTTAATGAAGATCGGGGTCCTAGATGCTTAATCTAGAGACTTTGCAAAACCATGCCTCTTGGGCAGAATGACTAAAACTCCGCATTCTGGTAAATAGTGATATGCAAAGAAATGTTGAATCTTATACATAATGATGTATCGTATTTTCAACAAGTAGCGGAAATCATTTGTTAATTGTGGACTTAAGTGAATAAGCGTATTTACTTAATGAAACATATGTTTGAAATGATTTGAATTGTTCAAATGAGTTCCCAACAAAAGGAGGATATTGAAATTAACAAGAATATGAAGTCTCTTCGATTTGATCGACACGACTAAAGTATTCAAGTTAAGTTTAGCATAAAAGGGACTTGTGAAAGATGTTTCACAAATTATGATAATTGGATGAATTCAAACTGTGTGGAAATATCTAAACATCATAATCATTATGTATTAAGATACATATGGTATAATATCATCTCTTATAGGGGTTATAGTTGTCGTTTACAGTTAAAGATCAAAAGAAGCAAACACTCATTTGAAATACAAAGGAACATCTAAAAGATTTGTGGAAACAACACCATAAGTGTTATGGAAAGTTCGAGTTTCTAGAGATTTCGACAAGTCGAAATCGTGGCGAAGAAACAAGTCTTTGTAGAGTATTCTTAGGAAGCTATGAATGCATCGTCCACAAGGGACAAACCTGCTGTTTTCCCAAGTTGATGTGTCTTGATGAAGATACAGGTGGAAGAAAGTAAAAGATCAAACAAGGCATTTGACCTTACCTCTGAATTGTTGAGTGGCACAACGAAATTTGTTTCGCGAATCCAAACTCTACAAAAAGAGGAGAAACCAATGATAATGATCATAAAGTTTCAGTGAATACTTTTACTAAAGAAAGTAGGATTCAACTATATATTCTACAAGTTTGTAGAATTATATTGTTGATTCACTTGTCGTGTTTTGAACAAGACATACCTACGAATTACAAAGAAGCGTGATGGACCTAAGTGCAAGAAATGAATGGTCATTGAAATCGCGTTAGTGGAATTCTCGATTTGATGATGTTCAAGGAATTTTGGAATGTCCAATATTATCGAGAGGACCTGGATTTGTGTGGGAGCAAGTCAGCTTGGCTAAATCATAATATGTAGCAGACATATTTTGAATGGGAGCTAAGTGAAATCCCTGGATCTCAAACATGAATGTCATATTTGAGTGGGAGCGTGAAATCATTCTAGGATATGTGAATGATGTGATTGGTGTTAATAACGTTTAAGTTAGATAAATAAGGATGAAGTTGAAGTTTTTAAACAATAAGATCTATTGAGATAGATTGGTGAGTTTAATAAACACTAAAAGTCAAATGCTTCCTGGACTTGATTCTGAAAGAGGTTCAGAATGTCTTAAGCAAGATTCTGAAGAAGCTCGGAATGGAACAAGGTAAGAAAGTAGTTCTTACTGTATGAAGCATTGAGTTAGTATTGCAACTATAGTTGAAAGAAAGAGATGCATTGCATCTCCTATGCCTTAGTCATAGGTTCTTCCATATAACCATGTTGTATACGCGACATAAAGTGACCCGAAGTTCTGGTTGGTAGGACAAAGTCTTAACTGTAAGAACGTGTCTTTAAGTGATTCCTGAGTTGATCACTGAACCAGAATTAAGTTTGTACCTAAATGGCAAGAAGCAAAGTAAGTGGCATAGATGCATTTCATGCACTAGGATCTATATAGACATAGAAGTATAAAGGCTCCATCTGATGTGATGTATAATGTTATGGCGGGGCTAGTTCGCTTTTAACGTAGAATGATGTGTCCCAAGGCCCAGTGCCCATGAGAAAGCCATCGAGGTTGATCTAAAGTCATTGTAAGCTCCTGGAATCCGGCCTCGTTCTGCTACCATGACTACAGTATATACACAAAGGATAGCAAAGTGTGTTTCGAAGTTTAGATGACAACAGTGAAAACGACCGTCATTATAAACACTAGAAACAAAGTCTTACTTTGTTGCCAAACAAATGCTTTGACCCATTATATGATAATGGTGTGAATGTCAAAATTAGGAAGACATTAATGATTTGCAAAAGACATAATGATCTGGTAAATCAGAACATGTACATGCCGTTTCCCATGAGCATGCATGATCTGTAAATGCATATGGTATATGGTTTATATGAGTAAAATGCGAGCTGGATTAGACTGAAGGAGATATGCCCTAGAGGAAAATAATAAATAGGTTTTTATTGTCATATCTCAATTAGTTTATAATAGTTTCATATTATGCTATAACTGCGTCAAGTAGAAACATTGGTACAGGTGTGGTATGAAACAACCAAGTCCATAGTAGCCTCTATTCATACTAGTTCGTTGGTCATGAGGATGATCTGGGTTTCAAGATCATGGGCATATCATTGGAGAATGATGTGATGGACATTCCTCGAAGGATTGCAACACGATCAAGTCATATAGTTCATTGTTGCAACAACTATACCAAGAATCCTTTTCCTTAGATCGTGAGCTCATATTACTCAATGTCTCCCGAGGCTGCTTAGACTGCATCAGCCGTCATCTGGTAATACGGTGGCCATAAAGGTGTACGTTGGGTATTCCAAAGGAACAGTAGATGACATGTGACTGCAAGACCCGGATTTTTTCACCCACATGACGAGTAAAGATACATACGGCCGGCTTGGTGAGATTACATCCATAAATGTTGCAACATGTGACTCGGTCACGGGGATGTAATATCACGGTAACAAGAAAACAGAACTTGTTGTGAACGAGATTGAACAAGGTATGTGATACCAATGATCGGATCTCGTACAAGTCGTATCAAGAAACAAAAGGAATTAGATGCTACATTTAGCGGTTCAAACGACATTGTCATCAGGAATGCATAGGGGTCACATGGATATCCCTGGTCCCTCTGTTGATCATTGATATAGATCATGTCTAGAGCATTCCCGAGCCATGAGAGGATACGCTTAAGGGTACGATGAGCACGATCATTCATAATACGGAATCACAGTAGAGAAAGAGAAAGCCGGAATTGTTCCGTAGAGAGATCCGAAGTTTTTTGGAGAAAGAATAAAGGAAAAGACCCGGAAGAGTGCTTTCAGATAAATGGGAATTTGAATATACAATTAGTATATGTTAATTATGAATTAATATATTCTAAATAATATTTAAATTCAGATTTATAAAGGCAACTTTTATATTAGGCCAAATCCTCGGAGGAAAATAGCCTAGAAGAAAAGCTGCATAAAAAGAAAAAGGGAAAATAAAAAATAACAGCTTCTGCCGATGCCTTGTGGCCCAAGCGGACGTTGGCGGGCAGCCACAGGCGGGCGGGCACGGCCCACCCGGGCACTGGCTACTAGCCGATGTGCAGGGCGCTAGGAGAGCTGGGTCGCGAGGGAGGGGGCAACGCCGGCCCACCCGGTCGCCAGCTATCGTCGCTGCTGCCTGGTATGCTAGGCCTTGGTTGGCAGGCCGGCCCACCCGGTCAGCTATTGCCACTGCCGGCTGCTGTAGCCAGTTGGGCCACTATGGGATGGGCCTATTCGGCTATCCTAGTTGGCCCATCCTACTGGGACATTTTTCCCCTTTATTTCCTGTTAACTATTAGTCCCACATGGCTAACCTAATGGGGAGGGCACACCCCCTCCGCCTATATAAAGGGGTGCCCATGGGTGGGATTAAAAACACCAATATTTGGATAAGTCCTTTGGTTGACTTCTTCCTTCCCTCTCTCTCTAGACCTTGTGACCATGGCCCCAAGTTTGGGATGTGCAAACGAGGCATACCTGCAGTACGCTGTTGTGCTGCAGGGATTCCTAGCCGGATATCAACTTCCGCACTCCCGGCGGGATCGGGGAGCCGGAGGTCTTATCGTGCACCAGATGTGTACGAAGACACGAGGCGCAACACTTGGGGCGCTTAAATATCGTGAGCCAGAGCTGCTGCACGATGAAGATGAAGAAGGAGCAAGGGGTGACCTGCGAGGAGCTTCGCGACCTTGAGGTCGGCTATGAGTACGACTACTTCAACCACGTTCCCCGCGGAACGTTAACTGCGTACGGTCTACAAGGGTATGTATTCTATAGGCATTGGTCGTTACTGCATTACTACATAGATAGATCCTAGGTAGTTTTTGGGGTTCCAACGTAGGAATTTTTTTTGTTTTCTACTGCGGATCCCCTTCAGATCCCTCCCCCACCGCCCCAATATGTTATTCGGAAAGATAAGAAGACGAAGAAGGGAGGGACCCCAAAGAAGTCTGCAGCTGGTGATGGATCGGCGTCCTCCATGTCAGAGGACCGCCTAGCTCAATGAGTATCTTGAGTGTGAACTGCCATGGCCTGGGTGGGGTTGTGACGGTTCGTGAGCTTCGTGTTCTAGCGAAGCTTCAGTCCCCAGCATTCTTGTGTGTACTGGAGTCGCAGCTGCACAAGAGAGTTGTGAAGAATTTATCTCGTTCTTTAGGTTACGATAAATGTTTTGATGTTAGCAGTTCTAGCTGAAGTGGTGACATTGCTTTATTTTGGAAGAATGAAATAAATGTTGAAGTCTTGCCCTACTCGCAGTATCATATTGACACGATTGTTACAGAGCGAGGAATTGAGCCTTGGTGCTTAACAGTGGTCTATGGAGAGGCATAGGTCAGGGAAATGCAAAAAACCTGGGATATGATTAAGTACATGCTCTCGGCTAATGACCATCCATGGCTCTACATTGGGGATTCAATGAACTCCTGCATCGGTCGGAGCATGTGGGAGCTAGCGAGCGGAGTGACAACCAAATGGCTGGGTTTAGAGATGTAGTGGACGTCTGTGGTTTTTGTGATCTTGGCTATAAGGGTGTAGCATGGACTTTCGAGAAGAAGGTTGTGGGAGGAATTTTCTGCAGAACAAGGATGGACCGAGCGCTTGCTACCCTAGCTTGGTGTGCATGGTACCCGGAAGTAGAAGTGCGCCCCTAGTCACGGTGGCGATGTCAGACCATCTGCCGCTGCTACTGACACGCACGTCAGAAGCGAGACAGAAGAGACGATGGGGAGGCGGCCGTTCCGCTTCGAGTTGGCATGGGAGAGCCATGAAGAATTCTCTGATACACTAAAGAGACAGTGGGATCAAGACGGTACAACGGCCTCTGTTGGTGAGATACAAAACAAGTTGGAGAGAGTTACTGGTGATCTCATGACTTGGGGAGTTTGTTCTTTTGGGAATGTTCAAAAGAAATTGAAAGAGATGAGAAATGAGCTAGGTGATCTGAGGAGTGTCCCAACAAGGAACGACATGTTTGCACTAGAGGCCGAACTGACCTCACACATCACTCAATTAATGGAGTAGGAGGAGGTGATGTGGAAGTAGCGATCGAGGATTCACTAGATGGCAGTAGGTGACAAGAACACTAAGTTCTTCCATATGCGTGCTAGCCTAAGAAAGAAGAAGAATACGGTCAAGAGAGAAGGAGGATGGTGCTCTCGCGAGTAATTTTTACAAGGAGCTCTACACGTATGAAGGAGTGCACGACATGGAAGGGGTCATTGATACTATCCCGGTGAAGGTGGATGGGCAGATGAATGAAATGTTAGATGCCCCGTTCAGTATGACAGAGGTGAAAGAAGCTCTGTTTGAGATGTATCCCACCAAGGCGCCTGACCTGGATGGCTTCCCGGCACACTTCTTCTAGAGGAATTGGGCCCTCTGTGGGGAGGAGGTGACCAAGGTGGTGCTAAAAGTTATGAAGAGAGAGGAGAGTCCTGAGGTGATTAACAAAACCTTCATTGTCATAATCCCCAAGATTGTGAGTCCGAAGGAGTTGGGTCAGTTCCATTCTATTAGCCTTTGTAATGCCATCTACAAGATTGCCTCTAAAGTGGTGGCAAACAGATTGAAGAAAGTGTGACCGCAGATTATATCTAAGGAACAATCTGCCTTTGTTCCTAGATGGCTAATCACGGATAACATAATTACAGGGTATGATTGTCTTCATTTTATGAAAAGGAACAAGGCTAAGAAACATTGTTCCTATGCACTCAAGCTAGATATGAGGAAGAGTATGATCGTGTTGAGTGGAGCTACCTTGAAGCTATCATGCTCAAGTTGGGTTTCAGCACCTCATTTGTGGCACTAGTGATGCGTCTAGTGTCGACAATATCCTTCTCGGTGTTGTTCAATGGAACACCGCAGGAGGAGTTTCACCCCTCCTAGGGTATCCATCAATGTGATCCTATCTCCTAGTACTTGTTCTTGTTGGCAGCAGAGGGCCTCTCGTGCCTTTTAAAATGTAGAATTCAATCATCGGTTATTCGTGGTATACAAGTGGTACCTACAGCCTCGGTTGTGAACCACTTACTCTTTGCTGACGATAGCCTTTTGTTTTTCGAAGCAAGTCCTGAGGGGGCTGCAGAGATCAAGGAAGTGTTGGAGAATTATTCTTAGGCCTCTGGACAGAGGATAAATATGGACAAGTCCTCAGTGTTCTTTAGCAAAGGATGTCCAGAATCAGTTCGTGAGGGGATCAAAAGTGTGCTTGTGGTGCTGTTGGAGATATGCTAAATGGGTATCACCATAGCACGTCTCTAATTCGGTTAACCCGGGTGGCCCACAGTTGGTAGCACGGCCCATGGCCTACTGGGCGGCCCAATTAGACGGATCCAGAAGGGAGGCCCATGCCGGATACAGGAAGGCTACATGGGAGTCACCGACATACTCGGAGCCTTGGAGTACAAGACACGAAGACTAGTTAGTATTAGTGTAGGACTCTGTAACTTGTCCGACAAGGTCCTTTCCCTGTAGCCCTAGGTTCTGGTGCCCTTATATGCCGGACCTATGGGAGCCTTTAGGGCACAATGTTAGATACGATACATAACACCCTCGCACAGCGAACAAATCTCTGTAACTCGGCGTATTGCCATTATAGTGATTTATAGCAGGAGTAGAGGTCCGCCACCGTTGTGGGACTTGAACCTGGGTAAGTTGTGTTACCTCGTACCCTCCATGATGTAGCCCGACCTTCAGTCATTACCACATCATGGTCTCCAACTTATGCCAAGTCGTCATGGACTCCAAAGGTCAATCCGTTCCTCTATGCGAGCCCACTTCGTACCCTTTTGAATGGTATACTACTTCATACTCCATCCCATATCCATGATAGGTTCACACCAACAAGTACGGAGGCATGGGAGGAAGCCTGGAGCACCAAGCCCGACAAGATGGAAGCTTGGAAGAGAAGACGGAAGAAGTAGTAGCTGGAGCACCAGAGTCTCCAGCCTGCACACACCGGAGTCACCGGCCACATCGAAGTATCCGGCCACATCGGAGTCTCTCGCCTGAAGACACAGGAGTCGCCGGCCTGCTGACCCTGGAGTCTCCGGACACATCTCCAGACTGACCCCCAAATCAAGCTCGAGGACAGTTTGTCTACCACTCCGGAGATGACACCGGAGACAGACCGGAGTCTTCGGCCCACACCGGAGTCTCCCGACCCCACACCGGAGTCTCCTGCCTGAGCGTATGGGCCTGCGTGTCGCCAGCTAGGCCTTTGGCCCATGTACCCCTTAGTCCATCCAGACTATCCCCTTTTATTCCTAAAGTACCATTGAACTAGTGGCTGGCCTATATATAGTGCCCCCACCCCCTCATGTAACCGTAGGCATAGATGATAGACTAAAGAAAACCCCCTTTGTGGAATATCTAATTTTGCCTCATCCCCTTCTACGAAAGGGGGTCGACTATCGTCACCACCTCGTTGGAGTTTGCATCGTGCCTCCCTCATTGTAGAAGGCCTTGGCATCGGTGTCCCTTTGCCAAGACGTCAAGACCCTCTCCAAGGTGTTCTTCCCTCTCTACATGGGATCGAGGGAGCACGTTGACCGATCTGTCCTTGCGAGGATTCTATCGAACCAGTGGCCACTTGCGAGAGAAATTGGCCTTGTATCGTGTGAGTTTTGTGTGTGTTCATCGTGTTCTTCGCGAGGTGTGCGTCCGCTTCCGCTACCTTCTCCCTTTCCCCTCGCTTTCCCATTGATTTGACCACGAGATCCACGAAGATAGGGCCACCCACGGGGTTACCCCATAACATCTGGTATCAGCAGCTTTTGGTTACCACAGATTTCTCCTCGATTTGGTCTTTTTCCCCATAAATTCGAAAATTCCACCAAAAACAGCCCCAATTTGTGTTTTGGATCGATCTATGATTTGAGTGCGTTTTGGTAGGTTTTGATCCGTGGATTACTTGCTAAACTTGTTGATCTACATTCCCTTGCGTTTCCATGGCCCAATTCCTTGATTTCCCCCACCAATTTGGTGTTTTGGTTCGAGTTTTTGGGCCAAAATCGCGCCCGTTCATGTTCTGGACGCGCAGAAATCGAACGGACCGGAGTCTCCGGCCCCGGACCGGAGTTTCCGGTGTGAGTCACTCCAGACCGGAGTCTCCGGCCCTCCAGACCGGAGTCTCCTCCCTACATGCTGACAGAAAAATCTGCTTAACGGTTTTGAGCATAACTTTTGCATACGAACTCGAATTTTGGTGTTCTTTAGCTCGTTTCGAAGAGAAGAAGGAGCTCTACATCATCATATCCGTGGTTCATGCTATCTAGTTCAACCAAATTCCGTGAGCAAGGCGGAATCCACAAATAAAGGGTGAAGATCGGCGACGAAAGGTATAAAAATTCCGCGACTTCTCCCCACTTGCATCCCTTTGTGAGCTACACTATCTTTGCGATCAACGAACACCTATTGAGAATAGTTTCTCCTATGATTGATTGGGCTATGCACATTTGATGCCTTGTAGAATTCCGAGCAAAAGTTGTGAGCGCGCTATCTCATATAGTTATCTTATATAGTTGTTGGCACAAGGAAGGGGCAAGCGAAAAAGAAAAGGAAAGTGAAAAAAAGAAGAAGAAAGAAACAAGTGCCTCATAGAATAGGAAGCGCAAGCTCGATGAACATCATATAGGTGGTACTTATTGTGCATATCTTGTAGCCCACCAATATAATTGCAATCGAACTAGTGTCTCTCCTTGCACTTGTGCGACACGAGCTTATAGTCTTCGCTAGATAATCATTTGGTTCTTAGCTCACTTTCTCCGTCGCACAAGTCCCATTTATCCCACCATGTGTGTTTCCTTGTACATATTTCATTCTTGTGGATTGACTTGTTTTGCTTTGTGATCATCGTGGTTCTTTACTTGCCATTACAACATCTTGATTTCGGATTGGTTCTTGACATGCCACCTTACATACCTATCCACCATAAGCTTTGTGTGTGTGTGTTTTTAGTAGTTAGTTGGTTTTGGTGTTCCGCATGAACTTCACTTTGCTTGGTTTTGATTGCTCTCAAGTGTTGCCACTTGCACGATACTATCTTCCAAGGTAAAGTAAGGTTTGACGTTGCATCCCCAACCCCTACCACCGCCATATACACCACTTGGTCTTGTGAATCATGTCTAGGGACTCCAGAACCGAGGATGATATCTATGAAGAATCCATGATGAGCCACCATGACTACGACTCCACAAGTATAGAGGACATGATGGAGCAATAACCGACAATGGCTCCGCATGCTTTGAGGACCCAGAGCACTACACCTATGACGGCTCCACATGCATGGAAGACATGGAGCACATCATCAACAACGACTCCCCAAGCATGGATGACTTCGAGTGCTTCAACGACGACGCCTCACCAAGCATGGAGGACATGGCGAGCTTCACCAACTTCGAGGGCGCTTCCATGAGCCATGAAGAATACCTCCACAGCTTGGAGATGGAGGACTACTACGCCAAGCTAGCGGAGATGCATCATCAAGAAACCATGACCTTCAAGGCCAAGCGTGCCAGACCAAAGGGCACCACCTACTTCGATGATCCACCTCCAAGGCGTCAAGCGTGGACACCTACATGGTGTCATGCGCAACCATCTCCAAGGCGACGAGTGCCATCACCTCCGAGCCATCAAGTGCCACCATCTCCAAGGCGCCAAGAACCACCATCTCCAAGGCTCCAAGCAAGGCCACCTCGAAGGAGTCATGTGCAACAGCCTCCAAGGGAACAAGTGCCACCGCCTACCAGAAGAGTGGCTCCCCAACATCATCTTCCCAAAGAGGTGCCACGAAGCAAGAATCTTCATCGACATACATCCTCTAGAGATCATCGCCAACACCAAGAGGATACAAGACGTCGTTCAAGGCATCTTCGCCATGAAGATGAAGAATACATGTTGAGCACCATCCATAATGCTCAACCAAGCTCAAGAAGGCACAACCATCAAAAGAAGAGTGCCAAGGATAAGGAGCATCGTCGCGAGCATCATGTGGATGACCAAGTGCACCATCTACATCAACCTTTGGCAAGGCACGCCAATGACCTCCGTCGACACCATCATAAGGCACCTTCAACTACCAGTGCCACCCCCAAAATGGCACCAAGATCAAGTTCTCCTCCACGCCATCAAGCTTCAACGCCAAAACTTGACGTCCTAGTTGACACATGCAACTTCATGGATGAGGAAGACGAAGACCTATACTTTACCAAGTTGGACGACTATGTTAAGAGGACTATACAAGATAAGGTGCAAGATGGTGATGACAAGGTCAAGAATGGTGAGCATGGGACTTTCCCTTCACCAAAGGAGGCGCATGGAGTTCGAGAACCGAGCCTAACCCTACATGCTTGAGTGATGATGTGGTACCAATCCCATGTGAGTATGAGAGCCACTTAGCCCACTTGAGTGAAAGCAAGAGTGAGATGAGTGACTCCACCATACGTGAGATTGAGTGCTTCCACTTGGAGGGCATGAGTGATAGACCGAGTGAGTTGAGAGTGGTAGTTGATAGGTCATGTGAGACCACTTTGATTTCTAATGACTTACCCTCTACCTCTAGTGTGTTTCCTCATGATGTTCTAGGTTCTATGGATCAAGAAACGCCAAGCTTGGAGATGATGATGCCTCCAACCAAGAAGATGTACATGGTGGATGAAGATGATGCCATCCCCATATTGGATGAAGAAGTCGCCCACATGGAGGCCAATGCTACCACAACACCCACTTCATATGAGAGGTATGAACAAGGTAACAATATGGGTGTTGATGATGCCATGATCCCACTAGTGTTCATGATGACTTGTGATGATTGGCATGCTATGGATGATGTTTGTGATATCACATATGCTTCATTGATTTTTCCATGTGATACTTTGCCTTTCCATAATGTTGAGCATGTGAAATTATTTGATTGTGATGATGTTGCCATAGACATGCCATGCTCTAAACGTTATGTTGATGATATCATTGCTTGCACTTTGTTGAACAATTGCTCTTTCCAATGTTTTGCTTGCAATGATGTTACCAATGGTACCCCTCGAATAATGCTATGTCATGAGTGTTTTACTATTTCTCCCGTTGCTTGCAATAATATGGATGATTGCTCTTTCACTTGTTTTGCTTGCAACAATAATTATCATATGTTTTCTATTGAGATGACCCCCATAGCTTTCTCAACTTTTGGAGATTTTAGTAAATGCCATGATAAGCATGTTCCCCACTTGCATACTCACCATGCATCTATTTTACACTTGATTGACACTCATGGTGATGTGCACAAGAAGAGATACGTCATGATGGATGATGTGTTTCTCTACCATGCACACACGTTCTTCCTTTTGTGTTTGATGTGTGTAGGTACCCGCACAAGAATGTCAACCTCGGTTGAGCACGAGTTGACAAAAAAGAGCTCTAGAGAGCATCCCCCAAGTGAGTTCAAGATCGAACCCAGCTCTGATACCTTTTGCATGCTTTACATCTTTCATGTTGACAAATTGCTTTTTCCTATGGTTTTCTTGCAACCATGTTAATATTTCACCTTGTGACAATCATGTTTCATTGCTATTGGATATTGATGCTTTGTGTGTTCCCACAAAAATGTTGAACAATTTCTCTTTCGGATGTTTTGTGTGCAACCATAATGCCATTTTGAGCATGTATTGTCATGAGAGCTTCCAAGTCTCTCGTATTGTTATTGCAACAAACATAATGACCACTTGCTCTTTCATATGGTTTGTTTGCAAACATGTTGTTCTTGCTTCCGCTTGCGATATTCATACTCCCATGATCTTTGTTTTTGATGATATGTGTATGGCATCCAACATATTGAACAACTATTCTTTCCAATGGTTGGTTTGCACACATAATGATGTTGCTTTGGATATTCTTCCGCATGTGTTTTTGCCGAATTCTCCTACTCTTTCATCAAAGATGTTGATCAATATCTTAGACAATTGCTTTGAGTGCCACACAAAGACGCTTTATGGAGTTTTTGAGTTCCCACATTTGGATGATGTTCAAACAATTTCCATGCACCTTGACCTTGCATATGCATCCCGTTTCCTATACTTGAGTTGTGCTAATAGTGTTGTGAACAAGAATGGACATGCCACAAATGACATGCTCCTCTATCACACACAGACATATGTTTCTTGGTCTTTGTTGTGTGAAGGTACAATTGCTTACGCGTCAACCTCTATGGACAAAGAGTTGACAAGTCGAATCAAAGAGACTTACCTATGGTTGCCCTTCAACGAGCCATCTCTACATCCTAAGGTGACTTCCTTCTACTTGAGGACTCATGCTATAATCTTCATGAATTGGCTATGCTTTGAGTGTTGTTTTGCTTTTGTGGTGAGCTTTGTAGGCTTCATGGAAGGCGAATGAACATTGAAGTGTTGTCAATTCAATCTTTCCGAGGACGACTATATGGTGAACTCCAGGATCAAGAAGGTCTTTCGACATCTTCTACTTTGTGATGAGCATGCAGAGTCGAGGACGACTCTTTTTGAAGGGAGGGGAGATGATGTAGCCCGACCTTCGGTCGTTACCACATCATGGTCTCCAACTTATGCCAAGTCGTCATGGACTCCAAAGGTGAATCCGTTCCTCTATGCGAGCTCACTTCCTACACTTTTGAATGGTATACTACTTCATACTCCGTCCCATATCCATGATAGGTTCACACCAACAAGTACGGAGGCATGGGAGGAAGCCTGGAAACCAAGACCGACAAGACGGAGGCTTGGAAGAGAAGACGGAAGAAGCAGCAGCTGGAGCACCGGAGTCTCCGGCTTGCACACACCAGAGTCTCCGGCCACACCAGAGTCTTCGGCCTGAAGACACCGGAGTATCCGGCCTGCTGACCCCGGAGTCTCCGGACCCATCTCCGGACCGACCCCTAGATCGAGCTCGAGGAAAATCTGTTTGCCACTCCGGAGATGATACCGGAGACATACGGAGTCTCCGGCCCACACCGGAGTCTCCAGCCTGAGCGTATGGGCCTGCGCGCTGCCAGCTGGGCCTTTTGCCCATGTACCCCTTTGTCCGCCCAGACTTTCCCCTTTTATTCCTAAAGTACCCTTGAACTAGTGGTGGGCCTATATATAGTGCCCCCACCCCCTCATGTAACCCTAGGCATAGATGATAGACTAAAGAAAACCCCATTTGTGGAATCTCTAGTTTTGCCTCATCCCCTTCTACCAAAGGGGATCGACTATCATCACCACCTCGTTGGAGTTTGCATCGCGCCTCCCTCGTTGTACAAGGCCTTGGCATCGGTGTCCCTTTGCCAAGACGTCAAGACCCTCTCCAAGGTGTTCTTCCCTCTTCGTGTGGGATCGAGGGATCACGTTGACCAATCTTTCCTTGCAATGATTCTATCGGACCGGTGGCTACCGGCGAGAGCACTCGGCCTTGTATCATGTGAGTTTTGCGTGTGTTCATCGTGTTCTTCGCGAGGTGTGTGTTCGCTTCTGCTACCTTCTCCCTTTCCCCTCGCTTTCCCATCAATTTGACCACGAGATCTGTGAAGATCGGGCCACCCACGGGGTTACCCCATAAGACTCCAACTCTCCGCCTTACCCCATGTATCTAAACACGCTCTATGAGGACCCCTCCATGGCGTACTCATCGGCAATACCACGACATTTGGCACCTACCGTGGGGCAAGAGGCTCTTCGAGCTCTACACCGGGCGAGATCCAAGCTCTTCGCGGAAATCAACGACACTGTGGCCATTGGGCACGTCCTCTTCTCTGGAAACATCTCGATCGTCCCTCCTGATGAATTCTTGGGTCCCGGTGAAGACAAACCCTACCCACTGCTCCGTCGTCCTAGTCAGAGACATCCACATCCTCATCAGAAAAACCGACTCGAGTTGTAGCTCCCAGGAAGTCAAAAACTCGTCAAGGCCCACACGGACCGCCTACGGGTAGGATAGGTTCATGGAGGAATCTAGGCCATATCTATCTCTAGAGTATAACAGCCCAGGTCAGGAAAATTCAAGGCCTACCCAAACCGCCCCTATGCAGGATATAATGGTGGAAGGACCCCGCAGATCTGCTTGGCTTCCCCGAGCGTTAGAGATGTGACGGTTGCGCTTTGTCGGGATTGTCACCATCTTCGATCTGGCCATATGTGTTCAAAGGGAGGGAGAATCTCCTCGTGAATACCTCGCCATATGGATGAGGGTAAGGGAAACCCTGGAAGGTCATTGCACTAACGAACTCGTCTAGCACTTCGTGGAAGGGCTCATGCCCGGAACACTTCTTCGGCATACCTTCCAAAGACAGCAGGCCGTCGGCCCTCTCACCCTTGGCGAGATGATCGCAATAGTCAATGACTACGTGAATGCTGAGGACAACACCCAGACCATGCTTGGGCCTGAAGCCAGAGGAGGCAACAACAATGGCCCTCCACCATTCCCTCCACCTCCGCCATCGACAACACCAAAGCCAACTCCGACTTAGTGCTTGATGCATTATACGCCAACATCAATGTGGATGGCGGCAACTCAGACGCTAACTCGGAGGAAAACGATGCTGCTCTAAGGGAGATCGAGAGGGAAGAGCACGTGAAGAAAGCGACCACTTCCCGTCAGGTGCTTGTCACCATTGGGAACGTGATACAAGAAGATCAGTAGGAACCAGAACCTGAGAGAGCTCCGCCCACGCCTACGGAGACTAGAGCAACATCAACAAAAAAGGCCGCTGATCCTCCGGGTTCGGCCAAGGCTATGCCTCCTCCAGCTAACCCACCGCAGCAGGCACATGAACTCACCACAGGCCCTAGTACTACCAAGCAAATAAATTTTCTGCCACAAGCATCGACGTTATTAGCTGGCAATCCCTTGCTCACTCCCACCGACAAGGTGATGTACGGTCCACTCCTTGTCGAGCCTATCACCGTCGCCCATATATAGAACGTTATGGAGCTTGACGAGAAGCGTGCAGAAATCCTCGCAGAGGCCAAGTGCATCATAGAACATGGCACCTAGCTCGACAAAGATTTGTCCAAGGCGCAATAATCCATCAAGGCGGCAAAGGAAATGGAAGCTGAATACAAGCAACTGCTACTAAAGCACAAGGCTAAGAAAGCTCTAGCTCGTGTCGTCGAAGACCCTGGCGTTAGACGCAGGTTAGGGTGGGACCCATCCAAACCAACAAAAGCAACCCATACATCGATTCCGAGGGGAAGCAAGTGATGCCAATGCCTGCCTTGAACCTGGTCATCGCCAAGACCCTCCTCGAACATGATAGGTCACCAGAAGCAGTTGATCAGGTGTACGACCTTGTCACCAAGGCATGCAAGCAACATGAAATGGCCACCTCGCAGAGGCTTGAGTCCAACCCGGAGCTTTACTAATCAACCCTGAACAGCCCCCAAAGGCCAAGATCTCCCTGCAATGAGGGATCCCACACAGGCTCCACATAGCGAAGACGGATGGATGTGCGTAACAGGGGTGATGCGATACCCATATCCTCCGACCACGGAGAAAAGGCTCGCCCTCTTCGATCACCACCACCCCCGCCATCATGTTGTCACGAGGAACCACATACGCGCCACCACAAAAGCATGCCACCTTGATACATTGCAAATGTATCTATAATTTTTTATGTTCCATGCTTAGTTTTATCTACTTTCTTGTGTTTTGTCCACACTTTGGATTACTTTTCATATGATTTCTTGGACTAACCTATTAACAAGTGCCACAGTGCCAGTTGCCTGTTTTCTGCTGTTTTTGGTTCCAGGAAAGTCAGAAAATCAATATTCTCGAAATTGGACCGGACAAAAGCCAAAGTCGATGTTTTACCGGAAGACTCATGGAGCCAGAAGACGAGATAGAGAGGGGCCACAGGGTGGCCACACCATGTGGTGGCACGGGCTATCCCTGGCCGCGCCACCAGGTGGTGTGGGCCCCTGGCCGCCCACCGACCTTGCCTCTTCGCCTATAAGAAGCCTCCCGATGCATATACCCTAAAGAGTCAAGCCTCTAGCCACGAAAAGTTCCGCAGCGCCACCGCCACTGAAGGGGAGATTCGGGGGACAGAAAGTCTCTATTCCGGCACCCTGCCGGGAAGGGGAAGTGCCCCCGGAGCCATCTCCATCGATCTCCATCACCATCTCCATCACCGTTGCTGATTCCCATGATGAGGAGGGAGTAGTTCTCTCTCGAGGCTAAGGGTTCCACCGGTAGCTATATGTTCATCTCTCTCTCTATGCATGATCATATTGTGATCATGAGCTTTGTAATCAATTAGATCTACCTTGTTACTCAAGTGCTTTAATAGATCTCTGCTCTCCCCATGTGTGTGAAAGTAACAGTGTGCTCACCATGGTGGCACTTAGGCTAGAGATTACAAATACTTGTTATGAGTTATATTTGGAGTTGGATGTTTTTATGAAATTGTGGTGTTTGTTGGACTCATCTAGTACTCAAGGTGATAGTGTGGGGTTTTCTAGATGGGAAAGGCTTACTTTGAGGTGTGCTGTTATAGCCCTACCATCGATTAGAGTGTCCAACCGGAGAGTAGTTAAGAGTAGTATCATGAAGATAATATATTTATGAGAGAGTGTTCACTAGTGAAAGTATGATCCCTAGGCCTTGTTTCTAAGCATTGAAACTTTGTTTGCTACTAGATTTGTTACATGTTTGCTTGCTTCCATCTTTATTTCAGTTTTACTTTAGTCTTTTCCACGCCATCAAGCTATTTTCTATCACCGTTGTCTTATATCCATACCACTTGTATTTTACTATCTCTTCACCGAACTAGTGCACCTATACACCTGACAAGTGTATTGGGTGTGTTGGGGACACAAGAGCCTTCTTGTATCTTGATTGCATGATTGCTTGAGAGGGAATACCTTTGACCACTTCCTCCCTGAGTTCGATAAACCTCGAGTAATCCACTTAAGGGAAAACTTGCTGCTGTTCTACAAACCTCTGCACTTGGAGGCCCAACAACTGTCTACAAGAATATAAGTGCGTAGACATCAAGCTATTTTCTGGCACCGTTGCCGAGGAGGTAAGGTAAAAGGTCTTCACATCGGAGGATTAAAGAAGAAGAACCTCCCATGACAAATGCCTATTTTTTGGCGTCGTTGCCAGGGAGGTAAGGTAATAGGTACTCACATCCTCCGGTGTGAGTGCTCGAAGTTATTTCCTTTGGATTCTGCAATTTTCCCTTTTTGTTTCTTGTTTTCACTGGTTAGGCTTAATGGAAAACAACAACAAAATTAGAGAGCTTTATAGTATTTATCTTGAGTTAGAACATGATGTGTTTGAAGAGAAAATTAAAAAACCTATGGAACTTTATTTGCATGCTAATAGCAATGTTGTTAGTATGAATTCTTTGGACACCATTATTGCTAATGCTATGGAAAAGTCTAAGCTTGGGGAAGCTAGTTTTTATGAGAATGATCATTTTAGTTCCCCGGCTTTCGAAGATAGCTATTCTATTGCTTATGATGATACCAAACCTCCAATATATGATGATTACAATGATGAATATGATATTTTCAGTCCACCTACTATTGAGGAGGAAATTAATTATGACTACAATATGCCTCCTATATTTGATGATTATGGTGATGAGAATAATAATGATAGCTATTTTGTTGAATTTGCTCCCACCACAATTAATAAGAATGACCATGCTTATGTGGAGAGTAATAATTCTTTTATGCATGTGGCTCATGGTAAGAATCTTTTATGTGATAGTTATATTGTTAATTTTATTCATTATGCTACTAAAAGTTATTATGAGAGAGGGAAACATGGTTTTATGTATCTCAACAATATTAAGTTTCCCCTCTTTATGTTGAAAGTCTTGAAGTTGCACTTGTTTTGCTTTATTATGCTTATTGCTTTGTGCTTTCATGACTTGTTTATTTACAAGAGTCCTATGCATAGGAAGTGGGTTAGACTTAAATGTGTTTTGAATTTGCTTCTTGATGCTCTCTTTTACTTCAATTCATATTTCTTATGTGAGTATCTTCTCAAACTATCATGCCTAACTTAAAGGCCCTAAAGAAAAGTACTTATTGGGATATAACCTAAAAGTTTTAGATGAGCCTTGGAAGTTATTACTTTAGTAATAACCGCTCCTTATCCTTTTTATTTGCTTTTTGTGCCAAGAGTAACCTCTAATGAGAGAGAAGTAATGATTGGGAAAGTTGCTGTCCTGAAACAGATTTCTATGCTTCACCGTAACAATTCGTGTAAAATATCTATACGTCCTTTTGAGGCGTGAAGTTTTGTGCTTCTGCCCCAGGTTGTTACCTAACTTTCGTTAGTTCAACAGTTTTCGATTTGAGCAACAGAGGGTCTTCGAAAAAATTTGTCTTTACCTGCTGGTCTGTTTTGACAGATTTCTGCCATTTTCTGCATTTGCTTCTTGTTGGTTCCTTTTTGAGTTCTTTTGGGGAATTGAGCGTTTTGAGGGAAGTGCTACAGTAGCTAGTGTTCTAATGGAAGTTTATTTGGTGTTAGAACTGGACCTTAAGACTTATTTATCTTGAGTGCACTAATGTTGCTAATAAAGATTGTGTGAAGTTTTGTATGAAGGAAAAAATTTCAGGTGTATGGAAAGAATGAGTAATGAGATGAAGGATGGACTAAAGCTCAAGCTTGGGGATACCACGCGTGTCACCCCAAGAAATATCCAAGAAGTACAAGCATCAAAGCTTGGGGATGCCCAAGGCATCCCACTCTTCATCAATAAAAATCCTAGGTTTCTTCCAAACGCTTTATTTTTATTGTTTCATGCATAGTTGTGTTGTTCTTGGAGCGCCTTATTTTTCATTTTTGTTTTGTTTTTTTGTTTGCTTGGTTTGCTTAGTTTTCTGAACAAATTGGTTGGACCCCTCTTTCATACATTGGTTTTCAAATAGTTTGGTTTGGTTTGGAAAAAAGTAGGAAAGCTCATGCTTAAGTGGTAAAAAGAGCTTGTTTTTGACTGTGGCCTATGCTTTGTCATGCCATGCTTGGCATTGTTTTGGCTTTATGCTTAGTATTCTTTGCTTTAGCATGACTTGTTATAAAAAATTGAGATTGCTTAATGTGCCTTGGATGAATCATGCGTTGTTTTAGCATATTAAAGCATAGTATAGTGGTATTCTCCTTTGATGCTTTATTTGGGTTGACTTGGCGCATGCTCACACCATGTTCTGACTATCTCAAGTCACCATAGCCTTTATGATCCTTTAGTTTTCAACTTGTAGTACCACTTTATGCTTTCATCAATGATGTTTTGTCGCTCTGCATGATTATGACCATTATTGCTCTCTTAGTTTGTCGCTCCCAGTCTTTTGCTAGCCTCGACAACCAAGTATGAGTTCCACTCATGCATCCAACTCCCTAAACCAAGTTATTTCAAAGATTCCACCATACCTACATACTATCTTATGCTATTCCAAGTATATTCATGTTTTTTTACCTTCCGAATTAAACTTGTTATGAGAAAACTAGTGATTAAAGCTCTCACGAACTTGATGTCACACTTTACTTTTCTTGCCCTTAATAAACTTGAACCATTCTGTCGTCTATGTTGTATATGCTTGCACTTATTTGTTGGGAATTAGCAGAACCATGCTTTCATGGGGAACGCTTTCAACATTGCACTTGGTACTTGTACCTAGTTGATATCATGATCTTTTGTATATGGATGTCGTCGGTGTGAAATGAAAGGGAAGCTTGTAAGTCCATGGAGTTATGTATATGTGTTAGAGAAACGCCTGGGACGCTGGTCTAATCCATGCTGACATGGTGGAAACCTGCAGCGTAACCATAATGAGCTGTCTATGAAACATTCTTCTAATAAAAAAGAGTCCTATATTGAGAAAAAAGAGAAAAAGAAAAAAAAGAGATTTATGAAAAGAGGAAAGAGAGAAAAAAGCACCATTTCCCATGGTAAATAAGAAGATTGCTGAGATACTCATTGTCTTCTTGTCTTGTCATTTTGATATGGGGATTCTTCCGTATCATCGGGCAAGGGGTACCCCGTTGGCGGTTGTCAATGATATGAACATACTTACGATGACAAGAACTTACCGGTAACTAAAGTTGAGTAGCACGAGGAGCGGCCCTCGTACTCAAGGGACTTGGGATTTTTAGTTTATAGTCTATCAAGCATATAACTCAGATTGGACCTCACTTTCACCTTAACCACATTAAAGATGCTTATGACAGGGCAATGAGAGCTCAAAGCTAATGAGTACCATACTTTCAGCATTTGGAAGCCTTTCAAATTATTTAAAACCTTTTGTTGTTGAGTCTCCACATATTCTATGAGCACTTTCTAGAGAGCATAGTGGCCATTCTTAGTTCTATGTGCATTGTCCCAAGACTTGTTGATTGATGCATACCTTGATACTGCTTGTTTTAAACTATTTGTATCTAGTCACTCTTGTAAACTTTGAAGGTGTCCTATGCATTTACTTTTGCTACTCTATTGAGGGACAAGCTAAATGCCACTATGCTATGTTTTCTTTATGTGAAACAAACAAACGTCTTGCAAAGCATTGTTATTCATGAATCTTTTGTTTGTGCCTTTTCATGTTGCATCATAGTTTCTTTGTCTTATTGCTAGAACTTTGTCTTTCATGTTATGATTGAAGTACTTTGATCCCAGCTTTGAATGTTTACAAATACTTTGGTCAAGTCTTTGATGGTGCATGTCACCTCAAAAATTATTCTTTCTTTTTATCACTTACCTACTCGAGGACGAGCAGGAGTTAAGCTTGGGGATGTTGATACATTGCAAATGTATCTATAAGTTTCTTGTGTTTTGTCCACACTTTGGAGTACTTTTCATATGATTTCTTGGACTAACCTATTAACAAGAGCCATAGTGCCAGCTGCCTGTTTTCTGCTGTTTTTGGTTCTAGGAAAGTCAGAAAATGAATATTCTCGGAATTGGACGGGACAAAAGCCAAAGTGCCTATTTTTCCAGAAGACTCACAGAGCCAGAATACGAGACGAAGGAGGGCCAGGGGCTAGCCACACCACCCCTAGGCGCGGGCTGGGCCTGGCCGCGCCAGGGCATGGTGTGGTGGCCCCAGGCACCCCCTCGACCTCTCTCTTCGCCTATAAAAAGCCTTTTGACCTAAAAACTTCGGGGGGTTCAACGTTTTTCCATGAAAAGTTCCGCTACGCCGCCGCCACCGAAGGTGGGATTCGGGGGACAGAAAGCCTCTGTTCCGGCACCCTGCCAGGACGAGGAAGTACCCCCGGAGCCATCTCCATCGATCTCCACCATCATCTTCATCGACCATCCATGTTTCCCCCATCTATGAGTGAGTAATCCCCCGCTGTAGGCTATGGGGATGGTAGGGATTGGATGAGATCGTTCATGTAATGGCATCAGATTGTTAGGGCATGGTGCCTAGTATCTTTTATTAGTGCTTTATGACTTTGTTGCGACTTGTTGTGCTTAATGCTTGTCACTAGGGCCCGAGTGCCATGATTTCAGATCTGAACTTATTATTGATTCATTATGATAGTATTGTTTCTGGTCTTATCTACAAGTTTTATACACACGTTGCTGTCCGGAACCTATGGCCCCGAAGTGACAGAAATCGGGATAACCGAAAGGGAATGGCTTTGATGTGAGGATCACATGTGTTCACGGAGTGTTAATGCTTTGCTCCGGTGCTCTATTAAAAGGAGCACCTTAATTGCCAGTAGTTCCCTAGAGGCCCCGATGCAAACGGGCTGGCAGGATAAAAGATGTTGTGCAAGTTCTCATTGCGAGCACGTATGACTATATATGGAACACATGCCTAGGATTGTCTAGTACTTGGATGCTTTATCTTATTTATCTGCAATTGCCCTATGTTCTGATTGCTATGTGAATTGTCTTGTCCATGCAACGCCCGTCCATCCATCCCTATGCCTACCGCACTCGAATCCCACTGTCTGCTGCTATTGTTACTGTTGTCTTTACTTTACTACTGCTGTTACTTTGCTATTTGTACTACAAAACTGTTGCTACTGATAAACTGCTATGAGCAAGATTGTTTCCAGGTACAGCTGAATTGACAACTCAGCTGTTAAGGCTGATAATATTCTTTGGCTCCCCTTGTGTCGAATCAATAAATTGGGTTTCAGTTCCCTCGAAAATACTGCGATACACCCCCTATACTTGTGGGTCATCAGAGTTCATTTGTAATTTTGATTATTTGAACTCAACATATCATAAACTTAGTCTAAACTTTACAAATTTTGTTGTAGATGGCACCACCTTCTTTTAATTTCAATGAGTTCATGGAGAAATAGAAACTTGTAACGAATGGTAGCAACTTTACCAATTGAGCCACGAACTTGAGGATTCTCCTCAATGCTGCACACAATATGTATGTGCTAGAAGCGCCGCTAGGCCCCCACCAACTGCTGATGCCCCTGACGAGGAAAATAATGTTTATCAGACTCATCAAGAGGACCACAAATTAGTTCATTGTGGCATACATTATGGGCTAGAGCCAGAACTTCGAAAGCTTTTCGAAAACGGCAATGCCTTTGATACCATGGGCGAATTGAAAATGATTTTCGATACCCATGCTGTTGTAGAGAGTTATAATGCTTCTGAAAAGTTCTTTAGATGCATGATGGAAGAGAATAGCTCTGTTAGTGAGCACGTACTCAAAATGTCTGGGTACACCAACAGGCTTGTGTCCTTGGGAATAACGATTCCCATTGACTTAGGCATACATCGTGTTATCCAATCTCTCCCACCTTGCTACAAGAGCTTCATGATGAACTAGAATATGCAGGGCATGAAGAAGTCTCTCCCCGAGCTTCTGTCAATGCTTAAGACTGCAGAGGTGCAGATCAAGAAATAACATCAAGTGTTGATGATCAATAAGACCACCGGTTTCAAGAAAGACAGGAAGGGTAAGCAAAAGGAAAATAAGGGCGGCAGATCTGTTGCTGCACCTGAAAAGAAATCTTGAGATGGCCCAAAGTCTGATACCGAGTGCTACTATTGCAAGGGGACTGGCCATTGGAAGCGCAACTGCCCCAAGTACTTGGCAGACAAGAAGGCCAGCAAGGCAAACAAAGGTATATATGATATACATGTTATTGATGTGTACTTCACTAGTACTCGCAGTAGCACCTGGGTATTTATACTGGATCGGTTGGTAATATATGTAACTCAAATCAGGGGCTGCGAAACAAGCGACCACTAGCAAGGGGTGAGGTCAAGATGCGTGCCAACAATGGATCAAGAGTCGATGTGATCGCCGTCGGAACGCTGCCTCTCCACCTACCATCGGGATTAGTTATAAACTTAAAGAATTGTTATTTGGTGTCTACACTGAGCATGAACATTATATCCGGATCTAGTTTAATGCGATGTGGTTATTCGTTTAAATCCTAAAACAATGGTTGTTTGATTTATATGAATGATATCTTTCATGGTCATGCACCTATGATGAATGGTTTATTTCTATTAGATCTCGATAATAGTGTTCCACATATTCATAATGTTGATGCTAAAAGAATTAGACTTGATGACGATATATCTGCATATATGTGGCACTGCCATTTAGGTCATATTGGTGTTAAACGCATGAAGACACTCCATTCTGATGGACTTTTGGAATTACTTGACTTTGAATAATTTGATACATGTGAGCCATGCCTTATGGGCAAGATGACTAGAATGCCGTTTTCCGGTTCAATGGAACGGGCGATAGATTTATTGGAAACCATAAATACTGATGTATGTGGTCCAAAGAGTGTGTCTACGCGTGGTGGTTATCATTATTTTGTTACTTTCACGGATGATTTGAGTAGATACGGGTATATCTATTTGATGAAACGCAAATCTGAAACCTTTGAAAAGTTCAAGGAATTTTAGAACAAAGTGGAAAATCATCATAATAGAAAGATCAACCGTGGAGGTGAGTATCTAAGTTACGAGTTTAGCACACATATGAAAGAGTGTGGAATAGTTTCACAACTCACACCTGCCGGAACACCACAACGTAGGAACATCATAATCATACGTTATTAGATATGGTTTGATCTATGATGTCTCTGACTGACTTGCCACTGTCATTTTGGGGCTATGCACTGGAAACTGCTGCATTCACTCTAAATCGGGCACCATCTAAATCCATTGAAAAGACACCATATGAATTGTGGTTTGGAAACAAACATAAGCTATCGTTTCTTAAAGTTTGGGGTTGCGATGTTTCTGTGAAGAAACTTCAACTGGATAAACTCGAACCCAAAGTGGAAAAGTGCGTCTTCATAGGATAACCTAAGGAAACTATTGGGTATTCCTTCTATCACAGATCCGAAGGCAAGGTTTTCATTGCCAAGAATGGATCCTTTCTAGAGAAAGAGTTTCTCGCGAAAGGTGTGTGTAGTCAGAAGGTAGAACTCGAAGAGGTCATTGAACCATCTCTTCATGCAACGGCAAGTAGCGCAGCGCCAGAAATTGTTTTAGAGTTGACTTGACCGAATGAAGAGGGAACTAATGATAATAATCATGAAACTCCGAAAGAGGACACTACCGAACCTTGCAGGTCGAGCAGGACACGTACAACTCCTTTACTGTATGGCAATCCTGTTATGAATTTCATGGTCAATCAAATAGATGACCCGACAAGGTATGAAGAAGCGATGATGAGCCCGGATTCCAACAAATGGCTAGAAGCCATGAAATCCGAGATGGAATCCATGTACGAAAACCAGGTTTGGACCTTGGTGGACTTACCTCACGACCGAAAGGGCGTTGAGAATAAATGGATTTTCAAAAGGAAAACTGATGTTCATGGTAATATAACCGTCCGTAAAGATTGACTTGTCGCAAAGGGGTTTCGACAAATTTAAGGGGTTGACTATGATGAGACATTCTCTCCTGTAGCGATGCTCCAGTTAGTTAGGATTATCTTAGCAATTGCTGCTTATTTCAATTATGAGATATGGCAGATGTATGTCAAAACTGCATTCCTCAATGGAAACATTGAAGAAGAATTGTATATGATACAACCAAAAGGTTTTGTTAATCCTAAGGATGCTAACAAGGTGTGCAAGCTTCAGTGATCCATCTATGGACTGAAGCAAGCATCACGGAGTTGGAATCTCCGCTTTGATGAGGTGATCAAAGAGTTTGGATTTATCCAAACTTATGGAGATTCTTGTATTTACAAGAAAGTGAGTAGGAGCAATGTGGCATTTCTAATATTATATATGGATGACATATTATTGATTGGAAACGATATAGATCTTTTAAACAGTGTTAAAAGTTATCTAAACAACAAATTTTCGATGAAGGACCTAGGTGAAGCGTCATACATATTAGGCATAAAGATCTATAGAGATAGATCAAGGCGCATGATAGGGCTATCACAAAGTATATACCTTGGTAAGATTTTAAAGAAGTTTAAAATGGACGGAAGTAAGAAGGGGTTCTTACCAATGTTGCAAGGCAAGGCATTGAGTAAGAATCAAAGTCTGGCTATGGCGGAAGAAAGAGAGATAATGGATAAAATCCCCTATGCTTCAGCTATAGGCTCTATAATGTATTCCATGCTATGTATAAGACCGGATGTGGCACATGCTATTAGTTTAACTAGTAGGTACCAATCTGATCCAGGTACGGAACACTGGATAGCGGTCATGAATATCCTTAAGTACTTAAGAAGAACTAAGGATATGTTTCTTGTATACGGAGGTGAAGAAGAGCTGGTCGCCAAGTGTTATGTCGACGCTAGCTTTGACACCGATCCGGATGACTCTAAGTCTCAATCCGGATACATATTTCTCTTGAACGGATAAGCAGTTAGTTGGAGGAGTTCCAAACAACCTGTGGTGGCTGGATCAACGACGGATGATGGTTATCTATTGTGACAACAATGGAGCCATAGCCAACGCCAAGGAACCAAGGTCTCACAAGAATTCCAAGCATATTAAGTGCCGGTTTCACTCCATCCGAGAGCATGTTAAGGATGGAGATATAAAGATTTGTAAAGTACACACGAATTGCAATATTGCTGATTCGTTGACTAAAGTTCTCCCTAGGGCAAAACATGATCAACACCAGAACTCCATGGGTGTTAGATTTATCACTATGTAACTAGATTATTGTCTCTAGTGCAAGTGGGAGACTGAAGGGAATATGCCCTAAGAGGCAATAATAAAGTTGTTATTATGTATATTCCAAGTATATGATAGATGTTTATTTTGCATGCTATAATTGTATTAAAACGGAAATGTTAATACATGTGTGTTTAATAAACAAATGGAAAGTTCCTAGTTATGCCTCTCTTTAAACTAGCTCGTTGATTAACAAGATGATCAAAGTTTCCTGATCATGGACATTGGATGTCGTTAATAACAAGGTCACAACATTGGGGAAATGATGTGATGAACATTCATCCGAAGTATATCATTACGATCAAAGTCATTAAGTTAATATTGCTATAACATCAGACGAAGTAATCCTAGTCCTTAGACCATGGATCATGTTAATCACTAACACCATAGGAGTATCTTGATAACATCAAATATCACAACATAAAAGGGTGACTATAAAGATGGGTTTAGTGCTACGAAGGTGTTATGTAGAGGCTCATGGATCAAGAGTGGGATTTTTCCATCCCGATGATGGATATATATACTCTAGGCCCTCTCGGTGATATCACATTGAGAATAGCTTGCAAGCAAGTGATGTGAGCACTAGAATGTTATATCACGGCAACGTGAAAAGAGTGCATGTCGGTAACGAGATCAAACTAGGTATTTGGATACCGATGATCGAATCTCGGACATGTAATATATCGTGAGACAAAGGGATTAAGTTACTAGCGTTAAAGGTTCTCACGATCATAGAAGTCATCGTTGAATGCGCAGGAGTTAGAATGGATCTCCAGGTCTCGCTTCTGATTATTGATCTGAGAGGAGTCTCAATCATGTCTGCATTATTCGCAAACTGTAGGGTGACACACTTAAGGGTTTCCAAGCACCATTTGGAGCATATATGTTTCAGACAAAAGAATTGCAAAGCGCTGGAATCATTTCGATGGAAACCGGAATTGTTTCGGGTGAAATTGCAGAAACTGGTTCTGCATGTGATATTGAAAATGTTGCAAGGGATTTTATGTGAATGTTTGTTAATTAAAGAAATTAATAAAATTCTGAATTAAATAAATAAAAGAGTTTTATTAAATGAAAGTTTCATTAAATTTAGTGGAAATTCAATGCATGTAAGTGGAATTTTGAGTGGAGGCTAGATTTATGTGAGTGGAGCTTCACCGCATACATGAGGGAAGAGGTGGGGGCACCTCCCCATGGCGCCGGCCATGGGAGGGGGCTGCCCCCTCTCCTCCTCACAAAGGACACCTCCTCATGAAGAATCTCTCTCCGCCTCTAGATATATTTCCCGTTGTCTCGGATTAGCGAGATACATGTTCCCGGTGGCTTTTCATCTGGAAGGAGTTGCTGCTTCCGCTGATTCGCTAGAGTGAGGAGGTGGAGGTTGTTCAGTGGCCTGAACGTGTGTGCGAGGATAGATGCACTGCTGATTTGCGGTGCTAGGAATTCCACATGATCTTGAGATCGGCAAGCGTTTGACTACATCATCCACGAGTTCCAACTTGTTAACAAAGCTTTGTTGTCTTTGGGGGTAAGTTCTCCATGGATGTATATCCACCCGTTGCTTGTATCTAGTAGATAGATTTTGGCGTATAGTTCCCATCATAGGAATTTTTTTGTTTTCTATGCTGCGAACCCAACACAACTTACCCCAAGGGTCTCTGGATTGACAAGACCATCAAGCCCTATGACGACACTGCCAGGTCAGCCACGTGGTTGTAGGACTACAGTGAAGCGATTCACATCGTTGGGGGAAACCCTAATGTCACCATCAAGTACCTTCCACTAATGCTCACCGGCACCGCCCGACAATGGATTGATGACTTGCCAGAGAAATCAATCTGCAATTGGTTGGACATGCATGAAGCATTCGCCAAGAACTTTGAGGGTACGTACAAATGTCCCTGCACCGTCGGTGACCTACATCGGTGCGTACAAGAAAAGGAATCCTCTCGTGCTTACCTATCTCGCTGGATTGACATGAAAAATTCATGCGTGGGGCTACATGAACAAACCGCTATGGCCGCCTTCATCGACGACCTGGAAAGGGATCATTGCTCCGACATAAGCTAAAGCATTGTCAAGAAAGCAACAATCTCAACCTCAATGCAATGATTGGCATGGCCAGCAAATTCGCTTCCGCTGATGCTAACGCTCGTGGATTGTTGCCGACAATTGCCATCCCTAATCAGGCCAAGAAGAGCAATAACAATAAGAGGAAGACTCCGCCAGAAGAAAAGTAAGCAACTCACATGGTCGCCACTATGTTCGCTGGAAGAGGCGGAGGCGGACAGCATGGTCATGGCCGGGGGGCTAGCCATGTGCAACAAAGAGTGATTCAACACCTTCTACGCTCCGCGTTCCCCAAACGTACGAAGAATACCGCGACATGCCATGTTTCATCCACCTCGACGCAAAGGGCAAAGCCACCCACACCAACCGCCAATGCAAGTTCGTCAACGATCTCAAGGAGGATCCTGAGTCCGGCTACAACCAAAGTTGGAAGAACAGGCCCCACAGAAAGGGGAAAGGAAAGAAGGAGGATGAGGAGTCTAAGGATTCAAGTGACATGGATGAAGACGTGGAACCCAAGTCCGCCAACAAGGGCGATGGCAAGGGAAAAAACCTTGGAGAAGAAGGCCCCAGTCTATCACACTTTCCTTGGCACTCCCACCATCCAGGACCAAAAAACCTCTCTCAGGATACTAATGGCTACCCTTCCTCCGGTTCCCCAGTACGTCAGGTGGTCGGAGATTCTAATTACTTGGGACATGCAAGATCATCCAGATATCATCCCAACAGAGAAAAAGTATGCCATGGTCATCAACCCATTGATTAACGGCACATAGTTCACCAAGTGCCTCATGGACAGTGGAAGCAGCATCAACATTATGTACCTAGATACACTTCACAAGATGAAGTTGATGGAGACCCAGCTCAGGAAGAGAAACACCGTGTTCCATGGCATCATTCCTGGCCAGCAAGCAAACTCACTTGGCTACATCACCCTTCTAGTCTCCTTTGGTGATGTCAACAATTACCGCCAAGAGTGCATGACCTTTGAAGTGGTGCCCTTCAAGAGCGTGTACCACGTCATCTTTGGACACGACATCTTCCACTCCTTCCTTGCCAAGCCATGCTTTGTCTACAACAAGCTCAAGATACCCAGACCAAACGGCATCATCACCGTTGATGGAAGCTTCAGCAAGGTAAGGGAGTGCAAGCTCAGTGAAGCCGCCTTCGTCGAAGCAGTTCTCTCCGGTGAGGAGTTCAAGGAGATCCAGAGCCAGGTCGATGCCTCAGAGATGTTGGATCACTGCTGCCAAACCCGCATTCAAGGCCTCCATTAAGTCCAAGAAGGTGGAGCTTATTGAAGGAGATTCCTCTAAGACCACCGCCATTGGCACGGACTTGGATCCACAATAGGAAAGCACGCTCGTCGAGTTCCTCCGTGAGAATAGGGACATCTTTGCCTATCAACCTGCTGACATGAAAGGTGTACCTAGGTAACTTGCTGAGCATAGCTTGAATATTGATCCTAATGCCAAACCGATGAAATAACCTCTACGATGCTTTGGTGACGAAAGACGACGAGCTATAGGCAAAGAAATAGCTAGGTTACTTAAGGCTAGCTTTATCCGAGAAGTTGTTCACACCCAATGGGTGGAAAATCCTGTACTTGTCCCCAAAAAGGGAACCAAAGAATTAAGAATGTGTGTTGATTACACCGGCTTGAACAAAGTGTGTCCGAAGGATCCGTTTGCTTTGCCTCACATTGACCAAGTCATTGACTCGATGGCTGGCTCGGAACTTCTGTGTTTTCTCGATGCTTACTCAGGTTACCACCAAATCTGGATGCGAAAGTTAGACCAACTAGCCACTTCGTTGACCACACCTTATGGCACATGCTGCTATGTTATGATGCCCTTTGGGTTGAAAAACGCTGGTGCTACCTATCAGAGGACGATGCAGCGTTGCCTACATGACCAGATAGGTCACAACGTACACGCTTATGTGGAAAACATCGCGGTGATGTCAAAGAAATCAAATGACCTCATCGCCGACTTGTAGGAAACCTTCGACAATCTTCGGAAGTACAACATGATGCTCAACCCCAAGAAGTGCATCTTCGGGGTACCATCTGGCAAATTGTTGGGCTTCATTGTTTCGCACCACGGAATTGAGGTCAACCTGGAGAAAATCAAGGCCATCCTAGACATCAAACACCCGACATGCTTGAAGGACATACCGAGGCTCATAGACTACGTCGCAGTGGATAGCCGGTTCATCAGTCGACTTGGAAAGAAGGCCATGCCACTCTACAAGTTGCTAAAGAAGGCGGACAAATTTATATGGAAGGACGAAGCAGATGCAACACTTCAGGAGTTGAAGAGAATACTCTTCTCCGCACCAAGACTTGCAGCACCGGAATCAAGGGAGCCTATGTTAGTGCATGGACTATCGTTCATGGACTATCTATAAGAAGGAACTTTGCCCGCTGACAAAGTCGAAAGCCGACAAATAGTATGCAGAGAAAAGGCTACATCATCATTGACGGCCAGCTATACAAAATAAGTACCACAAGATTTTTCCTACGATGCGTCTCCCAGTAGCAATAGGTATTGATATCCTTAGAGAAATATATCTCGGAGATTGCGGGCATCATGCCGCTCCCCGATTGTTGGTGGCCAAGACCTTCCGACAAGGATTCTACGGGTTAACTGACAAGGAAGATGCCGACAAGTTGGTATGAACTTGTCTTGGGTGCCAGTTCTATGCAAGAAAACCAAGTGTTCTAGCTGAAGAATTGCAAACCATACCAGTAACTTGGTCGTTTGCAGTTTGGGGGCTTGACATGGTTGGACCTTTGCAAACAATACCTTGTGGATTTACACACCTGCTAGTAGTAGTGGATAAGTTCACAAAATGGATTGAAGCTAAACCCATTAGAAAGCCCGATGGGGAAACAACCCTAAAATTTGTTCGGGATCTAGTGGTGTGATTTGGTCTCCGCACAACATCATCACCGACAACGGCAAAAAATTGTCTCTCGGAGAAGTTGAGGAGTACTGTCATGAAAAAGGCATCCGCCTTGACCAAGCATATGTGGCACATCCATAGTAAAATGGGCAAGTTGAACGGGCCAATGGACTAGTTCTGCATGGAATCAAGCCATGCTTAGAGGAACCGCTACATAGAGAAGCTGGATCCTAGGTGGAGGAATTACCATCTATATTGTGGAGTTTAAGAACAACACCCAATAGATCCACCAGCTTGACCCATTTCTTCATGGTTTATGGAGAAGAAGCCGTCCTATCATCTAACATCCTCCACGATGCACCAAGAGTTGCCACCTACAAGGAAGATGATGCTGATGAATCCATACGCCTACCTGTGGACCTACTCGAGGAATAGCACGTGCTGGCCTGCCATAGATCCGCCATCTACCAGCAGAAGCTACGTGGCTACCATAGTCGCCGCGTTATGCATCGCTCGTTTAAAAAAGGGGATCTGGTGCTTAGACTCAAGCAGGAGAAATCACACAAACTATCCCCGCCTTGGGAAGGACCGTTCGTCATAAGAAAATCATTGCTCAATGGTTCCTATTACCTCGTCGATATTCGCGAGCTGAAAGATATGCCAAAAAATCGCAAGCGCAAGCAACGTGACTCCGATGATGATTACTCAGAGACAGATCGGCCATGGAACATAGCACAACTACATCCCTTTTACACTTAGCATATTTTATTTTATGTAATAAGTTTCTTATATGATCAATGAAATAAAGCATTTGGTTCACTAATAATTTCTAAGTCTTTTACCTCCTTTAGTAATTCATTTTTGGATCTTATAAACCCTTTATGTGCACGTTTGCATTTGCGCTTGTGAAAATTCCACCTACAGGCGTTAGCTTAAGTTTTCTGGTCTACACGTTTTCTAAAGTTTTTATGTGGATTCCGGAGTAGTGACTTTTCAACACTCAAAGCCGACGATTTTTCTCTTAGGTTCTTGACGGTGCTATTAAGCATCATCGCCTGAGAGCATAATTTTGTGCTGCGAGTCTTCCGTCTTATGAAAGTTCAACATACGAACCAGAATAATGGATAAGTCAGCACTTGCTTAAAAAATATATACATCTTGGGGGAACGACTAGTGGGAGCGCGCTCTTCAGGAAGCGCGCGTTTTGGCCGCAGCACGCACGTTTCCGGCCGCACGGCAGCTCGACACGTGGCGTGTGGAAGTTCACCCGTGCGTATTTCCAGCCGCTCGGCAGCGCGTGTATTTCCGGCCGCACGGCAGCGCGTGTATTTCCGGCCACACGGCAGCCCGACACGTGGCTAGCTGCTCATACAGTGCACACGACGAAACTAGCTGCTCATGCAGTGCACGCAGCGAAAGGCAGTTCCACGTAGTGCACGAGCGGTGCAACTCGTTTACTGTCGACCGAAAGCAGTGCAACGCAGTGCACCGTGCACTCCAAGAACATCGCGTAGTGCACTGCGACCTTAGGCAGTGCAACGCAGTACAACAAGGCAGTGCATGGACGGTGCACTGCCTGGACACCGCGCAGTGCACTACGACTGAAGGTGGTGCAAAGTAGTACAATGAGGCAGTACATTGCCTGTACATCGTGCAGTGCACTGCGAACTAAGGCAGTGCAACACATAACAACAAGGCAGTGCATGGACGGTGCACTTCCTGGACAGTGCGTAGTACACTGCCTGTACACCGCGCAGTGCACTACGAACTAAGGAAATGCAACACAGAACAACAAGGTAGTGCATGGACGGTGCACTGCCTGGACAGTGCGTAGTACACTGCCTGGATACCGCGCAGTGCACTGTGAACTAAGGAAGTGCAACACAGAACAAAAGGACAGTGCATGAACGGTGCACTGCATGGACACCGCGTAGTGCACTGCGAACTAAGACAGAGCAACACAGAACAACAAGGCAGTGCATGGATGGTGCACTGCCTGGACAGTGCGTAGTACACTGCCTGGACACCGTGCAGTGCACTACGAACTAAGGTAGTGCAACATAGAACAACAAGGCAGTGCGTGAACGATGCACTGCCTGGACACCGCACAGTGCACTACGAACTAAGGCAGTGCAACACAGAACAACAAGGCAGTGCATGGACGGTGCACTGCCTGGACAGTGCATAGTACACTGCCTGGACACCGTGTCGTGCATTGCAACTGAAGGCACCGTGTACTAGACCAAAAGGCAGTGCAACCTACGCATCAAAGGCAGTACGAGAAAAAAGTTCATCAAAACATATCAACATGGGATCTAGTTTTGTAGATCTCAGACACGACTAGTACAACCGTGAAAATAGATCTCGGTTTGGCCAATTCGTTTAAAATATATCGGATTTTTCGTATTTGAATCTAAAAGAGAAAGGGAAAAAGGAC
Organism: Avena eriantha; assembly: GCA_910589775.1. NCBI lineage: Eukaryota > Viridiplantae > Streptophyta > Magnoliopsida > Poales > Poaceae > Avena > Avena eriantha. The sequence continues at coordinate 235,718,856 of OU342745.1, forward strand.
GCTGACCCCTTTCTCCAAGCACCACATGTCGCGCAGGGAAGGCCCTGGGACAGCGCGTGAAGAACTCCCGGGACGCCACGTGTAGGGATAGGAGCGATTGTAGGGCGAGCTCTAGAATGCGCGCGCTTTTTCTAGTGTTTCTGACATCTTGGAAACAGATAAGTAGCAGGAAACTTGAGTACACGTTTTTCCGCCTTACAAACACATAAGTTTTTTCCGCATATGTACTGCAGAGATACATTTAATACATCAATGTTTTTATGGCTCTACTGCAGGGGACTTTGATACTGCATCAGCAGCAGGAGAGCCAGGACGGGAAAGTTCATCAAACTCGGAAGGACCAGGGCTAGATTCTGAAGAAGCCAAGTCAATGTCCATCAGCTCAGCAGGCACGAAGACATCTGCCTTGGTCAACTTTGCAACCTTGGTGTCGTAGCCGGTGAGAGAATTTCATATAACATTGCTATCTATGGCATTTCCTTCCTCGTCAACCTTTGGCATGCCGAAGGTTACCAGGTCCAAGTCGGCATTGTCATAGTGCGCTTTTACCAATGCCAAGGTTATCCTTGCACCAGCTCGAACAAAAGAAGCTTCCCAGTCCTTGATTTTCTCAGGGGATCGGCTCAGGATCTCCGAGTACTTGGCTGTAGAATTTGCTGCCTTGATGGTGATGTCCAGGGGCTAGGCTATCTCCTTGGCTTGTGTGATGGCGGTATTGACGAAGTTGCCGGCAAGAATCATGCATTCTTTTGGATCCGGAGCACCTTCACCCATGTTGGCTAAGCCAATGGGTGCTGTGTTTTTGTTAGAGACAAATATCATGAGTACAACATTACAAGTATCCATCTTATAATATTGATAAAGTCGGAAGAAAAGTTACCAAAGACGCTTGTCTCCGCTTGCTTGCAGATCTCCGCCAAGGTGTCATGCTCCTGTTGGACTTTCTTGTACACCTCAAGGTTCCGATCATTATTTGGAGCACTTAGGCCAAAAGACAATGGTTTTCTGTCTAAGAGCTCGGGGCTACAGTGGACTATATTACAAAGAAAAATAAGTAAAATTCAAAGACTTAAAATGGCAATAACCTTCAGATTGTTGGCCAAATGAGCGTATGAATCATGGAAGGTTCGGGCATTGTTATAAATAGCATCTGCCTGTTTGATGAGATCGTCCAGGCATAGAGTCAGAGGAGTCAAAGGCAGAGGAGTTGTCGAAGCCGGAGGCATGGATGACACCCGGTCTTCCTGCTATGTGACAATGGCAGTTTATGGCTCAGAGGCTCTAGCCGTGTCCGTGGCTATAGCTACCTCAGCCTCTGCTCCCTCCATCGCATGTTTCCCTTTCTCGATGGCATCCTTAGCCAGAGCTTCAGGCATTTTTTAGGACGTACTCTCTTGTGTAGCCTGGCGACTAGGAGCAATGTCCATGCCGGCAGAGCCTGAGACATCAGTTGTTGGATTGATATCTATCTCCATAGCGGAGGTCTCAGGAATGACGGGGGATGAAGGCTCATTGGGGCCTATCACAGGCTTGGCGGCGGCAGGAGTTGGGGAGCAACGGCGGAAGATGACTTGGAAAACATATCGCGAATATTTTTGGACCCCCCAACATCTTTGGAGAATTGCTTCAAGCCAACACCAGACTTCTTCCTGAAACACACTCAGTATAAGTACATGAATTGAATGGGTTCAATACAACTTGAAGTTAGAGAATGAGAACACTTACACAACAACAGGCACCTTGGTTAAGGGGATGCTGGTGGATTTCTTCTTTTTCTCTGCCTCTAAGGCGACAGTGGATTTCTTAGAGAATCCACTCTTTGTTTTCTTATTGGTGGTAGGTTAGGATTGTGGAATGCCAAAGAACCAACCAAAAGAAAAGGGGTAGTAAAAAGTGGGTAAAATCCAACAAAACTCAAGTCAAAGGCAAAAGGTCAACAACTCAAAAGGGTGACAGAAACCTACGACTATATACACACACGTGGAGATTGTTGGGATTGACACGACTATGAAAATGAGCAACAAAATGTCCTAACAAAGACTGCGCTCGGTGTCGTGCCAATACAAGGAGAGACCATGGCTCGTTTGCAAATAGGAAAAATGAGCAAGAGATTTGTGCACTTGCCTTGGGCGCTCTTTCTTTTTCTCTTGCTTACAAGCTTTGAGACTCTCTTTTGCTATTGGAGACTATTTTTCTTTTTCTTTGTATATCTTTTTTGCTCTCCCTTGATGCTACCTAGTCACACTTGCTATTGCTCTTGCACTCTCACTATCCAAGGACAAATGCAGAATGGTCAAGCAAACACAAGATGAGCCACTCTCGTGGGATAGGTACACACAAAGGAAGATAGGGGTTAACAAGGTGACACAAGTTATACCTTCATTGGTGATGATGCACTTGACGTCGGTGGTGCGGGAGGATGGTCGGTGCCGTGGTGTCAATGAGCATGAGGGTGTCGTTGCGGAAGCTTGTTGTTAGTTGCTGACACGCACACGGAACACGAGCAAACAAAGGAAATTAGCCAATGCAAAAAATGAGGCATCATTGTTGGACACCACCTGGATATCCTTCAGCTTGGGATCATATACCTGGGAGGCCATCTGATCCACTGCCAAGGTCGCCAGATGTAGGATAAAGGAGTGTTGGTTTGGTAACTTCAAGACGGAAAAACCTTAGAGTATATATAACAAGCAACAAAGGAAACATAAGTTACCTCTGGGCACTTTCTGCATTCGAACAAGTCAAAGGTGATTTTGAAGCCACGCTTCATGTCCTTCACCTTGACTATGTCCTTAAGCCGGAGCTTGATGGGGTCATTGGAGAAGTTGTGTTGCGGGGCAACCTTAGGGATGGCCCGATATTTCACGAATCCCTTGAAATCGAGGCGGAGTGAGTGTGGGGATGAGGGAGAGAGCAAAAACACGAACTCACGCATGAACAACACGATGAACACACACACATGAAGATACGATACAAGCCAATTGTTCACGCCGGCGGCTACCGGTCCGGCGCAATCCCTGGGATCGGCGTCAGACGGAGGACTCTCTCTCGAACCAGCATGGCGAGGAGTGAGACTCGGTGAGATCTTGACGTCTAGGAAAAGGGACTCTGATGCCTAGGCCTTGTACAATACGGAGGCACGGTGCAAACTCCAACGAGGTTTGTGATACTTGGTGCTCCTCTATCAAAGGAGCATGAGGCAAGAACTAGATAGATCCACAAGGGGCTTCCAATAATTCCAAATATCAAGCCGAGGGTTTACAATAGAGGTGGGGGCCTATATATAGGCCAGCCACAAGTTTAGGGGTAATTTAGGCATTAAAGTAGAGTTCTGGACGAAGTAGAGGGGTACATGGGCTACAAGGCCCATCTATGGCTCATAGGTCCATATTTAGGCCGGACAGTTTGGGTCAAGTGGACCGGACAGTCTGGGGTGGCCGAACACTCCAGGTAGTGTCCGGGTAGATTCTGATGTAGCATAATGACTATCCACGCCAGGACGGGGATGGGGTAGGCCGAACACACCAGCGGGATCAGGCTGGACACTCCGGCTCAGGCAGCTTCAGGACAGGTGCAGCTTCAGGGCTCGTGGGTCAACACGGTGGGGTTTCGTACCTGATAATTGTAGCATCCCAATTGTCTAACAATTGTAATGCTACTTGGTCTAGTAAGATATTGGCTACTTCCTATATATAATTGTTGCATCATAAATATATCATGCTCATATCATCATGCCACCTTTCATTTGAGCATCATATAAAACGCTGTTTCTTTGGTTCTTCTCTCATATGCATTATTAATTGTATTTGCCTCTTGATATTGTATCTGGTTATTCATATATTGTTAAAATGCCCAAGTTGAGTTGGGGGCATATCTTTTATTCCACTTCATCACCTTTCTTTCACCACCTTATAATTCCACCATCCTATTATCCATGAGCTTGTAATTCTTTTTCTTTTGATTTTATTCTAGCTCATGTGGATGGGGTGGATCTAATCCCAACTTCTTTTTGCTTGGCCTATACTCCACTTTTTGTGAATGCATAAGAATAATGCCATATTGTTATTATTGTTTTCACAAAATAAATCATGGCATTTATTATTTTTGCATGGGCCATGCAATCTTCATCACCACCTTTAACCCATTTGTTTTCCTTTGGTTTTAGTGGTTCTTCTTTGTGGGATCCTCTACATCATCTCTCTACCATTCCTTTATTCTCATCAACATCTTCTATTTTATTTATCTCCATGCATGAATCAAATGAGGGCTCTTCCCATACATCTTTTCTTTTTCTTTTTCTTGGTTAATCTTCCACCTCATCTCATGTTAGTTCCAAAGCACTCACTAGCTCCTCTTGGGTTGATCCTTTAAACAAGAATAAAAACCTACACAACTAATTAAATCCCTAGCCCTAGTTCTTCCTCTATTCTCTCTAAACCTAGCCTAATATAAACCTCATCTCACCTCTCTCTTTTTCACTCCCTCTCTATCACATGCTGGCCACCTGGCCCTCTCTCTTCCCCTGGCCCACCTCAGCTAACCCCTACCCCTCTCTCTAACCGTAACAAAACCCTAACCCGAGACTACCCCATCTAACCCTAGCCTAAGCTACAACCGAGCCCCCTCTCCTCTCTCTTCCTCTCTACTGTCGTGCTAGCCCCACCGCCACGCCGTCCCCACCTGGCAGCCCCACCTGCCCTGCCCTGGATGAATAACGAGGTACCTAAGCAACATAACCTGAATAGTAATGGGATAACTAATGAAAGAGGCACCGGTGAGCAATATCTGCTATTTGGTTTTTCATGCTCACTTGTGTCCCGTAGGACCCCGAGTACTTGATTCCTGTTCCTTGACTATTCGCACTATCCACATCCGGGAGGCCTTATGGACCCCCCTGAGCCAGAGCTTGATTCATTCTTATTTCTTGGGGCCACAATTAGTTTGGGGCTTTATTACTATCCTGTACGTATGCCATGTTACTGCTTTATTTAAGATTGTGCGAGGAGCACCTGTACTGTTTTGGATCGTGACACGTTTTCACTGTATCGACAAGCCCAGTCACATTTTCGGGTTCCCAGTCGTTTACCGCTGTCCACACAAACCCTGGGTCCGTCTCGGAGCCGGCCAACTTCATTGCTGGTAGCTCAATGGGGTGGCCCCCTAAAATATTTCTGAATCCTATGATTTCTTTGTCGTGAATGCCTCGTTGGGTTTTTGATTTGGTTTTTTCCGAGGTTGATCGAGTGTGTGTTGCTATTCGTGCACCCCTACAGGGTAAATCTTTCTGAAACGGGGATCCGTGAGATCTGTGGGCGGGATGTGTTTATTTATGGGGCATCTTATGCCAATTTGCTTCTTATCCATACTCGGATCTTGTTTTCCGCTTCCGCCTGATACTCTGATGTTTGTTGTATGAGGAGATATCCTAAATTATTATCTCTATTTAGGATATTTGAATCTTGCCGTATGGCATTGCAATATTTCTCTTTATTTTAGATGGAATGGCTCTGAGGACTGTTGTATGTGGCTTGCATACATACTCACTTGTGTATGTAGTTGATCCCTTCGCCTGCCGATTACGAAGCTCGTTCTTGTCTTGATGTCGGAAAGTGCTTAGGACGGCCGAAAGGTCTACCGTGAGTGGCCCTGGGCCCCACCGTACTATTTTAACCACTTTCGTTCATCTAGGCATGTAACTAAGAGCGTAATTCACCAGGTAGTTACAATAATGCACAGAGATAGTGGCATGAAGTAGCAAGCCATCCAAGTGTATGTCAAAGTTACATGATGAGAGGAGCAAATTCACCTTAGCTTGAAGAAGCTTGGCTCAGGCACGGGTCATTGGTCCACTTGGGGGACTTGGTGGTGTAGATGGAGGAGCGTCCGTAGGACGGGCTGCATCGCCCCCCCCTTGGGAAAGAGTCGTTCTCGACTCTTCATGGTTGTCATCTTGAACATCTCCATGGTAGGGTGAGAGATCCTTGACGTTGAATGTATTGCTTGCAAGGTACTTGGATGTCGGTATGTCGATGATGTAGACATTGTTGTTGATTCTCTTGATGACTTTGAAGGGACCATCTCCTCTTGGCTTAAGATTGGAGTCGCGTTCCTTAGGGAAGCAGTCTTTTCTTAGGTGTATCCACACAAGATCACCTTCTTGGAAGATCAACTCTTTCTTGTCCTTGTTTAACTTTGAAGCTTGGCGAAGGACTTGTTGTTCAATAGTAGCTCTTGTTTCTTCATGAAGCTTCTTCATAGCTTGGGCGTGCTGCTCAACGTCCATGTTGGTGCGCTCATGGAGAGGTAGTGGTAGGATGTCGAGCGCGGTGAGGGGCTAGAAACCATAGACGATCATGAAGGGGCTCATCTTGGTTGTTGAGTGCTTGGCACAGTTGTAGGCAAACTCTTCGTGTGCAATGCATTCCTCCCAATCCTTGAGGTTTTTCTTGATCAACACACGAAGGAGAGTCCCGAGGCTTCTGTTGAAAACTTCGGTTTGGCCATCGGTTTGAGGTTGCGATGTGGATGAGAAGTTGAGCTTGACGCCGAACTTGGCCATGAGGTTCTTCCACAAGTAACTCATGAATTTGATGTCACGGTCGGAGACGATTGTTCTTGGCACACCATGACGACGAACGATTTCCCTAAAAAACAAATTTGCAACATGTGAAGCATCATCGGTCTTATGGCACGGTATGAGGTGTGCCATTTTGGAAAAGCGATCCATGACAACAAATATAGAATCATGACCATGTTTAGATCTAGGAAATCCTAACACAAAATCCATGCTAATGCCTGACCAAGGTGTATGAGGAATAGGCAATGGCTTATAAAGACCATAGGGGTTAGCTTGCGACTTAGGTTGAACACATGTCATGCATTGTTGAACGTAGCACTCCACACCGCGCTTCATCTTGGGCCAAAAGTAGTGAGTGGAGAGCATGTCCAATGTCTTGTCATGGCCAAAGTGACCCATAAGGCCTCAACCATGAGATTCTTGGAGAAGCAAAAGTTGGATAGATGACTTCAGAATGCAAAGATTATTTTGTTTAAATAGAAAGCCCTTATGCAAATATAAATCATCCACTCCTATATCAATGGAGCACTTTGCGAAAATTGGTTCAAAGAACGGGTCGGAAGCATACAAAGTTTTATTTCCTCAAGACCCAACATGTTGAATTCAAGTCTCGTAAGAAGGCTTGTGTGCTTGCGAGACAAAGCGTCCGCGATTACATTATCTTTGCCCTTCTTATACTTGACAATGTAAAGAATCCATAAATTCAACCCACTTAGTGTGTCTCTTAATCAAGTTAGCTTGGACTTTGAGATAATTCAATGACTCATGGTCGAAATGTATGACAAATTCTTTAGGACATAGGTAGTGTTGCCAAACATGAAGGACACAAACTAAGGCAAAAAGCTCTTTGTCATAAATCGTATAATTAAGGCGAGCATCAAGTTTCTCGTTATGGCAGGCTATAGGACGTCCGTTTTGCATAAGGACTCCTCCAATGCCAATACCACTAGCATCACACTCTATCTCAAAAGTTTTAGTGAAATCCGGTAACACAAGAAGAGGTGCTTCGGTGAGCCTCTTTTTAAGTTCATCAAAAGCTTTTTGTTGTGCCTTGCCCCACACGAAGATGACATTCTTTTTGGTCAATTCATTGAGACAACAAGCAATGGTCGAAAATTCTTTCACAAAGCAACGATAGAAACCGGCCAACCCATGAAAACTTTGGCGTTCACTCACATTTGTTGCGATGGGCCAATCTTGTATGTCCTTTACTTTGGAAACATCAACTTCAATGCCCTTTGAAGAAATGAAAAATCCAAGAACAATTAACTTGTCTTTAGGAAAAGTGCACTTGGGAAGATTAGCATATAGCTTTTCATGTCGAAGGATTTGCCAAACTTCCTTGACATGTTTAACATGGTCCTCAAGTGAATTGCTATAAACAATTATATCATCGAAATATAAAATGACACTCTTGCCAATTAGAGAATACAAAATATGATTCATGAGGCGCATGAAGGTGGATGGGGCATTAGACAAGCCAAAGGGCATAACCAACCATTCATAGAGGCCAAGTTTGGTCTTGAATGCGGTTTTCCACTCATCACCTTCAGCCATGCGTATTTAATGGTAAACACTACGAAGATCAATTTTTGAAAAAATAGTGTCTCCACACAATTCATCAAGCATGTCATCAAGACGCAGTATAAGATGTCAATAACGCATGGTGATAACATTGATTGGACGGCAGTCCATGCATAACCGTAATATATCATCCAATTTTGGAACAAGAATCATGGGTACCGCACTTGGACTAGTGCTAACTTGGATCAAACCTTTGGAGACAAGTTGGTTGATTTGACATTCGATATCCTTCGTCTCCTCTGGTTTCGTGCGGTAAGCGGCGCGGTTTGGGAGGGGTGCGCCGGGGATGAGATCAATGCGATGTTCGATGTTGCATAGAGGAGGTCCATGTGGGAGCTCTTCGAGAAACACATCTTTGAATTCCTGCAAAAACAATCATCAAAGATGGAGGAACATTGGTTAATTCATTAGTCCCTTGCGCTAGTCCCTTGCAAATGAGGACATAGTGCAAGATAGATGGGTTGTTACGCACATCTCTCATCTCATGTTTGGTGGCAAGGAGAACACTCTTAGTTTTTTCACTCGAGTTTGGCTTGTGGCTCTCACTCACTATGATGTGGTTCTCTCGCTCACCACTCTTCTCACAAGGGGGTGTTTTGTTTTGCGCCCTCGCTAAAGCCTTTGCATTGTCGGCAATTATTTGTCTAGGAGTCATCGGTTGGAAAACACAAGTTTTGTTGAGCCATTTAAAGGTGTACACATTTGTGCAACCATCATGTAGAGCAGCCTTGTCAAATTGCCATGGTCGACCAAGCAACATGTCGCAAACCGTCATTGGGACTACATCACACTCGACCATGTCTTTGTAAGGACCAACGCCGAAGGTGACTGATACAGTATGCTTGATATTCATGGACCCTTGGTCACTTAGCAATTGCACGTGGTAGGGGTTCTTGTGCGGATGGAGCGTGAGGTTGAGCTTCTCACACAACTCAGTAATAGCAAGGTTGTGGCAACTCCCTCCATCGATGATCACTTTGATATATTTGGCATTGATGCCGACTCGTGTTTGGAAGATATTTGAGCGTTGGTCTTGATGCTCTTGTGCTTGAGTGGTCAAGATCCTTGTGACGATAAGCGATGGACTTGCGTCATGTTCACACATGAGGAGTTCTTGGTCATCTTCCACTCATTGCCTTGCCATTGCTTCCTTGACTCGAGCATCAAATTCATCTTCACTCAAGTACTTTTTGTTGCCATTGTCATGGATGAACAAAGCTTTCTTGTTTCCACACTCGGCCGAATTGTGTCCTTTGCCTCCACACTTGTAGCATTCACTATTGAAAGGTGTATCACTCTTTCCTTGTTTGCCACTTGGGGGCAGTTTTCCTTGGGGAAGTGTGGGCTTGAAGGAAGGCTTGGAGGTACTTGAGGAGCTTCCATTGAAGGTTGTTGGCGTAGCGGTTGAAGCTTTCTTGTAGGTGAAATACATCTTGGGCTTGTTGTACTTGATATCCTCTTGCACTTGACGTTCAGCCTTTGTTGCAATGTGTACAAGCTCAACCATGTTGTTGTATGTTTGGAACTCGACAATGCTCTTGATTGGGTGGTTCAAGCCAATAAGGAAACATGCCATAGTTTGCTTTGTGCGCTCTTCAATGTTGGCGCGCATCAAGTTGAGTTCCATTTCCTTGAAGTACTCTTCCACGGTCTTTGTCCCTTGGCGTAGTGATTGAAGGTTGTTGAAGAGGTCATGCGTGTAGTGCGTGTGGACAAAACGGGATCTCATGTGAGCCTTCATGTCATGCCAGATTGGCGGCTCTTGTCTTGCATCACGAGCAGCTTGAACTTGTTCCCACCAAAGGTTGGCATACTCATCAAACTCAAGCAAAGCCATGGCGACCATCTTCTCATTGCTATAACTATGCATACAGAAGTTCTTATCGATTTTGAGTGCCCATGAGAGATATTCTTCGGGGTCATTTGATCCGGTGAACTTGGGCATCGTGAACTTGAGCTTTCCAAATGTTTCTTCCTCATTGTCGTCATTGTAGTGATGGTTGCCATGTTTATGACGGTCTTCATCTTCCATGCAATCATTGCGACGAGCTTGTTGAGCTTGTTGATGATCTAGTGGTTGAGGAGGTGGAACTTGGTTCTCGCGACCTTGCTGTGGAGCTTGCTCTTGATGTTGTTGTTGTGGAGCTTGCTCTGGCTCTTGGCGCGGTTGTTGACGATGTTGAGGCACTTGGGCCCCGTGCGGGTGTTGCGGATGTGGAGCCTCATGGCGCGGTTGATGACGAAGAGGAGGCTCGTTCCTTGGTTGGTGAGGATAATTAGGCACATGGGCCTCACGGCGAAGATCATGGTCTTGAGCGTCTTGACATGGTGGGCGTCGCTCAAATTGTACCACTTGATACTCCATGTTTTGGTGTTGTGGAGGAGGCGCCTCGTGATGACCATGGTGTCGGTGCGGACGTTCATGACGGTGATGACGAGGAGGAGGATCTTGGAGAGCTTCACGTCGATGACGAGCTTGATTCTCCAAATTGGAGTCATCACTTGTTGTGTCAAGTATGTGTCACAGGCGATGGTGGTGGACTTGCAGTTGCACTCGCGGTTCTTCTTGTGGTTGTGCTTGTTGGATCACTAGTGCCCTTGCGTGATGACGGTGTGCTTCTTGCCTTGCTTGGGGCCTTGAAGAGAAATCATACCTTGACATTTGGGCGTGTTATGGGGAAGGCACATAAATCTAAGAACTTCCATCTTCAACCACGGGGGTGTCATTGCGTCTTGGAGCACTTGGAAGAAGATCTTATCGAAGAGGAGCGTGATGACGCGAAGATCTTGATGAGCTTGATGCACATGAACGCAGTCTTACCATTCCATCGATGAGGCGTTGAAGATTGTCATTTGTTTCGGCGATGGAGCGTTGGAGCGCTTCATTTTGATGGCCAAAGTTGTGATGCATTTCTTGCATTTGCCTTTCGAGGCCATCAAAGTGGTTGTCGATGTTCTTGAACTCGGCTTGCGTCTCGCCAAATTGTTCACCTTGTCGTGTCTCCAGGGCTTGGAAACGTTCACGGAACTCTTGTCAGACGATGAAGTGACTTGCGCGCGTCATGTATGGTCCATGTTCTTCTTCTTGGGGAGGTGGTTGGCTCGACTCACCGTGCCTATCCATCATGAAAACACAAAGGGTTGTATATGGAGAGCAATAGGTGGTTGGGGAAACCCGTCAACCTCACCTTGGGGATTGCACCGAACTACAAACCACAAGTGAGAGCTATTAGCTTGCAAAGTGAAAACGCAAAGAAAACTCACACTAAAGAAAGAACTAACTCTCAAAAGCTTATTGGTGGTAGGTTAGGATTGTGGAATGCCAAAGAACCAACCAAAGAAAAGGGGTAGTCAAAAGTGGGTAAAATCCAACAAAACTCAAGTCAAAGGCAAAAGGTCAATAACTCAAAAGGGTGACAGAAACCTACGACTATATACACACACGTGGAGATTGTTGGGATTGACACGACTATGAAAATGAGCAACAAAATGTCCTAACAAAGACTACGCTCGGTGTCGTGCCAATACAAGGAGAGACCGTGGCTCGTTTGCAAAGAGGAAAAATGAGCAATGGATTTGTGCACTTGCCTTGGGCGCTCTTTCTTTCTCTCTTGCTTACAAGCTTTGAGACTCTCTTTTGCTATGGGAGACTATTTTTCTTTTTCTTTGTATATCTTTTTTGCTCTCCCTTGATGCTACCTAGTCACACTTGCCATTGCTCTTGCACTCTCACTATCCAAGGACAAATGCACAATGGTCAAGAAAACACAAGATGAGCCACTCTCGTGGGATAGGTACACACAAAGGAAGATAGGGGTTAATAAGGTGATGCAAGTTATACCTTCGTTGGTGCTAATGCAGTTGATGTTGGTGGTGTGGGAGGATGGTCGGTGCCGTGGTGTCAATGAGCACGAGGGTGTCGTTTTGGAAGCTTGTTGTTAGTTGCTGACGTGCACACGAAACATGAGCAAACTTTGGAAATTAGCCAATGCGAAAAATGAGGCATCGTTGTTGGACACCACCTGGATATCCTTCAGCTTGGTACCATATACCTAGGAGGCCATCTGATCCACTGCCAAGGTCGCCAGCTATAGGACAAAGGAGTGTTGGTTTGGTGACTTCAAGACGGAAAAACCTTAGAGTATATATAACGAGCAACAAAGGAAACATAAGTTACCTCTGGGCACTTGCTGCATTCGAACATGTCAAAGGTGATTTTGAAGCCACGCTTCCTGTCCTGCACCGTGACTATGTCCTTAAGCCGGAGCTTGATTGAGTCATTAGAGAAGTTGTGTTGCGGGGCAGCCTCAGGGATGGCCCGATATTTCACGAATCCCTTAAAATCGAGGAGGAGTGAGTGTGGGGATGAGGGAGAGAGCGAAAACATGAACTCACGCACGAAGAACACGATACAAGCCAATTGCTCGCGTTGGTGGCTACTGGTCTGGCACAATCCCTAGGATCGGCGTCAGACAGAGTAATTTACACATTAAAGTAGAGTTCTGGGCAAAGTAGAGGGGTACATGGGCTACATGGCCCAGCTATGGCTTGTAGGCCCATCTTCAGGCCAGATAGTTCGGGTCGAGTGGACCGGACAGTCTGGGGTGGCCGGACACTCCGGGTAGTGTCCGGGTAGAGTTTGATGTAGCATACTGACTGTCCGCGCTAGGACAGGGCTGGGGTAGGCCGAACACTCCAGCGGGATCGGACTGGACACTTTGGCTACGCCGGACACTCTAGCTGGATCGGGCGGACACTCCGGCTCAGGCAGCTTCAGGACAGGTGCAGCTTCAGGGCTCGTGGGTCGACCCAGCGGGGTTTCATACCTGATAATGCACAGAGATAGTGGCATGAAGTAGCAAGCCATCCAAGTGTATGTCAAATTCACAAGATGAGAGGAGTGAATTCACCTTAGCTTGAAGGAGCTTGGCTCAGGCACGGGTCATTGGTCCACCTGGGGGACTTGGTGGTGTAGATGTAGGAGCGTCCGTAGGATGGGCTGCATCAAGTTGTCCCACGAGATTCGCATGGGATCTTTCATATCCTTGGAGTACATGCATATCAGCTTGGCGCGGTGCTGTAGAGGTTGGATCCTCCTAGTGAACCAGCACATGGCTAGGTCCAAGCCGGTTAAACCTTCATCTACGAGCCATTCGATCCACCTTACAACGCGGCTAGCTTCTTTGTCGGACGGGAGGGAGCCTTGGGACCTCCAGGTGGGAGCTTCGGCGACAACCCCATCGACAAAGTCAGGATACGTCTGTTGGCGGTTGGGAAGAGGAATGCCTGGGCCATAAAAATATGTGTGCTACCATTTCTTGCAAGACTCATGGCCCACAATGTTGGGGAAGCGCCGTCTAGGCCAGATCTTAAAGCTAATAGTTCCGCCGATCCACAGCTCACCCTTGGATTCTATGGACTCTCTCCTAACAGTAAAGAAATAGACAAACATATCTAACCTAGGTTTGATTCCTAGGTATCCTTTGCACAAAGCTATGAAGTTGCTAAGTACGAGGATGTTGTTGGGAGAGAGATTGTGGGGAAGTACCAGGAAGTAACGAAGGACGTCCAGGAAGAAGTCGGAGACTGGCAGGCTTATGCCACGTACTAGCTGAGCTTTGAGGTACACCTTATCTCTGGCTTGGGGGGAAGGAGTCACCTCGCCAGTCAGCGCCGGCCGCCAGACCAAGCCCTCCGTCGCAGGGAGATATTCCTCGGAGACAAGTTCTTGCAGATCTTTAGCGGAGAGATCATAACCTCTCCACACTCCCTTGTGGGAATTGTTCTCTTCTTTTGCAGCGTCTAGCGCCGCTTGTCTTTGGTCACCGCCGGTGGTTTCCACCACGACAGAGATAGGGACGACGACCCCCTCCGGTGGGACGTTTACTCACTAGAATGGCTTCGTTGAAGCCTCGGGGGTCACCACCGTCGAGGGAGCACTGCTGCTGGAGGCCATTGCACAGGTGGAGGAAGGTGGAGAGGGTGGACAGCTCTAGTTAGGGTTTTTCGTTGAAAAGCTCGAACGGTCGCGCGGCTGGAGGAACAAGATGGCGCAAAGGAAGAATGCGGGTAAAAGTAAAAGCCTAAGCCGCGGTTAATATATAAAGATCCAATGTCAAGATTCGTGCAAAGAGATCTGACGGACGAAGTGTTGCCGACGTGGAGATGAGCGTGCGCAATAATTTCTCCACGTTCTCCATCTTTGCCGCTTTAACGTTTTGAATTTTGCACGCGTAAAAATAGCTAATGATTAATTCACTGCCTTCTGTGAGTTTCGAGGTAGCGTAGGCTGTAGCCTACATCATCTTCTGACTATTGTAGTGGAGAGGTCACATCCGAAGATTCCATCGAAGATGGAAAATATCCGGCTCTGAAAACAAAGACTTAAAGAATCTCCAGCTACATTACCATGACAGAGAGGACTACATGGTTCTTTAGGAAACCTTTGAGATATTGCTTGACGAATTGCCAACATCACCTAGACGGAGCATTCAAGATTGAACGGCAAGACGACGCAAGATCTCAAAGTCCTTCGGGGCTACTATTGGGGATATGCTAAATGGGTATCACCATAGCACGTCTCTAATCCGACTAACCCAGGTGGCCCACAGTTGATAGCACGGCCCATGGCATGTTAGGCGGCTCAGTTAGACGGATCCAGAAGGGAGGCCCATGCCGGATACATGAAGGCTATGTGGGAGTCACTAACATACTCGGAGCCTTGGAATACAAGACACGAAGACTAGTTAGTATTAGTGTAGGACTTTGTAACTTGTCCAGCAAGGTCCTTTCCCTGTAACCCTTGGTTTTGGCGTCCTTATAAGCCGGACCTATGGGAGCCTTTAGGGCACAACGTTCGATACGATACATAACACCCTCGCACAGTGAACCAATCTCTGTAACTTGGTGTATTGCCATTATAGTGATTTACAGGAGGAGTAGAGTTCCACCATCGTTGTGGCACTTGAACCTGGGTAAGTTGTGCTACCTCATACCCACCAACTCTCCGCCTTACCCCACGTCTCTAAACACGCTCTGTGAGGATCCATCCATGGCGTACTCGTCGGCAATACCACGACAGTTGCCGAACGAGACCCTCGATGAAAAGTATCTTGAGATGCCATCTAATATTGGTAAATCCAAGAATGGTGCCTTTAAATATCTCAAGGATAGAATATGGAAGAAAGTTTTGGGATGGATGGAGAAATATCTCTCTATAGGTGGAAAAGAACCCTTAAATAAATAAGTGGCTCATGCAATTCCAACCTACTCAATGGCATCCTTCAAATTACCTAGAGGTTTGTGCGAGCATATTAATTCCATGCTTCACAAATTCTGGTGGGGTGGCAAGAATGGCCAGCGGAGGACATGTTGGGTTTCATGGATGACGATGACTCAGCCGAAGTTTGCAGGTGGACTAGGCTTCAGAGATGTCAAGCTCTTTAATTTGGCTATGCTGGCAAGGTTGGTGTGGTGTATTCTGCAGTGTCCTAGAACGTTGAGTGCACGGGTACTGTGCACGGATACTGAAGGCCGTATATTTCCCAAACTCTGATATTTTAGCTGCGAAGCTAGGGTCCCACCCATCTCAAGTGTGGTTAGCTCTGATGGAGGGGAAAGAAGCTCTGAAACTTGGTTTAATACGGAGAATTGGTGATGGACGAACGATAGATGCCTAGGAGCATAGTTGGTTTCTAGGGATGAGAGGAGAATACCTGTGGCACCCAAGAAGGCAGATGTGCCACAACGAGTTCGCGGTTACATGGTACCCTAGTCGGCGATGTGGAACCTGGATAAATTGGAGGAGTTCTTCTGGCCGATGGACTGTGATATCATCAAAAATATACTGCTTTGCACGAGCGCCCAACCAGATTTCTAGGGATGGCACTTTGATGTAACAGGTGTTTTCTCAGTTCGATCATGCTATAGAGACTTGGTAGCAACAAAGCGAGTCCGAGAGGATTGGCTTGACGAGAGGTCAGCTTCGTCAAGCTCGTCGATGGAGGAGAAATCTTGGCTGAAGATTTGGAAGATTGCAGTACCGTCGAAGATACGAGTGTTTCTTTGGAGGTTGGCGCGTCACTCGCTACCGACAGGAGATGTCCGTCACGGGCGGTGCATGGCTCCTTCACCTGCATGCTCTATTTGTGGGATGGAGGGTTCATGGCACCATTCCTTGTTCGAGTGTAACATGTCCAGATGCGTGTGGGCTCTCACGGGAGAGGAGATTACTGACCAGCTTGCTGTCAATGCGGAGCCGATAGTGTGGCTATGGATGTTTTCTGTCTTGGAGACATGGAAGGAGGTGCAGCGGAATCGCGTGCTCGTAACAGTGTGGGCTATCTGGCACGCCATGAGGAAGGCTATTCACGAGGAGGTGTTCCAAAGCCCCATGGCCATGGTTTCATCTGTGAACAGATTCTTGCATGACCTCGCCGCGAGTGGGGAGGCCAGGGGTCAGGGAAGTACTTCGAGTGGAGGAAGGAGTTATGCATCTTGGACGGTGAAGTGGATTGCCCCGCCGATGGGTGTATCAAAAATCAATGTGGATGCCGCGGTCTCTAAGGACACGTCCAAGGGAGCAGTGGGTGTTGTTTGCCGATCCATCTTGGGAGCTACTACAATGGTCTATGAAAGCCTCACCCATCCAGGGACCCTAGAAGCGTTGGCGTGTCGCGAAGCGTTGGATGCGGCTGATGATCTGCTTTGGCACATATTCAAGTTGCTTCGGATTGTGCCAATGTGATTAAAGACATCTATGCTGAGAATCTGGGAGTTTTTAGTTCTGTACTAGATGAGAGTTGAGCTAGAGCTAGGAATACAAGCGGTGTTTGTTATGTGTTCGAACGTAGAGGTTCTAATGGGGATGCCCATAGATTAGCTAGTTTTGCTACCTCCCTAGCGATGGGGAGACATACATGGTTCGTTGAACCTCCTGCCGGTGTAACCCCTGCATGCTATTCCTCGATGAATATAGGCAAGACTTAAAAAAATAGTACTACACACGACATGGCATGGTACGTATGCACTACTCCTACTTTTGCTTGCTTAAACAACTAAACCGACCGAATGACCAATGGCAAACACACCGTTCAGTCTGGTCGTACACGATCTTCGCACGCATGCAGTGTTCGATGATCACTACAACACGGCAACGACCGATGACAGTAAGCTTGAGCGAGTAATTACACGCATAGGCACTTTGTCTCCATGCATTGTTTCAGGTATGCTGGTTTACATCATTCTTGTTTTTTGTGTATTGTTGCCTCATTCTTTCCACAACAGTCTATTTGAATTTCACTCATTATTTGCGTTTGCATGAGGACCCAAAGTTCAGAAGGCTACAGGGCAAGGAGTTCCCTTTGTTTGATGCACTGGATTTGCTTTATGAAGGTAATATTGCTCAAGGTAAACATTGTGTGACTTTTAGCCAACCTCCACATATCACTAGTAGGAAACGTTAAAGTGATGAGAGGCAGAGCACTAGAAATGTGGCTCCAAAAATTAGTGCTATGACAAGTCAAAGGTTCAGTGAAGATGAAGGGCAAAACAGGTTCAGTGAAGTTGAAAGAATGAGTGCTAGTGGAAGGAGTCTTTCTTATCAATCTCAAAATGATGATGAACTTAACTCTCAAGGTGGAGAGGAGGATGAAGATGTGCAAAGGAGCTTTGATCAAGAGAATTCAAGAAGTGGTAATGGTGGCGCACAATCAGCAAGAGCTAGAAAGCATAGGAGCCACACATCTGTTCCGGTCCCACGCATTGAAGAAACAATGTCAGAATTTGTCAAACTCAAGAGAGAACAAGCAGGAATTAAAGAACAAGCATCAGGAAAACAATACTCCATTCCAAAATGTTTGGAAGTACTTAATGTCATGGTTGATGTGTCTGATGAGATCAAGATTCTAGCCTCTGATGTTTTCAAAGATGCATCAAATAGAGAGCTTTTCCTTTCTTATGATCCAAGACTCTGTGGTTTGTGGTTGAAGAAGGAGGTCGGCAAGCTGGGAATTCAGTTACCTCCATGTAAGTAGCTCATTGCCTTTTATTTTAGTACTATTGCCTAGTTTATGGTATTTCCATCCTTAAATTGCTGTTGTTCTTGCTGGTATTGACATGATTAGTAACGAATACTGAGGTTTATGCCATCCCCATTTTCTTTTATTTGTTCTTGATGATAGGTTAATGGACATGTACTTGCAGTAATTACTTTTCCTAAAACTGTCTAGATAAGGAAAAGAGCTAGCTATAATTTGGTCTCATGTGTGTATGCGCAAAGGCGAGAGCTTTGCTTCTTTTAAAGCCTGGAAAGGTTTGCAATTTGCATCCATGCATGTATTTGGTTCATTACGAATTTCTAATATTGGTAATCATAGAACAAGTTGTTTTCTAATATTGATTTCTTTTATTCAGGATGCCAAGTTCAAGTCTTCAGAAGTCCATACGAGTTCAAATCTTCAGAAGTCCATACGAGTTCAAATCTTCAGAAGTCCATCCGAGTTAAAGACCGTTGAACGGCTATTATTTATAATTTAAGTAATCTACTTTGTTATTGATCTGAAAAAACTGAAGTTTGAGAGTCTGAGAGGTGCATGTTCAAAGATTATTCGTGTATGCTAATAATTATGTTTATATTCATCAGAAATGCAAGTTAATGTGAATAACTGTTAAAATGACATGTGATGTTTTTATGTAAGTTAACGTGGACTGCTCTTGTATGCTGTATTGTGTATGTTGAAAGATTCAAATTTTATGTTGTATACTGTGTATGTTGTACTACGTAGGCTGGGTTGTATTGTGTATCCAAATTTTTATGTTGTGTATTGTGTATGCTGTACTGCGTGGACTGCTCTTGTATGCTGTATTGTATATGCTGTACTGCGTAGGCTGTAGGCTGGGTTGAAGCCGTATATTTTACCTGTACAGGTCTAAATACCCTTGTAAGTAAACCGGAGCCGGAAACAAAACTTTCCTCCCAAGCGGGGCCGTAGTAGTAACTCGATCGTTTAGCGGCCGGGTCCATCTTTCTTGTTGCTTTTCCGTCCGGGATTACTGTGGCAGGACACGAGGGGGAGTGACTGGTTGTGATCCGAAGTACCAGCACTCCCGCCTCACCCGTCCCTGTCCATCGAGTTGGGCAAGGTTGGCTGGCTGGCGTGCGTGGAGCCCCGCTCGTCGATCTGGTCTACCACCACCCCTGTTCCAGATCGCAGACAAGAGTTCGCACGAGGCTGGACAAGGAGAGCGAGACGGCAAGCCAAGGGGAAAATGGAACCCCAAAAAGGCAGCGGGAGGCGTGGCCGCATCGGCATCAGCCAACAGTCTCGGCCGGCACCGGCCGCTGATGGTCGATCGATCGATCGATCGAGAATTCGGTACTACTAGTGCCTCTCGCCATCTGGAGAAGGAGAACCTTTTCCCCGGTAAAATCCCCCCCTGGGCCGGGGTCGGTCGGTCGATGGAGGAGGTGGACGTCTCTGTCCGCGCGCGCTCGTTTCCGTTCGCCGCCGTTCAACGACCAGTTTCGGTTGCTGTATCGGGAAAGAGTTTGGAGGCTGCGGGGCGGCTTCTGCGGTGCGCCGTGCGCGCGCGCGCATGTATACGCTGGCTGGTTGGTGCTTTTACCGTGTGCAACCTGACTGCCTCTGCGTGCGGTACGTGACGATGGTTTGGCGGTGCACGTTGCGTGCTCGCATCTGGTCTTTCCTGGGTTGGCTACCGTGCGTGTCGTATTTGAGTACGGCCTGTGAGCGTGCGTCATGGGGGCGGTGGACGCGCGCACGTAGGTCGCATCTTGGCTAGCCTAGCCGGCTATAGGCTATAGCTAGCTAGGTGCTCGCGCTTGACAAAATGGGCGTTGGCCGACTGCTTCTCTATGGCGATGGTGATCGGTGGTGACGCTCACGCTTGAATTGAATTGGTCCGAGACACGTTCCCCTCGCAACGCATCCTATATAATTAAGTAGTTTATCCCACTAATATATTTCTCTAAAAATGCAAGCTATACACATTAGCAAGTCTCTAATTGGTCCATGTCACTCAGTCATCCACGTCTTAGCAAATGTGGCAGTTTCTTTTCTACGTTCTAACAAATCATTAATTTTCGCCTGAACAGTTCGAGCTGGGCAGTTCTTTTTGGCTTCCATCTGTCCCCCCGCCTACCTCCCAATTATTTACGACTCCCGGCTGTTCTCCTTTCACCTCCCTCCTTCACACAGAATTGTAAGCCAACATAAACCGGTTCATCTCCTACGAATTCCACAAGCATGCCGGAGGTATTGTCGACGAATTCCTACTCCTTACTTCAAAATCAGTGTTCCTCTACCAGTTCGTCCAGCCCTCGCATGCAGTGAGCGCACCAGACACCTGCGGAGGGGCGCTGGTTGGCTGGTTGACGACAGCCCAGCCGCAGGCCGCAGTTGATGTTTGAATCTTTGATTGATGTTAAGATATTTGGATGCGGTCTTTAGCTAATTATTAGTTCCACAAAACAAAATTCAGTTTTCTGCATCATATGGTATATGGCTGATTGCTGGAGTGTTGGATGATGCGCAGGACAAGGTGCAGGCTATTTTCAATAACAACATGCCTACTTTGCTGTAGTCTGATGTTTTCTGGAGAATATGCAGGTCTCTACCAATCTAACACCCTCTCTTTTTTCCTTTTCTTCACGCTTTCTTGATTACTATATGAATCAAGCCTCAGTTCCATTGTTGTTTCCCGTTCGAAACCTACTGCCTAAAAGTACTTTATTCTGATTCTATAACACCAACGCTATCTTTTCCATTGACATCACTGTTTCCGGTGTATAGAAAGATAACTGCCACCTGATTTAACTTACATATACAGTCTGCTGCATATATGCTTTACACATTGTCTTTTACTATGCCTAATATATGTTGACTTTTAATCGTTAAAATACAATTGATCAGTGTACCTAATTTATGCAAAATCATCATATATGGGAGATTCTTTCTGGACTACTTATCTCGGAGAAGCCTTTGTATCATTCTAAAGTACGTCCGAACTGATCCTTTTATTTGTAATGAAGCTTCCATTTTGTGTGCCAAATATTAGAACACATACTAATATTGACTAATTTGTTTGAATGATTGAATCATTTTTTCTATATTTGTTGAACATGAATTTCAAACAGTCAGATATTTGTAAGTCCATCTTATCCATCATTTGATTTTCTACAAGTTTTTTTGTCATTTAGATAATGACAACGTTTTTGTGTGTGTCAATTGTGTATATTCTTGGATTGGTTGTCGTCCGATATTGACACTTCACCATTGACCTTTAACACTTCCTCATCCCTCTCGGCCAGCTTCCTTTTTATATTATCCATTGTTACAGCAAATTCTTATATTCGGGACTAAAAAGTCGCGGAGTTCATATGCTCACATGTAGTTTCTCACTTTATGCAACAAATCGTAATATTCAACAGATGGTCTCATCATCGATATTCAAATATGATAATTTTTTGTCATGTTCTTCCCATTAACCATTGGGTTGTTACTACAGACTAGGTGTTTATGTAGTAGCTCTGTTTAGTATTTAGTGATTAATCATGTTTGTTTAGTATTTAGTGATTAATCATGTTTCAATTTTCTTATCTTATCCAGCCAACGCTATTGACTAACCTCATTTTCCCACCTCGGCAGCATTGGCAACACGAGACTACTAAACATTGCTCAAAAATTTTAACTTCGTATTTTGAGTTGGTAATATTCAAATGGACTGGTCTGTTGTACTTAGCATAAATAAACCTACTGAAGGTATGGTGGCCTATGATTTGTATGATGTACGTTGTGAGAACACGCCGCTTATTCTTTATCAATTTGCACTTTACATTCCGCCAATGCAAGAGGTGATAATATAGTTCTCTTAATTTTATTTACATTATCCTA
The DNA here is from genome assembly GCA_910589775.1 of Avena eriantha. Taxonomy (NCBI): domain Eukaryota; kingdom Viridiplantae; phylum Streptophyta; class Magnoliopsida; order Poales; family Poaceae; genus Avena; species Avena eriantha. Next base: position 235,740,930 of record OU342745.1, read on the forward strand.
TTGTGCAAACTTCTAATGTGTTGCTACTAACCCGCAACAACGTGCGGGGAATCATCTAGTTGATTCAATACTTTGATTCCAAGTTAGACAAAGTGCTGTGGAGTGCCTGAGCCTGAATTGTCTGCCCAAGCCCAACCCACAAGTAACCCGAAACTCATACACTTTTTTTTCTAGACGTGGAATGCTAGCGCTGCTTCACTGAAATAAAACTTATGTTGTAATGACCGCAAATATTTTCAATATAAATAATAATGTGGTTCATTGATTATGGCGTATCGGAACAAAGACGAATCGTGGTCTCATAAGTACTTCCTAATCGCCGACCTACCGAAAGTCTCTCTCGAGAGGGACCATGGTTTGGACAAATTGATACTTCCTCCGTTTCAGAATATAAGATGGTTTACCTCTTGTGAAATAAGCGTATATAGACACATTTCAATATATAGGTTTACTCCGAACGTACGCACTAAAATGTGTCAAGATGCATTTTTTACACAAAAGCTAAAACATCTTATGTTTAGGAACGGAGGGAGTATTGGGTACTATGTCTTTCTGCTACCACTTGCTGAGCATTTGGGGCAATTTTGGCATATGATCCGATCAAGAACGCTCACATGGACATACTGCAACCACAAAACATGGGACAATCAATGCAACCATAGAACTTTCAGCTCGAGGAACAAGGGCAGATATAATTTGTATTATTTCCACTCTAGAAAAATCTTTATTGTCTGGATGACATTCAGCTTCAGTATGACTGTCGTCGGATTGAAGACATGTACGCCGAGAGGGGGTCCCCAAGGCGTGGAGAGAGATGAGGTCTGAGACGACGGTGTTCTGGGACGGTGAGTACACAAGGTTTACTCAGGTCTGAATCCGCCTCCAGTGGACGGATCCTACTCCTGCTAGCAATCCAGTAATAGGGCAAACCCAGAAGTATAGATTACAAGAGAGGTTTCGCTTGTGCGAGTTGAGATTGTAAGTTGTGGGTGCCCTAAAGGTTGATCCCTAGGACGACTTATATAGATATCCGGCCTAGGGTTAGAGGAGAGACCTATTCGTCTACGATACATAGTCAGTTATAGAGTATATCTTGAACTACAAGTAACTACATAGGCCTAAGTCGGTAAGTCTTCTGGTCCTTCCCGTAGCCAGATGAGCTTCCATCTTCTCTCCCTGACTGGGCCTCATGTGAAGCAAACCTCTAACCCGAAGTGGGTCACCCTAATCAGCGAGTCACAATGGGTATACCCGGAAAGTATATCCCCAATAGTAGCCCCGGAAGCCTCCAAGATCAAAGTCGGATTTCATCGTCTAGCTTGATTCTTCTTCGGCTATAGAATCTTGAAGGGTTCCTGAAACTCCAAAAGAAAGTTAGGATCCGGGTCTCAAAAATGAGCCAGACCTGTCAATATTCCATTACGATTTTCGCTGCTCGATTTCAAACTGAGCCAGAAATTGGTCTCTAAGGCAACCTGACATCAGTCAAGGTCAAGTCTTGTCACTGACAAACATTCCTGTCAGTGTGACCATTGGTGGACCCATCTGGACAGGAGAGTTCACTTCGGCACCCATCTTGACCGAGGTTTGAGTTCCCTCCCTCGGAGTTCTTCTCCAAGGTGATTGATTATTTCGGTGTTCAACTTCATAACCTTACTCCCAATACAATTCTAGAGCTTAGCGCCCATGAATCCCTTTGCGAGGGTTATCTCGGAATCAAATCGAGTCTCACTTTATTCCGGTACTACTTTGGTACTCGGAAAAATTCCATCACCGTCGATAATCCATATATTACCGGGACACTGAGCCTAATTCTTAGGAGAGACCAATTCTATCCTAAAGTTATAGGCAGCGAGTTGGTGAAAATGTGCCCCTCCACTTTTTTCTATCATAAGGATAAGCCTGCTCCTGGCAAGCAAGAAGCTTTGCCAGCTTTCGTTGACGGTGTCGCCGCTCCCCAAGAGTCCTGGGATGCGGAAGCACTGACTCTTACTGAAGATTTGATCTGCGCCAACAGGCAGATTGAATTTTTGATGAAGCACATAGGTCTCAAGGGATCCAACTTAGTCCACTGTTGGCTAGCATGTCGGATTTAACCCCTCCAACACCATGGGGACGGCTGATGCATACGGTCACCAAGAGCAAAAAGGACAACCTGAGGATCTGCAGGCTCCCGATCTACAGCAAGGATTACGAGACCTGGATCAAATGGTTGACATGTTCATGATGGATAATCCCTTGACCCTCGTAAGATTTGAGCTAACTTCCTTTGTACTTGTTTGTATGTTTTTATTTCGCAATACTGAGATACGTCATCGTTCATATTGCTAATCTCCCTGAGTCAGAGCTTGCTCCTCTTGAGGGATATCTTCCCGAGGACCTAGTTCCTTAGGAGGATGAAGAGCTGGAAGTGCTGCCGGAAGCAATTACCCGGAAACGCAAGAATCCGGTTGTGCAAGCTGGCCCAGAAACAATGCCAGTTGTCAAGAACTAAGTTCTTCCAACAAACCATGTATTTTTGTTTATGTTCTTTCTAGGTCATAACGATCTAATTCTGTTAATATCTAGTGCTAAACCACTCATCAATGGGAAAGGGAAAGGAAAACCAGGAAAGGTTTTGCGCCAGCAGAAGCTGACCATTGTCTCGCCCGCTGCTGGGCCTCCGACTCCTGAAGGGAATATGCCCGAAAGGCAATAATAAAGTGGTTATTATCTTATTCCATGGTTATGATAAATGTTTATTTTGCATGCTATAATTGTATTAATTGGAAACATTAATACATGTGTGTTTAATAAACAAAATACAAAGTTCCTAGTAATGCCTCTCATATAAACTAGCTCGTTGATTAACAAGATGATCAAGGTTTCCTGATCATGGACATTGGATGTTGTTAATAACAAGGTCACAACATTGGTGGAATGATGTGATGAACATTCATCCAAAGTATAGCATTACGATCAAAGTCATTATGTTTATATTGCTATAACATCATACGAAGTAATCTTAGTCCTTAGACCATGAGATCATGATAATTGCTAACATCGGAAGAGTAACTTGATAACATCAAACGTCACACCGTAAAAGGGTGACTATAAAGGTGGGTTCAGATACTCCGAAGGTGTTATGTTGAGGCTCATGTATCAAGTGTGGAATTTGTGAATCTTGATGACAGATATATATACTCTGGGCCCTCTCGGTGATATCACAGTAAGATAGCTTGCAAGCAAGTGATGTGATCACTAGAATGTTATATCACGGGAACGAGAAAAGAGTGCATGTCGGTAACGAGATCAAACTAGGTATTGAGATACTGATGACCGAATCTCAGACATGTAATAATCGTGAGACAAAGGGATTAAGTTACTAGTATTAAAGGTTCACACGATCATAAGAGTCATCGTTGAATGTGTGGGAGTCAGTACGGATCTCCAGGTCCCGCTGCTGATTATTGATCGGAGAGGGGTCTCGATCATGTCTACATTATTTTTGAACCGTAGGGTGACACACTTAAGGGATACGGGCACCATTTGGAGCAAATATGTTTCAGATAAATATTTAAGAAAGCGTTGGAATTATTTCAATAGATACCGAAACTATTTCGGGTGAAATTGCTGAAATTGGTTCTGCATGTAATATTGAAATGTTGTAGGGGGTTTTATGTGAATGTTTTTTAATTAAAGTAATTAATAAAATTCTAAATGAAATAAATAAAATAGTTTTATTTAGTGAGAGCTTGCATTAAATTTGGTGGAAATTTAATGCATGTGAGTGGAAGTGTGAGTGGAGGCATATTTATGTGAGTGGAGCATCCACCACATGAATGATGGAAGAGGTGGGGGCACCACCATGGCTGCCACACCATGGCCCTTGGCTTCCCCCTCTTCCCTATAAAAGCCCCTCCTCTCCTCCTCACAACACACACCTCCTCGTGAAGGATCTAGTTATTCCCCATGGTCTCGGATTAGCGAGATACATGTTCCCGGTGGCTTTATCTGGAAAGAAGTTGCTGCTTCCGCTGCTTTGCTGGAGCGAGGGATGGAGGTTGTCGGGGTACCGGACGTGTGTGCGATCACGGATGCACCGCTGCTTTGCGGTGCTGGACTTGGTGGTGCTGGACTTGCTGGAGCTGGATCTGATGGACATGCTGGAGCCGGACCTGCTGGACATCATCACGATCTTGAGATCGGCAAGTGTACGACTACATCATCCACGAGTTCCAACTCGTTAACAAGGCTTTGTTGTCTTCGAGGGTAAGTTCTCTATGGATGTATATCCACCCATTGCTTGTATATAGTAGATAGATCTTGGCGTATAGTTCCCGTCGTAGGAATTTTTTTGTTTTCTATGCTGCGAACCCAACAGTGTTATCAGAGCCTGATCTATGCGTAGGTGCTTTGCACAGGTAGTACACATATGTTTATATGTGGGAGATGATGATCATGTTATTGCTTCTTTCATGTATTTTGGATATTGATGGCATAGTGGGATGAAGTGGCCTAGACCAACTTTACATGTCATCGCACATGAGACCGGTTCCATGACTGACATGCAACTAGTTTTGCATAAGTGGCTAGCGGGTGTCTGTCTCTCCTACTATAGTCAATATCATATTTACAACGAGTTGCTAATAACTTAGTTATCATCATTGTGGTTCCATGTTCGTAGGTAAGACCGGTTCTATCTTCGAAAGCCCTAAGCCACGTAAAACTTGCAATGGATAAATTAGAGGCGTCTAGTTTAGATTGTTGTTGGGCTAGTGTCATGATATGGTAATGTTGTAAGTTGATGTATGGTAGATATCCTTACAACACACCTAACGTGTAAGTTCCATAGACCTTGGCCTTACACACAAAGGAATGATAGAGATCATACCACGATGCACATGATGGTGATCAGATGCATGGACCATATCATTCCACTTTACATATATGACGTTTGTCATTGAAATGGCCACGGCAGTCGCTGCCATAGGCAACGATTGAGAGTTTCGTGAGGAAGAGTTGGTGGCCATTTGCGGTGCGAGATGGGGGCAGGTGAACAGGGGTTTACCCAGGTTCGGCCCCCTAGAGGGTAAAGACCTACTCCTGCTAGATTGGATTATGAGAGAGCGAGTTACAAGGGTGGCGAGCTCGGCGGCTGGGCAGCGAGTCGCTTGAGGGGGTGTATGATGGAACGTAAGTCTCTACGATACCCTAGGGAGGTTTATATATGAAGCACCTCCCAGGGTTTACAAGTTGTCCCCGAACAAGATAAGGATCCGGGGGCTTTTGACCTTATCCGACTGGGCTTCTGCTACGCTCCTGGGCTTCCAGTCGCCAGTCGATAGGCTTCTTCTTTCCTTAGAGTCCAGTCGCTGTCCTCCAGGCGTACTCGCGGGCCTTCCGGCCCACTCTAAACCTACTGTTGAGCATACCCCCTTTGGCATATCCCTATCAGTAGTCCCCGAGGCCATCGTTGATGCAGGCGCAGGCGTTCTTTGATGCTTGAAGTAGGCGAGCGAATTTGGGTGCCTAGTCGAATCGGCGATGGACTCTATTAATGCCGAGGAGAATTTCTCCACAGATCCACTCGTCACTTTAATGAACATCATTGCTGCCCAGCCGTCATTTCGGCGAGAAGAGAGATTGGTGGGTGGCGAGTGGACCACAGGAGTTGGACCATCAACCTTAGTCAAACTATCCGTTGGAATTTCCAACGGTAACTACAGCGCAATTACCGTGGGTAACGGCTATCCTGATTTTGGCGGGTGACTTTTCCCATATAAGGGGAGTGATGGATCAGCTTCGCGATCCTGCTTCGCATTCTTCGATCTGCTCTTCCTCTCTGCTCACCCCGACCTATTCTCCTCGCATCGCGCGATTCCACTTTTCACTCAATGGCGCCTCCCAAAGGCTCGTGGGGAAAATCCAAGTGCACCACAGCCCAGCTGAAATCCTTCGAGGACGCCGGAGTGCTTCGCAAGGGGAATTGGTGAGTTCCCCCCTCTTCCGAGACCGAGCCGAAACCGCGGCCCGGCGAGTTCATCAGCTTCACCAGCCATCTTGAGAGGGGATTAGGGTTCCACACTTCACTCTTCTTCCGCCGCTTCTGCGCATACTACGCGATCAAGCCCTCAGATCTTGGTCCGCATAGCATCGAGCAGCTGGCGATCTTCGTCGCCTTCTGCGAGTGCTTCCTCGACTGTAGGCCATACTTCCCGCTGTGGCTGGAGCTCTTCCACGGCCGCATCGAGCGCGAGGCGTCCAGCGGCTTGATGCTGGCCGCAGGTGGGGTCACCTTCCAGTGGAAGCCGAAGGCCAACTTCGTCAAGCTCCTCCCGCCGAAGAAGGCCGCCAGCGAGTGGAAGAAAAGCTGGTTCTACGTCAAGGAAGATACTCCCTCCGGCGAGGTCTCCCTTCCTGAATTCGTCACTGAGAGGAGCGAGCCCCGCCGACTGGCACCAAAGAAGCTCCCTGAAGATCAGGGGATGGCTGTCGTGGAAATGATGGATCAGATCCAGAAACTGAAGGACCAGGGGTTGGTTCCGATCAACCTCTACAATTGCTGGCTCGGGCGGCGCCTGGTTCCGCTGGCGGCTTGTCCACACTGGATGTACGAGTACAGCAGGAAGCTTGATCCATCTCGCACCAGCAAGGAGTCGTGGGAGGCCGAAGATTACAAGGCCGCCCTGAAGAAGATCACCGACGTGGAGTTCACGAGTGCGGCGGTCGGAGTCGCCCCGTATACTCCCGTGAAGAACGAAGCCCCTACAGTAAGTCTTCTTTCCAATCGCTCCATTCATATTCCAATTTCATTCTTTTTGCTTGTCGTGTGTTTGACTCACAGTGGTTCTCAGCTTTTTCAGGTATTGGAGGGTTGGCTCCCTCCGCTCGATGAAGAAGTCCCCCAGGAGCTGGAGGAAGATTCCGAGGGGGATCCTTCCGATAGCGACGGGGAAGACGAAGAGGTCGCTCCCCCAGCGCCTGTGGCTCGCAAGACCCGAATGCAGAAACATCGAGAGGTCGAAGCGAGCCGCAGCCTGGACGAGTTCGAAGAAGGCGAAGAGGTCGCCCAAGAGCAGACGTCTCGGAGCACCGCTACGCCTTCGAAGCCCCCACGTCGGCCCAAGTCGCCGGCAAAAAGGCCTGCATCCCCGGTCAGGTCGTCAGTGGTGTTCGGGTCGGACGACGACTCCGACGGCGAAGGGTCTCCTAAAGTCTCGCACAAGGTCTCGAGGGCCGCAATCCCGACGAAGGGGTTGGAGGGCAAGGACGCAGAGGTGGTGGTAGAGGCGCCCCTGGCTTCGATCGCACCGTCGACCTCAGGGGTGCCAAGCCAAGAAGCGACCAACGTAGTGCCGCCCAAGTCGCCGCTGCCGTTGAAGGCAGCGGCGTCGGAGCTGGAGATCCCGGCGACGGCGGCTTCATCGTCAAGGAAGCCCTCGGTTTTGTGGGCTTCGGACGTATTCGAGCGGGGGCTCAGTCGCAAGCTGGGTCCCGAGTTGGATAAGCCTGCCCATATCAGTACCGGGCTTCGCGTTCTTCCAATCGCCAAGTAAGTTATACTTCCTTGTCCCAATTTGCTTTGCTTCTTTCGTGTTGTGGTTGTGCTGATTAGAAGGGCTCGTGCAGGTCGGGGGCTAAGAAGATTGGTCACCCTTCAGTTGGCAAGATTCCCCCGGCCACTGTCGCGGGAGAGGGTGATCTGCCCAAGAAGAGGAAGGCCTCCGAGGATGTCGCGTCTGCTGAAGTCGCGAATAAACAGAAGGGGGCGCTGACGATGCCGTGACCGGGGGAAGCGCGTGGAGCCAGCTGCTGCGCCGCTCGTCGAAGAGGGGGCGGCGACGCGATCAGTGCCAGCACCAGCTGCGTCCGCGCCGGAGGTGCCGGTCCCGGCGGCCAGCGCCCCTACTAGGGCGTCGGCGACGTTCCCTCGCGAGGGGTTTCCGGGCGGTGCGGATGCGCAATCTCTGCAATTCCTGGAGATCGTGGACGCGGAGATTGAGGCCCGCCGCGGGCGCACCTCCTTCACGGTCCCATCGACTGACGCTGCTGAATTTCACAAGATGCTCGACGCTGCTATTCAGGTATGTTCAGTCCCCGAATTCCTAGTCGCTGAATTTCAGCGGCTGGGAATTGTCTTTATTTTCCTGTATTCTCCAGTCCCCGAGTTCCTAGTCGCTGAATGTTAGCGGCTGGGAACTGGTCTTTCTTTTCCTCCCAATGCTTAGCTGGTCTCGTTGTTTTGCAGGGGTTACAACGAGAGTCGACTGATCGGCAGGCTGCGCGAGAGCGCCTGGAGCGTGATTTGCGCGCGGTGCAAGAGGTGAACTGGCGGCTTCAGGAGAGGATCGGTGAGTGTTTGACGTTGTTCTTCTTTGCTTGTTATGAGCTGGTTTTGTGCAATACTCTGACATCTCTGCTTGCAGATGGTTTCCCGGACGAGGTCTCCAAGGCCCGTGAGGGGTATGTCCCACTCGCCGAACTGGACGCGGCGAATGAGCGAGTGGCCTCCCTAGTCAAGGAGTTGGAGGATGCTAAGGCGGCCTCAATTTCTTCGGAAGAACGTGCGAAGGCTGTCGTCACCGTCGCTGAAGAGGAACGCAAGGCCATGGACTCCATTATCGTGGGGCTGCATAACAACCAAGCCGCTTTGGAGAAGCACATCAAGGAGAATTGCCGCAAGCTTCTTGGTGAGTTTCTGTCATTTGCCTTATCCTTTTGCCGGTTCTCCGCTTTTGGGGGTTCTATTGTTTTACTGGCATCTGACTTTCCAGCTGTGGTAGGCCAAAGCAACCCGGTGGTGCAGACGTATACCGCTTCGTAGTGCGTGACTACCGTGGTGAATGCTGCCACGGCCTCGGCGTTGTGTGTCCAGGCAGCTCTCCAGGGCATGTCTCCCACCGAAGTCATCGCTGGGGGACTCACGGAGGTGTGGTGCTATCTAGAGGAGGTGCCCGCGGTTGTGGAGTGGATGACGCGCTCCGCGTTCAGGCGCAGGGCCGCCACGGCGTTGAGCTTGGGCCTCGCGCACTTCCCGGACGACTTCGATCTGGATGACGTCACGAGTGGCTATCCTTCGGCGACCGGCACGGTGGAGATGCCGGAGGTGCTGAAGCTGACTGCGAAGGCTACTCCTTATGCCGACCGTGTCTTGGCAATGGGGGATCTTCTGCCGTACCAGGAGACGGTGCTGGCGCCTGGCGACCCCGAGCCGGAACACCACGACATGAAGTCGGAGCAGCCCTTCCGGTCGTCGTTGGCGAAGTCGCTGACCACGTACCCGGTGAACCCGTGGCGGCCCTGTGTGCGCATCAAGGGTGGTGGCGCTTCTTCTTCGTCAGGGCATGTGGAGTAAGCAAATGTAATAGTTGTAATAGATGCCAAGTGGCGAACATTGTATGATGTTTTTGTAATCCAGGTCGCAGGGACTTGGTCAACTTGTTTTATGATTAAGAGAGTGTTTTGTTCAACAGTTTGAGCGAGTCCCCGAGCGCGTCCGCCCTTTAATGGGGTATAACTCGATTGTGTACTTTGATGTGTGTGATTTGTTTTCGCGTTTGTTTTTATCCCTCGCGTCTCCTGAGCGGCGAGTCCCCGAGCGCGAGTGGGGTTCATTTGTGAACGAGTCCCCGAGTGTTGTGCTAGACCGTATTGGTCGTGATCCTGTTGCAGGTTGTGAATGCGTTGTTTGTAACGCGTCTCCTCCCCTGGCCCGGAGAGCTAGTCGCTTGGCGAGCCCTAGGCAGCTCTCTTACTAGGTGTGTTCCTGAGCCGCGTGGGGTCCCCGTTTTGCGGAGTCCCCGTGCGTGGTACTTAACCGTTCGAGTCGCTTTGCGCGAGGGTGGGAGGGACAGATCGCTGTGAGAAGCGTGTATCGGATGTCTTGGCCCGGTGGGCCAGTCGGGCTAGGTGACTCCAATGGCGGCTCCGGGTTGGCGTTTTTCGTGGACGACCCAAGGACCGAATATTTCCGGTAACCTTGTGCCGCACTACTTGGCCGTGCCGGTCGCTCGACCAGAGGTTGACTTCCGTAAGTAGCATATTGCTAGCATGTACGAGTGCGAGTGGCACAAGAATATGGTGAGTGGACACAATTTGTGCGATCCGAATGAATTTCATTATATATTCCGATGGAGTACAGTGTGAGGTTCTAAGTATAGAACTTTTTGAGGAGGTTTATATTCCATGGCCTCCCGACCTACAATTGGCCGTCACCCCGTATGTCGATGAGGTAGTAGGCATCGTTGCCAAGGACTCGGCCTATGGCGAATGGCCCCTCCCATGGGGGGGATAGCTTGTGCATGCCCTTCTTGTCTTGGACCAGTCATAGGACCAGATCGCCTTCCTGGAAGGTGCGAGTTCGCACTCGGCGGCTATGATAACGGCGAAGTCCTTGCTGGTATATGGTGGTGCGGGAGCGGGCCAGGTCGCGTGCTTCGTCGAGTTGATCGACGCTGTCTTGGCGGGCGGTTTTGTTGGCCGCCTCGACGTAGTTGGCGACTCGAGGGGAGTCGTGCTCTAGGTCTGTTGGCATTACGACCTCGGCGCCATACACCATGAAGAAAGGCGTGAACCCGGTTGATCGGTTGACGGAGGTGCGGATCCCCCATATCATAGAGGGGAGCTCATCGGCCCAACATCCTGGGGTGCGTTCGAGGGGCACCTGTAGTCGCGGCTTGAGACCATGGAGGACGCTCTGGTTGGCGCGCTCTGCTTGGCCGTTTGACTCCGGGTGGGCGACTGATGCGAGGTCGAGTCGTATACGGTGCTCCTCACAGAATTCTGCCATGGCCCCCTTGGCGAAGTTGGTGCCGTTGTCTGTCATGATGCTGTGTGGGTAGCCGTACCGGTAGATGAGTTCGCGGAGGAACTTGGTAGCCGTCTTGTCGTCGCACTTCTTGATCGACTTGGCCTCCACCCATTTGGTGAACTTGTCGACTGCGACCAGGAGGTGAGTGAAGCCCGATGGGGCCTTCTTGAATGGGCCGACCTTGTCCATGCCCCATACGGTGAATGGCCACGTGATGGGGATTGTCTTGAGCGCTGAACCAGGAAGGTGCGTCTGGTTGGCGTACTTCTGGCATCCGACGCATCTTTGGACGACGTCGGTGGCGTCGACGTGTGCGGTGAGCCAGTAGAAACCGTGCCGCATGGCCTTGGCGACTAGTGACTTGGCACCGGCGTGATGGCCGCAGTCGCCGGCGTGGATGTCCTGGAGGATCTTGCGGCCTTCCTCTGGCTGTACGCAACGCTGGAACACGCCGGTCATGCTGCGCTTGTGGAGCTCGCCGTTGATGATGACGAAGGATTTGCAGGGGCGTACGATCATTCGCACCTCTGCCTCGTTGCTCGGTAGGAGTTTGTGTTCCAGGAAGGCGACGTATGGCGTTGTCTAGTCGCTAGGTTCCACAACCATGGCGACTAAGGCCGGTTCTGGTTGTAGTGGGGTCCCGACGTCGATCTCCTTCGGTGGGCTGACAGAGGGCTTGTGGATGATGTCGAGGAAGACGCCTACTGGTGGCGCTTGTCGAGCCGACCCGATGCGGGGAAGGGCGTCCGCCTCCTCGTTTTTACGCCTGTCGATCCACTCGACGGAGTAGCCGTCGAAGTGTCCTCCCAGTTGGTCGAGGGCCTGGCGGTATGCTATCATTGTTGGGGAAATAGCGTCGCACATCCCGGCCACTTGGCCGGCGACTAGGTTGGAGTCGCCGTAGCATCGTAGGCGATTTATGTTCATCTCCTTGGCGGCTCTCATGCCGTGGAGGAGGGCCTTGTATTCCGCCGCATTGTTGGTGCAGGGTTTGAAGTTGAGGTGGAGCACGTAGCGGAGCTTGTCTCCTTTGGGGGAGGTCAGTATGACCCCAGCCCCCGCGCCGTCGGCGTTCTTGGAGCCGTCGAAGTGGAGCGACCAGTAGTGGAGGTATGGGAGCTTCTCTGGCTGCTGTGCCTCTTCCCAGTCGGCGAGGAAATCGGCCAGGGCTTGCGACTTGATCGCTTTTCGGGGATCGTATTTGATGTTGTGGACGCCAATCTCGATGGCCCACTTGGCGACTCGCCCAGTCGCATCGCGATTGCGTATGATGTCTTGCAGGGGCACGGAGGATACCACCGTGATTGGGTGCTCCTGGAATTAGTGCGGGTGTCGCCGCTGTGCTCGGAATACCGCGTACACCAGTTTTTGGTATTGCGGGTAGCGATGTCGTGTGTCTGTTAAGACTTCGCTGATGTAGTATACTGGGCGCTGTATGGGGCGCTCCTTGCCCTCTTCTGGTCGTTCGACGACCATCACGGCGCTGACGACCCGATTGGAGGCCGCGACGTAGACGAGCATTGGCTCTCTATCGAGTGGCACGGCGAGTAGTGGTGCCGCGAGTAGCACTTGTTTGAGTGCTTTCAGGGCGTTGTCGGCCTCTACGTCCCTTTGGAACGTTGGGTTCTTGCGCATCAGGCGGTATAGGGGCATTGCCTTCTCGCCTAGCCGGGGGATGAAGCGACTGAGAGCCGCGACTCGCCCTGCCAACTTTTGGACGTCACGCAGGCACTCGGGTTTCCCGAGTCGCGCGATGGTGTCGATCTTGGTGGGGTTGGCCTCAATGCCTCGCTTGGAGACTACGTACCCCAGAAGTTGTCCGGTGGGTACGCCGAAGGTGCATTTTCCGGGGTTCAGATTGATGTTGTACCTCCGCAGATTTGCGAAGGTTTCTGCTAGGTCGGCGTGCATATCGTCTTGGCGGGTGGATTTTACCACCACATCGTCGATGTAGACGTGGATGTTGCGGCCGATTTGGCTCGCGAGACACTCCTGCATGCACCTCTGATATGTGGCGCCTGCGTTCTTGAGGCCAAATGTCATGGCCGTGTAGCAGAACACGCCGAATGGCGTGATGAACACCGTCTTCTCCTCGTCTTCGACCGCCATCTTGATCTGGTTGTAACCAGAGTAAGCGTCGAGAAAACACAGCGACTCCGATCCCGCGGTCGAGTCGATGATCTGATCGATGCGCGGTAGGACGAACTCCTCCTTCGGGTAGGCGCTGTTGAGGTTGGTGTAGTCTATACACATTCTCCAGGTGTTGTTCTTTTTGAGGACCAGGACTGGGTTTGCCAGCCACTTGGAGTACTTAATTGGCCGGATGAAGCCTGCGGCTAGCAGGCGCTGGACTTCCTCGGTGATTGCTCGACGGCGCTCTACATTGAAGGGCCGTAGCGACTGTTTTACTGGTCGCACTTTGGGGTCGGCATTGAGTTTGTGCTCAGCGAGTTCCCTCGGGACACCTGGCATGTCAGATGGCTTCCATGCGAAGATGTCGCGGTTCTCACGGAGGAACCCGATGAGCGCGCTTTCCTATGCAGGGCTCATATGCGCCCCGATGGTGACCGTCTGGCTGGAGTTGCCTGGGACGAGCTCGACGGTGCGGGTGTGCGTGGTCGCCTCGAACGTGGAGTTCACGGCGATTGGTTTCTTCAGGATGGTGGGATCGTCCTTGTTGATGTTGCCCGCGTATTTCGCGAGCTCCTCCACGTGGTCAGTCTCCACGGCGATGACGGCGTCGGCGAGCTCGACGCCTTTTTCCTCGTATTCCACGGCCATATCGGGGTCGCCGTGGACGGTGATGATGCCGCTCGGCCTGGGGAGCTTCATCATGTTGTGGGCACATTGCGGGGTCGCCATGAACTTTGCGAATGCCTGGCGGCCTAGGACGCAGTGGTAGGGACTGCGGAAGTTTACCAGCTCGAAGACGATCCTCTCCGTGCGGTAGTTTGCCGGGGTGCCGAAGGTGACTAGCAGCGTCACCTTCCCGATCGGGTACGTCTTCCGACCAGGGACGATGCCGTGGAAGGTCGTCAGTGTTGGCTCGATGGCTATTTCTAGGAGCTGGAGCCTTTTGAAGGTGTCGAGGTATAGGATGTTGATGGAGCTCCCACCGTCCATCAGCGTCTTGGGCAGCCAGTAGTCGGCCACCTTTGGCCTGACCACCAGGGCGACTCACCCTGGATACTCGATTCTTGGCGCGTGGTCCTGGCGACTCCAGGTGATGCTCTGTTCGGACCAGTTTAGGAAGCGGGGGATGTCGACTTGCGTCACCGCATTGACGGCAACCGCGCAGGCGAGTACCTTCTTCTCACGCTTGGTGCCGAGCCCGGTGAACGTATGTAGCGACCCGACAGCGGTTCCGAAGCCGCCGCCGTTCCCGTTGTCCCGCGGTTGGTTGTTGTTGGGGTCCTCCCTTGCACGTCTCGCCTTCTCGATATCTTTGAGACAGTGACAGTCGGCGGTAGTGTGGGTGGCTGGTTTTCCCTCCCTGGTGTGGTAGATGCAGGGCTGATTGAGCAGGGCGACGGGGTCGAATTTCGGCCTCGTCGCGTTGTTGGCGCGGTAGTTCCCGCTGTCGCGGTAGTTTCCTCCGTCGCGGCGGTAGTTCTTGGAGTCGCGTTGGCCATAGCCGGTGTTGGCGACGAAGTCAACTCGCCCGTCGGTCCGACGCTTGCCGGTGATGCGGGTGTTGCTGTAGCGCCATCGCGTAGGCGCCCGCTATCGTGGATGCTAGTGCGCCGTCTTCCTCCCGACTCGTCGTCGAAGTCTTGGTTGGGGTCTTCCTACGCGTAGCGCTTGGCGATCTTGAGGAGGTCGGGGATGTTATCGAGCGTCCGGTAGACCCTCTAGATCTTGGCGACTAGAGGTTCGTACCAGCACGCGTTCTTGAAGCAGTGTATCGCCGTGTCTAGGTGGATGCCGGAGGCGTTTATCCACAGCTCTTGCCACCTTTGGATCCACCGGCGGGTCGACTCGCGTTGTCCCTGGATGCATCGCGCCAGGTCCTCGATGGTGGTGGCGCGGGTGTAGGAGCCCTCGAAGTGCCTGACGAAGGCGTCCCGCATTTCTTCCCAGGAGTCGATGCTGTCGGCGGGTAGCGTGTTGATCCATTGCAGGGTCGCACCCTCCATCATCAGGGGGAGGTAGCGAGCGGCGAGCAGGTCGGTGTGGCCTGCGATCCCCATTGCCATGAGATATGTGTCTAGCCAAACGGCGGGGTCGTACGTCGGGTCGTTTTTCTCAATCTCCTTGGGGGCCTTGAAGTTGGCGGGGTATTTTTCCCCGCGGATCATGGGTCCAAAGCATTGTGGCCCGACTCGGCTGAGCGAGCCTCTTGGCTCCGGGTCACCGCGGTTGGCGAGGGTGTGTCGCAGGTCATAGGGCTGGCGCGACCGCCACGCCTGATTGTTGATGATGTGCGTTCGGGCGTTGAGTGGTTTCCCGTTTGCGGCGACGGTGTTGTTCGCAGGTCGCGGCTCGTTGGTCGACAACACGGGGTTGGCGTCCCGTGGTTGGTTTGCCAGGGGTTGGGGTGGTGGGAAAACTATCAAGTTGGCCACGGTGGGGTGGCTGCTTGATGCCGCCCTGCTTGCTGACGAGCGGGAGTACATCCGCCCTCGCGGATCGACTCCCGCGGCTTGTTTCTCAACGGCCCTAACAAGTAGGGCCTTGGCATACTGGATCTATAGCACGCCGTCGCCTTGGACATCAAGGTTGGCGATCGCGGCGTCGGCCGCGACGACTTTGTCCATCGGGGTGGAGTACAGGGGTAGCCCGTTGGCGTCCCGGGCTTGAGGCGAGATGATGATCCGTGGTTGGTCTGGTGGGGGCGCATGGCCCATGGGTGGTGGAGGGGCCCCATTCGCCGATGCTCCAGGTGGTGGTCTTGCGGGGTTGCCTCCTCCTGGCGGCGCGTTCTCGCCGTGTTCGCGCTCGGCGGCACATGTGGGGTCGCCCTCGTCGTTGAAGTTCAGGACGCGGCCCTGAACATCGGGGTTCATGCGGGTCCTGATGCGGCGCTGGTGATAGAGTGACAGCTCCTTCGCTGTCTCTCGTTCGAGGCGGTATTTATCGCGCTCGGCGAGTTCGTTGCGCTGCGCCTCCTGGAGCCGCAAGCGGGCTTGTTCCACCTCTATGGCTGTCGCGGTAGGCGGAATCAGCGTGGAGAAAAGATCTGGCGGGGCGGCCGTGCTACCCGCCATGTAGATCACGTTGAAGCGATTGGATCTGGCGCGAAGATCCTCGGGGGATTCCGAGCCGGAGTCGGAGTCGAAGATCCCTAGGATGGAGGGATCCTCGAAGTCTTCGGGGTTGGAGACTCGCGTGATGGAGTCCTCCCATGACGCGGCGGTGATGGATCCATTGGCTGATGCAGGGGTCGCGGAGTCGGCGTTGTCGTTTAAGGCGTCGTCGTTGGTGGCGGCGTTGGTCTCGACCGCGTCGCTATCGGCCGAGTTGTACTCGGTGACGAGGCCCCTGATGGAGCGGACCTGCTCCTCCAAAAGCAGATCATGGTGTGGAGGCGATCCGCCAACGATCATGGTCGCGGCTGGGTCAACCGCGTAGGTAAAGCCAACAAAGAGGTTGATGGAGCCGACCGGCATCACCGTGGCGTGTGTGACTGGGCACGATGCCGGGATGTAGCTGTTGGGCAGGATCTGCAAGATCCCGCCGAAGGCGATCATGTGGCCGGTGGCGAACGGCTGCTCGATCGGCGAGTAGGGTCTCGCCGCAGAACTCAGGCCAGTCCCGCTATGTCCCACGGTGGGCGCCACATGATGGTGATCAAATGCATGGACCATATCATTCCACTTTACATATATGACGTTTGTCGTGGAAATGGCCACGGCAGTCGCTGCCATAGGCAACGATTGAGAGTTTCGTGAGGAACAGTTGGCGGCCATCTGCGGTGCGAGATGGGAGCAAGTGCACAGGGGTTTACCCAGGTTGGGCCCCCCGGAGGGTAAAGACCTACTCCTGCTAGATTGGATTATGAGAGAGCGATTTACAAGGGTGGCGAGCTCGGCGGCTGGGCAGTGAGTCGCTTGAAGGGGTGTATGATGGAACGTAAGTCTCTACGATACCCTAGGGAGGTTTATATATGAAGCACCTCCTAGGGTTTACAAGTTGTCCCCGAACAAGATAAGGATCCGTGGGCTTTTGACCTAATCCGACTGGGCTTCTGCTACGCTCCTGGGCTTCCAGTCGCAAGTCAATGGGCTTCTTCTTTCCTCAGAGTCCGGTCGCTGTCCTCCAGGCATACTCGCGGGCCTTCCGGCCCACTCGAAACCTACTGCTGAGCATATCCCCTTTAGCATATCCCCATCAACGTTTGCATCTTATATTGCTAGTTTGGAGTTTTAGTAGCATTATAAGGTGATCCCTCATTTAAATATCAAGATAAAACATGTCCTTCCTTAAGTATGCACCATTCTATGGATCGTGTTTTGAGACATCACGTGATTATCGGGTGTACTCGACTCTATGCTTTCATACAACGGGTGTAAGACAGTTTTACACACGCGAATACTAAGGTTCTTACTTGGCGAGCCTAGCATGTACAGACATGGCCTCGGAACACGGACCAAAAGGTTAAGCATGAGTCATATAGTTGATGTGATGCCCATATTGATGTTCGCCTTTGAAGCTACACCGACTCACGTGGTGATCGGACTTGGTGTAGTGGATTTGGTTCATGTAATCACCAAAAAGGCACGAGGGATGTCGTTTTTGAGTGGGAGTTCATTTCTAATTTGGATTAGTCAAACTCAATTTTTCATAAACTAAATCGAAGTGAATTTGCATAATTTGTTGTAGTCATTGGCGTCTGTTCACTAGCTTATGCTTAGTTTTAATTGAGATAATAGAACTATAGAATTCTGGATATTTACTTTACGAACTGGTATCGTATTGTTTTGAATGTCAATTTAAAGTTTAGAAGTCCTATTGCAAACTTTCAGCAAACTCTATTTACTCCATGAAGTTTAATAAGTAGTATTAAATCAAGAGTAAGAATTCCAATGTTAGTATCTAAAGTATCATGTTTGCCTCCATGATTATTGATATTCAAAAGTTGTTTTAATATCAAGATTATCTAGGAGCTGAAAAATTGTTTCAGAAACCATCATGTGTGGAAGATATTGTGATATCTGAAACAATGTTTTTGGTAGCATTATGATAGAGTATAATTTAGCAAAATACATGTTCTGATATTGTATGAGAATTTGTGAAGGATGGAGATGCTAGGCATCCAGATCTCCCAAAAAGGTTTTGGAAACTAACATTATACTCGTGATTCTTCCTTATAGGATGGATGAACTTTTACAAGTCTAGTTGGAGAAATCACATCCATAAACATTATTGCTAAAATGTCGTAAGACAAATGATTGGAAGATCACTTATGAAGTGACATCACTATTTGAATATATTGGAAAGTAAACATGAAGAAACTACATGTTGATGGATTTTTGGAGTCTTTTGATTTTGATCAATTGATGCTTGTGAAACTTTCCTCGAGATAATTGAAACTCCGTCCATAGGCCAAAGAGAAACAGATGACTAACTTATTGGATATTATGCATGTTGATGTATATAGTCCATTATGTGTAGCCATATGCGATGGATCTTTTTGCTTCATATGCTTTCTTCAGAAACTTGAGTGAATATATCTATATATTTACTTAATAAGGAAGAAGTATGAAACATTTGAAAATTGTTCAAAGACTTTCAAAATGAAGTGAAAAATCATTGTAACAAGAAAATAAAAGATTTTATGATTTGATCATAAAGGAAGATATTTGAGTTACAGGTTTAGCAAAACACCTAAGATTTCAGGAATTGTTCCATGAATTTGCATTTCCCGATAAACCATAGGAGTATGGTATGTTCGAGAGATCAAATCAAACCTTGTTTGACATGGAAAGATCAAAGTGTCAGTTATAAAACTGCCATTATGTTTTAAGGATTAAAGCTTTAGAGACTATAGCTTTTACACTGAAAAGAGCACCATCGTGATCCATTGAAATGACACCATATGAGTTACGGTTTGGGATAAAATCCGAATTGTCTTTTCTTATATTTTGGTATGCTATGCATAAGTAAAATATTTACAACCAAAGTCGGATAAGCACGTATTTGTAGGTTATCCCAAAGAATTTGTTGGGAATTCCTCCATAACACCAAGGACAAAAGAGTTTTTCGCTTGGAACGTCAAGTTTCTTGAGAAGGAATTTTTCGTTAAAATTTAAGTGGGAGGACAATAGAACTTTGATAAGGTTGTTGAACCTTAGCTATATGTGCTAAGTAGCACAGCGCCGAAAAGTGTCCCGGTGGTGGCCACAATGCTCATGGCTCCTGTGATTACAAAGGGTGTGATCTTGGAGATTAGAGTTCCTATTGAACCATGTGGATCGGTAAGAATCAAATAGTAAGATTTGAAATAGAAGTCGTTATTCTTTTGACAATAATGAATCGACTGCATGCAAAGAAACGATGATGGGCCCTGACTCCATAAAATGACTAGAAGTCATAGAATCCGTGATAGTATCCATACACGAGAAATCAAGTTTCTGAACATGGAAGACCCTCCGGAAAGGCGTGAAGCCTATCGGTCGTGTTTGGATCTATAAAGAAATAGACATGGATGTTTAACATCTATGAAATAGTCGACATGTCGAAAGACGTTTATGGCAATGATCAAGGAGTTGACTATGACAAGATTTGATCTTTCATAGCGATAGTTAGTCTTGACGGATTAATGTAGCCACCACTACATATAATTTGGTATATGGTAGTTGACTAAACAAAACAAGGTTCTTCTAATAGAATGGTTACCTAAGACGTGTACATGACACGGTCCGAAGGGTTCTTGTTAATTCAAAGGGTGCTAAAAGGGCATGCAAACTTCAATAGTTGAAGTGAGCTTAGCGGAGTTGGAATATTCACCATGATGAAAATTTAAAAGGAGTTTAATTTCATCGGAGACGATGAAGATGCTTGCATTTGGAAGAAATTAAGTGGGAGCACTGAGACAAATTTCCAATACATTATGCAGAGTACATATTATTGATTGGAAATGATGTATCTTTTATTGACACAAGTTAATAATTTCATTAAAATAGGATTTCGATGAAAGACTTGGGAAAAACCGCAATATTTGGCATCAATGTCTATATGGATAGATTGAGGCGCTAATATGGTGATGCCAGACGTACATATATGAGATATTGAAAGGGTTCAATATGGAAAACAACAAGAAATGTTCTTGATGCATGGAAAGGATTGTATCAAGATTCAAGTGTTTCAACACTTGGTGAGTATAATCACATGAATATTTTGATCGATTATACCATGATATGTATATATCTAGATATGTCCTATGTTCTAAATGTTATGAGCACATACCATAATGATTCATAAGATGATTATTGGACGATAGTAAAGATATTCTTACGAGCTTTGGAAGAACTAAGAATATATCATGTATAAGTGACAAATAGTTGAAGGTAGTTCATTGTAAAGTGTTACAATGATATTAGTTTTGTCACAAGATACAAATTAAATTTATCTCAATTTAGACTATGGGTGGCAAAATGTAATGGAAAGGATGTTCCATGATAGATTTGGATGAGTTCCAAATTTGAGACATTGTGACGGATACTACAACAAAAGGCTAAGTATATGACTACTATAGTAGCAACAAAGGAGGGCATTTGTGTTAAGTAGTTTGTTATCAAACTAGGTGTGGTTCGTAGTGGGCTAATATTATGAAGATATATTATATGACAATAATATCAACATATTTTAATCCGAACGAACTAAAGGACTCACCAAAGGACCAAATTTATACAATGCCATCTCATTTGAGAATGAGTGATGCGTAGAGACGCAAAGACATGCAAATACACACGGACCTAAAACTGTCAGATCCGAAGATTATGTTAACCACTAGAAATCGCGTATATGCAACACCATAAAGCCATAGGTAATCAATACGCAGAGTTTTTCAAACTAGATGATTGACTCTAGTGCAAGTGGGAGACTGAAGGTAATATGCCCGAGAAGCAATAATAAAGTGGTTATTATCTTATTCCATGTTTATGATAAATGTTTATTTTGCATGCTATAATTGTATTAATTGGAAACATTAATACATGTGTGTTTAATAAACAAAATACAAAGTTCCTAGTAATGCCTCTCATATAAACTAGCTCGTTGATTAACAAGATGATCAAGGTTTCCTGATCATGGACATTGGATGTTGTTAATAATGAGGTCACAACATTGGTGGAATGATGTGATGAACATTCATCCGAAGTATAGCATTACGATCAAAGTCATTATGTTTATATTGCTATAACATCATACAAAGTAATCTTAGTCCTTAGACCATGAGATCATGTTAATTGCTAACATCGGAAGAGTAACTTGATAACATCAAATGTCACACCGTAAAAGGGTGACTATAAAGGTGGGTTTAGATACTCCGAAGGTGTTATGTTGAGGCTCATGTATCAAGAGTGGAATTTGTCAATGCTGATGACGGATAGATATACTTTGGGCCCTCTCGGTGATATCTCATTAAGATAGCTTGCAAGCGAGTTATGTGATCACTAGAATGTCATATCACGAGAACGAGAAAAGAGTGCATGTCGAGATCAAACTAGGTATTGAGATACTGATGATCGAATCTCGGACATATAATAGATCGTGAGACAAAGGGATTAAGTTACTAGTGTTAAAGGTTCACACGATCACAAGAGTCATCGTTGAATGTGTGGGAGTTAGTACGAATCTCCAGGTCCCGCTGCTGATTATTGATCGGAGAGGGGTCTCGATCATGTCTAAATTATTTGTGAACCGTAGGGTAACACACTTAAGGGATAACGACACCATTTGGAGCAAATATGTTTCAGACAAAGATTTAAGAAAGCGCTAGAATTATTTCAATAGACACCAAAACTGTTTCGGGTGAAATTGCAGAAATTGGTTCTGCATGTGATATTAAAATGTTGCATGGGGTTTGATGTGAATGTTTGTTAATTAAAGTAATTAATAAAATTCTGAATAAAATAAATAAAATAGTTTTATTTAATGAGAGCTTGCATTCAATTTGGTGGAAATTGAATGCATGTGAGTGGAAGTGTGAGTGGAAGCATATTTATGTGAGTGGAGCATCCACCACATGAATGATGGAAGAGGTGGGGGCACCACCATGGCTGCCACGCCATGGCCCTTGGCTGCCCCCCTATTCCCTAAAAAAGGCCCCCTCTCCTCCTCACAACACACACCTCCTCGTGAAGGATCTCTCTCCCCCTCTTGTTATTCCCCATGGTCTCGGATTAGTGAGAAACATGTTCCTGGTGGCTTTATCTAGAAAGAAGTTGCTTCTTCTGCTGCTTTGCTGGAGCGAGGGACGGAGGTTGTCGGGGTACCGGACGTGTGTGCGATCATGGATGCACCGCTGCTTTGCGGTGCTGGACTTGGTGGTGCTAGACTTGCTGGAGCTGGATCTGATGGACGTGCTGGAGCCGGACCTACTGGACTTCATCACGATCTTGAGACCAGGAAGTGTACGACTACATTATCCACGAGTTCCAACTCGTTAACAAAACTTTGTTGTCTTCGAGGGTAAGTTATCTATGGATGTATATCCCCCCGTTGCTTGTATCTAGTAGATAGATCTTGGTGGATAGTTCCCATCATAGGAAATTTTTTATTTTCTATGCTACAAACCCAAGAACTCCTGCTCTGACCCCATCCTCAGTGCCAGAAGATATTCCGTCTCCACGCACTGAGGATGTTACATCTCCCTCTAAAGATCTCGTGAACCAAGGTTCACAAACCGACATCACCATGGGTGACTTGGTAGTTGATATGGGTGGTGCGGCTATGCCTCCACCAGTTATTCCTCTAACCCTTGCCAAGAAGGTTTCTACTGAGGTCAACATCAGCCTCAACAAACTGACGCATGAGCATTTTGTAAGTCTTTTTCCGAATATTTTGATGTAGTTAATATCATATCCTCTAGCCTCAATCATGAAGTTGGATAGAAATAGAATTCCGATTTTATGCTTTAATAGGATGCCAAATAACAAAGTAGTGTAGTCCCCATGGCTCGTGCTGAAATTTAGTTAAGAATAGTAGATCGAGTCTTAGTAGCTTTCTGACTCTGGTTAACTTTCTAACTTATAGAAAATTTCTGATTACAACCAGGAATTTCTAAATAACATTGATGAGTGCATATTTGCATCATGTTTTATATTATTATTTTGCACTATAGTTGTAGGATCTTGGTATTTTATGGCGTTTGCGCGCACATTTTATATCTATTTTCACCAGGACCAGGACAAATGATGGATACAATGGACACAATTCTCGGAGTAGTTGTATTGGGGAGAAAAGGAGTCAAAACAATGTAAATCGCTTATTTGGGAAATATCAATAACACCATAAGAAAACTCGAAGCGATCAAGGCATCCAGAAGGTTTAACGACCAACTATAAGGCAAGAATTAATTTTCCGCTGTATAGTTCCCGTCGTATAGTTGGCGCCGCCACCACCTCCTCAAATAGTTTTACCCCGTGCAACTGGATCGAAGAGACGACATACAGAACAACCAGAAATCGCCGAAACCTCACCTCTATAAGGCATTTGGAGGGCGAACTCATCCACCGAGAATTAGTCTTTGCCCTGCGCAGATCCGAGAGGCTAAGGCATCGATCTTCATAATCAACCGCTGCATCACCACCATCTACATCCATCCCATCTACATCTTTTCCTGATCTTGTTGTAATTTCCGTACTCGTTGTGGATTTATACAAGTACTATTCATCTATGATAGATTCCATTGTTATTGCCATGATGTTGATTGCCTCCATGTCTGAGTAGATCATTAGTTCTTGGGGAGATGGAGAAACCCTAGTATGAGATTGAAATATGATAAAGTTTATTATGATATTCATCGTTGTGACCATGTGTTAGATTGTCTTGATCTTGATGTTGGGAGAAGTCGACCTCTCAATATTTGCCTCTTGTGGGGACTTGATGGAGGGAACTACTTGTTGGTAGACGGAGGTGTGTTAGCACTTACAGTGACTATAAAGCTGTTGGCACTCCTTACGTATCAACTTGGGAACCGAGAAAACTCACGGAACACTATCCATGCCATGGGATACGTCCTACGGGCTAGTCCCTTAATAGCACATTAATTTGATTGATGTCGATTGCTGTCTACTGTGGTTATGAGGATGATGTGAGCAGTGGTTGCGGCCTATTTGTCCAAATACGGAGTTCCTCCCACACATACATAGTTGAGAATGTTCATGACAATAATCTTTACCTTAGCTCTTTATAATGCTAGAGGTGTATCCGCAACTCCCTGAGAACGCCTTTTTCCCTATTGCAGTTCCAAGCTCTTTTACATACGCGATACTTACTTTATGTGTTCAGTTGTTTTACTTTACTTATTGTTCTCTTATACCAAAAACCCCAAAACACTTTTTTACACAATACTCGCATTTTATCTTGTTACTTAGAACTTTATTTAGCATTTCTATTGTAGTATTTAATTCAAGATTTATTAGACTTTAGACTCCTGCTCCCTGTGGGATCGATATCTTTATTTCGAAACTAGGTACAAACGATCTGTGCACTTGCAGTCATCAAGATATTTTCTAGCGCCGTTGCCGGGGAGCTAAGCGCTGTAGGTCTTTTAGTTTTTGCTTATTTATTTTTGTCTTTCTAAGTTTTGTTTTGACTTACAGGTTTCCACCAACATGACGGAGTTTGAGCATATGGCTAGTGCTAACCCACTCAGCCACTTTGGGAAGCCCTATGATATTAATAAAAGCGACAAGTCCAACGAGAAGACAAGGGGGTTGAAATAAATCCTCTACTACTTGGTATTCTACACAAGAAGCAATTTACTGGAGATGAAGAAGATCTTGATCCATATGAGCATATTGCATGTTTCAAAGATATATGTGGCACTTTCCAATTATCGGGATATACTACTAATGAGGTAAGGGTTAAACTTTTTAGTCAGACTTTTACTAGTACAACTCTCTCATGGTATACATCTCTACCCCCAGAAGACAATACTACTTGGGATAATTTAGCATGTGAGTTTCTAGCAAAATATTATCCATTATCAAAATCTTTTGGAATCAGGCGTCTTATAATGACTTGGAGGAACCGTCCTAATGAAGGACTAGTAAGAGTTTATATCATATTTAAGGATTTACTTAATCAATGTCCTCATCATGATTTGCCTGGATGGTGTTTATTGCATATCTTTTATGGCAGTTTAATTGAACCTAATAAAATTGAACTAGACTCTTTCGCGAGAGGAGATTTTATGAATCTTCCTATAACTAAAGCTTGGGCTTTACTTAATAGAATTCGCGATCATAGAGTTTCATCGAATTTTTTCTAGGAAGCAAAGGAGGCATAGAAATTGATTATGATTGTATTCATGACTATAATAAAAAGGGCCATGTTAACGAATTATCTAAAGAACTTTATTTGGATTCTGATCTTGTGTTGCATGTTGCTAAAGCTTTTATAGAACACATCAAATCTCCAAAAGAGGGTTTGGTCAAGTATGACCACCACCCGAACCTGAGGAGAAAAGAGAAGTTAAAGCAACACTAGCCTCCCTAGAACCAATATATGAGATACCTTTCCCTAACACTTCATAGAAGCATATTTTTGAATATGAACAGGTCAAAGCAGTACAGGAGAAGAGGGAATAGGAAAGTATGCCAGAAGTTGAGGAACATCTGGAAGAAACCAAAGATGAAGAGGTAACCAAGGAAGCAATCATGGCTATGTATGCACATTGTAACATAGTTGAACTTCATAAAGAGACTTCCGTATTGGTTGAAGGTAAAATAAAGGTAAAATATGTGGGTAAGCCTATTCTTCCCTGCATATTTAAGGAAACCTCGCATTATGGTTTATGCGATCTTGGCACTGAAGTTAATATTATATCTTATGATTTTTATTTATAAATAAAAGAAGAAATAGAACTAGCTATAATTGAAAATACTGATATGACAATCATGTTAGCCAATAAAACTCTTAGAATTCCAATATTAGTAGTTGAAGATGCAACTGTCACAATTGGCAATAAAAACTTTCCTATCGATTTTATAGTTGTTGATATGCCAGCTGACACTCTTTGCCTAATTATATTTGGAAGAAACTTTTTGAATGATGTAGGTGCCAAAGTTATTTCAAAAAGGAGATTATGTCTCTTAAGCTTGGGGAAGCGAAAAAAGAATTCCACTTTTCCAAATTTAAAGACAGGCCTCTAAAAATACAAGAAAAAAAGAAAGAGAAAACTATTGAGGAAATGGCAGCTCTCTTCTTTAGTGATCAAGAAGAAGAAATAAATGAAGACTCAAATTATGAAGAAATAGTTATGGAAGACAAGTCCCTAGAAGAACTAGAAGGTGAATTTGATTCACTTCCCATTATAGGGCCTCCAACTAATGAGGCTTTCGAAGAGCCAGAAAAGAGAGGGGACGAGGAATTACCACCCCCAGAATTGAAGACTCTACTAGATAATCTTAAATACAGGTTTTTAGATGATAAAAATAAATTTCCTGTTATTATTAGTGCTAAACTTTCAGGAGATGAAGAAGAAGAACTCATGAAAATACTTAAGGAGCATCTCAAGGCATTTGGGTACTCAATGGATGATTTGAAGGGCATTAATACCATGATAACCGTCCATCGAATATTCATGGAGGAAGGTGCAAAACCAGTTGCGGAATTTAATAGACGACTGAAGCCAAAATGAAGGAAGTGGTAAGAAAAGAAATAGTACGCCTACTGGACGCAGGTATAATCTATCCTGTAAAAGAAATTGAATGGGTAAGTCCTGTTCATTGTGTCCCTAAGAAGGGTGGTTTTACTGTTGTTCCTAATGAAAACAACAAATTGATACCTACTAGAACTATTGTTGGACATAGGATGTGTATAGATTTCAGGAAATTGAATAAAGAAACTAGGAAAGATCACTATCCTTTACCGTTCATAGATCAAACTTTAGAGAGGTTAGCAAACCACACTCATTTTTGGTACTTGGACGGATACTCTGGTTTTTCTCAAATAGCCGTTCATCCCGATGACCAACTTAAAACAACTTTCATTAGTCCTTATGGTTTACATGCTTACCGTTGTATGCCTTTTGGTTTATGTAATGCTCCAGCTACTTTTCAAAGATGCATGACTACTATTTTTGCGGATTTTATAGAACTGATAATGGAAGTATTTATGGATGCCTTTTCTGTCTATGGAACTTTGTTTACTAGTTGCTTGGATAATATCAAAAGAGTTTTGCAACATTCTGAATAAACTAATCTTGTTCTAAACTGGGAGAAGTGCCATTTTATGGTCAAACAAGGTATAGTCCTTGGACATAAGGTATCAGGTAAGGGAATTGAAGCGGATAGAGCTAAAATTGAGGCCATAGAGAGAATGCCACAACCTAGGTATATAAAAGGTATAAGAAGTTTCCTTGGTCATGTGGGTTTTTATAGAAGGTTCATTAGAAATTTCTCTAGAATATCTAAACCTTTGACTAACCTTCTGCAAAAGGGAGAAAGATTTAATTTTGATGATAAATGTCTTGTAGCCTTTGATAAATTTAAAAATGCTTTATCCCATGATCCTATCATTAAACCACCTATCTAGGGTATGACTTTCGATTTAATATGTGAAGCTAGTGATGATGCTGTAGGAATAACTCTGGGACAACATACATGTCATAGATTTAATATTATACATCATGCTAGTAGAACTCTTAATAATGCTCAAAAAGAATTATCCTAAGGAAGAAAGGGAACTTTTTGCTGTATTTTTCTCTTGCGATAAATTTCGTTCTTATATAGTTGATGCAAAAGTAAGAGTTCATACGGACCGTGATGGTTTAAAAGAACTCCTTGAGAGGAAAAATCAGAAGACAAGAATGATCCATTGGATCCTTTTACTTTAGGAATTTGAGTTATAGATTATGTTGAGGCAAGAAATAAAGATGTTGGATGCAGTGTCCATATTCGCCCAGCAAGACACCAATCTTATTGAGAGGAACTTTAGTCCCGGTGATTTTCGTTTACGAGAATTATTAAATGAACTAAAGTCAATTCCTCCAAAAGAGAAGAAGTCTTTGTTGTTGGAGGAGCTTGTCATCCTTGAATAAGTAAACAGTAAGTGCAAGGTAAGTGTTCTTACTCAAATAAGTGATTTGTTTTCACAAATTTTACTTCTGAAATTTTTGCCTTTGAATTCCTCGTGTTTTTCTAAAGTTTCTAAAGGTTTTTACCAACTATACGGTCGGAAGTATACGGCCGAAGAAAAATCTCCCGCCGTATAGTTGGTCCTTAAACCTTCAGTACCTTCTTCACGAAATTGTTTTCGATGTCTCGGAACTATACGGGCGCAACTATATGGCCGGAGAAAATCCTCCCGCCGTATAGTCGGTCGTTCAACTCTCTGACATTTTTGATTCCATTTTCATTTTAAAGTTCATGAAAAAAATGGTTTTGTCGGTTCCAAGTCGGTAACTTAATCGACCTGGACTCAAGATATTTGGAAATATCTACCCGGAACCAACTATACGGCCCGCGCCCATATAGTTGGTCGTTACGCGACAGGACTTCTCCAAATCCGTGTTTTCTTTCCCTGTTTTGTTAATATTCTTTTCTTGGGCGTGAATTTGGTGTTTCTCGCGAGTTTTACCAACCTCTAACCCCCCTTATATACTGCCATTATGTTTCTCTTTAAATCATAATCACCAGGAACCAATCCAGCTATGCTCTATCCCGTCCTAGGCTGTGGAAAACCCCTGGGTCTGATTGCTCCTTCTAGGGACCGCCGTTGCAGCCCGTCAATGGAGGACGACAACGAGGAGGTGGACAGGTTTAGCCCGGAGTACAAGGAGTACGTCGAGCTAAGCTTCGACAATAACGATCCCAATGAAGATTGGAGTGACATCTACATCTACCGTGATGTCTATGATCCCCTGGATAGCAACTAGGCGGCAATGAAGAGAGCTCAACAAGAGAGACAAGGTCACAAGCCACATGGAAAAGGGCGTGTGGAGACGGTCAAGTTCATCGCCACGGACCCCAGGCCGCACACGCATAAGGAATTACCTTATATTGGTTCAAGTGCTAGCAAGGGAGCGAAGGTGCCACTCTTGAAGCTCACAATTGGTGCTCGTATGAGGGTTAAGCCTCAAGAAGGGTGGAGGAACGGTTTTTACTTCCCCGATCCATAAATTATGGATGAGGAAGAAGTTGTTCCCAGAACCAAGGACCCCGTGTGAGCACTGGAGATATATCAGAAGCAGGAGCTACTCCATCATGTTGAAGTCCGTCACCGTCTGAGGGAGATAGAGAAGAAGGATGATCTTTTGCCATTGGTGACTAAACTTGCAGATAAAGTGAACACTTTGCAATTTGATTTGCGTAGGTGCTACAACCGCATCACTGCTCTGGAGGATACCAACAAGAAGCTACGCACCATGGTGTTACATGCCATGGTGCCACAGTGATCTACAATAATCATAGTATCAAATAATCACAAGGGATTATTTGATCCTGCCTGGCTTGATTCCAAGCTTGAGGAGATCTTTAAGACATTGTAATCTATCTTATAAGTTTTACATTACTATTTTCGCTTTGCATCAATTCAAATTAGAAATAAAGTTGCATCATTAGAATTCCCTTCAGGAATAGTTGATCCCTTTTATGAAATTACGAGTTTATTATCATATATGGAGAATTATTGAGTTTGTGCTTGTCCTATTGGATATATGAGTGGCTTGAGTATAATTTTACTTGCACTTGATGATAGCAATAGGAGTCTTCCATACCATTGGTATTAATGGAACATACAAAGATAATTTGGTCAATATGTTGTAAGTACATGGTTTGATTTACAAAGAAAGAAAAAATTATCTAATCAGTTAAGTTGAAAAAAAACCTTGAACAAAGGAAAATTAAAAGCGCTATCAAATTAGAGTGAGAACAAGACGAGGTAGAATATTCAAGATATAAAGATTGCTTCATATACAATTGGAATTAGGTAATTGAGATCGTTAAACTTTGAATTCCTACATGAAGTGGAATGTATGGCTAGCTCCTTTGCACATCACTTAAACAAAAGTGTGAGCATATATATATATATAAAAAGAGAGAAGAAAGAGAGCGAATGTGCAAAGAGCAAATAGGTATACACCACTATATTGTAGTATGACAAAGAAGCGTTTGAGATTTGTAAATCCCTAGTGAATATGTTAATCCAAAAACACTTGGGACTACCTCGCCAACTCATTCGGTTGAATTGAATACTTTTACATCATATTGAGAGTGATCTTTTGTGAACTATTAAATGCTAAGGTGTGGAAGCCTGCTAATATTATTCGAATGTTTCGACTAAGGTACTATTCATAAACAAATTCCTATGTATCATATATGATAAACACATGCTACAACTGCCTCATTGATACCTTTGATCCGGATTACTGATGTGGTATAGCTATTTTTCCCTAGTAGATGGGAATAAAAGATACTTAAACGGACCTTCAGGAGTTTTAGAATTCCTTTTGTGTTTTTACCGGACCAAGAGTTTGCGTCTTTTGTTGTTGTCAGTGATGGAGAGAGAGGGCCTAGGGCGTTCGGTTTGACCAGTAGCTGTGCAAAACATCTGATGGGAATAAAAGATAAAAAATAAAGTATGCATGTAATTGTTAGAGCATGATAAATTATATGTGGGCAGTGCATCCATAATTGCTATTCCCTCTGCAACCTCTTATAGCAATAACCTACTAGTCACATCCATAGAAGAAAGAGAACTAATGATATGCATAGTGACGTCACCGTTAATCCCAAGTAAATCCCGCACATATAGCAGTACTACCCCTTCTGTCACTGGGGTTCCCAACCTGCAGATTAGTTATTACTCATACTCCCTATACCTGGCTCAATCCTCGGGGTCTTGGTTACCCGACAAGTGCTTAGATTGAGGCAAGAGAGGATACAATAATTATCATGTCATACAAACTAATACATGATCCCATCTATGATAAATAACATGCACAAAAGCTACATGGCTAGGCCGAAGCCCTTAGCCCAAGGAGAATTACTCACACATAGAGATTAGATCAAAGATCATAAACATTGTAGTGGAAATCATGCGATTGATAGCAAATAGTCTTACAATATCGCATATCGAAGAAGAGATCTACTATTACAAGTGGTGGAATATGGCTATGGTGGTGGAGAGATTAGATCTAAGTCTATTCCTCCTGCAGCTCTTTGGTGTTGTGGATGGAGATCTGGAGGCGGCTGATGGTCTCGGGAGCGGCCCTTTTCTCGTTGCCCGATGCCTCTTTATATAGGGGTCCCTTCACAAAAGTTGTTCTGTTTAACCTAGCGGTGTTGATGGCAACTATACGACCGAAACTATATGGCCGAAATTTTATTCCGGTCGTATAGTTGGTCGCTAAAGCGTCTGCCTCCTCTTCATGGCTCCTGGTTTCTTCGGGTTGTTGGAAATATCGTATCTTTGACTTTAATGTAGTGATTCCCATCATCAAGCGGCATTATCTGCCCATGGAAAAATAGAAAGAACGGATTGCATACCCCTTTGATCATTAGGCATTAGTGGTAGGGTTTAGAGAGATATTTCATCAAAAATATGAATAATATCCAGTTTAAATGTGGACATAGATGGCTGATGACTGCAAGTGCACAAATCGTTTGTAGCTAGTTTCGAAATAAAGATATCGATCCCACAGGGAGCAGGAGACTGAAGTCTAGTAAATCTTTAATTAAATACTACAATTGAAATGCTAAATAAAGTTCTAAGTGACAATAGAAAATGCGAGTATTGAGTAAAAAGGTGTTTTTGGGTTTTTGGTATAAGAGCAACAATAAGTAAAGTAAAACAACTAGACACAGAAAATAAGTATCGCGTATGTAAGAGAGACTGGAACTCCAATAGGGAAAAAGCGTTCTCAGGGAGTAGCGGATACACCACTAGCATTATAAAGAGCTAAGGTAAAGATTATTATCATGAACATTCTCAACTGAGTATGTGTGGGAGGAACTCCGTATATGGACAAATAGGCAACAACCGCTGCTCACATCATGCTCATAACCACAACAGTCATCAATCGCCATCAATCGAATTACGGCGCTATTAAGGGACTTAATCCCTTAGGACATATCCCATGGCATTGATAGTGTTCCGTGAGTTTCCTTGCTTCCCAAGTTGATACGTAAGGAGTGCCAACAACTTTATAGTCACTGTAAGTGCTAACAAGTAGTTCCCTCCATCAAGTCCCCATAAGAGGCAAATATTGAGAGGTCGACTTCTCCTAACATCAAGATGAAGACAATCTAAAACATGGTCACAACGATGAATATCATAATAAACTTTGTCTTATTTCAATCTCATACTTGGGTTTCTCCATCTCCCCAAGAACTAAAGATCTACTTAGACATAGAGGTAATCAACATCATGGCTATCATAGATGAATAGTACTTGTCTAAATCCACAACAAGTATGGAAATTACAACAAGATCTAGACAAGATGTAGATGGGATGGATGGAGATGGTGGTGATGCAGCGGTTGATGATGAAGATCGATGCCTTAGCCTCCCGGATCTGCGCAGGGCGAAGATGGATCCTCGGTGGACAAGTTCCCCCTCCAGATGCCTTCCGGAGGTGAGGTTTCGGCGATTTTTGGGTGTTCTATATGTTGTCTCCCTGATCCAGTTGCACGGGATGAAACTATTTGGGGAGGCGGTGGCGGTGCCAACTATATGACGGGAATTATATGGCCGGAAAAAGTATTCCCGCTGTATAGTTGGTCGCTAAACCATCTGTGTCAATTGTTCGCTTCGGGTTTTCTTCTGGTATTATTGATATTTCCCAAATAAGTGTTTTACATTGTTTTTGACTCCTTTTCTCCTTAGTACAACTGCTTCAAGAATTGTGTCCACTGTATCCATCATCTGTCTTGATCCTGGTGAAAATAGACATGAAATGTTTGCGCGAGCGCCGTAAAATACCAAGATCCTACATCTACAATGCAAAATAATAATATAAAACATGATGCAAATATGCACTCATAAACTTCCCCAAGCTTAGACTCTTGCTCGTCCTGAGCAAGTTAGCTTAATGGATGTGATCCTCATATTCATGAAGTTGAGTCAATAAAATAAATAAGGCAGTTGCATCATGTGTTTATCATACATGATACATGGGAATGAGTTCATGAATAGTACCTTACTCGAACCATCCGAGTAATATTAGCAGGCTTCCACACCTTAGCATTTAACAGTTCACAAAATATCACTCTCAATATGATGTAAAAGTATTTAGTTCAACCGAATGAGTTAGCGAGGTAGTCCCAAGTGTTTTAGGATTTAACATATTCACTTGGCATTCAAAATCTCAAAGTGTCTCTTTGTCATACTATAATATAGTGGTGTATGCCTATTTGCTCTTTGCAAATTCGCTCTTTTTTCTTCTTCTTTTTCTCTTTTTCTTGTCATATATGCTCACAATTTTTTAAGTGTTGTGCAAAGAAGCTAGCCATACATTCCACTTCATGTAGGAATTCAAAGTTAAACGATCTCAATTACCAAATTCTAATTGTATATTAAGCAATCTTTATAGTTTGAATATTCTACCTCATCTTGATCTCACTCTAATTTGATAGCACTTTTATTTTCCTTTGTTCAAGGTTTGTTTCTAATTTTAACTGATTAGATAATTTTTCTTTCTTTGTGAATCAAACCATGTACCTACAACATATTTACCAAATTATCTTTGTATGTTCCATTAATATTAATGGTGTCGAAGACTCCTATTGCTATCATCAAGTGCAAGTAAAATTCTACTCAAGCCATTCATATATCCAATAAGACAAGCACAAACTCAATATTGCTCCTCATATAATAATAAACTCGGAATTCATAAAAGGGATCAACTATTCATGAAGGGAATTCTAATGATGCAAACTTTATTTGTAGTTTGAACTAATGCGAAAATCATAATGAAAAACTTATGAGATAGATTACAAGGTCTTAAAGATCTCCCCAAGCTTGGAATCAAGCCAGGCACAATCAAATAATCCCTTGCGATTATTTGATACCGTGATTATTGTAGATCGCTATGGCGCCATGGCATGTAACACCGCTGTGCGTAGCTTCTTGTTGGTATCCTCAAGAGCGGTGATGCAGTTGTAGCACCTACGCAAATCAGATTGCAAAGTGTTCACCTTATTCGTGAGTTTAGTCCCCAGTGGGAGAAGAACATCCTTCGTCTCTATCTCCTTGAGATGGTGGCGGACTTCGACACGATGGAGTAGCTCCTTGTTCTGATATATCTCTAGTGCTCACACGCGGTCCTTGGTCCTGGGAGCAGCTTCCTCTTCCTCATCCATGATTGATGGATCCGGGAAGTGGAAACCATTCTTCCACTCTTCTTGAGGCTTCACCCTCATACGAGCACCAATAGTAGGCTTCAAGAGTGGCACCGTTGCTCCATTGCTAGCACCTGCACCAGTATTAGGAATTTCCTTACGCTTGTGCAGCCTGGGGTCCGTGGTGATGAACTTGACCGTCTCCACACGCCTTTTTCATGTGGCTTGCGACCTTCTCTCTCTTCTTTATCTCTCTTCATCGCTGCCCAGTTGATCTCGGGCTAAACCTCTCCACTTCCTCGTCGTCGTCCTCCATGGACGGGCTGCTAGAGCGGTCCCTGGAAGGAGCGACGAGACCCAATGGGGAAGGAGTGATGATACCCAAGGCACCGCCTGGAGCGAGATAGCGCATTGCTAGATTGGTTCCTTGAGATTATGATTAGTGAGACACAATGGCAATATATAAGGGGGGTTAGAGGTTGGTAAAAGTCGCGAGAAACATCAAAGAATCTTAACAGGGAAAGAAATCACGGATTTGGAAGAGTCATGCCGTGTAACGACCAACTATATGGGCGCGACCCGTATAACTCCGGCCGTGTAGTTGGTTCCGGGCAGATATTTCCAAATATCTCGAATCTAGGTTGGTTTTGTTACCAACTTGGAACCGACAATACCTTTTTTTTTGAAAAAGACGAAAAAATGAACGAAGATGTCTGATAGTTTAACGACCAACTATACGTCCGGAATTTCATCTCCGGTCATATAGTTGCGACCGTATAGATACAAACACCACAAATCAAAAGTGCCTGAGAGTTCAACGACCAACTATACGGCCGAAATTATTTCATCCGGTGGTATAGTTGCACCCGTATAGTTCTAGACATCGAAAACAATTTCGCAAAGAAGATACAGAGAGTTTAAAGACCAACTATACGGCGGGAGCTTCCTCTCTGGTCGTATAGTTCCGCCCGTATTGTTGGTAAAACCTTCAGAAATTTCAGAAAAACGCAAGGAATTCAAAGGAAGAAATTTTAGGAGTAAACTCTGTGAAAATAAATAACTTATTGGAGTAAGAACACTTACCTTGAACTTACCGTTTAGTTATTCGGGGATGACAAGCTCCTCCAACAACAAAGACTTCTTCTCTTTTGAGGGAATTGACCTTAGTTCATTGAATAATTCTGGCAAGCGAAAATCAGCAGGACTAACGTTCCTCTCAACAAGATTGGTGTCTTACTTGGCAAATATGGACACTACATCCAACATCTTTATTTTTTGCCTCTACATGATTTGTAAGTCAAATTCTTGAAGTAAAAGAATCCAATGGATCAGTCTTGGCTTATGGTTTTTCCTTTCAAGGAGTTCTTTTAAACCATCACGATCCGTATGAACTCTCACGTTTGCATCAACTATATAAGAACAAAATTTATCTCAAGAGAAAAATACAGCAAAAAGTCCCCTCTCTTCCTTAGGATAATTCTTTTGAGCACTATTGAGAGTTCTACTAGCATGATGTATAATATTAAATTTGCGACCTATGTGTTGTCCCAGAGTTACTCCTATAACATCATAACTAGCTTCACATATTAAGTCAAAATTCATATCCCAGACATGTGGTTTAATGATAGGAGCATGGGATAAAGCATTTTTAAGTTTATCAAAGTCTATAAGACATTTCTCATAAAAATTAAATCTTACTCCCTTTTGCAGGAGATTAGTCAAAGGATTAGATATTCCAGAGAAATTTGTAATGAACCTTCTATAAAAACCCACATGACCAAGGAAACTCCTTATACCTTTTGTATCCCTAGGTTGTGGCATTCTCTCTATGGCCTCAACCTTAGCTCTATCCACTTCAATTACCTTACCTGATACCTTATGTCCAAGGACTATACCTTCTTTGACCATAAAATTGCACTTCTCCTAGTTTAGAAGAACATTTATTTCTTCGGAACACTGCATAACTCTTTTGAGATTATCCAAGCAACTAGTAAAAGAAGTTCCATAGACAGAAAAGTCATCCATAAATACTTCCATTATCAGTTCTATGAAATCCACAAAAATAGCAGTCATGCATCTTTGAAAAGTAGTTGGAGCATTACATAAACCAAAAGGCATACATCGGTAAGAATGTAAACCATAAGGGCTAATGAAAGTTGTTTTAAGTTGGTCATCAAGATGAACAACTATTTGAGAAAAACCAGAGTATCCGTCCAAGTAGCAAAATGAGTGTGGTTTGCTAACCTTGCAAAAGTTTGATCTATGAACGTTAAAGGATAATGATCTTTCCTAGTTTCTTTATTCAATTTCTTGAAATCTATTAACATCCTATGTCCAACAATAGTTCTAGTAGGTATAAATTCATTGTTTTCATTAGGAACAACAGTAAAACTGCCCTTCTTAGGGGCACAATGAACAAGACATACCCATTCACTTTCTTTTACTGGATAGATTATACCTGCTCCAATAGGCGTACAATTTCCTTTCTTACCACTTCCTTCATTTCGGGCTTCAACCTTCTATTAAATTCTGCAACTGGTTTAGCACCTTCCTCCATGAATATTCGATGGATGCTTATCATGGAACTAATGCCCTTCAAATCATCCATTGAGTACCCAAAGGCCTTGCGATGCTCCTTAAGTATTTTCACGAGTTCTTCTTCTTCTCCTGTAAGTTTAGCATGAATAATAACAGGAAATTTATTTGTATCATCTAAAAATCTGTAATTTAGATTATCTAGTAGAGTCTTCAATTCAGGTGGCGGTAATTCCTCATCCCATCTCTTTTCTAGCTCTTCAAAAGCCTCATTAGTTGGAGGCCCTATAATGGGAAGTGAATCGAATTCATCTTCTAGCTCTCCTAGGGACTTGTCCTCCATGACTATTTCTTCATAATTTAAGTCTTCATTTATTTCTTCTTTTTGATCACTAAAGAATATAGCTTCCATCTCGTCAGTAGTTTTCTCTTTCTCTTCTTCCTGTATTTGTGGAGGCCTGCCTTTAAATTTGGAAAAGTGGAATTGTTTTTCTGCTTTCCCAAGCTTAAGAGACACAATCTCCTTTCTGAAATCAACATGGGCACCTACATTACTCAAAAACTTTCTTCCAAATATAATAGGGCAAAGAGTGTCAGCTAGCATATCAACAACTACCAAATCTATAGGAAAGTTTTTATTGCCAATTGTAACAGTTGCATCTTCAACTACTCCCATTGGGATTCTGAGAGTTTTATTGGCTAACATGATTGTCATATCAGTATTTTCAATTGTAGCCGATTCTATTTCTTCTTTTACTTCTAGATAGAAATCATAAGATATAACATTAACTTCGTGCCAAGATTACATAAACCATAATGCGAGGTTTCTTTAAATATGCAGGGAAGAATAGGCTTACTCACATCTTTTACCTTTGTCTTACCTTCAACCAATATGGAAGTGTCTTTATCAAGTTCAACTATGTTACAATGTGCATACATAGCCATAATTGCTTCCTTGGTTAACTCTTCATCTTTGGTTTCTTCCAGATGTTCTACAACTTCTGGCATAATTTCCTCTCCCTTGTTCTCCTGTACTGCTTTAACCTATTCATATTCAGAAATATGCTTTTGTGCTGTGTTAGGGAAAGGTATCTCATATGTTAGTTCTAGGGAGGCCAGTGTTGCTTTAACTTCTTTCTTCTTTTCAGGTTCGAGTGGTGGATCATACTTGACCAAACCTTCTTTTGGAGCTTTGATGTGTTCTATGAAAGCTTTAACAACTTGCAACACATGATCTAAATCTAAATAAATTCTTTAGATAATTCTTTAACATGGCCCTTTTTGTTATAGTCATGAATACACTCATGATATTTTTCTATGCCTCCTTCGCTTCCTAGACCAAAATTCCATGAAATTCTATGATCGCGAATTCTATTAAGAAAATTCCAAGGCTTAGTTATAGGAAGATTCATAAATGCTCCTTCCAAGAAAGAGTCTAGTTCAATTTTATTAGGTTCAATTAGACTGCCATAAAAGATGTGCAACAAATACCATTCAGGAAAATCATGATGAGGACATAGATTAAGTAAATCTTTAAATCTAATATAACCTCTTACTATTCCTTCATTAGGACGGTTCCTCCAAGTCATTATAAGATGCCTAATTCCAAAAGGTTTTGACAATGGCTAATATTTTGCTAGAAATTCACAGGCTAAATTATCCCATGTAGTAGTGGCTTCTAGGGGTAGAGATCTATACCATGAGAGAGCGAAACTAGTCAAAGTCTGACTAAACAGTTTAACCCTTACCTCATTGGTGGTATATCCCGTCAATTGAAAAGTGTCACATATATATCTTTGAAACATGCAATATGCTCATATGGACCAGGATCTTCTTCATCCCTAGTAAATTGCTTCTTGTGTAGAATACCAAGTAATAGAGGATTTATTTCAAACCCCCTTATCTTCTCGTTGGAGTTGTCTCTTCTATAAATATCATAGGGCTTCCCAAAGTGGCTGAGTGGGTTAGCACTAGTCATATGCTCAGAATCCATCATGTTGGTGGAAACCTGTAACTCAAAACAAAACTTAGCAAGACAAAAATAAATAAGCAAAAACTAAAATAGCTACAACGCTTAGCTCCCTGGCAACGGCGCCAGAAAATAGCTTGATGACTGCAAGTGCACAAATCATTTGTAGCTAGATTCGAAATAAAGATATCGATCCCATAGGGAGCAGGAGACTGAAGTCTAGTAAATCTTGAATTAAATACTATAAAGAAATGCTCGGGGCAGGAGATTGAGGATCACATCCATTAAGCTAAACTTTCTCGGGACGAGCAAAAGTCTAAGCTTGGGGAGGTTGATGAGTGCATATTTGCATCAGGTTTTATATTATTATTTTCCACTGTAGTTGTAGGATCTTGGTATTTTACGGTGTTTGCACGCACATTTTATGTCTATTTTCACCAGGATCAAGACAGATGATGGATACAATGGACACAATTCTTGGAGCAGTTGTATTGGGGAGAAAAGGTGTAAAAAAGAAGGTAAATCACTTATTTAGGAAATATCAATAACACCAGATGAAAACCCGAAGCGATCAAGGCATCCAGAAGGTTTAATGACCAACTATACGGCGGGAATTAATTTTCCGGACGTATAGTTCCCGCCGTATAGTTGGCGCCGCCACCACCTCCTCAAATAGTTTCACCCCGTGCAGCTGGATCAAAGAGACGACATATAGAACAACCATAAATCGCCGAAACCTCACCTCCGTAAGGCATCTAGAGGAGGAACTCGTCCACCGGGGATCCATCTTCGCCTTGCGCAGATCCGGGAGGATATGGCATCGATCTTCATCATCAACCGCTGCATCACCACCATCTCCATCCATCCCATCTACATCTTGTCTAGATCTTGTTGTAATTTCCGTACTGGTTGTGGATTTATACAAGTACTATTCATCTTTGATAGATTCCATTGTTATTGCCATGATGTTGATTACCTCCATGTCTGAGTATATCATTAGTTCTTGGGGAGATGGAGAAACCCTTGTATGAGATTGAAATAAGATAAAGATTATTATGATATTCATCACTGTGACCATGTGTTAGATTGTCTTCATCTTGATGTTGGGAGACGTCGACCTCTCAATAGTTGCCTCTTGTGGGGACTTGATGGAGGGAACTACTTGTTGGTAGACGGAGGTGTGTTAGCACTTACAACTATAAAGCTGTTGGCACTCCTTGCGTATCAACTTCGGAACTGAGGAAACTCACGGAACACTATCCATGCCATAGTATATTCCCTACGGGATTAAGTCCCTTAATAGCACAGCAATTCGATTGCTATCTGATGTGCTTATGAGGATGATGTGAGCAGTGGTTGCTGCCTATTTGTCCAAATATGGATTTCCTCCCACACATACATAGTTGAGAATGTTCATGATAATAATCTTTACCTTAGCTCTTTATAATGCTAGAGGTGTATCCGCTACTCCCTAAGAATGCCTTTTTCCCTATTGCAGTTCCAAGCTCTTTTACATACGCGATACTTACTTTCTATGTTCAGTTGTTTTACTTTACTTATTGTTCTCTTATACCAAAAACCCAAAAACACCTTTTTACACAATAGTAGCATTTTATCTTGTTACTTAGAACTTTATTTAGCATTTCTACTGTAGTATTTAATTCAAGAGTTATTAGACTTCAGACTCCTTCTTCCTGTGGGATCAATATCTTTATTTCAAAACTAGCTACAAACAATCTGTGCACTTGTAGTCATCAAACATCTGCAAGAAATGGAGAGAGATCAAAACTCTCTATTGCGAAAATGCTAAGTTAAAAGTTGAGAAGGGTGATGCCGAAAGTAAGTATTCTGACAAACACTTCTCGGATATTTGTTTTAGTCGAATTCGACTAATATGCATTCCTCACTCTAGACTTGCTTGCCAAATCCTGCAAACTGTGGAGGAATCTCAAGTTTATAAAACCCTGGAATTTGAGAATGTTTCCATGCGTGACATGCTCAAGAAATTTCAAGAAGACCATGAGCATAGCATCAACAATATCTTTAGTCGAGCGATCGTGCCACTGAAGAACGTGACATGACCATTGCTCACCAGGATAAAGAAATCTTGGAATTAAAAGCTAAATTAGATAGGAAAAATGATACCACCTAGGCCGCCCGGGATGAACTCCAGAGATGAGGGAGGAGAATACCAAACTAGACGATGCAATCTTCGATACATATTTTACTGCTATTCCGACTCAGCTCTTGGTTTGTCCGACTTTCATAGTCAGATTTTTTAATACTTCTCCCTTTTCAGGGCCTCTCAACCTCCTGGATTCTTCTTCATCTGAATCACGCCTTAGCCTGCTTGTGTCAATCGGAGATTTGATACATGATTTTCGCCAATCCCTTGAGGATAATGGGGAAACTATTAATCTCTCTGACTTAAACAAGATGTCCACCTCTGAGCTTTGTGACAAGGTGAATGATATCCCACAGTTGGTCGAGGAATGGAAAATGTCCTATGCTTGCATAGCAGCACATAACGCCCTAACTTTGGTAATGAGCCACCATGGAAACATGGAAATCTGGCAGTTACCAAAGGTTATTCGTCTATTGATGAGGATGGCAAAGATCAAAATGTTGATGCTATTTAGGACTCTTGCGTCGGTTATGCTTGCCGCATAAAGGATGCAACGAACTACGAGAAGCCATTCTTCAAGCCCGTCGATTCGCCTCCAAGCCCCCAAGACGAGGAGATTCCCGAAGACGATGATGAAGAGACCGAGACCGACATCCTCGTCTCAAAAAAAGATCAAGGCAACATTGGAACCAATGAGCCAGTAGATCCTTCTCCTGCATTATGAGAAATTTGAAAAAAATGTGTTATTCTGAAATAAGCCATTTGTTGTAATGGTTTAAACTTATTCATTTTGTGGTGCTTCTATGTAAGAATTAATGCTTTACTCTTGGCATGCATGCTTTTTATTTTGTTCTTGAAAAATACATAAGCACTATTTTGTTTATACTATCGTTTTTCTGACTTTCCGCCTCGTCCCTTTGGTGAACCGACAAACCTTCAACACGGAAACTTTGCCGAGCAATGGAGCTCAATTGCTAAACCAGGTTAAACCCGGAATCAAAGCTGACTTTGAGTACCAACAATTCACTATTCGGAAAATGCCCGCATCCAGCAATAAGACAAAGAATCCAAGTATAAACTAAAATTTAGACTTATACCCAAATGTAGCATTGTTAGAATTTGAAATCCAACCAGAACAAACATGAGCATAATGTACATTCAAGTATCCTGGGATTTTCGACTATGACATGATCATTCGGAAATAATATGGTACTTAAAAAGCATCGAGGAGACCAATACTTTATTTCACTTTGAACATGTACATTGATATGATTACAAATAAAATTTTTTAAGAATAAAAGGGACGTAGCTGAGCAATATTCCATGGACGGTCTATTTCATCCGGGTTTGTACTGCCTCCAGCTCTCTTTCTGTTCTTAGTAGCAGGTCTTTCTTTTTCTGGCCTCATGTCAGTTAGGTAGTATGAACCATTGTGCAATACTCTGCTAACCATAAAGGGTCCCTCACATATTGGGGCAAGTTTGTGCTCTCTTTTTTGCACTAGTCGGAGAATCAGATCACCCTTTCCGAAAGACCGATTTCTGACTCTCTGACTATGATACTTGCGTAACTTCTGCTGATAGCCTGTAGATCTCTGTTCAGCAACGACGTGAACTTTGTCGAGCATATCAAGGTGATCTTGTCGAGTGACTTCGGCATCCTCTTCAACATACACAACGACTCAGGGAGAAGTATGGATAAGATCACTTGGAAGAACTACCTCTGCACCATGGACCAAGAAGGAGGGTGTATATCCGGTTGAGCAGTTAGGAGTAGTTTGTAAACTCCATACAACCGACGGCAATTCGTCCGCCCAAGCCCCCGCAGCATGTTGAAGTGGTGCTTTGAGTCTTGGTCGGAGGCCTTGAAGAATTAAATAATTTGCCCTTTCGACTTGTCCATTGGCTTGTGGATGCGTGACCGATGCAATATCGAGTCGGATCCCTTGATCATCGCAAATTTTTGGTTGTTGCTCCATCACAACTTGTGACGGGTTTTGCCTCAATCCATTTCGTGAATTTATCGACCATCACCAGGAGATGAGTAAATCCACTTGAAGCCCGTTTAAACGGTCCTACCATGTCAAGCCCCCAGACCGCAAAGGGCCATGTAATAAGAATTGTTCGTAGCTGATCAACTGGAACATGGGCTTGTTTAGCATATTTTTGGCAACCTTGTGATACGTCCATTTTGCATCACTATTCTATATCATAATTTACTGTTATTCATTGATATATTTCATATTAAGAGATGATACTTATGTAATTTCATCTGCTTTTGCATGGTTGATGACTTTTGGAGCATGGACCGCTGCAGTCAGGATTCTGATGGAAAAGGTGCTATTTGGAGGCCAAATTCGTGAATGATCAGAAAATCCAGGAAAATACATGGTAAATCCTATTTTTTCAGAAGACGAAGATTTCCATAAGGGGGGGGTGGAGATGGGTCACAGGGGGCCCACACCACCCCTTGGTGCGGGCCACCCTAGGCCACGCCGCCAGGTGGTGTGGCTGCCCTGGTCCACTGCAGCCTCTCCTCTCTGGCGTATATTATCCTCCCGAAACCCTAAGACTTGGGGAGCGACCACAGAAAGTTTCTGCCACCTCTACGGAGTGGAAAACACCGAGAGTGAAAGATCTCTCCGTTAGACTTTATTCTGCCGGGGGAATTCCTTCCCGGACAGGGGAGATTATCGCCATCAACACCACCATCAAGCTGGACTTCATCGGGATCATCATCATCATCACCACCATCATCTCCACCAGCACCATCATCACCATCTCCATACCGCTGTAACAATTGGGTTGAAACTTGCATAGTTCTTGGGGGAAACTTTCCCAACGTTGATTACTCTTTGTAGTTGATGCTATTGAGTGGAACCATTGAATTATTGTTTATGTTCAGATTGTTATACATCATTATTCCATCTCTGATCATGATCCATATGATGTCTTGTGAGTAGTTCGTTTTGTTCTTGAGGACATGGGCGAAGTCATGTTGTTAGTAGTGGAACTGTGTTGAGAAAGATTCAATGGTTTGATATTTAGGTTGTGGTGTACTTCTTCTAGTGGTGTCATGTGAACACCGACTACATGACACTTCACCTATATGGGCCTAGGGGAATGCATTGTGTATTTGGCTACTAATCGTAGGGGTTGCCGAAGTGATAGAAACCTGAACCCCCGTTAGGAAACCATTGCACAAGGGACGTCAGGGTCTTAGAGTTTAAAGTGGTGGTTAGGTTTCTACCTTAATTACTTTCTTGTACTTGCGGATTCTTGCAAGGGGTATAATCACAAGTATGTATTAGTCCTAGGAAGGTTGGTACATTAGCATAGGTTCACCCACACAACACTTAGCAAGCTAAAGAAGATTAATCAACTATATGAAGTGAAAGCACTTGACGATATTCCCATGTGTCCTCGAGAACTGGAGCTTCATGGTGACGGCCACCATGTCGGCTTGATCCAGCGCGGTGTTCGTTGTTCCTT
The DNA here is from genome assembly GCA_910589775.1 of Avena eriantha. Lineage (NCBI taxonomy): Eukaryota > Viridiplantae > Streptophyta > Magnoliopsida > Poales > Poaceae > Avena > Avena eriantha. The sequence continues at coordinate 235,785,294 of OU342745.1, forward strand.
CATCCGTTGTTGCTTTCATTGTGATGGGGCTTAGCCAGATGGCTTGTGTGTCTAGGAGAGGCATTCTTTCCCAGTCCTGCTCCCCAGGCTGTGCTTCTTCTTCTTCCCTGCGGTTATCTAACTGCCGCCGGGGAGGTTGTAGTTGAACCATTGCTGCTACAACATCTTGCTCTGCAGCGGGGGAGACATTACCCCAGCTTCGTGCGGGTCTGTGTTGCTGTCCTGAACAACCAGTTCTTGAATATTTGTCTTCTCGAGGGTCAGGATGGTAGCGTCGTTCCAGTTCCCGTCGGGGTCTTGTATCTTAGTGTCGACCAGTGTTTGTGCGATATTGGTCTGATTTAGAGACCAGTTTTCCGCTGATGGACATGGCGACCTTCTGTTGCTCCAGGCCCTTGGTGAGTAGCTTCACACTTAGCCGGACCTGGTTTGGACTTGGATTGTTCGCCAGAATCTCTCGGGCCGCATCTTTATTTTCTACCGACATGTTATACACCCAGTTTCCTTTTGCTGTTGATCCGAGGCATTCCCATGGCTATGTCTCCTTCGAAAAGGGTCTTGTGAATTTCTAGATTTCTATTAGCCAACTCAGGGCCATTCCGGGTCTTTTGATGCTACAGGGAGCTAGGCTGCCCTACCGCTACAATGTGTTGCTTCTCTTCGACGAGGTTGGTTGCTTCGTCTAAGAGTCTCTGATGATACGCCTCTAGAGCTATGGCTCTTTCCTCCAACTCTTCCATATTGAGATCCACTATAGTTGGGATTGGCGTTGTAAGTGCTTCTTCGAGGAACTCCTGGGCACCTAGGGTAACCATGTATCCATCCACCAGGGATGTTTTCGGGTCTGAGGGTATCAGAGCATTGTTTAAGTCCTCCTCGTAACTTCGGCAATCACCTCCTTAGCCAGATGGTCTTTGGTCAGAGTTTTGTTCTTATTCTTTGCCTTGTTAGCCTTATTGCTGCAAGTAGCAAAGATGGCTTTGAGTCCGATTCCTGGAGTCAAGCTTCTATCAATACTCTCGGATATCTAGACGTCGGGATTATCTTTGAGATCCATATCATCATGTGGTTCAGGAGAGTTTTCTCCAAATCTTTCATCCATATTGTTGTAGGGGATTTGATCCATATCTTATCCTTCTTTCGTAGCCTTGGAGTTGATCTCCTCTTCAATTTCCATGGAGAACTTTTGGAATTTTGCGGATGTCATGGAATCCTCAAAGGATGTTGGTATGTCAGTGTTTGTTCCGATTTCTTCCAGCACCGAGTTGTAGTCATCTCCAGCATCGACAGAGACGGATCTGGATCCAACATATCCGATGAAGTGCGATGTGTGTGTCCTGAGGTAGTTGCGACTTTCTTCATTACCTTCCTCGAATCTTCTGATGGTTTCAAGGACTTGCTCCATGCAGGCGTTTCGACGTAGTAGCATCCACCTCAACGTGTGCCTCAGAAGTGATTTTCCTACTCCAGCATCAACATAGCCGGATCCAGAGTTGTTGCCGATTGGATCCTCCTGAGATTCAACCTACTTGAGGAGATCTTCCTAAGATTCGACCTCCTTGGGGAGATCTTTTTCAGTTTCAATCTTCTCCACTATCTCCACTTCAGGTGCATGATGGGTGGGATTAGGGTTTTCTGAGACCGGGAACTCTACCGCCTCCACGGACAAAGTGGATCCAAAAATTTCTTCTGCCTCTACCATCACCGCTGGGGTGGGTTGGGAAGGTTCAGTGAAACCAAGATAGACATGGATCTCTCCAAAGGACATGATTGTGTAGCTAGTCACAAGTTCCCTAGCCGGACTCCAAGTCTCATCGAGAAGGACAGGAGGGACGTCCCTAGCGTAGAGGACCCGACATACGGTGATTGTATCGCCGATTCTGATTAGTGCTAATTCCTCCCGGAACGCAGATCCGAAGATCACCGGCTCCATGGTGGGCGCCAACTATCGTTAGATTCAAGACATGTATGCTAAGAGGGGGTCCTTGAGGCATGGAGAAAGATGGGGTGTGAGACGACAGTGTTCCAGGATCGTGAGCACACAAGCTTTACCACGATTCGAATCCGCCTGTGGTGGACGAATCCTACTCCTTCTAGCAATCCAGTAATATGGCAGAGCTGGAAGTACATATTACAAGAGAGGTTTGACCTATGTTGAGGTTGTTAGTTGTGGGTGCCCTAAAGGCTGGTCCCTAGGAGAACTTATATAGATATCCGGCCTAGGGTTACAGGAGAGACCTATCCGATTATGATACAGAGTTAGTTACATAGTACATCTTGGACTACAAGTAACTGCATATCCCTAAGTCGGTAAGTCTTCTGGGCCTTCCTGTAGCCGGATGGGCTTCCATATTCTCTCCCTGACTTGGCTACCCATGAAGCAAAGCTCTAACCCAAAGTGGGCCACCCTGGTCAGCGAGTCATAGTGGGTATACCCGGAATGTATATCCACAACAATGACAATTGACTGTGTCTGGTGACGAGACTGGCAATTGCGCCAGTGATCGTCTAGAGTGCTTATCAAAGTGGACCTCTGAGGGACACTTCTAGCTTTTGGCCACTCCGACAAAGACAACGTCAGAAATCATTCTAGTGCTCTAGAGGAGGGCTCCGTTGTGGTATCTATCTGATCACCAACACCAATGTCTGATCGAGACCTTCGGGAGTCGTCGCCTAGGCTGGCATGCCGGGAAGCACTTCGTGTGGAACATTAGAGACGACATCATGAGGTGGCGTTGGACAATCATTACGTCATCTGTTAGGTCTATCTTGGAAAAAACATGGAACTCGGTTCAGGGTGACAGTGGCTGTCATGTCACTTCCACAATGAATCATGGTGGTGGGCGAGGTGGTGTTGATCTGGCACGTGGTGGTGCTGGCGCGGGCAGATGTCAGGTCATAGTCGGTGGGTCGTAGTGCTGCATAGACCAGACGCGTAGGAAACCATACTGGCAGATATATTTATTTGGAACCGAACATCTTCAGGTGTTCTCTTAGTTAAATCCGTGTAGGAAGACCTTTCAGAAATATCTATGGAAATTGAAATGTTTACTTAAGATTAAATTATTTATGTGGTTCCTTGATAACAATGTTTTACTCACCAAAAAAACTTTAAAAAAGAATTGAGTGGGGTGTATCGAATGTCGTTTTTGTAGGTGAGAGAAATCCATAAAACATTTGTTTATATGATATCCTTTCACCCGTCTTTTATAGCGCATTGTCAATTTTACTTATAACTTAACTACTCCAATTAATATAACAAATATGTTTGGGATTGGCTTAATGGATTTGACATTACATCTAAGTCTCGGATTCGTATTCTGCCTTATGTTAACTGATACATTCGATCCGGATTTATAAATGCAGTATAGTATGTTTTTTCCTAATAGATCTCGGTTTAACCTTGGGAAACAATGCTAAATGGAAATTAAATGAGACACATCTACAAGACTTGTTTGTTTATTTTACCTTCATTTACTGGACCTTTCTAGTTTAATTTTAGAATGTTGTTTATTGCAATGGATGGAGATAGGCCAAGGTTGATTATTCACCTGCAGCTGCACATCATATGGGATAAAGATAGTAATATGCATATTCATGTGTAATGATTTAACAAAAAAATTGTGGGTAACAAATCCTAATATACTAGAGCCCCTATGAGTCAGAAGCATAGCAATAGTCTTTTGATCCAACCGTTATACCACGACATACCAGGCTATAAAAATTATTAAGTGAAAACAAGGATCAAAGCCTTAAGAAGTGATGCTGCCGTTTTTCCCAAATGGATCACTAAACAAAGACCGTACTCTCCTTTCTGTCACTAGGTTTCCTACGAGATCACCATTCACCAAGCATCTCACCTCAAGCCTTTATCAATCCATGGGATCTTGGGTACCTACAAGTCCATAAATCGAGACAAGAGACAAAGAATCAAAGATACAAATCTCTATTCAATCAATACACAATACTCCCATAAATTAGTTGCACAATATCTCTGTGAGGTTTCACCCTAACCCATAGCCCGTGAGGACTACTCACTCATAACAATAATATCAAGGATAGAAAACATTGTGCAAAATACATAGATTTGATTATTCTTACAATGGTCGCCGAATCACAAGGAGATCTCAAGTACAAGCTAATGGCTATGTCTATGGAGAGGATGGGGGATGGAGATGATGAACTATGGTGGTGGATCTCATATGGTGGTGTTGTGATGCAATCTAAGAATGGCGGTCCTCTACACTGCAGCTGGGACCTCGAAATATATAGGCGCCTGATAACCCCCAAGTGCAGGGAATCACCATAGTACCTCTCAATGCGGAAGTAGGGTATCGATCCGTAGGAGAAAGAAGGAAAATGTATCTATTCTTTACAACTAAAGTGTCACAAGTTTTAGTTGATTATGCACTAAATAATTTAAGGAACAATATGGTTGATTTAATAGATGCAAATTTAATGTAACAAAACAATAATTTAAAAGTGTCCTAATCCTCATCAATGCAAGAGGACAAGACAAGGGTTTTATATTATGGGAACAATGGACATGGGTACACACAATTGTGATTATCATGTTATAGATAGTAAAGGTACACACAATTGAATGTTTTAATGGTACTTTTATGGTGGCTACATGTCGTAAAACACATAAGTGAAATAAGTACTCCTTTGTGTTGCTAGGTCACCCTTGCAATAAGGCTAGTGTTTCATTTGTGTCACACCACACATCATACTTCTCCCATTTTACCCCCTAGATAAAGGATGTTGGGCTGCATTGCTGTCAGTCAATACATATGCCGCTGTCACACGGTTACCCATTACCTACATACATCATACTTCTTAATGGAAAACATTCTAAACACTAGTGGAATAATTCATATGTTGTGAGTATTATCACATCTCTCTCATCTACCCCCACTTGGTGGTGTCAATCACCTCATGATATGGATAAACAAGGCATTATGTATATATCTAAACCATTACATGCATCATAGAATATTCCCAAAGTATGAAAAACCATACAAGATCCAACACAACGGTAAATGAATAACAAGTACTATCTCATAACATAATATCCACCATAGTAATTACATAGATAGATCCATACTCATGCAAGGCACATCATATGGACTTCAACAATGATCATACATGGAGAGATTATATCAAGTTACCACCATAAACCCAAATTCCAGGGGGTGACTACTCCCTCTTCATCATGGTGATGATGCTGGAGATGTTGGAGAAGGTAGAGATCCCTCTGGAGGTGGCTCTGGCAGAGTTTCCCCCTCCAATATTCGTTGAATCTGACTCTGTTTGGTGGTGTTTTCATCTCTGGTGTGCTCTCTCTCGAGGACTCCCTAGGGGATCCTTATATAGGGGTTTTTAGGTCAAGAGAACTCCGTGGGCGAAAGAATCAAGGCGACTGGATGGCCGAGGAGGAAAAGAGGGTAGGCAGGCTAGGCGCGCCACCTAGGCTCTTTTGGGCCTCCTAGCCCTCCAGGTGAGGTTCTTGTGCTCCAGATGCTTCTCATGGATAAATATTGACATCCCCAAAAGCTCAGGTCCATTTGACTCCATATAGGTCCTGAAACATCAAAAACATTAAAAACAGGGTTTTTCTGCCATGTCAGGTTATAGCCAAAATAAAGGGGATCATTGGTAAATCCCCCAAAATCAATGTAAAACATGGATATAAAATTTTGTATGATGCAAATATGTGGATAAACATGTTAACATAGTACAAAGTTTATGTATGCATTTTACATGCATTAGGGCCTTCACGAAAATTGTAGGGTTTGACTTGACGAAGCCGCTGCCACCTGGTATGGGCGAGTGGTACCGATGGACCTTGCATGCACTGTTGGTCGTTAATTGTACTGGAGGCGGGGTTTTGACCAAGGTTTCCTTGGCTGTGTAGGCAACTAAGGAATGTAAAATGCATGCATGAACTTTGTAGTTTGTTGATATGAATTCCCACTTATTTGCAATGTATATGATGTTATATAGATGTTTTACATTGATTTTTGGGGATTTACCAATAATCCCCTTTATTTTGGTTATAAGTCTGTAGGACAGGAAAACCCTGTTTTGTGTATTTTTAGCTTTTAGGGACCTAAACAAAGTCAAATGGATCTAGGATTTCTAGAGTGTCCATATTTCATCAACAGAAGGACCTGGAGCACTTGGACGACACAAGGGGAGCCCTAAGTCCCAAAAGAACCTAGGTGGCACGCCTAGTTGGGGTGGGCGTGCCAGCCATGCTCTTTTTCACCTCGGTCGTCCGATTCACTTGATTCTTTGCCCACTGACTTATTTTGACCTAAAAATGTCTATATAAAGACACCTCGAGGATTCCTCCGAGGGGAGCACCACAGAAACATGAAACACCAAAACAGAGCGAGAACCATCAAAGATTGAAGGGGGAAACTCCGCGGGAGTTGCCACCGGAGGGATCTCTACGTTCTCTAACATCTCCACCATCATCACCATGATAAAGAGGGAGTAATCCACCTCTGGACTATGGGTTTGTGCCAGTAGCTTGATCTATTTATCTCTTGTTCTTCATAGATCTAGTACCGTATGAGCTGCCCAACATGATTATGGTCATATATGTAATTCATATGTGGTTAATCTTTATTCTATGATTTGATATATGAGATTGGAACCTATTATGTGTAAGATGTATTGATAGATGCATATCATGTACCCCGTTCTTAAGTACTTGTTCTGATCCAACTTGTATGCAAGAGCATGTGTGGGGTGAAGTGTGTATTAGATGTAGTAGCATGGTGGCAGTGATTTAATAGTGACAACAAATTCAAGATCTACTATGGTATTTACCTTTCTTTTGCTTCCTCACTAGGGATAAAGTGAATTCATGTGCTATAATTATCTTCTGACGGCTTGATAATCTAGTTTGGTCAAGGTAACATATTTGTGACTCAAACATCACGTCAAAATACCTAAGGATATACTCTATTGATTCTTAATTGAAGATTGCTTGGAGTTTTCCCTTTCTTGAGGAGTATAAGAGAGATGTGTTGCATCATCTCTATGTTAGGACGTGATGCCCATATGAATGCTTATCAAACACATGTTGAAGTTCCACCAATATTATGTCCTTGATTAATTGTTTGTGTCCATTACAACCCAAAAAGAGAGTGTACAAGTGAACCCATGAAACCTGGTCTATTTTAAACCATAAGAAACACCTTTCCAACACAATTATCACACTTTACATTTTCTGCAATTTATTATTTCGAAAATATAAAAATAATTTCTTCACTTGCAAACACACACAAAACCCAAAAACAACTATATTTTATGGCATTTACTTTGCATGTCTCATTTTACTTGTTTTACTTTTTTTATTTATATTTATATTTCATATTACTAATAAGAGGCCTTGTGCTTGACAATCACATGGTGGAGTTGGGGACAAAAGACAAAAACTTTGCTTTGCATGATGCTAGAAGAGGAGAAGAATAATTAACCTCTCAACCAAGTCCCCGAGAGTTCTATATAAACCCTCGAGTCACCCTTGTGGGAAAAAGAAGCTTGCTACAACACTCTGCACTTGTGATCCCAACGAATTGGTATGTAGAGTTGTTGCCATCAAGAATATTTTCTGGTGTCATTGTCGGGGAGTTGCAAGTGGGATATCAAAATTGCACCATGTTCATAAATTTGTGCAAACACCTAAGCTTGGGGAGGTTGCACCACTATGAGCTTTTCTTTCTGCTTTAGATTTTCAAAGTAATTCTATTTTGTCTTGTTTTTAGTATTTTGTTAGTTTTCTTTAAAACACAACAACACATAAAAATTAGTATAATATTTTTCTTACAAACAAGATTAGGAGAAACAAAAGTTAAAGGTGGGGTCCAAAACTAGTAATCACAACTATTATCCAAGAAATATTGAATGCACCATAAATCCCAAAGTTCTATGTGCAATCTATTATAAACGCTTTTTGAATGGAAATCGACTTGCTGCGGAATGACATAGAATAAACTTTGATATGCTATGTGGATCAATAAAAGCCCCCGACCTTGACCCAAGCATACTGAGAGTAGAGCTATTTCCACACACTTTGGCAGGAGTTGCAAGCCTTTGGTACGAAAGTGTACCTAAAAGAGATTTAAAATCATGGTTTAATATGAGGGCTTCATTCTTGGAAAGTTTTGGTAAAGACACTACTAGTTGTAAAAAGGCAATATATGATTTCAAATAACAAGAGAATGAACCTTTAACTCATGCTTGGGTAAAATTTAAGAAAATTTCATTTAATATTGAACATGGGTTAAGAGATTGGATGCTTATCAACAGTTTCTATAGTGGCCTTAATGATGAATCTATGTGCTTTCTTGATGAGGAAGCCAACACCTTTTTTATGGACATCAAAGCATATGAAGCATTTTCACTTCTATATGAGATACTTAATGAAATTAATATCTACAAAGGTTTAGAAAAATTGAATATGATTCATCCACCCATGAGGAAAACCATAAAAAGGGGGAAGTTGGAGTTGTTTTTCTAGAAGAATCTACCATGTTCTTGGGGAATAAAAACGAGAAATGAAAAAGATAACCAACTAATTTACGAATTGGAACCCCCATGAAAGAACCTATGAAACAAGAGAAATAAACCACTATGCATGAGCCACCAATGATTACAAATGAAAAACAAGTAGAGGAAGTTAAAATGATAAGTGAAACAAAATAATATCTACTATACCTTGATAAATGTAGCTTGTATGAACTTATAAATATCCTAAAAAAGTTTTCTAATGACCCATCCATTAATGTTCATCAAGCGGGTTTTAGCTCCTACATAGCAAACTATGTCATCAAAGAAAAGATAGAAAGATATAATAATGAAGCCAAGATACCACCAAAGCTTGGGGATTCTTGGCTCCCCAAGATATTAATCACCATTGTCAAACAAACACATCATGTTATTTGAGATCGAGGATATAGTATCTCTATTTCATCCAAATAACTATATGAACTACTAGAACTCAAAACCATGGAAAAAATTCAATAGATCTTTTGCTTGCTGATGACTCAACTAAACATGCTTTAGGAAAAGTAAATGATGTAATGGTTAAGTTACATATGACTTGTGTTCCTATTTATTTTGTTGTAATGGACATGGGGAGTAAAATCTCTAGTCCTATAATTCTTGGAAGACCTTTTTTGAGAACAACAGGTGCAATCCTGATTCAAACGAAGGGAATGTGAAGTTTAGGTTACCTCATAATAAATGTATGAAACACTTCCCAAGGAAGAAGGAGATAACACCAAGGTATAAGCTACTACATGATCTCCATATCACTTGAATCAAGTAAGTAAAGCCTAGCTATATGGCAATAAAGAAAGCGCTTTTTGGGAGGCAACCCATTTATTTATTTTTTATGCATGCTTGATGTAGTTAAAAGTGTCCCTTTTTAGTGTACTCTCTATAGGTTAGCAATAAAGTACCAAGTAGAACCCATTTTGGATGCTAAAAAGTTGTTAGAACACATGGAGAAGCAAATTTTTGCACAACATTGGTTAGCACAAAAATTCTCTGAATTTTTATGTAACTCCGATAGATCTCATATTTACATAGTATTTACATCTTTTCATCCTATATATGAAAAAGATGGCTATAATTCTTGACATGTCTAGGTGGTCGAAATAAATACGTTTTTATGCTGCTGAAAATCTGGACAGATTCTGCCCACTAGTGTTTGAGCCATACTTTTCAGTCTGAAAATGATTTGCCATGAGTATTTTGATATGCTAGGAATGTGTAGGACACTATATGCTTGCTGGACCACCGAGGAAAAAATTATATGAATTATATGGCAAATATTGTCATATCTTTGTACCACTAATGTCACCTCATAGAAAACAAAATGGGAGAAAATTTTGTGTTGAAGTTTTTTGACAGGGAATGTAGGAACACCACACCAAGAGCTAACCAAGAATGGTGAAAACCATAAGCTTGGGGATGACCAAGACACCCACTAGACCTATAAAACTCCCAGTTTTCAAACCTCTAAACTTTGTTTTTCGAGCAACATAGAATGATCATAAAAACTTGGAGCATCTTTGCTTAGTGTTATGCTTGATATGCTTGGAAATAAATAGTACCACCATGATATATATTTTTCATGCTTAGGAAATATCTACCGAAACAAACCATCCCATGAATGAATTCCATGTTTGATTGAATGCCTTGATTTAAATAGGAAAAGGAGGGGGAAAAAGCTATGCAAGTTATTACTTCTAGTTGGCTTGTTCACATGCTTTATGGAGTGATAACTTACAAGTGTATCATCTAGTGCTAGTTTTCACATAAATGGTACACAATGATTGGATTGTCTTCTAGAAATGATCTAGTACTATGTGAACTTTTTTCATTCTTGTAGAAGGTCAAATGGTTACTATTGCTAGATCCACCATATTGAAACAACCTCCTTTAGCAAAAAAAACTTAGCATTTATATAGGAAACACCTACCCAAATAGCTCAAGATATATCCCAAAGTATACTATCATGTGTGACTCATTATTTACCTTCCAAACACTATTATTATGGGTATGGGTGATGTGGAGAAGTTAGTTGTGGGGTGACCACAAACTCATTGGGCATAGAGTATCCCTTCCAAAGAAGCAATACGAGGATACATACACTAAAGGATGAGGGAAAAACCCTCCATAGAAGGGGTAGCACCGCTAAGATGAGGGCAAAAACCCTTCAAATATTTATATGATATCAAAAGGTGAGAAGAGTGAGTATGCAGAGGCTAGGCCTTCCCAAAAAACAAAACAAGCAAAAAGTGACAAAATAAATAAAAAATAGCGAAGAGAGGAAAGAAGCAAAAAGTGGCATAACAAGAATGCCAAAAAGAATCAGGTAATGAGGGGAAATGGAACCAAACACTAATGATGTACCATGCTTCAACCATAAACTTAGTGGATAGTGTTTGGAACATAGCTTCTGTCTCACATTTGATATTCCCTACTTGCGAGCCATACACTTTTTCCAACCTCCTTTGCCAATATTTTGACCATAGGGCAGCCACTATATATATATTTATACTTTTCTCTATGTGAAGAATGCAACTATTATTTCATGGTACTATATGCATTTGTGTTAGTCAATATACATTGTGTTATCAAGTATGATAATATGAGGGGTACCAATTTATGCTATGTGTGCTTGTTGTTATTCTCTAATGAATGAACTGTTTAAATTTTTGTGATACTTGCTAGTGAAAAGAAGAACCAAACTCCAATGTACATGTCAGTTTTATCACGTTCATGATCGAGGAAGAGTATAGGTTAAGCTTGGGGATGTTGTGAGAGGGATATTCCCTAGAGGAAAATAATAAATATTTTATTATCATATGTCAAAATAGTTCATAATAGTTTCATACTATGTTATAACTGTATGAAGTGGAAACATTGATATAGGTGTGGTATGAAAACAAACCAAGCCCCGAGTAGCCTCTATTGAACTAGTTCGTTGGGCAACCAATGATCAAGCTTTCCTGATCATGGAGCATTTATGCCAGTTGACACAAAGTCATATCATTGGAGAATGATATGATGGACATTACCCAATTGAAGTATTCTAGTGAGATCAAGTCACATGGTTTACCGCTACAATCCTCTGAAATAGTGACCTTCTACTTAGACTGTGATATCACAGTAATCACTATATCCCATGTCTGGCTTGATTACATTAACCGTCATGACCGTAACTAGGTGACCATAAAGGTGTGCATCAGGTATTCCAGAGGAATAGTTGAGGCCTATGAATCGAGATCGGGATTTGTTCACCCGTGTGACGGGAAGATACACTAGACCCACTCGGTAAATTGTATCCAATAAGTTGCAACCATTGACTAGGTCAGGGGACACAATATCACGTTAACAAGTTAAGTGGACTTGTTGGCAATGAGAGAAGTATGTAGATACCACATACTGAATCTCGAATAAGTCATGTATCAAATAAACAAATGGATAAGGACACGGAGGTTATGGTTCTGACATGACAGAGTCTCGTGAATGCATAGGGTCATTATGGACATCCTGGTCCCGCTAATAATCATTGATCGATAATGATCTTGATCATGTCTATGACATTCCCGAACTGTAGTATAACACACTTATGGGTCTGACGATGTTTTGAGATTGATATGGAAGTAAGGTATCACATATGTGAAAGAAGAGGATGAGAATGTTCTGGTAAGACAATGCCGGAATAGTTCCAAAGAGGATCTGAGGTTGTATCGGAAGAAGGAATAAGACGAGAAGTGTTTTCGGATTAATAGGGATTTATATATACTTTTACATGTATTAATCAACTAAAATAATTAAATTAATTATTAGGGGCAACCTTTTCTAATGGGCCGATTTCTCGGAGGAAACTAGCCCAAAGGAAGGCTACGCCGGGCGACATAAGCAGTGCCGCCGCTGTTGGGCCACGTCGGCTCGGCTCATGTGAGCGAGCTTGCGCAGGAGGCAGAGCACGGTCGTGTGGGCAGCACGCAGCAGCCGATCACCACTCTAGCGGGTGAGCCGTCCCATCCCGGGCGGCCGCACGCAGCGAGCAGGTGGGCCATGGTGGACAGCCCACCCGGCGCACCGCCTTAGCCACGTGGTCCGCTAGGCCGCGTATGCCATGCACGCATGGCAGGACCACCCGACCAGCTTCCCCTCTCCCCTCTTTTCTCTTATTTCCTTTAGTCCCACATGGGTACTTGAGGGATGGGAGTCCTACTTTTCCATATATATATATGAGTCTATATTGGAGGAAAAAATACACACAAAAATTAAAGGGGATTTCCTAAGGACTATTTTCTTAGGGAATTTTCCCTCCTCTTTCTTAGTTGATCTCATGAGTGCAGTTCCACGAAGAACTGCACACGAGAGAGTCAACAACACCGGCACGCGGTTGCACTACTAGATCCTGGTTCCAGAGGGTATACTTCCGTATCCCGGCTAGATCAAGGAGACTGGGAGTCGTCGTCAGACACTGTATGTGTGCGAGTACTCGAACGGAACCACCAATAGTGGGGCCATGGCTATCAAGCAAGGACCAGGAAGAGAAGGCGATGAGCTTCATGACCTTGATGTGAGCTATAAGTTCGACTACTTCAATCACGTTCCCCACGGGACGTTAACCGTGTTTGGTCTACAAAGGTATGTTACCGAATATTTATTCACGTTACTGTGTTAACTCGTAGATAGATCTGGGTGTTTCAGGTAGTTCTACCATAGATTTTTTGTTTTATATTACGTATACCCTTCAGTGGTATCAGAGCCGATCTATGTGTAGTTATGCTAGTACGGGTAGATCATATGGTGATTGTGGGGTGTTGATCACATAGTTGTCACCTTCCCTCGTATACTTGTTCATATTGTGGTATTGTGAGATGAAGCGGCCCGGACCGACCTTACGCATAATCATACACGAGACTAGTTCCATGCTCAACATACGACTTGTACTGTATAAGTGGACTACGGATGTCTCTCTCTCACAATAGTTAATATGTCATTTGCAAAGGAAGGCCCCGAGAGGGGAGTAATATGACAACTATTAGATCAATGCTGTGGTTGATGATCATAGGTATGAACGGATATATCTCGGTATCCCTACCAACCACGTAAAATGTGCTAATAAAGTAGGATCTTTATGTTGAAGGAGGGGCTTGTTATATGATACAGTCACATAACTTCATTTAGAATGACCAGCTAGTAGCGCCACACCAATGGCATAATACTGGAGGCGTGTGATGATGATGATCATTCGCATGACATTAGTGCATAACCATCAAGAAAGTTTGAATTTATAAAGCAGGTCATGAAGATCGGGTGCTAGACATCTCTGCATTCACATACAGTGGGTGCAGTCCATGTATGCACAACGAATACACTGTGGTTGAGTTGGCAAGCCTAGCATGTATAGACATGTCCTTGGAACACGGTAGATCGAAAGATCGAGCACGAGTGACATGAACGATGTGATCGACGCATATGGTCCACCCTGGCAACTGCATCAAAGGCCGTGATGATCGGGGATGATGTGGTGTAAAGGGATTGCGTGATTGGTAGAATCATTTTAGGGATAATGATTGTAGTGGGAGTTCTATTGTTTATTTATAAATGTGGAACCCATAATTATGAACTTAGTCTTATGTCTTTGCAAATATCCTTGTAGATCATGGCGAATAAAATTCTGCCATTCAACCCCGGATCTCTGTTCCGTGATGAGTTGCTTAGAGTAGACAGGTCCAACTTCATAGACTGGTTTCAGCACTTAAAAGACGTCCTCATGGAAAATGGCGCTATCTACACTATACAAGAACCGCTAGGAGATCCTCCCAAAGCTGGTGCAAGTCAAGAGGACCGTGATGAATACCGCGATCATCATGGTATGTACATATGTGCAAGAAGAACGATTCAGTTCAGCCTAACACCTAAATTGCTTGCACAGTTTTTGCGCACTGAATCATATGAGATGATTGTAGAGTTTAAGGTGATATTCAGAGCACAAGTCATGCTTATGAAGTTTGATATCCTTAACAAGTTTATTTTACAAAAGATGGAAGCAAACGCGTGTCGAGACACTCATCTGGAAATCATGTATGACTTGCATGAGTCGCTCGTGTTTGATGTGTACTACTGGATGGATGACAAGCTTGTGATGGATGGGGTTATGCATTTGTTTCCCCCCAGCTATGCTACTGTCGTCAAGGGATACATTATGAAAGAGTAACAACTCGCCTTTCATAGATTCTTGTCACAATTGAGAATTGTAAAGGTAGAACCCATTGCTGGGGAAATCATCAATTGAGTAGGTATATGTGATATACAATTTATAAATGTGTTTCTCACATAGCACAGTTGCAGTTTTGCCAAGTATGCTGATACTTCCTCTTGTTTTATGAAAATAGGACCGTCAGCATGTGTGTTGCATGGAGTGGACAAGGAGACAAGGCGTGTTGATGGCAAACAAGAGTTGTCGTGGTGGTGTCACGGCAGATGCCATGGATAGGCTAAAGATGGAGCCAATGAGTGCTAGAGGTATCCAGGAAGGGATAGTGTGGTGATTCCACACACACATGGTTTGTACTCTCAAGATCAATGGTGGTTTACATATGCTCCTTGAGCTGTTCGTGGGAAGGAGGAACATGAAGTTCTTCTCTTCTCACCCCTCTCTCTAGGGTTTTTCCCTTAGTAAAATGTTCGACCCCCCTCTCTAGAGGTCCTGGATCACCTTATAAAGGGGTGGCCAGGTTACAGTTAGGGCATACGTGGAGAGCATATTCCACGAATATGATCCTCCCAAAATAAAAAAAAGGTGTGTTCGTTTCCCCCTACGTGAGCCCCCGTGAGATACTGGCATAAGCCTCTGCAGAGCTGTGTCACCCGACCAGCAACAGTCAGGCGACATCACCTTTGTCAGCCAGGACCACTAGTCCTTGCCTCTCTATCTTCTGCACTTACCACAGTGGCTCCAGTAGAGAGAGAAAAGCGCTGAACAAGGGGAGATTCCTTCCTTCTTCTGTAAGCCAAGTAATAACCCGGCTGCTGCCTAGTTAAATCGACCCTAGTGGTACCTTCAAACAAGTAATATGATGATGCTGAAATATGTTATATGTTGGCCGAGGTAATGTTTGGTGGACATACCCATGGCTTAGTCGATCGTAACTCGCTCGACCTTTAGGTACCTCGGTCAGCGTTTGCTTTGACCATGCTATACCTCGACAAACCTTGCCTTTATACCCCGGCTCGACCCTACCCAGGGTCATGCCCCCAACATTAGTCCCCGAAGCTGGTGCGGTCATAGCAACTTCAGCTAATAAGGCCACAAAAGGTTCAACCTATTCAGAACTCAGTTCTTCTAGTCGAGGTAGTTCTATGTCGTCATGATCCGAATTTAACTCGGCTATCTATTTTATTGCCTTGGTATTTATTTGGACCTTCCTTGGCTCTTTCTTAGGTACTGCTCGTTGGACGGGTCTTAATATTGCATCCAGGTTATCCCACTTAGATGCTTCCCTTCTCATGTACACTTCCCCATGTCCTACATGGAGGGTAATCATTATCCTGCCTCATTTAAGGGCATGTGTCAGTTACTGCACACGGCGTCAGGAATTACTACACAACCATCACATCACTTGGTCTCTTGTGCCATGTAACCCTCCGTGTGGCTCATTACTGATTGGTTCCTTTAGGAAATACACGCCCACACGATCTGGCCCGGTGCAAATTGCGATCCCACTACCCTCGCTAGGGGCGTGGTGAAATAGGGGAGCGGGGGCATCCCTTAGTCATTTCCCTGTTTACCTCTTCTTCTCCTTCTTCCTCCTTGCAGCACTGCTGCCACTGCCACTTCCTGTTTAGCGATAGCGTTGCCGCTGCCGTTCTCTGTTCCTCACTCGCTCCACCACAACTCCATTGCTCATCACTGCTACGGGGCCCATCAATCTAAGTAGTTCCCCTCTGATTTGTACTCCGCATCTAAAGAAGAGGATCTAGACATGCCGCAGGATGTTACCGTCGTGGAGGAGCATGAAGAGGGTTGTGCCGCCCATGATCGCGGTGCTTGGGCCGGTTCTTAGGTGTGCTAGGATGATATCGACTAGCTCATCCGCACCCGCCGCGGTCCCGCCAGAGTTAGCTGTCGCATTCTCGGCGATGAACTTGTCCCTTCTCTCGAGCCCGGAGAGTTCATGGTTTTCCTTTCCCACTTCGCTCGCGGCTTCAGCCTTCCTATCAGTGATTTCTTCATGACTTCCTCACAAGTTTTGTTCTCCAACCCCATCATCTTCCTGTGACACCGTCGCCTCTCTCTGCTTTTGTTTCTGGCATCAAGGGGTATCTCGGCCTATGGCCTTCGATACAAATCTAGTTCAAGTTCTTTGGTTTCTGGGCTTACATTATTCCGAATAAAGATCTTCAAAGGGTGGGCCAAGACGTTCTTTTATGTAAAGAACAAAACCCAGAGGATAAGATTCAGCTGCATCCTTTTTCTGTCGGCATCCCTGATAGGAATCGATGGAGCCGGATCCCCAAGAAATCAAGTTCTTTGGTTGACCTAGTGGAGAAGCGCACCATTGAGATGAAAACAAAGGGGATGTCCGGTGAGGATCTAATGCTCACTTTCATCTGGAGCTGAATCTGCCCGCTGCAGAAACGCATCCACAAACTTTGTCACATGAGCGGTCACCTCGACCCTATCTGAGTTTCATTGTTTGAGCTTTCCAACTTCCAGATCCATCACCGGGTTAAGTATATCTTCAAGACACCCTTGACCGAGGATTGGGAGTGGGGGCTAGAGCACTTCAGCCTAGATAGGCCAGCTCCCACGACATCTCTCATGTGATCCTTTTTTTGAGTTAACTTTTATGTCGGCCTGTATCATCTATTTGACCCTTTTGCCTTATTCTTTTCAGAAATTCCTTCAGCAAACAATAGAGGACACCTCGATCCCGACCCTCAAGTGGGGCAAGAAGCGGGATACCTTAGATCTAGAGGAGCCATACTCCGAGGAGTTCATGCCTATTGCAGACTCTAGCTCTAGCCGGCCCTCTGGTAAGACTTCTGTCTTGGGATTGGCTGGATGACGATGAAGATAATGATGATTGTGAGGTCTTGGAGGTATTTAGTCCTGTGCCCATCTCATATGCCTATCCCTCTGATCCCCCTCAAACTAACCCGGCTGGTGAGGTGCACGAAGTGCCTCCTGTGGCAGCGGGAGGCCAAGGCCTGGCGAAGAAGCGCACCGCGACCTCGGCTCCTTCTGAACCGCTCAGGTCTGGGAAAAGGTACAAGAGGTCCGCCAACAAGGTTGGTGGCAAACCCCCATTAAGACCACTATCCGGAGAGCCCAAGACCCAAGGATCCACCTGCTAAATTCAAGTAATTTCTTCTTTCTTTTCTTGTTCTTTGCGTTGCATGGCTCTTTTTATGTGTATTTCCTGTTTCCCTCTGGCTTAACTTGATACTTGTCTCTGTTGACTCGGTAGCCCCCCCCCCAAGGACATCTCCCAGAGCGGTCCCAGCATAGCCTCTCCTTTTTGCGAGACTCCCTCTTCTCCTTGTCATGCCGATGCTGCCGTTCTGAGACCCATCCGAGATAATTCTCCTGCTGCGCCGGACGTCAATCCACCTCAACAGGAGGAGGGTAACATCGTCACAGATAGAGGAGGCGCCCAGAGGATGTTGCTATGTGCGACATGAGCCAAGTGCCTCTTCTGCTCTACATCAACAAGATGATGATGGTGCCAACAACATCGGCACCGAGAAAGTTTCTACCGAGGTGCCGGTGACTCCGGCACCGACCCAAGTTCAACCTCCGCCTCAACCTTGACTAGTTCTAGCTTCAAGTTATTCTCAACAAGCACCTCCTTCCTCGTCTGAGTCTCCCCAGACTCGACAAGAAGAACAACCTCGGTCGAAGCCTCAGACCAAGTCTTCCACATCATCTTGTACAGCCGGAGATCAACCTTCAGCTTCACAAAAGCAAGCCAAGCTAGCTGCCAAGGCCAAGAGCGCAGCCGAGGCGACCAAGGTCAAGAAGGCTATCGATGTGACCAAGTCTGCACCCAAAGGATCAACAGCCAGGTCTGGGCAACGCACCATTGCATCCATGATGCAGCAGGGCAGCGCCGTCTCTGGCCCTACTCCGGACAAGCAAATCATGCTGCACTCTAGTCCAGTCGCTGCCAAGGTTGCACGCCAAGCCACACACGAGACAGGTTAGTCCTGACTCGGAATCTCAGTGGTGGGAGCCTCAGCTCACTCACTGAGTTCACCGAGAACTGGAATAATGCTGAGTACATTAATGTCAGCTCCGGTAACCCGATGAAGTTTGGTCCAACAAAGATTTGTGCACATATGAACACTGCTAGTAAAGCCATCTCTTATGCTAGAAAAATGATGGAGGTAAACTTTTCAGCCATCTCTTTACATATGCGCAAGTACTTGTTGATATATCGTCTAGTCCCCGAGCCTCCGGGGGAGTAACATGTCACTCGGTAGGATGCTCTTAGCAATTAACTTGCTGTATTTTTCCTTATCTCGCTCCCAATTCAGAAGTATTTTAACTTAGCCAAAAAAATAGCCAATATTTTGTTTGGTCAATCATTTGTGTTCGAATTTAGTTTTACTCGGTTCAATTCTTGAGTAATTTCAGATATTCAATCACCTAGAGCCGGTTAAGTTCCACTTGACTTTGATCTGAATAACTTCAAATATTCACTCACCTAGAGCCAGGTTAACTCCCACTGGGCCCTGGTCTTGATTAACTTCAATCTCCTAGAGCCGGGTTAAGTTCCACTTGGCCAGGGTCTTGAGTAACTTCAAATATTCAATCACCTAGAGTCGGGTTTAGTTCCACTTGGCCCGGGTCTTCAGTAACTTCAAATATTCACTCACCTAGAGCCAGGTTAAGTTCTACTTGGCCCGGGTCTTGAGTAACTTCAAATATTCACTCACCTAGAGCCGTGTTAGGTTCCACTTGGACTGGGTCTTGAGTAACTTCAAATATTCACTCACCTAGAGCCGGGTTAAGTTCCACTTGGCTCGGGTCTTGAGTAACTTCAAATATTCACTCACCTAGAGCCGGGTTAAGTTCCACTTGGCCCGGGTCTTGAGTAACTTCAAGTATTCACTCACCTTGAGCTGGGTTAAGTTCCACTTGGCCTGGGTCTTGAATAACATCAAATATTCACTCACCTAGAGCCGAGTTAAGTTCCACTTGGCTTAGGTCTTGAGTAACTTCAAATATTCACTCACCTATAGCCGGGTTAAGTTCCACTTGGCTTGGGTTTTGAGTAACTATAATTTTCCTTATTTTTCATGAACTAACACTTTCCTTTTCAGATCACCACCAACCATTGCACCGTCGAGTTTCAGCGGCTTCTAGACACACACAAGGAGCTTTCTTCAAAGCATAAAGCCTTGCTTCCCGAGATGAAGAAGAAAGGTAAAATTTTCTCTTTCATATTCTCAATTTTACTTCTCTTCATCTTGGCTTGCAAAATTAATTTGTGACCCGGATTTTGCAGCCAATGTGGAGATCCAGAACGGGGCACTGAAGAAGGAGGTGGCCAAGTTGAAAGGTACTTTTCCTTTGTGTCCTATCCTTCATCTTTTTTCATTCTAGCTCGGCAGGTAATTATACCTAGCTCTACTTGGTCAAAAAAATATAGCAGTGTCTCTTGAAGATAGCGTGCCCCTACCTTACATGATGCTCCATTTTATCGAACTAGCAGGACAACACCTTACCCATCTTAAGGAGAAGGACAAGGAGATCGCTCGGCTCTGTGCCGAGAACAAAGATCTCAAACTCCTCCAGAAAACTGAGCTTGAAAAATTAGATCAAGAATTCTCTGATGTAAAGGTCCAGCTCGTAGGACAACTTGATAAAAACAAAGGACTTATTCAAGATACCGATGCAAAATTTGAGTCGGCGAACACCGCCCTTGTAGATCTTCAGAGGAAGCAGGGTAATTGGTTGGCCGAACTAACTCGGATTCATGGTCTTATAGCAAGTAAGTTTCTGTGCCCACCTTATTTTTTATTGCTGAGGCTTCTCTTCCTTTTGCACCTTGTGAGTTTCTTTTTATTTGTCCTTTCAGAGGATTTTCCTCAATCCAAAGCACGTGTCGACGTTGCCATCCGGAAGGTGCGCGCGAAGAGAACTAAAGCTGGCCCAATCTCAGAAGACGTCACAACTGATGAATCCTTGGCTGGTCCTGCGCCTTGCCTTAGCCCATGAGGGTCTTTGGGGTGGGGCTCCTCGGCGCTGCCATCAACACTTTTCATACTCTATGGCCGGGTGAAACCGATCCCAAGGAATTTCCGTGTTGATCAAGAGACTATGGGAAAGCAACACGCAACTCAGTTTATGGCGAGAGTCTGGTGCGTGTGCTGGAGGTGACACGGCCTTATCCTTTGTGTTGTCCTGGTACGAAGGCATTGACCTGATTGTGCTTGGTCGCCTATGCACTGGATCCAAATGGACCAATGATCTGGCCTACATTGCCCAGCATCAAGCTCGCGCCTATGATCTTATCCAATATGCTCATGGTCATGAATGGAACGAGGGGCTGAGTTTCCTCGATACCATTGATGATGAGTACATTGAAGGAGACGCAGATGATGACCAGGAAGATTCGGATTATGCTGAGGATGCCGAGGCAAACTTGGATGATGACGCCGAAGCCGAAGCCGCCAATGCCAAAGATAACATGCCTCCTCCCGCTGTGGTTGACCTGGCAGCTATTAATCTTTGAAGTGATAAACTTTTAAAATTCGTTAGATCCCTGGTATGTCGGGTGTAGATGTAATGAGCAATGTGTTATTTTGCTGCAGCTTATGCTTTTATGTCAGATTAAGTTGGGCGAAGTCCCCGGGTTTCATTTTCTTGTTCTCCCAATTTATTGACTCGGCTCACGTCTATCCTTATTCGGCGTTTGACTAACGACTCCGAGGTCCAAAAAATTGATCTAACAGTACATGAAACTTTTAGGATAGCTCAAAATAATTCAGCATAACAAAAAATAAAGTAAATACAGGGGTTATTCCGAAAACAAATGTTGACTTGATTACGTTCCTTTCCTTAGTCGTTTTTCATGTGCCCTGCAATTCCAAACTTGTTCTGTTGCTTGCCATGAAGCCAATTCTTGTTCGACAGTAGCAAGTCGAAGAGTTAGCTTTTGGTGCTGACACATCACTAACTCGGCTAAGGTGTAAGTAATTTAAGCCAGCCGACGTATAAAAAGTAAATACAAAAAAATATAATTACTACTAAGGATGTCCCCAAGTTTCTGCTCGAGGTGCTGAGGTTTCATTGATAAGCTCATTACCGACATACATGCCGACATATGAGAGTTCGAGATACATACACTTTTAGTTAAGTGTAAAATGGACGAAGTAGTGCTACGTTCCATGGCCTCTTTGATTCTTCTCCTGCCCTGTTCGCCTTGTTCTTATCCCGCGGTTGTGCATCAGTGAGGTAATACGCATCATTATGCAATGCTTTGCTTACAATGAATGGCCCTTCCCATGGGAGGGACAGCTTATGCATGCCAGCAGTGCGCTGCACCAGCCGAAGTACTAGATCTCCTTCCCGGAATACTCGGGGCTTCACTTTCTAGCTATGATAGCATCGGATATTTTGCTCATATATGGGGGATATAGACAATTCCAATTCACTCGCTTCTTCTAGCAGATCAACATTGCTTTGCCGGGCTTCTTGCACTTCGGCTTTTGTGTATTGGGTGACCCTAGGCGAGTCATGCTCTATGTCGGCCGGTAATACATCTTCAGCCCCATATACTAGAAATAATGGCGTATAGCCTGTTGATCGATTTAGAGTTGTTCTTAAGCTCCATAATACCACTAGGAGTTCCTCAATCCAGCACCCCGTTGATCTTTGAAGTGGCTCAAGGAGCCAGGGTTTTATCCCAGGCAGTACTAGTCCATTGGATCTTTCCACTTGCCTGTTCAATGTGGGGTGGGCCACTGATGCGACATCTAGCCGGATTCTTTTGTCTTGGCAAAAACAGGCAAACGCTCCTTCAGCGAAATTTGTGCCATTATCTGTTATGATACTGTGTGGATGTCCATATCTTAGGATAATGTCCTTGAGAAATGACACGGCAGTAGCTCCATCGCACTTTATTATTGGCTTTACTTTAATTCACTTTGTAAATTTATCCACCATGACTAAGATATGGATCATGTTTCCCTTGGCCGGCTTAAACGATCCAACCATATCCAAGCACCACACAACAAATGGCCAAGAGATAGGTATAGTTTTGAGTCCAGACATCGGCATATTTTTTTTGCTAGTGTACCTTTGACACACATTGCATTTCTTCACAAGTTCCTCGGCTTGTTGCAGATCACTTGGCCAGTAAAACCCATGTCGAAAAGCTTTTTCCACTTGGGACCTGGATGAGGCATGATGCCCACATTCCCCCTGATGAATATCTCAGAGAATGTCCAGCCCGTCTGCCGGATCAACACAGCGTTGCAGGACATTTGTGACACTTCTCTTATATAGCTCGACATTGATTATGGTATATGCCTTTGCTCTTCTTTGCACTTTCCTGGAGAGTACCTCATCACTTGGCAAAGTTCCATCTTTCAAGATCTCAAATATTGGTTGTGCCTTTGTTGGTACAGTATAGGCTAGGAAAAGTACTTCGTCAATTTCCATTGGATCAACCGACATAACCTCTACCGGATCAAGATGAATAGTCCCCGGGTTTGCCGAGGTGTTCCCCCAGTCAATGTCCATTGGGGCAGTTCTGGGGTTTGCTGGGATATAAATTGATTCAGATTCTAGTGAAGGGGTAATATATGGTTTTCTTAGATGGTCCAAAGGAACTCCTGGTGGGATAGCTTGCCAAGATGAACCTAGCTTAGATAACACGTCGGATGCATCATTTTCATCTTGTGGTACATGATGAAACTCACATCCCTCAAAGTACCCACATATTTTCTGGACGTCAAATCTATAAAGAGCCATGTTTGCGTCTAAGGCATCCCAATGGCCAGACACTTGCTACACCACTAGATCCGAATCACCGAAGCATTGTATATGACGTATCCCAATCTCCTTTGCCACTTTTAGTCCGTGCACGAGCGCCTCATACTCGGCCACATTGTTTGATGCTGAAAAATGGATCTGAAGAACATATCGAAACTGATCTTTCTTGGGTGAGGTAAGAACTACCTGGACCCTAATCCGTCCTTCAACTTTGATCCAGCAAAATGCAGCCTCTAGTAGTTTGAGTCCGGCAAAGGTGGTTCGTATTGCATTTCAGCCCAATCCACGAAAAAATCAGCTACTGCCTGAGACTTGATTGCGTCTCTTCTATCATATTCTGGAGCGTAAGGGGCTAACTCAATTACCCATTTGGCGATCCGCCCACTTGCATCCTTATTATTCATTATCTCTGATATAGGTGCTTCACATATGACCTTAATGGGGTGTTCCTCAAAATAGTGCTTGAGCTTCTTGGCCGCCATATAGACACCATATGCCATCTTCTGATAATGGGGATAGTTCTGCTTCGAATTGGACAATACCTCACTTGGGTAATATACTGGCCTCTACACTGACTTAACTTCCTCGTCACGCTCCACCACTGACACGGAACTTACGACTCGGTTGGTCGCTGCTATGTAGAGCAACATCGGCTCTTTGGATAATGGCGAGTCTAACATTGGTGCAGAGGCTAACATCTTTTTAGTTCATGAAACGCGCTATTTCCTTGCGATGTCCATGTTAATTTATCTGATTTTTTATTAGCTAATAAAGAGGAAATGCCTTTTCTCCCAACCGACATACAAACCAACTTAATGATGCCAGGCAACCAGTGAACTTCTGAACATCATTAAGACACTTCGGCAGTTCCATTTTCTCAATAGCTCGGATTTTAGTTGGGTTAGCCTCGATACCTTGGCTGGAGACGAGGAAACCAAGTAACTTTCCAGCCAGGGACACTGAAGGTGCATTTTTCCTGGTTAAGCTTCATCCAGAACCTCCTTAGGTTCGCAAATGTTTGCCAGATATCATCTAGGAGTGTTTTACTTTCCTTTGTTTTTATCAGAACATGATCAACATATACTTGGACATTTTTTTCCAATTTTATCGTGCAAGCATTATTGCATGCATCTTTGATACGTTGCCCCTGCATTATGTAAGCCAAATGGCATAGTGTGATAGCAATAAGCCCCATACTGGGTAATGAACGCATTTTTTATTTGATCATCCGAGTTAAGTGGTATCTGGTGGAAACCAGAAATCGCATCTACAAATGACAATAGCTCACACCCAGTAGTCGAGTAAATGACCTGATCTTTCCTCAGTAGTGGAAATGGATCTTTTGGACACACCTTGTTTAGGTTCGTGTAATCGATACACATACGCCACTCGACTACTACATTCGGATCATCTTTCTTCTTTTCCACCAGCACCGGATTAGACAACCAATCCGGGTAAAGCACTTCCATGATAAAATCCAGCTGCAAGGAGCAGAGCTATCTCATCACCAATGACCTTTCTCCTATCTTCGGCGAAGCAGCGGAGAGGTTGCTTCACCGACTTTGCACCGGGTCTGACGTGCAAAGAGTGTTCGGCTAACTCCCTTGGGGACACCTTGCAGATCCTATGTGGACCAAGAAAGATATCCCGATTCTCATGATGGAAGCTGACGAGCTCGCTTTCCTATTGTGAATTCTCCAATTTGGAATTTTTCGCGGGGTGACCCCTAGGTAGGCTACGCCAGGCCTAACTGGCCGGCTCCAGGAATGCCTGGCCGGATGGCCGCAAAATAGAGGGCCGCAACCAGGTGGACCACTCCAACCAGTCCACACTCTAGATTCCTCGGCTAGCCCGTCCTGCTAGATGGCTAGAAGAACCGGCTGGGTGGCCGCTTCCACCCGACCGCCTCGGATTCGATGGCAAGGCTACGGATAGGGTGGCACTCCTTGCTGAGCATGCCCCTAACTCCTTGCATCATCAAATAGGCTGGCGCGATGCCCCTGCCGGTGCTACAAGACAACTGCGTGAAAGCACCAAGGCTAGGTGGTGTCGGCGGACCGCTAAAGCTCCAGCTGACTGTTAAAGCACCGGGTGATGCCCAAAGCACCAGCACTGGGACACTGTAGTGCTATCCCTCCTGTACTAGAGGCTTGACTGGGTCCTGGCCCACCGGCTAGACCCCACCAGCCGGCCTGCTTTGTAAACCCAAAGCCCGAATAGTAAACCCTAGAACCCACATTGTAACCTACCTTTCCCACCTAGTATATAAGGGAGGGTAGAGAAAGGGTTCTTGGTAAGCTCAAGTTCATTCTGATAGTTCACTAGTTCATCTTCTTCCTCTAGCTCTCGATAGCAGCTAGGGAAACACCTCAAGGAGCACTTGTACTAGGCATTCGCCCTCAGGAGTAGGAGTGTTACCTCGCCAAGAGGGCTCCGAACCAGGGTACATCATTGTGTTTGCAGTATCTATGCCCAATCCGTTGCGACTAGCCACTGATAGCATTCTAATCGTCCCCTCTCATGCCATCCCCGACGGCATTGTCGTGTTCCACACCACGACAGTTGGTTCCCACTATGGGGCACAATGTAACATCCCAATTTCAGCAACCCTGATTAGTTGTCCAGAATGCAAAAATCAGGGGAAACAAAATATTTTTTCTTGTATTAATGCCGAAGTGTTTGCTTGTTGTTTGATTACGTTTATGCTTATGATTGTGTATTAGAAGATATACTCCTTACCTCAACACCAGTTGTCAAAAGCTACTTCCCAAAACTGTCTTGGCTTAATTTCCATATTCTCAAATGATCTGGCATTTCAAAACCTGAGCCAAGAAGCCTTTCCAAACCAACTATTGTAGTAGCTTATATTGATCAAACTATGGAGAGCTATAGAATACTATCTCCTAAAGTTCTCAAGATAGAACCTTCAAGATACTCTTACCTCTAGGTTTCTCTAAAACCCTTTTTATAAAACTTTTGAACTCTACTCTTGGCAATTGAACCAAGGACCTTACCTTGATCAAACTCCAACCTTTCAAAAGTTCTGATCCTTACCCCAAGCTAAGCTTAATGGTAACCCTAGTAGTAGTTGACTTGTCTGAAGATGAGTTGCCTTGATCTACTATTTGACTTGATGGCTTAGAAGTAGTATGAGATACTCTAGGAGCTCATCCTCTAGGATCAAGATACTCTAAAAAAACCCCAAACCCTAAGCAATAATACAATCTGGATCTAATCTCTAGCCACCAGGTGATCATCTAAAACCCTTAACCAGATCAATTCTGCAGTGATCCACTCTAGAAGTTTCCAAGTCAATGAAGGCCAATATCAAGAATGGTTCCCTTCTACTCAATCTACTCTTAAACCTCATCCACTTGATGATGCTTTGGTACCCTGCAACCCATCAAAATCATCACCACCCACATTCTAGTCAAAAACCCTAAATCTGCCAAATTTGGCTAAGTCTGGAATCTATTCCAACATCACCTTTTTAAATGCCTCCTTTTCTCAACCCTTCTGCATTTTTGGTAATGCACTTGAACCATATTGTTAACCATCCTAAGGACTACCAAGTCCCACTCTTTCCCTTGGTTATATAATCCTCCAACCCACTTGTTCTTGATGGTTTTGCAGGCAAGAAAATAACTATTCCTGCAAATCTAGTCAACATGCCTACTTTGATAGAAGCCCACACCACCATCCCACCTTCTCTGGGCCAACTATTTCATGGTTGTGATCTACTCATATAGGTATACCAATTCTTACTTCACTTGATCCAATTGGATCTTGGTACTTCTTAAATCCACATGGTTTTGAAGGCTATCTGATAATCTGCTTTGGCAAGCTTATTTTATTCAAAGTTTGAAATCAATTCTTGGTTAAATTAAGAAAGATAAAGCTCAAACATCTACACCATTAATATCTATATCACTTGGTCTATACATCCATATATCTCATGCCCCAAGGGGAGATCTGAGCTCCAAGATCCAACAAGGTTTTGGTGGTATAAAAATAACATCACCCTAGATCCACAACTCCTTGTTTTCCATCTAATTCAAGTTGGATTTCCAATTCCCAAGATTGAAAATGCATTCTACACATTATATACATCATCTACCTTGATAATCAAGATTTATCAAATATTATCCATAAGTATTATAGCTCCAGATCTAATTAATCTCTTTGATAGACAAAATCTCCAAAAACTTCTTCCATAAAGGAAAGTTTGGCTTTTGCCAAGGCACTTCCCCAACTTTTGGCTCAATTGAGGTCCACATATCATACCCCATCTTCCCACTTCAAAAATAATTATTTTTGAAGAGCTTTATTATTTATTTTTGCCCATTTTCTTAAATGCTGAATTGGAATAATAATTGCTTTAAATACTTTTATTCCTCAATAAATCTCGGGAAAATTCTCCCAAGTGTGTATTCACATTTGGGACCACCTCACATCAAAATCCAACAAGGTCCAAAGTAAAAATATCAAATGAGCTCCAATACTTCACTTCTGCAGTTTTTGAATAAATGGATTTAAGTGGACTAAAACTCCTTTGAAAAATCTCAAATAATTCTAGGAGGGGTACCTTGACTATATCTACCCACTAGTACCATTCCCTCACTTGATAAAGAATACATACTTGTACTTCGTTCATAACCATTAAATTGACCAATTATGCCAACTAATCAAATCCACTACTCAAACCACCTCCAACCCTCATCAAAAGTTTGACCAGCACCTCTCTCCAGCACCCATCTCACTCCTGGTCGAAACCCTAGTAGTACACCCCTCACCTGTCATTAGTACTTGGAAGGAGAGAGAGAGAGAGAGAGAGAGGGTGAAAACATTATTGCCTACCTTGGAAAAAATAAGTCTAGGACAACAGCCCCACTGTCCCTCTGCCCTAAGCACGACCCCAGATAACACCTCCACCCTTCCTCCACTGCCCTGCATGACCAATGACCTATCAGCACCCCTCCCCAAACTCCTCCTACACCATGCCCACCATGGACCTCTCCCTCCCTAAATAAATAGGCCAGAGGCCCTCCCCGCACGCCTCTACCCCTCATTTGCTTCCTCTCCACTCCACTCACCACCCCCTAGCCCCACTTCCCCTCACTCTCTCTATACTGACCAGGAGAAGAGAAGAAAGGTCTCCTCGGCCATCTCCAAGATCTGAGCATAGCTAATTCTACTCTGCTCCCCTCTCCTTGCATGTGCCATTTCCGAGATCCCTACGCCCCCCTGAATCTAACCATGTGCTTATTCCTTGCCTAGGACCATCTCCTCGAGCTGCACCGACGAGCTCTGACGAGGTCGCCTCGGTCACCATCGCACGAGCTAGATCGAGTTGCAGAAACCGGCCATGCTGCCCATCGTCGAGCACCGCGTCCTCTCCGCCGCTCCCCATCGCCTTCCCGTGACCACAGGTGAGATCCCGACGCACCCAGTACTGCCTAGGGTTTCCGCATCCCTGCCCCTGTCACGAGCTGGACAATGGTCCAGCACCGTCAATCCTGTCTTGATCCGATGGCGGGCAGCGGCCGATACCCCTTCGACCCCCGCAGCCACTGATGACCGGGTCACGCCTGGCAGGTTGAAACGCGCCACCTGCGTGCTGTCCTCGTCCGGTTGGGCCGGCCTGGCCCCGGTGCGGCCCAGGTCCCTCTAGATCTGGCCCGCGACTCCCCTGTCTTCTTTCTTTTCTTTTTCCTATATTCCAGACCTGTTCAAAGGACGTTTGGTCTAAATCTTTTTGAAAATGAAAACCCCCACCAAATGCCCAGATCTAAAATTCGTAACGACCAGGAATGTTTTCTTAAACAGGCTGCACCATTGGTTGCTTCGAATGGGATCCAGAACAAGCCTAATAAAACCCTTACCCAAAGGTATCCTTTTTCACTAATAAAATCTTCCTATGAGATTTACATCTCCAATTGGACTAAAACAAAATGTCTCTGATAGGTATTTGAAATACCCATCTGTGGGAATTTGTCTCATGCTAAGTGGAGCATGGGTTTCCCTGTAGTAAAAATAACAAGAACAATCCTTTTCTATCTTCAGGATTTTCCCTAGGCCAAACTATAAATTGTTTTCACCTGATTCCAATTCCCAGGGAAGTGGTACATCAGGATATGTCAAAACCCAGGAGCTGAAGAATTATTGAGTTTCTGAGGATTTCTAGTGAATTAAACATTTCTATGTGTAGTTTTTTCACTAGAAAAATCATCACAGTAAATCCGCAACTCCAAAAAGGTTGATTCCAATTTCTTCAGAAAGGTATTCTATGTACCTACCATGATTCCTTAGAATTAAACTAAAAGCTTCTTTGGTTTTAGTTTGGTGAAAAAGACAAAACAGCTCCAAAACTTCCTTTGGAATTTTCTAGAGGGCATTCTGGTAATTTTTCTGACATGATTTCAACTCTCAGTGAACAAGTACATAAAACCCTACTGAACCATCCAAGTAAATAATCTTTGGAGCTCCAGACCTTTTCTGGTGAATTATTTCCTAAAACTAGAGCTTTTATCACTTGAATATTCATAAGAAATTAAAGAAAAGTGATAAAATAGTGAAACCACTTTTGTTGGTTCCATTTCATCAACTCCTATCTGTTGGTATCATTTTTACACAATGGTATCATATAGAATATGTCATTGGTCCAAAACCCCTCTTAGGTAGTTCCTCGGCTATGAATCCTAAGGGGATTTTCTTCCATATTTTCAAGACAAGGCCAATCTTATTAAATCCATTCTTCCTAAGACTTAATGATTTGTAAAATTGTATTGTTCATTGTTTGTTGTATGTATTGGTGCTTGTATGACTTGTATTGATTGTGCCCTTTTGTTTGTTTACATGTGTTCCCTATCGATGATAGTTGCGATTATATCGGAGAGCAGAAGAAGACAGTTTTTATTGGTATTGGTATTCTTGGTTATTTAAAGAAGAAGCCCAGGGACATATTTCCATATTGCAAATCATCATGCAAGCCACCTTCTTGCTCATAAGCCTTGTCCTACTGTTTTACTTATGCATGTTTTACCTACTTTTTATGAAACTGCATTGTTTTATACTATGATGATCTGTATCTGGTAGTGGATTGGCTCCTCCAAACCATTACACTTTTGTACTATTAATTACAACCCCCGTGATTACACCTACTGGACCCTAGTAGAATAGATGGTGCATATCACCATAACCCCTTTTGGAGACCCCGTTTTAGCCGAAGCAAAAACTAGAGGATAGGAAGACCTCAGAAAAGTTTTACCAAATGTTTTATGATAAAACCTTGGTGAGGTGGGACCTCCCAAGAGATGTTGAGAAATAAAAAGGTTTTGTTTTACAAAATGCTGAAGGAAAGATGGAGGAAAAAGGTTACAAAAACACACTCGGTTCTTTGCAGTTTTGCTAGAACAATTAACCCTGTGCAACCACATTACTCTGGAATGGGACAGGGTTGGATTTGATGTTTGTCTATTCTGGTATAAGCTGCCTCGCAACAATTACAAGGGATAAAAATCCCTGGAGAGTGGGCCTTCTCACATAAGGGTCCATGTGGGACATCAACTTGGAGAAGGAACGAAGGGTCTGCGGGCCTCCACGCGTTACTATGAGCCCCTCATTGAAAGCATACACTTGGGAAGTGGAAAATGCGCTCCGATTGGTCCTCGGTACCCGACGTACCGGTGTTGAGAGGAACAACACTCATAGGGTAGGCACTTCTATTGGAGTGGGCATCTGGAGAGTGTTGATCGGTTACTCTACCCACGATGGGTGTAGATCAGGGTAGTGTACCCGGATGGTGTGGGTAATGTGTACAACCTCTGTAGAGTGTAAATCTATTCGAATAGCCGTGTCCGCGGTGATGGACGGTTGGGATGGTAGTTGTAGAGCGGTGCTGGTTTTGTTTTCAAAAAGGATTTTCGGAAAAGAAATGGCTTTGGAAATGTTTTGACCATGGGATGGTCGTAAAGGAGAAAGGTTTTGACCATGGGATGGTCAGAAGGACGAGAAAGGAGTTTGGTCGTGGGATGACCTGAAGACGGGAACAAATGGGTACCCGAATCCTAGTGTTTACAAAACTTTTCAAAAGGTTTCCAAAATGGTTTACAAAAGTTTTCAACAAAGATCTGTAGATACTATATCTACCAGAGAAACTATTTGAGAAAAGAACCTCTCTTGGAGCCCTCCTACTACCACATCCATAATGCATATCCTCTTGTTATTATTGTTAACTTAAGGTGGTTTGCGAATACATTCAAAGTACTCACTAGCATTGTCCCTGGATATTAACTTGGTCAGATATCAAGAAGAGGACGTGTCAACACCCGGATTTTTAATCCCAGATGCCCGTTATGCCATACCTCGCAATCCCAGGATTACCATTTTTGCGAGACATAACAGATTGGATATCATAGTACATCATCCATTACAAACCATGCATAAGGTCTTACACAAATAAGGATCTCATGATCTAGTCTTAATACAACAAGCAGCGGAAATAAAAGATAAGCGTAGCGGTGGGGTCCATCTTCAGGGGCACAGGCAATGCTGACGGAGGCAGATAGTCCTAGTTAGCATAGCTGTCGTGCTAGCCATCATCTTGGTAGTCTCCTTCATAGTCTGGCCATGAGAATAGCCAGGGACAAAAGTCATTTTGAAAACACTTGACAACGAAACAGTATGGCCATTCCAACTGTCCATAACCACAGACGCGGCTATTCGAATAGTTTGACACTCTACAGAGGTGGTACACTTTCACCACAAGATTCAATACATCTGTCAGGGATAACCCTGAATCATCATACTTAGTATGCAGATAATCAAACATAACCTTGCCTTTACACACCCTAGTATAAGCACCTCTCCTATGAGCATGGCCTCCCAACCATGACCATCTGTCATCTTGGGCACTGCATAGGTGGACAACATTGAGAGGTAGCCTCTGCTCAAACCTCTCCCGCGAGGGAACTAATACTAATGCATATAAACTTCCGGCTAAGCCTTACCCAATTCACGTAATGTGGTTGTACGATAAATTTGGAATGGTATCTTATCCGAATCCAACCATCAGTTTTATAAAAGGGTTAATGATCATGCCTCAACATTTTCATCTTCATAAACCATTTGTGTTTCTCAACACATGTCAAAACATCTCAATAGAATGACTCATCATTCCAAGGTTTTCATAATTCATTTTCACCAAGTGCTCCCATCTATAGTGACTCAAGTTTTTATCTACTATAAACTACTAAGTTAAGAGTGTTCACTAAGGTGGAAAAGATGGGATCAATCTCATGCAATAGAATGACATCTAAAGGATTCTATATAGGCCAAGTTTTATACTCTTTATGCTACCTTCTAAACAAGTAAAGACCTTTGGGTAAAGTAAAGGAAGTAAAGCTTGGAAAATATTACTTGGGGTAAGTAAAATAGTCAAAGTGGTATAACCAAAGCATGCCTAATGCATTTTCTTAGATTATCTAGCTTGCAAGGGTTAGCTTGCATTGTTAATGGTGGCTTGACTTGGTTGGTGCAGTGGTTGAACTTTTCTTCTTCTTCTTCTTGGTAGAACTCCTCCTCCTCGTAGATTTGGTCAGTACTATCGTCTATAAATACATACGGAGTACACAATCACCAAACAATACTTAACTAGTCTAATTAGCACTCTAAGGCATATAGATGATGATCTATTATCATCACAAGCATCACAAGTTTTATCAACTAGTTTCCTTCTTTTTATTTTAGAAAAGTAATTTCTACTCATTGAAAATTTAACTAAGATTTAATATTCACCACTTAAAATATGGGATCATGTAGACACATGTCATCACCACACATTCTAACATGTGGGAATGTGATTTAAAGGTTGGATCATAATTACTTTGGTTTAAGTTCATTATTTAATGATTTAAAGTGACTAGAAATGCCTATATAACATTATTTTGGTACTAGTACAAAGTCACTACATGTAAACTTTAATATTATTACATACTAAGATAGGTATGGTGAAATGTGATTTTTGAGAGTTGGAATCAACTCAAAAGCTATCTTGGTTGATTTTATAAAAATGTTGCAAGATGCAACTCCTTCTGTCTTATTATTTTTACTAGGAGAGATCTCTAACTCTAATTGAATCACTCCATTTGGATTTATAAATCTCTCTGAATTGAATTTCAAACTTAGAGACAGAACTAGGTTTAAACTAAAAAGAAAAATCCTAATTCACACTAACTGGGTCGCGCGGGAAAGATAATTGGCCGGCCTAGTGACACTCCGCGGCGGGGGGCTCAGCTGACGGGCGGTCCACCGGTCAGCGGCTCATAACACGCAAAGCGGTACGGGGCGATATGGGTCGTTGGATTAGAACTGGGATCGACGGCTAGGGATCGTCGTCGACGATGAACAAGTCGTCGGCGAGCTCTAACCCTAGCGGCTCAGTGGGGGTGCATAGGGGGCGTACCAGGGCTCCAGCGACGACGTCGAGGCGGGCAAACATACTGGTGGTCGACGGCGAGTTCAGGGGCAGTCGAGGCAGCTCCAGGGGTGGTTGCAATCAGTGGCGCCCTTCTCCTCCAGAGGCGGCCTACTCCGATGCAATTCCGGTGAACTGCTGCTCGCCTTGCTCCGGCTAGAGGTGTGGGATGGTCAGTGAGGTGAGGGGAGGTGAGTGGTGTGTCGAATGGGGCTGGGGGTGCCCTCCTTTTATAGGCTCGATGACGGGATAGCACGACATGGCCAGGCGACGGTGGCGACATGGCTACGAGCTGCTACCGGCATGGCTGCGAGCGGCGAACAAAGCGCAGTTTCCTGGCGGTGCTCTAGGGTTTTAATGTGGGCTTAGGGGCGGTGGTATGCGGTCGGGCATAGCTGGCACTCTAAGCGGCAGAGGCGGCGGTGTCCACGTCGAGCGGTGGCTGTGTTGCGTTGGGCGGCGAACGGGCATGTCCGGCGTGCTCCCTGGGTCGTGGCGGAGCGGTGGGTGCAGGCTGCGGTCGAGCGGCGGCTTGTGCACGCGTGTTAGGCGCGGCACTCTGGCGTGTGCTCGGCACGGTGCAGACAGGCAGTGTGCGGCGGTTTGGCGGTGGTCCACGCTCTGGCTTGGCTCGGGGAGGGGACAGTGGGTGGCGGTGAGGTGTGAGCTAGCTGCTAGACATGGTGAGAGAGAGGGGGACGGTCTGCTGCGGTGGTGACCAAGTTGGCTGGCGGGTTGGTGCTCGGCATGGCTTGGCCATGCTGCTAGGGGTAGGGGATGGGGTGATAATGGCATGGTTTAATCAAGGGGAGACAATGGGAGTGCTTTGAGGACAATTGTGTAGGGAATATGCCCTAGAGGCAATCATGGTTGATGATATTTCCTAATGTATTCATAAAGTTATGGTCCATGTATGAACTACTGATATGTATCATTGAATATGTGATTCGATTGTGGAACTGCATATTCATGTTGTTCATACTAATTGCCTTGGTCATCGAGATTGTGCTGGACACACAACTTAGACCAATGTGAAAGTCCGCAGATGACTAGGTTCCACTTGTCATGGGCATGGATATGCTATTTCGACTTACACGGATTCGGCTAAGGAGTTTAGCGAGTCGGACTGACCCATATTGAGATGCAACGAACAAGTCGTCATTTGCATGTCTCAATCAATGTAATCCTTAGACCTGAGGTTATTGCACAATCCGAGTTGAGGATCTCCGACTTAGGTTCTATCAAATGCTGTTCCGTCACTGGGCAGTTATAAAGGCGGAGTTTAGGTCGACTGAGAATCAAGCTGCGTGATGTAATAACCAAGACGGGATTTTGCCCCTCCATCTGGAGAGATATTCTCTAGGCCCTCTCGGAAGATATGATTCGGAAAGCATGGCCATGCGCGTCACGGTTAAGTGTTAACCGAGGCAACCGACTAAGAGTTAGTTAGATGAATCACTTATCTCGGATCGGGAAAGAGAGTCGGACTATTTAAGGGACGACGATCATTCGCCTATAGTCCGACAAGCTATATCGTGAGGCAAAAGGGACTCAGACGAAAGTCGCATTGGAAGGTATCTCGTCATGACTTATTGGTACTTGGGAGTTGGCACGTTCTGCTAGGAGCCGCTACCAACTGATCAATCATGGGTGAGACTCGGAATCGTGTCCGGGTTACCATGAGCCTGTCAGGTCACACACTTAAGAGCAGGAGCAAGTTTGCGTTAGAACCAAACAGGAAACCTAGTTGGGTTGGACCCAAATAGAGACATGGACTTACTCAGCAAGTGAGACTTGCAGTGGCTAATATAGGCCTTTTAGTGAATGGGCCACAAGTGAGTGGAGCCCACTTTCACTCCCTATAAAAGCTAGGGCATAGGTGCTTAGAGCAAGAGGTTAGGTCACTCCATGTGTTGCAAACCCTAGCCCCTGTCCGTCCTGTTGCCGCCATACCGGACCTAGCAGTCCATCGCCGGCGCTCCTCCTCGTATGTGTGGATACCGGTGGAGGTGCTGTACGTTCAACACTTCGACGATCGTGAAGAAAGAACAGATCGTGGATCGTGGAACCGGAACGGATCGCGAGGACTGCACTGCATCAAGCGACATGCTTCATCAATTCCGCAACTGTGCGTCTAGTGGTAATCCTTGTGGCCTTCTACCTGAGCTTGATCTTGGGATCACCTCGTAGGGAAAAAGTTTTGTTTATCTCTACGTGGCCCAACAGTGGTATCAGAGCGTTAGCTTCTGGTTTTAGGCTCGAGATCGCGCATATGTGATATGCGGTTGGCGTTAGATTGGATCTAATTGCAGTCTTGGTGGTCGATCTATGAGATAGATCTGTTTTGTACAAAGGTGATTGGATCAACTGTACTCAGGGGAATGGATGATCTGGTTTCCGTGATCTAACTGCTGAGGTCGTGGAACGACATACCCCTACCGGTCGGTTTCTGCCATCGGGACTGCCGGCTTCGCCCTTTCGTAGCGCCTTAGATGTCGTTGCGAGTTTTCACAACGCCGGTAGATATCGTATCTATGTATAACTTGTTTTTGCAGGATGATGTTGTGAATGGTATGGCTTATGTCCATGTGATGTGTGTAATCCATACGTGATCTGCGTATCACGGTTTTTGTCAGCTGGCTGGAGCCTATAACGGCCTGCATGTCGGATTCTCTGTGTAATTTGCATTACAAGCTAGCGTAGCTGTTTGGAGAATCCGAAAGGCATGCAAGTCGGTGTACAAGTCGGCTACATGGTGTAATACAGCACGTGACAAGAGTTGACACGAGTCGGATTACAGGCTTTATGGAGATGGAGAT
Organism: Avena eriantha; assembly: GCA_910589775.1. Classification (NCBI taxonomy): domain Eukaryota; kingdom Viridiplantae; phylum Streptophyta; class Magnoliopsida; order Poales; family Poaceae; genus Avena; species Avena eriantha. Next base: position 235,822,150 of record OU342745.1, read on the forward strand.
TGCCATGAAGAGAGCCATACCATTTCACATTATAATTGCTTGATTTTGTGTTATTGTTATGTCTCTGTTTTACCTCTATTAGATAGTTGGTAGAAAGTAATACCTCAAATAAGGTCTAGTCGGTTTCCCCGCCAGTGCTGCACCATCACAAGTCGGACATTTTTGGTAGTGGGCTCATAAAATTGAGGTGCTATCAATTCTTTCTGACTAGGTGGGTTCGAGTCGGACTCTTACAACGGAAGCACTTGGTAATCTAGACAGGTCTATCACAACGGTTGTGGGACTTGGGGAAAAGTCGGATGGGAGCCGGGGCATGTGATGCCACCCATCCAACAGGAGTCATATGAGATACAATTGACAAGGAGTTGTCTACCTACATCACTTGATGGCTAGCTCTGATGCTAAAGCTCACTAGTCGACTTGCTTATTTAGGGTCCTGAATCACTAAGTAACCATCGGAGGGATGTTGGTTCTAGTGGGAGCATAAATATTAAAGTGTGTAATATGCTTGCTCTTTTATGGATACATGTCTTCAGTGTTTTGCATATTTTCTGTTGTAGATCAATGGCACCTAGCAGTCTTCCTCAGATTTCCAGTTTTGCTTTGAGAACCATAGAGAAAGATAAGCTGAATGGAACTAATTTCACCAACTGGTATCGTAATCTGAGAATTGTTCTCAAACAAGAAAAAAGGGATCGTGTCCTAGACAACCCACTTCCAGCTGAGCCGGATGAGAATGCGACTGTCGCAGCCACCAATGCCTACCATCCGATTTGTGATGAATCCACGGAGATAAGCTGTCTTATGCTTGCTCACATGGAACCGGACTTGCAGCAGCAGTTTGAGAATGTTGAGGCCTACGATATGATCGAAAGCCTCAAAAGTATGTTCCAGGCTCAGGAAAAGACTGAGAGGTATCAAGTCTCTCAGGCTTTGTTGAGCTGCAAGCTTAAGGATGGAGATCCCCTGAGTCCGCATGTGATCAAGATGGTTGGTTACGTGCAGTCTCTGGAAAGACTTGGCTACCCCATAAGCAAAGAGTTGACTATAGACATAATTCTGAACTCTCTTCCTAGTGCGTATGGTCAGTTCATATCGAACTACCACATGCATGATATGGATAAGAAGCTCACTGAATTACATGGGATGCTCAAGCAGGCTGAGGCGGATCTCAAGAATGGTGCCAGTCAAGTGTTGATGGTACAGAACAAGGCTAAGTTCAAGAAGAGTTCTTGGACTAAGAACAAGAAGGCAAAGTCGGGAGGTAAGGCAGAGGACCCAGTCCAAAGCGCTTCCTCAGGGACTAAGCCATCTCCTACAGCCAGATCCACTTGCTTCTACTGCAAGTCGGATGGCCACTAGAAGAGGAATTGCAGCAAGTATTTGGCTGATAAAGCCAAGAGTGGAGGTGTGACTTCCGGCTCAGGTACGCTTGTTTGCAATGTTATAGACATGTATCTTGCTGATGCACCTGGTAGTTCTTGGGTATATGATACCGGATCGGTCATTCACATCTGCAACTCGTTGCAGGGACTGGTAAGAACTAGGAGCGTTGCAAGAGGCGAGGTTGACATTAGAGTCGGAAACAAAGCGAGAGTCGCTGCGTTGGAAGTCGGCACAATGCCACTTCATTTACCTTCTTGATTCATAATGGAGCTAAATAATTGTTATTATGTTCCAGTGCTTAGTCGAAACATCATTTCTGCCTCATGTTTGATAAGACAGGGCTATGAGTCGAATATTAAGAATAATGGTTGTTCTTTATATTTGAATGATATGTTTCATGGCTTTGCGCCTGTCCGGGACAGGTTATTTATTTTGAATCTTGAGGGTGAATCTGTCTATAACATAAATGTGAAAAGGTTGAAACCAAATGATCTGAATATGACTTACTTTTGGCATTGTCGGCTTGGTCATATAAGTTGGAAACGCATGAAGAAGCTCCATGATGATGGACTCCTAACTTTGTTCGACTTGGAGTCGTTCGAGACATGCGAATCCTGCCTTCTCGGCAAGATGACCAAGACACCTTTTGCAAAGAGTTGTGAAAGGGCATCCGACTTATTGGGACTACTACATAGTGATGTATGTGGCCCGATGAGCAGGACAACCAGAGGTGGTTATGAGTACTTCATTACCTTCACTGATGATTTGAGTAGGTATGGATATATCTACTTGATGAAACATAAATCGGAAGCCTTTGAAAAGTTCAAGGAATTCCAGAATGAGGTACAAAATCAACTTGGCAAGAAAATAAAGTTTCTTCGGTCAGACCGAGGAGGCGAGTACATGAGCCATGAGTTTGATGACCATCTAAAGAGTTGTGGAATAGTTCCACAACTCACTCCTCCAGGAACGCCGTAGAGAAATGGTGTGTTGGAAAGGAGGAATCAGACTTTGTTCGACATGGTATGGTCAATGATGAGTGGGATAGATCTGCCTTTATCATTTTGGGGTTATTGTCTAGAAACTGCAGCGTTCACACTAAACATAGTACCATCAAAGTCGGTAGAGAAGACACCGCATGAGATGTGGACTGGCAAGAAGCCGAGTTTTTCTTTTCTTAAGATTTGGGGTTGTGAAGCTTTTGTCAAGCGACTTCAGTCGGACAAGCTTACAACTAAGTCGGATAAGTGTATTTTCGTGGGATATCTGAGGGAAACCTTGGGTTACTAGTTCTACAACCGAGAAGAGGGCAAAGTGTTTGTCGTTCGAAACGGTGTCTTCCTTGAGAAAGAGTTTCTCAGTCGGGGAGTCAGTGGGAGTACGGTGCATCTCGAAGAAATTCGAGAGATACCGGCTAGCAGCGAGTCGGCAAAAGCCTTAGAGGTTGAGCCGGACATGGTACCTGAGCCGGAAACTGCACGGACAGTGCGAAGATCGGCCAGATTGCGAAGTGTTCATGATGTGATGTTGTTGGACAGTGATGAGCCGGCAACTTATTCGGAAGTGATGGTGGGTTCTGATTCCGAGTCATGGCTTGGAGCCATGGGATCCGAGTTAAAGTCCATGGATGAAAATCAAGTTTGGAACTTGGTTGATCTGCCAGACGGTGCAAGACCCGTCGAGTGCAAATGGGTCTTTAAGAAGAAAACTGATATGGATGGAAATGTTTCTATCTATAAAGCACGGCTTGTCGCGAAGGGGTTCCGACAAGCTACGATGAGACTTTCTCTCCTGTAGCGATGCTTAAATCAGTTGGGATCATGTTAGCTATAACAACCTATTTCGACTATGAGATATGGCAGATGGATGTCAAAACGGCTTTCCTTAATGGAAATTTAACCAAGGACGTGTATATGATACAGCCCGAGGGTTTTGTCGATCCGGCTAATGCTGACAAGGTATGCAAACTTCGGAAATCCATTTATGGGTTGAAGCAAGCATCTCGGAGTTGGAACATTCGCTTTGATGATGTAGTCAAATCGTTTGGCTTCATCAACAGTGATCTTGATTCTTGTTTGTACAAGAAGTTTAGTGGGAGCAAAGTAAACTTTGTGATCTTATATGTGGATGACATATTACTGATTGGAAATGATGTCCAGATATTGCAAGAGACCAAGGAATCATTGGAAAAGAGTTTTTCGATGAAAGACTTGGGTGAGGCGAATTACATACTAGGAATCTGGATCTATAGAGATAGATCAAGGCGGCTCATTGGATTGAGTCAGAGTACATATTTGGACAAAGTGTTGAAGAAGTTCAACATGGAATCGGCTAAGAAGGGGTTCTTACCGATGTCCCATGGCGTAAAACTTAGTAAGACTCAGTGTCCTTCGACAACTGATGAGCGAAGTCGGATGAGTGCGATTCCGCATGCTTCCGCAATCGGATCCATCATGTATGCTATGGTTTGTACTAGGCCGGATGTTTCCTATGCTCTAAGTGTTGTGAGCAGGTACCAGGCTGACCCTGGAGAAATCCACTGGGCAACGGCTAAAAATATCCTCAAGTACTTGAGAAGGACTAAGGATATGTTCCTGGTTTATGGAGGTGAGGATGAACTGAGTGTAAAGGGTTACACGGATGCGAGTTATCTCACTGACTCGGATGATTCTCGTTCGCAATCCGGATTTGTGTTTGTAATAAACAGAGGGGCTGTGAGCTAGAAAAGTTCCAAGCAAGAAATGGTGTCTGCGTCTACGACAGAGACTGAGTATATTGCTGCCTCAGAGGCGGCAAAGGAATCCGTTTGGATGAGGAATTTCCTCATGGATCTTGGTGTGGTTCAGGGCTCGTCCAATCCGTTAGACGTGTATTGTGACAACAATGGTGCTATTGCACAAGCCAAGGAACCTAGACAACACCAGAAGCACAAACATATACTCATGCGGTACCACCTTATTCGCCAGTTCGTGGATCAAGGTGATATCAAGTTATGCAAGGTACACATGGATGCAAACATTGCGGATCCGTTGACAGAGCCACTTCCACAGCCGAAGCATGAGGCGCACCTGAGAGCAATGGGCATTAGATGCCTAGACATGTGATGTCGGAAGATTGACTCTAGTGCAGTGGGAGACTGTTGGGAATATGCCCTAGAGGCAATCATGGTTGATGATATTTCCTAATGTATTCATAAAGTTATGGTCCGTGTATGAACTACTGATATGTATCATTGAATATGTGATTCGATTGTGGAACTGCATATTCATGTTGTTCATACTAATTGTCCTTGGTCATCGAGATTGTGCTGGACACACAACTTAGACCACTGTGAAAGTCGGCAGATGACTAGGTTCCACTTGTCATGCGCATGGAGATGCTATTCCGACTTACACGGATTCGGCTAAGGAGTTTAGCGAGTCGGACCGACCCATATTGAGACGCAACGAACAAGTCGGCATTTTCATGTCTCAATCAATGTAATCCTTAGACCTGAGGTTATTGCACAATCCGAGTTGAGGATCTCCGACTTAGGTTCTGTCAAACGCTGTTCCGTCACTAGGCAGTTATAAAGGCGGAGTTCAGGTCGACTGAGAATCAAGCTGCGTGATGTGAATAACCAAGACGGGATTTTTCCCCTCCATTTGGAGAGATATTCTCTAGGCCCTCTCGGAAGATATGATTCAGAAAGCATGGCCATGCGCATCATGGTTAAGTGTTAACAGAGGCAACCGACTAAGAGTTAGTCGGATGAATCACTTATCTCGGATCGAGAAAGAGAGTCAGACTATTTAAGGGATGACAATCATTCGCCTATAGTCTTACAAGGTATATCGTGAGGCAAAAGGGACTCAGACGAAAGTCGCATTGGAAGGTATGTCGCCATGACTTATTGGTACTTGGGAGTTGGCACGTTCTGCTAGGTGCCGCTACTAACTGATCGATCACGAGTGAGACTCGGAATCGTGTCCGGGTTACCATCAGCTTGTCAGGTCACACACTTAAGACCAGGAGAAAGTTTGGGTTAGACCCAAACAGGAAACCTATTTGGGTTGGACCCAAATAGAGACATGGACTTAGTCAGCAAGTGAGACTTGCAGTGGCTAATATAGGCCTTTTAGTGAATGGGCCACAAGTGAGTGGAGCCCACTTTCACTCCCTATATAAGCTGGGGCACAAGTGCTTAGAGCAAGAGGTTAGGTCACTCCATGTGTTGGAAACCCTATCCCCATTCCGTCCTGTCACCGCCATACCGGAGCTAGCAGTCCATCGTCGGCGCTCCTCCTCGTACGTGTGGATACTGGTGGAGGTCATGTACGTTCAGCACTTCGACAATCGTGAAGAAAGAACAGATCGTGGATCGTGGAACCAAAACGGATCGCGAGGACTGCACTGCATCAAGCGACGTGCTTCATCAATTCCGCAACTGCGCGTCTAGTGGTAATCCTCGTGGCCTTCTACCTGAGATGGATCCTGGGATCACCGCGTAGGGAAAAAGTTTTGTTTATCTCTACATGGCCCAACAAATTGCTTGCAAAACCCTGTACAAAACATTGATCTAGATATTAGGTGATAAACCTGCCTGCCAAGTGTTTGTGAAAATGGCCGCAAGAAATAAACTTTGGAATTTTGAAAAGGTTTTTGGTGGGTGTGTTATGCATAAGCTTGAGACTCTGTGGCTGCTTGGGTTTTGAAAATTGATCTTGTTTGACTGGTTTTTGAAAAAGTGGGATCTTCCCATATGAAATAGATTCAATTTTAAACTGCCATTTAAAATTAGTGTTTGAATGTTTTTAGCAGATCACAAAGTGGGCCTTGGTACATCATTATGTGTACTAGCAAGGGGTGCAAAGATCCACAATTGTTTCTGTTAGGTTTTGAGTACTACGAATAGCCAAAGTAGGCATGGTAGTTAATTTGGCAAAAAATGACCATTCACTTCTTTTATTCATTTTGATTTGTTTTTCTTTGGGAAATGTTTGGGAATGATTTAGCTGATGTTTATTTCACCTAAGAATCATTTTACAAGCAATGGATCACAGAACCATGGCAATTCAAATCAACTCCTATTTAAATGCACAAACACATGAATGCTTTCATAATTTTAATTTGGAAAAGTTTTTGTTAACCCCAATTTTGATGATTTGGATCTTAATAACCTTGGATTAAATTTTTGGGATGTTACAAACATTCCCCCCTTAAACAAAATCTTGTCCCGAGATTTACAAAGAAAACTAGGAACTAAAGAGATCTGGGAACTCTGTCCTAATGTAATCTTCGCACTCCGAAGTGGCTTCCTCCTCGGTATGGTTGCTCCACTGATTCTTAAGAAACTTGATACTCCTAGTCCTACTGGTTCTATAAGCTTCCCCTAGGATACGGATGGGCACTTCACGATATGTCAGGTCATTGTTGATCTCAACAGCTCTATGATCGATGTTCTTGAAAACTTCAGTCTTCTCTAGCACTTCTAAGCATTTGCGAAGTAACGAGATATGGAACACATTGTGGATGGCTGACATATCTTTAGGTAGTTCCAACTGATACGATACTTCTCCTCAACGGTTCAGAATCTTGAAGGGCCGGATATATCTGGGGCTAACTTTCCTTTCAGGCTAAAGCGTTGGGTTCCTTTCAATGGCGAAACCTTGAGATATACAAAATCTCCGACATTAAAAGTCAGGTCTCTCCTTCTTTTGTCAGCGTAACTCTTCTGTATGGATTGGGTGGTCTTGAGGTGCTGACGGACTTTGTGAACCTCCTCTTCGGCTTCTCGGAGAATGTCAGGTCCAAAGATTTGACTCTCTCCTACTTGTGACCAATTCAAAGGGGTGCGACACTTCCTTCCGTATAGGAATTCAAATGGTGCCATTTGCAAACTATCTTGATAACTGTTGTTATATGAGAATTCTGCGAAAGGCAGGCAGTTTTCCCATTTATATCCGTATTCGAACACACAAGCTCTTAACATATCCTCTAGGATCTAGTTGACTCTCTCAGTCTGTCCATCAGTTTGCGGGTGATAAGCTGTGCTGAAATTTAACTTGGTTCCCAATCCTTCCTGAACTTTCTGCCAGAATCTTGAGGTAAATTGGGTTCCTCGATCTGATACGATGGTCTTGGGGGTTCCATGCAGACTAACAAACCTAGCAATATATAGCTCTGCTAGCTTTGAACTTTGGTAGGTTGTCTTGACAGGGATAAAGTAAGCTACCTTGGATAGTCTATCAACTATGACCGAGATTGAGTCATTTCCCCTACTAGAAATAGGCAAACCGGTGATAAAGTCCATTCCGACGGAATCCCATTTCCATTTCAGAATCTGCAATTGTTGCAACAGTCCCGCAGGTCTCTGATGCTCTACTTTCACTCTCTGACAGATGTCACACTTGGCGAGGTAGCTGCCGATTTCTCTCTTCATATTGTGCCACCAAAATTGCTCTTTCAAATCCTGATACATCTTCGTTCCTCCGGGGTGGATAGAATGAAGAGAATCATGAGCTTCCTTCATGATAACTTGCTTCAGCTTCGAATCTGCTGGCACACAGATACGCCCTTTGTACCACAGAACTCCTTCTTCATCTTCCGTGAATCTAGGTACCTTTCCTATACCAATACGACGTTTGATTCCGTCGATACTTTCATTTCCCTTCTGGGCATCCTTGATTTGGCTAATAAAAGTGGGTTGAAGTTCAATGCTAGCTAAGAATCCTTTGCTAACTAACTCAGTTCTGAACTGATCCAACTCCTCATACAAGTTTGGCTGCTTTTCTTTAATCATGGTGTTTAGCCTACACGGCAATCTGCTAAGAGCATCCTCTACCACGTTGGCTTTGCCGGGGTGATAGTGAATGTCAAGGTCATAATCCTTGATTAACTCTATCCATCTCCTTTGTCTCATATTCAGCTCTTTCTAAGTGAAAATATACTTCAAGCTTTTGTGATCTGAGTAAATCTCATAGCGATTACCCATCAGATAATGACGCCATGTCTTCAGTGCCAAAACTACGGCTGCTAGTTCAAGATCATGGGTCGGATGGTTCTACTCATGCTTCTTAAGTTGTCGATACAGATACACGATGACTTTGCCTTCTTGCATCAATACACATCCGAGACTAATCTTGGATGCATCATAGTATACATCAAACGACTTCTTGATGTCTGGCATGATCAATATTGGGGCTGATATCAATCTCTTCTTCAGCTCCTGGAAACTGACTTCACATTTGTCTGTCCATTCAGACTTCTTGTCCTTCTTCAACAATTGGGTCATGGGTCTGGCGATGCTCGAGAATCCTTCTACGAACTTGCGGTAATATCCCGCTAATCCGAGAAATGCACGAACTTGGGTTTGAGTGGTTGGGGCTTCCCATTCTTTGACATCTTTGATCTTGGCGGGATCAACAGAGACTCCTCCGGTAGACACAATATGTCCTAGGAATCCTACTTCTTTCAACCAAAACTCACACTTGCTGAACTTGGCATATAACTGATGCTCTCTTAGGGTTTCTAGTATGATTCTCAAATGTTGCTCATGCTCTTCTTCTGACTTGGAGTAGATAAGGATGTCGTCGATGAATACAACTACAAACTTATCTAGGAAATTCATAAAGATCTTATTCATGAGATTCATGAAATAAGCAGGGGCATTGGTTAATCCAAAAGACATAACCATATACTCGTATAAACCATAGCAAGTAGTAAAGGCGGTCTTTGGAATATCCGTTGCGCGAATCTAAAGTTGGTGATAACCAGTCCTAAGATCAATCTTTGAGAATACTTGGGCTCCAGTCAACTGATCAAATAGATCCTCTATCTTTGGCAAGGGTACTTGTTCTTGATGGTGACGTCATTCAACTTCATGTAATCTGTGCACAAACGATTGCCTCCATCTTTCTTGTCGACGAATAACACTTGTGATCTCCATGGCGAAGCGCTTGGTTGAATCAAGCCTTTTTCTAACATGGCATCCAACTGTTTCTTCAGTTCCACTAATTCTGAGGGGTTCATGCTATAGGGTCTCTGGGCTATGGGGCCGGTTCCGGGGATTAGTTCGATAATGAACTCAATATCCCTATCCGGGGGCATACCTGGCAATTCATCTGGGAATACGTCGGGGTATTCACAGACTACTCTGACCTAGTCAATGGTGGGCAGGGCGAGACTCTTGTTGCACTTGAATTGACGAGGTAAGGTTTCAGATATATGCTCTACTGTTACTCCAGAGCTACTGGTCATGGTGATGGCTTTCTTAGTACAATCTATCAATCCTTTATGCCTTGACATCCAGTACATACCTAGTACTACTTCCAAACCTTTGGTTCCAAGTACAATTAGGTTGGCATAAAAATCTATCCCATGTATTCTGATAGGCACAGCTTTGCAAATTTTTCTAGCTTTGGTTGTTGAACCGGGGATTTGAACTATCATGACATGCTTCAAGTTGGTTGGGTGAATCTTACTAGTGCATGCAAATTCTTCGGTGACAAATGAATGCGATGCTCCCGAATCAAACAATACTCTTGCTAAAACTGAGTTGACAGAAAACATACCCAACACTACATCTGGCCCTTCTTGGGCTTCTTCTGTGTTCATGTGGAAGAGACGACCGTTGCGGTTGTGAGAGTTCCCTGGGGAAAATCTTCTCCCTGGTTGAACACGACGCTGCTGTTGAGCTGGCGCATTCACATTGGCATTGGCGGCAGTCTTCTTGGGACACTCATTGGAATATTGACCCTTCACTCCACACTTGAAACAAGTGATCTGAGACATGTCCTTGACTGTGACAGGCACAACATTGCTGCCAGTTCTGGGTGCAGTGTTGTTGTTGTTTTTGGGAGGGGCACAATTGAAATTGTTGGTGTTGCCAGAGTTGTGATTGTTTCCTCCGGACTTCACATTGCCTCCGCTACGGTTGGGGTAGCTTGGGCAAGACACTAGGGGTCGAGTGTTCCTTGGTGCATATCCTGGTGAGGGGATGGGACGGTACTTCTAGTGACTGCTGGATCCAGATTGCTGCATCATACGACATTTGCGGTTGTCGTTTGCCTGGTTAATCTTCCCTTCCATCTGAATGGCAGAGTCGACTATCTCTTCGAGATCTTGGAAATAGATATTGACAAGGACAATCTGCATCTCATCATGCGGTCCGTTCAAGAATCTCTCCTTCTTCTTGGCCTCCGTGTTGATCTCATCAGGTGCATATCTGGCAAGTGACAGGAATCTGTCATGGTACTCCACCACAGTCATGCTGCCTTGCTTCAAGTCGCGAAACTCATCCCTCATTCTGTTGACTAGACCCTGTGGCACGTGGGTGCGGCTGAAGTTGACTTTGAATGCTTCCCGTGTGATCACTTGACCATGATTCATGTTGCGGATACTAGTCCACCAAGCTCTTGCATCTCTCGCCAGATAGTGGGTGGCGAAGAGAACTTTCTCGTTGTCATCAACTCCTGCAACTTCTAAGTTGTTTTCCATGGTTTGCAACCAGTCATCAACATCTAATGGGTTTTTAGCTTGGTTAAAGATTGGGGGATTGGTGTTCTGAAAGTTTTTGAGTTTGGATCCATGGTGATCCTAGTTTCCATGTCCTTGGTTGTTTTGGGCCATCTGAGCTATCTGCTGCAATGTTGCTAAGTTGGCTTGGCGCTCTTCCCTGCTTGCTTCACGGTCTGCAACTAACATCTGCATAATATGTAGCATTGGGTCTTCCGACGATCTGCTCCCTCCTTGGTTTCCACGAGTCATCTAAAGATTGAGATAGATACGGGGGTAAGAGGGAATCTTCTAAGGTTCAGGGTTTTGGTTTCAAAGCTAAAACTTTGAGTTTAACTTAGGTTTTGCAACTAACTTAATTTCATTCATGCAAGCAAACACACGATACAACACACACCACAACAATCAAAGGAAAAACAGATGGTTTGAAGAACCATTCTGCAAGCTATGATACCGTGGGTCCGATACATCTCAGACTACGACAGTGCTCTAGTGCATCTACTCATCGTCGATGAAGTCGGAGTCATCATCGTCAGTGTAGAAGTCCACAACATCCTCCTCCAGAAAGTCATCATCATTGCTGAGGTAAGAATCCATGTCTCCCTGGATGTCTTCACCCTCCTCTTCCTCCTCCTTTACTACAAGCTGAGCTTCCTGCTCCTTGACGGTCTTCTCAAAGTCGGCCACCTTCTTGCGAAGACGGGCGATGGTGCGATCCTTCTTTGCACGCTGGCGGTGAAAAGACTGGCGATCCTGGACAAGAAGTGAGAAAGTCTGGGCCTTCTGGTCGGCAATGGCATGGTTCTGGTTGGCTAACTCTGTAGCATTGTCCAGTTCCTTCTAACGATCATACAACAGGAAGTCGAGGTTCTCCACTTGGTGCTTCAGTGCTGGATGACTTGGCATCTCCATCGGCATTCCCAGGAAGTCACGTCTTGCATAGTGGGCAAAACAGGTTCCTTGGATCTGGTTCACACTGAGGGCACATAGACGTGCGAGAGATTCATGCATTGCCCTGCCTAATCCATCTAGCCAGTTGTTCTCTCTCACAGAGAACTAGATTCTCCCAGATGTTGGTTCTTCGATGCTTCCTCGGAGATCAGCGGTGTCTATCCACTACAAATCTCCTCCTGGGGGTCCTAGAAGTTGAGCTCCAAGAAACTCCAGATGTGGGCGCCCCAGTAACTCTGACAGTGAATCTAGATCCCTCTCGAAGATCAGTTGACCTCCGTTTCCCAACTGATAGAACTTGGTGAAATGAGACTCCATCTACAAGAATTAAGGATGCGGAAGTTAGTGAAGTGATCAAGTGTGTCAATTTTTAAGTAGTAATGTAAGAAATTTGAGAACATGAATTTTTGAGAAAGAATGAATTCCCAAGGATAAGAGAGGAAATAGTTTTTCATAAATACTCACTTTGGTTTTGAAACTAAGTTTTTGTTTGGACGTCCATTCAAAATAGGGTCTCCTATGGTCAGGATGGCTCTGATACCAACATGTCAACACCCGGATTTTTAATCCCAGATGCCCGTTATGCCATACCTCGCAGTCCCAGGATTACCATTTTTGCGAGACATAACGGATTAGATATCACAGTAAATAATTCATTACAAACCATACATAAGGTCTTACACAAATAAGGATCACATGATCCAGTCTTAATACAACAAGCAGCGGAAATAAAAGATAAGCGTAGCGGTGGGGTCCATCTTCAGGGGCACAAGCAATGCTGACGAAGGCAGATAGTCCTAGTTAGCATAGCCGTCCTGCTGGCCATCATCTTGGTAGTCTCCTTCATAGTCTGGCCATGAGAATAGCCAGGGACAAAAGCCATGAGTACTCTTTAAGTACTCGCAAACTACCACTAATAAATAGTATAGTTCTAAGTTAAAGTGCTAACTCTATGATTAACTATAAGGTTAAGTTTGAAACCTAAGCTGAGTTCAGAAGCAAGGAAAGATAAAACAAACTTCTAGAATCACTTAAGTTGGGAAGCTAGTGTCATAAACACAACCCTGTTGTGCTCAAGTGAAGATTCATCATCTCATAAGTCATTTTCAAAACACCTGACAACGAAACAGTATGGCCATTCCAACTGTCCATAACCATGGACGCGGCTATTCGAATATTTTGACACTCTGCAGAGGTGGTACACTTTCACCACAAGATTCGATACATCTGTCAGGGATAACCCTGAATCATCATACTTAGTATGCAGATAATCAAACATAACCTTTCCTTTACACACCCTAGTATAAGCACCTCTCCTATGAGCATGGCCTCCCAACCATGACCATCTGTCATCTTGGGCACTGCATAGGTGGACAACATTGAGAGGTAGCCTCAGCTCAAACCTCTCCCGCGAGGGAACTAATACTAATGCATATAAACTTTCGGCTAAACCTTACCCAATTCAGGTAATGTGGTTGTACGATAAATTTGGAATGGTATCACATCCGAATCCAACCATCAGTTTTATAAAAGGGTTAAAGCTCATGCCTCAACATTTTCATCATCATAAACCATTAGTATTTCTCAACACATGTCAAAACATCTCAATAGAATGACTCATCATTCCAAGGTTTTCATAATTCATTTTCACCAAGTGCTCCCATCTATAGTGACAAAAGTTTTTATCTACTATAAACTACTAAGTTAAGAGTGTTCACTAAGGTGGAAACCATGGGATCAATCTCATGCCATAGAATGACATCTAAAGGATTCTATATAGGCCAAGTTTTATACTCTTTATGCTACCTTCTAAACAGGTAAAGACCTTTGGGTAAAGTAAAGGAAGTAAAGCTTGGAAAATAATACTTGGGGTAAGTAAGTCCAAGTGGTATAACCAAAGCATGCCTAATGCATTTGCTTAGATTATCTAGCTTGCAAGGGTTAGCTTGTATTGTTAATGGTGGCTTGCCTTGGTTGGTGCAGTGGTTGAAGTTTTCTTCTTCTTCTTCTTGGTAGAACTCCTCCTCCTCGTAGACTTGGTCGGTACTATCGTCTATAAATACATACGGAGTACACAATCAGCAAACAATACTTAACTAGTCTAATTAGCACCCTAAGGCATATAGTTGATGATCTATTATCATGACAAGCATCACAAGTTTTATCAAGTAGTTTCCTTCTTTTTATTTTAGAAAAGTAATTTCTACTCATTGAAAATTTAACTAAGATTTAATATTCACCACTTAAAATATGGGATCATGTAGACACATGTCATCACCACACATTCTAACATGTGGGAATGTGATTTAAAGGTTGAATCATAATTACTTTGGTTTAAGTTCATTATTTAATGATTTAAAGTGACTAGAAATGCCTATATAGCATTATTTTGGTACTAGTCCAACGTCACTGCATGTAAACTTTAATATTATTACATATTCAGATAGGAATGGTGAAATGTGATTTTTGAGGGTTGGAATCAACTCAAAATCTATCTTGGTCGATTTTATAAAAAATGTAGCAAGGTGCAAATGCTTATGTCTTATTATTTTTACTAGGAGAGATCTCTAACACTAATTGAATTAAAACCAACGGGCTTGGGTAGATCTTTTCTGTAGCTTTCTAACAAAATTGGAATCACTCCATTTGGATTTAGAAATCTCTGAATTGAATTTAAAACTCAGAGACAGAACTAGGTTTAAACTAAAAAGAAAAATCCTAATTCGAACTAACTGGGTCGCGGGGGAAAACTAATGGGCCGGCCTAGTGACACTCCGCGGCGTGGGGCTCAGCTGACAGGGGGTACACCGGTCAGCGGCTCATAACGCGCGAAGCAGTACGGGGCGATATGGGTCATTGGATTAGAACTAGGATCGACGGCTAGGGATCGTTGTCGTTGACGAACAGGTCGCCAGCGAGCTCTAACCCTAGCGGCTCGGTGGGGGTGCATAGTGGGCGTACCAGGGCTCCAGCAACGACGGCGAGGCGAGAAAATGGACTGGTGGTCGACGGCGAGCTCAGGAGCGATCGAGTTAGCTCCAGGGGTGGTCGCAATGAGCAGCGCCCTTCTCCTCCAGAGGCGGCCTGCTCTGGTGCAATTCCGGCGAACTGCTTCTCGCCTTGTTCCGGCTAGAGGTGTGGGATGGTCAGTGAGGTGAGGGGAGGTGAGTGGTGTGTCGAATGGGGCTGGGGGTGCCCTCCTTTTATAGGCTCAACGACAGGACAACCCGGCATGGCCAGGCGACGGTGGCGACATGGCTACGGGCTGATAGCGGCATGGCTGCGAGCGGTGATCGACGCACGGTCTCCTGGCAGTGCTCTAGGGCTTTAATGCGGGCTTAGGGGCGGTGGTATGCGGTCGGGCGCAGTTGGAGCTCTGAGCGGTAGAGGCGGCGGTGTCCACGGCAAGCGGTGGCTGTGGTGCGTTGGGTGGCGAACGGGCATGTCCGGCGTGCTCCCTGGGTCGTGGCGGAGCGGTGGGTGCGGGCTGCGGTCGAGCGGCGGCTTGTGCACGCGTGTCGGGCACGGCGCTCTGGCGCGTGCTCGGCATGGTATAGACAGGCAGTGCGCGGCGGTTTGGCGGTGGTCCACGCTCTGGCTTGGCTCGGGGAGGAGACAGTGGGTGGCGGTGAGGTGTGAGCTAGCTGCTAGACATGGTGAGAGAGAGGGGGACGGTCTGCCGCGGCGGTGACCAAGTTGGCCGGCGGGTTGGTGCTCGGCATGGCTTGGCCATGGTGCTAGGGGGTAGGGGATGGGGTGATAATGCCATGGTTTGATCAAGGAGAGACAATGGGAGTGTTTTGAGGACAATTGGGTGCAAAACCCTATACAAAATAGTGAGCTAGATATTAGGTGATAAACCTGCCTGCCAAGTGTTTGTGAAAATGGCCGCAAGAAATAAACTTTGGAATTTTGAAAATATTTTTGGTGGGTGTGTTATGCATAATATTGAGACTCTGTGGGTGCTTGGGTTTTGAAAATTGAGCTTGTTTGAGTGGTTTTTGAAAAAGTGGGATCTTCCCATATGAAATAGATTCAACTTTAAACTGCCATTTAAAATTAGAGTTTGAATGTTTTTAGCAGATCACAAAGTGGGCCTTGGTACATCATTATGTGTACTAGCAAGGGGTGCAAAGATCCACAACTGTTTCTGTTAGGTTTTGAGTACTAGGAATAGCCAAAGTAGGCATGGTAGTTAATTTGGCAAAAAATGAACATTCACTTCTTTTATTCATTTTGAATTGTTTTTCCTTGGGAAATGTTTGGGAATGATTTAGATGATGTTTATTTCACCTAAGAATCATTTTACAAGCAATGGATCACAGAATCATGGCAATTCAATACAACTCCTATTTAAATGCACAAAGACACGAAAGCTTTCATAATTTTAATTTGGAAAAGTTTTTGTTAACCCAAATTTTGATGATTTGGATCTTAATAACCTTGGATTAAAGTTTTGGGATGTTACAGGATGAGGTTGACGACAAAGCGAGCTAGGACGTTCTCCTAGTCAGTTGCCTATAGGTTAAGGCATGGATCGACTGCAGAGACGGCACCATGCTCAAGCATAAGCTTAGCCGGGTGGAGCCCCAAACCTTGGCTCAGGCCATGGCCATTGTATACAATTACGCCCCCGCCGACGTGGCAATGAAGAAGGCCATTGTGGTAGATAACTAAGGGAATATCATTGTGGATAACTCCATGGACCGACGCCAGTCGGGTGAGCATCATATCAAATCCAAGCGGCACGGTCACGACAACCGCCACGGCAAAAGAAAGGATGACCAGCTAGATAACCAGTACGATTCCAAGAAAGTGGCAACCTTCCAAGAGGATCCGGCTGCAGGCAGCAGCCGGTGGAAGAAACCTGATGACCGGCCGCCATGACCCAAGTACACCATCAAATTGATGCTTGATGGCCCATGCAAGTTCAACAGTGGCAGCAACAAGCTGTCTACGCACATGACTCACCAGTGCCGAGGTTTGCGGATTACCACCGCCACATCCGCCTCCGCCAACCGATGGCCCACATGACAACCGTGAATGCCAGAACCACCAGGACAAGGACGATGGTGATTACCCTCGCCATGTGGGCAACTACCACATTTTCACCACTGAGCCGGAGACCAAGCATAGCAAGAGGCGTCATGATGTAGAGGTGAACGCAATCATCCCGCCATTCCTAAGTACCTAAACTGGTCTGAGCAAGAGATCATGTGGAGCAGGAAGGACCAGTCGGCTGTGTTGCCTCACCCAGGCACCTGTACAATGATCCTGGATCCCATCATCATCTCCAAGAAGCACTCCTGCAGGTTTTCACGCGTCTCGTGGATGGAGGCAACATCATCAACCTCCTGTACTGCAGCTTGTTGGACTGGCTCAGCATCAGCGAGTCTCAGCTAGAGCCCTCCAGCACCTCCTTCCATGGAGCCGTCTCGGGTCTGTCGCATTTGCCCATTGGGAAGATCCGGTTGGACGTCATTTTTGGCACGGAGGACAACTTCCGCCACGAGCCCATCTGGTTTGAGGTGGTCAACCTCTCCAGCGCGTACCACACCATCCTTGGACACCCAGTGCTCACAAAGTTCATGGCGGTGCCGCACTACGCGTACCTCAAGATGGATCTCCCCAGTCCCAAGGGAGTAATCACCATCCCCGGTTGCTACAAGCGGTCGGTGGAATGTGCGACATACGGCTCAAGGATAGCTGAGGCCATGATCATCACGGAGGAGAAGTGCATCATCATGCAGAACGTGGCCGCCCTGTAGGGAGAAATGCCGGCTGGTGAGCCAAAGCTAGCCGGGGAGGCACAGTTCAAGCCATCCAAGGGTCCATGAAGATTTTGCTCAATGAGGCAGAGCCGTACAAGTTCGTCCTGGTCGGAGACGACCTTGATAGCAAATAGGAAAGGCGTGCTTGTCAACTTCCTCCATGAGAATCGGGATATCTTCACATGGTCCCTGACATAGGTATGTTACTTGGGTGCTTATGATTTGCTGCCCTGGCTGCATAAAGGCTCACGGCCCATGAATATTCAAGTTGATGGCCCAAGAAGCATATGATGAAAGCCTTAGTTGTATTAGGAAAGAAAATATGAACCGACATTGTGTTTGTGTTGTAATCATACATATGTAACCTATCCTTATACGGATTTGAGTCCCGGCCTATTATATATAGGACCGGAGAAGCCTACGAGAGGGTTCCGAAAAACTCCCAAGCAATCTGTAATAGCTTTGTTCATCAATAATCAGGTGACTTCGACTCCCTTGTTTGCATGATATCTGATGAAATCCCCAGCGTTCTCTTTTCCATGAAACCCTAAGTCCATAACCATAGGCATTGCCGAGGTTACCCCTCGTCAATTGGCGCCATCTATTGGAAACCTGAACGCTGGAGTCATGGATTCAGCTGACCCCTTTCTATCAAGCAACAATCCAGCGAAAGCAGCACCACACCCACCCACCCTTGTTTCGGTACCCGCCGACTTCAACGGCAGATCCAATCTCATCATCGAAAGCTTCCTCTTTCAAGTGGAGGATCCCGAAGAACCGCACATCTCTGCTCCAATCTTATCAAGACCATCGGTTGAAAATCTGCGCCTACGGCGGTGGCTGCATCATCCGTCAGATCATCCGTAGAAGCCACGCTCCAGGCGAAGAAAGCTGAAGAAAACAATGAAAATACAACAGATCTAGGGGACCTTGATGGTCTTTATGACGATCTCTCCTTTGGGTCAGACCCCCAGCCAACCACACCACGTGGATCAAGGTCGATAAACGCAGAACCTGAAGAAAGTAGCGAAAGTATCGACTTCAGAATTAGAATGGCTGACATCTACCCAAAGCAGAAACTACTGGATTTCACTGATCCCCTAGACAGTGTATCATTCGGATCTAACAACAACATCACTAGTCCATACATAACATGCCAACAAGTGTGTGTGATCACGGGAACCTTCGACACCGCGTGACTCTAATAGTAACCCTATTATTAACCCCGATGATATTCTATCAGATCAATGTAGGAAATCACAGCAACGAAGGGAACCATGGAAAAAAAGGAGACCCGACGAACAACCACATAATCCAAGGAGGAGGAGAACAATGCGGAGGCGAGACGCGAACTCTCTCACTACCAGCGAAAGCATGGCAAAAAGCAAGGAAAGAAATTTCAGGTGCCGTCCCAATGACAGCTGATGCCACACACGAAGATTTACTAGCATACCAATACCTGATTCATCACAAAAAAGAGACTTGCTAAGGATGCAAAGGCAACTCAACAAAAGGAAAAGGCTAGCCGGCGAATCCAGCCTACGACAGGCACAGCTAAGCTCTACCCGAGGATCAGGAAGCGTAAGTGGGGGAGCACCACCAATAAGGGAAACATATCGATTGCAGAACATCCCCAAAGCTGAAAGAAACAAACTGACTTGAGACCTCGATCTGTCGTTTATGTCAGTGGATCAAATAGGGCACATCAAAGAAAAAACAGCCCAAGCAGCAATCATGGCTACACAAACATATCTACTCACAAGTCAACCCGCACCTGACGATCCTCATGCGGCTCTCCATCGCTCAGCTTTAATGAACCTCGGTATGGTAGGAGCATCTCTTGCACAAGCAGAACATGGAACCACGCATCAACCCGACATATCCCCACGCCGTCGCAACACCCCTAAGCAGGTGGGGCACACCCGAAGATCCCGATCACCACATCGGGTGCACCTCTCAAGGTACGAACCGCGAAACAACAGAAGAAACGACAACACGTAGCACATGAACGATGGATCAAGGGATGAGAGCCACAACTGAAGATAACGTAACAGTGACAGTGCACATGAGTATGAGTTATGTGGAGCCAGTTGTTTTACCCAGCGGATTCGTAAAACCTCAATACCTAGAGACTTCAACCTTCCGCATGACCACCAAAACTACGATGGACTACAGGAACCCGAAGCTTGGCTAGCAGATTATTTGGCCACCGTATAGTTACAGGGCGGTTCCACAGCCACCACAATGCAAAGCCTACAACTACACCTAACCGGAGCCGCATAGTCATGGCTCAGACAACTACGCGATGATTCCACCAGTAGCTAGAATAACCTTGAAGATAAGTTTATCTGACACTTTAACTCCACATTTAAACAACCCGCATCTCTGGAGCAATTGCGGGTGTGCAAACAGAAACCTAGAGAATCAATAAGAGCCTTCTTTCAACGATGGAACATCATCAAGAATTTAGCTGAAGCCATATTCGACGAAAGGGCCATTGATGCCTTCAATGTCGGCCTCTGCTGCCGAGAGTTCATAGAAGAACTAGGATGGGTCAAATCCAAAACCATTTCATATATAATGGACATAGCGAATCGTTGGGCTGATGGAGAAGACACGCTGCTTAATAAACGAACACGTTCACCCGAAGAAGATAGGGACAAACGCAACAATGATAGAAGACGGAGGAACAATGACGGACACGTGGGACCAAGTTATGTTGCAGCTAGTTTCTCGGGAGAGGATAATCACATAAACAATGATTACAACGATGGGAACCGCAATCGCAGGGACAACATCGGAGGAGGCCAATCAACACAGTGATATCAGCTAAGAGCTCAGGACCCACCTATGTTCACAATGGAAATGCTGGAAGGACCCTATAACATGCACTTTTACATCGACTCAATGGGCAAAAGATGATCCAACCATCTCATGAAAGACTGCCGAACATTTTTGAAGATGCAAGAGCTATGCAATGCAAATGCAACTGAACCAGCAAGCTGAGGATACACCACTACGCCTGGCACGTTAGCCATCGGCGCACCACCAGCACAACCTGTACACCCACCAGCAGGGCAGCCACAAAACACAACAAATCAAGGTAGTGAATACCGTAGGTCAAAGGGAGTAATGTCAGTGATTCACAAAGGGTGCCCATCCAAAAGGATTCATAAGCTAATTACATGACAAGTCAATGATGTCTACGCACTTATATTCTTGTAGACAGTTGTTGGGCCTCCAAGTGTAGAGGTTTGTAGAACAACAACAAGTTTCCCTTAAGTGGATTACCCAAGGTTTATTGAACTCAGGGAGGAAGTGGTCAAAGGTATCCCTCTCAAGCAACCCTGCAATCAAGATACAAGAAGTCTCTTGTGTCCCCAACACACCCAATACACTTGTCAGGTGTATAGGTGCACTAGTTCGGCAAAGAGATAGTTAAATACAAGTGGTATGGATAATTATAAGTCGTAACGGTGCCATAAAAGAGCTTGATGGGTAGGAAGAGAATAAAGGCAATCTGAAATAAAGAAGGAAGCAAGCAAACATGTAACATATCTAGTTGCAAACGGTGTTTCAATGCTTAGAAACAAGGCCTAGGGATCATACTTTCGCTAGTGAACACTCTCATATAAATATCTTCTCTTCATGATACTACTCTGAACTACTCTCCGGTTGGACACTCTAATCTATGGTAGGGCTATAATAGCACAGCTCAAAGTTCGCATTTCCCATCTAGGTAACCCCACACTGTCACCTTGAGCGCTAGATGGTTCCAACAAACACCACAATTTCATAGAGACATCCAACTCCAAATATAACTCATAAGAAGTATTTGTAATCTCTAGCCTAAGTGCCACCATGGTGTGCACGCTGTCACTTTCACACGCATGGGGAGAACCAAAGATCTATTAAAGCACTTGAGTAGCAAGGTATATCTACTTGATTACAAAGCTCATTATCACAATATGATCATGCATAGAGAGAGAGATGAACACATAGCTACCGGTAGAACCCTTAGCCTTGAGGAAGAACTACTCCCACATCATCATGGGAATCAGCAACGACGATGGATATGGTGGTGGAGATCGATGGAGATGGCTCCGTGGGAACTTCCCCATCCCGAAAGGGTGCCGAAACAGAGACTTTCTGTCCCCTGAATCCCCCCTTTGGTGGCGGTGGCACTTTGGAACTTTTCGTGGCTAGAGGCTGGATTATTTAGGGTTTCTGCATCGGAGGCTTCTTATAGGCGAAAGGGCAAGGTCGGTGGAGGCCGGAGGGGCCCACACCACCCCCTGGCACGGCCTGGCCTGGCTCGCGCCACCAGGTGGTGTGGCCAGCCCCTGGCCCCTCTCCGTCTCGTCTTCTGGCTCCGTGAGTCTTCCGGTGAAATATTGACTTTGGCTTTTGTCCGGTCCAATTCCGAGAATATTCATTATCTGGCTTTTCTGGAACAAAAACAGAAGAAAACAGGCACCTGGCACTGTTGCATCTTGTTAATATGTTAGTTCCAGAAAATATGTAAAAGTACTCCAAAGTGTGGACAAAACATAAGAAAGTGGATATAAAACAAGCATGGAACATCAAAAATTATAGATACGTTTGCAACGTATCAACATCCCCAAGCTTAACTCCTGCTCGTCCTCGAGTAGGTAAGTGATAAAAACAAAAGAATAATTTTTGAGGTGACATGCACCATCATAATCTTGATCAAGGCATTTATAAAACATTGATAGCTGGGATCAAAGAACTCTAAACATGAGCATGAAAGATGAAGTTCTAACAATAAGACATAGTGACTATGCATGCAACATGAAAGGATACAAACAAAGATCATGAATAACAATGCTTTGCAAGACGTTTTTTTGTTTCACATAAAGAAAGCATAATAAGAATGGTATTCAAATTGTTCCTCATAGTGTAGCAAAACATAATTGCATAGGACACCTTCAAAGTTCATAAGGGTGACTAGATACAAGTAGTTTAATAACAAGCAATATCAAAGTTATGCATCAATCAACAAGTCTTGGGACAATGCACATTAAACTAAGAATGGCCACTCTGCTATCTCAATTGGTGCATAAAGATAGAAGATGGAGACTCAACATAAAAAGTAAAAGAAGGGCCTTCATAGAAGGAAGCAGGGATTCAAGTATCATAAAGAGCTTCCAAAAATTATGGTACTTATTAGCTTTCAGCTCTCATTGCCCCTATCATAAGCATCTTGAAGTGATTAAGGTTAAAGTGAACAAACTATGGCGTATATGCTTGACAAAGTATAAGTTGGCAATCTCATGTCCCTTGAATACGAGGGCCGTGCCTCATGCCACTCAAGTTTAGTTACCGGTAAGTTCTTGTCATAGTAAGTACATGTGTATCATAGAGAACCGCCAACGGGGTACCCCTTGCCCGATGATACAGAAGAATCCCCATATCAAAATGACAAGGCAAGCAGTCAATAAGCCTCTCAACAATATTCTTATTTACCATGGGAAAATGGTGTTTTTTTCTCTCTCTTTCCTCTATTCTCATCTTTTTTTATTTGTTCTCAATCTCTATCTCTTTTTTATAAGAAGAATGCTTCATAGATTGCTCATTATGGTTACACTGCAGGTTTCCACCATGATTAGGCATGGATTAGACCAGCGGCCCAGGCATTTCTCTAACACACATACATAACTCCATGGACTTATAAGCTTCCCTTTCATTTCACACTGACGACATCCATAGACAAAAGAGCATGATATCAACTGGGTACAATGTACAAGTGCAATGTTGAAGGCGTTCCCCATGACAGCATGGTTCTGCTAATTCCCAATGTATAAGTGCAAGCATATACAACATAGATGACACAATGGTTCAAGTTTATTAAGTGCAAGAAAGTAAAGTTTGCCATCAAGTTCGTGAGAGCTTTAATCACTAATTTTCACATAAAAAGTTTAATTCGGAAGATAGATAAAAACAAGAACATACTTGGAATAGCAAATGCTAATAGGTAGGTATGGTGGACTCTTTGGAATAACTTGGTTTTATTTGGAGTTGGATGCATGAGTGGAACTCATACTAGGTATGGAGGCTAGCAAAATACTAGGAGCGACCAACTAAGAGAGCAATAATGGCCATGTTGGGGGGATACCCCCGGGTAGGGTCACGCCGGGGTATAAAGGCCGAGTTAGCCAAGGTTCAGCAAGGCCAAAGCGGATGCTGGCCGGGTCACCTCAAGGCAGGCCGAATCCTGGAGTAACCCGGACCAGGGGACGTCCACCTAATGTGGTCTCGACCGACTTAAGTCATAAGTCGGAAAGATGTATCTAACTTTCATGCAAGAACAGGTGTGGCCAGATCAACTGTGATCCGGGTCATGTCAAGCTTCTAGGAGAAGGAAGAAATCTCGCTGGTCAAAAGTAGCCCCGGTACGCACGGCATGAGCGAAGCGGACAGAGGCAGGACCAGAAAGGCGCGGCCGACAGAGGTGACGACACCAATGTCGGCTGACGCAGGTGCCGCAGAGGCTCACGTAGCCTCTACATGGATGACGCGGGGAAAAGCGACCCAGTTGGTTTACTATTTTGGGAGGAGACATATTCCTTGGAATATGCCTCCACGTATGCCCTAAGTGGAGACGTAGCCACCCCTATATAAGGAGGGCTAGGGCCTCTATAGAAGGGTTAGGTTCTACGGGTTGGTCTTGTACGGGTTAGCTAGTGGCGAGAGTAAGAGAGTCCCTTCTTCCTCCTCTCCCCAGCACAGCTCTAGGAGCACTTGTAAACCTTGGAAGTGAATCAAATATACAACTTCTGTGTGTGGAATCACCTCACTATCCCTTCCTGGATTCCCCTAGTGCATATTAGTCCCCACCTTTAGTCTATCCATGGCATCTGCCGTGACACCACCACGACAGTTGGCACCCACCGTGGGGCTAGCGGCGCTAGCAGGGGTCAAGATCCGGACAGGAAACCTCATCGGCACCGGCGAACGCATCGTCTCCGGGCTTGTTCAGCTCTTTGGAGCACTGGACTTTGTCAGCGACAACGCTGGCTGCTTCGGCACACGCCCGCTTCCACGCAACGGCCTCTTCGTCAAGTTCGGCGTGCACAAGGTCTACGTTGCTGTCGATGTGTCGTGCGTTCATCCGCGGCACGTCGTCGAGGCAGGGGAGCCACCCCTTAGTGTGGTTCACGGGGCGCGTATCACTTGCTCCCCGGACCATGCTGAGGTGATGATGACTGCGCCTGGTGCAGGCGCAAGCAAGGATCCGGCACCAGATCCGGAGGTAACGCCTAAGGCACCAAGGAAAGGTAGAGGTCCTCCACTAGAGAGGCCTGAGAATGTGCTGCGGGAAGCGATGGATAGCTTGGCAAACCCTGTAGTAGTAGCAGTAGATCCGGCTCAGGCGCAGGCCGAGCTAGAGGAAACTAGGCAGAAAATACTAGAGGGTGCGAAAAAGATAGCCACGGCTCAGCAGTCATTGAACATGACGCTGCGTGAGTACACAAAGGGAAACAAAGTTGATGCTGTAAAAGTAAAGGGGAGAAATCTCATAAGTGAAATGAACAAAGAGGGAGACACTAGGATTGAGGAGTCAGAGGACTGTTTGTCCATGGGGCTGCCGAGGTATAGTACCCCGGCTAAGAACCTCAGAGCAGCGGATGCAGCTACATCCGAGTTAGAGGGTCTAACGGGTGAAGCCCGTCAGAGACAACAAGATAGGGTCAATGAGTTGGTTCGGATCGCGAAAAGGCAAAATGAGGAACTACTCAGGGCTAACCCGGAGAGAGCAGGGGCCTCCAAGATCGTTCATTCGGTGATGGGTAACCCGGAGAAATCCCCTGGAGCCGCATCGTCTCCTCATGGTGGTCCTAGGAGAGAAGAGGTAGTAACCTTGGCCAGAAGGAACAAACAGATCGTCCCGTATGATCCAACAGGGGCAGGGAAAGGAAAAGAAGTACAGAAAAATGACGATCGACGAAGTGTGAGCCGAGGTGAAGCTGGTCGAGGTAACCGCGACCAAGGCAATGCTGGTTAAGGAAATGCTGTAAACGGCAATGCCGGACAGCGAAATTTGGCAGGAGCAGGACAACCGCAGCAGCGGAATATACCAAGGCAAGAGCAAAGTGCCCGCCGAGGTATGCAACAGAGAGGTGCTCCACGAGAGCAAGACCGGTATAACGATGGAGATTCGGAAATGGTGAACGCAGGATACCCAAGGCCGGACTATCATGTGATAGGGTCAAGATTGCGAAGCAGGGATTTGATGCCAGGTTGAAACTGGATCGACTGTATAGGTCGGAACAGATTGAGTGTCAAGGTCCACCGGGTCCTACGTGTTTTGTGCCCCGGATCATGAAGGAGCCGCCGGTACCTAACTTCCAGTTACCCAGAGGCACGAAGACGTATGACGGCAGTACTAAGCCGGAGGATTGGTTGATAAACTATGCAACAGCTGTGAAAATTGCTACAGGAAACTTGAGATGGGCTGTGAGATACGTACCCCTGATGTTGGAGGGGCCAGCAAGGGTATGGCTAAACAATTTGCCGCCCGGAAGTATTAACTGCTGGATCAATTTTGAGGAAATGTTTATCAGCAATTTCTCAAGTATGTATGAGAGGCCAAATAGGCCACAGACCCTAGCTATGTGTAAGCAGAGACCGAACGAGACGGACCGGGAGTTTTTAACCCGGTGGTGTACCGTGAGAAACTCGTGTGAGGGTGTGATAGAGTCACAGGCCATAGCGTGGTTTGCGCAAGGGTGCAGATATGCAAGCGAGCTGTGGCAGAAGTTGCAAAGGAAAATGCCAACCACATTGGCAGAGATGATCCGGATTGCTGGTTCGTATGCTTTGGGTGATCCGACTCAACCCAGGCTCATGTCAAACGAGTCAAATGAGGAGTACTACCAGAGAGATGGAGCCGGATCATCCCGGAGGAATGATTACAGAGGTAAAAGAAGAGATGACAGACCGGATCACCGGTACAATTCGCAACAAGTTGCAGCTGTGAATCAAGATCAGCCCGGAGCAGGAGGCAATCAACGTCAGAAAACTGGAGGGGGACAATGGGCACCAAGAAATGATGGCAAGAAGACTTGGACGCCGGAGCAGAAGAAATAGTGGCAAGAAAAGAAGGACCGTCCGAGGTATACTTATGAGTCGATGTTGGATCAGCCGTGTAAATTTCACGCGCCAAATCCAAGTAACCCAGCTGGACATACAACAAGGCAATGTGAGTGGATGCGTAAAATAGAACAAGGTGGTTCGGGGAATGCTCAAGCACCCCGGAATGATCAACCTCGGTAGGAGTTACCCCGGCAGCAATTGCTCTCCGGAGCGAACACGCAACAGCTAATGTTGCCTCCCCTCCGCCGAGGTATGATAACCATGAGAGAAGGGATGCAGTGCGTCAAGTAGAAAACCAGCATCAGCCGGATCAGAGGTACCCCGAAAATGAGGGTAGGAATGAGTATAGAGAGCATCATCAGAGGTACTGTGTGTTTACCACTGAGGAAACAGATCGAAAGAGCTTGCAGCGCCGACATATGGAGGTGAATGCGGTAATGCCAGCAGTGACGAGGTATATGCCTTGGTCGGACCAGGAGATCACCTAGAGCATTAAAGATCATCCCAAGGTTATGCCAAGTCCTGGTTCGTATGCGTTAGTGCTGGATCCGATATTCATTGGGCCTAACATCAATGTGAGGTTCTCCAAGGTACTGATTGACAATGGCAGTAGCATTAACATCATGTATGCGAATACAATGCACAAGTTGGGTATCTCGGAGAACATGCTCCAGGCTACAAGGACAACTTTCCATGGTATTGTGCCCGGCATATCTGGTGAGCCCATAGGCAAGGTCCGAGTTGTTGTATTGTTCGGCACGAGAGATAACTGCCGAACTGAGAATTTGGACTTTGAAGTGGTGAACTTGGAAAGTGCGTATCACGCGTTACTCGGAAGACCAGCACTGAACAAGTTCATGGAAAGTTTTCACATCAGTACTTGAAGATGAAGTTGCCCGGGCCAAACGGAGTGATTACTATTGCTGGAGATTTCCGACGTTCCATTGAGTGTGCGCCGTCCGGGTCTAACCTAGCCGAGTCACTCGTGATCGCGCAAGAGAAAAGAAAAATCCAAGAGGTGGCGGTTTTGGCTGAGTCCGTGCAGCAGTATATGCCGGCGCTAAGTAACCCGCATGGGAGTGTCTCATTCCAAGCCACTAAAGATACCAAGAAGGTGCCTGTTGATGATATGTTCCCAGAGCGCACCGTAACAATTGGTGCCGGGTTAAATGACAAATAGGAAACCGAGCTCGTCAACTTCCTCCGTTAGAATTGGGACATTTTTGCTTGGTCCACATAGGACTTGCAAGGTGTTCCGAGGGAGTTGGCCAAGCACTCTTTGAACGTGAGACCCGGTGCAAAGCCAGTGAAGCAACCTCTCCGCCGCTTCGCCGAAGATAGGAGGAAACTCATCGGAGATGAGATAGCTCGGTTGTTGGCTGCAGGATTTATCATGGAAGTTCTTTACCCGGATTGGCTATCTAACCGGTACTGGTTGAAAAGAAGGAGGATGATCCGAATGTGGCAGTGGTTTGGCGTATGTGTATCGATTACACGAACCTGAACAAGGCGTGTCCAAAAGATCCATTTCCACTGCCAAGGATAGATCAGGTCATAGACTCAACTGCTGGATGTGAACTATTGTCATTCATTGATGCATATTCTGGTTTCCACCAGATACCTCTGAACCCGGATGATCAAATAAAGACTGCATTTGTCACCCCGTATGGGGCTTATTGCTATCGCACCATGCCGTTTGGTTTAAGTAATGCAGGAGCAACATACCAAAGATGTATGCAGAAATGTTTGCACGACCAAATAGGTCAAAATGTACAAGTGTATGTGGATGATGTGGTTATCAAGACCAAGGAAAGCAAGACGCTCCTTGATGATATCAGGCAGATGTTCGCGAATTTAAGAAGGTTCCGGATGAAGCTTAACCCGGAGAAATGTACCTTCGGTGTCCCGGCTGGAAAATTACTCAGATTTCTTGTTTCCAGACGAGGTATCGAAGTTAATCCAACTCAAATCCAGGCCATTGAACGGATGGAACTACCGAAGTGTCTTAACGACGTCCAGAAGTTCACTGGTTGCCTGGCATCGTTAAGTCGGTTTGTATGTCGGTTGGGAGAAAAGGCATTGCCTCTCTATCAACTCATGAAAAAGTCAGATAAGTTCATTTGGACGCAGCAGGCCAGTGAAGCCTTTGTTCACTTAAAGAAGATGTTAGCCACTGCACCAGTGTTAGCCTCTCCACTATCAAAGGAGCCAATGTTGCTCTATATAGCCGCAACCAACCGAGTTGTAAGTGTAGTAATTGTGGTAGAGCGCGACGAAGAGGGTAAGTCAGTGCAAAGGCCAGTGTATTATCTGAGTGAGGTGTTGTCTGCCTCAAAGCAGAACTACCCACACTATCAAAAGGTGGCGTATGGTGTGTATATGGCAGCTAAGAAGTTGAAGCATTCCTTTGAGGAGCATCCCATCAAGGTAATATGTGAGGCTCCCATATCCGAGATAATGAGTAACAAGGATGCAAGTGGTAGGATTGCAAAATGGGCAATTGAACTTGCTCCCTATGCACCACAATATGACAGAAGAGAAGCAATCAAGTCTCAGGCTGTGGCCGACTTTTTTGTGGACTGGGCCGAGGTACAATACGAACCACCGCTACCAGATCCGAATTACTGGAGGATGCACTTTGACTGGTCAAAAACAAAAACCGGGCTAGGCACCAGAATTGTACTTACCTCGCCAAAGAAGGACCAGCTGAAATATGTGCTACAGATCCATTTCACGGCATCAAACAATGTCGCTGAGTACGAAGCACTTGTGCATGGGCTCAAAGTGGCAAAATAAATTGGGATATGTCAGATCCTATGCTTTGGCGACTCAGATTTGGTAGTACATCAAGTGTCGGGACTGTGGGACGCCCTTGATCCAAACATGGCGCTGTACAGATTTCATGTGCGGAAGATATCTGGTTATTTTGAGGGATGTGAATTTCACCATGTACCCCGGGTGGAAAATAAGGCTGCCGACGTACTGTCGAAGCTCGAATCAACCCGACAAGCAATTCCACCGGGGGTAGCATTAGAACACCTCAGAAAATCGTCTATCAGGCCGTCCCCAGAAACCGACTCAATTTACGTCCTGGTGGATACAGAATCCGGAGCCGTGCCCATGGACATTGACACGGGAGGTGGCGCGTGAAACCCGGGGACTGCCTCGGCAAGCCCGGGGACTGCTTCACAAGACCCGGGGACTGCTCAGCATGATCCGGTTGAAGTTATGCCGGTGGATCAGATGGAAATTGATGAGGATGTGTTCCCTGTGTGAGCAATACCAGCTTGGGCACTACCTATATTTCAATTCCTGAAAGATGGAACTTTACCCACTGAGGAGATGCTATCCAGGCAAACTCAGAGGAGAGCAAAGGCGTACACAATCATCAATTCCGAGCTATACAAAAGGAGTGTGACCAATGTCCTCTAGTGATGCGTTGACCTGGAATAAGGGCTTGACATCCTCCGAGATATACATCAAGGGGAGTGCGGGCATCATGCCTCATCCCGAGCCTTGGTGGCAAAAGCTTTCCGGCACGGATTCTACTGGCCAAGTGCCTTTGAACAAGCAGAAGATTTGGTGAGAAAATGCAATGACTGTCAGAGGTATGCTACCAAGACACATATGCCAATGTCGGAGCTCAAGACCATACCAATCACCTGGCCATTTGCCGTGTGGTGTTTGGACATGGTGGGCCCGTTTAAACCAGCAAGAGGAAATATGACTCACATTTTGGTCATGGTGGACAAATTTACAAAGTGGATCGAGGTGAAGCCAATAAGAAAATGTGATGGAGCTACGGCCGTGACGTTTCTCAAAGACATCATCTTGAGATACGGTTATCCTCACAGTATCATAACTGATAATGGCATAAACTTTGCGGAAGGAGCATTTGCGCGTTTCTGCTGGGATAAGAAGATCTGATTGGACGTTGCCTCGGTAGCTCACCCCGCTTCGAATGGACAAGTGGAAAGATCTAATGGATTGGTATTATCCGGGATAAAACCCAGGCTCATTGAGCCGCTGCAAAGATCAGCGGAGTGCTGGATAGAAGAACTACCAGCGGTACTGTGGAGTTTAAGAACAACTCCGAATCGATCAACATGCTATACGCCATTCTTTCTGGTATATGGGGCAGAAGTTGTATTACCAGCCGACATAGAGCATGATTCGCCTAGGGTCACCCAACACACAGAAGCCAAAGTCCAAGAAGCCTGTCAAAATGATGTTGATCTGCTGGAAGAAGTGAGAGAATTGGCATTGTCCAGATCCGCCATATATCAGCAAAATCTCCGACGCTATCATAGCCAGAAAGTAAGCCCCTGAGTTTTCCGGGAAGGCGATCTGGTGCTCCGGTTGGTACAACGTACTGCTGGCATGCATAAATTATCTCCTCCATGGGAAGGGCCATTCGTTGTGAGCAAAGCATTTCACAATGATTCTTATTATCTTATAGATGCAAAGCCACAGGAAAATAACAAGGTGGACAGGTCTGGCGAGGATTCTAAGTGTCCGTAGAATGTAGCTCTACTTCGTCCTTTCTACACTTAGCAGAGAAGTGTAGTATCCGAGTCTTCTCATATGTCGGTATGTATGCCAGCAATGAGCTTATCAATGAAATATTGGCACCTCGAGCAGTAACTCGGGGATTGCCTTAATAATATTTGTCTTCTGTTATTTATACGTCAGCTGGAGTAAGTTGTTCTACTTAACTCGGATTAGTAGTGTGTGAGCACCAAAAACCCAACTCTTCGACTTGCTGCTGTCCAACAAGAATTGGCTACATGGCAAGCAAAAGAACAAGTTTGGAATTGCGTAGCACATGAAAAATGACTAAGGAAAAGAACTTAATCGAGCCGACGTTTGTTTTTCGAACTAACCTTGTGTGTTTTTAGTTTATTATGCTGATTTATTTTGAGCTAAGCCTAAAAGTTTCCAAGTATTGTTAAGACAATTTTTGAAGCTCGGATTCGTAAGTCGTAAAACCGAATCAAGGTAGACACGAACCAAGCCAAAAGATTGGACGAACAAGAAAATGAAACTCGGGGACTACGCCCAAGTTAATTCGGCATAAAAACTTAGTAGCAAAATATCACATGTGTACTGGATACAATTCCACCCGGCATACCGGGGATATGATAAACTTTCAAGTTTTTTCACTTAAGGAGCAGCAGGAGGAGGGAGTTCGGCGTCATCTTCGATGTCTTCAATGTCCGAGGCATCGCCCTCTTCGTCCTCATCCGAACCATCTTCAACGTTTTCAGCGTTTTCATCACCGGCGGCTTCCAGGAAGCTCGGACCCTCAGTCCATTCGTGAATGGGAGCATATTCGATGAGGCTATGGGCGCAAGCCTTGCGCCGAGCTACCCACTCCGGGTCACTGGTCCATTTGGATCCGGTGCGCATGCGCGATAAGAGGTTGAGGTCGATCTTCTCGTACCACGTAAGTATGTAGTGGAGAACAGTCTCAGCTGCGGCGCGTCCAGCGGATTCCCTCCAAAGGTCGATCTAGGTCTCGCATTCCATCAGTTTTTCAACAAGAAGTGCGGTTCCCTCCGGAGTGTCTTCTGCAGGCCAAAACGTGTTGAAGACTCGGACTGCAGCGTCAAGGATATCCTTTCCATAGTTCTCGATGATTTCCACGCGAGATGACAGGCTGACCAACAGGTCCTCCATGTCATAGAGAATCTCTTCAGCGTCAGGCTCAACGGGAGTACCCCTCTCTCGGCGGAAATCAGCAACAGCAGCGCTCGTGATGGAAGTGCCCTCTGGAAATTTGCCTGAAAACGAGATAAGAGAAGCAGATAAAGAAAAGACATATGAAGTAACCCGGAGAAATATGCCAGATAAGGGAAAGGAACTTACGTGAAATATGGCTGAGGACCCGAGTCAACTCCCTGGTATAGTCATCACGTCTTTTGCGAAGCTGCACAAGTTCAGCGTTCGCCGACTCAAGCTTGACATTGGACTCCTGGAGAAGTTCTCGGTCCTTGGCAATTTGGAGGTTGAGGCGTTCGCGCTCTTCGGTATAGTCTTGGCCGGCCTTTTGGAGCTCGGATTGATGTTGTGCCTTCAATTTCTTCATCTCAGCCTTAAGCTTGGCGATCTCATCATCCTTAGTCCGGAGGAGGGCAAGCTCATCGTCTTTCTTTTTGAGCTCGGCCTGATGCTGCCCTGCTCATTCGAGAAAATGCAGCATCATATCAGGCACGGGCACACTATCTTCCAGCGATACTGAAATAGTTTGTCAACCCGGCAAAGTTGAGGTATAAATGTTTGCCGAGCCAAGGAGGAATGGAGATGGAAAGCATAGCAAGGTTGAGTAGATATAACTTACCCTTGATCTGATCCAGATTCTTCCTCATAAGCTTGTTCTCAGCCTCCACCCCAGCTGCGAAAACCGAATGATGGATTAGTTCGGTAGAAGAAGATGAAGGAAAATGGAGAAGTGTCAAGGAAGAAACCTACCCCGTTTCTCGTGTTCAGCGAGAAGTGCGTTATGCTTGGCGCGCAACATCTTATGAGTGTCCAGGAGACGATGAAACTCAGCGCTCCGGTGGTTGGTGGTCACCTGAAAAGAATACAAAAATACAACTTAGCCTTGTGCATATTCGAAGTGTACAAAATCCGGGCCAAGTGGAACTTAACCCGGCTCTAGGTGTGTGCATATTCGAAGTGTAAAAAATTCGGGCCAAGTGGAACTTAACCCGGCTCTAGGTGTGTGCATATTCGAAGTGTACAAAATCCGGGCCAAGTGGAACTTAACCCGGCTCTAGGTATGTGCATATTCGAAGTGTACAAAATCCGGGCCAAGTGGAACTTAACCCGGCTCTAGGTGTGTGCATATTCGAAGTGTACAAAATCCGGGCCAAGTGGAGCTTAACCCGGCTCTAGGTGTGTGCATATTCGAAGTGTACAAAATCCAGGCCAAGTGGAACTTAACCCGGCTCTAGGTGTGTGCATATTCGAAGTGTACAAAAGCTGGGCCAAGTGGAACTTAACCTGGCTCTAGGGGTGTGCATATTCAAAGTTCTCAAGGAGCTACATTAGTTTTCTAAGGAGCATCCGGCCAAGTAACAAGTTACTCCCCCGGAGGCTCGGGGACTAATGGTTATATCATCAATATCTACAACATGCTAAGGAAAAGGGGTAGTAACGTACCTCCATCATCCGACCCGCGAGGTTGATTGCCTTTGCGGCTGTGTTCATTTGAACAGAAAATTCAGCAGGGCCGAATCCGGAAGATCGTCGTTGTGGACGAACTCTGCCTTGTTCCAATTCATGACGAACTCAATCAGGGTCGGAGGGTATCGCTCGCCGCTGGGCATATGGGGCCCCACCAAGCCCTTCGCGTGCGCCTCTCTCGTTTCAACCAGGGCAAGAGCCGGGCTGGTGTGCAAAACCATCTGTTGCGCATCAGCTGGCTTGGCATGGGCGTCCTTCGATGCTGGAGGCTTCTTGGAAAGCATGGACGCGAGAGTACGCTGTCTAGCCTCGACGGACGCTGCCCTGGTGGCGTCAGGGGCCTTTTTGCCCTTGGGCTGCTGAGAGGAGGAAGTGGTTGCAGCAGATTTACCCTTGGGAACTGTCGGAGTACTTTCTCGCCGATACTAGGAAGTCTTGGACGAGGCGGAGGAGCTTGGCGTTGCTGCTGCTCTTGGTGTTGTTGTTGATGTTGGTGCTGGAGTTGGTGCTGGTACTGGTGCCGGAGTTGGTGTTGGTGCTGCTGCTGGTTTCTTCTTTGGTGGGGGTGTTGAGGTAGCCTCGGTTGTAGCTGGTTGCGGCAAAGCCAAAGTGGTGGATGCCGTTTCCTCGGCTGGGCCTGTCTCCCCCGCTCCAAGGTTGCCCCTCTCCTGACGAGGTGGTGTGGAACCCGGAGCAGCCACTGAACCCTCCGGAATAGGGCTTAGCGGGCGTGAATCGTCGCCCCGAGGAGGAGAAGGGCTGAGCCGGAGCGGCGAAGCAATGCTAGATCTGCTCTGGGGGACCTCCACCCCTGCCCTGCCGAATCAAACAGTGTCGGATGAGAAACTATAACAATGCAAGAATAAGTAAGTGGCAGAGTAAAAGGAGGCTTACGCATCCGAGGTCAGGGGATCCTTGGGCTTCCGAGCCCTTCGTGCCGGTGCCTTGGTTGCAGGCTTGGAGGCAGTCTTGTCCCCAGACTTCTTTCGCCTTTTGGTTGGCTGAGAAGGTCCGGAGGAAGAGGTTGATGCAGCTCCTCGCTTCTTCTTCGGTGCAACCGGAACAGGGTCACCCACGGCTAGGGGAGGGTCCTCATGGATCTGCCCACCGGGGTTAGCTGATGCCAGAAAAGCATAAGAAAGGGGGACAGCGTCAAAAGCTTCCATCACCTCGACATCCGAGTCATCTTCATCATCGGTCCAATCTCTAATGGAAGAGAGTTTACCGGTGGGTCGCTTCGTAGCGTCGGTCATTGGAAGGAACATCTCCTGAGCCGGCTCCTCCTCATCCGAGGTCTCCCGATCAGGCGCCCATTTGAGGGAGGGATCGGCGCCATCCTCGATGGTTTGCTGAAGGAATTGCCAAGGAGAGAAAAAATGACAGAGTTAAAAATACAATAGCAACCGCCATAAGATTTAATTCGGAGAAAGTTTGTGGCACGAAGCTTACCACGGCAGGAGGCCTATCTCGGCAGTAGTGCTCAATTCCCCACGTCCACTCAGAGGAGAAGTCCTTGTGGGTGGTGAAGAGGGCCTTGACCCGACGGTAAATCTATGTGTTGCTCAGCTCAAAAGATGAGGTACGGTTGGGGTCGCGGCCCCAGCTCATGTGACACACCTTGTGAGTGCGCTTCTGGAGTGGGGAGATCTGATTTCGGACGAATGTGATCATGGTGTCCTCGTTGCGCAACCCGAGCTCCTTCAACTCCACGAACCTTTTGTTGACCTGGTTGGCCAAGACCGTGGGCTTCTTGGGGATAACGTCCCACAACTCCGGGTTAGGAGGACCCGGAGTATAGGGGCGCAGCCAGATCAAGTCTTCGGTGCCGGTGTTCCGGACATAAAAGAAAGTCCAGGCCCATCCCTTGCAAGACTCCAGCCCGGTGACTCAGGGGAAAACGGATAGCCTCCGAGGAGAGATGGACGCAGTCCCGAACTGCGTAAGCTGCTTGCCGTCCGGGTCAAGCTGAATGTTCGGAATTACGTTGCGACGCAGGCCAAAAAACCAGATCCATAGCTCCTTCGTGGGCCATAATCCGGCATAGCCTTCAATCGTGGAGGCGAAAGTAGAGAGAGAGGTGATTGCGTTGGCAGGAAGGTGGTGCGGCTGGAGTTCATAGGTATTCAACCAATCGTGGAAAAAATCGCTGACTGGCAAACCGAATCCCCGCTGAAAATGCGACAGAAACACCACATACTCACCCGGATTGGGTGAGGGGGCGAGTTCGGCGGAGGCGAGGCATGCGGTGACGCTTGCGGGGATGCGCCGGGTGCGGTAGAGCCAGTCCAGGTCATCCTGGCAGACCCAGGATCCGGCCCACGCACCGCGGTCCGCCGCCACAGCATCTTCCTCCATCTCCTGCTCAGCGACGGCGAGCTCCTCTTCGGTCATCTCGAGTTCGCTGCCCTCACTGGTGCTAGCGGCGGTGGGGGGCAGCGGCCTGGACTGATAGCGACCCGTGGCAGAGGAGGTGCACAGCAGTGGCGGCGACGCAGATGCATGTGAAAGCAGTGCGGCGGCGGCGCTACTACTCAATCGCGGTGGCGGCGGTGCTGTTGCGGGAGAAAACGAGGAAGAAGAAAGGGCAGAGGGGAGCGGAAATGGGGAAAGGACCCAAGGGGCGCACCCCTCCCCTATTTAACTGCTCCCTCTGTGAGGAAGTGGGATCGCGTTTGTGTGGCCGTGTACACACCGGATTAACCAATCAGCATCAGGCCACACGAAAGGCCATAGGGCGCAGTGGATCCCATGACGCGACGCATTTATGCAGTTAACGAGGAGCCAGGCGTGACGTGACGCGCGCACAGTAACTCCTGATAGTAACTGCGGCGGTTACTATGGCTGGCCCTTAAAATGAGGCAATGTGATGATCAGCCTACATGTGGGGAAACGTACGAGAGAAGGAAGAACAACCCGGATGAGAATGTGGTACCCCGGCCAGCAAGTGAAAACTTGGAATGTGCCAAGGGAAAGTAAATCCATAGAATCCGAGATAATGTGGTAACCCGGCCAGCAAGGGACAACTTGGAATGTGCCAAGGGAAAGTAAATCCATAGAATCAGAGATAAGGAGGAAACTCGGAAATAAGATCCAAAGCTTAGTGAAATGGAACCTGATGTGGCCTTAGCGGCCAAGGCAGCTAAGACCGCACCAGCTTCGGGGACTAATGTTGGGGGGATACCCCCGGGTAGGGTCACATCACGCCGGGGTATAAAGGCCGAGTTAGCCGAGGTTCGGCAAGG
This sequence comes from Avena eriantha, assembly GCA_910589775.1. Classification (NCBI taxonomy): domain Eukaryota; kingdom Viridiplantae; phylum Streptophyta; class Magnoliopsida; order Poales; family Poaceae; genus Avena; species Avena eriantha. The sequence continues at coordinate 235,859,300 of OU342745.1, forward strand.
CCAAAGCGGATGTTGGCCGGGTCACCTCAAGGCAGGCCGAATCACAGAGTAACCCGGACCAGGGGACGTCCACCTAATGTGGTCTCGACTGACTTAAGCCGTAAGTCGGAAAGATGTATCTAACTTTCATGCAAGAATAGGTGTGGCCGGATCAACTGTGATCCGGGTCATGTCAAGCTTCTAGGAGAAGGAAGGAATCTCGTTGGTCAAAAGTAGCCCCGTTACGCATGGCATGAGCGAAGCGGACAGAGGCAGGACCAGCAAGGCGTGGCTGCAGAGGTGACGACGCCAATGTCGGCTGACGCAGGCGCCGCAGAGGCTCACGTAGCCTCTACATGGCTGACGCGGGGAAAAGCGACCCGGTTGGCTTACTATTTTGGGAGGAGACATATTCCCTGGAATATGCCTCCACGTATGCCCTAAGTGGAGACGTAGCCACCCGTATATAAGGAGGTCTAGGGCCTCTGTAGAAGGGTTAGGTTCTACGGGTTGGTCTTGTACGGGTTAGCTAGTGACGAGAGTAAGAGAGTCCCTTCTTCCTCCTCTCCCCAGCACAGCTCTAGGAGCACTTGTAAACCTTGGAAGTGAATCAAATATACAACATCTGTGTGTGGAATCACCTCACTATCCCTCCCTGGATTCCCCTAGTGCATTTAGTCCCCACCTTTAGCCTATCCATGGCATCTGCCCTGACACCACCACGACAGGACATAATCATGCAAAGAGACAAAACATTACTAATTAAAGCATAAAGTGATATTACAAGTGGAAAACTAAATGATCATCAAGGCTATGGTGACCTGGTATAGTCTTAACATGGTGTGAGCATGCGCAAAGTCAACCCAAATAAAGCATCAAAGGATAATACCACAATACTATGATTTTAATATGCTAAAACAACGCATGATTCTTTCAAGGCACACAATGCAATTTCAATTGTTTATAACATGTCATGCTACAGCAATAATCACTAAGCATAAAGCCAAAAGAATATCAAGCATGACATGACAAAGCCTAAGCCACAGTCAAAATTAAAACTCCTTTAATACCACTTAAGCATGAACCTTCCTACTCTTTTCCAACACCAATCGAATTATTTGAAACAACTCACAAAGATAATAATAAAGATTAGTGAGCTTGTCTCACAAATCCAAAAGGAAGAACTAAAAAGATCTAAGCTGAAAGCACAAGAAAACTAAGGCTAAACACAGTGCTAGCAAAAGAGAACACTCATAAAACAATAAGAATAAAAACTAGAGTGTTCTAAACGATGAAAGCAGAGTGTGTCCCTCTCCAAAAAAAGTGTTGGGATCCAACCAACTTATTGCAGCAAACAAAACAAAAGAAAACTAAGAACAAAAACAAAGACGCTCCAAGAACAACACAACAGTGCATGAAACAATAAAAACGAAGTGTCTAGAAAGACCTGAGATTTTTATTGATGAAGAAGGGGATGCCTTGGGCATCCCCAAGCTTTGACGCTTGTACTTCTTGGATATTTCTTGGGGTGACACGGGTGGCATACCCAAGCTTGAGCTTTTGTCCATTCTTCATCTCATTACATCATTCTTTCCCTACACCTGAAAATTTCCTTCATATAAAACTTCACACAATCTTCATTAGCAACATTAGTGCATTCAAGATAATAAGTCTTTAGGTTCAGTTTTATCACAAGTAAAACTTCCATTAAAACAAAAGATATTGTAGCACTTCCTTTAAAAAGTTCAAGTGATCAAAGAGAACTCAAAGAGAAAGATATTAAGAGGCAAATGCAAATAATGGCAGAAATCTGTCAAAACAGACCAGCTGGTAAAAACCAATCTTTTCAAAGACCTTATGTTACTCAAATCGAAAAGTGTTGAACTAACGAAAGTTGGATAACAATCTGGGGCAGAAGCACAAATAATTACAGCTCAAACCTACGTACATAGATTTTTCAAGAATTTTTACAGCGAACCACAAAAATCTGATTCGGGACAGCAACTTTCACAAGTCTTACTTCTCTCTCATTAGAGGTTACTCTTGGCACAAAAACCACACAAAGATGATAAGGATCGGTTATTACAGAGATAATAACATCCAAGACTCAACAAAAACTTTTGGATTATCTCCCAATAAGTACTTTACTTTAACGCCTTTAAGTTAGGCGTGATAGTTTGAGAAGATGCTCACATAGGAAATACGAATTCAAGTAAAAGAGAGCATCAAGAAGCAAATTCCAAACACATTTAAGTCTAATCCACTTCCTATGCATAGGAATCTTGTAAATAAACAAGTCATGAAAGCACAAAGCAACAAGCATAGGAAAGCAAAACAAGTGCAACTTCAAAAATTTCAACATAATGAGGGGAAACTTAATATTGTTATGATACATAAAACCATGTTTCCTTCTCTCATAATAGCTTTCAGTAGAATCATGAATAAAATTAATAATATAACTATCACATAAAACATTCTTATCATAATCCAGATGCATAAAACAATTATACTCTCCCTATAAGCATAGTCATTCTTATTAATTGTAGTGGGAGCAAATTCAACAAAATAGCTATCATTGTTATTCTCATCACCATAATCATCAAATATAGGAGGCATATTGTAATCATAATCAATTTTCTCCTCAATAGTAGGTTGACTGAAAATATCATACTCATCATTGTAATCATCATATATCGGAGGCATAGTATCATCAAAGTAAATTTTCTCCTCCGTGCTTGGGGGACTAAAAAGATCATTTTCATAAAAACTAGCTTCCCCAAACTTAGACTTTTCCATAGCATTAGCAATAATGGTGTTCAAAGAATTCATACTAATAACATTGCTATTAGCACGCAAATAAAGTTCTATAGGTTTTTTCATTTTCTCTTCAAACACCTCATGTCCTAAGTCAAGATAAATACTATAAAGTTCTCTAATTTTGTTGTTGTTTTCCATTAAGCCTAACTAGTGAAAATAAAAACAAGAAACAAAAAGATATAATTGCAGAATCTAAGGAAATAACTTCGAGCACTCACACACCAGCAACCGCACTAGAAGATAGCTTAGTAGCCAGAGGATGTGAGTACCTTTTACATTACCTCCCCGGCAACGGCGCCAGAAAATACTTGCTGGCGCGTGGTTGACGTGGGAGCTTCTTCTTCTTCAGTCCCCGGCAACGGCGCTAGAAAATAGCTTGATGTCTACACACTTCTATTCTTGTAGACAGTTTTTGGGCCTCCAAGTGCAGAGGTTTGTAGAACAACAACAAGTTTCCCTTAAGTGGATTACCCAAGGTTTATCAAACTCAGGGAGGAAGTGGTCAAAGGTATCCCTCTCAAGCAACCCTGCAATCAAGATACAAGAAGTCTCTTGTGTCCCCAACACACCCAATACACTTGTTAGGTGTATAGGTGCACTAGTTCGGCGAAGAGCTAGTGAAATACAAGTGGTATGGATAATTATAAGTGGTAACGGTGCCAGAAAAGAGCTTGATGGGTAGGAAGAGACTAAAGGCAATCTGAAATAAAGAAGGAAGCAAGCAAACATGTAACAGATCTAGTTGCAAATGGTGTTTTAATGCTTAGAAACAAGGCCTAGGGATCATACTTTCGCTAGTGAACACTCTCATATAAATATCTTCTCTTCATGATACTACTCTGAACTACTCTACGGTTGGACACTCTAATCCATGGTAGGGTTATAACAGCACACCTCAAAGTTTGCTTTTCCCACCTAGGTAACCCCACACTGTCACCTTGAGCTCTAGATGCATGGTTCCAACAAACACCACAATTTCATAGAGACATCCAACTCCAAATATAACTCATAACAAGTATTTGTAATCTCTAGCCTAAGTGCCACCATGGTGTGCACGCTGTCACTTTCACACGCATAGGGAGAGCCAAAGATCTAGTAAAGCACTTGAGTAGCAAGGTAGATCTACTTGATTACAAAGCTCATGATCACAATATGATCATGCATAGAGAGAGAGAGAGATGAATACATAGCTATTAGTAGAACCCATAGCCTTGAGGAAGAACTACTCCCTCATCATCATGGGAATCAGCACGGCGTTGGACATGGCAGTGGAGTCGATGGAGATGGCTCCGGGGGCACTTTCCTGTCCCAGCAGGGTGCCGAAATAGAGACTTTCTGTCCCCCGAATCTCCCCTTTGGTGGCGATGATGCTGTGGAACTTTTCGTGGCTGGAGGCTGTTCGACTTAGGGTTTTTGTATCGGGAGGCTTCTTATAGGCGAAGATGCAAGGTCGGTGGGTGGACCAGGGGCCCACACCACTTGGTGGTGCGGCCAGGGCTAGCCCTTTGTAAATAATGCCAGGGCAACATATCAACAGATGATGCAGAATTGCATAGGAAACCAAATAGGCACAAACATACAAGTGTATATCGACGACGTCATACTTAAATCAAAGCAAGGGTGTTCTCTTATCAATGATCTGCAAGAAACATTCGAGAACCTCGACAAATTTTGCATCAAACTCAACCCGACGAAGTGCTCCTTTGGAGTCCCTACAGGGCAACTCCTCGGATACCTCATATCAGGAAGAGGAATCGAAGCCAATCCCAAGAAAATACAGGCAATCCTAACAATGAAAAAGCCAACGAATCTTCAAGGCGTACAACAGCTGGCTAGGCGATTCACAACACTCAGCCGTTTTATTGCTCATCTAGGAGAAAAAGCACTACCATTCTACGCCCTCATGAGGAAATCAGATAAATTCAAGTGGACAGAAGAATCTCAGCATGCCTTTGAAGATCTCAAAATAACACTTTCAACATCACCTGTCGTCATGTCTCCGTGAGAAAAAGAGCCACTACTTCTTTACACTACATCCACTAATCAGGTGGTCAGCATGGTTCTGGTCGTAGAACGACAAGAAGAAGGGAAAACCCACGGTGTTTAGAGGCCAGTTTATTTCCTGAGCGAGGTCCTCTTGCCATCCAAACAAAGGTACCCACATTATCAAAAAATAGCATATAGAGTATTTATGACAGCACGAAAGTTCCGCCATTATTTTCCGGAACACCCGATCACAGTGGTCAAAGAAGGACCTCTATCCAATATCCTCAACAATCCAGAAGCAACTGGACACGTCTCTCTATGGGGAATTGAGCTTTCCCCTCGAGATATCATGCACGAGAAGTGCAATGCAATTAAATCACAAGTTCTGCCCAATTTTATCACTGAATGGACTGAACTACAATGCGTGGGTCCAATAGACCTTTCTAGCGCATGGACAATGTACTTTGATGGATCAAAAAGAACGGAAGGAGTGGGGGAAGGAGTCATACTAGTATTACCACAAGGAGATAAAATGCAATACATACTTTGGATGAGCTTCGCAAACGCGCCCAATAATGCTGGGTATGAGGTCATGTTGCACGGTATGTGTATGGCTAAAGTTTGCGGTGCAACTGGCCTCACAATTTTCGGCGATTCTATTCTTGTAGCACAGCAAGCAATGAACAAATGCGATGCTATCAGCGATAACATGATTGCCAATCATGATTTGTATACCATTATGGAGGCCAATTTGATAGATGCGAAGTATCGCACATAGGAAGAGCAAGCAATGAAGAAGCCGACAATCTCGCAAACATCGGGTCCTTATGCCTACCAGTCCCACCTGGGTTTTTTTGGGAGGAAATAACTAAGCGCTCTATCAAGGCCAAGAGAGTCTCTGAGGTCATAGCACCCAAGACAAGCAAAAATATGAAGTCGCGAAAGGACTCGGGTGCTCTACCAGCTAGTGAAGGTACGAAGGAAATTTTTGAAGAAGAACCAGGAGTTGATGAGGTCATGATAGTAGAGCCTACATGGATGCAGCCATACATAGCACATATGACTCGGGGAGAACTCAACGAAGACGTGATGGAAGCTTGATGAATCACTCGAAGATCAAAAGCCTTTGGAATCATCAAAGGAGAGTTATATAAAAGAAGTATTTCGGGTGTGCTACAACAATGTGTCACACCCGACAAAGGGAAAATTATACTTAAGGATATACATAAAGGAGTATGTGGCCATCACGCTAGTAGCCGAGCAATTGTCGCCAAATCGTTCAGGGCATATTTTATTGGTTCGTAGCAGTACAAGATCCAAAGGATATAGTAAGAACATGTGAGGCATGTCAGCAATTTCGCAACAAAACCTGGCGCACCCACTGCCGAGTTAAATCCCATACCTCTTGCTTGGACCTTAGCTAAGTGGGGACTTGTTATGGTGGGTAAACTTCACAAATCATCTCTAGGAGGACACGTTTTTCTGCTAGTAGCAGTCGACAAATTCACTAAGTGGATTGAGGCAATGCCTATCACCGGCCAGGATGGAACATTGGCTGTGAATGTTATCAAATCTAGAGTGTTCCGATTCGGCTACCAAACAACATCATCACTGATAATGGAACTAATTTTACCTCCAACGAGTTCAAGGAGTACTGCGAGGAGATTGGTATAAAGGTAAGCTATGCCTCAGTAGCTCACCCGCAAACTAATAGACAAGTGGAAAAAGCCAATGGCCTTATCACAGCTGGCCTCAAGAAAATATTACTAGCACCACTCGACAAGGTAAAAGGAGCATGGGTTGATGAGTTTCCATCTATTTTATGGATTTTACGTACTACTCGAAATAATTCGACTCAAGAAACACCCTTCTTTCTGGTCCACGGTGCTGAAGCAGTCCTTCCAGTGGTAATATCTCATGAGTCCACGGGTCGCTGAATATGACAAAGAAGCATCAAGGGAAAGCACTTGAAGATGACGTCAATGCACTTTATGAAGCCCACGATATTACCTTACAAAGGGCCACTGTATATCAGCAAAACTTGCACAACTACAACAACCGATGATTGTGTCCTAGATCCTTCATTGTAGGTGATCTAGTTCTTCGCCTCAAGCAAGATGGACATTGTGAATTGGAGTCACCTTGGGAACGGCCTTACATTGTTATAGAAGTTATTCCTGGAGGAGCATATCGACTACAAGAGAAGAAGACATGAGTCAAATACTCTAATCCGTGGAACGTTGCACTACTGCGGCGCTTTTATACTTCAAATTTATGTTTTTCTCGTAATTTACATTATAAGAAGGCCTATGTCCCGGCTTCTTAGCCAGAATATTAAGGCCAACAGCCAGGAGAAAATCCGCCAAACAATGTATCTTCGGCTTCAGAATATAAATAAAAGATAAGTTCTTCATACTCCGAGTCTTTAGTTTTATACTTTTTTACCAACAAAACATGGGATCTCTATTTCTCTGTGAGCATTATTCTGATAAAACTAACAACAATCATGAGCCTATGTCTAGCTACAGGCATCCGGACATAATGTCGGGGGCTACTCCCATCAGGAGCGCTGGCACGCACCTGATAGAAATTAAAATTGTGCATATAGAGTCAACACAATTTCAGCCCAAACCTATAAGTTTTACTTTGATGTATCCTCAAAATTTTACTCCCATCTAGAGTGTATATAAAAAAAAAATCTAATAAATTTCAGAAATTTCAGCAGCCAAACAAGGCAGTCGATAAAAATAATACAAAAATCTCGGATCGCACCCGACGTGATAAAACTCCAAATGCCATGTCTAGGACATGAAGGTAAGACCCCAGGATTCGTCCTGTGTGGCCTAGTAATCGCACAAGAATGCGCGCTGCTAGTAAAATATATGTATCAATGATACGATGAAAAATCCAAATGGACGCGTTGGGTAGCTGATACGTTGCTAACGTATCTATAATTTTTGATGTTCCATGCTTGTTTTATATCTACTTTCTTATGTTTTGTCTACACTTTTTGGAGTATTCTTATACATTTTCTGGGACTAACCTATGACCAAGATGCCATGGTGCTAGTTGCCTGTTTTCTACTATTTTTGGTTCCAGAAAAGTCAAAAAATGAATATTCTTGGAATTGGACCGGACAAAAGCCAAAGTTGATATTTTACTAGAAGACTCACGGAGCCAGAAGACGAGACGGAGAGGGGCCAGGGGCTGGACACACCATATGGTGGCGCGGGATAGCCCTGGTTGCGCCACCAAGTGGTGTGGGCCCCTGGTCCACACACCGAACTTGCCTCTTCGCTTATAAGAAGCCTCCCAATGCAAAAACCCTAAGTCGAACAACCTCCAGCAACGAAAAGTTCCGTAGCACCGCCGCCACCGAAGGGGAGATTCGGGGGATAGAAAGTCTCTGTTCTGGCACCCTGCCGGGACGGGGAAGTTCCATCGGAGCCATCTCCATCGACTCCACCGCCATATCCATCGCCGTTGCTGATTTCCATGATGATGCGGGAGTAGTTCTTCCTCAAGGCTAAGGGTTCTACCGGTAGCTATGTGTTCATCTCTCTCTCTCTATGCATGATCATATTGTGATCATGAGCTTTGTAATCAAGTAGATCTACCTTGCTACTCAAGTGCTTTAATAGATCTCTGCTCTCCCCATGTGTGTGAAAGTGACAGCGCGCACAGCATGGTGGCACTTAGTCTAGAGATTACAAATACTTGTTATGAGTTATATTTGGATTTGGATGTCTTTATGAAATTGTGGTGTTTGTTGGAACCATCTAGTGCTCAAGGTGACAGTGTGGGGTTATCTACATGGGAAAGGCTTACTTTGAGGTGTGCTACTATAGCCCTACCATGGATTAGAGTGTCCAACCAAAGAGTAGTTCAGAGTAGTATCATGAAGATAATATATTTATATGAGAGTGTTAACTAGTGAAAGTATGATCCCTAGGCCTTATTTCTAAGCATTGAAACACCGTTTGCAACTAGATATGCTATATGTTTGCTTGTTGCCATCTTTATTTCAGTTTGTCTTTAGTCTCTAGCACGCCATCAAGCTATTTTCTGGCACCGTTGTCTTATATCCATACCACTTGTATTTCACTATCTCTTCATCGAACTAGTGCACCTATACACCTGACAAGTCTATTGGGTGTGTTGGGGACACAAGAGACTTCTTGTATCTAGATTGCAGGGTTGCTTGAGAGGGATACCTTTAACCACTTCCTCCCTGAGTTCGATAAACCTTGGGTGATCCACTTAAGCAAAAACTTGCCGCTGTTCTACAAACATCTGCACTTGGAGGCCCAACAATTGTCTACAAGAATAGAAGTGCGTAGACATCAAAATATATTCTAGCGTAGTTGCCGGGGACTAAAGAAGAAGAAGCTCCCACGTCAACCACGCGCCAGCAAGTATTTTTTGGCGCCGTTGCCAGGGAGGTAAGGTAAAAGGTACTCACATCCTCTGGCTACTAAGCTATCTTCCAGTGCGGTTGCTGGTGTGTGAGTGCTCGAAGTTATTTCCTTTAGACTCTGCAATTATATCTTTTTGTTTCTTGTTTTTATTTTCACTAGTTAGGCTTAATGGAAAACAACACAAAAATTAGAGAGCTTTATAGTATTTATCTTGAGTTAGGACATGAAGTGTTTGAAGAGAAAGTTAAAAACCCATGGAACCTTATTTGCATGCTAATAGCAATGTTGTTAGTATGTTTTCTTTGGACACCATTATTTCTAATGCTATGGGAAAGTCTAAGCTTGGGGAAGCTAGTTTTGATGAGCATGATATTTTTAGTCCCCCAAGCATGGAGGAGAAAATTTACGTTGATGATACTATACCTCCAATATATGATGATTACAATGATGAATATGTTATTTTCCGTCCACCTACTATTGAGGAGAAAATTAATTATGACTACAATATGCCTCCTATATTTGATGATTATGGTGATGAGAATAATAATGATAGCTATTTTATTGAATTTGCTCCCACTACAATTAATAAGAACGACTATGTTTATGTGGGGAGTATTAATTCTTTTATGCATGTGGCTCATGATAAGAATGTTTTATGTGATAGTTATATTTTTAATTTTATTCATGATGCTACTGAAAGTTATTATGAGAGAGGGAAACATGGTTCTATGCATCTCAATAATATTAAGTTTCCTCTCTTTATGTTGAAAGTCTTGAAATTGCACTTGCTTTGCTTTACTATGCTTGTTGCTTTGTGCTTTCATGACTTGTTTCTTTACAAGACTCCGATGCATAGGAAGTGGGTTAGACTTAAATGTGCTTTGAATTTGCTTCTTGATGCTCTCTTTTAATTCAATTCATATTTCTGATGTGAGCATCTTCTCAAACTATCTTGCCTAACTTAAAGGCGTTAAAGAAAAGTACTTATTGGGAGATAACCCAAAAGTTTTAGTTGAGTCTTGGAAGTTATTGCTTCATTAATAACCTCTCCTTATCATTTTGTGTGGTTTTTGTGCCAAGAGTAGTCTCGAATGAGAGATAAGTAATGCTTGGGAAAGTTGTTGTCCCGATACATATTTTTGTGCTTCACTATAAAAATTCGTGTAAAATCTCTATACGTCGGTTTGAGCTGTGCTTTTTGTGCTTCTGCCCCAGGTTTTTATCTAAGTTTCGTTAGTTCAACTCTTTTCGATTTGAGCAATAGAAGGTGTTCGAAAAAATTGGTTTTTACCTGCTGGTCTGTTTTGACAGATTTCTGCCATTATTTGCATTTGCTTCTTGTTGATTCCTTTCTGGGTTCTTTTTGGGGAATTGAGCTTTCTGAGGGAAGTGCTATTGTAGCTTGTGTTTTAATGGAAGTTTTATTGGTGTTGAAACTGAACCTAAATACTTATTATCTTGAGTGCACTAATGTTGCTAAGAAAGATTGTGTGAAGTTTTGTATGAAGGAAGAATTTCAAGTGTATGGAGAGAATAATGTAATGAGATGAAGAATGGAGAAAAGCTCAAGCTTGGGGATGCCACGCGTGTCACCCCAAGAAATATCCAAGAAATACAAGCGTCAAAGCATGGGGATGCCTTCTTCATCAATAAAAATCTCAGGTCTTTCTAGACACTTTGTTTTTATTGTTTCATGCACTATTGTGTTGTTCTTGGAGCGTCTTTGTTTTTGTTTTTAGTTTTCTTTTGGTTGGTTTGCTTAAATAAGTTTGTTGGATCCCAACACACTTCTTTTGGAGAGAGACACACCCCGTTATTCATTGCCTAGAACACTCTAGTTTTCATTCTTTTTTTTGTGAGTCTTCTCTTTTGCTAGCACTGGGTTTAGCCTTAGTTTTCTTGTGCTTTCAGCTTAGGACTTTTTAGTTCTTCTTTGAGGATTTGTGAGACAAGCTCACTTATCTTTATTTATTATTATTGGTTTGGATTGGAAAAGAGTAGCAAAAGTTCATGCTTAAGTGGTAAAAGGAGCTTGTTTTTGACTGTGACTTAGACTTTATCATGTCATGCTTGATATTGTTTTAGCTTTATGCTTAGTGATTTTTGCTGTAGCATGACATGTTGTAAACAATTGAGATTGCTTAATGTGCCTTGAAAGAATCATGCATTGTTTTAGCATATTAAAGCATAGTATTGTGGTATTCTCCTTTGATGCTTTATTTGGGTTGACTTGGCGCATGCTCACACCATGTTATGACTATCCCAAGTCACCATAGCCTTTATGATCCTTTAGTTTTCGACTTGTAATATCAATTTATGCTTTAATTAATGATGTTTTGTCTCTTTTCATGATTATGGCTCTTATTTCTCTCTTAGTTGGTCGCTCCCAGTCTTTTGCTAGCCTCCATAACCAAGTATGAGTTCCACTCATGCATCCAACTCCAAATAAAACCAAGTTATTCCAAAGAGTCCACCTTACCTACCTATTAGCATTTGCTATTCCAAGTATATTCATGTTTTTATCTACCTTCCGAATTAAACTTGTTATGAGAAAACTAGTGATTAAAGCTCTCACAAACTTGATGGCACACTTTACTTTTCTCGCCCTTAATAAACTTGAACCATTGTGTCCATCTTTGTTGCGTATATGCTTGCGCTTTATAAGTTGAAATTAGCAGAACTATGTATCATGGGGAATGCTTTCAACATTGCACTTGTACATTGTACCCCGTTGATATCATGATTCTTTTTCTTATGGATCCCAGCGGTGTGAAATAAAAGTGGAACTTGTAAGATCATGGAGTTTGTATGTGTGTTAGAGAAATGCCTGGACCGCTAGCCTAAGCCATGCCTAATCATGGTGGAAACTTGCAGCATCACCATAGTGAGAAATCTATGAAGCATTCTTCTTATTAAAAAAAGAGACAGAGATTTAGAAAAAAGAAAAAAAAGATGAGAAAAGAGGAAAGAGAGAAAAAGCACCATTTTCCCATGGTAAATAAGAAGATTGCTGAGATGCTCATTGTTTGCTTGCCTTGTCATTTTGATTATGGGATAGCTCCTGTATCATGTGCAAGGGGTACCCCGTTGGCGGTTCTCTATGATACATATGTACTTACAATGACAAGAGCTTACTTGTGAAAAAATTTGAGTAGCATGAGGTTCGGTCTTCGTATGTAAGGGACATGAGATTTCGGCTTATAACTTGTCAAGCATATCCTCTTAGTTGTGTCACTTTAACCTTAATCACCTAAAGATGCTTATGATAGGGGCAATGAGAGCTGAAAGCTAATAAGTACCATAATTTTTGGAAGATCTTTATGAGACTTGAATCCCTGCTTACTACTATGAAGGCCTTTCTTTTACTTTTATGTTGAGTCTCCATCTTCTATCTTTATGCACTTATTAAGAGAGCATAGTGGCCATTCTTAGTTTAATGTGCATTGTCCCAAGACTTGTTGATTGATGCATAACTTTGATATTGCTTATTCTTAAACTATTTGTATCTAGTCACCCTTATGAACTTTGAAGGTGTCCCATGCAATTATGAGTTGCAACATATGTAGGACAAGCTGAATGCCACTATGCTATGTTTTCTTTATATGAAACAAACAAACATCTTATAAAGCATTGTTATTCATGAATCTTTTGTTTGTGCCTTTTCATGTTACAACATAGTTGCAATGTCTTATTGCTAGAACTTTATCTTTCATGCCATGTTAAAGTACTATGATCCCAGCTATCAATCTTTTACAAATACCTTGATCAAGATTGTGATGGTGCATGTCACCTCAAAAATTATTCTTTCTTTTTATCACTTACCTACTCGAGGACGAGCAGGAGTTAAGCTTGGGGATGTTGATACGTTGCTAACGTATCTATAATTTTTGATGTTCCATGCTTGTTTTATATCTACTTTCTTATGTTTTGTCCACACTTTGGAGTATTTTTATACATTTTCTAGGACTAACCTATTAACAAGATGCCACAGGGCCATTTGCCTGTTTTTTTGCTGTTTTTGGTTCCAGAAAGTTAGAAAATGAATATTCTTGGAATTGGACCGGACAAAAGCCAAAGTCGACATTTTACCGGAAGACTCACGGAGCCAGAAGACAAGACGGAGAGGGGCCAGGGGCTGGCCACACCATGTGGTGGCGTGGGCTAGCCTTGGCCGCGCCACCAGGTGGTGTGGGCCAATGGTTCATCAACCGACCTTGCCTCTTCACCTATAAGAAGCCTCCCGATGCAAAAAACCTAAGTCGAATAGCCTCCAGCCACGAAAAGTTCCACAGCGCTGCCGCCACCGAAGGGGGGATTCGGGGATAGAAAGTCTCGGTTTCGGCACCCTGCCGGGACAGGGAAGTGCCTCCGGATCCATCTCCATCGACTGCACTGCCATCTCCATCGTCGTTGCTGATTCCCATGATGACGAGGGAGTAGTTCTTCCTCAAGGCTAAGGGTTCTACCGATAGCTATGTGTTCATCTCTTTCTCTATGCATGATCATATTGTGATCATGAGCTTTGTAATCAAGTAGATCTACCTTGCTACTCAAGTGCTTTAATAGATCTCTGCTCTCCCCATGTGTGTGAAAGTGACAGCGTGCACACCATTGTGGCACTTAGGCTAGAGATTACAAATACTTGTTATGAGTTATATTTTGAGTTGGATGTGTTTATGAAATTGTGGTGTTTGTTGGAACCATCTAGTGCTGATGGTGACAGTGTGGGGTTATTGTGGCACCCCGGTAAAACCACTACTAGAAAATTGCTCGTTTTTTTTCTGCATCGTCATGTTCATCATGCCACCTTGCATGGAACATATTATTAAATCATTGCACTCAAATTATTACACTTGTGTTTGGTTCTTGATATATTTATTTGAGCTTGCCATTTCTTCCTCTCTATTTTAACCTCCCTCTATGCTATCTCTAGTTGGTGCCATTTGATATGGAACCATAATGTCCAAATTCTATTACTTGAGTCTTGCTATTTTATATTTGTCAAAATGCCCAAATTGAGTTGGGTGCATCATCTCTTAAATTCTCTTTATCACTAACTTTTCAATCTATCTAGTCCTTATGATTGTTTTCAATTCTACCACATATGACACATGGGTTCCTTTTATTTGCCTTATGGATTTAAATCATGCCCATTTGATTTGTGTGGATCTTTACATCTTGTGATCATCTATTTATTCCTTTCATTCTATTGTATCTTTATTCCATTCTATTATTTCTTTAAATCTTGGCTTGATCTATTCCTTTTTCTTGTTGGAATATTTTTTTAATCCAACCATGCTATGATCATCTATCCTTGTCCCTGCTACACGTGGTATTTATTCTTTCCATTCTACATGTGAACATGCCACTATATTACCACATACATGCACTAATAACCTTCTTGCTATTCGTCTACCTTGCTTAATCTCCCTCTTTCTCTTTATTCCTATACATACCTAAGTCCTTTTCCCTCTAATATTCTTTTTTTTCAATCTCTTGTGATATTGTAATTGTCACATAATGCATTGACTCTCCTTCCTATATCTTATTCTTTTCTCCTCCTAAAATCATAGCTAAACCTTGTCATCCTAATACATATTTTGAATCACAAATTATTGTATTAAAAAACCATATTTTGTTTGCTTAAATATACGTACGGTTAAATGTGTATGATGTATTCTTTCTTTTTCTCTCGTTATAACAAAACAAATTATAGTTTTTGGTTTATTATAAAACTACAAAAGGTTTTCTTATTTTACTAAAAATAAAATTAGGCAAAAGGTCCGTCTAAAAGTTTTGGCCCAAAACTACATCTAGTCTACTTTAGATTATATAAATACTCAAACCCTACCCCCCAAATCTCAGCCAAAACGTGGATCTGAAAAATTCCCCATCTCTTCTTCCCATCGCTCGTCGTGTTCTTCTATTTTCCACTGACTAGCGCACTACCACTCCTTCGACTTAATCCAGCCGGAGTTGTAATTTTTTCGTAAGCAACTGAGGCATGTATGTCCTTGTCCATCGTGTCTTTTCTTTTTCTTTGATCCTTCCTCTTTGGAAGCCAATCCAAACTCTAATTTAATTCCTTGCAGCACCGAAGACATGGCC
The DNA here is from genome assembly GCA_910589775.1 of Avena eriantha. NCBI lineage: Eukaryota > Viridiplantae > Streptophyta > Magnoliopsida > Poales > Poaceae > Avena > Avena eriantha. Next base: position 235,874,608 of record OU342745.1, read on the forward strand.
TTGGGAGCTACGCCATAGTAGGTTGTTTGCCTCGGCACCGCCTAGGTCCTTTGCTCCTCGTGTCCTACCCATATCAAGACCATCCCAGCCAGATCCCCTTTGATTCTGCACATCGCGGGCGCCAACACGCTGACCAGGACAACAACGTAGCGCCTCTTGTCCCTTCGATTGCATGAGGAGTTGCTCCGCTCGGGCGTGGAACTTCCACATGCAGCCAACCGACCGCTATTCCGAACAGCGCATCGGCTTCCTTATTCCCTACGGTGAGCAGCAACATCAGTGCAGGTTTGAGCAGTTTCGGCCGTTTCCAGTTTTTTTTTTCTCTCCACTCGTGATCCAAGCCCGCAACCAGACTGGAGGCTCATATCGTTTGATTAATTGGGCTTCTTTATTTCTGTAGCAAACTGTCCTCTCACCTCCGGTCAGCTGTGCCGCCGTTTGTTGTCCCGCGGTCTCGCCCTAAGTGTTTGATAAAATTACTGCAAGAGTTTTGTCTTGAGTTTTCTAGTCGACCACTTCCAGTTGTCACCATCCATCAAATTTTTCCTCACGGTGTCTGCTTCAGCTATTTGGCCACTCCGCTACTTCAACAAATATCCAAAGGCCTCTCTGCCTTTTCGATTCGAACCGTGAGATCCCGATCTTATTCCTATATTTTATACTTGTTGTATTAAACCTATTTATGCTTGCATACATGTCGTACCGTGGTTTTTGGAGCTTTTAGGCGATTCACCTAAATTAAATATGGAGTGCATATCCGGCCTTTTCTAGGTGTAGCGAACCAATGCCATGTCAATACAACATTTAAATTGTGGGTATCTAAATAACTCGAACCTATTAATTAATTGTCGGGACCCCAGTTCGCTTAATACTGTCTAATTGCACCGCATCTGCATCATGCCATAATCATGCCGGATCTTTTGCCGTAGTATTAAATAGTGCATCCGGTGTTTGTTCTAGTTTTTGCTTCTTCGCGGATTAGGCCAATAAGTTGATGCGAGTATCGACAAGTTCTCCGGATATGAACCTTCGGCAGTGTTTCCCAGGCGAGCATATCTTCCCCTTCTACCTATTTTGCATTTATAGTCTGTATTCCTCATGTTGATCTATTGCTATCCGTGTGGCAATGCTTTAGTTCCGTGCCCGATATATCCCGTGCAGCCTTTATATTGCCTTAGACACCTCCTATTACCTGTTGTTTGGTAAATAGCTGGCCTTGCGAGTCGTAGTTGCTTGCTCAGTTGCGATCTTGTGTTGTCGAGTACCATAGTTGTTGGAATGCTGGCAGATGTTTATGGTGGAGATGATCATGACTTTAAATACAACTATTAAAATGCTAGATATAACTAATGCAGAGGCATCGGTGGGCAATAGATGTTATTTGGTTCTTCCACGCTCACTTGTGTCCCGTAGGACCCCGAGTACTTGATACCTGTTCCTTGACTATTCACACTATCCACATCCAGGAGGCCTTATGGACCCCCCTGAGCCAGAGCTTGATTCCTTTCTATTTCTTGGGGCCATAACTAGTTTGGGGTTTTATTTACTATCCTGTACTTATGCCATGCTTTACTGCTTTATTTAAGATTGTGCGTGGAGCACCTGTACTGTTTTGGATCGTGCCACGTTTTCGCGGTATCGACAAGCCCAGTCACACTTTCGGGTTCCCAGTCATTTACAACCGTCGTCACAAACCCTGGGTTTATTCCGGAGCCGGACAACTTCGTTGCGGGTAGCTTAGTAGGGTGGCCCCCTGAAATATTTTATGAATCCTGTGATCGCTTTGTCGTGAAAGCCTCGTTGGGTTTTGAGTTGGTTTTTCCGAGGTTGATCGAGTCTGTGTTGCTATTTGTGCACCCCTGCAGGGTAAATCTTTCTGAAAACCGTGTCCGCGATTATGGACGACTTGGAGCACAGTATCTCGATCATAAACAAGCATAACTAAAGTAGTGCTATAAATTTGACTTAATATGTGACTAGTAATCAGCTTTACTATAACGGAATCGATATTAAAAATGGCAACAACTGGTGGAGCTGGGTTCCTTGTGTCTTACTATATCTGCCTAGTAAGTATTGCAACTCCAATGGAATGTGATAAAAGTGTCAACAACTGCTGGGTTTTGGGATTCCTCAGGACAATTTCATCTAACTAGTAAATTTTCCAACTAAAACAGAATGTTAACTAAAACTGCCCACTACTTATGCTATCAAGATGACTCATGATATCTATATCTGACTAGTAAGTGCTGCAACTATAGTGGAATGAATAAAACTACCAACTGTGTGAGTTCCTTGGTTTGACTTCCTCGTTTGGTTTCGAGGGGGAATACCAGGATGGGTATGATTGGTGTTAGTATAAGGTTGGTTCCGAATAGGTCTTTCTTATCTCTCTCTAATAGCCGACAATTAATCGAGTCTCTATAGGTTGTTTAGTGCATGGTGCGCTGCCGCTTCAGTCCACCATACCTATGTAGGCAAGAGCCACCGAATTCTAGCCTCGCCGTGTACTGGCTTCAGTACTGACGCTCCTCTTTTTCCTTTGCCCTTTGTCGGCACCCCTTTTGTTTTAGCAGGTGTGAGTTCGACGTCGTTAGCAGGGTTACCCTTCCGGCTTGGCCTGGGCAGGGTTATGGACGCCATTGGTTATTCTTCAGGGCTCTTAGCCCCATTTATATCTTGTCCGTAGTCGGACGCTCCATCGTTTTCAAGGTGATTTGGATCTTTGTATAGTATATCTGTATTCTTGACTCATGGAGTCGTTGTTGTATATATATATTCTGTGGGTTCCATCTTGGACTAATGTGTAATGGTATTATTTTGTTCTCCACCCGCACGCAAGTGCCTGGTGGGTGTCCTTGAATCGTTTCTATGCGGGTTTGGCGGGAAGCGCTAAAACTTGCATAGTGCCGATTCGAGGGTGTTACAGTTATCTAGATGGGAAAGGCTTACTTTGATGTGTGCTATTATAGCCCTACCATGGATTAGAGTGTCCAACTGAAGATTAGTTCAGAGTAGTATCATGAAGATAATATATTTATATGAGAGTGTTCACTAGTGAAAGTATGATCCCTAGGCCTTGTTTCTAATCATTGAAACACCGTTTGCAACTAGATCTGTTACATGTTTGCTTGTTGCCATCTTTATTTCAGTTTGCTTTTAGTCTCTTCCACGCCATCAAGCTATTTTCTGGCACCGTTGTCTTATATCCATACCACTTGTATTTCACTATCTTTTCACCGAACTAGTGCACCTATACACCTGACAAGTGTATTGGGTGTGTTGGGGACACAAGAGACTTCTTGTATCTTGATTGTAGGGTTGCTTGAGAGGGATACCTTTGACCACTTCCTCCCCGAGTTCGATAAACCTTGGGCGATCAACTTAAGGAAAAACTTGCTGCTGTTCTACAAACCTCTACACTTGGAGGCCCAACAACTGTCTACAAGAATAGAAGTGCGTAGACATCAGTACCTGATAAAATAGAACTGAAATTCAGTATTCGATAAGAACTCAACGGCTCGAACTGAATTACGCCAATTATAATTCTGAGTTTCGGCTTGGGGACTTGAATTTGATGTAGGTCTATAGTGATTTTGCCCAGGAGCAAATGACTGATTCCCGATCCATCAGATGCATCAGGCCTGTTGTACCAAATCCCTATAAAGCTAGAAAAATAGAAACAATTCATAAAATCTCAGAACATGAAACTGAAAATATCTTTGAGACTCAACCAGAATCTACAATTCAGGTAAAGTCTCGGGGGCTATTTAGGTATGATTACTTGGGTGTTTATGATTTGCTACCCTGGCAGGATAAAGGCTCACGACCCATGAAGATTCATGATGATGGCCCAAGAAGCATCTCACGAAAGCCTTAGTTGTATTAGGAAAGGAAATATGAACTGACATTGTGTTGGTGTTGTAATCATACGTATGTAACCTATCCTTATACGGCTTTGAGACCCGACCTATTATATATAGGATGGGAGAAGCCTACGAGAGGGTACCGAAAAACTCCCAAGCGATCTGTAATAGCTTTGTTCATCAATAATCAGGCGACTTCGACTCCCTTGTTTGCATGATATCTGATGAAGTACCTAGCGTTCTCTTTTCCATGAAACCCTAAGTCCATAACCATGGGTATTGCCGAGGTTACCCCTCGTCAGTCCCCAAGGATATGCTCGGTGTTCCGAGTGAGCTCGCCGAGCACTCTTTACATGTTAGGCCGGATGCAAAGCTGGTCAAGCAATCTCTACACCGCTTTGAAGAAGAGAAGAGGAGAACAATTGGTGAAGAAATCACACGGCTCCTTGCCGCCAGATTCATCATGGAAGTTTACCACCAGGAATGGCTGGCAAACCTGATGCTGGTACTAAAGAAGAAAAAGGCTTGGCGCATGTGTGTTGACTACACCAGCCTTAACAAGGCTTGCCCCAAAGATCCATTCGCCCTGCCAAGGATAGATCAATTGATCAACTCCACAACCGGCTACGAACTATTTTCATTTCAAGATGCCTACTCAGGATACCACCAGATCCGGCTGAACCCCGCTGATCAAATCAAGATAGCATTCATCACCCCGTATGGGGCTTACTATTATACCACCATGTCATTTGGACTGAAAAATCTAGGGGGAACGTACCAGCGTTGTATGCAGAAGTGCCTACAATCACAAATCGGTAGAAACATACATGCCTACATCGATCATGTGGTGGTCAAGACGAAGGAACGACGCACATTCCTCGAGGACCTGAAAGAAACATTTGCCAACATCCGTCGGTTCTAGATGAAGCTGAACCCGGAGAAGTGCGTGTTCGGTGTTCCTACCGGCCAGCTCCTCGGTTTTATCTTCTCAGAGCGGGGAATCGAGGCCAATCCGGAGAAGATCCGCGTGATTGTGCGCATGCAGACGCTGCAGAATATGCGCGACATGCAGAAGTTCACCCGCCGCCTGGCCTCCCTCAGCCGGTTCGTCAGCTGGTTGGGTGAGAAAGCACTCCCACTTTACCAGCTCATGAAGAAAACGGACAAGTTCGCCTAGACGGCGCAGGCAGATAAGGCCTTCCGCAACCTCCAGTGGATGCTCTCCTCCCCACCAATACTGGTGGGCCCCGCTGCGAAGGAGCCAATGCTAATGTACATCGCAGCTACCAACCGGGTCGTCAGTGTCGTGCTCGTGGTTGTGAGGCTGGAAGAAGGAAAGGCGCAGCCGGTCCAGTGCCCGGTGTACTACCTGACTGAGGTACTCTCGCTCTCGAAGCAGAACTACTACTCCCACTACCAGAAGCTGGTGTATGGCGTGTACATGGCCTCTAAGAAACTGGAGCACTACTTCCAAGAGCACTCCATCCTGGTGGTGGCGTTAGCACCACTTTTGGAGATCATCGGCAACATGGACGCCACAGGCCGTGTGGCGAAATGGGAAATAGATCTCTCTAACCATAGCATCCAGTACGAGCCAAGAATGTCTATCAAGTGTCAGGCCCTGGCGGATTTCCTCGTTGATTGGGCAGAAACCCAGTACCTGCCATCGTGCCCTGACTCCACACATTGGAAGCTGCACTTCAATGTCTCCAAGATGTATTGGGGGCTCCGAGTCGGAGTCTTCATCACCTCTTCGAAAGGAGACCGGCTGGAGTACATGTTGCAGATCCACTTTCCTGCATCCAACAACGTCGCTAAATACAAAGCGCTCGTCAATGGCGTCAAGATGGCAAAAGAAATCAGCATCTGACGAATCATCTGCTTCGGCGACTCGGACCTGGTGGTGCAAAAAGTGTCGAGAAATTGGCATACCAAGGACATGAACATGTCCTTGTACAGTTTCTTCGTGTAGTACCTATGCACCTGCTTCGAGGGGTGCGAGTTCCACCATGTTCCTCGAGCCAACAACGAGGCCGCCGACGCACTTGCCCCTGTTGGTTCAACAAGGCAAGAAATCCATGACACCATCTCCAGAATCCGAATCTGAATCTAGATGCGGACCCGGGGGCTATCGGCTCCAAGCGGCCAGATGTAGTTGCAAAACTCCCAGGGACTGCCACGTCAGACCCGGGGACTGCCACACCAATCCCGAGGACTGCCTGGTCGAAGGCCGTGACACCTCCACCCGTCTCTAGCAGCCCGAGGATTCCCGGCTCCGCTCTTCCACCCGGCAGGTCACCCGATGAGCCCGACCATGCGCGAGGACATCAATCTGATCATCCACACGATGTACACCATCCGGGAGACTCTTGCATGGACCAAGCCATTCATGAATTACCTGGCCAAAGGAGAAATTCCTAACGAAGAGGTCGAGGCATGGCAAGTGAATCGCAGCGCAAGTGCATACACCACCATCCACAACAAGCTATACAAGCGCAACGTTAGAGGAATCTTTCAGCGTTGTGTAAGAAAAGATGAAGGAATCCGGCTGCTGGTGGACATTCACCAGGGCGAGTGCGACCACCATGCATCATCGCGAGCCATAGTGCCCAAGGCATTCCACCAGGGTTTCTACTGGCCTACTGTGTTAGAAGACGTCGAGCAAATGGTGAAGGCATGTAATGGGTGCCAATGTTTCAGCCAGCAAAAGCACACTCCGGCTGTGGCCCTCAAGACAATCCCCATCACTCAGCCGTTTGCCTTTTGGGGGCTGGACATGGTCGGCCCCGTCAAGATAGCATGATCCAGCTTGACACACATGCTGGTGGCGGTGGACAAATTAACCAAGTGGATCGAGGGAAAGCCTATCAAGAAGCTGGATGGACCAATAGTGATCAAGTTCTTTATAGACATTATCACACACTTCGGCTACCCCAATAGCATCATCGCCAACAATGGCATGAACTTCGCCAAAGGGGCCTTCGCGTGCTTCTGCGGAGCAAAGGGCATCTGCCTAGACCTCGCCTTTGTCGTGCACCCTCAGTCAAATGGGAAGTGCAAGCGAGCAAATGGCATGGTCCTAGCCAGAATTAAGCCCCGGTTGACCAAGCCACTAATGAGATCCCCCGAATCCTAGATAGAAGAGATGTCGGATGTGCTGTGGAGCCTGCGCACCATGCCAAACTGCTCCACTAGCTACACGCCCTTCTTCCCCGTCTACGGAGCGGAGGCGGTCCTGCCAACTAACATCGAGTTCGATGCACCTCGCAAGCTGTTATACACAGAGCAGCAGGCCAAGGAAGCACGTGAGGATAAGATCGACCTCCTCGAGGAGGCGCGCGAGCTGGCCTTATCTAGATCCGCCATCTACCAGTAGAACCTGTGTCGCTATTATGCTAGCCGGATCCGCCACATCTCGTTCTGAGAGGGCGGCCTCATGTTGTGGTAGGTACAGAACACTTAGGGGATGCACAAGATATCTCCCCCTTGGGAGGGGCCATTCATCGTCAGCCGAGCACTTTAGAATAACTCATACTACCTCATCGATGCCCGACCGCCGACAAAGAACAAGATGGACCGTTCTAATGAAGAAACTGAGCGTCCATGGAGCACGAACCTGCTTCGCCCATTTTACACTTAAAGAAGAATTGTATGTATCTTAATTTTATGTAATGAACAAGTTGAGCCTTGACATAGTCTTGAGGACTCTGTAATCATTTGGCATTTCTTGCTGCATCATTTGGCATTTCTTTCTGCATTATTTTTTACCCCGGCTCCAGAGATCACTCCTAGGGACTCGTCGGCTGGCCCAGATGGCCGCGCATTCCAAATGGTGAAATATTGTACGCGACTGTAAGGGCTCACTCTTCCGTTCTGGATACAGACCGCAATCTGGCTGCCAGTTTGGCAAGAGGAAAAAGCTCAAGGACCCTTACACAAAAAATCATAAGGAAAACAAAAATGTCTGGACATTCTAGTTGCACTCGCTCGCTCGGCAATGATAATATAAATCCAAAGTATCATGCAGTATGCTCACTAGCTACCCCTTCGGTTCTGGCTGTAGACCACAACCTGGCTCATGGCCGACAAGGACACAGCTTAAACGGCCAATGCTCACCAAGAAAAGGACAAAGTTGTTGGCCTAGGGTGGAACAGCAATGTTTCCAACCCTAACGAATGAACTTCAAACTACGTTCTCCTCATACATGTCTAACGTAGAAACTACCATTTGAGTTTGTTTTTTGCACGAGTCAAAAACCACGCCAAGTAGTAGGGTCGGGTACTGATCACCCCCTATAGACGACAGAAGGTAGAAGGGAGCTTTGACCCGTCTAGTCCTCCAGCCGGCCAGAACCTCGGGGACTACACCAAGTGGGTGCGCTCCCCCACAAAGACCTATAAATGGGAACAACGGAAAGGAGCTTTGAACCGGCTAGATCCTCCAACCGGCATGAACCTCGTGGACTACACCTAGTGGGTATGCTCCCACGCCCCCACACAAAATCTCGCAAATGGCGAAAGCAGATCAAACAATTAGAAAGTGCAACCTCAGGAGCACAAGACAATGGTATAACACAAAAGGGAGACGAAGCTCCCATCAGAATTCAGCATACCACAAGGACAAAGTGTTCATACGCAAAAGACAAAAGACAAGTTTGAGGCAATACAAATACGCTTGGCATTCCAAGGATCAGGCCTGGCGCTCGGTAGAAGGATTAGAGGCGTCCATTGGAGGCTGGCTGCAGGAGGTGATGTTGGTGATGGCCGGGTTGGAGGCTGGCGCAGCCGAAGCATCGGTTTGGGATGGAGCCGGAGCCGGAGTCTAGCAGAACTCCTCTGCCCCAGCCGGGTCGCTTGAGTCCCGGTCCAGCTGGACAAAGCTCGAAATCTTTACACCGCAAGAGAGGATATCAGGAACCTCAGCCCGAAGTTGATCGTAGATGGTACCTTGTAGAATCCTTGGGAGAGGCTCTGAAGATCCACACCCGGATACGAGGACTTGAGAAACGCAAGCACCATCTCCGAGCCCCCGTGTGCAGCCCACTCCTGCGACGCCTCGATGAGATCAGCGGCAGTCCCGAGCTGGGAAGCTAGCGCGTCGATGGTGGCGGGCAAGGCGGCGTCGGCCTAGAGGTAGGCAGAGATGTCTACACCGGATCGGTGTAGTCGGTTGGCCTCCTCACTCACCACCACAACAAGCTCCTTGGGGCATAGGTTGTGTCCGGCCTCTTCCTTGGGCATGCGAGAGAGAGCTTGATCAGTCGCCTCAGGATATTGAGTTGCACTCGGCCAAATAGCAACTATTACAAACTAGCTACATCAAACGGAAGGACTTCAGCAGAGAGGAAGAATGACTTACTGATGATGATCTCAGCGATCTTCCTTAGCTCTGCCTGCACAGCTTTCCCTTGAGCCTCGCCTCCTTCAGCGCATCCTCCTGCTTTTTATAAATATCCCCGAGGTTCTTGAGAGCATCAACACAGATGTCGGTGGTCTTGTTGGCTTGGCTGGCTGAGATCTCCGTTCTCTTTTGATGCTCCACCAAGTCATTGATTTGACCCTAGTGTGTATCGCTGGAATTCTGCCACCGGGTCACCTCCACCTTCCGCCGAACCACCTCTTGCTCCCTGTCCACTATCATGGCTACAGGAGGGTACCCGATAGTCAACAAAAACTGCACAAATTCATGCAGTTGGGAAGACATGGTAGAGCAAGCAATCTTATGCCCCAGATCTTATGTATTCTTTGCCATCTCAGCAAAAGCTTTCTACAGAGAAAGGAAAGGAATAAAAAGAGAACGAGCAAAACAGCTAAGGCAAAGGATCAAAAAGCCTGAGAAGGTGCTTACGATGGCTCCAATATTTGCCATCTTCTACCATGTTTAAACATTGTTTTTCATCAAGCAATTGCCAAGAAACTCTCAATCCTTGCCACTAATAACTAATAATTGCAAAGATATGAAAAATCTCTCTTTGAATTATGTTGTGCAAGAAATCACGGTTTTTAATGCAAAATATGGAGTCATAATGAAGGTTTTTGAGGAGTTCACACAACCAAGTACTTGGGAAGCTATTCCAGGGAGTCAGCACGCTTGACGACCACTGGTACGAGCAGGGCTTGCCCATACCATCCACCCGTACCAGGTGGTGACGACTTTGTCTCATCAAACCCTACAACTTTCATGAAGATGCTAATATATTTTGAGGCTCCAGCCGCCGGCCAGAGAGCCGCCATTCTCTGATTGCATCACAACACCACCAAAGGAGATCCACAACATTGTTCATCCATTGTTCATCACTTCCACCATCCATCCCGTCCAGTAGCCATAGCCATTGCTTTGTAGTTTAGATCTCCTTGTGATTTGGACCATTGTAAGAATATTTGATTTCAATCTAAGTATATGTATGATGTTTTCTATCTCTGATCTATTTGTTATGAGTGAGTAGTCCTCACGGGCTGCGGGTTGGGGAGAAACCTCATGGCGATTATGTGCATCTAGATCATAGGAGTATTGTATTTTTTTGCAATTGAGATTTGTATCTTTTTTCTTTGTCTCTTGTCTCGATCTGTGCACTTGTAGGTACCCAAGATCCCATAGATTGATAAAGGCTTGAGGTGAGATACTTGGCTAGCGGCTATCTCATAGGAAATTTAGTGACAGAAAGGGTAGTACGGTCTTCGCCTAGCGGCCCATTTGGGATCACAACAACATCACCACTTAAAGCTTTGATCTGTGTTTTACACTTAATAATCGTTTGTAACCCATTGCTTCTTTGTGCACTCGGTTGGATAAAAAGACTATTACTATGCCCGTTGCATCACGGGGGCTCTAGTATATTAGGATGTGTTGCCCACAAGAGATTATCGCTGTTCAAACATTACACATGACTATGCTTATTATTATGTTTTATCCCATATGATGTGCAGTTGCAGGTGGATCTTCAACCCTGGCCTATCTCCATCCATTGATTCAACCCATTATAAAGTAAACAAGATTGGTTCAGTAAACTAATGTAAAACAAACAAGCAAAGTCTTGTAGACATGTCCTTTTTATTTTATTTTAGCATTGTTTTCCATGGTTCGATTAAACCTAGGTCTTCTAGGGGAAAAGCTATTATACTACATCCATGAATCCGGATCGAAGGTATCAACCCTTTTTCTTGTGTCATTGTCGGGGAAGCAATTTCGCTATCCTGGTGAGGTCACTAGAGAACTTGTTTTTAGTTTTATAATTAGTTTGTAGTTTAATTCTTGTTATTAGTTTATTTATTGTTATCTATTTGAAAACCCAAAAACATTAGTTACTTGTTATTCATTTTCATTACTTAAAAAATACCAAAAATATAAGAGCCATGGCTCAAAAGAGATTAGGGAGTATGCTACTCCCACTGATGATTTTATTCGTGCACCCATCACTTAGCCCGCAGTTGTTGCGGAAACATATGAAATAAAGCATAACCTTTTAAGTTTGGTTCCACGAAACCAATTTGGGGGCTCATCCGCTGAAGATTCGGGTTTTCACTTAAACACTTCCACTGAAATTTGTGACATGATGCATATTAAGGATATAGATCCAAATGCTGTTGAATTGAGATTGTTTCCTTTCTCTCTTAGAAGAAATGCTAAGGATTGATTGCTAGCTCTACCAAAGGGCACTATTAAATTTTGGGAGGAATGTACTAGTTTGTTTATGACTAAAAATTTTCCCCTAGCTAAAACTATGTAGCTAAGATACAACATTGCAAGCTTTAGCCAAGAAGACTGTTGAAAGAACATTTCATGTTTTCCTATGTTTTGCGTGTTAGATACCAATAGTATGGAGACTTTTCATGTGTGCTAAGTGTGCAGGAAGTTTTGAGGAGGGCCGGATAATGCACCCCACCAAGGGCCGGATAATCCGGCCTACCTCATCTCTCAAAGGAATCCAAGGCGCGTCGTTCGGGGTCCAGTCGGATTTTCTCCCGGAAAATCCGAACCGGGGCGGTTTTTCCTTCCCAGGCCGGATAATCCGGGTGTGGCATGGGCCGGATAATCTGGCCCCCAGTTTTCGAGCAAAAGGAGCCAAGGCGCGTCACTCAGTATCCGGTCGGATTTTCTCCCAGAAAATCCGAACTAGGGCGGTTTTTCTTCCCCAGGCCGGATAATCCGGCCTTCGCACAGGGCCGGATAATCTGGCCCCCAGAAGTTGATCAAGGGCAAGCTCGGCGCGACGCTCGGAGAGGGGGGCGGATTATCTAGCGGATATTCCGAGTCTGGGGCAGTGTTTTCCCAGACCGGATAATTCGGCCCTCACTTGGGTCGGATAATCTGGCCCCCAAAGGCTGCAACGGCTGGTTTCTAAAGGGGGGGTATAAATACCCCTTCTTCCCCAACGTTCATAACTCTTGATTCATTCGAATTTGACCAGACCTTGTGCAAGAGCTCTAAATCTCGATCTCCCACTTCAACCACCCGAAGGTCTTGATCTTTGGTGGAATTGAAGGAGGAGAAGTTCATCATCATCAAGAATCAAGCGCTTCAACTCCTCTCCATTCACTTGGAGAAATCCCTGATCTAGTATTCTTGTCAATACCTAGATCTTGTTTATTGTATTTGATAAGTTTGTTTTGTGGCAGCTTGTTGTCATTTTGGGAGCCTCCAAGTTGTTGTGGAGTTGTTGCCCTGCTAGTTGTGTAAAGGCGCCAGTGCCCGCCTTGAATGGTACCTATAGTGGAAGGTGGATCAGGCCTGTTGTGCCGAGATCCATCGGAGAACTGAAGGAAATATGCCCTAGAGGCAATCATAGAGATGATTGTATTTCATGTGTATCCATGAGTTATTATAATGTTCCTTGAATATCCATATACCAGGCAACTTGTATTGATTGGCAATTATGTGAATTGTTTGTGAAACTCTTTACTTGTATGGTTATCTAATAATTGTCCCTAGTCGGAGTTCACGCGAGGACACACGTGAATATTAGACTAGCACATAGATTGGTTAATGACTATGTTTCGCAAGTCATTGACATAGAGATGTCAAACCAATGATGTGGACACATGTTATGAACATGGGGTTGGACTGACCCAACATGAGACTAGCAATAATACTTGCAGCTCTCTCTACACATCGTGTACGTTTTGTCCTTAGACCTGAGATTGTCGCATGTACTTGAGATGTGGATCGACCTACTTTGGGGCTATCAAACACTACTCCGTAACTGGGTAGTTATAAAGGTAGCTTTCGGGTTTGTCCTGATACATGCTGCAAGGCATCGGTCAATCAAGATGGGATTTGCCCCTCTCTACTTGAGAGAGATATCTCTGGGCCCCTCGAGTGATCGGATCCAGAAATGCATGGCCGTGCTACATATGGTTAAGAGTTAACCTAGTAAAGGGATTCTGAATCACAGTATCGAGAAAGAGAGGTTAGCTTAGAGCTAGACCAAATATCGTGAGGCAAAGGGAAAGACATGTACTCAACCTTGTGATGGTTCGTCCGAATGATCTTTATATGCGTTTAGGAGTTGGCACGTCTTGCTAGAGGCCACTACCAACTATTGACGGAGTAAGTGTACTCGCGTCATGTCTATACGTGTATGAACCTATAGGGTCACACACTTTAGGGGCTGGAAGCCTAATGAGGATTGGATCCGAATTAGACCAGGCTTAGGCTGCTAATGGGCTGCTAATGTAGAAGCCCACCAGGGATGCCTATATAAGAGGGAGTGAGGCGAGCTGAAAAGGTGAGAGCATTCCACCCAGCCGCCACTCCTCTTCCGCCTGTGTTGCACGCGCAAACCTAGCAGTCTGGCGTGTGACGGCTTCCACTCCGGACGTGTGGATACCTCGGAGGTGCTGCATCTGTAGCACTTGGACGAGCCGCGCAAAGGGGAGCTGCTCGTGGGACGAGGACGAGGAGGAGACGTAGAACATCTACACTGCCGCAACGTGCTTCATCAAGTTCCGCACCTACGCGTCTAGCGGTAATCCCGTGATCTATGACCATAGTATTCCTGGTTGACGCGGTAGAAATTTTTAATTTTACGCTAGTGTAGCCTACCCGTTACCCTACAGTGGTATCAGAGCCGATGCTATTCAGTCATAGGTTCGGGAAGTTTGCATATGGTGATATGTAGATTGATATGAATGATATGATCGTTTGTATGGCGGTGTTTCTGGATTGATCTATGATCTTACTTTCCGTGATCGTGATTCTAAGGTCGTCGAACGACTTACCCCTACCGGTCGGTTTCCGCCATCGGGGTAGACAGTGACACATAAATCCTTCTGAATCACGCGAATATCAATATGATTGATCGAATCGGGAATTAGATCTGAATCGACGTACCGTGATCAAAGGAGTTTGGTCAAATCGGAACTATGGTCGGTTTATGGTAAATTGGATTTGCCGATCAAAATCCTTAAAGAAAATTGTATAGAAAAGGTACCGCGAGGGACGCTGCCCCTTCGAACCCCGCAGGGGGAGACCCCCTAGACCCCCCTTAGTCGTAGCCCCCCTTTTTGTATCTCGTTAAGGTTCATAGGTGGTACGATTTCACATGATCCGGTAGAATGCGATTCTATGCACAACTTGTTTTTGCAGGATTTATGTGATCAGTATGGCCCAAAAATGTATGTGATGCATGTATGTATTTTTCATGACCTGCGTGTCGTGAGTTGGGCAACACGGCTGGAGCCATATGTGTTGTCAATTATTGTAATGGCCTGCGTGCCAACTTGTGATGATCCCAATACAATGTAATTTTGATTACTAGATGTTAGGAGTAATAGCTTGTATTATTTCTTAGAGAACTCATCACTTGGAGGATGGCTCGCATAGAGCATGAAGATGGAGATCATCATGGTGGACAGGTTCTATGGCGATGGAGATCACCATGAGAAAATGGGCCATACTGTATCACATCTATGTGAATGCTATTCTTATACGTTTTACTACTATGCATGCTTAGATGATAGAAGTAGAACGATCCCTCACAAAGTTTAAGTTAAACCATGCCCTCCCAACCAAACCTTGCACCATCCTATGCCCTGTACAATCGTTGGTGGGTCTATGAAATTAGGGTGCCACGGTTTTCCTTGGCTGGATGGGTTTGTATCGGATACCTACACGCATAAGGGTTGGTGAGCTTAACAAGGTCATCTTAATAGTTAAGGACCTTGGGGCATAAAGGTTGGGCGCCTAGTTTTGACATAGAGATGTCACCCAACAACAAGAGTCATATGTGATATGATTAGCAAAGGTTGCTTACCGATTTACCTTGTCTTCTAGCAGTGATGCTAAAGCACACTAGTCGACTTGTTAATTGGGGATCTTGAATCACTTAGTATCAATAGAGGGATGTTGATTTAAGTGGGAGTATATGCTATTAAATTGTTTAATATGTTTTACTCTTTCATGGTTACATGGCTTAGTATTTTGCATATTTTTTGTTGTAGATCAATGGCACCGAACAATTCATCACCTTTTGCTTTGCATTCGATTCTTGAAAAGGATAAACTAAATGGAACAAACTATTTGGACTGGGTCCGTAACCTGAGAATTGTTCTCAGGGCTGAGAAAAAGGAAACTGTTCTGGATACCCCAATCCCGGATGAACCTGCTGATAATGCAACTGCTACCCTTAAGAATGCCTACAAGAAAGCATGTGATGAATCTCTTGAGGTCAGTTGTCTTATGCTTGCATGCATGGAACCTGATCTTCAAAAACAGTTTGAGGATCAGGAAGCGTACGGTATGATCGTTGCGCTTAAGGACATGTTCCAGACTCAGGCTAGGACTGAGAGGTACAATGTCGCTAAGTCCTTTGTGGAATGCAAGCTGGCAGAGGGAGCAGCTGTAGGCCCCCATGTGATCAAAATGGTTGGTTACAGTCAGACTTTGGAAAAGCTTGGTTTTCCGTTAGGCCAAGAGTTGGCGACTGACTTCATTTTGGCATCTCTTCCATCTAGCTATGGGCATTTCATTTCGAACTACCATATGCATGGGGTGGAGAGGGGCCTTAATGAATTATGTGGGATGCTGAAAACAACAGAATGTGACATTAAGAAGTGTGCAGGGCATAGCCATGTGATGGCTGTGCAGAACAAGCCTAGCTTCAAGAAAAAGGGCACTTCTTGGCAGAAGAAGAAGGGCAAGGCTAAGGATACGATCCCTAAGCCAAACCCTGCACCCAAGCAAAAGGCTGGTCCTGCAGGAGACACTGAGTGTTTCTTTTGTCACGAATATGGCCACTGGAAGAGAAACTGCAGCAAGTACCAGGCTTCTTTGAAGAAAAGTGGAAGTAAGAGTACTTCCCACTCAGGTACACTTGTTGTAAATGTTGTGGACATTTTTCTCGCAGATTCTTATGTTAACTCTTGGGTATTTGATACCGGATCGGTTGCTCATATTTGCAATTCGATGCAGGGGCTAATAAGGACTAGAGAAGTGCAGAAAGGCGAAGTGGATTTTCGCGTCGGAAATAAAGCAAGGGTTGCTGCATTGTTCGTCGGCGTCATGCAACTTCACCTTCCGTCAGGATTTATCATGGAGTTGAATAATTGTTATTACATTCCTAGTATGGGTCGAAACATTTTATCACCTTCATGTTTGATGAGGGATGGTTATTCATTCGCGAGTACAAACAATGGTTGTGTAATCTCTAAGAATGCTATGTTTGTGGCTGATGCTCCCATTATGAATGGGTTATTTATTTTAAATCTTGATAATGCATGTGTTTACAATGTTAGTGCTAAAAGGCTTCGGCCAAATGATTTGAGTCCTACCTATCTATGGCATTGTCGTTTGGGGCATATAAGTGAAAAGCGCATGAAGAAGCTCCATGGTGATGGTCTTCTAACTTCGTTTGATTTTGAATCATACGAGACATGTCAAGCTTGTTTACTTGGAAAGATGACCAAGACGCCTTTCAAGGGGTTTCCCGAGAGAGCGACAGACTTGTTGGAACTCATACATACTGATGTATGTGGACCAATGAGCACGACAGCCAGAGGAGGATATCACTACTTCATTACTTTCACTGATGATTTCAGTAGATATGGCTATGTCTACTTGATGAAGCATAAGTCTGAAACTTTTGAAAAGTTCAAAGAGTTTCAAAATGAGGTAGAGAATCAACGTGGCAAGAAAATAAAGGCCTTGCGATCTGATCGCGGAGGTGAATATTTGAGTCATGAGTTTAGCAATCATCTTAAGAGTTGCGGAATTGTTCCACAGCTCACGCCGCCCGGAACGCCTCAAAGAAACGGGGTCTCTGAACGGCGTAATCGAACTTTGTTGGACATGGTTCGATCGATGATGAGCCAGTCGGATTTACCATTATCATTTTGGGGTTACGCGCTAGAAACAGCAGCTTTCACAATAAATAGGGTACCATCTAAATCCGTAGTTAAGACACCATATGAGATGTGGACTGGAAAGAATCCCAGTTTGTCTTTTCTAAAGATTTGGGGTTGTGATGCATTTGTCAAGCGACTTCAGTCGGACAAGCTAACACCCAAATCGGATAAGTGCATTTTTGTGGGATACCCAAGGGAAACCTTAGGGTATTACTTCTACAACCGAGAAGAGGGCAAAGTGTTTGTCGCTCATAGCGGTGTTTTCCTAGAGAAAGAGTTTCTCACAAAGGGAACGAGTGGAAGGTCGGTGCGACTTGAAGAAGTTCAAGATGAGCCAGTCGGGGATGCTTCTACGAGTGATGCTATTGTAGCAGAACAAGTTGAGGAACCCGTGGCAATAGAAGCACCACAACCACGAAGGTCGGCGAGGCTCCGCGAAGCGCGAGAGTTATTATTGTTAGACAATGATGAGCCTGCGACCTATGCAGAAGCGATGGTGGACCCAGACTCTGAGAAATGGCTGATTGCCATGAGATCCGAGATAGAGTCCATGGGAGACAATCAAGTTTGGAACTTGGTTGACCTGCCTGATGGTTTTAAAGCCATCGAGTGCAAGTGGATCTATAAGAAGAAGATTGATATGGATGGAAATGTTCACATCCATAAAGCTCGACTTGTTGCAAAAGGTTTTCGACAAGTTCAAGGAGTTGACTACGACGAGACTTTCTCGCCCGTAGCGATGCTTAAATCTATACGGATCATTCTAGCCATTGCTGCACATTTCGATTATGAGATATGGCAGATGGATGTCAAGACGGCTTTCTTAAATGGAATCCTTTCTGAGGACGTGTATATGATGCAGCCCGAAGGTTTTGTCGATCCAAACAATGCTGGAAAGGTATGCAAACTTCAAAAGTCTATTTATGGGCTGAAGCAAGCATCTCGGAGTTGGAACATTCGATTTGATGAAGTTGTAAAGGAGTTTGGCTTCACCAAAAACGAACAAGAACCTTGTGTGTATAAGAAAGAAAATGGGAAATCACTTGTGTTTCTAATCTTATATGTGGATGACATATTATTGATTGGAAATGACATTCCTATGCTCGAGTCTGTTAAGACCTCATTGAAAAATAGTTTTTCTATGAAGGACTTGGGAGAAGCGGCATATATTCTGGGTATCAAGATCTATAGAGATAGATCAAGGAGGCTAATTGGATTAAGCCAGAGTACGTACATTGACAAAGTGTTGAAACGGTTCAGCATGGAAGAGGCTAAGAAGGGGTTCTTGCCCATGTCTCACGGCATTAAACTCAGCAAGACTCAGTGTCCTTCGACCACTGATGAGCGAGAACGCATGAGTAGGGTTCCATATGCTTCGGCTATTGGATCCATCATGTATGCAATGACATGTACTCGCCCAGATGTTTCCTATGCTCTAAGTGTTACGAGCAGATACCAGGCTGATCCAGGTGAGGTTCACTGGACAGCGGTAAAGAATATCCTTAAGTACTTGAGAAGGACTAAGGATATGTTCCTAGTTTATGGAGGTGAGGTTGAACTCAGTGTAAAGGGTTACACAGATGCGAGTTACCTTAATGACTCAGACGACTCGAAATCGCAATCAGGTTATGTGTTTGTCATGAATGGTGGTGCTGTGAGCTGGAAAAGTTCCAAGCAAGATACAGTGGCCTCCTCTTCAACAGAAGCTGAATATATTGCTGCCTCGGAGGCTGCAAAGGAAGCTGTTTGGATTAGGAATTTCCTGATCGCTCTTGGTGTGGTTTAGGGCTCGTCCAATCCCTTGGACGTTTATTGTGACAACAATGGTGCTATTGCACAAGCCAAAGAACCTTGACAGCACCAGAAGAACAAACATATTCGCATGCGCTACCATCTGATTCGTGAGTTCATTGATGAAGGTAGTGTCATGTTATGCAAAATACATACGGACTCAAATGTTGCTGATCCCTTGACTAAGCCACTCCCGCAGCCTGCGCATGAAGCGCACACAAGAGCAATAGGTATTAGATACTGTCTAGATTGACTCTAGTGCAAGTGGGAGACTGAAGGAAATATGCCCTAGAGGCAAACATAGAGATGATTGTATTTCATGTGTATCCATGAGTTATTATAATGTTCCTTGAATATCCATATACCAGGCAACTTGTATTGATTGGCAATTATGTGAATTGTTTGTGAAACTCTTTACTTGTATGGTTATCTAATAATTGTCCCTAGTCGGAGTTCACGCGAGGACACACGTGAATATTAGACTAGCACATCGATTGGTTAATGACTATGTTTCGCAAGTCATTGACATAGAGATGTCAAACTAATGATGTGGACACATGTTATGAACATGGGGTTGGACTGACCCAACATGAGACTAGCAATAATACTTGCAGCTCTCTCTACACATCGTGTACGTTTTGTCCTTAGACCTGAGATTGTCGCATGTACTTGAGATGTGGATCGACCTACTTTGGGGCTATCAAACACTACTCCGTAACTGGGTAGTTATAAAGGTAGCTTTCGGGTTTGTCCTGATACATGCTGCAAGGCATCGGTCAATCAAGATGGGATTTGCCCCTCTCTACTTGAGAGAGATATCTCTGGGCCCCTCGAGTGATCGGATCCAGAAATGCATGGCCGTGCTACATATGGTTAAGAGTTAACCTAGTAAAGGGATTCTGAATCACAGTATCGAGAAAGAGAGGTTAGCTTAGAGCTAGACCAAATATCGTGAGGCAAAGGGAAAGACATGTACTCAACCTTGTGATGGTTCGTCCGAATGATCTTTATATGCGTTTAGGAGTTGGCACGTCTTGCTAGAGGCCACTACCAACTATTGACGGAGTAAGTGTACTCGCGTCATGTCTATACGTGTATGAACCTATAGGGTCACACACTTTAGGGGCTGGAAGCCTAATGAGGATTGGATCCGAATTAGACCAGGCTTAGGCTGCTAATGGGCTGCTAATGTAGAAGCCCACCAGGGATGCCTATATAAGAGGGAGTGAGGCGAGCTGAAAAGGTGAGAGCATTCCACCCAGCCGCCACTCCTCTTCCGCCTGTGTTGCACGCGCAGACCTAGCAGTCTGGCGTGTGACGGCTTCCACTCCGGACGTGTGGATACCTCGGAGGTGCTGTATCTGTAGCACTTGGACGAGCCGCGCAAAGGGGAGCTACTCGTGGGACGAGGACGAGGAGGAGACGTAGAACATCTACACTGCCGCAAGGTGCTTCATCAAGTTCCGCACCTGCGCGTCTAGCGGTAATCCCGTGATCTATGACCATAGTATTCCTGGTTGACGCGGTAGAAATTTTTGATTTTACGCTAGTGTAGCCTACCCATTACCCTACAAGAACAGGGTGAGGCCTTTTGTGGCGTGGTGGTCTTAGTACCGCCCACCCCTCCAACGCAGACGTACTTCCCTTAACAAGGAAGGAACTGCGGTCAAACAAATCTCGTGTCTCCGCGTGCTTCACTTCGGTTTACTCTTTCCTCTTCCACTCTCTCTTTACTCGCTAGTAGATAGGTTAGCATATAGGGAAATTCCACCCAATAGTTTATCTAGTGAATTTACCCTCTGTGCTAAGCCTAAAATTGAAAAAGAATTAAAAATTGGTGTAGCACCTATTCACCCCCCCCCCCTCTAGGTGCCCATACGATCCATTTCAATTGGTATCAGAGACCCGGCTCTTAATTCGGGCTTAACCGCCTAAGAGTAGTATGGGTACCAAGGATGATGGAAATGAGGTTGTGGATAAGGTCACAATGGATGATCTCAAGTCGTTGGAAACAACCTTGTTGAAATCCTTTGAGGCCAAGATGGAGGAGATGAATCAAATGATTGCTCGCCTCACATCATCCATAGCCCCATCTCCATCCTCCTCTGAGGCTCCCACACCATCATCTAAGGAAAAGGGTAACACCGGATCCAAGGATGATGATGTGGAAGGTGAAAAACTAAATGGCTCCACCTCCAAAAAGGGAAGTGGTAAGGAGGAATATAATGAGGCTCGCCACGTATATTCCCCCGATCCACCTATCCCTCATCCTCATATAAACAATAGGGGTGATCCACCCAAGCTCACTGCATCCTCTTTTAATCAATGGCAATTCCTAATGAAATCTCATGTGTGCAGCTCCTCTATTGAATTGTGGAGGATTATTGAAGAAGGTCTTCATATTGGAGATCAAACCAATCTAACGAGAAGGGAAGTTGTGGATAGCCAGTTGAATGCCACCACTCTCCACATGATACAGCTGGGTGTGGGTCCCAAGGACATGCCACACATTGAACATCTCAACACAGCTAAAGAGGCATGGGATGCTCTTACAGACCTTTTCGTTGGAAATGAAAGCATGAGAAGAAACAGGTATGATGCTCTTAGTAATGAAGCTGAGGGATTCTACATGTTGGATGGTGAAAACCATGAGGACATGTATAGAAGACTCAAGGGCATCGCAACAACATTTCGGAAGCATGGGGCCACTCACATTGATGATGCATGGATAAAAAGAAAGTATGTGAGTGCCTTAATGCCTTTCGAGCCAACGGATTTGAAGAGCCAGCAAGGTAGTCACAACTATCATCAAATGACATCCAATGAAGTCATGCAAGATATTGCGTCATTCAAAGTGGCGGCAAAGAATGCTGAAGATGCCTGTGCTCGGGCCATTGGAATGCAAAAGGGTGTCAATGTGGCTCTCAAAGCCAATGTTGTTGAGCAAGAGGAAGATGAAGAAGCTTTTGAAGGGGTATCCATGGACTGCCCCGATGAGGTCAAACGTGCACATGGTGAGTACATGGCATTCTATGTAAGGAACTTTTGGAAGGACCCTGCCAAAGCCAAGTCTGACCTTGAGCGCAAGAACGGGTCAAATGGAAGAAGAGAAAGTGGCCCAAGATTGAGAACTTGCTTCAACTGTGGAGATAGAATGCACTTTGTTGCCGAGTGTCCTTATCAAAATAGAGAAGCCAATGGTGGCAGGCTCATTCTTAAAGAGAAATCTAAAGCTCCTAAGAAGAAGCCGTTTATTAAGAAGAATGGCCCTTTCAAGAAGCAACCCAAGATTGTCCTTGTAGCTCAAGAGGAATACTCCTCCGCAAGTGAAGATGAAGAGGATGATGATAGTTCCCGCGAAGTGGCTGCTATATCCACCACATCGACTCCCTCCTCTCTCTTCGACTTGCCGAACGAGAACGCCATCAACAACAACGCCACTCGTCTAATGGCAAGAGGATCCGAGGTATCAACTTCTAGGTCTTCATTTCCTAAGACTAACATAATTTTGGATATGAATGATCATGACAGTCTTGAAATGAAAGAAGAAGTTATTGCCTTGGATACTTTTTTCACTAACCTACAAGGTGAGCACAAACTCCATTTTGATGCTCTTATGAGTCAACTTGCTCAAGCCGAAGATGTCCTTGAAGAAAAGGGCAGAATTGAAAGAGAAGATGCCTTGGAGATAGCTTCTTTGAAGAATGCCTTGGAAGAGGAAGAGGAAGTTCGAGTTTCTTTGGAAGAAAGACTCGAATCCCTTGAGGGGTCACAAGAAGAAGTTGTAGCTCAGCTCATTAAAGAACGTGACCATGCTCTTGCCAAGGTAAAGAAATAAAGAAAGAAAAGATTGATTTTGGGGCTGTTCATGCTAGACTTTTGGAGAAGTTTGATAATCTCGAAAATGCTCACAAGGCATTGAAGAGTGATCATTCTACTCTAAATGAGTCTCATGACCAGCTCCAAAATCAATTGAAAAGGTATTATGTGACAAGTACCTCCTCTTCATCCTTTGGAAAAGAAGATCTTGCAAGAAGTTCTCAACACAAAGGTAAAGGGGTTATTGATGAGATACTGAGCAGGCAAAGGACAAACAATAGTAAAGAAGGTCTTGGTTACATACCCAAGACAAAGATAAAGAGAAACAAGAAGAAGAAAAACAAGACTGCTCAATCGAAGACTAGCAACATTACCAATAACAAGACTAATCATGATGGTTTTGCAGGGATCAACAATCCTAACTTTGAACTATATTGTGATTGCTATGGTGATGTTTATGCTAGTTATGTAGCGCCTTATGATTGTTACATTCCTTGGTCTATTTGGGTTCCCAAGACCCTTGTTACTAACATGAGAGGACCCATTGAAAAATGGGTACCTAAAACCAAGAAGTAACTTTCTTGCAGGGCTATTCTTCCTGTGGTTCTAAATGGGTACTCGATAGCGGGTGTACGAGTCATATGACCGGAAGCAAGGAAATCATCACGGAGATGCGGCCAAACCTTGATCACATTACCGTCTCCTATGGTGACAAGTCAAAATCTAAGGTATTGGGTCTCGGCAAAGTTGTGGTGGCTCACGATATCTCTCTCGTGGACGTCATGCTTGTTGAGACCCTCGGGTATAACTTACTTTCAGTTCGTGCCCTTGGTAAGATGGGCTTTGCAATTTACATTGATGCTGATTTAGTGGTACTCTTGTGGATCAAGTCTCTAAAAGTCGCTTTCGTGGGATATGTCGAAAACGACCTGTATGTGGTGGACTTTTCGAGGAAAACCACTACATGCCTGATGTGTCTTTTCGGAAAGGCTGACGCGGGTTGGATATGGCATCGCCGACTAGCCCACGTCAATATGAGAACTTTGCAAAGTCTCCACAAGGGTGGCCACATTCTTGGACTAAAAGAAAATGTCTCTTTTGCCAAAGATCGTGTTTGCAGGGCGTGTGTTGAAGGGAAAATGCATGATTCACCTCATCGAAGGAAAACCATTATCTCTTCAAAAAGGATTTTGGAGCTCCTTCATGTGGACCTCTTCGGACCTCCATCACATGCAAGCCTCGGTGGAAAGAAGTATTGTCTAGTGATTGTTGATGATTACTCAAGATACACTTGGGTTTATTTCTTCAAGTTGAAGAGTGAAACTCAACAAACTGTCATCGACTTCGCCAACGAGGTTCAATGTCAACACAACATCCCCATTCTGGCTATAAGGAGTGATAACGGCCCGGAGTTCAAGAACTACACCTTAAATGAGTTCCTAAGTGAAGAGGGGATAAGACATCAATTGTTGGGGGGATACCCCCGGGTAGGGTCACGCCGGGTATAAAGGCCGAGTTAGCCGAGGTTCGGCAAGGCCAAAGCAGATGCTGGCTAGGTCACCTCAAGGAAGGCCGAACCACGGGGTAATCCGGACCTGGGGGCATTCGACTAACTAGGTCTCATCCGACTTAGGCAGTGAGTCGGAAGTAAATGTTTACTTGTATGCAGGAACAGGTGTGGCCGGATGAACCATCATCTGGGTCACAGCAAGCTTCTAGGAGAAGGAAGGAATCTTGCTGGTCAAAAGGAGGGGCCGGTACGCACTGCATGAGCGAAGCAGGCAAGAGCGGGACCACCGGGTCATGGTCGACAGGGGTGACGACGCCCGTGTCGGCTGACGAGGGCGCCGCAGAGGCTCACGTAGTTAAAGCATGTGTGACGCGGGGAAAAAGCACCCCGGTCTGCTCACCAATTTTGGAGGAGGAATATTCTTAGGAATATGCCTCCACGTATGCCCTAGGCAGGGACCGAGCCTCCCCTATAAAAGGGAGGCTAGGGCTTATGTACAAGGGGTTGGTGGGTTGGTCTCTCTACGATTCTGTTGTGGTCTAGGGTTTCAGGTGAGATCTGTGGGTGAGAGTAAGAGAGCTCCTTCTTCCTCCTCTCGCCAATACAGCTCTAGGAGCACTTGTAACCTTGGAAGTAAATCAATACAAACTCTTGTGTGGAGAATCACTTCACTATCCCTCCCTGGATTCCCCTAGCGTGTATTAGTCCCCACCTTTAGCCTATACATGGCATCTGCCATGACACCACCACGATAGTTGGTGCCTACCGTGGGGCTAGCGGCGTTGGCAGGGGTCAAAATCCGGATGGGAAACTTCATCGCCACCGGCGAGCGCATCGTCTCCGGACTCGTTCAGCGCTTTGGAGCGCGGGACTTCGTCAGCGACAACGCAGGCTGCTTCGGCACGCACCCTCTCCCGCGCAACGACATCTTCTTCAAGCTCGGCACGCACAAGGTCTACGTTGCGGTGGACGTGTCAAGCGTTCATCCACGCCATGTCGTCGAAGCAGGCGAACCGCCCCTCACTGTGGCTCGCGGGGAGCGTATCGCTCGTTCCCCGGACCATGCAGAGGTAATGATGACAGCGCCAGGTGCGGGTGCGAGCAAAGATCCGGCGCCAGATCCGGAGGTGACGCCCAAGGCACCAAGGAAAGGTAGAGGTCCTCCGCTAGAGAGGCCGGAAAATGTGTTGAGAGAGCCAATGGATAGCTTGGCAAACCCTGTAGTAGCAGCGGTAGATCCGGCTCGTGCACAGGCCGAGATGGAAGAAACTAGGCAGAAAATACTAGAGGGCGCAAAGAAAATAGCCGCGGCCCATCAGTCGTTGAACATGACGCTGCGTGAGTACGCTAAGGCGAACAAGGTTGATAATGTAAAAGTTAAAGGGAGAAATCTCATGAGCGAGATGAACAGAGAAGGTGATGCTGGAATCGAGGAATCAGAAAACTGTTTGTCCGTGGGGCTGCCGAGGTATAGTACCCCGACCAAGAACCTCAGAGCGGCGGATGCAGCTGCATCCGAGTTAGAGGGACTGACGGGTGAAGCCCGACAAAGGCAGCAAGATCGGGTTAACGAGCTAGTTCGGATTGCAAATAGGCAAAACGAGGAAATGCTCAGGGCAAACCCGGAGAGAGCTAGAGCCTCCAAGATCGTCCATTCGGCGGTGGGTAACCCGGAGAAATCCGCTGGAGCCGCATCGTCCCGTCATGGTGGTCCAAGGAGACAGGAGGTGGTAACCTCGGCCAGACGGAACAAACAGATTGTCCCGTATGACCCGACACGGGCAGGGAAAGAAAAAGAAGCGCAGAAAAATGATGATCGACGGAGTGTGAGCCGAGGCGAAGCTGGCCGAGGTAACCGCGACCAAGGCAGTGCTGGTCAAGGGAACATTTTCAACGGCAATGCCGAGCAACAAAACTCACCTGGAGCAAGACAACCGCAGCAGCGGAACATGCCGAGGCAAGAGCACAGTGCCGGCCGAGGTGTGCAACAGAAAGGTGCACCGCAAGAGCAAAACCGGTATAACGACGGTGATTCGGAGATGGCAAATGCGGGATACCCGAGACCGGACTATCATGTGATAGGGTCGAGATTGGGAAGTAGGGATTTGATGCCGGACGATGCAAGGTTGAAACTGGATCGACTATATAGGTCGGAACAGATTGAATGTCAAGGTCCACCGGGTCCAGCATGTTTTGGACCCCGGATCATGAAAGAGCCTCCAGTACCGAACTTTCAGCTGCCCAGGGGCACCAAGACCTATGACGGTAGTACCAAGCCAGAGGATTAGCTGATAAACTATGCTACGGCTGTAAAAAGTGCACCACCTGGGAGCATCCGTCGCCCCCAACGTATGTCACCCGATACGGGCGGGCTCCAGCCGTACCACCCTCCCCTACCACGTATGCGGCCGCCATATTCAGTCTGAGGATGTAACCCAAAAATCCCCAAAACCAATCCTTCTCTTTCTTCTTCCTCCAAACTCCAAACCACCTCCATTGGATCTTCAAATTTACTTAATATTTCTTTGATTCCTCGTAATCATTCGATCTAAGGTATGATTCTCCTTCGATTCTCAACTTATTTGTGAAAATGCTTCACTCAATCTTTCATCATTGCCAATCTAGACTTAGGTCTTGTTCTTGATTCAATCTTGATATTAAGCATGCTTAGTATTGTTTTAGAGGGTTTCTTTTGTAGTTAGTGTAGAGAATCACTTATGCTATGTTTCTATTAGACAAAAAAATATTAGCAATTTTATTTACTTTGTCTTGTTTTTATTATTAGATGAACACAAGGAGCCATACACGTGAGATGGCTGTGGAATCCTTTGCACCACCCGTTGAGATGTTGACCCCCGAGTCACTTGGCATCAAGTTCACCGAGGAGTTTCGGCTGAATCGTTTCAATCATCTCAAGCTTTGAGAAATCAAGTCCACCAAGTGGGCATGTCCTATATCCTGAACCAACTTGGCTTTTGTGCTGATTTTGATTTACTTTGCAACAATATTGGTATGTATGATTTCATATTTTAGGATGTTGCCACGTATCGCTGCTTAACGCTTGAGTTCTTCAGCACCTTGACGCACATAGTGGACCCTTACGGTTGTACCGAGGAACAAAGGCCTGGAGTTGATCACATCAAGTTCCACCTTATGAACTGTGAGTACACCTTAACATGCAGCCAATGGGCTCAATGCTTTGGGTTTGCCAACAACACTATCGATGTACGCACAACTACTTTTGTTTTAGATCCTCCCCCTTCACAATACTTTAATTTAATGAAGATTCGTGGAAACACACCCAAGGGGAACAAAATTGATCACCCTGTTATTCGATATTTATTCTATGTGATTACTAACACTTTGCAGGCACGTGGTGAGTTTACTAGAGCTAATGAGGAGGTTGGCAAATTGCTATTATTAATTGTAACTTAATGGCAAATTTGGGCGCTCTTCTCCTATTTTACCTTAAGCATCAGGCTCTTCAATCTCGAGGACCCGTATGTGGAGGAGGAGTTGTGACCGTTCTTTCACGCGCACTTCGCTTCAACCTAGGTAACATCTAACCATTGACAAGAAATCATCGTCTCGGTCTTTCTACTCTAAGAGCATGTGGTATGATTTCTAAAACTCATGGTAGATATTTCTTTGATATAACTGGAGCGGATCACTTGATCCCAGCTCATTTTCCTAACGGTTTATTCTCTATCAAGGATGGACGTTTGCATTTTGACGCGCAGGTTGAAGCTAATCTACCCCCAACAACAAATACCTATGGGAGGAGGAGAAGATGAAGAAGTAGAACAAGGAGGACCTGAACAAGATGAGCAGCCTCCAAACTACTAGACCACCTATGAAGACATCTACGCACTTGAAGGAAATATTCAAAACATGAACAACCTCTCCATCAACCTTCGAGATGCTACTGCAAATCTCGCCACCAAGTTCCATGATTGGAGCAGCCAATGAAACATGGGAGATTATCCACCGCCATCACAATGAGCAACAAAAGGGCTTGGAAAAGCCTGAGCTTGGGGATGTGTTCCCCTGGAAAAAATTATTTGTGTAATAACAAGGTTGTACTCCAGCTCCTTTGCTGTTTTAGTTTTCTTTCGTTTTTAGTTTGTTTTTGTTTATCGCTTGTTTTTATTTTCTTAAAACCCTTGCTTGGTCGCACGCTATTTTCTATTCTTTAAATCTCTATCCTCAAAAGTACAAATAGATTTTTTTGTTCTTCCTTTTTTGTAAATGTGGATTCGCACTTTGCCTCTTTGCTTTAATATCATTATGAGAATAATCGTGTTTGAGTTTTGAAGGAACACATCCCTATAAGGAAGAGGATCATGAAGTTAATTATGAGAGGTATGTCCTATGTCTCCCACTTATGAAGTTTGAATTGTTTATCTTCGTTGGTTGAGTTGCTAAGATGCCATGCTAGTGGGAAGTAATTTAATATAGTTAGAGTAAGCCTTTTTATTAGTATGATGATTAGTTATTAAATCTGTTGCTCTAGTTCTTTTAGTTAACCAAGTCTTGCCTTAGAAATTATATTGCCAAACAAGTACAATAAGAAAAAGTTTGAAATTTACGACTTGTTTGATGAATGATTGTCTTGAGAGTATACCCTTGAATATACTTAACCCCATAGATATTTTGATAGTCTTGATGACCCTCATGAAAGGATTTGTTTGATTAAAATAAAGTCTAGTGTTAATTGTGATGTGATGGCCTACAAGTGCACAGGTTCGTTAGAGAATGTTTTTGCAGAAGTATTAATTCTAGTTTTTATATCGATCCCAACTAGGAGCCTAAGAAAGTGTTTTTATGCGGCGTTTTTGTCGCACCCAAGGTGTCACAAGTCTTGAGTGAATTGACTGCAATTGTTGATGGTGAAAGTGGTTAATAAAAGATAGAGGAAATTGCTTAGTAAATAAGTAAATTGCATGAAAGTAAATATGTGAAAGATGTGTAAAGGTCCTACAGATCAGAAGTTAGGCGCGGAGAGAATCAGTTCATGGTGATAGTAAAAGTGCCAAATGGAATAAGCAAAATTAGTGATAATGATAATTCTTATTTATAAGTGAGTAGGCAAGCAACCCATATACCGACTAGGAGTCCTCATGGCCAATTCTTCCCAGACCCAATGATCCATCTTCCTATTACCACGGCCATGGTCAGCGCATTAATTAATGTATTTCAACCGGATCAAGGCTTTAGTCTTGGAGGTTCCTTGTTGTCCTCGAGTAGTGCTACCTCTTCTTTGATATCAATTGTGTCACTCGGGGGTCGCCGAATTACTAGCATACAAGTTCATACCTATGAGATCTTTGGATCATGTTACCCGGGCCCATAAATTAGATAACACGCATTAGGAAAACATAGATATTCATTCTCACTATTTAAATAAACATTGCAACAATCACAAATGGATGGAAATAAAGTATGCACATCACATCTTCAGGGAAATCCGGCAATAAACAAGAGGAAACCCAATGGTGAAAGGTGATAAAATTTGGAGCTATCATGATGCATGCCAAAGATAACCTTGTGGATCAAACCGCAGTACTAGATTTTGAACGATCTATGGTATAACCCCGGATTTTGGATATGAGTTGATGACATAAGTGGAATACGTGTCAATATATGGGCAAAAGTATTGGTACTCTCAAAGGTTGTGCAAACACTTGCAAAAAGAAACATTCAGCGATCCTCGAAAAAAAAAGATATCTATGAGGATCCACATAATAAGTCCTTGGCATGGTCTCATTACTACTTTACGAGTTTTTCATGAAAAACTATGATTGGATTAGAAGTGTTTTTGATAGACTTGATTTACTGATGTGGGTGTAAATAACACACTTCATTGTTATGCTACTTAGGACAAGAAACTCTCTTACTCAATTACGATATTTAAACATCCTAGTGTTCCTTGGCAAGCTGAGAGTTAATTAGAAGATTTGGATTGATTTCTACACTTCTAGTTACTTATACTTATATTAAACTTTACTTTGATTGTCTTGACTTCCCAAAGCTTGTATAGTATTCTTGTCATCTCTCTAACTTTGACAATCCTCGCAAATTAATGAAATGCTGAGCACATATGACTACCAACCGTAAGTGAATTCTTGTTCTAATTGTTTCAAGTTTAAACGCCGAATTCCTTATAGTTCTTTTGTTTCTTCTTGCTCGAGGGCGATCAAGGTTTGAGCTTTGCGGAAGTTGATGGATCCAGTGTTTGCTATCTTCTACCATGTTTAAACATTGTTTTTGGTCAAGCAATTGCCAAGAAACTCTCAGTCCTTGCCACTAATGACTAATAATTGCAAAGATATACAAAACCGCTCTTTGAATTATGTTGTGCAGGAAATCACGGTTTTTAATGCGAAATAAGGAGTCATAATGAAGGTTTTTGAGGAAGTCCACACGTACAAGTAATTGGGAAGCTATTCCAGGGCGTCATCACGCTTAATAACCACTGGTACGGGAAGGGACTGCCCGTACCATTATCCCGTACCAGGTCACGATGGCTTCGTCTCATCAATCCCTACAACTTTCGTGGAGACGCCTATATATTTTGAGGCTCCATCCGCCGGCCAGAGAGCCGCCATTCTCAGATTACATCATAACACCACCAAAGAAGATCCACACCATTGTTCATCCATTATTCATCACTTCCACCGTCCATCCCATCCACTAGCCACATCCATTGCTTTGTACTTTAGATCTCCTTGTGATTCGGTGAGCATTGTAAGCATATTTGATTGCAATCTAAGTATTTGTATGATGTTTTCTATCTCCGATCTATTTGTTATGAGTGAGTAGTCCTCACGGGCCACGGTTTGGGGAGAAACCTCGCAGCTATTATGTGCATCTAGATCATGGGAGTTTTGTATTTTGTTTGCAATTGAGATTTGTATCTTTTGTTTCTTTGTCTCTTGTCTTGATCTGTGGACTTGTAGGTACCCAAGATCCCATAGATTGATAAAGGCTTGAGGTGAGATACTTGGCTAGCGGCGATCTCATAGGAACCTTAGTGACAGAAAGGGTGGTATAGTCTTCGCTTAGCAACCCATTCGGGATCACAACAACATCACCACTTAAAGCTTTGATCTATATTTTACACTTAATAATCATTTGTAGCCCATTGTTTCTGTGTGCACTCGGTTGGATTAAAAGACTATTTCTATGCCCGCTGCATCACGGGGGCTCTAGTATATTAGGATGTGTTGCCCACAAGAGATTATCTATATTCAAACGTTATACATGACTATGCTTATTATTATATTTTATCTCATATGATGTGCAGCTGCAGGTGGATCTTCAACCCTAGCCTATCTCCATCCATTGATTCAACCTATTATAAAGTAAACTAGATTGGTCAGGTAAACCAAGCTAAAACAAACAGTCTTGTAGACGTGTCCTTTTTATTTCCTTTTAGCATTGCTTTCTGAGGTTCGATTAAACCTAGGTCTTCTAGGGAAAAAGCTGTTATACTACATCCGTGAATCCGGATCGAAGGTATCACTTACCTCCATAGAAACGCCCAGCGCTTTGGCCTCACCAAACCCCTACTCCATTACCTCCACCAGGTGGTGTGCTCGGTCGAGAGAGGTAGGTGCCGACTCGGAGAGCTGGGCGTGAACAGTACCCGACGTCAGCACGGCTAGGGTCGGCTTGTAGCCAGTCACCAATACCTCCTCATCATTGCTAGCAGCGGCTTGCGGGCCCCCCGTCACGAACCCCTCAGTCCCACTGCCAGCCCTGCCAGAGCTGGAGGCACCCGCCTGCCCGCTGCTGCCCTCCGCCGCATGTCCGGAAGCATCCGGCGCCACCTCCACCAGCTCATCGACCTGGTAGGCGGCCGAGCCCGTCTGAGCATCGCTCGAGACCGGGTCCGCATCCTCCGCTAGACGGAGGGGAGGAATGGAGTTGTCGCGCCCAGCCGCAAAAATCGCCGTGAGCATGGAGGTGACGAGCGCGTGATGCAGAGATGCGGACACAGCTGGAGGTGATGGCTCCGACGCGGCCACTGTGGCTCCAGCCATTATGACAACAGAGGGTGCAGACGGCTCAACCAGCCCCTCAGCCACCGCTGGAGTTGGGGCAGACAAGGTAGAGATGACGCTAAAGCCATCCAGTGACATTGCCTCGCTGGACGAAGATAACAATGCTAAGCAAGTGAAGGACAGGTCAACGAGTGTACTGATAAGAGAAAAGGCGCATACCCAGTGACGGTCGGCACAATCGCCGCGGACCTTGCCGGTGAGGCTTCTTTGCACCACCGGCGATGGGAGCTACGCTGGAAGGCACCACATGTTTCCCCCTGGCCCTTGCCGCGGCACCGGGAGCAGAAGGACCGTTGTCGCCATGTGCACCTACACGAATATAACTGAAATATCAGCATCGGGCTGAGGTAAATAGACAGGCAAAATGAAAACAAGGATAAAACACTCATCCGGCAGGTCCTCACACCCCTCGTCGGCCTGGGTGGGGAAGCGCTCTAGCTCTATCGGTGGGTACTTCAGCGGCTTGAGGTCGGCCGAGAAGTTGGGGAGCTCATGGCCACCTAGACCGCCCTCTACTAGATGTGCTATAACAAGCTACTCAAAAGGGGTGGATAAGAGACGAGAAGAAAACCTTCAGGTAGAATCCACCCGGCAAGAACAAAAGACTAACCTTCGGTGGCACGTGGCGCCGGTGATACGGCTAGATGAAGTAGTGCCATTCCTCCTCCAAGGCCTCCTTCGAGATGGTGGTGAGCCAGTATCGAAAGGCCTCGTATCGCACCTCCAACCAGGAAGCCAGCATGGGGTCGTTGGGGCCAGATAGGTGGCACATCTTATGCGACCGCTTCTACAGCAGGAGCACCAGGCGAGCCATCCAGGACAAGGAAATGTCCCAGTTGGTCAGCTGCACCCTCTCCACTAGATCCTCCACCCGGGCGGTCATCCATTCGATTTCTTCCTGAGCACCCAATCCCCTCATGGTCCAAGCCATCCGGGTGGAGGCGTCGTTGGCAAAGACTGGGAGTCGGATCTAGTCGTCCTTGGTGGCATTGTGCACATAAAAGTATGAGCGATGCCACAGCTTCACCGTGTCAGGGATTTCGAGCCACGACATCAGGGATGATGACCGAGGGTAGATCACACAGTAGCCGGCCTCCACCAGGGGCCCATCCTTCTACAACGTCTGGGCCTTGAAGTATAAAGACTTAAGGATGTTCGCCGCGTCTAGGTGAACCCCCAAATAAGAATCACAGTAGGCCACGTGGTGTGACAGCTACGCGATGGCGTTTGCCCCAAGATGGTGAAGCTGGAGGTCAAACATGCCAAAGAGCTCGAGGAGGAAGTTGCTCACCGGCAAGCTAAAGCCATGGGTGAAGTGCGCGAGGAAGACGATAGCCTTGCTAGGCTGGGGGTTAGGGACACACTCCCCCTCCGGCGCGAGGTGGTGCTTCCCCACCCACTCCGACAGGAGGAATCTCCCCTACCGGTACTTATGGACAAGTTCATCAGTGTCATAGGAACTACACCACCCTCCACCCTACTCGAGAAGCATCTCCTCCTTTGTGGCGGCCATAGCGGAAAAGCGAGGCCCCGTTGTCACGAGGAAACACGGCGGAGCTGACGACCAAAGCCTATTGGCGGAAAACAGGAAGGAAGCACATGGCATGCAAGGGCAGAGAGGAAGCACGAGGCGTGCAAGAGCAAGAGGAGAAAAGAGCAGGAAATAAGAAGAAGTGGGGAAAACCCCATCCCCGTGGCCCTATTTATTGCTGCGGGTCGAGCACGCCTCCTGTGCTCCCTTCCACCACGTGGCGGGAAACCGCTCCACCTCCCCCGCTATGGTTCAATGGTGGATCAAGTGCGCCATCACATTCCTCGCCGAATATTCCGCAGGCGTTACTAAAGGAGGCGAGGCATGCACATGATCCCCAAGAAACTGCAGCTGCAAGATGTGCGCGCGGTTACCAAAAACTGCTACTATAGAGCAAATGGTCAAGGTGATGTGACGTCCGTCAGAAGCGCCAAGTGTGGCTAGCGTAAGCACTGACCTCAGCGACCAGGCGATCTATCTCCCTTCTCCGCCTGTGGCAGCCAGTCGAATCAATCGTCGCTTACACCCAGTGGGTGGGCCACCGATTTCGTAGCCGGTAAACTCTAGCCGGGAAACGACAAGCACCTCAAGCTAGAAAACAACAAACACCTCGAGCAAAATCTACAACCAGTTTTTTCATCACTAACCATTTCAGTTTGATCAATGAGGACGCAAGAACTTCTCCACGAGGCGAAGTCCCAATGTGCTCGAGGACTAGTGTCGGGGGGATGACCCCCGGGTCGGCTACGCCAGGCTTAACTGGCCGGCTCCAGGAACGCTTGGACGAAAGTACACAAGATAGAGTGCCGCAACCGGGTGGACCGCTCCAACCGGTCCGCCCTCCAGATTCCCCGGTTGGCCCATCTAGACGGATGGCCAGAAGAACTGGCTGGGTGGCCGCTTCCAACCGGCCGCCTCGGATTCGATGGCAAGGCTACGAATAGGGTGACGCTCCTTGCTGAGTGTGCCCCTGACTCCTCGCATCATCAAATAGGTTGGCGCGCCGCCCCTGCTGGTGCTACAAGACAACTGTGCCAAAGCACCAAGGCTAGAAGCTGAGCGAGGTGTTGTTGGCTAATGGCACTTGCCGTGTTCCACAAAAAATTAAAGAAAGTTTGTAATTAGTACAACATGCAAAGGGTTATTAAAACACGTGGATGCTAAAACATCTTATAGTGGAAGTCTCAATTTGATTGAATCAAATGATTTTGGGGATTACCAAAATATCGAGAAAGTCCATGCTCATGAAGTATTTTAGTGGTAGCTATAGGGATATCAGAAAAGGACTCATGTGTGGTGACATTTTAAGTGTGAGTGTAACGAACATCACTTTGTATATGCTTGACATATATGCGGATGGCGTACTTGAAATTATTGTATTTAAAAATTAAATAGTTTATGAATGAAGTTGAACAATATACTAGATATTGAAATATATTGAGATATATTAGTAAATATCAAAGCCATAATGTTTCTCCTACGATTCTGAAACGAGTTCAGAATATCCTAGATTGGATTCTGAAAAGGTTTCAGAATAGTACAAACAAAGTTGTTAATCTAGGTGAAACATTTGAGCAAGAAATGAATGTTAGAGAAGATAAGGATGATACTCATCCTAAATGAATATGTCATATGTTGCTTCCATGAATCAACAAGTTATGTGTCTGGCTAAAATGTGACCCATGTTCTTAAATAGAATAGGTTCAGAAGAGGTTTATGAAAACCACCGAATCAGTAAATAAGCAGGATCACAAAGGGTTCATAAAGGAATCTACATAGATAATGGAATAGTGACTAAAGATATGACTAGTTTGGCTCATGAAGTTCGACTTCAGTAGAGCGAGTTTCTAGTATAAATGACAACAGTCAAGGTCCTTGTGATTGATCGACCGTCATTGGAAATACTAAGAAACAGAAGTCTTACTTTGTCACCAAACACGTTCCGGAACATTATGAGATAATGTGATAAGTGTAAAGTTAGGAGACACTTAAACAATTTGCAGAAGACATACAAATCTAGTAAAACACATTAAAGACAAAAGGTTTTCTGTAAGCAAGCATGATCAAAACATTGTGTTTTCGATCGGTAAAAATGTAGTTAGATTATTTGTACTCTAGTGCATGTGGGAGACTAAAAGGGATATGCCCTAGAGGAAAATAATAAATAGATTTATTATCATATCTCAAAATATTTCATAATAGTTTTATATTATGCTATAACTGTATCAAGTGGAAACATTTATACAGGTGTGGTATGCAAAACAAACCAGGTCCCTATTAGCCTCTATTCAACTAGTTCGTTGGGCAACCGATGATCAAGGTTTCCTGATCATGTAGCATTTATGCCAGTTGACACTGAGTTATATCATTGGAGAATGATATGATGGACATTTCCCAATTGAAATATTGCAGTGAGATCAAGTCACATGGTTTATCGCTGCAATCCTCTAAAACTAAGTGACATTC
Organism: Avena eriantha; assembly: GCA_910589775.1. Lineage (NCBI taxonomy): Eukaryota > Viridiplantae > Streptophyta > Magnoliopsida > Poales > Poaceae > Avena > Avena eriantha. The sequence continues at coordinate 235,910,995 of OU342745.1, forward strand.
TCCTTAGACCGTGAGATCACATTAATCACTGTCTCCCGCAGCTGCCTTGATTACATCAACCGTCGTGACCATAAAGGTGTGCATCAGGTATTCCAGAGGAACAATTGAGGCATGTGAATCAAGATCGGGATTTGTTCACCCACGTGATGGGAAGATACACTAGGCACACTCGGTGAAACTGTATCCAATAGGTTGCAACCATTGACTAGGTCAGGGGATACAACATCACGATAACGAGTTAAGTTGACTTGTTGGCAGAGAGAGAAGTGTGTAGATACCACATATCGAATCTTAGTTAAGTCATTGATCGAAGAAACAAAGGGATAAGGATACTGAGTTTATGGTTCCAACACGACAAAGTCTCGTGAATGCATACACTACAAGAAAAGTTTCCTTCTGCAATGAATTGGCCCGACGGTCGTCGTAGAAGGCGCGTCTTCCACGACGAAATTCTTGGTTCTGCCATGGCGGATGGAAAAAAAATTCCCCGGTTTCACGGCCCTCTACTAAAAACATGGTTTCACGGCCCTCTACTAAAAACATGGTTTCACGGCCCTCTACTACAAGCAAGATTTTCGTTTCCTCACGCGATGTTGACTCGCCGAAGTTTTTGAGTCGTGTAGGTCCTGCACGTCAGTGTCTCTAGCGGACCATACTTTTTGGTCGTACCTCCCCGATTTGAACTCGATAACGTAGCTCGAGGCGTCTGCCATTTAGTCAGGCTACTAGGTCCCACATGTCAGCCTCCATGTTACGAAGTTGATAGCGTTGCTCGATGCATGTTACGAAGTTGATAGCGTTGCTCGATGGAATTTTTCCTTTGCTCGCGCTACCATGTTACAAAGTTGATAGTGTTGCTCGATGCATCTACCTTATAATCAACCTCTTGGGACCCACATGTCATCCTCTCATTAGAAGAAACATGTGTATGATGGATTTTTTGCTTCGCTGGCGCTACCCCGTTCTAAGTTGATAGCGCTGCTCGACGCATCTACCGTTTAAGCAACCTCCCGAGTTCCACATGTCATCCTCTAATTAGAAGAAACGTGTGTATGATGGATTTTTTTCCTTGGCTCGCGCTACCCTGTTCCGAACTTGATAGCGTTGTTCGATGCATCTACCGTTTAATCATGATGCTGGGCCTCACATGTCATCCTCTCATTAGAAGAAACGTGTGTATGATGGATTTTTTTCCTTCGCTGGTGCTACCCCGTTCCGAGTTGATAGCGATGCTCGACGCATCTACCGTTTAACCAACCTCCCGAGCCCTACATGTCATCCTCTTATTAGAAGAAACGTGTGTATGATGGATTTTTTACCCCCTATCACACCTTCGTGTTCCGAACTTGATAGCTTTGCTCGCTGGCTAGTGGGTCCCTTATGTCAGCCTCACATTAGAAGAATCATGGGTATGATGGAATTTTTTCTTCTCTAGCGCTACCCTGTTCCGAACTAGATAGCGTTCCTCGACGAATCTGCCGTTTTCTCACGCTGTTGGGTCCCCCATTTCAGCCTCTCATTAAAAGAAACGTGTACATGCTAAACTTTTTTCTCGCTCACGCCTCCCTGTTTTGAACTGGCTACGTTGCTTCATGTAGCATCGGTATAAGGTTGTGCTGTTGGGTCCCACATATCAGTCTCTCTGTAAATGAAACGTGCGTATGATGGACTTTTTTTGGCCATGTCCGCTATTTTGACCTTGGGAACTTGCTGGGTCCCAGATGTCAACCACCTCTGTGCAGGAAACGTGTCTATGATGGGTCCCAACTGACAGCCTCGATTTGAAAGAAACGTGTGTAGCCTCATAGTACAAAAAATGCTCAGAAATACCGAATTAAAAAGATTCTGGGCTAACTCGGGGCGGATGCCCTATTCGTCATGGCTTATATTCCATGGACTCACTCCTAAATTGAATGGGCTATGATCGGTGGCCACAAGACCATGAAAAGGCCGAATTAGAAAGTATTGGGCTATGCTTGGGGGTCTGATAGGCTAATTTCATGGGCTATGCTTGGGTCTGATAGGTCCGACATGTCAGCTTCTCTGTAAGTGCAACGTGTGTATGATGGATTTTTTTGCGGCCGCGCCCGCTGTTTTCACCATGGCAGCCGTGTATGGTCTTACTGTTGGGGCCCTTATGTCAGCCTATCTGGCATGTTCTGGCTTGTGGGTCCCCGATGCAGCCTTGTATGTTCTGTTTGGTGGGTCCCCGATGCGAACCCACCCTCTGTACAAGTATTTAAACTTTTGTTTCGAACCCACCCTCAAACAAACTCCAGGGATGCTGCATGCTGGTGGGTCCATGATGCCAGCCTCTTCGTAATGCGATATTGCTAGAAGAAAAAATATAAATCCAAGATACGATTCGAACAAAAGACCTTCAAATCAAATAAACGTAAACTGAGTGTGTTGCCACTACAACAAAGATATTTATAGAATAAATATCATTAAACTTTTATTAGTACTAAAATTTATGTATTAGTCTACTTAAAAATATTTTGTGTGTCTATGTTTATCTCTTTTAAAATATAAAAGGCAGCGCTCCTGGCATCTCAATTTATAAAATACCACATAATGGAGTATTTTCTTAAAAAAATGGGTAGGTAGAGTTTTTTATTTATTTTGAGAGGTGGGGGCAATGCCCAAAAGGCCAAATTAAAAAGAGTTTGGCTATTCTACATAGGCTGCTCTACGTGGGTTATACTCCATAGGCTATGCTCCATGGGCTTCATTCTTAAATTTTAGTGGGCTGTGCTCATAGTCCCCTATCCCCTAAAATACCGAATTAATATGTTCTCAGCTATGCTACATGGGCTCCTTTCTCAAATTTCATTGGGATGTGGTCAGCAGTCCCCTGACCCTGAAAAGACCGAATAAAAATGTTTTGGGCTAAAGAGGGGCCGAATGAGCTACATAGTACTAGATGTCTTCTCCTGGTTAATAAAAATTTCATTGTGATGTGCTCAGTCGAATTCGAAACAAAGACCTCAGAGAGGGAGGTGAAAAGCGATAATTCTTTTTGGCAGCTATCAATGTCAAAATTCAGCAGTACAGAATAAGGTAGACAAATTATTAACAGATTCAAAGTTCATATTCAGGAGCACTTGACCAATTCAGCAGCATTTCAAAAGTGACCAATTCAGCAATACATACAATGAAATACAAATAGCAGTACAGAGAGAACTGGTTTTTGTTTCGGCTCTAAAAATCTTATCACGCGATCAGTTTGTCCTTTTCACCAAACACACTTGACCATTGGAGCAAGCAAAACTGACGATCAAGTCTGCTTTGAGTACCTTCTTCTCACATCAATGCCTGTGTGACCCCCGTATGCAACCTAAAATGCCCAAGTCTTATCTAGATTGTGACACGGCCATGTTTCAAAAGAAAAGCAAGACTATCTACTGCCTTTGATTTAAACAAGTACTAGTACATCAGTATTAGTTCCACAAAATGCTTTAGTAATAGTAATGACAGAACATTTGAGAGATTCAGTAGCTTTCCTGCTTGAAATTCAATAGCAGTACAGAGATAATAAGTTCTTGTTCCATCTCAAAAAACATTGGCGCACGATTTATTTGCCCTATTCTCCGAATAGGCTCGATCATAGGAGCAAGCAAAACTGATGATCATGTCTGCTTCTGTGCAAATACGGCCTCATTTCTTCAATGCATGTGTGACCCCCATATGCAACCCAAAATATCCAAGACTCATGTGGATAATTGTGACAATGCTAGCTTTCAAAAGAAAATAAAGACAATCTGCTGCACTTGATCTAAATAAGTAATAGTACATCACTATTAGTTTAACAAAATACTTTGGTAATAGCAATGAAAGAACAAAGGCAAAGCAAGACCATCTCCTGCCCTTGACCTAAACAAGTACTACCAGTATATAGTAGTAAAAAATACTACGTAGTACAAGAACTAGTACTATACTAGTACTACTATATGCATCCAAAATCCACCCCCAACACACAGAGATCCCTAAGCGGGTTAAGTAAATAATGTGTCAACTGGGGGTTCTCCCCCGCGATTGATGCATATTGAGTAATGCAGTCTGGTAATATGAGATGGTTCACTGCAGAACATAAAGGAATGTTTTTCCTCTGGATGATGCCCGACATCTCCCAGCTCCCAGGCGTGGAGGAACTGCAGCTCTATTGTCGGTAATAGGCAGTGATCAGCACATCGTACAAGGGCGACGACCATGCGTCCGGCCTGACGCACATGACGGATCCGCAGATGTTGCCTGACTCGCACATGTCGAATTCAGAGCAAACACCGTACCATCATCCCCTGATCTGATCTTCTCTACTCTCGATGAGCGCGGTGCCAACATCAGTTGAGAGATGTACCTGGAGTTTCTAAAGGAAGTAAGATTCAGTGGACTAAATTGCAGCATGCTAGATATTATAATAAAAATATGATAAAGTAAATATGAGTAACCTGACTGCGATAAAACATACGTAGTACTCCCTCCGTTTCAAATATAAGATGTTTTAGTTTTTGTGAAACGAGTGTATCTAGACCCCTTTTAGTATATGGGTTCACTCTGAACAACACACTAACAAGAGTCTAGATTAACTCGTTTCACAAAAGCTTTCCTTTGTGAAATTCAATAGCAGTATAGAGAGAATCAGTTCTTGTTCCGGCTCAAAAAATAGACTCGATCATTGGAGCAAGCAAAACTGACACTCAAGGGACAATGCCTGTGTGACCCTCCATATGCAACACAAAATGCCCAAGACTCATCTAGATAATTGTGACAATGCTAACTTTCAAAAGAAAAGCAAGACAAACTTCTGCACCTGATCTAAACAAGTAACAGTTCATCACTATTAGTTAAACAAAATATTTCAGTAATAGCGATGATAGAATAAAGGCAAAGCAAGACCATCTCCTGTCCTTGGCCTAAACAAGTACTACCACTACCGGTATATAGTAGTACAAAATAGTCAGAAGTACAAGAACTAGTTCTATACTAGTACTACTATGCATCCAAAATCCAATCTCCAGTACACGTACGTTCGTGGTATGTAGTGAGAGTGGGATAAACAAAATCTGAGGTAGTAGAATGGTCAATTTGGAATTCTCCCTTGTGATGGATGCATATTGAGAAATACAGGCCCTGGGTGTGAGAAGCTTGAAGGTACACCACCATGGAATGCTCTTCCTTCTAAATGATGCCAGGCATTGCCCTGCTCCTAGCAGTGAAAGAACTGCGCAATGCACCCTCCCAAAACCCAGCCTCTGGTGATGCACACGACGGATACGATGATGTCGCCCCACTCGAGCATGTCAAATAGCACAACGAACACCGTACCATCGTCCCTAGATCCGATGTTCTCTAGTCTTGATGAGCGCGGTGCCGACAGCGGCTAAGAGATGAACCTAGGATTTCTAAAGGAAGTAAGAATCGGCGGACTAAATTGCATTATGCTAAATATACGTATAAGAAGTTCTCAGGCGCCTGAGATCTAGCTACTCCCAAGAAAAAATATAGAGCCATATTTCAAAGGAAATGCTAGATCATCTCCAGCGTTTAATCTAACCAAACGTGAACGACAGATCATCATCAGAATCATGATGGTCATATTTGCCATCTCCCACATTGTGGATGCAAAATGAGTAATCCAGTGTGAACCTATCAAGTTTATTAATCAGGAAATTAAGGTAATCTTCAGTAATCCTGATGGAGGCCGGTGACGCGCTTCTCTTCGGCTCGAAAAACAGGTTATCTTCGGCGAACTCCTCCAGGTCCTCTCCAATCATTGAAGGTTTATAAAACTGCAACTCCACCATGTACCGCGGAAACAAGCACGCCGCCGACCTGACGCACTGGACGGATATGGCAAGGCCATAGTCGAGCATGTCAAATCGCACGGAAAACAATGTACCATCATCCACGGATAACACTGTCTCTACTCTCCATGAGCCAGGTGCTAGCAAAGGTTGAGAGATGTACCTATGTTCCTCGCCGTAGTGGAAACTCTACACTTCAATTGAGTGGGCTTTTTCGAGGTGAGCGAGGAGCGCTGTGGGCAAGGCAGCGAACTCGCAGCCAGGCTCAGTGTAGTTGCACGAGCCGTGCGGGCACGCCATCCTGTGGTTGAGGAAGTCGTGGAAGGCGATCAATGTCCCGCAGCCGACATTGGGGCATCTGCTACCTTTTCCGCCGACGACTTTGCGGCGCAACTCCTTGGAGCATGCGGCCAGCCGGACGGCGCTGGTAGTGTCCATACACATAGCGATTTCTCCAAAGGCGTTGTCACTGACCTTGCTCCAGCCACCATACCGAATGTTGGGCATCGGATCCTCCATTGTGTCCAGATGGACTAGGGGCGAGGGCAGATTCAAATATGATTGTTAGGGTTTCTTGGAGGAGAGTTATGGAGGCCTGCAAGAACCGATGCAGCGGGCGAGAAATTGCTAGGAAAATTTAGGAAGTGCGGCGCTCGAGAGGATCCAGCGTTAGCGAATGGAGATCACCGGAGATGAGGAAGATGGGAGGCTCTTTAAACGAGGGATGTTAATTTTGCATGTTCCCTCGTCGGTCTTCTGTAGTGGATCCAGGACACCTGCTGGAGTTATAGCTAGAGTGCTAGACTAGCAAGCTGTCACATCCTGGACGTGAACCCACATTTCTCCCCTCCCAGCTAGATAGCGTGCACCATAGAATCGCTTTTCTAGCATGCGAAGGATTTGAATCCACATGCCCAACTCTGATAATTAGGACTACTAAAAAACTATAATAATAGGTGAAGCTCAAAAAAAATTATAATTTAAAGCCACGTCCATAGAATATTCGTTGTATAATGTACTCCCTCCAGCACATATTAGTTGACTCAGATTTGTCTAGATATGGATGTATCTAGACACATTTTAGTATTAGATACATCTGTATCTAGATAAATCCAAGTTAACTAATATGGCTCGGAGGGAGTAGTGTAATCAACCTATTAGCTACCTAATAGTACTCGCCATGCTCTAGAGAAATGACGAAGAACATTCTAGAATTATTGAGAAGTGTGTTTTGAGGTTTGTGTATATCTTTTAGTGTGCTAAAGGCTATCAATAGTATCTTCTAGATGCTAGAATGGATAGAATTAAGATCCAACAGTACTTTATGGTCGTAGCTCGAAATTATAAATATTTTTGGGCTTCACCTATTATAATTTTATATAAACTAGTAGAAGGCACGTGCCACACACGTATATACTGTATGAAATGTGATTAACAAACATTAAGTTGTTATAAACCAATAGTCTTGTTTGAGAAAAATGCATACATTAAGTTTATTAAGAATAACTATCTACACATATTGAGAATACAACCTACTATGCTATTACGAAATTTGGGGGGGTGACATGATGGTTCTAAAACATGGTGGAGTTTGAGTTTGCTCTAGGTAGGAGTCAACACGAATCCACCTGCCCTGAACCATTGGATCTAATAGCCCAACGGTCAGGATTGGTACTATGGATCCAATTCAAATCTGCTCCTTTATAGTAGTAGAGAAAAAATGATATGGCATATACTTCTACTATCTGATTCTCACGTGCAAGGCATGTGCAACTTACTAATAAGATATATAATATGGATATCTTTGAACATCGATCATTGGATATAGATTGACAGATTTCAACATTGCTAATTGTTGAATCTCTTGCAAATTCAAGAAAGAATCTATCGCGCTTACTTATAGTTCAAATTTGACCTACTTTCTTTAAATAGACATAAAGTTATTTGAGTGCATGGGCATAGTTAGCTAATATATAGGGAAGCTTGAAATATCCTAAGACTAGGGAATTGTAACAAAACATGTCCGCGTTTTATGAAAATCAGGTGGTGGCACTTTTTTTTGACTGGGGTATGTCCCAAAGGAGTGAGATGCTTCAATAATTACCACATCTAGTGCATGTGTACATGTTACACCAAGGACCTTAAAAAGGTGAAAATTGCATCCAAGTCCATACATTTAACACAAAAGACCCTACAATCAAGCAATTAAAATTAGTAGTCGGGACCTGCTCCTCTATCACGGAGCTGAGCCATGCTCTTCGTAGTAGTACCAGTAAGTTGCACGTGCCTTGCACGTGGAACTCACATAATATACAGGAGCATTACATGTCACTAGTATATAACATTGTAATAGGTAAATCTTGAAATATCTATGAATTTGAGACACGTCATTTCTAAAGTATGAGTGTATATTTGGTTCTTGCACTTTATATCATGTAGAAATAAATGTTTATTAGCTACCTAATAATTGAAAATTTTAGAACCATGGTCTAGAGAAACAATAGAGAAGATTCTAGAATGATGGATAAGTGTGTTTTGATGTTTTTCTACATATATATCTTATCTTATCTTGCCACTATATAGTCTATGAATAACTTTGAATATTGACCGTTGGATCAAGACTCATGAATCCAAACATTTCCAGTTGTTGGATCTTGTTTTCCATTCTAGCATCTAGAAGATTTTATTGATAGTCTTCATCACAATGAATGTTATGCACACAACTCAAAACACACTTCTCCATCATTCTAGAATCTTCTCCCTCGTTTCTCTAGAGCATGTTACCAGAATATTCTAATAATCGTTGACTTCTAAATGATATACAAAGTACAAGAACCAAATATACACCCATACTTTATAGATATCGATCAAATTTATAATTTTGTATGCTTTACCTATTAAAATTGTATATAGTGATGATATGTCAGACGTCTATTATCTGAGTCTCACGTGTTGATCAAAAGGGACGTGCCACACACGTATATACTGTATGAAATGTGATTTCACAAACGTTAAGTTGTTATTAACCAATATTCTTGTTAGAGAAAAAATGCATACATTAAGTCTATTAGTAATAACTATCTACCCATATTGTGAATACATCCTACAGTGCTATGAAATTTTGGGGGTGGTGAAATGATGGTTCTAGAACATGTTGGAGTTTGCTCTAGGTATTATTCAACATGAATACAGCTGCTCTAGACCATTGGATCTAACAGCCCAACGGTCAGGATTGGTGCTATGGATCCAATTCAAAACTTCTCCATTGTAGTAGTAGAGATAATACAACCTACTATGCTATGATATTTTGGGGGTGGTGACATGATGGTTCTAGAACATGGTGGAATTTGCTCTAGGTACTATTCAACACGAATCCAGGTACTCTGAACCATTGGATCTAACAGCCCAATTGTCAGGATTGGTGCTAAGGATCCAATTGGAAACTACTCCATTATCTTATCTTACCACTATATAGTGTATGAATAACTTTGAATGTTGACCGTTGGATCAAGATTCGTGAATCCCAGCATTTCTAGCCATTGGATCTTATTTTCCATTCTAGCATCTAGAAGATTCTATTTGTAGTCTTCGACATAATGAATGCTATGCACAAACCTCCAAACACACTTCTCCATCATACTGGAATCTTCTCCTTTTTTTCTCTAGACCATGTTATCAAAAATTCATGTGTTAGGTAGCTAATAATTTTTGACTTTTATATGACATACAAAGTACAAGGATACACCCATACTTTATAGATGTTGATCAAATTTATAATTTATTGTGCTTTACCAATTATAATTGTATATAGTGATGATATGTCATACGTCTACTATCTGAGTCTCACGGGCAAGGCACGTGCAACTTTCTAGTAATAGTACAGATAGAGATATGATGTCGATATGGTCATCCTTTGAATAACCTTCATTCCCGATGCTTGGAAAGGAAGAGAAAAAAATCAAAAGTTTGAATTCTACTAATTTTTGCCGCCAATGCCCGGTTCCTTCCTATGTACACCAACGCACACGCCATAGACACAAGTGAGCCACCGTACCAAGACACACATGTGCAACACTGTGGATGAGATGGATGGAGAGGCGGCGACTGAGAGCGGAAAAAATAAATTTGTTTTGTTTTGAGTGCACATAAGTCCTAAAATTTACTAAAGTGTGTACGCTTTAAAGGCTATAGTACCACATGTCAAGAACCCATCATAATTCTGCTCGGTCATCGCACCTCCTTCAAGTGCCCTGTCATGCTGCCCACCCCTTGCCTCCCTTTTATTCTCCGAGCTCTTCTTGCCCTTCGGTTTTTTCCCTCATCTCACTAGTACCTCTGTCCCAAAGCTTAAGGCCCCATTTGGAATGCAGGAATGCAAAACATAGGAATAGAAAACCCGTAGAAATTAAGATAGTATCATGTATGCTCAATTCCTACAGGAATCAATACCACAGGAAATTTTTTAGGGTGTCGTTTGGATGTCACACAGGAAAACCGCATGAATTGTAGACACAAGGAGATGAAACATGAGGTTAGACCTCATGTTATTTTTCCTAGAAAAATCCTATGAAATATCCTATACCATAGGAATTTCAAAGGAATCTTAGATTCCTATTCCATTGTCCCAAACAAACCAATAGGAATTTTTCCTATATGAATCCTATCCTCCAAAAATCCTATGAGTTTCCTTTGTTCCAAACAGGGCCTAAGGCTTTTTTTATAAGTGAAGCTACAAAAAGTTTGACCAAACTTCTAAAAAAAATATCAAGAACTACTTTATGATATTAGTAGATACCATGTGAATATATGTTTCATGATGTATCAAAGGGTATGTATTTCATGTTGTAAATATTAATATATTTTTCTACAAATTTGGTCAAACTTTGCATAGTTTGACTTTTCAAAAAAAAAGTCCTTGAGCCTTGGATGCAGGTACTACTAGTGTTTAGTACTCTGTCCTGGAACATAAGTCTTGATATATAGACATCATGGGTCCCTTCAGACGGTGTTAGGAAAATTCAAGAGGAATCTACCGCGCTTACTTGTAGTTCAAGTTTGACCTAATTTTTTTAAATCGACATAAAGTTATTTAAGTGGGCATGGTTCGCTTGGGAATCTTGAAATGCGCTAAGACTAGGGAATTGTAAGAAAACATGGTCCCCACATTTTGAAAAAACCGGGTGGTGGTTAGGCCTGGAATTATAACTCGAAACTCATGAGCTAAATGAGGGTAACTCCTGACTCGGCTCGACTCGGCTTGAACTCGGTGTCTAACGAGTCGAGCCTAGTTTCAGATTTGAACTCATTTGTTCAACCAAGCTAAATGAGCTACTCGTTTATCTCGTTAAACTCGTTCAAATATAGTATTTGAAATTTTCCACTAATGAGTGCCATAGTACGAATGTTTCTCGTACATGTAATGGTGTAGAACTACTATATTTTCCATTCGATCTTTCCTTTGTGTTATTATGAAAGTACTATACTTATTCTAGTTCTTAATTAGTAGGATAATTACTAGTTTTTCTTATGTGTGCTCTTGTTCGTAACTCATAACGTGCTAAACGAGCTACTCATGAGTTACTCGTGAATTTACCGAGTCGAGCCGAGTTTCAAATATGAACTAGTTTTGTAAACGAGCCGAGACAAGCTAGGTCATTAGTTAAACAATCTTAGCGGGTCGAACCGAGCTGATTCATCTCGGCTCAAATTCTGGCCCTAGTGGTGGTACTTTTTTGACTAAGGTATGTCCCGAGGGAGCGAGATTCTTCAATTAATTAACACGGTAACTGGATGTGTACATGTTACACCAAGGACCTCAAAAAACAAAAAATACATCCAAGTCCAGACATTTAGCACAAAGGACACTAAAATCAAATGCTTGAACATTTTGGTAACATGGTCTATGGAAACCAGGAGAAGATTCTAGAATGATGGAGAAGTGTGTTTTGAGGTTTGTGCATAGTATTTCATTGTGATGGAGATTATTAATAGAATCTTATTGATGCTAGAATGGAAAAGAAGATCTAACGGTTGGAAATGTTGGGATTCGTGAGTCTTGATCCAACAATAAATATTCAAAGATTTTTTGTACACCATATAGTGTTAACATAGTGGTAATGGTAAGACTAGTACTTGCTTAGGAAAAGAAAACAACACACTTCTCTCTTTCAGCATATCCTGTTGAAGAAGATGCACGAATCTACCTGATGCAGGTACTATATCATAAACTATATATGATGTCAATATGGTCATGACCTTGGCTATTCGAGTCGAAACCAGGAATGTTCATACACCTTAGGCCAATACACATTGTGAAGCAAGAAGAGCATTTTTTTATTCAAAGGTGTCAAAACACATGTTTCTCGTTTTTTCTTAGCACTATATAGTGTACGAATAACTTTGAATCTTGACCGTTGCATCAAGACGCGAATCCCAACATTGTCAGACATTCGATCTTCATTATTTCCATTTTAGCATCGAGAAGAGACTATTGATAGTCTTTCTTTTCTTATCTTACCACTACTAGTAAAAGGCACGTGCCACACACGTATATACTATATGAAATGTGATTTAACAAACATTAAGTTGTTATTAACCAATAGTCTTGTTAGATAAAAAATGGATACATTAAGTCTATTAAAAATATATCTACACATATTGAGAATACAACCTACTGTGCTATGAAATTTTGGGGGTGGTGACATGATGGTTCTAGAACATGGTGGGGTTTGCTATAGGTACTATTCAACACAAATCGGGCTACTCTAAACCAGTGGATCTAACAGCCCAACGGTCAAGATTGGTGCAATTCAAATTAAAACTGCTCCATTATAGTAGTAGAGATATGATGTCAATATGGTCATGACCTTGGCTGTTCGGGTCAAAGCCAAGAATGTACATACACCGTAGGCCAATACACATTGTGAAGAAGCCATAGCATTTTTTTTATTCAAAGGCGTCAAAACACATGTTTCTCATTTTTTTCTTAGCACTATATAGTGTACGAATAACTTTGAATATTGACCGTTGGATCAAGATGCGAATACCAACATTGTCAGATGTTGGATCTTCATTTCCATTTTAGCATCGAGAAGATACTATTGATAGTCTTTCTTTTTTTATCTTACCACTATTTTTTATATATAGTGTGTGGACAACTTTGAATATTGACCACTGATTCATGACCCGCGAATCCCAACATTGCTGCTAGTTATTAGATCCTCTAATCCATTCCATCATCTAGAAGATACTATTGATAGTCTTTGTTATCTTATATTACCACTATATAATGTACGAATAACTTTGAGTATTAACCTATGGATCACGACTCGCGAATCACAACAATGCTAGCCGTTGGATCTTCTTTTTTCCATTCTACCGGGTGGTGGTACTTTTCTCTACTACTATAATGGAGCAGTTTTGAATTGGATCCATAGCACCAATCCTAACCGTTGGGCTGTTAGATCCAATGGTTAAGAGCAGCTGGATTCGTTTTGAATAGTACCTAGAGCAAACTCCAACATGTTCTAGAACCATCATTTCACCACCCCAAAAATTTCATAGCACAATAGGATGTATTCTCAATATGGGTAGATAGTTATTACTAATAGACTTAATGTATGCATTTTTTTCTCTAACAAGAATATTGACTAAAACAACTTAAAGTTTCTTAAATCATATTTCATACCAATTTATCATTACCAATTTGTTTTCACCCATCAACTCAGTCATCCATGTAGGGCCGACAGATTGGGGAGGTCGCGGTCGCCTTGGACGCACCACAAAATTAGGACTGGGCCATCGAGTGCAAGAAGTAGAGTCAGCATTCCGTCATATTGCTTACCCTAGTCATTGTCATCGATACTTGCCACACGCATCTGCTTCATCAGCGACATTGATTGTCCGCTCGCTTCGGTAATCTGCCACATTAATCTTGGATCACCTCCTTCGTATTTAATCTCTCCCCTTCCCCGCACTAAACCATCTATAATCCCCCGCTTCCAGCAACCATCTCCGACCTTGCCTGTCATCCATGGCCACCTTCCGGCTGCCGCCCGCCGTATCGGAGTGCAAAGACCCCGACATCGCCGCACAGGAGGACAATGCCCTACGCATTTGGGCTTTCTTCCCGTGAAGAACAAATAGGCAGCTAGCGTGCGCCTTCCTCAATGCTGGGTACGGTGAGCGCAAGTACCAGATGTACGGCATGTACGACAATCTGGACGAGATGCTAAAGGTCAAGTTCGTCAACTTCAGGGACACCCGTCTCCTCTACGGCCAGGCCTTCCACTAGGGCTGCGAGATGGTGGTGTTCACTTGCTCCAACATTTTCACCAACTACTGGAACCGGTTCCCAAACAACGGCAACTTCATCCATAGTGTTCTCCCGAAGCTGCCGATGGCTCCGGAGGTGCCGCCTCGTTTTCTGGTGGTGCCACCGATGGCTCAGGAGGTGCCGCCCCCTTCTCTGGAGGTGTCGATGAGTCAGGAGCCAGCTTTGTCGCTGGAGCTGTCGTTGGTGTCGATGTCGCGAGCTGCCACTAGCGGGACGGACTAGGTGCAAGGAGGTGCCGGACCTGCACTAGTTCAGCAGCGAGTCCTATATGAAGTTAATGGTTGTATGAAGTTTCTTTTGGTACTACTCACTAAACCCTGTAGTACTAGTAGTAGTACTGCGAATGACGATCTATTGAATATCCTTCCCCCCAGATGTTTGTGAAGGAAGTGAAAATTTCGAAACCGGGAAAGTTTGAATTGCTACTATATTGTAAGGACCAAAATGGTTCCCACCAACGCAGCTGACGAACAAGCCAGACAAAGACACGGAGCCGCCGACAAAGAAACAGAGCCACCAATGGCAGGTTGTTGGTCAACACGTGTCCACAGCGCCACACTGTGGACGAGGGAGAGATCAGTTGGCTGGGGTGCGGGGGTGGTGATGGGGGAGTGAAGGAGAGATAAAAGACATTTTGTTTTGCGTGCATATATATTGTGGTCCTGAAATTTACTCTACTCACTGTACCTTGTACCTCGTGTCAGGAACCCATCCCAGCTTTGCTCTGACATCGCACCGCCTTCAAATCCTCCTCTTTGCAGCTCTCTCGCTGCCTCCTCTATGCTCATATAGTCTCTTCTCGCTCTTTATTTTTTAACAGAAAAAGGAAGGAAAAATGAAATTGATTATTTTTTGTTTTCAATATCTTCGATTGTTTTCAAAAGATGGCCAAATTTGTTGGCATGCAAATTCTTGGGTATGGGATAATAAGAATAAAGTACATTCTTCATAAAGGACCTAAAAAGGGAAAATTACATCGAGGTCCATACATTTAGCACAAAGGACCCTAAAATTGAGCAAAGAAAACAGTCGGGTTCGGCTGCTTCTCTAGAGAGCAGCTGGTCGAGCCATACTCTTCATACTACTTCCTCTTTGATTGTTTTCAAAATATGGCCAAATTTTTCGCCATGCAAATTCTTGAATATGGGATCATCAACATAAAGTATGATGTAGAGATATGGCCTTGACCTCGTGGTTGTTCGACTTGAAAATCCAAGATTTTTTCATACTTGTTGACAACTATGCTTAAATTCGTTGAAATTTCATCACTTACTTTTAGGTTAGCATTTTACACGGTCGGTGTGAGTACATTCTACATCAAAGACCTAAAAAGGGGGAAATTACATCGAGGTCCATACATTTAGCACAAAGGATCCTAAATTTGAGCAAAGAAAACAATCGGGTTCGGCTCGTTCTCAAGAGAGCAGTTGATCAAGCCATACTCTTCATACTACTTTCTCTTCGATTGTTTTCACAATATGGCCAAATCTATCGCCATGCAATTTCTTCGATACTCGATAATCAGAATAAAGTATGATGTAGAGATATAGCCTCGACCTTGTGTCGCTCGGCTTGAAATCAAAGAATGTTCATACTCGTTGTCAACTATAAGCTGAATTTTTTTTAAATTTCACAACTTACTTTTAGGTTAGAATTTTACCCGGTTGATGGGAGTACATTTTACAACAAGGACCTAAGAAAGGGGAATATTACATTGAGGTCCATATATTTAGCACAAAGGATCCTAATATTAAGCAAGCAAAACAATAGGGTTCGGTCCCTTCATACTACTTCATCTTTGATTGTTTTCAAAATATGGCCAAATATGTCGATATGCAAATTCTTGAATATGGGATCATCATCATAAAGTATGATGTATATATGGCCTTGACCTTGGTCATTCGTCTTGAAATACAGGAATGGTTCATACCCGTTCACAACTAAGCTTAAATTTATTTAAATTTCACCACTTACTTTTAGGTTAGAACTTTACACGGTCAATCAGAGTACATTTTACATTAGGGACCTCAAAAAAGGAAAAATTACGTCGAGTCCATACATTTAGCATAAAGGACCCTAAAAGGAAAATTTTCTGGTTTAGCTCCTTCTCGAGAGATCAACTCATCTGAGCCAAACTCTTGATACTACTTCCTCTTTGATTGTTTTCAAAATATGGCCAAATTTGTTGCCATGCAAATTCTCCCATATGGGATCATCAACATAATGTATGATGGTTGATATATATGGCATTGACCTTGGTCGTTCGGCTTGAAATCCAATAATAGTCGACACGTGGGCGCAACGCCATGTTGTGGCTGAGGGAGAGATCAGCCGGCCGGGGTGTGGCAGTGGTGATGGGGGAGTGAAGGAGAGAGAAAACACATTTTGTTTTGCGTGCATATATATTTTGGTCCTGAAATTTACTCTACTCACTGTACCCTGTACCTCGTGTCAGGAACCTATCCTAGCTTTGCTCTGACATCGCACCGCCTTCAAATCCTCCTCTTCGCAGCTCTCTCGCTACCTCCTCTGTGCTCATAGTCTCTTCTTGCTCATTATTTTTTTAACATAAAAAGGAAATAAATTCTTCTTTGCTTTTCAGAAAATAAATTTCTGTCACTTGGAAAATTGAAATTGATTTTTTAATATCTTCGAGTTTTCTCAAAAGATGGCCAAATTTGTCGGCATATAAATTCTTGGATATGGGATCAAGAGCATAAAGTCTGATGTAGAGATATGGCCTTGACCTTGTGGTGTTCGCCTTGAAATCCAAGATTTTTTCATACTCATTGTCAACTCTGCTTAAATTCGTTGAAATTTCACCACTTACTTTTAGGTTAGCATTTTACACGGTCGGTGGGAGTACATTCTACATCAAGGACCTAAAAAAGGGAAAATTACATCGAGGTACACACATTTAGCACAAAGGACCCTAAAATTGAGCAAAGAAAACAGTCGGGTTTAGCTCCTTCTCGAGAGAGTAGCTGATCAAGCCACACTCTTCATACTACTTCATCTTCGATTGTTTTCAAAAGATGGTCCAATTTGTCGGCATGTAAATTCTTGGATATGGGATCATGGGCATAAAGTCTGATGTAGATATATGGCCTTGACCTTGTGGTCGTTCTCCTTGAAATCCAAGATTTTTCCATACTCGTTGACAACTATGCTTAAATTCGTTGAAATTTCACCACTTACTTTTATGTTAGCATTTTACACGGTCGGTGGGAGTACATTCTACTTCAAGAACCTAAGAAAAGGGAAAATTACATCGAGGTCCACCCATTTAGCACAAAGGACCCTAAAATTGAGCAAAGAAAATAGTCGGGTTCGGCTCCTTCTCGAGAGAGTACCTGATCGAGCCACACTCCTCATACTACTTCATCCTCGATTGTTTTCAAAATATGGCCAAATTTTTTGGCGTGCAAATTCTTGCATATGGGATCATCAACATAAAGTGTCGTGTAGAGATATGGCCTTGACCTTGTGGTCATTCGCCTTGAAATCCAAGATTTTTTCATACTTGTTGACAACTATGCTTAAATTCGTTGAAATTTCATCACTTACTTTTAGGTTAGCATTTTACACGGTCGGTGGGAGTACATTCTACATTAAAGACCTAAAAAGGGGGAAATTACATCGAGGGTCCATACATTTAGCACAAAGGATCCTAAATTTGAGCAAAGAAAACAATCAGGTTCTGCTTGTTCTCAAGAGAGCAGCTGATCAAGCCATACTCTTCATACTACTTTCTCTTCGATTGTTTTCACAGTATGGCCAAATCTATCGCCATGCAATTTCTTGGATACTCGATAATCAGAATAAAGTATGATGTAGAGATATAGCCTCGACCTTGTGTCGTTCGACTTGAAATCAAAGAATGTTCATACTTGTTGTCAAGTATGCTTAAATTCATTGAAATTCACCACTTAATTTTAGGTTAGCATTTTACATGTTCAGTGGGAGTACATTCTACATCAAGGACCTAAAAAGGGAAAATTACATCGAGGTCGACACATTTAGCACAAATGACACTAAAATTGAGCAAAGAAAACAGTCGGATTCGGCTCCTTCTCGAGAGAGTAGCTGATTGAGCCACACTGTTCATACTACTTCATCTTCGATTGTTTTCAAAATATGGCCAAATTTGTCGGCATGCAAATTCTTGGATATGGGATCATCAGCATAAAGTCTGTTGTAGAGATATGGCCTTGACCTTTTGGTCGTTCGGCTAGAAATCCAAGGATGTTCATACTCGTTGAAAACTATAAGCTGAAATTCATTTAAATTTCACCACTTACTTTTAGGTTATAATTTTACACGGTTGGTGAGAGTACATTTTACAACAAGGACCTAAAAAGGGAAAAATTTACATCGAGGTCCATACATTTAGCACAACAACCCTAAAAACAAGCAAGAAAAATAGTTGGGTTTGGCTCCTTCTCAAGAGAGTAGCTGATTGAGCCACAGTCTTCATACTACTTCATCTTCAATTGTTATCAAAATATGGCCAAATTTGTCGGCATGCAAATTCTTGTATATGGGATCATCATCATAAAGTATGGTGTAGATATGGCCTTGAACTTGGTCGTTCGTCTTGAAATACAAGAATGGTTCATACTCATTGACAACTAAGCTTAAATTCGTTTAAATTTCACCACTTAATTTTAGGAGGTTAGACTTTACATGATCGATCGGAGTACATTTTACATCAGGGACCAGAAAAGGCAAAAATTACATCGAGGTCCATACATTTAGCATAAAGGACCCTAAAAGGAAAAATTTCTTGTTCGGCTCCTTCCCGAGAGATCAGTTGATTTGAGCCAAACTCTTGATACTACTTCATCTTCGATTGTTTCCAATACATGGCCAGATCTATTGCCATGCAAATTCTCTGACATGGGATCATCATCATCATATAAAGTATGATGTTGATATGGCCTTGACCTTGGTCGTTCGGCTTGAAATCCAAGAATGTTCATACTTGTTGATAAGTAAGCTTAACATCGTCTAAATTTCACCATTTACACTTTTAGACGTAAAAGGGGGAAATTACATCGAGGTCCGTACATTTTGCACAAAGGACCCTAAAAGGAAAACTTTATAGTTTGGCTCCTTGTCGAGCGGCCAATACACAATGTTGATATGGTCCTGACCTTGGCTGTTCGGCTCAAAACCAGGAATGTTCGTATACCGTAGGCCAATACACATTGTGAAGAAGCCAGAGCATTTTTTTGTATTCAAAGCTATCAAAATACATGTTTCTCATTTTTTCTTAGCATTGTATATAGTGTACAAATAACTTTGAATATTGTTCATTGGATCAAGACTCGAATCCCAACATTGTGAGACGTTGGATCTTTATTTCCATTTTAGCATCGAGAAGATACTATTAATAGTCTTTCTTTTCTTATCTTACCACTATTATATATAGTGTGCGGACAAAAGTATGAAAATTAATTTATGCAAATTTGTTAAAATTATATGTCTGTATTTTTTTAATAAATATATGCATGTATTTGAACTATTAATGACTGAAAAAATGTTTTTATTGTCTAGTGTCTAAAAAATTAAACATAGTTGAAAACTGGGGCGTAAGTGTGAGATGTTTCTTTTCTACTTTGCTTTGGATCACTTTTGTCCATCAGATGAATAGTGAGTGGTAGATATAGGGGGCATGCTGGTCCGAGTCCCCCTAGCAGTGGGCACGTGGAGTAGTAGTTGAAAAATTTCAGAAAACACTTAAAATCCAAAATATAAACATTAACAGCAAAGACAGTTTACAGCCAAAATACACCCTTCCTAGTGCCAAAAGAGACCCTGCCTCCGACTACTACTACATTTAACTAGTTATACATCATCACCATCGTATTAGGATCACTTAGCCGAAGATTACAATCAATTCATCCTGTCAATGCAAACACAGAAAGACAACACCTTGATTGTCCTGTACTGTCCATCAACCGCGGTAATGTAACACGGCGGCACCGTGAGGAACGTCAGATCTTCGAGGCTAACACTGTCGGGCGACACGTAGCTCGTCGGCTCAATGACCCCATTAAGGCTGTCCGTCGAGAAGTCCGCCGGCGACTGCAGGCCAGTCGCGCACAGCTTCACCCTATACCGGGGCCACGAGCACAAGGCCACCCTAACGCACACCGAGGAAACGGCGGCGTCCTGGCTGAGCTCGCCGATGATGAGGCTGAACATGGTAGCGTCATCACCGCAGACGATGACCATGGATGGCGGTAAGGACTGTAACGGCATCGTTACTATACAGTCCATGGGCTGGCCGTACGATCGCCTATGCACTTGTACCTTGTATACGCCGTTGAGGTGCAAAAGGAGCTCGACCGGCGTGGCGGTGAATATGAAGCCGACCTCCGTGCAGCCGCACGGGCTGTACGGGCACGCGGCCTTGTGGTCGTCGAGCTCGTGGTAGGCGACCATGGTGAGGCAGCCGCCGTGGGGGCATAGAACAGTTATCAGCGCTAGCTCGTCTTTGTCCATCGCCGGCTAGCTCTTGGTGGAATCCGCCGACGCGCCTAGTGTTGGAGTGGTTCCCTGGAAGCTCGGCTCGCCGATGTAGTGCCTGTAGTCCTAAATTTGTATGCAGCATTGAGTTTTTTTGAACGAAGGATGCAAAAAGTTGACAGATGAGAGTAAATCAGGCACTTAAGACCCTGTACAGAATTGTACCAGAAAAACAGATCCTACCCATGTGACTAGTAAGAAGGTCTACACCTTTTTTTGGAAATGGAAAAGGTCTACACCAAGAGAGAGACAGATAAACCTAGGGCCTGGCGCAAAGTGTACAGTACTACGGGGGAGAGAACGAGCACTGCATGCATGTCTTCAACACCATCTGCATTTTATTATATCTGCTTGTCTCTTCTGGCTCTTTCTTTCTCGGCATGGCAGACTCGTTTCTCTTCTCCATTTCTTTCTTGTGGTTAAAGCTTGTCCAGATACAGATACAGATACAGATACAGATACAGAGTACTAGTAGTAGTACGTACTAGTTCATTTGAACTAGTACTCCAGTAATACAGAGTATATGTCTTTTTATACTCGAGTTGTACTACCTGTACTCCAACAGTAATACAATACATATGTCTTCTTTTTACTATACTACTACTACTACTAGTACTCCATTAGGTAGGCATCTGCGGGCGGTGGGTGGTGGGCGGCGGGCGGCGGTGGCTATTTGCGTCTTTTTACTACTCCTCGGGCGGCGGTGGCAGTAGGGTTCTAGTAGTACAGAGTAGTACTCGAGTACTCCTGCTCACTAATTCATGAAGTAAGACTTCAGTAGTGAACTGCAGTCATGTACTGTTTAGATGCAGCTGTCATCATACCACGGTTTCTAGGGAGACGCTAGAGACACAGGTGCTCAAATGCACGTCCCAGGCGGGCCTCGATGCCTAGCGATTGGATAAAGCCTTGCTGCCTGACCACACACCCAAGGCAATTCATTTCGCTACTCTCTACTATACTAGTACGTAGTAGTATACTATTTCTCGGTGTGTTTTGAAATTAACTTCTTGCTAAGAATATGCATGCCTAGAAATTTGAACGTGTTTTGAAACCAAACAAAGAGGCTATGATTCACCGTGTTTTGAAATTTTGGCTGTGTTTCGAAATTAACTTCACACCTTGCGATAATATTTTCAGTGGTCCCACCAGACAGTTAATGTATCAAGAATGAATGAGAGTTGTTTGGCAAGATTCAACTTCTTGCTAATAATATGCATGCCTCGAAAGTTTGACCATGTTTTGAAAACAATCAAAGAGACTATGACTCACCGTATTTTGAAAGTTTGGCTGTTTTGAAATTAATTTCACACCTTGCGATAATATGTTCAGCGGACCTACCAGGCAGTCAATGTATCGAGAACGAGTGAGAGTTTGGAATGATTCAACTTATTGCTAAGAATATGCATGCCCATAAATTTTACCGTATTTTGAAAACAATCAAAGTGGCTATGGCTCACCGCGTTTTGAAAATTTGCGTGTGTTTGAAAACTAACTTCACACCTTGCGAAAATCCATTCACTGGACCCACCAGGGAGTCAATGTATCGAGAACGAGTGATAGTTTGGAATGATTCAACTTATTGCTAAGAATATGCATGACTAGAAATTTGACTTTGTTTCAAAACAATCAAAGTGGTTATGGCTCACCGTGTTTTGAAATTTTCTGTGCGTTTAGAAATTAACTTCACACCTTGCGAAAATATGTTCACTGGACCCACCAGGCAGTCAATGTATCAAGAATGAGTGAGAGTTTGGAATGATTCAACTAATTGCTAAGAATATGCATGCCTAGAAATTTGACCGTGTTTTGAAAACAATAAAAGAGGCTATGACTCACCGTGTTTCGAAATTTTGGCTGTGTTTCGAAATTAAATTCATACCTTGCGAAAATCTATCCAGTGGACCCAGCAGGCAGTCAATGTATCAAGAATGAGTGAGAGTTAGGCAATATTCAACTTCTTGCTAAGAATATGCATGTCTAGAAATTTGACCTTGTTTTGAAAACAAATAAAGAGACCATGACTATACGTGTTTTGAAATTTTGGTGGTGTTTCAAAATTAACTTCGCCCCATGCGATAATCTTTTCAGTGGACCCACCAGGCAGTCAATGTATCAAGAATGAGTAAGAGTTGTTTGGCAAGATTCAACTTCTTTCTAAGAATATGCATGCCTTGAAAGATTGACCGTGTTTGGAAAACAATCAAAGTGGCTATGGCTCACCGTGTTTTGAAATTTTGCGTGCGTTTCGAAATGAACTTCACACCTTGCAAAAATCTGTTCAGTGGACCCACCACTAGGCAGTCAATGTATGGAGACAAGTGAGAGTTTGGAAAGATTCAACTTCTTGCTAAGAATATGCATGCCTAGAAATTTGGTCGTGTTTTGGAAACAAACAAATAGACTATGACTCACCGTGTTTTGAAATTTTGGCTATGTTTCAAAATTAACTTCACACCTTGCGATAATATATTCAGTGGGCCGACCATGCAGTCAATGTATCGAGAACGAGTGAGAGTTTTTAAGAAAAATCTCTTGCGAGAAGGTTGGCTCTGTCCTCCAATGATGAATTGAACGCCGCTTCATTCTTTTCTGATCTTCTTATTCCTCTTGTATTTTCTTTTATTTTTCTTTTATTTTTTATTGAACCCCCAAGATTGGGGGCAGGGGTTTGATGATACGAACCGAGTGAGAAAACAGTCTTCCCTTGGGAGAGGGAAGATCAGGTAAGGAGAACAGATATCCTAGTCCTGTGGCCCCTGGTAAGCCAGCACTCTGAGTGAGCTACTTGTCAAAGAGCGAAGGAAAGTGCGCAGTCGAGACATCTAGCTTGCTTAAGTAAAGGGAGCAAGCGTAATGGCTCGAGAGTGGAGAGATGCCTCATCTCGGAGCGTCACGAAGTGCGTTACAGGGGAGGCCGACTTATGGGAGGCCGCAGCATGCAGAGGATATATGTTCAACTGAATTGATCTGACCGGGGGGTAGGTTCGGGAAGGGAAGACAAATAAAACGGAGAGAGGCTTACCCTTGTTCGTTGGCTTTCTCTTCTAATTCCGATTCTGGTCTTCTTCTTTCTCCTCCTATCTTGTCTTGTTTTTTCTCTTGTTGTTTTTGTTCTTGTCTTGTTTTATCCCTTCTAGTGTTTTCTTTTCCTTTCTCCTCTTGTCTTTTCTCTTTAGGAACCCCTTGATAGGGGGCAGGGGTAGATGAGAACTGGGAATTCGGTTCGTTTATTATCTCTATTGGAGCCCCTTGCTAGGGGTTGGGGTAGACCAGCCAACGAGAATAGTTATAATCTCTATCTGTCTTGGAACCCCCATGCTTGGGGGCAGGGGGAAGTCCTGTCCAATTTGGAAGGTCGCAAGATTCAACTTGTTGCTAAGAATATGCATGCCTCAAAAGTTTGACCATGTTTTTAAACCAATCAAAGAGACTATGACTCACCGTGTTTTTAAAGTTTGGCTGTGTTTCGAAATTAACTTCACACCTTGCGATAAACTGTTCAGTGGACCTACCAGGCAGTCAATGTATCGAGAACGATTGAGAGTTTGGAATGATTCAACTTATTGCTAAGCATATGTTTTCCTAGAAATTTGACAGTGTTTTGAAAACAATCAAAGTGGCTATGGCTCACCGCGTTTTGAAAATTTGCGTGGATTTCAAAATTAACTTCACACCTTGCGAAAATCTGTTCACTGGACCCACCAGGCCGCAGTCAATGTATCAAGAACGAGTGAGAGTTTGGAAAGATTCAACTTATTGCCAAGAATATGCATGCCTAGAAATTTGACTGTGTTTTGAAAACAATCAAAGTAGCTATGGCTCACCACGTTTTTAAATTATGCGTGTGTTTTGAAATTAACTCCACACCTTATGGAAATCTATTCACTGTGCCGTCCAGGCAGTCAATGTATCAAGAACGAGTGAGAGTTTGGAATGATCAAACTTTTTGCTAAGAATAT
The DNA here is from genome assembly GCA_910589775.1 of Avena eriantha. NCBI lineage: Eukaryota > Viridiplantae > Streptophyta > Magnoliopsida > Poales > Poaceae > Avena > Avena eriantha. Next base: position 235,935,630 of record OU342745.1, read on the forward strand.
GCATGCCTAGAAATTTGATCGTGTTTTGAAAACAATCAAAGAGGCCATGACTCACCGTGTTTCGAAATTAACTTCACACCTTGCGAAAATTTGTTCAGTGGACCCACTAGGCAGTCAATGTATCAAGAACGAGTGAGAGTTTGGGAAGATTCAACTTCTTGCTAAGAATATGCATGCCTAGAAATATGACCGTGTTTTCAAAATAATAAAAAAGACTATGACTCACCGTGTTTTGAAATTTTGCCTGTGTTTCGAAATTAACTTCACACCTTGCAAAAATATGTTCAGTGGACTCACCACTAGGCAGTCAACGTATGGAGACAAGTGAGAGTTTAGAAAGATTCAACTTCTTTCTAAGAATATGCATGCCTAGAAATTTGACTCATTGTGTTTTGAAATTTTGGCTGTGTTTCGAAATTAACTTCACACCTTGCGATAATATTTTTAGTGGACCCACCATGCATTCAATGTATCAAGAACGAGTGAGAGTTGTTTGGCAAGATTCAACTTCTTGCTAAGAATATGCATGCCTCGAAAGTTTGACCATGTTTTGAAAACAATCAAAGAGACTATGACTCACCGTGTTTTGAAATTTTGGCTATGTTTCGAAATTAACTTCACACCTTGCGATAATATTTTTAGTGGACCCACCAGGTAGTCAATGTATCAAGAACGAGCGAGAGTTGTTTGGCAAGATTCAACTTCTTGCTAAGAATATGCATGCCTCCAAAGTTTGACCATGTTTTGAAAACAATCAAAGAGACTATGACTCACCGTGTTTTGAAATTTTGGCTGTGTTTTGAAATTAACTTCACACCTTGCGATAATCTGTTTAGTGGACCTACCACGCAGTAAATGTATCGAGAATGAGTGAGAGTTTGGAATGATTCAACTTATTGCTAAGAATATGCATGCCTAGAAATTTGACCGTGTTTTGAAAACAATCAAAGTGTCTATGGCTCACCGCGTTTTGAAATTTTACGTGCGTTTCGAAATTAACTCCACACCTTGCAAAAATCTATTCGCTGGACCCACTACTAGGAAGTCAATGTATCGAGATGAGTGACAGTTTGGAAAGATTCAACTTCTTGCTAAGAATATGCATGCCTAGAAATTTGACCGTGTTTTGGAAACAAACAAATAGACTATGACTCACCATGTTTTGAAATTTTGGCTGTGTTTCGAAATTAATCTCACACCTTGCGATAATATATTTAGTGGACCCACCATGCAGTCAATGTATCGAGAACGAAGGAATCAAAGATTACAGGGGGTGCATAGATTTAATATGGCGATGGTGGTGGAAACTAGGGTTGTGATTGTCCTCCTCGCCGCCCCCTCCTAGCCTTTATATACATATGCTAGGTCTCGGGTAGCATGTCGAGTCGGGTACAGATTAGGGTTCATCCCTTTGAACTTTCTATCTTTAAACTATATCTTGCGTTACAAGTAATCGAAGTGTCCGTGGATCACCTGAATCTTGTATTGGGCCTTGGCAACGTCGTGGACTTCTGCCGTATGTGGACCATATATGCCAAGCACGAGTACCTGTAGGGTATACCCATCGCAGTATCCCCCGAGTGTCCAGTGGAATCACAGATTCGACTAGGACTTTATGAACTCTTTCAAGTGCATGATCGAGTATATTTTCGAGTGTTCTGTCTGCGTCATAGGCATTGTTGATAGACGTGCCTGATTTCCCCTATGTATCGGTATCATTTAATAGCCTTAGGGAAAAACAACACAATCAACTCAAACTCGAGTCATCGGACTCGAATTCAGAAAAGTGCTGGCGTAATTCGACTCAGGCCGCGGAGGTCTTACAGGAGTCGAATTCCAGTGTATAAATGTGAGCACTCGACGTGTCCATCAAGGCATGTTCATCGTACCTGTAGGCACGGATCTATTTCTGGTAGTGCGCAGTAGATGCGTTGCCATGCCTTATTCAGGTCTTATCTTCATGATGTAAGCGTGACATCCGAATTTTTGTTATCACGGAGATGATTCGGGTGGGCCAGGAGACGTAGTCTCTTTGTAAGGAAAATATGAGGCGGAGTCTCCATAGTATTCGAGTGTGGATGTTATCAACACACGATGTAATGTATAAGAAAAAATAATGATAGGGTGTGCGACCAACGCTCCCTATGGGAGTCGCCCCTGAGTGCCTATTCGAGTCGTATACTCGAGTGGGGACTAAAAACATTATGCGACTGATGTCGTCTTTTGTTGCTTGCTTCAGTCAGATGAGCTTCAAGCGCTCCCTATGGGTGTAACCCATAGTTCATAATCGAATCGTTGATTCGAGTGATGGGTTTTTGCGGATAATCAATTAAAACCTTTCAATTACACACTCTAGTATAGGCACCTCCCCTATGAGCTTGGCCTCCCAGCCATGGCCATCTTCCATCTTGGGCACTATACAGGTGGACATTCACACTCACGAGGTAGCCTGAGCACAACCTCTTCCGTGAGGGAACCCATACTAAGGCATATAAACTTCTGGCCTAGCCCTACCCAATTCACGTATTGTGGTTGTACGGTAAAATTGGAATGGTATTGCATCCGAACCCAACCATCAGTTTTTGTAAAGGGCTAAGGCTCATGACTTAACATTTTCATCATCAAATCCTTTTGTGTTTCTCAACACATGTCAAAACATTTCAATAGAATGAATCCTCATTCCAAGGTTTTCATAATCATTTTCACCAAGTATTCCCATCTAAAGTGATCAACTTTTATGCTTAGCACTAGCCACTAAAGTTGAGGGTATTCCCTAATGAGGGGGCTAATCAAGTGTAACTTTCCAAATCTAATATCATGCCTTAGAATGACATCTAAGTATGACTACTTAGGCCTAGTTTTATACTCTTTATGGTATCTATACTATGATTCCAATACTCACAAAGCACTAACTAAAAGTAAAGAACTTTAGTAAAAGTAAAATAATAAATCTTGCAAGTAAAACTTGGGATTGGTATAATTAAAGTTGTATAACCAAGTATGCCTAAAGCATCTTGCACAATTCTAACTTGCAAGTGTTAGCTTGCTTAGTTTACTTGAAGTGCTAGACTTGCAAGTAGGGATGGCTTGCAATTAGTGAGGGCTTGCCTTGAGTAGTGCATTGGTTCGAGTTTTCTTCTTCTTCTTCTTCTTGGTAGTACTCCTCCTTCTCGTATCCTGGGTCGATACTATCGTCTATAAATGAATAACAGGGTACACAATCACCAAACAATACTTAACTATTTCTATTTAGCACACTAAGGCTCACACTATATGATCTAGCCGCATCACAATCATCACATGAAATAAAGACTTAGTCTTGTTAGTTTTATTTTAGAAAAGTAATTTCTACTCATTAAAAAAAATACTTAAGATTTAATGTTCTTCCAATTAAAATGTGGGATCATGTTGACACATGTCATCATCACATATTCTAATACATGGGAATGTGATTTAAAAGGGTTGGTCATATTTTATAAAGTTTAAGATTATCATTTAATAGAATTAAAGTGACTAGAAATGCCTATATAGCATTCATTTGGTACTAGTCCAATGTCACTGCATGTAAACCCGAAATATTTTTGCATATTTAGATAGGTCTTATCAAATGTGATTTTTGAGAGTTGGAATCAACTCAAAAGCATTTATGGTTGATTTTTGAAAAATGTTTGAAGTTGGAAAAGTCTCTGTCTTATTATTTTTGCTATAGGTGATCTACAATTTCAAATTGTTGGAATCAACCGGGCTTCGATAGATAAATTGAATACCTTTCTAAAAAATTTAGAAATATTCAATTTGGTTCAGTGAATCTCTTTGAATTGATTTTTGAATCTACTAACAGAACTGGTTTAAACTAAAATGGAAAATAAATATTGCACTTTCACCGGCCTGCGCAGGAAACCTACTGGGCCGGCCCAATCTGCACAGCGCAGCGCAGCGGGCTGCTGACAGGGGGGCCACTAGTCAGTGACTCTATCTAACCGAAACGGTATCTTTCAATCTAGGCCCTACGATTAGAAAGCGATTCAACGGCTGAGGTTCATCGTCGATGACGAACATCTCCGGCGAGGTCTGAACCCTAACGCGGCGGTGGGGGTCGTGTGAGGGTCACCTGAGCTCAAGCTAGGAAGGGCTATCAAGAACGAGTCAGAGTTTTCAAATCAATGTGACATTGAATAATTTCAAATCAATGTGCCGGAAATTCTGCGCAAGGAGATGATTTACGTGGACTGTACGAAGGTTATTTTTTATCCATGGACTTTGATATACTACTAATCCGTATTTCACTTATAATGATTGATATTGGTAATTAAAGAATACATGCGGGTTCATAGGCTTCTTCCTTTCAGTATTAATTACCTGAATTCGCGTGAGTAATTAATGTGGGTTTCTCTGTATTGGCACCCTTCTTTCCTCGAACACATGCAAAAATTAAGGGGAGGAAGTGATTTCACCTTCCTCGGTAATACAAGAGGTTTTATTGCGTCGCAATGGAAGATGAAATGACACACAGAGTACTTATGCTAGTACTAGATCCCAAACACCGTTCCAATTTGCAATTGATAATACTAATATTCAATCTCCGAACATTATTACAGAAAGGAAGTAGAGGTGAAATTAAACAAAATTAATCCTAAGACTTCTTCGTCTTCTTGGAAATGGATCCTTCTGCTGTCACCTTCGTGCTGGCGTCGTCCTTCGTCATCCCATGGCGTCCCCCAGCACTCGTCTTCTTCTTCTTCTTCAAGCATCCCGCCTGCTTCTCCTTCCTCTTCTCATTGCGGATGAAGGCGGGATTGAGTGCACTCTTCTTGGAGATGAAGTCAAGAAATGGCCATAAATCTTCGAACCCCTAATCCTCCTGCTCGTGCTCCCTCTTCTTCTTGTCGATGGAGGATGGATCGAGAGAGCTCTTCTTGAAGATGACGTCTCCTTCATAGATGAAAGACTAAGGATCATCCTCCTCCTCTTTTCTCTCTGCTGGTAGCGTCCCCTCCATCAGATGACGGTAAGTAGGGTCCTCGTCAGAAAAATTATTTTCTGCTGTGTCGGAATAGTATGGCCCGTCAACGGACTCCTCGCCATCACCATGGTAGGGACTGATATCCCCGTTCGCCTGTACATTGGACTCGTCAATGGAGGTGCACTGATCGAAGCAGATGCGTGGCATTTTTGTGTGTGTGGTGGCTTGGCCGGCCTAAAGGGACAGGGAGAGACAGAGGGAGTTCTTCGCTATGTGCGTCGTGCCTGGATGGGAGAGGTGGTCATTGTTGATGGTCCCTTAAAAAGTCTTGCTCGGGACATCCAGGAGTTGCCACGCGCCGTAGGAGCAGCCTTGCAGTTCCCTTCCATCGTTTTTTATACTCCCTTAAATCGTTTTTTTTACAAAAGTTCCCTTCCATCATTGAAACATGATTGAACGGTTGGTACTCCTTCGCCCTGAGAGCATCAGCAGCAAGGATATTGCAAGTACCACCACATGTTCGGGAGGTTATTGCACATAACAACAACCATAGACCTTTTTTGTGCAAAATACAGACATTTTCTATAATCGTTGTACATAATACATAACCAGTCATTGAATGTTTTATTTTTTTGGGAAACGTTTCATAGTTAATTTTATAATATAGTACTAAAATATAATTTTTATCTAAATTAATAATAGGTAAAGCTCAAAAAAATATATAATTTTGAGCCATATCCATAAAGTATCTGGTGTATTTTTGGTTCTTGTAACTTGTATCATTTAGAAATCAACCTATTAGTAGGTACATAATTCCCAACATGCTCTAGAGAAATGATATATAGATTCTATAATGATAAAAAGTGTGTTTTGAGGTTTATGCATAGCGTTCATTGTGCTAAAGACTATATCAATAGAATCTTCTAAATGTTAGAGTGGAAGGAAAATCCATCGGTAAGCAATGTTGGGATTTCCAATCTTCATCCAACGGTTAAAGTTCAAAGTTATTCGTACACTATATACTGGGTATGATAAGATAATTAAATGTATAACATGTCATTAGAATCTTTGTGGTTTTTGCATAGAGGTCATTGTGCTAAGGACTATCGATAGAATCTTCTACATGCTAGAATGGAAAACAAAGATTCAAGAGTTGACATTGTTGGGATTTGCTAGTCTTGATTCAAATTTCTGTGTTCAAAGTTACTCGTACATTATATAGTGGCAAGATTTGCAAGAAGTCACACGCTACTTCCTACTAGTAAAAGGCACGTGACATACTCGTATATACTGTATGAAATGTAACTTAATGAACATTAAGTTGTTATTAACCAATAGTCTTGTCAGAGAAAAAAGGTATACATTAAATATATTAATAATAACTATCTACACATATTGAGAATACAACCTACTGTGCTATGAACTTTTTTGCGGGATAGGGGGGTGACATGATGGTTATAGAACATGGTGGAGTTTTCTCTAGGTAACATGATGGTTATAGAACATGGTGGAGTTTTCTCTAGGTACTACTCCTTCAACATGAATCCAGCTGCTCTGAACCATTGGATCTAACAGACCAACAGTCAGGATTGGTGCTATGGATCTAATTCAAAACTTCACCATTATAGTAGTAGAGAAAATTGGAAAACGTTGGCTGTGATGCTATATGTGCATGACCGAACAACTTTCGGATAATCTCAAGGAAAAATAAGGACGCGTGTATCAATGAGCGTGAATGGACAATAAGAGTTGTGAGGACAGATTACTTGTGGGGCCTAGCAACCCCACATTTCTTTTTGTTTTTAATGAGCTTACCTCATAGGTGGCTTTGATCTCGTTGCTCAGGCGCACTATATTATTCACGTTAGTGGAATAGTGGGTTCCCAAAATTTCCTTTTAAACATAAGGTTGAACACTCCCAGCCATAGTTGTTCAAAATTTATCAATAAAGGGGTTTTATTTATTGGGAGGCAGAGTGGTTGACACCACACATCATTCTCATGTACTTGCTCCGTTCAAAAATATAAGACGTTTTAGCTTTGTGAATCAAATGTATCTAGACGCCATTTAGTGTATAGGTTCATAGATGTTTGGAGTGAACCTTTACATTAAAAGGCGTCTAGATACATTTATTTCACAAAGCTAAAATGTCTTATATTTCGAAACGGAGAGAGTAGACATGATTTTTGCTAGGAAGGGCAAACACTAATGAATGCTTATAGGAAGGATAGGAAATTGGAAATTGTGTTCCATTGATAAGCCCTCGCGCTCCTCTTCCTAGAGTCAGATTTTAGCAATTCAATACAAAAAGGTTGTTGGACATGCTCCAAAGCCCAATAATTTTTATTTTTAAATAAGAACAATAATGATTAGCTCGAGAAATTAATTATGGTCTACGTATGTTGGACTACTGTACTTCATAGAATATGCTATGTGAGCATGACCGGACAACTTTCGGAAAACCTGAAGGAAAACGTGGCCGCATTAATGAATGAGCGCGAAGTAAGGCTGGCAATGGGTAGGGTGTGAGTAGGGTAGAACAATATCATACCCACTCCCGTTTAGTCAATGGGTAGAAAATTTTACCCATATCCGTACTCGCAGGTATAAAACTTTACCCATGCCCGTACCCATGAGAAATATCGAAGTTTAGAAGCCACGGTATCATATTCTTCCCTAGGTTGCTTGGAACGTAGGTTGTAAGTCTACAGGTAAGATTTACTACTATGTCAGTTCAAATGGGTAGGGTATGGGTCTATCTACTCGTGCCCGTACCCATGACTTAATGGGCTAGATTATTCACGTTAGCGAAATAGTGGGTTCCCATATTTTTGTTTAGAATAGAATTATGAACATTGCCAACCATGGTGATTGAAAAGTTATTGATAAAGGGCGCTTTATTTTTTTAAAGCTCAGGGCGCTTTATTATTACACTTGATTCCCCATACCACTGGCCTACCATTCTACTATTATTAGTTGGACTATGGATAAACAAATTCACTCGAGTTGGTTGGGGCTTTAATCATAATTTTCGTGCTCACTACCTGTCTTCCTGACAACATCTTCATACGCATCATCATTCATGAATAGATATAATACGGAAATATATCAATGCCATAGTATTTTAGTGCCTACCAAAGTAATACTTCCGTTTTCTCTCTTCTCAGTTTCTTCAAAAAGGGGTCTGACCTCTTTCTCAATTATTTTAAAAAACATAGTTTTGGAGAATACTTCAGTTTAAACCCCTATTATTTGTTGGAAGAAAACACTAAAAGGTATTCAATAGTTTAGTTTATTCAGAAACCAAAATGTTCTCTAAATAATTTAAAAATACTTTGATGCCAAACTCGTCCTTAATATCTGAACCGAGCCAATCTGGGCCATGGATGATCAATATTTAGATGCCAAATGGCCAAATGGGCCCTTAATTTCTGAACTGAGGCAGTATGGGCCATGGATGACCACCGATGTGCCTGTTGGCCTTTCATTCCAGGGAGTATGGCTTACCAATTTACTACTACTTGGACTATACATAAATCTGAATTTAGTCGAGCAGGAAAATCTCCCGCTATCTAATGTTTCAAACATCTTGAAATCCCCCTTCTACCCCTAGTGAAGTCAGTTCGTTGGGGCTTCAATCGTAATTTCCCTGTTCAGTACCTCTATACCTCTCCCTACCACTGACCCCCTCCCCTCACCCACACACAATCCTCGCCCCCAGCTGCGCTAGCCCTCCGGAAAACCCTAGACCTAGCTTCAGCACCTTAGATCTGATTCACCGTCGTCGATGTGCACTACACCAGATCTGCTTCACCGAGCCACTCTCCTGGCACACCAAACACATTCCCACTGCCAGGAATCTGCTTCTTCGCTGCTATCGATCATCGCTCGGAGGAACCCTTGTTCATCTTCACCTTCGCCCACAAGCACCGCAATCGCAGCACCCTCGACAACCTTGACGTCACCACCCAGGATTCACATCATGCCTAAACGTCATCGCGACCGAGGTAACCATATCTCCTTGGAGTTTGGTAAGATAAATAAGTAGCAGTTAACTATATTTTGCATTGGTGCTACTTTTGTAGTAACTTACAAGTACTATACTTGTTACCTGTATCTTCCTAAATAATTTTTTTGTAGTCAGGTTTAACCGTAAGGCATTCAAGTGCGATTTTGATTTCATGGTGAAATATGAGTCAACCAATGGTTAACACATTTGTTTCCATTATCTACTTTAGTAAGTGCCCATATGTGATGCGGTTATAATTTCTCTCTGGCTTGGCAAATGCTATGGCACTAATTGTTATTTCTTGCTTGATGCTTTTGTCCTATGTATGCAGTACACGTTTACATTCGTTATACTGCTTCCACTAAGATGTCTATTTCATTTGCTTCTGATTACCCCACCATTCCTAACCGTTTGATGTTACGCAACAAATAGGTGCAGTTTACACTAGAAATCATAGAATGAATGCCCCCTATAATCCCATAAGTATCTATTGCTTTTGTATCACTTCATGCTAACATATGTGAGACTAGAACCTTTTTGTTCACTATTCACTGCACCATTATGCAGAGGACCCACACTGAATTATGGAGACCACCAGTCCAATTACTTGATGAAGCGGACATTGTCGACGAACATACCTATAACCAGATCAGCAACCCTGAGACTCTACATAGAGATATTGTAAGGACGCCCCCCCCCCCTTTTTTAAGGTTTAAGTCCCTTGGTGTCATGCCATTGATGCTAGTTGAGTTGTTATTTTTGTTGGAGGCACTAGGGTGAGTATAACAAGGCCAAAAATACAACGGAATCCAATATAAAGAACCGCCTACTTCAAATCTCACTCTGGTATCTACACGTGTATGGCTATTTTAATATGAGGCAGATGATAGGACACTTTGTCTTTGGCAGACAATCAAAAAATTTAAACATTCTAACTGTTCGATAGATTGTTTGACCATTTCTCTAAAATGAATTTTCTATTCTATTAGAGGCACCTGTCTACACAAGGTCCTTGTGTCGAGTGCTTACATCGCTATAATAGACGAAATAATCTTTTGAAAATCTTTGCGAATGAACATGGTAGTTTTGTTTCTTTGTATGATGTTGTAACTTCTTTTATCTTAGTTTTAGTCTTCATCAAGTAGAGCAGTCATTTTATAGGGTAGAAGTGACAGTTGTACACTATCTCATCCCTCTATGAAGTCAACTATTCCAGTTATTCTAGAAGAAAGAGATGTATGATGCCCTACCGTTACTAATTCTTTCTTCCTTTGAGCAAAAGGACTAATTTGAAATTTGTTAGTTCTTGTTTTCCTTGGTAATTATGTTATATGACGTTTCTTTTTGTTTTAGGTTGCAAATATAAATATGAAGGCAGAACAGAAAACAACTACCTCAAGTGTAGATCTCTTTGGACATAGCAGAAGTGACAGTGTGTATTGCTCACGTAGGTACACAATCTCAACTGCTCTAGACATTCCAGCAGAAAGAGTTTTTGGTGCTGCACTCCAAGATGCACCTGCTGTAGTTGGACAGGAAGCCAACATAATAGATGTAGTAGTCTCCATAACAAGGAAGGAGTTATCTGAGTTAAAAAATAGGCAAGCTTTGACGGAGAATCTACTTAATAATATCCTAAACAAGTCTCGTGGTAATACCGTTGTTACATGTGAGGCGGCGCGAGCTCCCTAAAAGGAACATTTTTGAAACTGAGATTATATTGTTTATCTGCTGTGTTGTACTCCGATGATGCTTTACGAGCTAAGGAATTTTTCAAGACTAATAATTTACTAATTTTCCAATTATAAGTGTTTTCAACAGTTCCAGAATTTATTTAGCATTTTAGAGAACTCGTGTTCTTTGTTATCCACGTTTATGTCCTAGCAATGGATCTAAGTTAGATAGGCTTAAACAGTAGCATGCCCACAATGTTTTATCAGTCCTTGATGGGACACCAATCAGCAGTCATGGGCCTACACCGAGTAAAGACCGGAATAGTGAAAGGCCAGAATAGTGAAAGGCCGGAACAGTGAAAGACCGTAATAGTGAAAGGACGGAACAGTGAAAGGCCGCAACAGTGAAAGGATGGAACAGTGAAAGGCCGGAATAGTGAAAGGCCAGAACAGTAACAGACCGGAAACAGTAACAAGGCTAGAACTTTAGCAGGACAGAATCTTCACCCGTTTATGGGACTGAATAGTAGAACGCCGGAACAGTGAATGTCCATAACAGTAAAGGCCATAACTATAGAGGGCCATAATGGCCCATGATGGGTGCGAGAAAAGTGGAAGGTCGACAGAAGGCCTTAACAGTAATGGACAGACTTGGCCCAGGCTTAAAATGGGTCACACAATATTGGACCAAGGTGGGCCTTCTGTAGGCTGAAACAGTGTCGGGCCTAAAAGTTCACGGGCCGCAGATGTCTGCACTAGTGGGTCCATTTCAAACAGTGCAGTACGAAACCATAATGGGTCATAATCTTATTGGGCTCCCCTTATGGGCCAACCCACTTAATTATTAGCAGGCCTTGGCTGGGCCTGGCTTCTACCACGGTTTCTCTGGCCGTTAATGGCGGTAACTGGGCGTTAAAGGTGTTTGCCATGTGGAATTTTGCATGACGTCAGCAGTCAACACGGCTGGCGAATAGATCTATGATGGAACACGTTTTCGTGGCTGAAGGGTGCGATCCGCCACGGTTAGGAAAAAAACCGTGGTAGATTATTTTGTGATGGTGCTTTTACCATGATGGGCATCCGTCATAGAAGACTTTTTAGCCACGAAAAACGGGCCTTGAACCACGAAAATCATCCGTTGTAAAAGCCAACTTTTCTTGTAGTGATAGGGGTCATTATGGACATTCCGATACCGCTAATGATCATTGATCGAGAGTAATCTCGATCATGTCTATGACATTCCTGAACCATAGGGTAACATACTTAAGGGTCCGACGATATTCTGAGATCTATATGGAAGGAAGGGATCACAAATGAGAAAGAAGAGGATCAAAATTGTTTTGATAAGACAATGCTGGAATAGTTATGAAGGGGGTCCATAGTTGTATCGGAAGAAGAAGGAATAAGACAAAAGTGTTTTAGGATTAATAAGGATTTAAATATACATTTACATGTATTAATTATGAATTAATATATTAATTAAAATATATAAATTAATTATTAGGGAACACCTTCTCTAATGGGCCGATTTCCCGGAGGAAACTAGCCCAAAGGAAGGCCACCCGGGGTGAAAGATGTAGCGCTACCAACTCGGCCCATGCGTGCAAGCTCGCGTGGGAGGGCGCGTAGGCGTGCGGGGGACATGCAGCAGAAGGCCGCAGTTCCAGCTAGAGGGCGATCACATCCCGTGCACCCGCGCGTAGTGAGCTGGCAGGCCAGGTGTTGGCGGGCAAGGTGGCTGGCGGGCCGAGGTGGCCAGCCCACTCTGCGCACCGCTTCGTCCACGTGGGTCACTAGGTCGCAGGTGGGCTACACGCGTGGGCATGCCCACCCGTACGTCGGGCTGCCCGCTCTCCCCTCTTTTGTCTTATTTCCTTTGGTCCCACATGGGGACTTGAGGGAAGGGAGTCCTAATTTTCTGCCAATGCCCATTGTTATGGACTTGGGTTTTGGAGAAGGACGGAGCACTGGAGGCATCAGTCGGCTAGCAAACAAGCACACAGGGACACAAGGTTTACCCAGGTTCAGGCCTCATAGAGGTCCCTACTCCTTCTTGTCTGCTCTTGGAATTATCGAAAGAATCGAAGATTACAGGGGGTGCACAGATGCAATCTGGCGATGGTGGTGGAAACTAGGGCTGTGATTGTCCTCCTCGCCGCCCCCTCCTAGCCTTTATATAGATATGCTAGGTCACGGGTAGCAGGTCGAGTCGGGTACAGATTAGGGTTCATCCCTTTGAACTTTCTATCTTTAAACTATATCTTGCGTTACAAGCAATCGAAGTGCCCGTGGATCCCCTGAATCCTGTATTGGGCCTTGGCAACGTCGTGGACTTCTGTAGTATGTGGACCATATATGCCAAGCTCGAGTACCTGTAGGGTATACCCATTGTAGTATCCCCCGAGTGTCCAGTGGAATCGCAGATTCGACTAGGACTTTATGAAGTCTTTCGAGTGCATGATCCAGTATATTTTCGAGTGTTCTGTCTGCGTCATAGGGATTGTTGATATACGTGCCTGATTTACCTGATGTATCGGTATCATTTAATTTCCTTAGGGCAAAACAATACAATCAACTCAAACTCGAGTCCCCAGACTCGAATTCAGAAAAGTGCTGGCGTAATTTGACCAAGGCCGCGGAGGTCTTATAGGAGTCGAATTCCAGTGTATAAATGTGAGCACTCGACACGTCCGTCAATGCATGTTCATCGTACCTGCAGGCACGGTTATATTTCTGGTAGTGCGCAGCAGATGCGTTGCCAGGCCTTATTTAGGTCTTATCTTCATGATGTAAGCGCGACATCCGAATTTTGATTACCACGAAGATGATTCAGGTGGCCCGGGAGACGTAGTCTCTTTGTACAAAAAAATATGAGGCGGAGTCACCATAGTATTCGAGTGTGGATGTTATCAACACACGATGTAACGTATACAAAAAAATAATCATAGGGTGTGCGACCAGCGCTCCCTATGGGAGTAGCCCCCGAGTGCCTATTCAAGTCGTAGACTCGAGTGGGGACTAAAAACTTTATGCGACTGATGTCATCTTTTGTTGCTTGTTCCAGTCAGATATGCTTCAAGCGCTCCCTATGGGAGTAACCCGTAGTTCATAATCGAATCATTGATTCGAGTGATGGGTTTTTGCGGATAATCAATTAAAACCTTTCAATTACACACTCTAGTATAGGCACCTCCCCTATGAGCTTGGCCTCCTATCCATGTCCATCTTCCATCTTGGGCACTACATAGGTGGACATTCACACTCACGAGGTAGCCTCAGCTCAACCTCTTCCGCGAGGGAACCCATACTAAGGCATATAAACTTCTAGCTAAACCCTACCCAATTCAGGTATTGTGGTTGTACAGTAAAATTGGAATGGTATCGCATCCGAACACAACCATCAGTTTTTGTAAAGGGCTAAGGCTCATGCCTCAACATTTTCATCATCAAATCCTTTTGTGTTTCTCAACAGATGTCAAAACATTTCAATAGAATGAATCCTCATTCCAAGGTTTTCATAATCATTTTCACCAAGTATTCCCATCTAAAGTGATCAACTTTTATGCTTAGCACTAGCCACTAAAGTTGAGGGTATTCCCTAATGAGGGGGCTAATCAAGTGTCACTTTCCAAATCTAATATCATGCCTTAGAATGACATCTAAGTATGACTACTTAGGCCTAGTTTTATACTCTTTATGGTATCTATACTATGATTCCAATACTCACAAAGCACTAACTAAAAGTAAAGAACTTTAGTAAAAGTAAAACAATAAATCTTGCAAGTAAAACTTGGGATTGGTATAATTAAAGTTGTATAACCAAGTATGCCTAAAGCATCTTGCACAATTCTAACTTGCAAGTGTTAGCTTGCTTAGTTTACTTGAAGTGCTAGACTTGCAAGTAGGGATGGCTTGCAATTAGTGAGGGCTTGCCTTGAGTAGTGCATTGGTTGAAGTTTTCTTCTTCTTCTTCTTCTTGGTAGTACTCCTCCTTCTCGTATCCTGGGTCGATACTATCGTCTATAAATGAATAACAGGGTACACAATCACCAAACAATACTTAACTATTTCTATTTAGCACACTAAGGCTCACACTATATGATCTAGCCGCATCACAATCATCACATGAAATAAAGACTTAATCTTGTTTATTTTATTTTAGAAAAGTAATTTCTACTCATTGAAAAAAAGTAGTTAAGATTTAATGTTCTTCCAATTAAAATATGGGATCATGTTGACACATGTCATCATCACATATTCTAATACATGGGAATGTGATTTAAAAGGGTTGGTCATATTTTATAAAGTTTAAGATTATCATTCAATAGAATTAAAGTGACTAGAAATGCGCATATAGCATTCATTTGGTACTAGTCCAATGTCACTGCATGTAAACCTAAATATTTTTACATATTCAGATAGGTCTTATCAAATGTGATTTTTGAGAGTTGGAATCAACTCAAAAGCATTTATGTTTGATTTTTGAAAAATGTTTGAAGTTGGAAAAGTCTCTATCTTGTTATTTTTGCTATAGGTGATCTACAATTTCAAATTGTTTGAATCAACCGGGCTTGGATAGATAAATTGAATACCTTTCTAACAAAATTAGAATCATTCAATTTGGTTTAGTGAATCTCTTTGAATTGATTTTTGAATGGTTTAAACTAAAATGGAAAATAACTATTTGAATTCACAGGCCTACGCGGGAAACCTACTGGGCCAGCCCAATCTGCACAGCGCGGCGCAGCGGGCTGCTGATAGGGCGTCCCCCTAGTCAGCAACTCTTTCTAACCGAAACGGTATCTTTCAATCTAGGCCCTACGATTAGAAAGCGATGCAACAGCTAAGGTTCATCGTCGAACATCTCCGGCGAGGTCTGAACCCTTAAGCGGCGGTGGGGGTCGTGTGAGGCTCACCTAGGCTCTAGCTAGGGTCGGCGATGGGGGTGAACAACGTGGTCGACGATGGCGGTTTGAACGGTCGTCGCGGCGGCTCGTAGGGTGGCTCCAATCGACGGCGCCCTTCCTTCACTGCAGCGGTGGGCTCCGGCTAAATTCTGGCGATGCGGAGCTCGCCTTGCTCCGGGGAAGGGTGTGGGAGGTGTGGTGAGGAGTGGGGAGTGAGGTGGTGTGGAGAACTGAGGCGGAGAGGGCCTCTATTTATACACCAACGAGGGGACCAAGTGGGATGGGATGGCTTCTCCGGCGACGGCGGTACAACATGCTATTGGCGTGGCTAAGGGTAGGGGCGGTGCGGTGCTCCCTGGCGGTCATCACTGGCTTAAAGGCACGACACGGGGCAGCGTGGAATGGTCGGGCACGTGCGGTGCTCTGCACGGAACCGGTGGTGTTCGAGATGGCGCACGAGTGCTACGGGTCACACGGCAGCGAACAGGGTGTCTGGGAGTTATCTATGATCATGGTGAGTCTGTGCACACGAGGTGAGGGCGAGGCGCGGAGTGGGCGAGCTGGTCGGCTGCGACGCTCTAGCGCGCTCTCGGCATGGCATAGAGACATTTGGTGCGGTGATGCTGGGGTGGTCCAGGGCCTGGCTGTGATCGAGTGCTGGACAGGGGGTGGCGGTGGACGGTCACCTGTCTCCTGGTCGTCGTGGGAGAGGGTGGCATGGTCCGTGGCGCTCTGTCCATGGTCAACCGGTGAGGCTGGCTTCGGGCGGCACGTCACTAGCACAACAGCAAAGGGGGGATGTGTGTCTGGTGCTGCTAGAGGCTGGGGGAGACAGGGGGAGTACAATGGGTGCATTTGGTCGAGTGATCAATGTCCCAAACAGTGAAGTTAGGCCATGTTTAATTTGTGTCTGCAAGGTGTTTGATTAAATGGCCGAAAGAATTTAAATTTGAAATTTTTGAATGAAAATTGGTGAGTGGTCTAAACGTATGCTTGGTAGTCACTAGTTGCTTGGGTTTGTCAAGGTGAATTGAAATGAGTGGCTTTTGCAAAATGGTGATCCTACCATATGAACTTGATTCAATTTTGAACTATCATTTAAATAGATTTGAAAATAGTTTCTGTGAGTTTGTAAACTGGGCCTTGGTTCACTTTTACTTGGTCTAGCAAGGGGTGAAAAGAAGTGGAAATATTTCTATTAGAAATTCTTTGCTAGGAACACTCAAAGTGGCCTAGTGTTCAACTTTGGTCAAAATGACCATTTGATCCTTTGATTCATATTTGATTTCTTTTTCTTTGGATTTTGTTTGTAATTGGCCTAGATGATGTAGCATTCATCTCTAAACCATCTCTTATCATTTATAGCAATCAAACATGGCAATTTCACTAAATCCTACACTAATGCAAATCACACATGCATTCACATTCAAATTAATAATAAAAGTTTTTGTTAACCCTAAACTTGGGTGATTTGAACTTGATAATCTAGATTAGTATTTTTGGGGTGTTACAAGCACTCTGACTCGGTGATCGTTGGCTTGCAAACCGATGTCACTATGGGTGATTCGGTAACTGACATGGGTGAACCCTCAAAGGGTAATGATCCCTCAGCAGAGGTTTTCGCGGATAATTTACTCAACAATCCGGGTATCGCCAAACTTGGCATTCCTCGGAAAACTGTAGAAGAAATCCAGAAATTGGCTAAACAATTCTTGGAGAGCCGGAACATCACTGTCAAAGAAGAAGTGCAAGAAGCCGAGGACGTAAAACTCTCTGAGCTTCTTGACCAAGTTCGTCTTCGTGATGACAAGTTGAAGGCCGGAGTGGCTACGCCACCACCTGTGATCCCTCTGACTCTCGCCGAGAAGGTTTCTTCTGAGGTGAACATGAGTCTGAACAAGCTGACCCATGAACATTATGTAAGTCGGAATTCGACTCTCTCTCTCTTTTACTTTATTTTATATCATATCCCCTACCCCCAAGCATGAAGTTGGATAGGAAATCGGGATTTATGCTTCCATAGGATGCCAATGAATGAACTAGTATAACCCCCAAGGCTCGCGCCAATATTTAACTTAGTTAAATTATAGCTCGAGTCTTTAGTAGACTTCTGACTTACACAAAGTTAATGCTTATAACCAAGAATTGCTGAAGAATATCTATAATAAACGGAGAGAGATCATAGATCTCCGTCTAGAGAATGCTCAATTGAAAGTTTCCGAGGATGAATCTGAAGGTAATCATTTCAGTTCTCATACTTGATCTTTTGATTTTTCTTTTTCATAGTCAAATGTTTATTCGACTGTTGTCTTGTTTTTACAGAACTGGTCCAACATTCACGCAAAATGATTGAAGATGCCGAGAATTTCGAGACCCTGGAGGTGGACAATGCCGACTTGAGGAAAGAGCTGAATAAGGTTAAGTAAGATCATGAGCGCAGTATCAACAGCATTCTTGAATCATCCAACATGGCCACCAAGGAACGTGATCGCAAGATCGCCATCCAGGACAAGAAAATCTCAGGATCTAGCAGATGAGTTGGCCAGGGAGAAGGACATCACCCAAGCTCTCTGGGATAAACTCCAGAGTCTTCGAGCGAGAAAACCAAAGTTGACGATGCCATCTTTGGTAGTATTTCCTGTCTCTGACCTTTCTCTCTCCCGACTCTAAGAGTTCGGTTATATTTCTAACTTTGATTTATATATGAAGGTCCTTTGAATATTCTAGATTCTTCCTCTTTTGAGTCTCGCACTAGCCCGCTTATTTCAGTCAAAGATCTGCTTCACGATTTCCGCCAGTCACTAGAGGATATTGGTGAAGCCTTAAGGGTTTTTTATATGAAAAGAATGTCTGCCTTCGAGGTGCGGGACAAGGCAAAGGAGATTCCCCAACTTATCCAAGATTGGAACATGTCTTATGCGCGGACCGCGGCACATAATACCCTAACAATGGTTATGAGCCATCATGGAAGCATGGAAATATGGCAAGTAACCAGGGGTTATTCAACTATTGATGAAGATGGCAAGGAGCAAAACATCAAGGACATCATGGATGCTTGTGCCGAATATGGATGTCATTTAGCTGAGCTGACTAGTTACGATACTCCATTCTTCGCTCTGGTTTAAGTACCACCACCACCCAAGGAAGTAACTGCTGAAATTTCCAAAGGTGATGAGCAGACCGAGTCTAACTTACCCGCCTCGGAAACATACCGAGATGATTTCGGTGACGTGCCCAGCGATCCGGCAGCTCATGCCTATTCTCCTACATCATAATGTACCAGAAAACAATCTGTTATCCTGAAACAGTCTGAGTATATTTTTTTGCTAGTGATAAGCTTGTAAGAACTGATGCTTTTTACTTCCTTTTAGCACTTTTGGCTTTATTTTGACGTGCCTGAAAATTTACATAAGCACTTTTTTGTTTACACTTATTGTTTATCTGGCTTTCCACCTCGTCCCTTTCGTGAGCCGACAAACCTTCAACACGGAAACTTTGCCGAGCAATGGAGCTCAATTGCTAAACCAGTTTAAACTCGGAAACAAAGGAGCCTTCTAGTACCAATAATTCACTACTTGAAAAATAACCATATCTAGCAATCAGACAGAAAAATAAAGTATAAACTAGAAATTTTTAGATTTATACCCGAAGGTGGCATTTTTAGAATTCGAAATCTAACCAGAACAAACTTGAGCATAAAGTACTTTCAAGTATTCTAGGATTTTCGACTGTCACATGATCATTCGGAAATAAGATGGTAATTATAAAACTTCTCAGAAAATATTGAGGCAACCAATACTTTATTTCCCTTTGAACATGTACACATATATGATTACAAAGAAAGAAAATTTTAAGAATAAAAGGACATAGTTGAGCAATATTCCACGGTCTGTCTAATTCTTCCGAGTTTGTACTACCTTGATGACCCACAAGTATAGGGGGTGTATCGCACTATTTTCGATAAGTAAGAGTGTCGAACCCAACGAGGAGATGAAGGTGCTGGCTAGTGGTATGGATCAGGAATTCTCTACAAATACTTAGTAAACGGATTTTTAGGGGTTTTCGATAAAGCAAGTAAACAAAGTACGAGTAAATAAAAGACAGTAAGAATGAATGCAGCAAGTGGCCCAATCCTTTATGCAGCAAAGGACAAGCCGGTTGTATTTCTATAGATGACCAAACGTTCTCGAGGACACATGGGAAGACTGTCAAGTACTTTCGCTTCATATAGTCGATTAATCTTCTTTGGCTTGCTAAGTGTTGTGTGGGTGAACCTATGCTAATGTACCGCCCCATCCAAGACTAATACATAATTGTGATTATACCCCTTGCAAACATCCGTAAGTACAAGAAAGTAATTAAGGTAGAAACCTAACCACAGCTTTAAACTCTAAGACCCTGACGCCCCTTGTGCAATGGTTTCCTAACGGGGGTTCAGGTTTCTGTCACTCCGGCAACCCCTACGATTAGTAGCCAAATACACAATGCATTCCCCTAGGCCCATATAGGTGAAGTGTCATGTAGTCGACGTTCACATGACACCACTAGAAGAAGTACACCACAACTTAAATAACGATCTATTGAATCTTTCTCAATGCAACTCCAGTACTAACAAGAAGACTTCTCCCATGTCTTCAAGAACTAAACGAACTACTCACAAGACATCATATGGATCATGATCAGAGATGGAATAATGATGTATAACCATCTGAACATAAACAATAATTCAATGGTTCACTCAATAGGATCAACTACAAAGAGTAATCAACACCAGGAAAGGTTCCGCTATGAAGTATGCAAGATTCAACACAATTGTTACAGCAATATGGAGATGGTGATGAGGGTGCTGATGGTGATGATTGTGGTGATGATGATGATGATGACCCCGATGAAGTCCAGCTTGATGGTGGTGTTGATGGCGACGATCTCCCCTCTCCGGGAAGGAATTCCCTCGGCAGAAATCTGTCTGCCAGAGAGATCTTTCTCTCTCGGTGTTTTCCGCCCCGCAGAGGCGACGGAATCTTTCTGTGGTCTCTCCCCGAGTCTTAGGGTTTCGTGGGGATGATATACGCCAGAGGAGAGAGGCTGGAGTGGGCCAGGGCGGCCACACCACTCCCAGGCGCGGCCTAGGCCTGCCCGCACCATGGGGTGGTGTGGGCCCCCTGTGGCCCACCTCCACTCCATCTTCTGGCATCCTGAGTCTTCTGGAAAAATAGAATTTTCCGTATATTTTCCCGGATTTTCTGATCTTCGCGAATTTTGCCTCCAAACAGCACCTTTTCCATCAGAATCCTGACTGCAGTGGTCCATGCTCCAAAAGTCATCAACCATGCAAAAATAGATGAAATAACATAAGTATCACCTCTCAATACGAAATATATCAATGAATAATAGTGAATTAAGACATAGAATAGTGATGCAAAATGGACGTATCAACTCCCGCACGCTTAGACTTCGCTTGTCCCCAAGCGAAACTGAGCTTAATAAACATGACCTCGGGTTTATGGAGTGAAGAGTCGATAAAAGGATACGGACAAGAAGCATCACATTCATCAAATACATAGATCATAATAGAAGACAAGTCACTATTATATAACTCAACTTGTAATGAGTAAAGGAAACACAATAAAGATACATAAAGTGAATCATAATTGGTAATGGCAAACTTAGCTCTTGGTCGAAGAATAGTTGATAATTTGCTGGAGTTCACAAATAGCTGGTTTTCAAAGAAAGCTTTCAAAGTAGTAAACTTCAGGATAAGAGCAATGTGCAAAACAAGGAACACAAGAAACATGAATGCATAAATCATCATATGAATGAATGAAACACATCAACTCAAAATACTTGCTGAGATAGAAGGGAATAGGTTTACTGATTCAACTACAAAGTAAAAGAAAGGCCCTTCAAAAAGGGAAGCAGGGATTGCAAGTCTCATAAAGAGCTCCCAAAAATTATGATACTTACTAGCTTTCAGCTCTCATTGCCCCTATCATAGGCATCTTTAGGTGATTAAGGTGACAGTGAGGTCCAATCTGAGTTATATTCTTGACAAACTATAAACTGAAGATCCCAAGTCCCTTGAGTACGAGGGCCGCTCCTCATGCTACTCAACTTTAGTTACAGGTAAGTTCTTGTCATCGTAAGTATGTGCGTATCATTGAGAACCGCCAACGGGGTACCCCTTGCCCGATGATACGGAAGAATCCCCATATCAAAATGACAGGGCAAGCAGACAATGAGTATCTCACCAATCTTCTTATTTACCATGGGAAAATGGTGCTTTTTTTTCTCTCTTTCCTCTTTTCATAGTGTCTCTTTTTTTTCTTTTCTTTTTCTCAATAGTTATCTCTCTCTTTTTTTATGAGAAGAATGTTTCATAGATATCATTATGGTTACGCTGTAGGTTTCCACCATGTCAGCATGGATTAGACCAGCGGCCCAGGCGTTTCTCTAGCACACATACATAACTCCATGGACTTACAAGCTCCCCTTTTATTTCACACCGACGACATCCGCAAACAAAAGAGCAAGGTATCAACTGGGTATATATTTACAAGTGTTGAAAGCGTTCCCCGTGACAGCACGGTTCTGCTAATCCCCAACCTATAATTTGCAAGCATATAACTTTCATGGAGAGTTCACAATGGTTCAGGTTTATTAAGTGCGGAAAACAAAGTGTGCCATCAAATTCGTGAGAGCTTTAATCACTAATTTTTCACATAACAAGTTTAATTTGGGAGGTAGACAAAACAAGAATTTACTTGGAATAGAAATAATGCTACTAGGTAGGTATGGTGGACACAAATGGCAAAGGTTTTGGTTTAAAGGGGGTGGATGCACGAGAAGAATACCCTCTTAGTACAGGTTTTGGGCTAGCAAGGCTAGGTAACAAGTACAAGAGTTGAAGGAAACAACCAAACACACAAATATAAAGACAAACATGCAATCTTCCTTGGAAGCACAAAAGATCTTAACTAGAGAATACTAGACTTATGAGCAAATCAAGAAAGAAAGACGATGAAATTATTTTTCTTTAGAGTACTTCTATCTTTTTCTTTTCAACTCTCAAAAAGGTGTTGCTACTGACCGAGCCAGGTTTGCCAAAACCAACTAAATTAACCCAATGATCCCAAAGTGCTACCAATACTAACAACAAGATCAATCATATAACCACGAATTGAAAACTAACATAAGCTATGCAAAAGAGTGAATGATAGAACTTCTCATTAATATTTCATAACGGCAACTCACACCAAGGGATACAAATCTAACGAGAGAGGGGACACTTCCATAATGCAAACCATACTACATAATAACTCCTCTATTCATGATATGACTCTACTAATAAGGTAAAAAGATAGAAGATATTGATGTGATACCGCGGCACTCCCGAAAGCTTGGAACAAACCAAGGGAATGCCAAACCTGATGACGAATTACTCCTTCGGTGGTGGTGGTATCCTCTCGATGATCTCTCTGATAAGTTTCCCCAAGTCCTCAATTTCGAAGGTGAGATTACGAATAAGCTTCGAGTTTTGCTCAATGCGGCTCATGATCATGTCGTGTTGAGAATTCCAGCTCTTGCTATTCTTTCCCCACTCTTCCTCCTTGAAGTCTTCTTTTCCTGCATGGCTAGAACGAGGCAAATCCCAATTGGAGGGTAATTTCTCCTTGGGAATATTCTGGTATTGATGCTCATGGATAAGGGTATGGAAAGGATTCTAGATGCGTGGAGAAGTTGTCTGTGGTGCCAAGCAGTGACGCGGAGGCTTCCCTCCCGTTGACATCCGTGTAGTCCTTCTGATCCTGGCAGGGTCCGCCACCACTCCAACGCTTGCAACGGTAGTGCCGGTGTGCTTTGCCTCCTCTTCACCTTCACTCTTGATCTCCTTCTCCTTCCCGGGGTCTTGGAGGTCTTCCTCCATAGGTTCCTTCCCTTTATCCTTGGCGGACACCATTGTGCTTCTAAACCTTCAAAGGGTATGTCCTGGCAGAAACAGATCAAAACAAAAACACGACGAAAACACAATATATGAACCTCGGGTGATCCAGGGGTTATATATTACGATGTTTCATATCAAAAGGAAGGTACTGGGAGAAAACGAGTTGGAGGCGGAGTCCGGAGAGGCCTCGCCACCTGGTGGCGCGGCCAGGGGTGGGCCCGTGCCATGGGGTGGTGTGGGCCACCCTGGCTCCGTTTCCGTCCCTTTTTCGCTTTGTAGCTTTCCTTATCGACTGAAAACTGCAAAAATATAGGTGGATTGTATTTTCGCAGAACTTTTGTTACCAAAACTGTTACCTAATTGGAAACAGACTCTGCAGGTCTCTGAATTTGGTCCTCAATGAATTTATCTGGAGTGATCTCTTGAATAACATCAATATCTTCATCTTCATACACTTATTACTTGAGTCATAAAACCCTTCTCTTGCTTATTACACCATTGTCTCCACTTCCTGAAAATTTCTTTCACACAGTTCTCATTAGCAACATTAGTATAAGTGAAGTGATAAAACATTTTGAGTCCAACTTCAACTCAAAACCATCAAAACAAAAGATACTGTAGCAACTCCTTCCGAAATACCAAAAATAATTCAAAAAGGAAATCGAATAAAGAAGCAAATGCAAGATTGGCAAAATCTGTCAAAACAGACCAGCAGGTAAAGATCAATTTTTTCGAAAATCTTATGTTGCTCAAATAAAAAAGTACAACACTAACGAAAGTTAAATAACAACCTGGGGAAGAAGCACAAACAATTACAGCTCAATCCGATATACAGATATCTCTCACGAATGTTTACGGTGAAGCACAAAAATCTGTTTCGGGACAGCAACTTCCCCAAATCTTACTTCTCTCTCATTAGAGGTTGATCTTGACACAAAAACCAAACAAAACGGATAAGGAGTGGTTATTACCGAAGTAATAACTTCCAAGACTCAAAGAAACAAAAACAAACTAAAAGAAAAAACAAATTGGGTTGTCTCCCATAAAGCTCTTTCTTTATAGCCATTAAGATGGGCATGATAATTTTGAAGCTCTCATAGGGATATGAATTGAAGTGAAAGAGAGCATTAAGAAGAAAAAACACACACACATTTAAGTCTAACCCACTTCCTATGCAAGGGGATTTTGTAAACAAACAAGTTATTGAAACCAAAGGCAACTTGCATAACAAGGCAAAAGAAGCGCAACATAAAAACTTTCAGCATAAAACGGGGAAACTTGATATTATTGAGATGCATAAGAACACTTTTCCCTCTCTCATAATAGGTTTCAGTATCATGCATAAACTTAACAATATAGTATCACAAGGACCATCATAGCAATGATCACTTATTCTAACAGAAAACACAGGAATACTAGCTCTTATAACACTACTATGTGAAACAATATTAGAGGTATCCTTACAAAGGATAGTATGTCCCTCTTCCTCATACTTAGTGACAAAGTCTTTCACATTTGCTATTATAGGTTCATCACCCATTTGTTTACCAGGTTCAACAGCCTTATTCATACTTTTATCTACCATGCTAGCCATCATAGAATGTTCCTTTACCTTAGCTGGGAAAGGGATTTTCTCAATGTAAGGTTCAGGGAAAACATGATTAGTAGTATAAACTTCAGTATTTCTTGCAGGAACACTCTTAGCAACATCTTTATAAGGCTCATGATACTTATTCCACATCTTTTTAGGCACTTCAATGTAGGAAGAAAAATCCTTAAAATAAGAAGCAATAGCTTGAGAATCTAGGCCATAAGCATTTTTAATATTTTGAAAGTCATCAGTTCCCATAAAAGATTCAATGCATTCATAATCATAATTTATACCTGACTTTCTACCTTTGTCATTCTCCCAAGCTTCAGCATTGTCTTGAATACGATCTAGAAGGTCCCATTTAGCTTCTTCTTCCATACGAGTGAATGATCCAGCACAAGAAGCATCCAATAAATCCTTGTCATGTACAGGGAGCCTTGCATAAAAGTTGTTGATAATAATATTGTTGGGGAGCTCATGAATGGGACATTTGAGCATTAGTAACTTCAGTCTCCCCCCTTGAGCTGTACTCTCTCCATCAAGAGGCCAAAAGTTGTATATTTCATTCCGATCTTTATGAATCTCACTAGGAGGATAACATTTTTGAATAAAAGAGAGGCACTATTTCCTCCCATTCTAGAGCTTGACCATTCTTCACCAGCTTATACCATTCATCAGCTCTTCCTTTCAGTGATAATGAGAATAACTTATTCTTAACTTGATCTATAGTAATACCTGCACACTTGAACAACCCGCATAATTCGTGTATAAAGAGTAAATGATCATCGGGATGGACAGTTCCATCCCCAACATAGTAGTTATCCATAACACGATAAATTATTCTTGTAGGTATTTTGAAAACATCTTTCTCAGCAAGTGGTGGATTATCTACTACCTTAGCAGTAGTAGTAGCATTACCAAATAAGAAACTCAGCGAATTATCCATAACGAAAATAAAGCAACTAGCATAAGTAAACAATACTCACAGTAGAAGTTTCCTTTACCAGTTCCACTCTCCAATAGCGCTTCACTCCCCGGCAACGGCGCCAGAAAATAGTCTTGATGACCCACAAGTATTGGGGGTGTATCACAGTATTTTCGATAAGTAAGAGTGTCGAACCTAACGAGGAGCAGAAGGTGCTGGCTAGTGGTATGGATCATGAATTCTCTGCAAATACTTAGTAAACGGATTTTTAGGGGTTTTCGATAAAGCAAGTAAACAAAGTACGAATAAATAAAAGACAGTAAGAATGAATGTAGCAAGTGGCCCAATCCTTTATGCAGCAAAGGACAAGTCGGTTGTATTTCTATAGATGACCAAACGTTCTCGAGGACACATGGGAAGACTGTCAAGTGCTTTCGCTTCATATAGTCGATTAATCTTCTTTAGCTTGCTAAGTGTTGTGTGGGTGAACCTGTGCTAATGTGCCGCCCCGTCCAAGACTAATACATACTTGTGATTATACCCCTTGCGAACATCCGTAAGTACAAGAAAGTAATTAAGGTAGAAACCTAACCACAGCTTTAAACTCTAAGACCCTTACGCCCCTTGTGCAATGGTTTCCTAACGGGGGTTCAGGTTTCTGTCACTCCGGCAACCCCTACGATTAGTAGCCAAATACACAATACATTCCCCTAGGCCCATATAGGTGAAGTGTCATGTAGTCGATGTTCACATGACACCACTAGAAGAAGTACACAACAACTTAAATAACAATCTATTGAATCTTTCTCAACGCAACTCCACTACTAACAACAAGACTTCTCCCATGTCCTCAAGAACTAAACGAACTACTCACAAGACATCATATGGATCATGATCAGAGATGGAATAATGATGTATAACAATCTGAACATAAACAATAATTCAATGGTTCACTCAATAGCATCAACTACAAAGAGTAATCAACACCGGGAAAGTTTCCCCTATGAACTATGCAAGATTCAACGCAATTGCTACAGCAATATGGAGATGGTGATGAGGGTGCTGATGGTGGTGATGATGGTGATGATGATCCCGATGAAGTCCAGCTTGATGGTGGTCTTGATGGCGACGATCTCCCCTCTCCGGGAAGGAATTCCCCCGGCAAAAATCTATCTGCCGGAGAGATCTTTCTCTCTCGGTGTTTTCCGCCCTGCAGAGGCGGTGGAATCTTTCTGTGGTCGCTCCCCGAGTCTTAGGGTTTCGTGGGGATGATATACACCAAAGGAGAGAGGCTAGAGTGGGCCAGGGTGGCCACACCACTCCCAGGCGCGGCCTAGGCCTGCCCGTGCCATGGGGTGGTGTGGGCCCCATGTGGCCCACCTCCACTCCATCTTCTGGCATCCTGAGTCTTCTGAAAAAATAGAATTTTCCGTATATTTTCCTGGATTTTCTGATCTTTGCGAGTTTTGCCTCCAAACAGCACCTTTTCCATCAGAATCCTGACTGCAGCGGTCCATGCTCCAAAAGTCATCAACCATGCAAAAATAGATGACATAACATAAGTATCACCTCTCAATATGAAATGTATCAATGAATAATTGTGAATTAAGACATAGAATAGTGATGCAAAATGGACGTATCATACCTCCATCTCTCTTTCTCTTCTTAGTAGCAGGTCTTTCTTTGACTGGACGCATATCAGTTAGATAGTAAGAACCATTGTGCAATACTTGGCTAACCAAAAAGGTCCCTTCCCAAACTGGGAAAAGTTTGTGATTTCTTTTTTGCACAAGCCGGATAACCAAGTCGCCCTTATTGAAAGACCGGTTCCTGACTCTCTGACTATGATATTGCGTAACTTCTGCTGATAGGCTATTGATCTCTACTCAGCAACGACGTGAACTTCTTCGATTAAATCGAGATCATCTTGTAGAGAAATTTTGGCATCCTCTTCGATATATGCAGCAACTTGGGGAGAAGTATGAATCAAATCACTAGGAAGCACTGCTTCTGTGCCATAGACCAAGAATAAAGGTGTGTATCATGTTGACCTATTCGGAGTTGTTCTTAAGCTCCATATCACAAACGGCAATTCGTTTGCCCAAGCCCCCGCAGCACGACAAAGTGGTGCTTCGAGTCTTGGTTTGAGGCCTTGAAGGATTAAACCATTTCCTCTTTTGACTTATCCGTTGGCTTGTGGATGTGCGACTGATGCAATGTCAAGCTGGATTTTTTGATTGTTGCAGAATTCGGCAAGCTCTCCCATGGAAAAATTGCTCCCATTGTCCATAATAATACTATGCGGATAACCGTATCGGATTATAACATCCTCAACAAATCTTTTGGCTATTGCTCCATCACAATTTGTGACGGGTTTAGCCTCAATACATTTTGTGAGCTTATCCACCATCACTAAGAGGTCAGTAAATCCACTTGGAGCCCGTTTGGACGGTCCTACCATGCCAATCCCCCATACTGCAAAAGGCCATGTTATCAGGAATGTTCGCAGCTGATCAGCTGGAACATGAGCTTGTTTAGTGTATTTTTGGCAGCATTTGCACGTCTTGACAAGCCCTTCGGCATCAGCCTTGGATATAAGCCGGAAAAATCCGTGTCTAAAAGCTTTTGCCACTAAAGATTTGGCTGGAGTGTGATGGCCACATTCGCGTTCGTGGATCTCTCTTAAGATTTCCACTCCTTCTTCCGGAGATACACAGCTCTGAAAGACCCCATATAGACTCCGCTTATAGAGCTCACCATTTATTATTGTATAGGTTTTTGCCCGTCGGACTATCTGCCGGCTCAGGACTTCGTATTCGGGTAATTTTCCATCCATGAAATCAAGGTAGTGTTTTGTCCAGCTGGGAATCATAGCCAGAACTGCTATTAATGGTGAGTCGGATTTGGTCGGATACTCCTCATCAACTCCTATGATAGAGGGAACTTTAAGGTGCTCTAGAAAGCACCATCCGAGACCTTTTTCCGTGCATAGCCTATTCGAGATAATGCATCTGCTTCCTAATTTTCTGTTCGAGGGATGTGTTGAACCTCATACCCTTCAAACGATTTAGATAGTTCATCTACGACAGCCCTATATGTTGTCATGTGTTTGTTTGCATTATAGTGATCCAACACTTGCTGAGCAACAAGATCCGAGTCTCCATAACACGTAAGTCATCGGATGCTGATATCCCTAGCAATCCGGATTCCATGCAGTAGTGCTTCATATTCGGCAATGTTGTTTGTTGCCGTGAAGTGGATCTGCAACACATAGAAAAGCTTATCTCCTTGGGGTGATTTGAGCACTACGCCAGCCCCTAGCCCTCGAGCGCCTTAGACCCGTAAAAATGTAAGGTCCACTATTCCGACTCTGGTAGGGTCATACTCTTTGTTGTCTCTATCCAATCCACAACAAAGTCAACAAGGATTTGGGATTTGATTGCCGTACGAGGTTTGACTCAATGTCAAAAGCTGAAAGCTCTATTCCCCATTTTGCAACACGTCATGTAGCATCGCTATTTTTAATTATGTGTCTCATGGGAGATGTGCTCACCACGGTAATTTCGTGCTCCTGAAAGTAATGGCGTAGCTTCCTAGATGCAAAGAATACACCATACGCTAGCTTTTGATAGTGCAGATACCGCTATTTAGATTCAGTTAGGACTTCACGGAGGTAGTAACTCGGACGCTGCACTAGGTGTTCCTGTTTTTTCTCTAGCCTTTCCACCACCATGAGAACGCTGATAACCCTATTTCTCACAGCAAGATAGAGCAACATCGGTTTCTGACGCTACAAGGATATAGGAGCAGACGAGAGTACTTCTTTCAGGTCTTGTAGTGCAGCTTCAGCTTCATCAGCCTAGATGAATTTTTTGGTCTTTTTCAGGAGCTTGTAGAGTGGTGCGGCTCTTTCACCAAGCCAGCTTACAAACCAACTAACTATAGAAGTGCAACCAGTTAGTTTTTGTATGTCCTTCAGGCGAGTCGGCCAAGAAAAGTTGACTATAGCCTCAATCTTGTCTCGGTTCACCTCTATGCCCCTTTGGGACACGATGAAACCTAAAATTTTCCGTCTGGTATTCCAAAGAAACACTTCTTCGAATTAAGCATTATGTTGTATTTGCGTAGATTGGCGAACATTTCCTCTAAGTCAAAATTAGAGTTCCCTTATTTTTGGACATCACCGCTAGGTCATCCACATATGCATGCACATTACGTCTGATTTGATCGTGGAGGCAACGCTGCATAGTGCACCGATACATAGCTCCTGCGTTCTTGAGCCCAAAAGGCATCGTAATGAAACAGAAGGTTCCGAAGGCGGTTATGAATGAAGTTTTTATTTTGTCTGATTCCTTCATCCAGATTTGGTGATAACTGGAATATGCGTCCAGAAAACATAGGAGTTTCGAGCCTGCCGTAGAATCAATTACTTGATCAATTCTAGGCAGAGCGAACGGATCTTTGGGACAAGCCTTGTTCAAGGTGGTATAATCAACACACATCCTTAACTCAGTGGTGTCCTTTTTAGGGACCATTACAGGGTTAGCCAACCAATTAGTATGGATGACCTTAGCTAGTTTTATTTCCGTCCGACTTGGGATTTGAAGCCTCTGCTTCCTCCATGTCGGAATCTTCATTGGTCTCCTTTTCATTGTCGGAGTTTTTCTTTCCTTTTCTTCGCTTGGCCCTATAGCCAGCGAATTTGTCTTTATTGATGTCGTCATTGAAACGACACTCGACATTTGTGTAGGACGAGCCCCCGTTGGCAGCTAAGTAATGCACACACGGATTGTTGGTAAAGTTGGCCCAACAGTAGGTTTTGCCAGGTTGCTGGTTTCCTCTACCTTGGAATCTGGATGTTCCATGACCGCGTCGGTGGATGCCTCCGCACCGTCCTCGTCTTCCGAACCCAAAGTTAGCATTGAATAGTGCTATTTCCGCGGTGGGTTTTTTCTTCCGAGGTGTTCTTACGCTGTTGAGTTTGTTGCTTCAGCTCTTTTGCCGATTGTGGCACAACCAGGACGTTCAGTAGTCCCTCTACGTCATCATCGGCATCTGCATACTTTCTTGCTATCTCTATCATCTCTCCCAGATTGGTGACTTTGTCGCACTTCAAGCGGGGACATAACAAACCAATTGGGAGTCCTGCAATGAAAGCTTCAATCGTAGTTTGATCGTTTACTCCTTCACAGGAGTTCTTGGTGTTGATACATTGTCTGAGATAATATCGGCAAGTTTCTCCGGCCTTCTGGGTGCAACGTTGTAGGTCTCCTACCGTAAGGGCCTCTGATATGTGCCATCGAAATTCTGAAAGAACGCACTCTACATGTCATACCAGTTGTGGATGGTGTTTTCCGGAAGTTCGTTGAGCCATGACCGTGTCGTCTTCCTCAGCATAAGTGGGAGATACCGGGTCACGACCAGGCTGTTTCCTCCTTTGGCGATGCAGCAAGCCTGGAAAAAATCCTGGAGCCAAGAATCTGGCCGAGTTACACCGTCGTAGGGCTGGATGGGGCTTGAGATAGAAAATCCTTCCGGGAAGTTTGTTTGTCGAATGCACGGTCCAAAGCATTTTGGACCCACATAAATGTTGTCCGACTTGTAGCACCGCGCCTCTATGTTAGAGTTGATTCGGTGCCTCGGGTCACTTGGTGATAGAGAATGCCATTATGGTTGTTTGTTGTGGCTGCGGTGCCTTGAAGTCGGACTTTTGCTTCTTCCACCACCTCCTCCACCACGACGCCCTCCATGGCTCCCTCGAGAGCCATTATGATGGCTGCTTGGTAGAGAGGGTGGTGTAGGTGGATTATTTCTGCCTGAGCGTCAGCCTCCGTCTGGAGCATCATTATTCCGGTTCTAGGGAGGGTCTTGATTACAATGATCCCCTTGCCGTCTTGACTCGGGATGGTGTTTGTCGTTCCTTAGTCCGTCGTCTCCACTATTGTGGCGGGTTTCATCCGAACGCCTTGTATGTCTAGGAGGTGGTACTCTTTGTCGGTCCTCCTCCTGACGTCGCTCTTCTTCATATTCCCTGTGATTGTTCGACTGTGGCCGGGGAGGCTACTTCGGAACCAGTGCTACAACTGCGTCTTGCTCTGCGGCCGGAGCAACATTACTCCAGTCACGTGTGGCTTTGTGTCGTTGCCCTGAAGATCCGGTCCTTGAGTAATTTTCTTCCCGATCGTCGGGATGGTGGTGTTGTTCCGGGTCCCATCGGGGTCTTATGTCATTCCAAGCCGGATCCATGGGACAATGGTTGGATTTAGTGACCAGTTTTCCGCTTCCGGATTTCGCGGCCTTCTGCTGCTCCAGGCCCTTGGTAAGTAGCTTTACGTCTAACCGGATTTGGTCTGGGTTTGGATTGTTTGCCAGGATATCTCGGGTTGCAGGGTGTTTTCCACTGGTGTTCCATACACCAGATCTCCCTTGCTATCGAGCCAAGGTTGTCCTTTGACGGTGTCGTCTCCCTCAAAGAGGGTCTTGTGGACTTCTTGATTTTTGTTAGCCTGTATAGGGCCATTCCGGGTCTTCTGAAGTTGCAGGGAGTTGAACTTCCCTACAGCAGCAATGCGCTTTTTCTCCTCAAGGAGATTGTTAGCTTCATCCAGGAGTACTTGGTGATGCGCTTCTAAGGCTTGGGCCCTATCTTCCAACTCTGCAGGTGTAAGATCTGCAGTAGTAAGATCTGTGCCGATTGCAAAGATGGCTTTAGGTCTGTTTCCTAGAGTCAAGCTCTGGTCAGTACTTTCGGACATCTGGACGTCGGGGTTTTCTCCGAGATCCATATCATCCTGCGCTTTGGGAGAGTTTTCTTTGGATCCTTCATCCATGGCTTGTCCTTCTTCTACAGCCTTGGAGTTGAACTCCTCTTCATATTCTATGGAGAACTTTCAGAAATCTGCCGACGTCATCGAATCATCCGAAGATGTCGGTAAGTCGGTGTTTGTTCTGATCGCCTCCACTACCGAGTCCTTGTTGTCTCCAGCATCGGTAGAGCCGGATCCGGATCCAACATATCCGAAAAAGTGCGATGCGTGCGTCCTGAGGTAGTTGCCGCTTTCTTCATGGGCTTCCTCGAAGCACTTGATGGTCTCCAGGATTTCTTCCATGCTAGCATCATGCAGCTTCATACGCCTCAATGTGTGCCTCAGGAAAGAATGACCTGATCTAGCATCGGCAAAGCCGGATCCATACTTGTTGTTGACTTGCTCCTCCTGATATTCAACCTTGTTGGGGAGATCGTCCTGAGATTTGACCTTGCTAGGGAGATCCACTTCAGATTCGATGTCCATAGGAAGATCTGCTTCTGGCTCAGCTTTCTCCACTATCTCCGCATCAGGTGCAGGCTGGGTGGGATTAGGGTTTTTCAGGATCCGAAACTCAGCCGCCTCCAAGGACAGAGTGGTCCCAGAAATTTCTTCTGCCTCTATCATCACCGTTGGGGTGGGTTGGGCAGGTTCAGTGAAACCGAGATAGACATCAATCTCGCCGAAAGACATGATTGTGTAGCTAGTCACGGCCTCTATCATCACCGGAATCCAAGTCTCGTCGAGAAGAATGAGAGGGATGTCGCTGGCGTAGAGGACGCGACCAACGGTGATTGTCCCTCCGATTTCAATTCTTGCAGACTCTGCTCGGAACGTAGATCTGAAGCTCACTTTTCCCACGGTGGGCGCTAGCTGTCGTCGGATTGAGGACAAGTACACCATGAGGGGGTCCTCGAGGCGTGCGGAAGAGAGGGCTGTGAGTCATATGGTGTTTTGGGATAGTTAGCACACAAGTTTACCCAGGTTCGAATCTGCTGACGGTGGACGGATCCTACTCCTGCTAGCAATCCAGTAATATGGCAGAGCCGGAATATGGGTTACAAGGGTTTCTCCTGTGCGAGTTGAGATTGTAGACTATTGTGAGGTGCCTTAAAGGCTGGTCCCTAGGATGGCTTATATAGATATCCGGCCTAGGGATTACAGGAAAGACCTATCCGACTACGACTAAGAGTCACTTATAGAGTACATATTGGACTACAAGTAGTCGGACTGGACTCCGGTAAGTCTTCTGGGCGTTCCTGTAGCCGGACTGGACTCCGTCTCTTCTCTTTGACTAGGCCATCCGTGAAGCATAGCTCTAACCCGAAGTGGGCCACCCTGGTCAGCAAGGCACAGTGAGGATACCCAAAAAGTATATCCCCAACACGTGCATTGCCTCCTATTCCTAGCATATTTCCCTATCTGAAAGATTGACCATGTCTTCCTCACGTAGTGAATAGAGAGTAGGCATCAAAGAATATGATCAAATTAGGCGGCACAACTGGCGGCGCCACCAACGGACATGATGCCAAAAGGCCCAAGATGCCTCCTTCACGTATGCAATGGATTTCTAGAAACCGGTGTCCTAAACAGCTTTCGATCTCCCTTTTTTTCTTGTGACGATAAGAATTCTCATGCGGTCAGGGCGATCGATATCAAAGAGTGGTATATGCACATGGTAACCCATGAGAGCGAAGTTCCTTGGAATCTCTGTCTCTCACGAGTATCTACTTCCTACAAGCATGCTCACATGTGTTAGTGCCCACCAATATGAACGTTTAGATAGAAACCCTAGATTGAAACTTTCTATTGTGGTATTGGCTCCACATCTGGAGAGGCGAGATGGCTCAATTTGCAAGCCTATCCATCTGAACTAAAGCACGGGCCTTCAATTTCAAGTCAGGTGCCGATAATACGATAGCTCGGGGAGGGGAAGCCTTAGGACATGGACAAGAAAATCCATGGAGCTGACGAGGAGGTTGGAGGTTGGAGATTTTTTATGGCCGGAGTCTGGAGGGTGGAGGCGTTACAAAACATTATGGCGTCGAAGGTGTGTCTAAGGAGATCAGACCGTTTTGGTTTGTTTATTATAAGTGGGTCCTCTAATTCAATGGCCAGATGTGTCTGATTTTTTGGGATTTTCTAAGCTAATTCCCTAATTTTTGGTTAACCCATCACGTACTTTTAATATAGAATAGAATGTTACCTAAGACGTGTACGTGACATGGTCTGAAAGATTTTGTTAATTCAATGGATGTTAAAAAAGGCATGCAAACTTCAATGGTTGAAGTAAGCATAGTGTAGTTGGAATCTTCACCATGATGAAAACTGTTAAAAGGTTTAATTTCACCAGAGATGATGAAGATGCTTGCGTTTGAAAGAAATTAAGTGGGAGCTCTAAGATACATTTCTAATATATTATGTAGAAGACATGTTGTAGATTAGAAATTATCGTATCTTGGACAAGTAAAGTATTACGAGACAAAAGAAATTGGATACGACGTTGATAGTTCACATGATCACAAGAATCATCGCTGAATGTGGAGGAGTCAATACGAATCTCTAGGTCCCGCTTCTGATTACTGATAAGAGAGGTGCCTCTATGATGTATGCATTATTCGTGCACCGTAGGGTGACACACTTAAAGTTCTCCAACACTAAGTGGTAGCTAAAACATATTCGAGAATAAATTTGTTAGAGCTGAAATTGTTTTGATGATCACCGGAATTGTTTCAGGTAAAAACACTAAAAATGGTTTCAGGTGTAATATCGAAACAATGCAAGGGGTTTTATGCAAATGTTTGTTAATTAAAGTAATTAACAAAATTCTAAATAAAATATTTTTATTTAAAGAGAAAAATGCATGTATGCTAATGGGTAATAAATGCATGTGAGTGGACGTGGGCATTATGTGAGTGGAGAGTCCACCACATGAAAGAGGGAGAGGTGGGGGCACCCTCCCATGGTCGGCGCCATACCACCTTGGGATGCCCCTCCCTATAAAAGGAGGCATCCTCCTCCTCTCTATTTGTACCATCTCCTCGTGAAGGTTCTATTCCCCCTCTAGCATTTCCCCCATGGCCTCGGATTAGCGTGGTACATGTTCTGTTGGATTTTCGGAGTAAGATGTATCTACTCCTTCTACTTCTCTGCCAGAGTGGAGGAATTTAGCTTGTCAGGAGCCGAATGTGTGCCCGAGTACGGATACGCTGCTGGGTTGCGGCGTTCTTCAACTCGATCTTGAGATTGGCAAGTGATCGACTATATCAATAACGAAATTAGTTTTCGTAAAAGGATTTTGGTCTACGAGGGTTAATTTTTCTAGTTACCCTCTTACACGTTGCTAGCATCTAATAGATTAGATCTTGGCGCAATTGGTGTTCTTATTGTAGGAAAAACTTTGTTTTCTATGTTGCGAACCCTTCATGAAGTACCCAGATCGTGCTGGAAAGAAACATCAACCACCATCTCTGCCACACACTAATAAATCATGACGAACGGCTCCTTCCCATGACGTAGATGTTGGCTTTCTTCATGTCATCCTCAGGAAATCAATGTAATCTGGTAGGGAAGTGTATGGCGCCATCAGCTTATAGTACACACGCGCGGCTCACTAACTGATACCTTCGATCTGGATTATGGATGTTGTATAGCCCTTTTTCCCTAGTAGACCTAGGTTTATCGAATCCTCAGGAAGCAGAAGCATAGTGAAGTTACTTTAACTGACCTTCAGGAGTTTTAGAATTCCTTTTGTGTTTTTACCGGACCAAGAGTTTGCGTCTTTTTGTTGTTGTCGATGATGCAGAGAGAGGGCCTAGGGTGTTTGGTTTCACCTGTAGTTGTGCAAAACATCTGATGGGAATAAAAGATAAAAATAAAGTATGCATGTAATTGTTAGAGAAAGATATATTATATGTGGACAGTGCATCCACAATTGCTATTGCCTCCGCAACCGTTTATAGCAATAACCTACTAGTCTCATCCATAGAATAAAGAGAACTAATGATCTACATAGTGACGTCACCATTAATCCAAAGTAAATCTCGCACATACAGCCGTACTACCCCTTCTTTCACTAGGGTTCCCAACCTGCAGATTAGTCATTACTCATACTCCCTATACTTGGCTCAATCGTCGGGGTCTTGGGTACCTGGCAAGTCCTTAGATTGAGGCAAGAGAGGATACAATAAACATCATTTCATACAAACTAATACATGGTCCCATCTATAATAAATAACACGAAAAGACTAGAAAAAGGGCGCGCTTCTTTCCCCGTGCAGTGTACTACGCTCTTTTCCAGGCAGTGCACCGTCCATGCACTGCCTTATGGTACTACGGTGCACTGCCTTCGGTCGCAGTGGACTGCGCGATATCCAGGCAGTGTGCTACACACTGTCCAGGCAGTGCACCGTCCATGCACTGCCTTGTTGTTCTGTGTTGCACTGCCTTCGGTCGAAGTGCACTGCGTGGTGTCCATGCAGTGTACTACGCACTTTCCAGGCAGTGCACCGTCCATGCGCTGCCTTGTTGTTCTGTGTTGCACTGCCTTAGTTCGCAGTGCACTACACGGTGTCCTGACAGTGTACTACCTCGTTGTACTGTCTTGCACTGCCTTCGGTCGTAGTGCACTGCGTGGTGTTCAAGCAGTGCACCATCCATGCACCTCCTTGTTGTACTGTGTTGCACTACCTAAGGTCGCAGTGCACTACACGATGTTCTTGGAGTGCACGGTGTACTATGTTTCACTACTTTCGGTCGATAGTAAACGAGTTGCACCGCTTGTGCACTGCCTTATTGCACTGCGTGGAACTACCTTTCGTCGCGTGCACTGCATGAGCAGCTAGCCACGTGTCGGGCTGCCATGTGGCCGGAAATACACGCGCTGCCGTGCGGCCGGAAATACGCACGGGTGAACTTCCACACGCAACGTGTCGGGCTGTCATGCGGCCGAAAACGTGTGCGCTGTGGCCAAAACGCGCGCTTCCTGAAGAACGCGCTCCCGCTAGTCGTTCTCTAAATAACATGCACAAAAGCTACATGGCTAGGCCGAAGCACTTAGCCCAAGGAGAACTACTCACACATAGAGATGAGATCCAAAATCACAAAAATTGTAATGGAAATCATGAGATTGATAGAAAATAGTCTTACAATGTCGCCAATCGAAGAAGAGATCTACTATTACAACTGGTGGAATATGGCTATGGTGGTGGAGAGCTTAGATCTAAGTCTATTCCTCCAGCGGATCTTGATGACCCACAAGTATTGGGGGGTGTATCGCAGTATTTTAGATAAGTAAGAGTGTCGAACCCAACGAGGAGCAGAAGGTGCTGGCTAGTGGTATGGATCAGGAATTCTCTGCAAATACTTAGCAAACAGATTTTTAGGGGTTTTCGATAAAGCAAGTAAAAAAAGTACGAGTAAATAAAATACAGTAGAAATAAATGCAGCAAGTGGCCCAATCCTTTATGCAGCAAAGGACAAGCCGGTTGTATTTCTATAGATGACCAAACGTTCTCGAGGACACATGGGAAGACTGTCAAGTGCTTTCGCTTCATATAGCTGATTAATCTTCTTTAGCTTGCTAAGTGTTGTGTGGGCGAACCTGTGCTAATGTACCGCCCCATCCAAGACTAAATACATACTTGTGATTAAACCCCTTGTAAACATCCGTAAGTACAAGAAAGTAACTAAGGTAGAAACCTAACCACAGCTTTAAACTCTAAGACCCTTACGTCCCTTGTGCAATGGTTTCCTAACGGGGGTTCAGGTTTCTGTCACTCCGGCAACCGCTACGATTACTAGCCAAATACACAATGCATTCCCCTAGGCCCATATAGGTGAAGTGTCATGTAGTCGACGTTCACATGACACCACTAGAAGAAGTACACTACAACTTAAATAACAATCTATTGAATCTTTCTCAACGCAACTCCACTACTAACAACAAGACTTCTCCCATCTCCTCAAAAACAAAACGAACTACTCACAAGACATCATATGGATCATGATCAGAGATAGAATAATGATGTATAACAATCTGAACATAAACAATAATTCAATGGTCCACTCAATAGCATCAACTACAAAGAGTAATCAACACCGGGAAAGTTTCCCCTATGAACTATGCAAGATTCAACGCAATTGCTACAGCAATATGGAGATGGTGATGAGGGTGCTGATGGTGGTGATGATGGTGATGATGATCCCGATGAAGTCCAGCTTGATGATGGTGTTGATGGCGACGATCTTCCCTCTCCGGGAAGGAATTCCCCCGGCAGAAATCTGTCTGCCGGAGAGATCTTTCTCTCTCGGTGTTTTTCCGCCCTTCATAGGCGGCGGAATCTTTCTGTGGTCGCTCCACGAGTCTTAGGGTTTCGTGGGGATGATATACGCTAGAGGAGAGAGGCTGAAGTGGGCCAGGGCAGCCACACCACTCCCAGGCGCGGCCTAGGCCTGCCCGCGCCATGGGGTGGTGTGGGCCCCCTATTGCCCACCTCCACGCCATCTTCTGGCATCCTGAGTCTTCTGGAAAAATAGAATTTTCCGTATATTTTCCCGGATTTTCTGATCTTCACGAATTTTGCCTCCAAACAACACCTTTTCCATCAGAATCCTGACTGTAGCGGTCCATGCTCGAAAAGTCATCAACCATGCAAAAATAGATGAAATAACATAAGTATCACCTCTCAATACGAAATATATCAATGAATAATAGTGAATTAAGACATAGAATAGTGATGCAAAATGGACTTATCAGCTCTTCGGTGTTGTGGATGGAGATCTAGGAGTGGCTGATGGTTTCTAGAGCGGCTCTTTTCTCATCGCCCGAGGCCTCTTTATATAGGGGTCCCTTCACGAAAGTTGTTCTATTTGACCTAGAGTTGTCGATGGCAACTATACAACCGAACTATACGGCCAAAATTTTATTCCGGTTGTATAGTTCGTCATTAAAGCGTCTGCCTCCATTTCACGGCTCCTGGTTTCTTCGGGTTGTTGGAATCTCGTATCTCTGACTTTAATGTAGTGATTCCCATCATCAAACGTCATTATCTGCGTAGGGAAAAATAGAAAGAAAGGATTGCATACCCCTTTGATCATTAGGCATTAGTGGCAGGACGTAGAGAGATATTTCATCAAAAAATATGAATAATATCCAGTTTAAATGTGGACGTAGATGGCTATATTTCAGAGCCATCAACCTCCCCAAGCTTATACTTGATCATCCTCGAGCAATAAAACCAAAACCAAAAAGGAACTCAGCATTTAAACTGAAATAAAGAGATGATGATCTTACTCATGATTGATAGTCTCATGTTTAATCAAATTTATAAATCTGAAAAACTCCAACATAGATAGAGTAATGGCAAGCATATCATACGGGTTTCATGCATCCTGATAGCGCAGCAAAAGTATTGTTAACATGGATGATTCAAATAATAAACTTTATTCCATGTCATGTAATCAACTCATAGGCTTGCCTTTGAACAATAAAGTATAATCATGTAAAATTGAGAGTTTGAGAGTTGTCATGAAAAGCATATATACTAGACTATCTCAATTCTCCCACATCAATAAATCAATACTCTTAAAGGACTACTTTTCTATTCATTGTCCTTCAAGAATTTCAGTTCTTAAGTAATTGAGAGCATGCCAAAGATTTTGTTTAGTTTATCGGGCTGTGATAGACACTCGTGGCACCAAGGTTTTTGTTCCTTTTGTACAATGATTTCTCATAACAGCCACAGGAGTGATTCCATCATGAACACAGCTACCCAGGAGTACCAAGAATCTTAGCCACTATAGCATTGCTACTACATGTGTTTAATCAACTCGTAGCCAAAATCTAGGAGTTTCCTCCATAAAGATCGTTCATAGGCCAGCGGAGTTGTTGGCATCCCATGAAGTTTGACACGCATAAATCTATATCATTCTTATGATTAACAAGTCAAACTTTGGCATGCTCATAAAAACCGCTAAACATTAATTCAATCGAACAAATACTTTTAAAGAGAGCTATCAAGTCAATCAACATTTTCAGTGGTGTTGAGTGTCTCTAGAA
Source organism: Avena eriantha (assembly GCA_910589775.1). Taxonomy (NCBI): domain Eukaryota; kingdom Viridiplantae; phylum Streptophyta; class Magnoliopsida; order Poales; family Poaceae; genus Avena; species Avena eriantha. Next base: position 235,976,505 of record OU342745.1, read on the forward strand.
ATAAACCTTCAATACTAAACACTACAACACCCAAGCCTTCAATTGTGAGACTTTTTCTTATTACAATTGTTTAGCAGATTTTAGGCAAGACTTGGTTAACTACAAGAGCTAGAACAAAACGTACCCAACTAAATACCCATGTAAACAAAATTTTACTACAATACAAAGACTCACTCCACCAATATAACATCTCAAAATTTACTACTAACTAGCATGGGTTTCTCAAACTTCAAAAGTGGGGAGTCATAAGGCATACCTCTCATGTTTGGTTCCACTTCTCTCTTCCTTTTTGATTTGTTTCTTAGAAACTCGAAGTCAATCACTCTTCTGGCAAATACATGAGAACCTCGAGGCGGAAAGAAAAGAAAGAGGGAAAATAAAGATAAATGGAGAAATCTTTTTTTGAGAGAGAGGGAATTAAAGAATAGAAAATTGGTGGGAAAGCTCGGCTAGAAAATCTTGAAAGAAAATAGAAATAACTAAAGATAAAGTGTTGGGGAAACCGACACGAGTGCTTATAAACTCAAATTAAAAACATAACCTCGAAAATAAGTAAAAGTAAATGAACGCCAAATAAAGATAAATGAGGAAACTTCCCCAAACTTAGGGTTTTGCAAGCCCTTCAAATAATTGTGGTGGCGGGAAAAAGTCAGAACTCCAGTTCGTAAATTGAGTTGATACATTACTAGTGGATTCTCGAAGGTTCAAAGAGTGGCTAAGCATCCTCTCCATAGTCCCTCCACGTTCTTGGAAATCTTGGTATGTAGTGAACCGGGTTAATGGCTGCTCCTCTCGATAAGGAACTTCTTGCTCCTCATCCTTATCCGAAATATCCTCCTCGGGTTAGTGTTTCTCAACCTGCAAGTCATATAGCAAACGTCCTTCCTTGATAGAGGAAAGACCATTAGGCAAAGCAGCAGGGTAGATACGCCCAGCTCCAGCAATATGCAGGTAATAAACACCACCTCTCCTAGTGAGCATTCCACAAGCTTTTAAAGTAGAGAAAACGACACGTCGCTCACCTAGCACAGGTTGCAACTCTCCTAGGACGATGCCTAGGGAAATGGCAAGCACGGTCATGGTGCCTCCACCTGTCATTGGTCCATGGCTTTGGCAGGATTGGTTCTCCAGGTAGTGCACAAGGATTGCGCCCAAGTTGAGTGACAAGTTGCAGTTGTTGAAAGCAGCCTTTGCGAGGACTAAGATGTCCTCCTCATTGAGTCTCGTGAACTCATTGTGTGCATGCAAGTGTCGTCGGATTGATGACATGTACGCCATGAGGGGGTCCTCAAGGCATATGGAAGAGAGGCGTGTGACTCGTACGGGATTCCGGGACGGTGAACACACAAGTTTACCCAGGTTCGAGTCCACCAGCTTTGGATGGATCCTACTCCTGCTAGCAATCGAGTAATACGGCAGAGCCGGAATATGGGTTACAAGGGTTTTGCATGTCCGAGTTGAGATTGTAGACTATTGTGAGGGGTGCCCTAAAGGCTCTCCCTAGGACGGATTATATAGATGTCCGGCCTAGGATTTACAGGAGAGATCTATCTAGCTACGACTAAGAGTCGGTTACAGAGTACATCTTGGACTACAAGTAACACTACGGGCCTATGTCGGTAAGTCTTCTGGACCTTCCCGTAGCCGGACTAGACTCTGTCTCTTCTCCCTGACTAGGCTGCCCATGAAGCAAAGATCCAACCCGAAGTGGGCCACCCTGGTCAGTGAGGTACAGTGAGGATACTCGGAAAGTATATCCCCAACAACAGCCCTCGGAGGCCTCCAAGATCCAAAGTCGGATTCATCATCGTCTAGCTTGATCTTCGGCTTGCAGAATCTTGAAGGGTTCCTAAAACTTCACAAGAAAAGATACGATCCGGGTCTCAAAAACGAGTCGGACCTATAAATACATTATTCAGATTTCCAGCTCGAAATTCAAACTAAGCCGGAACTTGGTCTCTGACACCATTCATGGTCAAGTCACGTCACTGACAGACATTTCCTATCAGCACGACCGTTGGTGGGTCTGCCTTTCACGGAACCGAGGTATTGTTTCAATGCGTGCGTGGAGATCGAGGCAGCGTAATCATCGCGTGGGGGCTTCCCAGTCCTTTCCACGACGCGTGGTATGTTCACTGTAATGTTTGCACGAATCTTGGCACGACTGGTGGTTATAAGGGGTGAGGATTCTTTTTCCTCATCTTCTTCACATGTTCCTAGCGTCGTTTCCTTCTCCTCTACTCTTGCGCACACTGAGCTTCTCTGCCCCCAAAAATTCCCATCGCCGCCCATCTAAGTTCATCGTCGCGCCCCAAGAAAAATGGCATTAGCTTCGTCTTCCGGTACGGCGACAACGGCGACGATGGCAGCGGCCACGAAAAAAGAGAGCAAGCGCGGGGTCTGGATCCCGTGCATTCTCGACAACGCCAAGCTCTGCGGCGTCGAAGGAGAAGGGCTCCTCCGCACCGGGGACTAGCTAAGCGGCTTCAGCGAAACCATCCCTAACCCTCGTGACGGCGAGCCAGTGCACTTTGGCACTCACCTCGAAAGAGCTCTGAGTTTTCCTCCATCAGATTTCTTTTTTGAGGTCATTGATCATTACGGAGTTCAAATCCACCATCTCCCCCCGAACTCCATCTTAGAGATGAGCGCCTTACTCTCTTCCGGTACTACTTCTTAGTCCGGAGAAATTCCATCACTGCCAGTAATCCTTATATTACCGGTACTATTAATTTTTCGGTTAGGCGAGAGGGCGTCTATCCTCGGATTATGGCTAGTGAGTCGGTCAAACAATGGCTACTGCTTTGCCGGCTTTCGTCGATGGAGCCGCCATGCCCCAAGAATCCTGGCATGAGGTCGCTCCGGCTCTCAATGACGATCTGCTTCTGGCCAAGAGGCGGATCGAATATCTTATGAAGCGCAAGGGCCTGAGAGGGTCCGACTTGGTCCAGTGCTGGGTGTCCCGCCAAATCCAGCCTCTCCAACATCATGGCGACCGACTGATGCACTCCATCACGTCGTCAAAGAATGATTCCCTCCACATTAGCCCCAAAGCCTACACGGCAAAGGATTATGTAAGCCAGATCAAGTGGCTTATATGGGAGAGGATCGAGAGGAAGATTCCTGAGGTGTCCCTTGAGATGCACACAACGGAAGATCCCGTTGTGCCGGTAAGATCCAACAACAACCCCATTTGTGTGCTCATCTTTATGTTATTTCGCAAAACTGGGATACTATCTTCTTTTCAGCTTGCCAACCTCCCCGAGTCGGAATTTGCTCCCATCGAGGGATATCCTCCTGAATTTTCTCAGGAGGAGGAATTGGTTCCACTACCGGATGTTGTTCTTCGAAAGCGAAAAGCTCCGACACTAGCTACAGGCACAAAGGAGGTGCCCGTTGTGAAGAGGTAACTTTCCTCACAATTTTCGCCTTTGTACTTTGTTTGCAATTCTTTTTGAGATGTAATGTTCTTTGTTCTATTACTTTCTCACAGCTAAACAACTCATCAAGGGCAAGGGGAAGGGAGTTAATACCAAGCCCCTGCGTCAGTCGAAGCTAACATTGGCTTCTCCTGCCGTGGCTCCTCCGACTCCTACCCCTCAGCCTTCTGCAGCGCTGGAGATTACTTCATCTCCGACCGTTGTAGAAGATCCGGATCCTTCAGTAGAGCTAGCGATCCTTGAGTCGCAGACTAACGTCACCATGGGTGACTCAGGTTTTGATAAGGGTGAACCCTCTTTGGGTAATGATCCCTCGGCAGAAGTTTTCACCGACAACCTCCTAAGCAATCCAGGACTTGCCAAATTTGGCTTATCTCGGAAATCTGCGGAGGAGATCCAACGGTTGGCCAAGGAATGCCTTGAAAGCCGAAATATTTCTGCTGTAGAAGAAGCACAAGAAGCAGAGGACATCAAGAACTCTGATCTTCTTGAACAAGTCCGTCTTCGAGACGAGAAGCTGGGGACCAGCAAACTTCCAACTGTGCCAGTTGTCCCCCTAACCCTCGCCGAGAAGGTTACCACCGAAGTGAATGCCAGTTTGAACAAGCTCGCTCGTGAACAATATGTAAGTCAGAATTCCAACTCACATTTTTCTTTATGTTACTTTACATCATATCCTCTAGCCCCCAAGCATGAAGTTGGATAGATAATTCGGGTTTATGCTTTACTAGGATGCCAAAGAATGAACTAGTGTAGCCCCCAAGGCTCGTGCTGATATTAGTAAAAATATTAGCTCGAGTCTTTAGTAGACTTCTGACTTTGGGTATTCTGACTTACAAAAAGTGTATTCCTATAACCAGGATTTATTGAAAAATGTTAGCAACAAGCGGAAAGAGATCAAAGCTCTCCGGCTTGAAAATGCACAATTGAAAGTTTCCAAGGATGAGGACGAAGGTAAACATTCTGAAACTCAAACCTTGTCTTCTGTTATCATAGTCGAATATTTTGATGAAATGTTGTTCTTTTGAATTACAACACTAGTAAAGCAGTCCTGCGCTATGATTGAAGAGGCCGAGAATCTGAAAACCTTGGTGGTGGAAAACAAGGATCTCCGCCAAGAGCTGGATCAGCTCAAGGCGGATCATGAGAAGAGCATTCCTCAAGTTCTCGAATCCTCCTCCATAGCCACCGTGGAGCGTGATCGTAAGATTGCGTTCCAGGATCAGAAAATCTGGGATCTCAGTAATGACGTGTTCAGAGAGAGGGATATCACCGAAGCACTCCAGGCTGAACTCCAGAGTCTTCGAGAAGAAAAGACGAAAGTTGATGATGTTATCCTTGGTATGTTTCCATCTTTCTGACTTGTCTACATCTTTCGACTCTTTTCTATGTCGGATTTATTTTAGTATCCATTTTGCATTACATGCATAGGTCCTTTGAACTTACTGGACTCAGCCTCTTCCGAGTCTCGCACCAGCCGGCTTACACAAGTCGACGATCTGCTGCATGACTTCCGCCAATCCATCAAGGATATTGGCAAAGCTCTCAAGGTTCCGGATATGCATAGCATGTTCGGCTTTCAGGTGCGGGACAAGGCCAAGGAGATGCCGCAGCTTGTCCAGGACTGGAACATGTCCTACGCGTGGACCACGGCGCAGAACGCTCTCACCATGGTTATGAGCCACCATGGAAACATGGAAATCTGGCAAGTAACCAGAAGGTACTGCAAAATGGATGAAGAGGGCCAGGAGTAGGACATCAAGGCTATCATGGACTCCTTTGTCAGATACGGGTGCCATGTAGCCGACTTAACCAGTTACGACACTCCCTTCTTCACTCGCGTGGACACGCCGCCTCCGCCTTCCGAAGAAACAGCCAGGGTTTCCAACGATGATCAAACCGCATCAGATTTGAACATCTCAGAACATTATCAAGGTGTGGCTGATGTATCCAGCGAGCCAGCAGCTCCTGCCTCTTCCCCTACATCATAGAACATCAGAAAGAACAAATGTGTTATTCTGAAAACATTATGGATCTGTAAATAAGTAGTGTGATACTTTTGCTAGTGCCAAGTTTTTATCTATTCAGCACTTTTGTCAGCACATATCGTTTATCTAGCTTTCCGCCTCGTCCCTGTCGTGAGATGGCCAACTTTTAGCATGGAAACTTTGCCGAGCAACGGAGCTCAATTTCTAAACCAGTTTAAACTTGGAAACAAAGCCGGCTTCCAATATCAACAATTCACTACTCAGAAAATACCCGCATCTGGCAATCAGACAAATAACCAAAGCACAGACTATAAAATTTAAATTTATACACGAAGGTAGCAATTTTAGAATCGGAAATCTAAACCAGAACAAACACGAGCATAAAGTACTTTCAAGTATTCTGGGATTTTCGACTATGACATGATCATTTGGAAATAAGATGGTAAGAACTTCTCAGAAAGATTTTGAGGCAACCACTACTTTCATTTCTCATTGAACATGTACACATATATCATTACAAAAAAAGGTAAAAAAGAATAAAAGGGATGTAGCTGAGCAATATTCCATGGTCTATCTAATTCTTCCGGGTTTGTACTACCTCCAGCTCTCTTTCTCTTTTTAGTAGCAGGTATTTCCTTGACTGGCCGCATATGAGTTAGGTAGTATGAACCATTGTGCAATACTCGACTAAACATAAAAGGCCCTTCCCATATTGGGGAAAGTTTGTGCTTTCTTTGCTGCACAAGCCGGAGAACCAAATCGCCCTTATTAAAAGACCGGTTTCTGACTCTCTGGCTATGATACTTGCGTAACTTCTACTGATAGGTTGTTGATCTCATTTCAGCAACGACGCGAAATTCTTCGACTAAGTCAAGATCATTTTGTCGAGAAATCTCGGCAACCTCTTCGATATATGCGTCAACTCTAGGAGAATTATGAATCAAATCACTAGGAAGAACTGCTTCAGCACCATAGACTAAAAAGAAAGGTGTGTATCATGTTGACCTGTTCAGAGTTGTTTGCAAGCTCCATATTACAGAGGGTAATTCCTCTACCCAAGCCCCCGCAGCATGTTTCAGTGGTGCTTCGAGTCTTGGTTTTAGGCCTTGTAGGATTAAACCATTTGCCCTTTTGACTTGTCCATTAGCCTGCGGATGTGCGACTGACACAATGTCAAGCCAGGTACTTTGTTCATTGGAGAATTCGACAAGCTCTCCCATAGAGAAATTACTCCCATTGTCCGTGATAATGCTATGTAGATAGCCATACCGGATTATAACATCCTCGACAAATCTTCTGGTTGTTGTTCCATCACAACTAGTGACGGGTTTAGCCTCAATCCATTTGGTGAATTTATCCACCATTACTAAGAGGTGAGTAAATCCACTTGGAGCCCGTTTGAACGGTCCTACCATGTCAAGCCCCCAGACCGCAAAAGTCCATGTTATAGGTATTGTTTGCCGCTGATCAGCCGGAATATGAGCTTGTTTGGCATATTTTTGGCAGCCCTTACACATCTTGACCAGCCGTTCGGCATCTGCCTTGGTTGTAAGCCAGAAAAAACGTGTCGAAAAGCTTTTGGCACTAAAGATTTGGCTGCAGCATGGTGACCACACTCGCCTTCGTGGATTTCTCTTAAGATTGCCACTCCTTCTTCCGGAGATACGCAGTGCTGAAAGACCCCAGACACACTCCGCTTATAGAGCTCACCACTAATTATAGTATAAGATTTTGCTCGTCGGACGATCTGCGGGCTCAGAACTTCATCTTCGGGTAATTTGCGATCTACCAAATAATCAAGGTAGGGTTGAGTCCATCTAGGTATTACAGCCAGAACTGCTATTAAAGGTGAGTCGGATTTGGTCGGATATTCCTCATCCACTCCCTTTATAGAGGGAACTTTGAGGTGCTCTAAAAAAGCGCCATCCGAGACCTGTTTCCATGCAGATCCTATTCGAGATAATGCATCTGCTTCCTCATTTTATGCTTGAGGGATGTGTTGAACCTCAAACCCTTCGAACGATTTAGATAGATCATCCACGACAGCTTTATATGCTGCCATGTGCTTATTTGCATTACAAATATCTGACACTTGTTGAGCAACAAGATCCGAATCTCCGAAACACATCAAACGTCGGATGCCGATATCCTTAGCAATCCGGATTCCATGCAGAAGTGCTTCATACTCGGCAATGTTATTTTGTCGCTGTGAAGTGGATCTGCAAAATGTAAAGAAGTTTATCTCCTTGGGGTGATTTGAGCACCACGCCAGCCCCCGAGCCCCCGCGAGCCTTAGATCCGTCAAAATATAGGGTCCAATATTCCGACTCAGGAAGGGTCATATTCTCCTTTGTCTCTGTCCAATCAGCAACAAAGTCAGCAAGGATTTGGGATTTAATTGCTGTCCGAGGTTTATACTCAATATCAAAAGCTGAAAGCTCTATGCCCCATTTGCGACGCGTCCTGTAGCCTCACTGTTATTGATTATATCTCTCATGGGAGCTGTGCTCACCACGGTAATTGGATGTTCCTGAAAATAATGCCGTAACTTACGAGATGCGAAGAACACACCATAAGCCAGCTTTTGATAGTGCGGATACCGCTATTTTGATTCAGTTAGGACCTCTCTGAGATAGTAAGTTGGACGCTGCACTAGGTGTTCCTGATTTTCCTCTGATCTCTCTACTACCATGATGACACTGACGACCCTGTTAGTCACAGCGAGATAGAGCAACATTGGTTCTCTTGGTTCCGGTGCTGCAAGGATAGGAGCAGACGAGTGTACTTATTTCAAGTCTTGTAGTGCCGCTTTAGCTTGATCAGTCCAAACGAATTTCTTGGTCTTTTTCAGGAGCTTGTAAAGTGGTGCGGATCTTTCTCCGAGCCGACTTACAAACTGACTAACTGCAGCAATGCAACCAGTTAGTCTTTGAACGTCCTTCAGGCGAGTTGGCCTGAAAATATTGAGTATAACCTAGATTTTGTCTCGGTTCACCTCTATGCCTCTCTGAGACACGATGAAAGCTAACAATTTTCCGGCTGGGATTCCAAAGAAACATTTCTTCGGATTCAGCATAATGTTGTATTTTCGTAAATTTGCAAACGTTCCCTCCAAGTGAGAAAATTAATGTTTCCTTCTTTTTGGACATCACCGCAATATCATCCACATATGCACGTACGTTGCGTCCGATTTGACCGTGGAGGCAACGCTGCACAATGCGCTGGTACGTAGCTCCCGCGTTCTTCAGCCCAAAGGGCATTGTAACGAAATAGAAGGTTCCGAAGGGGGTTACGAATGAAGTTTTGATTTTATCCGATTCCTTCATTCGAGTTTGGTGATAACTAGAATATGCGTCAAGAAAACAGAGGAGTTCCGAGCCTGCCGCAGAGTCGATAACTTGATCAATTCTAGGCAGAGCGAACGGATCTTTGGGACAAGCCTTGTTCAAGGCAGTATAATCAACGCACATCTTTAAATTAGTGGTGTCCTTTTTAGGGACCATTACAGGGTTGGCCGACCAATCAGTATGGATGACCTCTTCTATGAATCTGGCTAACTTGAGCCGGGCTAGTTCCTTAGCTATTGCCTTACGCTTTACGTCACCAAAACATCGTAGGGACTGTTTGACGGGTTTAGCGTTCGGGTTTATATTTAGTGAGTGCTCGGCAAGTTCCCTAGGTACTCCAGTCATGGCAGATGGATGCCATGCAAAGATATCTTGATTTGCTTGGAGGAACTTGACAAGCGCGCTTTCCTATGCACTATCTAGGCCTACGCCTATCTAGGTCACCTTGGAGGGGTCATCATCCTTCAACAGCGTCTTCTTCGTCTCTTCTGATGCCTTGAACTTCGGATTCGGCTTTGTTACCTCCTTCGTTGCGGGCATCCCGGACGGATTGATGGTCTTTTTGATTTCCTGGTACTCCTGGGCATGCAACACGGCTTCAGCAAAGGCAGCATTTCCATCCTCGCACTCTCGCGCTTTCTTCGGGCATCCCCTGATGGTGATCACGCCGTTGGGACCTAGAATTTTCATCATATTGTAAATGTAACACGGACGAGCTATAAAAGCCCAATAAGCCGGACGTCCAAATATAGCGTGGTACCACTTCGAAGGAAAGTTCTTCCGTCCAATATTTCTTTGGAGTTCCAAAGGTAACATCCAAAGTGATCTCTCCTAGGGAATTTGCTTATCTTCCTTGGACAACTCCATGAAAGATCACAGAGCTGTGATTCAGCTGGGTCTCCGAGATTCGCATCCAGCGTAGCGTTTCGACATACATAATATTGATGCTACTACCACTGTCCATGAGGGTCTTGGAGAAACCATAGCCGTCAATAAGTGGGTTAACGACTAAGGCGTATTTTCCTCGCTTGTGCAACTTAGGCGGATGATCAGTACGGTCAAAGGTGATTGCAACTTCCGACTAGTCCAGGTATTGAGGGACAGCCGGAACTATCGCGTTGAGCTCATGTAGAACTTCTTTCTTGACCTTAGCTAGTTGGGATCTAAGGAAGGTGACATAGGTGTCTTTCTTTGTGGGAATGGTTTTCTTCCCCTCCGGCTTGGGATTTGAAGCATCAGCTTCCTCCATGTCGGAATCTTCCTTGGTCTCTTTATCCTTTTCGGGATTCTTCTTTCCCTTCTTCCGCTTAGCCCAGTAGCTAGCGGTGTCATCTTTCTTGATGTCGTCATTAAAACGACACTCGGCGTTTGTGTGAGACGAGCCCCCATTGGCGTTGAGGTGATGCACACATGGGTTATTGGCAATGTCGACCCAAGAGTAGGTTTTGCCAGGTTACTGGTCTCCTCTACCTTGAACTCTTGATGTCCCACGATCGCGTCCATGGCCACCGCCACGTCCTCCTCGTCCTCTGGACCCGAACGTAGCAGTGACCACTGCCGTTTCCGCGTTGGGATTTTCTTCCGAGGTGTTCTTGCGCATATGAGCTTGTTGCTTTGGTTGTTTTGCCGACTATGGCATAGCTAGGGCGTTCAGTAATCCCTTTGCATCGTCGTCAGTATCTGCATATTTGCTCGCTGTTTCTATCATCTCTCCCAAATCAGTGACTTTGTCACACTTCAAATGATGACGTTGTAAACCAATTGGGAGTCCTGCAATGAAATCCTCAATCGCAGTTTGGTCATTTACTCCTTCACAGGAGTTCTTGGTGTCGATCCATCGTCCGAGATAATCTCAGCAAGTTTCTCTAGCTTTCTGGGTGCAACGTTGTAGGTCTCCTACCGTACAAGGCCTACGATACGTGCCTTCAAAATTCCAAAAGAACGCACTTTGCATGTCATACCAGTTGTGGATGGTGTTCTCCGGAAGTTCATTAAGCCATGATCGCGCCGTCTTCCGCAACATAAGTGGGAGATATCGGGTTGCGACCAAGCTGTTTCCGCCTTTGGCGATACAGCAAGCCTGGAAAAAATCCTAGAGCCAAGTATCTGGCCGAGCTATACTGTCATAGGCCTGAATGTGTCTTGAGATAGCGAATCCTTCCGAGAATTTTGTGCCTCTTATGTGTGGTCCGAAGCACTTTGGGCCCACGTATATATCATCATTTTCGTAGCGCCGCGCCTCTATGTTGGAATTAATCCGGTGTCTTGCGTCACTTGGAGATAGACATCGTCGTCCCGAGTGACGGCTATGGCTGCGGTGCCTTGGAGCCGGACTTCGTCGTCCCGAGTGACGGCTACGGCTGTGGTGCCTTGGAGCCGGACTTCGGCTTCTACCACCACCTCCTCCGCCACGACGTCCTCCTTTGCCTCCTTGAGAGCCGTTGTGGTGGCTACTTGGTGGAGAGGGTGGGGCAGCTGGACTGTTTCTGGCTGATCATCGGCCTCCGTCCGGAGCGTCATTATTCCGGTTCCGGGGAGGATCTTCATTGCGATGAGCCCCCTGCCTGCTTGTCTCGACATGGTTTCTGGCGTTTCTTCGTCCATCACTCCCACCACGGTGGGGCTCAGTCGGACGGTTTGTAGGTCTAGGAGGTGGCATCCTTTGACGGTCTCCTCCCAACATTTCTCTTTATCTTCTCCCCTGTGATCGTTCGACTCTCGCCGAGGAGGATTTCTCGGATACAGTGCAAAAATTGCCGCTTGCTCAGTAGCTGGAGCAACGTTGCGCCAGTCACGTGCAGTTCTGTGATGATGTCCTAAAGATCTGGTTCTTGAGTAGTTGTCTTCTTGGCGGTCGGAATGGTAATGTTGTTCCAGAACACGCTGGGGTGTTATGTCATTCCAGGCCGTGTCCGTGCGACATTGGTCGGATTTCGAGACCAGTTTTCCTCTTCCGGATTTTGCGGCCCTTTGCTGCTCCAGACCCTTGGTGAGTAGCTTAATGCCCAATCGAACCTGTTCTGGGCCTGGATTATTCGATAGGATATCTCGAGCTATGACAGTGTTCTGCACCGGTGTTGGATACACCAGATCTCCCTTGCTGTCGAGACGAAGCATCCCTGGGTCTCTTTCAAAGAGAACCATCTGCACTTCCGGAAATCGATCGTGAAGCGTGTGACGTTTCCGGGTCTTCTGATGCTGCCAAGAGATGTACTTCTCTGCATTTGCCATGCGTTTCTTCTCCTCCTCGATGTTTTTGGCTTCATCCAGGAGTACTTGACGACGCGCTTCTAGGGTCTGGGCCCTTTCGTCCAGTTCGTCAGCAGTAAGTTCTGCAGCTGTAGGGATAGGTGTGTTTAATGCAGCATCGATGAGTTTACGCGCACCTTCAGTGATCACGTGTCCATCCACCGACTCTTGTTTGAGCTCGTCTAGGATAAGTGCTCCATCTGAGTCTTCCGCGTATTCCTCGGCAATCACTTCCTCTGTCAGAAGATCTTTTGTCGGGGTCTTGTTCTTCTTATTCTTCTTCGTTGCCTTCTTGGCAGCGCCGGTAGCAAAGATGGGTTTGAGCCCTTTTCCCGGAGTCAGACTTTGATCGGTACTTTCGGCTATTTGATTCTTGGGATCATCTCCGAGATCCATGTTGTCCTGCGCTTTGGGAGAGTTTTCTCCAGAACCTTCATCGATGTCATCTCCTTCTACAACAGTTGTGGAGTTAAGCTCCTCTTCATATTCCGCAGAGAACTTCCGGAAATCTGCCGACGTCATGGAGTCATCGGAGGATGCCGGTAAGTCGACGCTTGTTCCGATTGCCTCCAGCACCGAGTCTTCGTTGTTTCTAGCATCGGCAGAGTCGGATCCGGAACCAACATATTCAACGATGTGCGATGCGTGCCTTCTAAGATAATTGTGGCTATCACAGTCGGCTTCCTTGAAATACCTGATGGTCTCGAGAATATCGTCCATGCTTGCGTCTTGCATCATCATGTGCCTCAACGTGTATCTCAGGAGGGGTCTATCAGTTCCGGTATTACCAGAACTGGAACCAAGGTTGATTTCTTGCTCCTCCTAGATTTCGACCTCTGCAGGTGGGTCGATCTGGGATTCGACCTCGCTAGGGATATTCACTCCAGATCCAACTTGTACTGCAAGATCTGCCTCAAGTTCAGGTTTCTCCACTATCTCCGCAACTGGTGCGGGATGGGTGGGATTAGGGTTTTCTGAGATCCAGAACTCTGCCGCCTCCGCGGACAAAGGGGACCTAGAAATTTCTTCTGCCTCTATCATCACCGCTGGGGTGGGTGGGACAGGTTCAGCAAAACCGATGTAAACATCGGTCTCACCAAAAGACATGACGGTGTAGGCAGTCACGGCCTCCCAAGCCAGAATCCAAGTCTCGTCGAGAACGATGATAGGGACGTCGCTGGCATAGAGGATGCGACCGACGGTGATGGTCTTGCAGATTCCGATTCTTGCAGATTCCGCTCGGAACGCAGATCAGAAGCTCACTTGCCCCGTGGTGGACACCAACTGTCGCCAGATTGATGACATGTATGCCATGAGGGGGTCCTCGAGGCGTGTGGAAGAGAGGGGTGCGAGTCATACGGGATTCCGGGACGGTGAACACACAAGTTTACCGAGGTTCAAATCCACCAGCTTTGGATGGATCCTACTCCTGCTAGCAATCTAGTAATACGGCAGAGCCGGAATATGGGTTACAAGGGTTTCGCCTGTGCAAGTTGAGATTGTAGACTATTGTGAGGGGTGCCCTAAAGGCTCTCCCTAGGATGGCTTATATAGATGTTCGGCCTAGGGTTTACAGGAGATATCTATCCGGCTACGACTAAGAGTCGGTTACAGAGTACATCTTGGACTACAAGTAACACTACGGGCCTATGTTGGTAAGTCTTCTAGGCCTTCCCGTAGCCAGACTGGACTCCGTCTCTTCTCCCTGACTGGGCCGCCCGTGAAGCAAATCTCTAACCCGAAGTGGGCCACCCTGGTCAGTGAGGTACAGTGAGGATACCCGGAAAGTATATCCCCAACAACAAGGTGTTAGCAATAACATAGAACAAGTAGCGAATTGCAGGATGTCGAATATTCTTCCCCGGTATCACTCTAGAAGTGAAGCTCATTCTATTGTAATATTGTTCCAGTGAAGGGTCTAAGCCAGTATAGGATGCACGCAAATCATTATCATTATTGTTTGGAAAATTAAAGCATGCGCACAATTCATCTAGTGATAAAGTATAATTGTTGTTCATAAGCCGGAAAGAAATCCGGTCTTCTCCATGCCATAGTTTAACGGTGCTTTGCAAGGAACTTAAAAATTCTATGGTTAACCGGCGATAAGTAGGCACATCATTGAATACAAAGTTTTGTACGCCACCCCTATTACAAAGTAAGTTAAAGTAATTAGAAATACCGACTTGGTTCAATATAATGTGGCAAGCCCACTTGGTTACCTTCACTTCTCGGTTCTTGACCCTGTCGAAGCGACCACGTTGGAGATCATTCCTGAACCGTATACCCCTGTGTTCTTGAGTGATAGCCCGAGAAGCGCTAGCAATGGCACGAGCACGAGTTTGGATCCTTGTGTTCATCATCTAATAACAAGGAAACATAAAAATAAAACTTTTGATCCAACAATATAAGGCATAACATATTCCTCATCATAGCACATTAAAGAATCCCCTCAAAATAATAATCTCGGCAAGAGAATCATGCCAATTAGTTCATACTAGGTCTCACCCTAGATTGATAATGGCAATAGATCAAAGATGAATTTGCAAAAATTAATTGGAGGATCGGAGGAGAAACATGTCGTAGATCACTTGTGTGTGAGGAAATCAAATAAAATTGAGTAGAGATGAAGATCTTTTGAGGTTTTGAGATAGTTTGGAGGTAGAAGAAAGAAGAAGGATTGAAGTTTTGGGGTTGGAGGTACCTCCCATGGCGTTTTTTTTGGTCAGACGCAACTATACGGGCGGAACTATACGGCCGGAATAGTGTGTTCTCGCCGTATAGTTAGCCTGCTGTCAAAATTTTCAGGTTTCCACCTAGAGGCGTAGCTATACGGCCGGAACAATTTGTTCCCATCGTATAGTTCGTTGTCAAACCGTCTGTACCTAGAAAAGAATTTGTACGAAAGCATCGATATCTATACGACCGGAGCTATACGGTTGGAATTTTTATTCCCGTCGTATAGTTGATCGTTAAACCATCAGTACTTTTGAAAGAAAAATTGTCGATGGAAAAAGTATCTATACGGCCAGAATTTTTATTCCCGCCGTATAGTTGGACGTTAAACTCTCTATGCCCATAAAAAAATTGTTTCTTCGAGAATTACTTCTTGTTCTGAAACTTAGCGAAATACCTTGTTTTTTACAAAAAGTTGACAGTTAAAATTATCGACCAACAACAGCATGTATATAACAGGATTTTTAGTACTACCGAACTTCTTCTCCTCAACTGGAGTTTTCTAGCACTCTTTATTAATCATAAACTTAATATAAAACATAAAAACATTATTCAAACCTTTATTTCACATGGGTTGCCTCCCATGGAGCGCTCTTTTATGGTCAATAGCTTGACCTTGATGTTGCTCACTTAGGCCAGATGAGTAGAACACCCACTCCAAAATAGTTGGCCTTCAAAGTGATGGCCTCTGTTTCATCATGCTTGGCTTTCTTCTTCCTGGAGAAATGAATAACAAAAGGATCCCGTGATGGCAATTGAAGCTTCACGTTCCCTTCATGGAGATTAATCAAAGCCTTAATAGTTCTTAAGAAAGGACGGCCTAATATAATATGAGCAGTAACATCTTCAGGAATGTCAACAATAACAAAATCAATAAGAGCAGGACAACCTTTAATGTATACTAAAGTATTCTCCTTAATTCCTACAGCTTGTTTGTAGGTAGAATCTGCAAGATGTAGTTTTAACTTGGTGATTTAAAAAGAGCCAAGATTTAACTTATTAAAAAGACTCTTTGGAATTGTTGAAAAGCTTGCACCTAGATCACAAAGTGTAGATATCTCATTGGTCCCAATTTTAATCTTAATAGTAGGCTCAAATATATCATCAAGCTTAATAGGTAATTTTTTAGCAATTTTCTTATATACTTCTACAAGCTCACGTACATTTATTGCTACCTGATTAATGAAGTGTTGATACATGGCTTCATCATTTCCTTCACTCACCGGAATCTTGATGTTGGTCCTTTTTACAAGATCTTCAACGGTGTAACTTGGTGAGGGAGCGTTACTATAATCAAGTTCTTCAGGCTCCTCCCTTTCGATTCTCATCATTTTGAGGTCTTCAACAGGATTGGGCTCGTCTTTACCTGCAAATTTAGCTAGAATGAGAGTTTGACTCTTGATTATCTTACCTAGCTGTGCTCAATCCTCGTTCGTTCTTGGAGGGCCTGCAAATCATTCCCCAAACTTACAGCTTGGTTAGATAATTTATCAAGCATAGCATCATGGTTCTCCGTTATTTTAACAAAGATATTGTTTTTCTCATTTTGTGAGTCTATGGAAGATTTAAGTGGTTCTTGGAGACTACCATTACTTGATCCCATATTATTATTAGAGTTACCTGCAGGACTAGAATAGTGTTTTTGAAAATTAGGATTATAATTTTTCTTCCAATCAGGGTTATAATCATTACGAGCTATGAAGTCTACTTCTTCAATATTAGTTTCGGGCATAGCTCTTACCTGGGTTTCCTTACCTTTTACGGCTAATATGAGCTCATCCACCTTAGCATTGAGTTCTTCATTTTCTTATGGTGAGACGAAGTTCACCTTCTTCGTTTTTGATCTTTCCACATGCCATTAGGCATGGTTGTCTTGCGTATTCTCTAGCAGCTCCTTTGCTTCGGTAATTTGTTTACCCATAAATATTTCTCCAGCTGTAGTATCAAGCATAGACTTAGACACGGGATTAACCAATCTTCCATCCCATGGCTGGTACAGTTTCTTAAGCATTCTTTCATCCTCTCCCATGCAAGCTCTAGTGTCCCACGCTCTTCTTGTCTAAAACTAGTAATATTATATCTTAGTTGCATAGTCTTTGCAGGTGCAAAAATTTAGTCATAAATAAAGAACTACATCCCACCCATGAGGTAATAGTATTTTTAGGCAAAGCTAGCAACCATTATTTTGCTCTTCCTCTAAGAGAGAATGGAAATGAGCGCAATTTGACCGCATCGGGGTCAACATATTTTATGCGCATCATATCACATATTTCAGTGAAAGTATTCAAGAGCATACCTTCGTCATCAATAGCAGATCCTCCAAATTGATTCTATTGAACCAAACTTAAATAATGGGGCTTAATTTCATAGTCATCAGCAGCAATTGCTGGCTGAGTAATAGGAGTACACAAATAATCATTATTGGGAGTTGCAAATTCCCCAAGCTTCTTTTAAGCCATATTTCCTATGTTTTGGGGTTTTCTTAAACAGAGATTTATGATAATAATAAAAACAAGAATTTAAAGACTAACTAATTTTTATTTTATTTTCAAATAAAGACTGAAAGCAAACTAACAAAATTAAAAACAAGAATTTAAACTAGCAAGGTTCCTACTAACCTCACCAAGGTAGCTATTGCTTCCCCGACAATGGTGCCAGAAAAAGGGTTGATACCTTCAATCCCGATTACGGATGTAGTATAGCTCTTTTTCCCTAGTAGACCTAGGTTTATCGAATTCTCGGGAAGCGGAAGCGTACTGAAGTTAATTTAACCGACCTTCGGGAGTTTCATAATTTATTTTTTGTTTTTACCAGACCAAGATTTTGCGTCTTTTTGTTATTGATGATGATGGAGAGAGAGGGCCTAGGGCGTTTGGTTTCACCTATAGCTGTGCAAAACATCTCATGGGAATACAAGATAAAAACAAAGTATGCATGCAATTGTTAGAGCAAGATAAATTATATGAGGGCAGTGCATCCATAATTGCTATTGCCTCCGCAACCGCTTATAGCAATAACCTACTAGTATCATCCATAGAAGAAAGAGAACTAATGATATGCATAGTGATGTCACCGTTAATCCAAAGTAAATCCCACACATACAACTGTACTACCCCTTCTGTCACTAGGGTTCCCAACCTGCAGATTAGTCATTACCCATACTCCCTATACCTGGCTCAATCCTCGAGGTCTTGGGTACCTGAAAAGTCCTTAGATTGAGGCAAGAGAGGATACAATAATCATCATGTCATACAAACTAATACATGATCCCATCTATGATAAAGAACATGCACAAAAGCTACATGGCTAGGCCAAAGCCCTTATCTTAAGGGGAATTACTCACACAAAGAGATGAGATCAACAAACACAAACATTGTAATGGAAATCATGAGATTGATAGCAAATAGTCTTACAATGTCGCCAATCTAAGAAGAGATCTACTATTACAAGTGGTGGAATATGGCTATGGTGGTGGAGTGATTAGATCTAAGTCTATTCCTTCGTCGGCTCTTCGGTGTTGTGGATGGAGATCTGGGGGTGGCTAATGGTTTCTGGAGCGGCTCTTTCCTCATCGCCCGAGGCCTCTTTATATAGGGCTCCCTTCACGAAAGTTGTTATGTTTTACCAAGCGGTGTCGATGGCAACTACACGGCCGGAACTATACGACCAGAATTTTATTCCGGTCGTATAGTTGGTCGTTAAAGCGTCTGCATCCTCTTCACGGCTCCTGGTTTCTTCTGGTTGTTGGAAATCTCATATCTTTGAGTTTAATGTAGTGATTTTCATCATCAAACATCATTATCTGCGCAGGGAAAAATAGAAAGAAAGGATTGCATACTCCTTTGATCATTAGACATTAGTGGCAGGGTTTAGAGAGATATTTCATCAAAAATATGAATAATATCCAGTTTAAATATGGACGTAGATGGCTATATTTCAGAGCCATCACTGACATGCGACGCAGTACTGATTGGGCGGTTGCAACAGACTGCCTTGCCCAGATATTGTCAAGCGGGGAAGGGCGGGGACGCTGTTGGTTGGTGGCAAAGATTTGTTCCATTAACAGTTTCATTCTTCGTGCCTCCTCTCTCCCACGGTCAGCGTGATAGCTACAAGTTAGGTCACACTAGAGAGATAGATCTGGCCACTCCATTAACGAAGGAGGTCAGCGACAGGAAGATGATCAGATTGAACCCTCTGCTATTTCCGTGGTAGCTCTCATAATGTAATAAGCATTTCCTATTTTGGGTATCCTTAAGGTGAGCGGTAAGGAGAGAACTAGATGACCTAAATCTTTTACGTGCTAAACTTTTGGATGCTGAGATCGTTTTACATGTTGTTCATTCGCATAACAAAATACTGAAGCCTCTATTGATAATTTTCATAAATATTGTTGGTTGTTGCGGTATGCGTAGAGTATTTTAATCATTGTCTAATGAAGCCTCTGTAGATAATTGTCTTAGACACTATTGGTTGTTGCATAGAGTATTTGAATCGTGTCCATGTTTAGAAAATTCTATCGTGCTTATGCAGTGTGACCTTATTCTGTGTAGGGTCAGTGTTATGTGATTATAGCTCCTAATATTTCGAATTAACTATTTCAATCTATTTGTTTTCAGTATATTTATTATTATAGACAAAAAAGAAGCAATCTTTTCACTTGCCATTAGTTATGTTCGTGGCTTGTTATTCTAACGGTGTTAGGAAAAGAAAGCAGGTAGAAGGACCTCCTTGCTCAACAGTTGATCATACCAAGCCATACAATTGCAGCTCAAATCTTTCGGAAAGTAAGTCACTATTGATGAGATTATATTTTTTAGCATTATAGGTAAATATTTATTTTCTTCAACTATTACAACACATGAGATCATATGCTATTTGAGTATAAAAGTGCATATAACTGAAGATAACAATACCTTAATATGTTATATGAATGTCGTGTTATATAGATTTGGTCATTATGTTGGTTAGAGAAATTTTAGGTTCACATAGGATTTTTCGATTCTTTGGTGAAGCCATTGTGGTTGGCTCCTCATACTAACTCCATACATCAACCTCGAGGGAGGCGACGTACTTCATGGAGTGAGGTGAGATTGCACTAGCAACGCCTGGCTTTGCCCACATGTATCAGATGCGTGACTAAAGCGTCAGGTATAGTAGACAATGGTGGAACTTACATGGAGCATGATGTAAACGTGCTGACGCTTACTTCGTGTGATATATATTTTTCTCTCCCAATACAACGCACGAGCATTTTCACTATATGAAATAAGGTATGGAGTATTTTATTCACACAAAAAGGTATGGAGTAGACATTACATGATCTAGAGAAAGAGCATCATCTTCTCACCGAGCGAGATAAAAAACTGCCAACTTGTAAGGATGTGGAGTGCCACCGATTTTCAAGAAAACTAACTACCCACGACGCCTCCCAATAATATATTTTGTTATCAAGGAAACTGGATAAGGATATTTCGCTTATTTTATTTTTCGCATGAACTGTTCATCATTTATTGACCTGATGCAACGCACGGGCACTCTTGCTAGTAAGTATAAATAACTAGAAGTGTAACAATTATTTCAATTCCTCTAGTTAACTCTCAGCTTGCCAAGGAACACTTAAATATTTCATAATAGCAAAATTAAGTAAGAGAGATCATGTCCTAAGTAGCATAACAATGAAGTGTCTCATTAACGCCCACATCAATAAATCAAGACTATCAAAACACTACTATTCCAATCATTATCTTTTAAGAAAATTCATAGAGTAGTAGCGAGACCATGCCAAAGACTGTTTTGTGTGGATCTTTCTTTTTCAAAGATAATTCTCAACAAGGATCACTGAGTGATTCTTTTAGTAATGGTTTGCACAGCCTTCAAGAGTATCAGTACTTTTCCCCATTACGGTAATAGGTGCAACCCATGTCGTTAACTCATGGCCAAAATTAGGGTTGCACCATTGATCATTCGTAGGGCAACAGAGTTGTTGGAACCCAAAGATGCGCATCAAAAACATATACACTTTAAGAAGTATCACATTTCGATCCACAAGGTTTATCTTTGTCATGAATCACAATTACCACTAGACTTCATTTCAATCAAACAACTCCTTTCAAGAGTGTCATCAAGTCTAAGACTGTTGGAAATATTTCCTAGAGACAAATAGTAATAAGGACTATTATCATATTTCAGATAGTTTATGATTAAGATTTATATCATGATATAACTGTATTTAGTGGAAACATCAATACACGTGTGATATATAAACAACCAAGGGATCCCAGTGAAACTCAAGTCACTGGTTCATTGGTCAACAGATGATCAAGTTTTCTGATCATGTGGCATTTATGCCAGTTGGAAATGGAGTTAACTCATTCTGAGAATGAGATGATGAACCAATACCCAACCTAAACATTGTGACCTGATCATGTCACGAAGTTTAAGTTGCGATGATTAGAAATGGATCCTCGTAGACTATTCTTTAGACTGTGAGGCTATATCAATCACTGTCATCGAGAGTGCTTAGATTGCATCAAGCGCCACTTGGTAATAAAGTGGTTATAAAGGTGTGTTCAGATACTCGGAGGAAACCGTAGAGGCAATATATGTCAAGAGCGGGATTTGTCCGTCCACGTGACGGAAAAATACTCAAGGGCCCACTCGGAGAGGTTATATCCAATAGCTGCGCGGTGTGTGATTTGATCACAGGGATATCACTTGTCGGAACGAGTCAAGTAGCATTGTTCAGTAACGAGATTGAACATGACATGGTGATGTCATTGATCAGATCTCGGGCAATGCAAGTATCGAGAGACAAAGGGAATAAGACACTACTGTCCCGGTTCAAACGATGAAAGATCTTCGTGGAACACACAGGGGTCACATGGCCTTCCAGGTCCCTCTGTCGATCATTGGTGTGGTAGTGTCCCGACCATGTCTGGAGTGTTCCCGAACCGTGTGGTATCACGCTTAAGGGCTTGATGATACTTAGAGACTGTTTATAGGATCAGAAGAATTGCCGGAGAATAGTAGAGAGAAAACCGGAAGCATTTCGGTAAGTCCGGAGGATGTCCGGAGTGGAGGTGGAAGGTGTTCCATAGCCACGGAGGTTGAATAATATGTGAATGAATTTTAAATATTGATTTAATCATTTATACATTATTATTTAACAAAGAGAAAATCAATTTAAAAGGTCAAAGGGCTTAATGGGCGAATTCCCGAAGGGGAAAGGGCCCAAGAGGGGGCCACACCCCTAGGAGGGGCCAAGGAGGTTGGCCGGCGGCCCTAATGGGCCTTCCCCACTTGGGGCCCATGGTGGGGGCTGGCCGGCGGCGCCTCCCCCATCTCCTCCTCCTTTTGTCCCACCCCGAGACTTTGAGGGAGGTAGTACCTCCCCTCCCCCTATATATAGTGGGGGTATTTGGCCAGATAAATACACACAATATTCAATAAAGGTCTTCTCACTTTTGGGAAGACCTCCAAATGATATTATCTGTACCTCTCTCTCTCTCTCTCTCATTCTCTCGTGACCGTGGTCCCAAGTTCGGACTACGCGAACAAGAGACATCTTCACCGCGGAGCGCCGTCGCGCTGCGGGATTCGGATCTAGGAGCTCTACTTCCACAAGTGTTGCTGGATCAGGGAAGCGGGGGTCATCATCAGGCACCGGACGTGTGTAACTCCCCGCGAGGTGTCACACTTGTGGCACACAAGTCGTTGGAGCCACATGAGCGCAAGGACTTCATCACAACCTTGAGGTCGGCTTCGGCTCGTCTACATCAACCACACTCTCCTGAGCGTTGACAATGTTTTTCGTTCTTCAAGGGTAAGTTCACGAAAAGCCCCTCCCGTTACTGTATTACTAATAGATAGGTCCTGGCAGCATCAGGGGTTCAGGGGCGTAGGGTAAAATTTATTGTTTTCATACGTGGAACCCCTACAGCTAGATCGATCCGTAGTAATGCTAGTACGGGTAGAACACATGAGATGTAACATGTGGGCGTTGATCTTTTAGTTGTTACCCTCCCACGTGTACTTGTGTATACCGCAATAATGCTTGATGAAGCGGCCCCCGACCGACTTTACGTGTTCATTCGCGAGACTAGTCCAAGCTTGACATACGGCTTGTACCGTATAAAGTGGCTTAGGGGGTGTCTGTCTCTCTCGCATTAGTTGGTATGCCATTTACAACGGAGGGCCCCGAAAGGGGTGTAGTAGAGACAACTACTTGATCAGCATTGTGCTGAAAGTTCGTAGGTAAGAACGGTTCTTGTGCAAAAGCCCATTCAGCCATATAAAACATGCAAAGATAAAGTAGAGGCGTCTAACTTTGTTTTGCAGGGGGCGTTGCTTTGTGATATGGTTGTGGCAAAGGTAAAGTGATTACATTATGTTACGTAGTAGTAGATAGTCACAGAGGTGGTGGACTACCACGCCGGAATGACACCGCTACCCTGGCGTCTACGGCACTGGAACCCTGGCACCAGAATCCGGTGACGACGGTCACGACACGAAGGACCATATCACATCGCATTTACATTCAATGTTGTTGTTTGTATATCTTATTGTGTGCTAGTAATAGATACTCGACGGTAGCCTAATAATATGATCCCTGTTAAAATTACCAATGATTGTGTTCCCCTTAGTGTGCACCACCAAGAAAGTTCTTCGGTATGAGGCGATCCATGGTACAGACATGGGTGTCAGACATTTCTATGTTCGCATATAGTGGGTGTAAGAAATGTTGCACAGCGAATACACTAAGGTTGAGTTGGCAAGCCTAGCACGCCATATAAGCATGGCCTCGGAACACGGATGGTCGAAAGATCGAGCACGAGTTGCATGAATGATCTGACAGACGTTTAACATCCACCCTTGAACCCACATTGATGGTCGTGATGATCGGGGGAGATGTGGCTGATAGTGGTCATGTTATCACTAGGAACCATTATGGGGATAGGTGTTTCTGAGTGGAGTTATTATTAACTCATTTAATTATAAACTTAGTCTAAATTCCTTTTGCAATTATAAATGTAGAAAAGGTTCTCCGCGATGCCACCTTTCCTGTTGACGATTGATTGGTTAAAAGGAGAGAAGATCAAATTAGATGCATCAAACTTCTCTATATGGGTTGCACGTCTCCACGTTCTCCTTAGCGAGAATGATGTGGTCGACTAAATACTCAACATGATGGATTTGGATCAGACCATTTACCTAGAGACCCCAGAGCAGCGGGAAGAACGCTATCTCCGTTGGGAGATGGCCTCCTTCATTTCAGTTACAATGTGTTTCAGAATGGTGGACGAGTTGTGGCCTTTCGTGGGTGATGTCAACCCTCATATGGTAATGCTACAGCTTAGGACACATTTCGTGGAACAAGCACGCATATGGGAGCATGAGCTGATGGGAGACTTCCTCTCCTTTAAGATGGAGGAGAACTCATCACTTGACGACCACTTGGAGCACATGCATGATGTGTACATGAGGCCTGCATACTTCCTGGATAGCTGGATGACGGGCTCTTTTTTAAATGGTGTTGTGTTGCGGTCGCTGCCACCAAGCTACCAAGCACAAGTCAGGACTTACATTATGAGAGGCGACGCGGAATCAACGGAATTCCACCGGTTTGTGACACATCTCAGGAATGTGTTGGTTGAACCAAATGTCGGTGAGTTCATCAATGACAAAGGTATATATTTGATATACAATTTTATAAATGTTATAATCTTGCAAACACATTTACAGTGTTAAGTATATTTGATACTTGTTCTATTTTACTGAAAACAGGTCCTTCTGCATGAGAGGTGCTTGCTGGAGAGGAGGTGACGTTGCGTGTTGATGGCAAACATGATGATGATGGCCAACGACACTCTCCCTCGACATTTATCACTTAGTTTACGTTTAGGATGGTTACTGTAAATCAAAAGATTGTGAACTTCTTTAGTGTGTCTCACACTTTGTGAGACGATTATTCATATGAGTTTGTAACAAACAGTTGTTCTACTTTTATCAATGATTTCTATTCATGTTCATATCTTGTTTGATTATATGTGAATTATCCTTATTGTTTGAAACTAATTGATAATGCATGAACATTTGTAAAATATTGAAATGCCTTTAAAAATACCCAACTTAAATGATATTCATTACGGAATGAAAACCATTGTTTAAATTCAAAGTTATGTTGATAATATGTGAAAGACATTCGATTTCTTGTCACATAGAAATCATGCCTAAGTTCGGCGAAATAACTTGAACACCGTGTATTACTTGAATACAAAGTGAATTGTTGAAAGTAAATACATACTCGATGTATTGTGTTTTAACAAAAATGGTAATTATCATTATATGATTGTTTAAATGTGTAAAGTAGTTTACCAAAGGAAACATAAGTATGGAACTATTTGATATGATCAAAGTATTTCATCAACAAAGGGTATAAATATAAAAGAGAATCTAATTACTATGATTTGATCAATAGTAATGAAATTCGACTTTACAAGAATGGCATAAAAGAAATTGTGAAATGCAAAGTGTTTTGAAATGTCAAAATGAAAAGCATCACAATATCATATTTGATATCAAATGGGGAATAGATGGAACCAAATAAATCGTTGTAGCTAGATGTAGAGACCATAAGTTAGAAATAGTTAGCACTCAATTAGAATATATAGTGAACCATTTGAATTCGTGAAAGCGGCTCCATATCTAGTATGGACCGTCATGAAAGTTTTGGGGTTATTCTATATAACCAAAACAATAGTGAATAAGTCCTTGTAGAGTATTCATTGGAAACTTTGAATAAGAAATCCATAGCTAAAACCAAAAGAGAAGCAAAACTTGTATTGCTTGGATTTTGGTGCATTCTTGAGAAAGCTCACTTTTGGTGATATTTCTCGATTATGGAGCAAATGGAAGATAGTGAAAAACACGATGAGGATTCAAATCCCTGCATCAGAGTGTTGAGAAGCGCAACGGAAAACGTTCCTGAATGATTCTCTTCACAAAGGAAAGAATCAATGTTATTGATCATTGTGTTTTCCCCATTAGTGTTTTCACGACATGAAGTAGGATTCAAAATGTAACCCATATCTTGTATGGAGACATTTGTGAATCATTTGTCATGATTACCACAATATGACACACCTACGAACTACTAAGGAGATAATGCTAAACTAGAATTATGAGAAATCCTAAAAGCAAAATTCCCTTGAGATTAGAAAGCAATTCGTTGTTGAATCTCACAAGTAAAAGGAGTTACTTGGAATTTTCCCAAATGACTGCAAAGCCATATTGAAAAAAGGGGGTGAATGACAAAAGCACAATTTGTCAAGTATTGGACGAATTCAAATGAATTTGATTCATGTGTGGTTAATATGCAGTGGATTTAAAACTAGTAAAAGTACTAGTATCTCATAGTAAAACTCTAAGTTTGATATTTCCTCAAAAGATTTGAAGTTGTTCAAAATAGTGAGTAGATATGCAATTTGCGTGAAATTGAGTGGGAGCTATGAAAGTCTTCCTAAAACAATATGTGAATGACATATTTTGAGTAGGAGCAATATATGACGAGGGTTTAACTCATCAGTGCCCATTGTTATGGACTTGGGTTTTAGAAAAGGAGGGAGCGCTGGAAGAATCAATCGGCTAGAAAACAAGCACACAGGGATGCAAGGTTTACCCAAGTTCAGGCCTTGTAGAGGTCCCTACTCCTGCTTGTCTGCTCTTGGAATTAATGAAGGAATCAACGATTACAATGGTGCGTAGATGCAATCTGGCGAGGGTTGTGGAAACTAGGGTTGCGTGTGTCCTCCTCGCCGCCCCACCGAGCCTTTATATAGATAGGCTGGGTCTCGAGTGGCAGGTCGAGTTGGTTACAAGTTAGGGTTTTCCCTTTGAACTTTCTATCTTTAGCTTCTTCTTGTCTCGCAAGTAAAACCGAGAGTCCGTGGGTCACTCGAGTTCTCCATTTGGGCCTTGGCAACGCCGTGGGCTTCTGTTGTATGCAGGCCGTATACACCAAACTCGAGTACCTGTCGGGTATACCCATGTCAGTAGCCCCGCGTGTCCAGTGGAATCGCTGATTTGACTGGAGACTTTATGAAGCCTTTCGAGTGCATGACTGAGCATTTCTTCGAGTGTTCTGTTCATGTTATAGGTATTGTTGATATACGTGCCTGATTTAACCGATGCATCGCTGTTAGTTAACTGCCTTAGGGAAAAACAACGCAATATACTCAAACTCGAATCCCCGGACTCGAATTCGGAAAAAATGCTGGTGTAATTCAACTCAGGCCATTGAGGTCTTACAGGAGTTGAATTCCAGTGTATGGGTGTGAGAACTCGATGCGTCTGTCAAGGCATGTTCATCGTACCTGTAGGCACGGATATGTTTCTGGTAGTGTGCAGCAGATGCGTTGACAGGTCTTACTTAGGTCTTATCTTCACGCTGTAAGCACGGCATCCGAATTTTGTCATCACGGAGATGATTCGGGTGGCCTAGGAGATGCAGTCTCTTTGTAGGGAAAGTATGAGGAGGAGTCTCCATAGCATTTGAGTGTGGATGTTATCAACACACAGTATGATGTACAAATAATCATAGGGTGTGCGACCAATGCTCCCTATGGGAGTAGCCCCCGAGTGCCTAGTTGAGTCGAAGACTCGGGCAGGGACTATAAGAAAACTTTTAGCGACTGCTGTTGTCTTTTGTTGCTTGTTTCAGTCGAATTTGCTTCCGGCGGTCCCTATGGGAGTAACCCATGAACCATAATCGAATCGTATATTCGAATGGTTGGGTATGCTTTGAATGTTCATATTCCTGCATAAAAAGAAAGAATCATAGGGTGCGCGACCAGTGCTCCCTATGGGAGTAGCCCCCGAGTGCTTGGTGGAGTCGAAGACTCGAGCAAGGACTAAAGCAGTCAAAATCTTCGGTTACTGATGTTGATGACGTCAGTGCTGACGATGCAATGATCTCAGTTGCCCGAGTGAGCGGTTTTGACGGGACGTGATGAGTGGTGGGTCCCACTTTCTGACTTTGATTTGACCGGGCATGCGTAATCTTCAGTTTTAACTGCATCTCCTCGATTTCCGCGCGTAATGGAGATAGTGGGGGATGGTTGGTATTTTGGCCTCTCCACGTGTCGAATGTGATGTGTGCCATGCGTCTAGTAAGGTTTCTGCTGGCCTTTGGATTGCATCCGCAAGGAGGTTAAGTAGCAGCGCAACTGCGGTAATTTTTCCCATCTGCTCTTTCTCTGCTTGTGCTCCATCGCCATTGCCGCTGCTCTGTGTTCTAGAGCTTGTCCTCTTCACGGAGCTGGACCAACTCCGCGTGTTCCTGAGCTATTTCCTTCACTCGCACCGCCATCGCAAGATGGGGAAGAAGAAGGGAGGTGTCGTCGCTGGGTCTACCGCCGCCATCGTCATCGCCAAGAAGAAGGGTGGTTCTGCCGCCGTGGGTACCAACGCCGCCGACGCCGCCAAGAAGAAGGGTGGTTCCGCCGCCGTGGGTACCAACGCCGCCGGAACAGGTGTCACCAATGGCATGTGCAGCGCATCCATCATCAAGGCCTCTGAGCTCCATCTTCTGCGTCAAGATGGAGTTCTTCCGCGCGCCGAAGAAGATTCGCGAGTGCCTGGTGACGGGGTAACTCCGCGTACTCCGTCCGGTTTTTGGGTGATGTTCCTCGCGTTCATCATCTGCGGTCTATCTCTGCCCCTGCATCCCTTTGTCAAGGGCCTTCTTTGTTTCTACGGGCTCCAACTACATCAGCTATCCCCAAACTCTTTCCTTCACATTGCGTGCTATATCACGCTTTGCGAGTGCTGGCTCGGAGTCGATCCACACTTCGGTCTCTTCAAGAGACTTTTTAAGTTAAAGCATCAGTCAGCTTTCGGCTCGGTAGTGTACGACGTAGGCGACTGCGGGATTCATGTCGACCCTTCCGCTACTTATTTCGACATCAAGCTCACAGCGTCCGTCCAAGGGTGGGGAGACAAGTGGTTCTACATCCGTGACCAGAAGGACGACAGAGAGCGCTACGGACTCGCGCCTTTTGACCCTGCGATGCTGTGCAAGAGGAGGCGTTCTTGGAAGAACGCGGTGATGCCTAGAGAAGTCGAGGAGACGGAAGTGCTGTACCAGCGCGTCTGTGACCTCGAGAGTCGCATAGGTAAAGAAGAGCGAGGTGCTGCCCTCATTTGCACATGGTTGCGCCGTCGTGTCCAGCCTTTGCAGGCTAGAGTTCACCCCATGTTACAATGGGCTGGTGCAGACAATGTCACTCACATATCTACCGATGGCATTTCCGCGGGGGAAGTAGATAGGAGGATGAGACTGGTGACAAAGTACACCGCCAAGGAGGTTCTCCCAGGCGAACCAGTCGTGCCTCCCTTCAACGCCTCAAACCCTCCTCCATAGGTATGATTATGGTGCGAAGTAGCTATCTTTATCGATTTCCATTGATTCCTTGGTGTATAATGAATTGTCTTCTTAATTTAGGATTGGAAGGTGTCTCCCAGTTTGCCCCTCTTCCTGAGGGGGTGATTCCTAGCGCAGCGGAAGAAGAGGACGAGTCAGAATCGACCGTCCCACTTGAAGAAGTGGAGGGAGCCCCCAAGTCCAGTGATCTGGACACTCGCAAGCGTTCTCGCAGCAAGGATACGGATGCTTCATCTCCGTCGACTCCAGAAGGTCCAGCTATTGGCGCAGAGGAGCCGATTCCTGTTGTTCCTGTAAGTTCCACGTCGCCACCTGCTTGCAAGAAGATGCGGCTGCCAAAGGAATCGTCGGAGTCGGAGGAGCAGTCCTTTGATCTTGATAGATTTGACTGGTAAGTTCTATTTTCGCGAGCTCGTTTTCTTCTTTGAGTTGCCATTTGTCCTAAAAATTTTGCTTGATTTGTGTTTCAGTCAAGCGGTGACGTCGTCTTCTGACAACGTCCAATTTTTGAAGGAGTCCGGAGTCACCGGCTCCAAGTCCAAGAAGGTGGCTTCACAATCTCCTTCTCCTCCATTGGCGCCCACTCCAGGCATAATTCGTCGAGTTCTCCACATGCTGGGGATCACCAGATGGTTGCCTGGGCGACTGCACGGTAGTCATCTTCGGAGTCTCTATAGGGGCATGTAAGTTTAATATTATCGCGCAGTCGAATTTGTAATTCGTGCAATCTGTTGATCCTTTGTTTTCTTCTAAGGTAGCCCCTTGTGAAGGAAGCAGCTCGTCTGGCGGAGCAGGTCCTTGCGATGGGTCGACAGCATGCGATGTTGGACAATCGCCATTGTGTCTTCGAAGGTTAGTATTTTGTCTTCTTCTTTTGTTCTGGTGGAGTTGATTCATTCGACCGATGGTCCATCTTGTATTTTGTGCAGCTGAGCATAACAAACTTCTTCGCGATGCTGCTTCCCTGGAAAAGACACTTGTTGCGGCGGTGCAGAGTCGTGACGAGGCAGTCGCTGCGCTGAATGAGTCATGGAAACGCGAAGAGGATTTGCGCACCTCCATCGCTGAGAGGAAAAAGTTGTTCCAAGAACAACTCTTCTCGATTGCCAAGTCGCTTTCAGGTATTCTTTCGTATGATTTTTCGTTGTTTCTTTCTGCATCATTGTTGTTGTGTTGACGTTTTCCTCTGTGCAGATGCTGGTGGTCTGAGCTTCGATGCTTAGGCACTTTGTCGTGATGATGCGTTAGCAGGCACCATCGCAGCAGTCGAAGACCGCAGCACTTCCCTTCAGGGGATGCTGACGAAGGCCAAGACTGTGCTCAGTCGCATCCGCGAGGAGCTGACGCCCAAAGCTGAGCTGATTGACAATCTCGGTGACCTGGTGGAATCCCTGGCTGGAGGAATCCATGCGGACTTCAAAAATTCACAGCGCTCCGTCAGCGCCACCATGGCACTCGCAATGGTGTAGGCCCATGGCGTGGAGATGGATCCCACAGCTATCTCGGATGCGATGCATGTCGACGCTAGAGGCCAGCATGTAGTTTTTGCTCCCTATGCTGGTAAATGCAAAAACTATGGTCCTCAGATTATCGAGACACTCGCCAAGTACTCCGAAGAGCGGCGCCAAGCGAAGGCTACGAAGGCTGTGGCGTCGGGGCGTACTGCCGGCAAGTCCGTGGCATCGGAGACAGCCACGGATGCGATGAAGCCCCTGAGGCCTAAGTCCAAGTCGAAGAAACATGTTGCGCCTTAGTCTCCTTCTGTAATAGCTGTAGTGGCTTAGCCTTTTGCTTGATGGAACAATGATTTTGTGGGGATGTCCCAATCAAAACTTTTCCTTTGTCTGAATGCATATATGCCCTTTGCCAAATGTATTCATGGTCTCTTATTTGCTGTTTTGCTTGATTCGTGGTAGGGTATGTCGAGTGCTCCTTCGAGTGATCCTTCTGATCCTCCTTCTGTCGGTGAGAACTTCGCGCAGCCTCGTTCGAGGGTGGAGGAGTTGTCTTTACTTGCGCGACTGCGCGACCGTATTAAACAACTGGAGCGTGAGCTGCCTATCCTCCGTTGTAGCACCGATGTATGGAAGTCGAAGGCGGAGAAAGCCTCTGCTCGCGAGAAGTACCTATTGGAGGAGGTGGCTCAGCTGAGTGAGCAGTTCAAGTGTTAGCCTTCTATCATCTTATCTTTTCCTTTAGTTATCTTTCACACTTTGGTTTTGTGTGGTGTAGTTTTCAGTGCTCGCCATCCACGGGATGAAAAGGACAGGATCTCCATTCGCATGAACGACCTGACCCAGGAGCAGCCTCAGGCGAGTGGGTATTTTTGGGTGGACCATGATCGTGCGATCGCACTTTCGACCCTGCAGGATCGTGCCTCTCGAGTGCTCCACTTCCTCAAGAAGGCGTAGTCGTGCCTGAGGAATATCTATCGGGCTATGTTTCCCCTAGACGTCGTCCCTTCGAGCCTGTTGGCTCTCTTGTCTAAATTTCAGGATTTGAGCGTGGTTCGCGAGTGCGTGCGGCAACAATTGGTGGCTGGTGCCAAGGCTGCTCTGTCACTGGTGCGGCTGCATAGGCCTGATGTAGACGTTGTAGCGATTGCTGCTGGACCGCCGGCGCCGCCAGCAGGGTCGACCTGGAATATGGTCCACATTATCAGGCGGTGGATCGTCCAGCAGAGGAGATTGTCGACTTCTTTGAGGAGCAGACAAACGTTCTTTTGCAGCAGCAGTAGTTTAACTTGTATCCTGCACAAAAGTGTACCAGCGTTGTAAAGTTCATATGTATATGCTGAGTGTAATGATTTTATATTGATCTTGTTAGTTTATATATTTTGCGAGTGCATTGCACTATACGATTCCTTTTCGTTAGCCTGACGTAGGTTTATCTCAGCACCTTTCCTACCTGCCAGGTGCATTGCAGCTAGGTTGGTGTTTGTCAAAGGTTTGATTATTGCATCAGCTACTCAGGATATCGCGACTGGTTGGTAGAACAGATGTGTAAAGGATGGCGCAGCCCCCGAGTAAATGGATTGCAAAAAATAATAGAAAAACACAGAGTTCGGTGCAGTTAGCTTTATTTAATCGTAGAATAGTACGAGGTACAATGTGTGGCTAAGTAGCCTGGCTGAAAAGCCTTATTTGTAATGTAAATAAAGAAAAACGACTAAGGGTAGAAACGCCACAGCTGCGCGATGTTCCAGGGGTTGGAGTATGCGACTCCTGTCTCGAAATTTTTAAGGTGATAGGCGCCACCTGGGATTACTTCTGTAATCACGTATGGTCCCTCCCAGGGGGACTCGAGCTTGAGATGACCTTGTTGCTTCAGTCGCAGGACCAGATCTCCTTCGACGAAGGACCTAGGGCGTAGCCGTCTGCTATGCTAGTTGTGGAGATTTTGCTGGTAGATCGGTTATCTTTCCGCTGCGATTTCTCGTGCCTCGTTGAGGAGGTCGATAGAATCTTCGAGTGCGAGGGTCGACACCTTCTCGCTGTATGCGACCACCCGTGGGGCTTTGTGACGTACTTCTGCGGGTAACACCGGTTCAGCACCATGCACCATGAAGAACGGGGTGTATCCCGTGGCGCTGTTTGGAGTTGTGCGCAGGCTCCAAAGTACGGATTGTAGCTCATCTAGCCAGTATCCAGTGGCTTGTTCGAGTGTTCGAAGGAGTCATTTCTTCATTCCACTACAGACGAGGCTGTTGGCCTTTTTGACTTGACTGTTGGTATGCGGGTGAGCCACCGAGGCGTAGTATATGTTGATTCCCAGGTTTTCATAGAATTCCTAGAACTCCTTATAGGTGAAGTTCGTCCCATTGTCCGTGATGATGCTGTGTGGCACGCCAAAGCGGTAGACAATGGACTCGAAGAGCTTGACAGCGTTATCCCCTGATTGATTTTTCACCGGCATGGCCTTGATCCATTTGGTGAATTTGTCGACTGCGACCAAGAGGTAGACATAACCTCTTGGCGAGGATTTTGGGAGCCTGCCGACCATGTCAAGTCCCCATTGCACGAAAGGCCAAGCCAATGGTATTCGACGGATCTCAGCGCCTGGTGCGTGCGGTTTGTCAGCGAATCGCTCGCAAGCGTTGCAGCGCTGGACGATGTCCTTGGCGTCGCGCATGGCCGTGGGCCAGTAGAATCCAGCCCGTAGGGCTTTGGCGACGAGGGCGCGACTGCGGGCATAATGCCCGCAAGTGCCTTTGTGGATGTCGAGGAGGACAGCCCTTTCGTCTCTGTTGGAGACGCACCGTTGGAGCACTCCTGTTATGTTGCATTTGTATAGTTCGCCATTGATAACAGCGAACGCCTTTGATCGCCGCGCGATGTGCCGCGCGTCAGTCGGATCGTCCGGCAGCCTCTTGCTGAGAAGGTATGTGATGTACTGTTGAGTCCAAGATGGCTCGATCATCATGACGCCCATTGGTCCTTCGAGTCCTATGTCAAGTTCCAGGTCGTCGAGTGCCATTGGCTCATTGGGTGGCGCAGCCCCCGAGTCTGTTGTTGCGCTTGTTTTCTTCTCTGCGGCCTTTGGCTTGATGGAGCGTTCGCAGATACGCCTGAGAAACACCCCAGGTGGTATGCGGGCACAGGTGGAGCCAATGTTGGCGAGTGCGTTGCCTCTTCATTGATTTCGCGGCCTACGTGCCGCAGTTCACAGCCATCGAAGTCCCCTTCAAGTGTGTCGTAGAGGTCGTGGTAGGCGATCATGTTATCGTTAAGTGCGTCGCACTCGTGCATTGTTTGGTTCACCACCAGTTTGGAGTCACCATAAATGATGGGTCTCTTAGCGCCATAGGCTTTCGCCATCTGCATCCCATGGAGTAGGGCCTCGTACTCAGCTTCATTGTGGGAGGTAGTGAACTGCATTTGCAGAATGTATTTTAGCTTGTCTCCTTGGGGCGATGTCAGTATGACACCCGCACCAGCTCCGTCCTTTCGTTTGGACACATCGAAGTGCATTGTCCACAGATAGGACATATCTGGCTTCTCGAGGAGCTGGTTCTCATCCAGTGGACGAGGAAATCAGGGAGTACTTACGACTTGATCGCGTTGCGCTTCTCGTATGTAATGTCTCGTGGAGACAGCTCGATTCCCCAAAGTGCAACTCGTCCCGTGGCATCGGGGTTGTTGAGAATATGTCCAAGCGGGGCGTCGTTGTGCACCACGATTGGGAGCTCCTAGAAGTAGTGGCGTAGTCGCCTGGCTATCATGAAGACGTCTTATGCCAGCTTCTAGTAGTGCGGGTACCACTGCTTTGTTGGTGTGAGCACCTTGCTGAGGTAGTAGACTACGGGTTGTACCCCGTGGACTTTGTTTTCTTCGGCTCGTTCTACCACAAGCACTGTGCTGGCCACCTGGTTGGTGGCGGAGATGTAGAGCAGCAGTGGCTCTTTTTCGTGGGAAGTCACCAGTACTGGTGAGGTGGACAGTAGGCGTTTGAGGTCTTCGAATGCTTCTTGCACCTCGTCAGTCCACTCGAACTTGTTAGATTTGTGGAGAAGTTGGTAGAAAGGTAGTGCCTTTTCGCCCATTCGACTAATGAATCGACTGAGCGCCGCGATTCGCCCAGCTAGCTATTGGACGCCTCTTATGTTCTTCGGCTTCTCCATGGCCAGTATGGCTTTGATTTTCTTCGGGTTCGCCTCAATTCCCCTCGCGGAGATGAGATACCCGAGTAACTTCCCAGATGGCATGCCGAAGGCGCATTTTTCTGGATTGAGCTTGATCCAGTAGCGGTCGAGGTTGGCGAAGGTCTCGCGGAGATTGTCGATTAACGCGGCCTCCTCCTTGTTCTTGATGACGATGTCGTCGACGTCTACTTCTATATTACGACCAAGTTGGCTTTTGAGGCAGGCCTGCATGCACCGTTGATAGGTGGCACCTGCGTTTTTGAGCCCGAAGAGCATTGTGTTGTAACAGAACACACCAAAGGGCATTGTAAACGCTGTCTTATCTTGGTATCCTCCTTCATTCGAATCTGGTTGTAGCCTGAGTAGGCGTCGAGGAAGCAGAGGCGCTCACATCCCGCGGTGGAGTTGATGATTTGATCGATTCGTGGCATTGGGAAGTGATCCTTTGGGCAGTGCTTGTTCAAGGAGGTGAAGTTCACGCACATCCGCAGGATATCCGTGTATTTTTTGGGCACTAGCACTGTATTAGCGAGCCAAGTGCTTTCCTTGATCTCACGTATAAACTTTGCGTCGAGGAGTCTGTTGATCTCCATCCCGACTGCTTTTGCTCGTGGTTCGGACAGTCGTCGTATTGTCTGCTTGCCTAGCCTGGCGTCTGGATTCACGTTGAGTGCATGCTCGGCGAATTCCCTAGGAACTCCTGGCATGTCTGTAGGACACCAGGCGAAGATTTCCCAGTGCTCACGGAGGAATTCGACGAGCGTGAGTTCCTATGTAGAACTCAAGTTGTTGGCGATGAGAGCCGTCTTGGTCGGGTCCGTTGGGTGGACCTGGAATTTCTTCGTGTGCACCAACGAGTCGTAGGACAGGTCGGGTGAGCTTGGCCTGCTTAGGGGAGACAGACTGTTGTCCATTGACTCCTTCAATCTTGCGAGTTCCTTCTGCATGCCAAAGGACTAGGATATTCTGTTGAATTCCCTGTCGCAACTGTCGGACCTTTCGAAGCTCCCGTTGACTATGATGACGCTGTTGGGACCTGGCAGTTTCATCTGCAGGTAAGCGTAGTGCGGTACCGCCATGAACCTAGCGAACGCGACGCGTCCGAGAATGCAGTGATACTGTGAAGGCCAGTCGATGCGCTCGCACCGAAAGTTTTTCGGCGTGCCGAAGATGACGTCGAGGTTGATTTTGCCCAAGGGATATATGCCTTTTCCTGGGACGAAGCCGTGAAATGTCGTGTCTGAGACCTCCAGGCATGTCAGAGGGATCCTCATTGCACGCAAGGTACTTGTGAACATGAGATTGATGCCGCTTCCACCATCCATGAATACGCGACTCATGTCGAAGCCTCCGATCTGCGCCTCGAGTATGTGGGGACAGTGGCCTAGATGGGGGACTTGGCACGGATGGTCACACTTGTCGAAGGTGATGCAGGAGTCGCTTCCACTGAGGTAGTCAGTTGTTGACGGTGGGGAGTTTATCGCCAAGTTGACTTGGCGAGTGATAGCCTTCTGCACCCGATTTGAGGGGCGTCCCTTTTGGATCATCATGTTGCCTACGGCCCGTGGGTACGGTTCGCCTCGGTGATGTTGTACCGGCGCAACCGCGGGTGGTGGCGGTCCAGGTGGTGGTGGAGGAGCTCCATGTGCCACAGCACCTAGGGCGGCTCCATAGCCCCTATTGACCGTGTTGCGATTCATCCGAGCCAGGCCCTCATGGATTTTGAGGAACTCGCGGCAGTCCTTGAGGAGGTGGCTGGATTTATTTTTGCCGTCGTGCTTGTTGATGTAGAAGTCCACGGTGCACGGCCTGGATAGTTTGTCCTCTATGGATGTTGCGGGTGGTTCCTCGCGAGTGCGGCATTGCCATACTTGCATGGTTTTCCTGGAGTCGCGGTATCGGCCGCTACGGTAACCGCTGTTGCGGCTGTCGTCGTGCTTGTCGGCGTTGCCGACTACAACCATGTTGACGTCGTCGCGGTCATCGTAAGTGCGCATTCGCCGCTTGCCTCGACGGTCGCGTATACACCCGAGGTCTTTGTCGTTGTCGGAGTAGGTGCGGTTTCTCACCGAATCTTCTCCATCGGCCCACTGATTCGCGATTTCCAGCAGGTGGTCGATTATTTTGGGCTTCGAGCGGCCCAGCGGCTCTCTGAGCTCCATGCGGCGAACACCGCCATGAATGCGTCGATTGCGTGATCCTCCGAGATGTTTTCTGCAGAGTTCTTGATGATGGACCACCTCTGGATGTACGAGCGTAGCGATTCGCCCGACCTTTGCTGGCAGCTCCTTAGTTCTTCGATTGATGTGGGCCTTTTGTAAGTGCCCTTGAAGTTGCGCACAAAGCTATAGGCCAGCTCTTCCGAGCTGCGAATGGATCCACGCGGGAGATTGTTGAGCCATGCGCGAGCGGCAACCTACAGCTGTAGCTACAAGCATTGCATGGTCGTGCTACGATTCCTGCTGTGTAGCTTGACGGAGTAAAAGTGGTCTTCCAACCAGATCTTCGGGTCCTATAGGCCGTCGAACTTTGGATTTTCCGACGAGAGTTTGAATCCTTTAGGCATTTGCCTCTGCCTGATGGCTCTGCTAAAGCATCTGGTGTCGCAGAGTTTAGTCCCGTCTTCTTCTGAATCAGTCGAATGAGCATGTCATGCCCTTGACTTGTCGATTCTGCGCTGTGTGAGGTCATCACGCGTGTCGTAGTCGTGATCGTGCCGCCGTGAGCGGCGACGCCGGGACAGATCGTGACTGTCGTCGCTAGACGAGGGTGAGGAATAGCGTCTCACCATGGCCTTGCCCTTCTGAGGCTCTGGTGTTGGCTCTTTATCGAGGGCAGCCTCGATTAGCTCCAAACCCGCGATCTTGGATCTCCAGCTGGCGGCTGGTTGTTGAGGAGGTACATGGTGGTCGCCGTTACCGCGGCTTGCAGAATTTTAGGGAGCATCTTGCCACACGTATCCATCGTCATGGAGCCGAAGTCGAGGACCTTTGCGGCTTCTACGCGTTCTTGCTCGATGAGGTGGGCCAGTCAATATCGCCTCTTGTTAGCGACGTACTTGTTGCATTTGGAGGAGGATCCTCCGTGGGAGGAGAGCCCGGCTCGTCGGAGGCTCGACTCGTCTGCCGCCTTTTTACGCGCTTTGAGTTGCGCGATTGTTTGTACTTGGCGTTTGTATTCCTCCTTCAAGAGCTAATGGTAGCCCATCAGTAGTTCTTGCGGGGAGCCAAAGGGCAGAGGGTTGCCTCATAGGGCTTCTCGACAGCGAGCCCACTCGTTGTCATTGAGCCTGATCACTATGCGCTCTCTAGTGCTTTTATTCACCATGGTTGGTGGTTTGACTGCCCCTCCATTGTTGATGGGCGCACCATTGCTTCTGTTAGTGGGGCCACCGTTGGGCGGTCCGCCATTAGGTATGCCACCGTTGGGCGGATCGGATCCATTGCCACTGTTGCCCGTGTTGTCGTGATTGGCAGAGGTGTCGCCAGCGTTGTTGACGGCACACATGAAGTGCTTGGGGAAGATGTTGCTGCCACAACTCTCAAATATGGAGCCGTAGGCTCCATCTTCAGTTGCTAGATCACCTAGATCGGATCCGCGACTGCTATTGTTGTCCGTGTTCTCGCCTATTGCCGAGGCATTGAGCTCACTGAGGGTGCCGATCGGTGGAGGGAACCACGATGCTGGAGCAATTGATGGTGTTGTCAGCTGGTCAGACATGCGAAGCATGCCCATCTGACCAACTTGGAAGCGGAAGCTTCCGATCGCCAGGCTAATTCCATTGCCCATGGACTCGAAAGCTGGGCGAGTGGCCGGTGTGTGGACGGTGAAGTCAAACACGCCGAAGAGCTGGTGAATCTCCATTGTTGCGGAGTTGTAGATCGCAGTTGATGGGGCCGAAGAAGCCGCGACATCAGCACTCCCAATTCCCACAGATGGCGCCAATTGACGAGGGTTTAACTCATCAATTCCCATTGTTATGGACTTGGGTTTTGGAGAAGGAGGGAGCACTGGAAGCATCAATTGGCTAGCAAACAAGCACACATGGATGCAAGGTTTACCCAGGTTCAGGCCTCGTAGAGGTCACTACTCCTGCTTGTCTTCTCTTGGAATTAATGAAGGAATCGACGATTACAATGGTGCACAGATGCAATCTGGCGAGGGTTGTGGAAACTAGGGTTGCGTGTGTCCTCCTTGCTGCCCCCTCCTAGCCTTTATATAGATAGGCTGGGTCTCGGGTAGCAGGTCGAGTCGGTTACAAGTTAGGGTTTTCCCTTTGGACTTTCTATCTTTAGCTTCTTCTTGTATTGCAAGTAAAAAACGAGAGTCCGTGGGTCACTCGAGTTCTCCATTTGGGCCTTGGCAACGCCGTGGCTTCCGCTGTATGCAGGCCGTATACACCAAACTCGAGTACCTGTAGGGTATACCCATGTCAATATAAGTCTCAAATTCAAATATGTAGGAACATAGTTTGAGTAAGAGTAGTGACTCATACCCAAACATATTAGAAACATATTTTGAGTGCGAGCTTATAGAGTGATTCTTAAGTGTGTTAAGAATAAAAGCGCAAGTGCTGATAAATAATGATTTATAAGGTGTAGAAGTTAATAATAGGTGTATTATAATATTATTTAATATTCCTTAAGGGATTCTGAAAAGGGTTTCAGAATAGAAGTTAATTAAGGAACTGGTCCTTAATAAACCAAAGTAGGAATAGTATTAAGTTTAAAACATCAATGGTTGAAAGAAAGAAAAGGATGATCATCATCCACTATGTTGATACGTAGGTTCTATCTTAGAAAACCATGATGATAACTTAACATAATATATGATCCAATAAGGAACGTTCAAAAGTGATTAAGTTTGAATCACGGAATGTTGAGCTAAGTTTATTCGCGGTGTCTAATAGAGAACTGTAGACATGTTTTCCAAATCCATAAAGGATGACATATCTTAAAGCATAAAGGGTTATGTTATAAGGGAATATGTTGGAATCTCCTGTAAATACCGATTGGAGTCAAGTAGGAAGCGAGGTGAACAAAAAACATCGAAAGTTGCACAGAGTGCACTAGTGTTTCGATGAATACATTTGTAATAATAGATAAGGGTACCATCTAAAGTGTTGTATAATGTTATGGCGGGGCTAGTTCGCTTTTAATGTAGAATGATGTGTCCCAGGGCACAGTGCCCATGAGAAAGCCCTCAAGGTTTATCTGAAGTCACTGTAGGCTCCTAGGATCAGGCATCGTTCTACTGCCATAGCAACGATGCATACACACAGATGTAATCATGTGATGATACAGTATTAATGTCAATCAAGGTGACATTAGTAAGTTGCAAAGGATTTGGGACTGTAAAGTACAGGCCCAAGAGTCAACCTCTTCCATGAGCAAGCATGTTCAAGGTACCGGATATATGGTGCCAATGATTAAGAACAAATGTAGCTAGTGTATTTGTACTCTAGTGCAAGTGGGAGACTGTTGGAAATATGCCCTAGAGACAAATAGTAATAAGGACTATTATCATATTTCATATAGTTTATGATTAAGTTTTATATCATGCTATAACTGTATTCAGTGGAAACATCAATACACGTGTGATATATAAACAACCAGGGGTTCCCAGTGAAACTCTAGTCACTGGTTCATTGGTCAACAGATGATCAAGTTTCCTAATCATGTGGCATTTATGCTAGTTGGAAATGGAGTCAACTATTTCTGAGAATGAGATGATGAAACAATACCCAACCTAAACATCGTGACCCAATCATGTCACGAATTTCAAGTTACGATGATTAGAAATGGATCCTTGTAGACTATTCCTTAGACCATGAGGCTATATCAATCACTGTCTCCCGAGAGTGCTTAGATAGCATCAAGCGCCACTTGGTAATACAGTGGTTATAAATGTGTGTTCAGGTACTCGGAGGAAACCGTAGAGCCAATATATGTCAAGAGCGGGATTTTTCTGTCCACGTGACGGAAATATACTCAAGGGCCCACTCGAAGAGGTTATATCCAATAGTTGTGCGACGTCTGATTTGATCACATGGATATCACTTGTCGGAACGAGTCAAGTAGCATTGTTCAGTAACGAGATTGAACACGACATGGTGATATCATTGATCAGATCTCAGGCAATGCAAGTATCGAGAGACAAAGGGAATAAGACATGATTATCCCGGTTCAAACAATGAAAGATCTTCATGGAACGCACAGGGGTCACATGGCCATCCAGGTCCCTCAGTCGATCATTGGTGCGGGAGTGTCCTGACCATGTTTGGAATGTTCCTGAACCGTGGGGTATCACGCTTAAGGGCTTGATGATGCTTAGAGAGTGTTTATAGGATCAGAAGAATCGCTGGAGAATAATAGAGAGAAAGCCGGAAGGGTTTCGGTAAGTCCAGAGGATGTCCGGAGTGGAGGTGGAAGGTGTTCCATAGCCATGGAGGTTGAATAATATGTGAATGAATGTTAAATATTGATTTAATCATTTATTCATAATTATTTAATAAAGAGAAGATCAATTTAAAAGTTCAGAGGGCTTAATGGGCCAGTTCCCGGAGGGGAAAGGCCCCAAGAGGGGGTCGCACCCCTAGGAGGTGCCAAGGAGGTTGGTCGGCGGCCCTAATGGGCCTTCCCCACGTGGGGCCCATGGTGGGGGCTGGCCGGCGGCGCCTCCCCCCACCTCCTCCTCCTTTAGTCCCATCCCGGGACTTTGAGGGAGGTAGTACCTCCCCTCCCCCTATATATAGTGGGGGTATTTGGCCAGATAAATAGACACAATATTTAATAAAGGTCTTCTCACTTTTGGGAAGACCTCCAATTGATATTCTCTCTCTCTCTCTCGTGACCATGGTCCCAAGTTCGGACTGCGCGAACGAGAGACATCTTCACCGCGGAGCGCCGTCGCGCTGCAGGATTCGGATCGAGGAGCTCTACTTCCGCAACTGCTGCTGGATCGGGGAAGCGGGAGTCATCGTCAGGCACTGGACGTGTGTAACTCCCCGCGAGGTGTCACACTTGAGGCACTCAAGTCGTTGGAGCCACAGGAGTGCAAGGACTTCATCACGACCTTGAGGTCGGCTTCGGCTCATCTACATCAACCACCCTCTCCTGGGCGTTGACAACGCTTTTCGGTCTTCAATGGTAAGTTTGCGAAAAGCCCCTCCTGTTACTGTATTACTAATAGATAGGTCCGAGCAGCATCAGGGGTTTAGGGGCGTAGGGTAAAATTTGTTGTTTTCATACGCGGAACCCCTACAAAGACAACCACTCCTCAATTAGGTCATAAATTGGAGACTCTTTCTTGATGTACTTGTTTAACAAT
This sequence comes from Avena eriantha, assembly GCA_910589775.1. Classification (NCBI taxonomy): domain Eukaryota; kingdom Viridiplantae; phylum Streptophyta; class Magnoliopsida; order Poales; family Poaceae; genus Avena; species Avena eriantha. The sequence continues at coordinate 236,018,675 of OU342745.1, forward strand.
ATTTTTTCTAAGGAAATACTCGGTTACTAGAGCAAAAGCTTTCACAACTAATTACTCATACAAATAAAAAGCTTTACTCTAACTATTTTGAATTACTCCCACTAGCATAGCATCTTAACAAATCAACTAACGAGGATAAACATTTCAAACTTCTAAAGTGGGAGACATAGGACATACTTCTCATGAGTGACTTCATAATTCTTGTCCTGACATGGGCATACCTTATAGGTACTCGAGATCATGATATACGGTCCAGCCTAGAAGAAGCCCATGACATTGCTAAGACCCCGTCAAGATTCGGGTGACCTTGGAGACTACGACTGCTTGCAGCACATGTCAAACTCAAGATAGAAGTTTAAAGGGAAAACCCTAATATGTAACCGACTCAGCCTGCTATCCCGTGACCTAGCCTATCTATCTAAAGACTAGGAGGGGCGGCGAGGAGGACAATCCGCAACCTTAGTTTCCACACCATCGCCAGATTGCATCTGTGCATCCCTGTAACTTTCGACTCCTCGATAATTCCAAGAGCAGACAAGCAAGAGTAGGGTCCTCTGCGAGGCCTGAACCTCGGTAAACCTTGCATCCCCTATGTGCTTGTTTGCTAGCCAATCGATGCCTCCAGCATTCCCCACTTCCTCGAACCTAAGTCCATCCGCGATGGGCATTGATGAGTTAACCCCTTGTCAATTGGCGTCGTCTGTGGGAATCGGGGGTGCTGATATTGCGTCTTCCTTGGCCCCATCAACCGCGATCTATGACTCCACAACAGCGGAGACTCGCCTCCTCTTCGGTGCCTTCAACTTAACCGTTGACATGCCATCCACTCGCCTGGATTTCGAGTCTGTGGGCGATGGGATCGGCTTGGCGTTCGGGAGCTTACGCTTCTAAGTTGGTCGGCTGGGCAGACTTCGCCTCCCTGACTAGCCGAAGGTTTCCGCAATTGCTCCTGCATCATGGTTTCCACCGTTGATCGACACCCTAAGTGAGCTCAATGCCCCGACATCTGTCGGGAATACGGATAGCGACAACAGTTACAAGTCCGATCTAGGTGATCTGCCAACAGAAGATGGAGCCTACAGCTCCGGATCTGAAAGCTGCAGGAGCAACAGCTTCCCCAGCCGTTACATGTGCATCGTCATCAACATGGGCGGCAACGGCGGCACTGGTGGTGGTATCCCAGTCACGAACGGTGGCCCCTCCAACAACACTCCCACTAACAACGGGCCGAAAGGACCCACCCTAGAAGAGCAGCCAAACCTCTCTGCGTATGAGCAAACCCGGGAGCGCGTGCTAATCAAGCTCCACGATGTTAAGTGGGCTAGCTGCAGGGAGGCCCTATGGGGCAATCCCCTACCACCCAACTCATCGCAAGTCATGCTGATGGGTTATCACTGGATGCTCAAGGAAGAATTCAAGCGCGAGCAACAAGTAATCACCTAGCTCGATGAGCACAGGAGGGCGACGGACGAGTCGAGCCTCCGTCGGGCTCAGGCCTCTTCCATCAGAGGATCCTCCTCCAAAGGCAATGACCATACAGCCACCAGGCGACGCTCTCGGCTGGCTCATCTCACTGATAAGGAGCAAGAAGAGGCCGTGTGGGTTCTCAACTTCCCATCTATGACGGTGGATATACGGGGCAATGTGCTCCCAAAAACATAGCAGGCAGTGGTAACAGCGGACACCATGTACCTGCTCAACAACCAGCCACCGGTTGGGGACCTGCGGTCCGCCATGCACCGATCTACGATCGCTGGCCTAGGACTGGTCGCAGCTTACCTCATCAAGGATCCAACTTCGGAGCCAAAGAAAATCAAGGCTTTGGCCAAGAGCTACTCTTCCTCCTCCTCCAGCAATGACAACCATGACCTATCACGACTACGACTACGACATGCGCGATGACATCACGCAGCACAAAGTCGACAAGATGTATGCGAGGCGCGCCCGTTCGACTAACTCAGAAGATGACAAGATAGATCTTTGTGGCATTAGCTGCTTCAGCAGAGCCATGCGGCAAAAGAAAATGCCAAAAGGGTTCAAACTCCTGTATGAGAACCCTAAATACGACGGCCTACAAGACCGAAGATCTGGTTGGAGGATCATATCTCCTTCATCAGGCTCCATGGTGGGGCCACGAGCACGGCCATGCAATGCCTCCAACTACAGCTGCAAGGCACCGTCTGTTCATGGGTCAACAACCTCCCGCGCGAATCAATTCGTAGCTAGGATGAGATGGTTTACAGCTTTGTGTGAAACTTCAAGGGCACTTACAAAAGGCATGTATCAATCAAAGAATTAAGAGGCTGCTACCAAAATACTGGCGAGTCGCTACGCTCGTACATCCAGAGGTGGTCTATCATCAAAAACTCTGCAGAAAACATCTCTGAGGACCGCGCAATCGACACATTGAATGGCGGTGTGCGCCGCAGAGAGCTCAGAGAGGAGCTGCACCACTCAAAGCCCAAAACAATCGACCACCTAATGGAAATTGCGAACAAGTGGGCCAATGGAGAGGACTCCGTGAGAACTCGCGTCCAATCGGATGACGATGACGACCTCGGTCGTAGATGCGATCGCCACGGAAAACGCCGGATGCGTGGTTACGAGGACCGCAAGGAAGTCGACATGGTCGCCGTTGCCTACATCGACAAACGTGACAACAGCAACCGCAGCATCGGATACCGTAGTGGTGGATACCACGATAGCGGGAAAACCATGCAAGTGTGGCAACGTCGCACTCGCGATGAGACACCTAGAACATCTATCCAGGACAAACTGTTCAGACCGTACAACATACACTTCTACATCGACAAGCATGATAGCAAGAAAAAATCAAGTCCCCTTCTAAAGGACTACCGTGAGTTCCTTAGGCTCCACGAAGGCCTGGCCTAGATGAATCGCGACGTTATAAACCAAGGCTATGGAGCTGCCCTAGGTGTTGTGGCTCACGGAGCGCCACCACCACCTGTAGCTGCGCCAGTCTAAAACAACGGGGGCGAGCAGCCCGCGAGTGCTAGGAAACATGGGAATGATCCAAAAAGGACGCCAATCAAATTGGGTGCAAAAATCAATCACTCTCCAAGTTAATCTGGCGATGAACTCGCCACCCTCCACCACTGAGTACCTCAGTGGGAGCGAGTCATGCATCACCTTTGACAAGCGCGACCATCCGCGTCAAGTACCTCGCCCAGGTCACTGTCCCCTGGTGCTCGAGGCACAAATTGGAGGCTTCAAGATCACTCGTGTCTTCATGGATGGTAGCAGTGGCATCAACCTCATGTTCGCAAGTACCTTGCGCGCCATGCGAACCCCCCTGTCCTGCCTGGAAACTTCATACACAACATTCCACAACATCGTCCCAAGGAAGGGCGTATATCCCTTGGGCAACATCAGCTTGGACGTCATCTTCAAAACACCAGGAAACTTCCGGCGAGAACGCATCGAATTCGAGGTGGTCGACTGGCCCTCGCAATACCACTACATCCTCGGACGTGTCGCGTTCATGAGGTTCATGGAGGTGCCACACTATGCCTACCTACAGATGAAGATGACGGGCCCCAACGGCATTATCACCATCAATGGAAGCTTCGAGAGGTCAGATAGCTGCGATGGGAAATTCAACAGAATCTCCCAGTCTTTCGGCATGCAGGAGGAACTGGCGAGGTTGAAGGAGTCGACAGACAACAGTCTACCTCCTCCGAGTAAGCCAAGATCACCTGACCTATCCTTCGACTCCTCGGTCCATACTAAGGCGGTCCGGATCCAGCCAACGGACCCGACCAAGATGGCCCTCATTGCCAACAACTTGGGTCCCATATAGGAACTCGCGCTTGTCGAATTCCTCCGTGAGCGCTGGGAAATCTTTGCCTGGTGTCCATCGGACATGCCAGGGGTTCCTAGGGAATTCGCCGAGCACTCACTCAACATAAATCCTGAAGCAAGACCAGTGAAGTAGACGATACGTCGACTATCTGAGCCAAGGGCAAAAGCGGTCGGTATGGAAGTCAATAGACTCCTCGATGCTAACTTCACACGCGAGATCAAGGAAATCACCTGGGTAGCAAACCCAGCGCTCGTTCCTAAAAAGGACACGGATATCCTGCGGATGTGCATGGACTTCACCTCCCTGAACAAACATTTCCCAAAGGACCACTTCCCATTGTTGCAGATCAATCTGATAATTGATTCCGCCGTAGGATGTGAGTGCCTCTACTTCCTCGACGCCTACTTAGGCTACCACCAGATTCTAATGAAGGAGGAGGACCAGGAGAAAACGACCTTCATCATGCCCTTTGGCGTCTTCTATTACACAACGATGCCCTTTGGGCTGAAAAACACAGAGGCCACCAATCAGCGGTGCATGCAAGCCTGCCTCAAGAACCAGCTTGGTCCCAATATTCAAGTCTATGTCGACGACATCGTCGTTAAAACTAAGGAGGAAGCCCCGTTACTCGACGATCTCCGTGAGACCTTCGATAACCTTGACCGCTACCAGATCAAGCTGAATCCGGACAAATGCGCCTTCGGCGTACCATCTGGGCAACTGCTCGGGTACCTCATCTCCGCGAGAGGGATTGAGGCCAACCCAAAGAAAATAAAGGTCATATTGGCCATGGAGAAGCCGAAGAACGTAAAAGGCGTCCAGTAGCTAGCTGGGCGAATCACGGCGCTCAGTCGATTCATCAGTCGAATGGGTGAAAAGGTGCTGCCTTTCTACCAATTCCTTCGCAAGGCTGATAAATTCGAGTGGACAAAAGAAGCACAAGAGGCATTTGAAGACCTCAAGCATCTATTATCCACTTCATCGGTGTTGGTCACGCCTCAAGAAAAGGAACCCTTGCTATTATACATATCAGCCACCAACCAGGTGGTTAGTACTATGCTCGTGGTGGAATGAGCCAAAGAAAACAAAGTCCACGGGGTACAACGCCTAGTCTACTACCTCAGTGAGGTGCTCATGCCGACAAAAACAGCGGTACCCGCATTATTAGAAGCTGGCATATGGTGTCTTCATGACATCCTGGTGACTGCGCCACTACTTCCAAGAGTGCCCCATCATTGTGGTGAACAACGCTCCACGAGGGCACATCATCAACAACCCTGACGCCACCGGACGAGTCGCGCTTTGGGGCATAGAACTGTCTCCATGAGACATCACATATGAGAAGCAAGATGCGATCAAGTCGCAAGTACTCCCACACTTCCTCGTCCACTGGATGGAGAACCAGCTTCCCGACATGCCAGATATGTCCTGTCTATGGACAATGCACTTCGACAGATCAAAACATCGAGAAGGAGCTGGCGCAGGCGTCATCCTTACATCACCACAAGGTGACAAGATGAGGTATTTCCTGCGAATGCAGTTCCACACCTCCAATAACGAAGCTGAATATGAAGCCCTGCTCCATGGGAAGCGAATGGCCAAAGCTTGTGGCGCAACGTGACTCATCATCTACGGCGACTCGAAACTGTTCGTAAATCAAACAATGAACTATTGCGACGCTCTGAGCGACAACATGATCGCCTACCGCAACCTCTATGATGCACTCGAAGGGGACTTTGATGGCTGTGAACTATGGCAAGTTGGCGGTGAAAGCAATAAGGAGGCGGATACACTCGCCAACATCAGCTCCACCTGTGCCCTAGTGCCACCTAGAGTATTCCTAGAGCAAATATGCGAATGCTCCATCAAGCCAAAGTCTCTAGATCAGAAAGCGAGCACGTCTAAGAACTTAGGGGCTACGCCACCCGATAAACTGAAGGCACTCGAGGACACGGAGCAAGAGACAGGACTCGAAGGCCCCATGGAGGTCATGATGATTGAGTCATCCTGGACACAACCATACATCACATATCTGCTCAGCACAAGGTTGCCAGATGACCTGACAGATGTGCGTCATATAGCATGGTGAACTGTACAAACGCAGCATCACAGGAGTCCTTCAACGATGCGTCTTCAACAGAGACAGAAGATCCATCCTCCTCGAGATACACGAAGGCACTTGCGGCCATCACGCCAGTAGTCGCGCCCTCATCGCCAAAGCTCTACGAGCTGGATTCTACTGGCCAACGACAATGCATGATGTCTACGCACGCTTCTATTCTTGTAGACAGTGTTGGGCCTCCAAGTGTAGAGGTTTGTAGAACAGCAGCAAGTTTCCCTTAAGTGGATCACCTAAGGTTTATCAAACTCAGGGAGGAAGTGGTCAAAGGTATCCCTCTCAAGCAACCCTGCGATCAAGATACAAGAAGTCCCCTGTGTCCCCAACACACCCAATACACTTGTCAGGTGTATAGGTGCACTAGTTCGGCAAAGACATAGTGAAATACAAGTAATATGGATGATTATAAGTGGTAATTGCAATCTGAAATAAGAGTGGAAGCAAGCAAACATGTAATAGGACTAATTGTAAATGGTGTTTCAATGCTTACAAACAAGTCTTAGGGATCATACTTTCACTAGTGGACACTCTCGTATAAATATCTTCTCTTCATTATGCTACCCTGAACTACTCGTCGGTTGGACAATGTTGGGCTATAACAGCACACCTTAAAGTTCGCATTACCCATCTAGATAACCCCTCACTATCACCTTGAGCGCTAGATGGTTCCAACAAACACCACAATCTCATAGAGACATCCAACTCAAATTATACTCATGATAAGTATTTTTGTAATCTTACCCTAAGTGCCACACGGTGTGCACACTGTCAACTTCACACACGTGGGGATAAGAAGAGATTAATTAAAGCACTTGAGTAGCAGAATAGATCTACTTATTCAACTAGATTACAAAGCTCATGATCTCAATAAGATCACGCAGAGAGAGAGAGATGAACACATAGCTACTGGTAGTGCCCTTAGCCTCGAGAGAGAACTAATCCCTCTTCATCATGGGAGTCAGCAACGACACTGGAGATGGTGGTGGAGTCCATGGAGATGGCTCTGGGGGCACTTCACCGTCCTGGCAGGGTGCCGAAACAGAGACTTTTGTCCCCCAAATCTCCTCTTTGGTGGCGGTGGTGCTGTGGAACTTTTCGTGGAATTCTGATCTTCTCGTACTTAGGGTTTTCGTCTCGGAGGGCTTAGGTAGGCGAAAGGAGAGGTCGAGGCGGAAACGGAGGCGGCCACACCACTCCCGGTGCGGCCTGGCCTAGCCCACGCCACCAGGTGGTGTGTGCCCCTCGTGGCCCCTCTCTGTCTTGTCTTCTGGCTTCGTGAGTCTTCTGCTAAAATAGGAGTTTTTTTCTTTTGTCCCGTCCAATTCCGAGAATATTTTCCTTACTATATTTTCTGAAACCAAAAACAACAGAAAATAGGCAACTGGCACTATGGCATCTTGTTAATAGGTTAGTTCTAGAAAATGTATAAAAATACCTCAAAGTGTAAACAAAACATAAGAAAGTTGATACAAAACAAGCAGGGGCATCAAAAATTATAGATATGTTTACAACGTATCAATGCGCGATGCTAAGTACATCGTCTAGTGATTCAACTCTTGCCAACGATTCACGGATAAGCCGCATGCACCTGGCGCAGAACTCAGACCGCACGCACCTAGCGCAGAACTCATGCCAATACCTGTGGCCCGGCCCTTCACGCAATGGGGACTCGACATGGTCGGCAAGCTGCAAAAATCTTCACCTAGAGGGTGCCACCGCTGTCAAATTCTTCGAGTCCATTGTCTTCCGGTTTGGGGTGCCACATAGCATCATCACAGACAACGGAACAAACTTCACCTCGAAGGAGTTCCAGGAATTTTGCGAAAACCTTGGAATCAACATCAACTATGCCTCGGTGGCACACCCCCAGACTGACGGTCAAGTTGAAAAGGCCAACGGCCTTGATTGCGGTGGCACCAAGAAAAGACTACTCAGGCCACTCGAAAGAGTTGTTGGGTGTTGTCCCAAGGAACTATAGTCAGTACTATGGAGCATGTGCACCACTCCAAATAGCGCCATAGGCTATACTCCATTATTCATAGTACACGGTGCCGAGGTAGTACTACCCACAGAAATACGCTACAAAGCCCCACGGATCGTGGCATACAGTGAAGCGGAATCAACTCTTGCACTCGAAGACCCTGTTGACCTCCTCGACGAAGCACGCGAGATAGCAGTGGAGCGATCAATGATCTACCAGCAAAACCTCCGCAACTACCAACGAAGAAGGCTATGCCCAAGGTCCTTCGTCAAAGGAGACCTGGTCCTGCGACTGAAGCAGCAAGGGCATCTCAAGCTCGAGTCTCCTTGGGAGGGACCTTATGTGATTACCGAAGTAATCCCAGGAGGCGCCTACCGCCTTAAAGACGTAGAAAGTGGAGTCGCATAGTCCAACCGCTGGAACCTCGCGCAACTGCGTTGCTTCTACCCTTAGATGTTTTTACTTTACAAATAAGGCTATTCAGCCAAGCTACTTAGCCACACATTATATCCAATGATATTCTACGAATAAATAAATCTAAGTGCCTCCAACTTTGTGTTTCTATTTTTACTTGCAATTACATCACTCGGTGGTTGCGCCCCCCCTTTTCATCTTGTTACACGAATAACGCAGTAGACTGAGTAGCTGACATACCCTTGGTAAAAACAACCCAGCAGCGCACCTGATAGGTTGACAACGTGCTGAGATAAATATATGTTAAGCTAACGAAAAGGAACTGCAGAGTACAAGCTACTCGAAAAATATACAAGCTAGCAAGATTTTACATATAAACGGGTAATAAATACACCCAACTCACTTATACGAACTTTACAACACCTATACATCGTTTTTCAGGTTCTAAATTATGCTACTATCATAAAAGGAGAACATTGGTACGTTCTTCGAACAATTCGATGATATCTTTGGCCGGTTGATCAACCGCCTAATAATGTGGCACCATGTTCCACGCCATCCCTTCTAGCAGGGGCGGCGGTCCAGCAGCAACAGCTGTGAGATCCAGATCAGGTCGATGCAGACGAACAAGTGCTCGTGCGGCCTTGGCACCCGCGACTAACTGCTGACAGACGCACTCGCGAACTCCGCTGGCATCCTGGAACTTCTTCCGTAAAGTGAACAAGCTTGAAGGTACCACGTCCATTGGAAACATTGCCCGGAAAATGTGCTTCAGGCATGACTGTGCCTTCTTCATGTACAGTAGCACCTGCGACACACGATCCTGTAGCGTCGCCAATGCGACTGCGCGATCCCGGTCAACCCAAAAGTACCGGCTAGCTTCCAGTTGCTCCTGGGTCAAGTTGTTTAGCTGAATGGTGACTCGGTCCCTCTCCTCCTGAGGATGGCGAGCACTAACAACTATAAAGGGAAGCAAAAGAATAAGAGTATCTTGCCGCCGCGAGTGACTAGAAAAGGAGAAGAAGCTAGGTGAACTAACATTCCAATTGCTCGTTTAGTTGAGCCACCTCGCCAACAAGATATTTCTCCTGTTCACTAGTCTTTTTAGCTTTCGACTTCAACACATCAGCACTATCAAGGATAATGGGAATTTCTCGCTCCAAGTGCTTTACACGATCACACAATCGAGACAGCAGCGACAACTCCTCCACCTTTGAACATGGTTGCGCCACGGGTTCATCTGTGGGAGGTGCGTTAGATGGACCAGTCGAAGGACCCTATCCAGACAGAGGAAGAAATAGATAAGACCAATCACTCAAAACAATGCCAATATAATAAAAACATCGAGTTCAGCAAATTTGCAAAGGGAGCACCCCAAAAGACACGATGAAAATCAAAAGACGTCTGGAGAAGCTAAAATATTACACAAGATTAATAAAGGGATATCCTATATCTACGCATGAGCACTCGGGGGCTTCATCGAGTATGTGGCAATCTCTGATGCCACTGCCTTCTCGGCTGCAGCTTCTTACGCTGTGGTTTTCACCATCTTTAGCCACCTCAGCTCCGTCGAATACTTGGCAAGTGTCTCAATGAGCTGAGGCCCATATTTATGACAAGCAGTGGAAAAGGGAGCAAAAACTACCTGCTAGCCATCCGCAGTGACCGGCATCACCGAGAAGACTCTGTTGGGGTTCACATCAACACCATGAGCTTGCACCATCGCGAGTCCCATGGTCGCTCCAAACCCCCTCTGAGCATTCTGGAAGTCCATGGGCACACCTCCAGTGAAGGATTCCACCAAGCCATCAAGATTCTCGATTAGCATGGCCTTGAGGATCATCTCCTCTCGAGGACGCCCAAGTACACCCTTGGCCTTCTCGAGTGAATCCTTGATAGAGACGTTGCGGTCTTCAACTGCAGCCACCCCCACCGGCCAAGGCATATGGGCGAGCTAGAGCTTGGGCATCGAAGTCCATGCTAGCAGCATCTGCAGAAGATACATATGAGCACAACAATATGCAGGAAAAGTACATCACAAGAAAAATGACACAGAACGTACCTGAAAGTGCTTTAGCAACAGAGAAAAGCTATTCTACGAACACTTTCTCTCTATCAGCTGTGATAGAACGCAAGTCTTCCTCGCGCTTCTTTGACTCCTCAAGAGCTTGGAGCGCCTCGTCACGCTTCTTCTTCACGGCGGCAAGACCCTTTTCGAGGGTGCTGACACTACGGAGGTGCTCATTGTTTTCACCTACAGAGAACAATAGCAAGCACTTATTGGTGATTTTCTATAGCAGTAGCACAGATATACAAAACGCAAGCTCACCCTCAAATGCGTGATGCTGGGTCTCTAGCAAGGCATGCTGACGTCCCATCAACGTAATTTGTTCGGCGAGGCGAATAGATTCCTTCATGACAAGCTGGAAGAACATATGCATCAACATCAATTTAAATTCGACTGACATAGTCAAGAGAATTTACATGCTCCTCCAGAGACTCCAAAGGTTCCTTCTTCATAGGCGTCCGGGCCACCATATGGTGCCCGCCAGCATGGGGGAACTCGAAGAGCTGGCACCAGAGTTGGCCGCCACCTAGGGAGAATGCGACTGCTCCGCCACATCTTTTTGTTTGGGGTCCGTTACTCCAGACTCCTTCATGAAGCGGCAGTCATCGGACGACGATGATGCGGTTTTACTGCAACATAAGCATACAAACACAACCTCAAAGAAAGAGATTTCAGGACACAAAGACAAATCAGCAGAAACACAAAACTTACCAGTCGAAGTCATCAAGGTCGAAGAAGTCATCAGACACCTCCTTCGGTGTCCTCAGCTTCTTCCATGGAGGAGGAGCCACAGTGCTCACAGTCACAGAGGGAATTGGCTCCTCTACCGTAGTCGAGGGACCCTTCGGCATCGTCGGTGAGGATGCATCTGAATCCTCACTTCGGGAGCGCTTGCGAGTCCCGTTCCCACTGGACTCGGGGGCTTCTTGCTCTTCCTCAATAGGGACGGTGGAGCCTAACTCATCCTCCTATTCCTCTTAGCGAGGGATCACTCCCTCTAGCTGGGGAGGCAACACAGTAGTCACCTTCCGGTCCTGGAAAAGGAAGCAACGTCAATATAAATGAAAACCTAGCAGGCAATCGAAAAATAAGAAGAGATAACAAGAAGGCCACCTTAGGCAGAGGGTGACTCGTGCAGAATCGAGGCACAGCTGAGTCACCAGGGAGTTTCTCCTTGGCTGTGTACTTGGTTAGTAGTCGAAACCTCTTGTCTACTTCACCCGAGGAAATATTCTCTCGATAAATGTGAGTGACATCATCAATGCCAGTCCAACAGCACATTGGATGCGCCCTAGCCTACAGCGGCTGCACTCGACGATGCATCCAGGTGCAAATGAGGTCTTCACCGCCTACTTCCTTCCCCATATGGAGCTCAAGGTCATAGACGCACTTGTATAGAGCCTCAGTTTCCACTGCTTCGTCGGGCATCACCGTGTTCTTACACGACCTCCTCCTCTTGCATTCTGCCTTCAAGTCAAAAGGAGCGAGCCCGAAGTTTTCTTCATCGACCTTCTGGTCATGGATATAGAACTACTTCTCCCTCCACCCTTGGACAGATGCATTGATGTTGATGGAGAAATATTTGACGTTGGGGACTACATGGATCCTGCAGCCTCCTATGTCGTAGACTACCGACCTAGAGCCCAACTGGTGCTTAAGTTTGAAGAGTTTTTTGAAAAGGCAAAAGTGTGGCTCAATTCCGAGCCAGCACTCACAAAGGGTGATGTAGCAAGCAATATGAAGGATGGAATTAGGGGTCAACTGATGGAGATGAATCCCATAAAAGCAGAGTAACCCTCTCACAAACTTGTGGATGGGGAGAGAAAGCCCGCGAATGATAAACACGAGGAACATCACCTAAAATCCGGCGGGGGATTAGGGATTACCATATGACCAGGAATCCGGCAATCATCCTCGGTGGCTGGGATAACGCCATCTTGGCGCAAGGTGAAGAGCTCCATCTCCTTGATGGAGGTTTGCCGCCACGACCATTCGTGACGCACGTGCCCGCGCCCTTCTTCTTGGCAGTAGCAGTAGCAGTGTTGGCTCCCTGCGGTGACATAGCATACCACTGCATGATGTAGTACACTATAGTCGTTGACATAACACCAATGAAACATTGTTCACTAGTATTACATCCCTCAGAGTGGTACAACAGAAACACAGTAGATCCAAGACATGACTATAGATTACAACTCGACTCTTTACAAAAGATCCAGAGAACACTCTAGGTTAAAGAGAGAGAAAGAAACTTCTTACAAAGAAGAACCAGAAATAATAACTCAGAACTATCTAGCTAATAAGACTAGCATCTAAAGTATCTGGCTTGCAATTGCTGCTAGTGCAATGCTCTACAGAAGTAGGTTTTATGGCTAGAGAATCTATTCGTAGCTAATCTGGAACTTCGTATTTACTTCAGTTAATGTATATGTTGACTTCATTGACTTTATGGAAGAACTTGAGCTGTCAATGATGGTTTTTTGAGCATAAGTTGGTCTTGATGTCATCTTCAATGGCTTAGAACCTAGCAAGGGTTAAGAAGGTATGGTTGAGTACGAGCGTACTTAGCAAGTTCACTAAAAAGGAGTGTATGATGCACTATCTCAACCGCCATAGACCAAAGGTCGTAGGCAATGCAGGTTTTCACAAACATTTCTTCAAAGGTTGCTTTTATTCTGAAAACTATGTCCGACAGCCTTCACAGGTTGACCAGAACTTTCATGGAGTTCCTTTCCTACCACGTTCGTAGCTCCTTTCCGGAACAGGGAGTAACATGTCATAGTTCTTACACTCTACAGAGGTGCGTTACTTTACCCATAAGAGACCAAATCGTTGTTACACAACCGGGCAGCTTATTCCCATCCACAGTTCCATGATGTGGGGCCCAGTAGATGATCCAAGCCAATCACTTCCCCTTCGTTACCCCGCATGTCCCCTTGGTGTACGCTATGCCCACATCTTAAATTATGGCAATGGTTGGTACATACCGTTCAGATGTCAGAACTATCATGGAATGTTGAGGGTTCCCACCCATATGCTGCATATCCTCTACGAATTACCAATTAATGCATGCTACGAGGATAACAGCCACGACCTGTGCATCCGGATACATGCGAGAGGAAGAAGATACAGCTGACTTCTTTGTCCCATTCCAAATCTCATGGTTAACGCGTATTATACGGTGCTAGAATCACTAGCGACATTGGTGAATTAAGTCCTAGATATTATCTTCCTTTACCACTGGAACTGTATCAATGGATTATTACCATTTGGTAAATAATCCAGAATCATATTATTATGAAAATAGTGTTTTCTAACCTTATTGAAATGCAGGTGATGACAACATTTGAGTTACAAGCATTTGATAGAAAATAATCAAAGGACATGAGCAAGTTCTGAACTTGCCTTTTGTGATTGCAAGATTATACACTCACGGTCTTCGAGACAATACAAGATCCAAATTATGTAAATAGCATCATTGGTCTGGTGAGGACTAATGTTCAAAGAAGCAAGATGCAATTATGCATAAGTAATGTAATGCAAGTTGATAAACGCGAACCCCCGGACTAATCGTATTTGATCTAGGATTCGAAAACTAGGGATGGTTTCTTTAGAATGTGTTTCACTTTTATATTAGCTTCACACATGTGCTTCTTATTAAGGCTTGTGAGAGTGTGTTTGAAACAATATGTAAATACAACAAGTAGCATGTAATACTAAACCATTTAAATGTGGACTGGCACATAAGAACTACTTGAATGGGATTATTAGTTCATTAGAGTTTTCATAGATTTATTGTAAGGATTACATTTAATATTTCTTAAAAGGATAACCTTTGAGGAAAAAATAACTTTGCAAAGTAAAAGCATTTAATCTTAAAGTTAACATTTTTGGGGTTCCTTTCAAATTATAGTTACTAAAAAGAAAAGAATCACTAGATTTGAATGATCCTAACACTTGTAGTGGAGACTTATATGTATTGAATACAACATGACATTATATGTTGTTTATTTTATAATGCTTCCTAAAGATGAAATTATTGTGCTTGTTAGGGTAGTGTTTTTTAATACTATAAGTGAATAGAATCACTTACCTATTTTAGAAGTAATGCTTATATTTTATAGACATGGGACAAAGCATTACTTTAATTAATTAATACTTTATTTAGATTTTTCAGTGAATTCCCAAATTGGTTAAAGAACTGGATAAATATTACCTAGATGATTTTATAAATAAATAAAGTTCTCCTAAAAAACCATACACTATTTTTCATGATTTTATACTTGATGAAATCTTTTTAGGAACAAAATATGATTATTTTGGATGACAACTTTAGGAACTATACTTTGAAATGGTTGGAACCATATTGGGTTTCATATAAACACTAATTGAGCTTATTCTTATACTTTTAGATTTTAATTAAATAATGATAAAGGTAAAGTAAAGATTCTTGTATTTTTAATGCATTAAGATATAAGAAAATAGTTTTAATCAAGACTTATTAAACGTTTACCATTATTTGACTTTAAAATTGAAATAGGATATTTTTAATGTGTAGAATTTATTTTTGTGATTATTTTGGTATATTATAAGTATTTTTATGATTTATATTTAATCAGATATGATTTTTATAAATTTTATTACTTTACAAATACTAAATAAATGATAAATACTTAGTTAAGAACAAAAAATGTACAAAATAAGTTTATAAATTTATATTTGCTTTTCTAATAATTTTGATATATTATACTTATTTTTTATGAATTTTAAATAATAGAATATATTTATTTAAGATTTATCCCTAATAGGTTATTTACTAATAATTATTATTATCTTATTTAAGTTGGAAAATAAAATATGATAATAGGTTTATATTATATATTTTATTTTTTGTGAATATTTTGATATATTATATAAATTTTTCTGAATAATAAAATAAAATATATTAATTTAACAAGATTTATTCATTTTCTGGATTTATTTAAATAACTAATAAATGATTTTCTGCGCTAGTGCTGACATCAGCACTCAACTGGATCCTTTTTACACCACACCTAATTCTAGCCAGGGTCACTGACCTGTGGGACCACTGCCACGTCATTTCCAGAAACTTAAAACAATACATAAAAACGCTAATATGACATCAGCTTGATGTCATGTTGACATCACCTTGTCCTAGGTCATGGATCGATCTATCAATCGGCTACGCGCGAGCAAATGGGAGTGGCTGTGTTGGACAAAGGAGCACTAGGCGAGTCGAACCATGGTTGCACCACCAGAAAATGGTCACCGGAGTTGCTCCGGTGACGACCAACTACGGCGACCGATGACGATTCACGGTGGCAGAGCAGACCAGAGCAAGAGGGAAAGATTGAAGAGGTGCCTGAGCACCGTTGGCTCACCTGGATGCTAGTGGTAGGGTCAACTAGGCGTGGGGAGGACCGGTGACGGTGAATCACCAGTAATGGCCATGGTGGCTGACGATACTTCGGGCTCGATTCCGTGCCACTCGTGGCGCGCCTGCTTGTGAGACTTGTCGGAGATGAATGAGGAAGACAAGGTGGACTCAATGGTAGCCTCAGCTTTGCTTGGAGCTGTTGGGAACGGTCGAGAACAACGAAGACAGAGGCTAGGGTTTTGGTGAGAAATGGGGATTTGTGCTAGAGGGCGAGAGAGGAGATAAGACTGGTATGAGAAGATAGAGGACGACACAGCCAATCTTATCAACAAGGTCTGGGGCATCGGCAAGCATCGCGGCGGTCCAATTCTGCTGACAACGATGATTGGCATCGAGCGATGACGCTCGTTCCAGAGAGCTGCTTGTGACATCGAGGAAGACGACGACGACGAAGCAGTACCTGGGCTTGGGCCAGTGCTAGGTTGTTGCAGAGTGAGTGGGTTATTACTTCTACCGCTCGCGAGTGACGGTTAAGCGAGGAATAAATGGGCCGTGGGACGGTTCTGTTGACAGTTGTTTTTCCTATTCTAATTCGGTTTTTATTTCCTGTTTTAGTATATCTTTCTCAATTTGAATTTCATCAAGGATTTAAATATCCATAAAATTTGTAGGTCAAGAAGATTATTGTACAAAGCAAGTATGACCATCTTCTCCTCATTTCTTGTTGTGTAATACAATATTCATAATTATTTGAAGGGTTCTTTTATTTAGTAAAGTAAATATAAATTAGGGTTTTAGATATTTACTTTTTACAACAACATCTTACAATATGATTTTTATTTCCACTTAATGAATGTAATGATGATGGTTTGAAACGATTAATGATGTATATAAAATCCCATTCAAACTTAGTTTCATATAGGAATTGATATATATCCCTATTAATGCTTTAAACCTTGTGATTCATATTATGGTGATTTAAATCCCATGGTTTTCAAGGTTTGGTGTTTCATTCTTCTAAAAACTACTTGGTGTTTAGCATTTTTACCATAGCACAATCTTGGTTAGATCATTATAAATCAATAGCAATCATTGGTTGAGAATGCCAATGTTTATTCAAATATAGGTATTATGGGTTCTGAGAGGATTTAATAACTCATATTCAATTATGGATATGGATGAATATTAAGGCTAAAACATTGCCATCATGTTTTGTGACCATAGTAATATCTCAACTTAGAGTGAGCTCTAACGATTACTTCTTAATGTGGTCTCGATGGTTCATGGGTCTAGGTTTCTATTAGGATCTAAGATAACAAAAAATACAAGACTTTCATCCATAAACACTCATCTGATTCTCTAATTATCTCTTGGAAGCTTTATTTGTCCAAGATATATTACTCAATGGTTATCTAGGAATAGGAAATGGTTCCACTATCAATCTGATTCTAGGGTTTTGGACAAAGAGGTAGACATGGCCTTGTCAGGGTTTTATATGATCTTGGTCAAGGCTTCTAAAGAATCCTTACCTTAATAACTCACCAAGGTTATCTTTAGATAAGGAATTCCTTCCCTAAGTATACTCTATATATCTCTCTTATCTTATTCACAAAGATCACATCTTCCTGAATAAGTCAATCATCTGACTGCACCATATCCATCATCATATGATGACATGGTCATTCCACTTAAACAATACTCATCCTCCATTATTACTCTAGTATGAACTTACATTTCTTAACTACCTCCAATGAATCCATCAATGTAGCTATTTCTAAATCCATCCATTAACTCCTTTAAATCCATCTTGCAACTACTTCCATGGCTTGCAAGATTATAGTTCTCTCTATATTACATGTGATATTAATCCTCTAGAATAGGCTATGGTACAACTCCCATAATACAAGTTTGTTCTTGTATTAGCTTGGTTAAACTACTATGCCTTCAACTACCCCATACAACTTCTCTTATATGCTTCATCAAACTATAGCTTAACTTCTCATAATCAAGCTAGATGATTCAGCTTACTAAGGTTTTGCCTAATTTGGCATACTCACAGCTCTTCTTCATCAGCTGGTCATCTATTCTCAAATGACTTGAGAATAATGACCACCAACCTTTGATCAAGCAAAGCTTAGGCTTCTAATTGTCTGATCAAGATCTTTATTCAATTAAGTAATATGCTTGTAGTAGTCTCTCTATAGGATTTATCTTGTTAAGGAAACTTACTTGATATATATATATATATCTACTTGGCTTAAAAGGATTATCATTGGATACTCTAATTCTACTAGCTTTCTCACAGCTCCATGATCACTAGCTTAACTCTTGGGTTTAGATATTTTCTCTAGTTAACTCAGGAGTGAGTTAACTCCTCCAACATCAAATGGTTTGATCACCACTAAATATCTCATTCCATTGATGATGGCACACTCTACCATATCTAGTTCCTTCTTCTTATTAATTTACTTAAGGTCTTTGGAAGGTTATTATAATAGGTCAAAGGTAAGAATCAATAAGTGCTAGGTCAAGAATTGATCACTCAACATTGAAGATCAATAGACACTAGGACTTGGATAAATAGGAATGTCATCTCTTAATATGATATTAAGGGTATGTGTTGGATGGTCTAGGCTTGACTTCCCTTTCTACTCTATTTGTGATAAGAGTTAATGTTTAAGAACTACCATGATACCCATGGTAGGAATAACTATGGCAAGCAAGTGTATCAAGATTTAGTTATAGAGTTTCTTTACTTAAGTTATATACTTAACTTGGTATTCAGGGTTTGTTGTAGATAATACCATGATATAAGCTTTAGAAGATTAAGAATTCATCCTTGAGTTGTTGTACGGAATACCATGTAATGATCTCTAGAAGATCGAGTACTCCTTATTAAGCAGTGTGTTGTGACTTAATTTTATTACATTTGATTTACCCTTAGATCATATTATATCACACAAAGGTAAGGTTTTAGAAAAGGTCATATTGAAACTTATCATGGTCAACTCGATGATCTACTTCAGTTCCACCAAGTTAAGAGAAGCTTCAATCACTTTGACAAGTTTTATTTAAAAGTGCAAAATTATCCATATTTTCCATGCATAAATGCAATGCACACACCTGAGCTCAGCTTATTTCTAAGATCTAATGCTGGGATGTTACACGCCCGTAGCGGCGGCGCCCTTCGTCTTGGCCGCAATAGTGGCAGCCGCAGATCCAGCGGCTGAAGCACCCTTCTTTTTCCCCATCCTGCGCTTGTGGTGGGAGCGTAGAAAGTAGCTGGGAAAAGTTTGGAGGCCGTCCAATGCAGCAAGGAGGTGCAAGCAATGGAACAGCGAGGAGCAGCAATTGAGGCAGAGCGCAAGGAAGAAGATGAGTTGTGGGGAAAATTACCACACGACAATCCCTACTTAACCGCACCGCAGATGCAATCCAACGGTCCAAAGTGCACCAACCAGATGCGTGGCGCAAATAGAAATAGACGCGTGGTAGTGCAAACAGCGAATCGTCGCTCCACTCCTCCCATTACGTGTGAGAATCAAGGAAACATAGTTAAAATCGAAGATTACGCACACCTGGTCAAATCTAAGTCAAAAATGGGGCCCCACTTTCTTCACGTCCTGTTAAAACCGCTCACGCGGGCAAATGAGGTCATCTCATCGTCCACACTGATCTCATTAACTCCAATAGGAGCATCTTCCGACTAATCTAGTCCTCACTTGAGTCTTCGACTCGACCAAGCACTCGGGGGCTACTCCTAACAGGAGCGCTGGTGGGGCACCCGATAAACTTCATAGACTTAAAAATATTTTGGCAATGTAATTGCGCCTGAACCCTTCACTCGAATCAACGATCCAACTGTGGACTCGGGGTTACTCCCATAGGGAGTGCTAGAAGCATATTCGACTGAAACAAGCAAAAGATGACAGCAGTCGAAAACACTCGTAGTCCCCACTCGAGTCTATGACTCGAATAGGCACTCGGGGGCTACTCCCATAGCGAGAGCTGGCCGCGCACCCTATGATTTTTTTCTTTTAAATAAACGCGTGTTGACTGTGTCCACACTCGAAAGCATTAGTGTCTCCGCCTCATATCTTCCCTGCAAAGATACTGTGTCTCCTATGTCACCTGAATCATCTCCGTGATGACAAAATTTGGATGACACGCTTGCAGCATGAAGATAAGACCTGAGGAAGGCCTAGCAATGCACCCACTACACGCTACCAGAAATAATCCGTGCTTGCAGGTACGATGAAATAAGCCTTGACGGACGCGTCGAGTGCTCACACTTATACACTAGGATTCGATTCGCTAAGACCTCCGCGGCACGAGTCAAATTACGCGAGCACTTTTCTGAATTCGAGTCTGAGGACTCATGTTTGAGTAGATTGCGTTGTTTTGCCCTAAGGCAGTTAACTGATCCCGATACATCGGATGAATCAGGCACGTATATCAACAATCCATATGACACAAATTAGAGTACTCAAGAACATGCTCAACTAAAGCATTCGAAGGTTTCATAAGTCTCCACTCGAATTTGCGATTCGACCAGACACTCGGGGGCTACTGACATGGGCATACGTTACAGGTACTCGAGATCAGCATATATGTCTAGCCTAGAAGAAGCCCACGACGTTGCTAAGGCATAGTCAAGATTCCGGTGACCTTGGAGACTTCGACTGCTTGTAGCACACGGAAAACTCAAGATCGAAGTTTAAAGGGAAAACCCTAATATGTAACCGACTCGGCCTGCTATCCCGAGACCTAGCCTATCTATATAAAGGCTAGGAGGGGCGGCGAGGAGGACATTCTGCAACCTTAGTTTCCACACCATCGCCAGGTTGCATCTATGCACCCTTGTAACTTTCGAATCCTCGATAATTCCAAGAGTAGACAAGCAGGAGTAGGGTCCTCCGCAAGGCTTGAACCTGCATAAACCTTGCGTCCCCTATGTAATTGTTTGCTAGCCAATCGATGCCTCCAGCGCTCCCCACTTCCTCGAATCTAAGTCCATTTGCGATGGGCATTGATGAGTTAACCCCTCATCACGTCCTTATGGGGACATGTTCCTTCCAAACTCAAATCAAATCACTCTCATAATAATACTAAATCAAGGAGACAATAGGCAAATCCACTTTCACAAAAAATGATAGAAGGAAAAATATTTTTGTTGAGGATGGGGATTAAAGAATATAAAAAAGAAAGCTTGTGACCAAGCAAGAAATGAAGAAAATAAAAACAAACAAATGAAAATCAAAATAAAACAAAAACAAAAGGCGAAAGAAAAAACGAAGTGTTGGAACAAACAAATAGGAGCGTTTCAAAGCTCACACGGAGTTGGAGTACAACCTCATTATTACACAAATATAATTGCTGGAGGACACATCCCCAAGCTTAGGCTTTTGCAAGCCCTTTTGTTGCTCATTGTGGTGGTGGTGGATATTCTCCCAAGTTCATTGGCTGCACCAATTGGTGAACTTGGTCGGGAGGTTGTTGGTAGCATCTCAAAGGTTGATGGAGAGGTTGCTCATGTTCTGAATGCTTCCTTCAAGAGAATAGATCTTCATAGGTGGTGTACTAGTTTGGTGGCTTTTGCACTTGTTCGGGTCCTTCTTTTTCTAATTCTTCATCTTCTCCTTCTTCACCCACGGGTTCTTCTTGTTGGGGTTGACTTGCTTCAACCTGCGTGTCAAAACACAAACGATCGTCCTCGATAGAGAACAAACCATTAGTCAAAGGATATGGGATAACGTGATCGGCTCAAGTATATCAATAAAGTATCTACCATCTGATTTAGAAGCCATACCACAAGCTTTGGGAGTAGTGGAACCGAGATGACAAACACCTTCCAGCGGTTGGAGTGCTCGAGCAAGAACAGTGACAACTCCTCCACATATGGGACCATGGGATTGAAGATCTTGATGATTAAGATAAAATACGAGAAGGGCGCCAAAATTTGGCGTCAAGTTACAGTTTGGAATAGCAACTTTTGCAAGGATTATCATGTCCTCTTCATTATATCTGGTAAACTCACCACGTGCCTACAAAGTATTAGCAATAACATAGAACAAATAACGAACAACAGGATGATCATTTTGATTTCCCTTGGGTATCTTTCCATGGATTCACATGTAATTAAAGTACTCCAAGGGTGTAGGATTAAGAAGGAAGCTAGTGGAGCGTATGTTGGTTGTGTTGTTAGCAAGCCCAAAATAATGAGCTCATCGGTCGAGTGTCAAGTTATACTCATGGTGCATGAGGCAGAAGGTAATAAGATCACCTCCCGGGCCATGTTCCTCTAAGAATTACTATGGATTCACCATGTGCGTCAAGGTACTGCGGAACTCAAGTGTCAAGCGATGATATGTGGCGGTGTCCTAAAATACAAAGTGATGCAAACCAATGTTGTTGCAAAGAAAATCAAAATCATGATGGATGCTCTGTTGGTTAAGGATATAAGGACATGACCACTTGGTGGACTTGATTTCTCCGTTCTTGAGACGGTTGAAACGGGTGAGTTGGAACTTCTTGGTGAAATCGATACCAAATGACTTGAGGGTTAGCACATCAACGGGTGGTTCGGCTTATTCCATAGCCACTTCACGAGTATGGCTCCTTGTGTTCATCTAAAAATAAAATTAAAGCTAATTTGAATTTGTTCCAATAGAAACATAGCAAAAGCAATCCTTTACACTTCTTATAAACTAATATCCTCTAAAAATAAAACTAAGCATGATCATAAACAAGGGTAGCTCAAGAACAAGACCTAAGTCTAGATTGATCATGGTGAAAGATTGAGCAAGGTTTTGATGCAAATAAGCTGGGGATCAAAGGAGAAACATACCTTAGATCGATTGGGTGCGAGGAATCGAAGAAAGAATGAGCAGAATTAAAGATCTGATGTAGGTAGTTTGGAGTTTGGAGGAAGAAGAAAGAGGGATTGTGATTTTAGGTTTAGGTTTACCTCCTTCGTAGGGTTAAAATTGTGGTTGAGTAGGTGGTACGGCTGGAGCCTGCCCGTACCGAGTATATTACCTTGGGGTCGATGTTCCCCTCAGGCGGTGCACTCGGTACGGGAACACGGTACAGTCACTCGTGCCCGTACTGCAGGTTGTTAAAGGCTCAGATCATTTTCTTCAAAATTGATATTTTCTCGGGGTACGGTATGGGCGGATGGTATGGTGGCCTCCGATCGTACTGGTGGTTGTTAAATTCTTTGTACCATGTGGCAAAAATCAAAGATTGCATCCTTTTGTGTCGAGATGTGGTATGTGTGGACGGTACGGCCTGGTCCAGCCATACTGGTGGTCGTTAAACATACTATAAGCTTCAAAAACTTGAGAATTTAAGTTAGGATCTTTACATGCCTTTGCACATCAAAGCCACAAAAGAATGACAACAAATAAACTTCATAAAACTGCAGTACCTTATGACCATGTGTTAGTGAATATCATAGAGTGATGATTACCTTAATTTTTTGTCCTCTCTTCAAAGGACCGTCTTAAACACTCTTTATTAAGAACAAACAAAAACACTAACACAAGATAAAAAAAACTTTATTTCACATGGGTTACCTCCCATGAAGCGCTTCAAGTTAAGGTCAACTTAACCAAGATGGTGATTATTTAGGCTTCATGAGTCGAACACCCACTCCAAGTGATTAGCTTTTAAAGTGATTACACCATCATCATTATGCTTGGCCTTATTCTTCATAGGGAAGTGGACTAAAAAAGGATCTCTAGTCGGTAGTCCTATTCTCACATTCCCTTCATGTAAAGTATTCAATGCTTTAATGGTTTTTAGAAATGGCCTACCTAGAATTATAGGTGCTATAGGATCTTCAGGCATGTCCAATATAACAAGATCCATAAGAGAAGGACATCCATTAATTTCAACAACTATGTTTTCTTTTATCCAACGGCTTGTTTATAAGTTGAAACAGCAAGATGGAGTCTCATTTCAGTAGTTTTGAATGCCCCTAAGTTTAGTTTATCAAATAGACTCTTAGAAATAGTTGAAACGCTTACACCGAGATCACAAATAGCTTCTATTTCATTAATTCCTATTTTAATTTTAATAGTGGGCTCAAAATATCATCTAGCTTAGATGGAAGCTTATCAGCTAGCTTCTTATATTCCATCTCTAACTCACGAACCTTAGAGGCTACTTATTTTATAAATTGTTAGTATGTAGCATCGTTACCTTGTTCTTGAAGGAGATATGTCCTAGAGGCCAATAAATAAAATTGTTTTATTGATATATGCATAATGGATATCACCATGGCATAGCTCTATTTCGGATAACCCTGGTGGCCCACAATTGGTAGCAAGGCCTATGGCCTACTGGGTGACCTAGTTAGAAGGATCCAGAAGGGAGGCCCATGCCGGATACAGGGAGGCTACGACATTAACCTAGATGAACCCGGAGCCTTGGAGTACAAGACATAAAGGCTAGTTAGTGTTAGTGTAGGACTCTGTAACCTGTACGTATGGACCTTTTCCCTGTAACCCTAGGATTTGGCATCTTTATAAGCCGAACCTCAAGGAGCCTTTAAGCGAACAAACAATCCTACACAGCGAACCCTACAATCTATGTAACTCGGCGTATTTGCCATTATAGTGATTTATATCAGGAGTAGGATTCCACCTCCGTTGTGGGATCTGAACCTGGGTAAGTTGTGTAACCTGGTACCCGCCAACTCGCCGCCTAACCCCCCATCTCTAAACACGTTCTGTGAGGAACCCTCCATAGCATACGTGTTAATAATACCATGACAGTTGGTGCCCATCATGGGGCAGGAGGCGCTTCGAGCACTACATCGGGCAAGGCTCGAGCACTTCGTGGGAATCGGTGACACCGTATGCATCAGGCGTGTTCTCTTCTCTAGCAACATTTTGATCCTCCCCTGGATGATTTCTAGATCCTAGTGAAGACGAACCCCACCCGCTGCTCCATCGTTCCCATCAGGGACATCCACATCTTCATCGGTGAAACCGCCTCGGGATTAACCTCCCAAGAAGTCGGACACATGTCAAGGCCCACACGGACCGCCTTCAGGCTAGACACGATCACTGAAGAATGGTCTGAGATGGATCTCTCCTTGGATTTTGTTGGCTTAGATATCAACAATTCAAGGCCCACCCAAATCGCCCTTCTGCAGGATATAATGAACAAAGACAGAAGCAGATCCGCTTGGCTCGCCCAAGTGTTAGAGAAGCAGAGATCAGGCTTCGTGGCTATCGTAAGTTCCTATGATCTGTCATGTTGCGTCTAGATGCCGGACGAAACCCCGCGTGCATTCCTAACTAGATGGCTTAGGTTGAAAAGCTCCATTGTGGGAATCTCCGATGAAAGGGCCATGACTCACTTCATTCAAGGGATTGAATGAGGCTCACTTCTCCAGAATATGCTAAGGCGCTGGGAGGCTTCCAAATTTCTAACTCTCAGCCAGGTGATCATGGTTGGTTACGATTACCCTGAGACTGACACAGTTACTCTGAGCCCTTCCTCTGACACTGCCGAAAAAAGAAAGTTCATTGGTTACATTGCTTCTAAATCAGGCTTTACCTCCGAGGCCGCCGACAATTACTCAGACTCGGTCCTGGACACACTCTACGTTGACATCAGCGATATGGACTGTGGAAGTGAGCCACCCAACTCATAGGAACTCGATGCTTCCATGAGGGAGATCGAGGAGAAGATACATAATGGGGACACATGTAACTCGGAGGACCAACCTTATGATCACAGTAACTCGGTGTATTTGCCATTATAGCGATTTATAGCAGGAGTAGCTTTCCGCCATCGTTGTAGAATCTGAACCTGGGTAAGCTATGTAACCTCGTACCTACCAACTCACTACCTTACCTCACGTATCTAAACACGCTCTGTGAGGAACGCTCCATGGCGTAAATGTCGACAATACCACGATAGTATATAAACAAACATGTCCCTAGTATCCTATAGTACTAGTTCGCTGGGAAGATGATGATTGAGGTTTCCCGATCATGATCTGACTAAAAGGTCAATGGATAATGAGGTCACTTAATAAAGTGATGGACACACCCGACCATAGAATTTCAATATGATCCAATCACAATGTTCAACGTTGTGATATCTAGTGAAGCGTAGTGACTTAATCCTTCGGCCGTGAGATCATGTTTAATCACTATCTCCCGCGGTTGCTTTAATCGCATCCACCACCATGACCGTGTGAGATCCAGGCACATGGCTTAATAGGATTGATAGGATACCCATATCAACAAGTTGCAACTTCTTTTCCGGAAGCTCATTCGAAAAGAACTCTAAGGTTAAGCGTGCTTGGCCTAGAGAAATTCTAGGATGGGTGACCGACCGGGAAGTGGGTAACCGGGTGCACACGAGTGAGGACAAAGTGCGCAGAAAAGACTAGTGTTGGTCTGTGGGGCCAGTCTAGATATCCTATTAAGCTACTAGGAGTGACATCCCCCAGGCCCAGGAGTGGACGGGGTGTTACAAAGTGGTATCAGAGCCGACCCTTGCGATTACACGGGTGTGTGCGGGTCAGTGGCGGGACATGTGGAGCATGGCGCGTGTGGCCCAGAGTGGTCACGGCATGGCACATGTGCAGGCACTGGACGCACAGACGCGTGTCAAGAGGGAACGTTCCTGGGATGTGCTTGATCGATGAGGGCATCGATCTTCTAAAGGGTGGGTGTATGTGAGATCCAGGAACATGGCTTAATAGGATTGATAGGATACACATATCAACAAGTTGCAACTTCTTTTTCGGAAGCTCATTCAAAAAGAACTCTAAGGTTAAGCGAGCTTGGCCTAGAGAAATTCTAGGATGGGTGACCGACCGGGAAGTGGGTAACCGGGTTCGCATGAGTGAGGACAAAGTGCACAGAAAAGACTAGTGTTGGTCTGTGGGGCCAGTCTAGATATCCTATTAAGCTGCCAGGAGTGACATCCCCCAGGCCCAGGAGTGGACGGGGTGTTACAGACCGTAACTAAGTGGCTATAAAGATGTGCATTGGGTTTTCCAAAGGAATAGTTTGGGCGTATGTATCGATATCGAGATTTTCCTATCCAAGTGACGGATAGATACTATGGGCCCACTCGGTGAGATTGCATCAATGAGCTTCCAAGCATGTGACTAGATCACGAGGATGTAATATCACGGAAATGAGTAAACGTGTTTGTCAATTATAAGATCGAACTATATATGGATACATGAGATCAAGTCCTGGATAAACTAGGTATCGTTGTGCAAAAGGAATAAGACTCGGTGTTTAGAAGATTCAAGCGAACAACCAGATTCAACGAATATACATGGCCATCATATGTTTCTAGATACCGTTGTTGGTCATTGATCGGAGAGATGTCTCTATCATGTATGAATGTTCCCGAACCGGATGGGTGTCACACTTAAGGGTAAATACGTTATGGGTTGATCCGATACCGATAGAGAAATAGGAAGAGAGGGAATTGAAAGTGTTCCAAAGATATATCGAAGTGTTCGGACATTGGTCTAAAGGATTTTTGAACAAGGAGGAATTAAATAAGATGTATTTAATATTGATTTATAAATTAATAATAAATATAAATTATTTAAATAAAATAAAAAGGGGGAAATGTAGGGGTTCGCGTATGATAATAATAAAATTTTACCCTACGCCCCTGAACCCCTGATGCTGCCAGGACCTATCTATTAGTAATGCAGTAACGGGAGAGGCTTTTTGCAAACTTACCCTTGAAGACCGAAAAGCGTTGTCAATGCTCGGGAGAGCATGGTTGATATAGACGAGCCGGAGCTGACCTTAAGGTCATGTTGAAGTCCTGGCGCTCCTGCGGCTCCAATGACTCTTAGTACGTCAAGTGTGACACCTTGCGGCAAGTTACATGCATCTGGTGCCTGGCGATGACTCCTGCTTTCCTGATCCAGTAGCAGTTGCGGAAGTAGAGCTCCTGGATTCGAATCCCGCAGCGCAACGGCGCTCCGTGGTGAAGATGTCTCTCGTTCGCGTAGTCCGAACTTAGGACCAGGTCACGGGAGAGAGAGAGAGAGAGAGAGATCCCTTTATTGAATATTGTGTTGTATTTTCTGGTCAAAATACCCAACTATATATAGGGGGAGGGGGAGGTACTACCTCCCTAAAAGTCCTGGGGTGGGACTAAAGGAGGGGAGAGGGGGCAACCGCCGGCCGGCCCTAGTGGGCCCCACGCGGAAGGGCTAGGCCCAGCCGGCCACCCCTGCCCCCTTCTCTCCTCTTGCCTTTGCCTCATGGGCCCTTTCCCCTCCGAGATTTGGCCCATTAAGCCTTTTGACCTTTTAATTGAATTCTATTTTATTAAATAATTATGAATACATGATTAAATCAATATTTAACATTCATTCACATATTATTCAATCTCCATGGCTATGTAACACCTTCCACCTCCACTCCGGACATCCTCCGGACTTACCGAAACCGTTACGGTTTTCTCTCTTTCTATTCTCAAGTGATTCTACTGATCCTATAAACACTCTCTAAGCATCGTCAAGCCCTTAAGAGTGATACCCCGTGGTACGGGAACACTCCAGACATGGTCGGGACACTCCCGGACTAATGATCGATCGAGGGACCTGGATGGCCATGTGACCCCTATGAATTCCACAAAGATCTTTCGTCGTTTGAACTAGGACAGTCGCGTCCTATTCCTTTTGTCTCTCGATACTTGCATTGCCCGAGATCTGATCAATGACATCACCATGTCGTGTTCAATCTCATTACCGAACAATGCTACTTGACTCGTTTCGACAAGTGATATCCCTGTGATCAAATCACATGTTGCGCAGCTATTGGATATAACTTCTCTGAGTGGGCCCTCGAGTATCTTTTCAGGCACGCGGATGGACAAATCCCACTCTTGACGTATATTCCCTCTACTGTTCCTCCGAATACCTGAACACACCTTTATGATCAATGTATTACCAAGTGACGTTTGATGCTATCTAAGCACTCTCGGGAGACAGTGATTGATATAGCCTCGCGGTCTAAGGAATTGTCTACGAGGCCTATTCTAACCATCGTAACTTGAACTTCGTGACATGATCGGGTCACGATGTTGAGGTTGGGTATGGGTTCATCATCTCATTCTCACAATGAGTTGACTCCATTTCCAACTAGCATAAATGCCACATGATCAGGAAACCTTGATCATCTGTTGACCAATGAACCAGTGACTAGAGTTTCACTGAGAACCCCTGGTTGTTTATATATCACACGTGTATTAATGTTTACTTTCAATACAGTTATAGCATGATATAAAACTTAATCATAAATTTATGAAATATTATAATGATCCTTATTATTATTTGTCTCTAGGGCATATTTCCAACTGTCTCCCACTTGAACTAGAGTACAAATAAACTAGTTGCATTTGTTCTTAATCATTGGCACCATATATCTGGTAGAACATGCTTGCTCATGGAAGAGGTTGAGACTTGGGCATGTACTTTATAGTCCCAAATCCTTTGCAACTTACTAATGTCACCTTGATTGACATTAATACTTTATCATCACATGATAACATTTTGTGTATGCATCGTCGTTATGGAAGTAGAACGAGGCCAAATTCCAGGAGCCTAGAGTGATGTTAGATCAACCTCAAGGGCTTTCTCATGGGCACTATGCCCCGGGACACATCATTCTACATTAAAAGCGAACTAGCCCCGCCATAACATTATACATCACTTTAGATGGTACCCTTATCAATTATTATAAATGTAATCATTGAAACATGAGTGCACCCTGTGCAACTTTCGATATTTTGTTCATCTTGCTTCCTACTTGACTTTAGTCAATATTATCGATACAGGAGTTTCCAACATATTCCGTCATAACATAACCCTTTATGTTTTAATATATGTCATCCTTTATGGATCTAGAAAACATGTCTACAGTTCTCTATTAGACACTGTGGACAAACTTAGCTCAATGTTCCGTGATTCGATCTTAATCACTTTTCAAACGTTCCTTCTTGGATCATATACTATGTTAAGTTATCATCATGGTTTTCTAAGATAGAACCTATGTCTCAACATAGTGGATGATGATCCTCCTATTATTTATTTCAACCATTGATGTTAAACTTGATATTATTCCTAACTTGAGTTATTAAGGACCAGTTCTTTAATTAACTTCTATTCTGAAACTCTTTTCAGAATCCTTTAAGTAATACTACATAATATCGTAATATTCTTACTATCAACTTCTACTCCCATAAATCATTATTTATCGATACTTGCACTTTTATTATTAATGTGTCTTATACATACTTAAGAATCACTCCTCTAAGCTCCCACTCAAATATGTTCCCAACATATTTGGGTATGAGTCACTACTCTTACTCAAACTATGTTTCTACATATTTGAACTTGAGACTTGTATTGCTCCCACTCAAAAATATTTCATTCACATATTGTTTTAGGAAGACATTCATTGCTCCCACTCAATTTCATGCAAATTGCATATCCACTCACTAGTCTGAATGACTTCAAAATCCTTTGATTAAATATCAAACTAAGAGATTTACTATGAGACACTAGTAATTTACTAGTATTAAATCCACTAGGCTTCCAACACACTTGAATCAAATTCATTTGAATTTGTCCAATACTTGACAAATCGTGATTTTGTCATTCACCCCCTTTTCCACTATGGCTTTGCAGTCATTTGGGAAAATCCAAGTAACCATTTTTACTTGTTAAGATTCAGCAACAAATTGCTTTCTAATCTCAAGTGAATTTTCCTTTGGGATTTCTCATATCTTTAGCTTACAATTATTTCCTTAGTAGTTCGTAGGTATGTCATATTCCGGTAATCATGACAAATGATTCACAAATACCTCCATACAAGATGTGGAGTATATTTTGAAACCTACTTTCTGTAGTGAAAACACTAGTGGGGAAAACACAATGATCAATATCAGTGATTCTTTCCTTTATGAAGAGAATCGTCCAGGAACGCTTTTTGTTGCGCTTCTAAACAATCTGGTGCAGGGTTTTGAATCTTAATCGTGTTTTTCACTATCTTCCATTAGCTTCACAATCGAGAAATATCACTAAATATGAACTTTCTCGAGAATGCACTAGCTATGGCTATCATATACTCTATAAGGACTTATTCGCTATTATTTTGGTTATATTGAATAACCCCAAAACTTCCACGATGATCCATACAATATATGGCGTCGATCTCATGAATTCAAATGGTTCACTATATATCCTGATTGAGTGCTAAAATATTTCTAACTAATGGTCTCTACATCTGCACTACAATGATTTATTTGGCGCCATCTATTCACCCACTTTGATATCAAATATCATATTGTGATTCTTTGCATTTTGACATTTCAAATGCATTGCATTCCACAATTTTCTTTATGCCATTCTTATAAAGTTGAATTTCATTACTATTGATCAAATCATAGTAATTAGATTATATTTTCTCTTTAATACCCTTTGTTGATGAAATACTTTGATCATATCAAACAGTTTCATACTCATGTTTCCTTTGGTAACTTCTTTACAAAATTTTAAACAATCATATAATGATAATCACTATTTTGTTAAACCACAATACATCGAATATGTATTCTCTTTTAACAATTCACCAAACACTTTGTATTCAAGTAATACATAGTGCTTAAGTTATTTTGCCGAAATTAGGCATGATTCATATGTGACAAGAAAACGAATGTCTTTCACATATTATCAATATAACTTTGAATTTAAACAATGGTTTTATTCAGTAATGAACATATCATTAAGTTGGGTAATTTCAAGGCATTTCAATATTTTACAAATGTTCATGTATCATCAATCAGTTTCAACAAGGATAATTCACATATAATCGAACAAGATATGAACACGAATAGAGATCATTCACAAAAGTGGAACAACTGTTTGTTACAAACTCATATGAATAACCGTCTCACGAAGTGTGAGACACACTAAAGAAATTCACATATCCATCGATTACAATAACTATCCACAAATTGGTAAACTAAATGATGAGCGTCGAGGGAGAGTGTCGTTGACCATCATCATCATGCTCGCCATCAACACGCAACGTCACCTCCTCTCCAGCAAGCACCTCTCATGCAGAAGGACCTATTTTTAGAAAAACAAAACAAGTATCAAATATAATTAACACTGCAACATGTGTTTGCAAGATTATAACATTTGTAAAATTGTATATCAATTATATACCTTTGTCATCGATGACCTCAGCGACAATGGGTTCAACCATCACATCCCTGAAATGTGATATGAACTCATGGAAATCCTGTGTTTCCGCGTCGCCTCTCATAATGCAAATCCTGGCAAGTGCTTGGTAGCTTGGAGACATCGAACGCACCAACACGCCTACTGCAAAAGAGCTTGCGAACCAGTTGTCCAGGAAGTATGCAAGACTCATGTATGCATCATATATGTGTAACAAGTGATCGTCCAGTGAGGAGTTCTCCTCCATATTTATGGAGAGGAAATCTCCCATCAGCTCATACTCGCATATGCGCACTTGTTCCACAAAATGTGATCTCAGATGTGCCATAACCGTTCGGGGATTAAGACTTCCCACAATCGACCATAGCCCATCTTCCATCCAGAGGCGCATTGTTACTGATATGAATGTGGCCATCACACGGCGACATCAACGGTGATCCTGTTGCTCCTGGGTCTCATGAAAATAGGGTGGCTCCAAGTACATCTCGCGGATCATGTAGTTGGCCACATTATTCTCGCGAAGGAGATCATGAATACGCATGACCCATGTAGAAAAGTTGGATCCAACTAACTTGAGCTTTTCTCCTTTTAACCTTTTGTCAATAGGGAAAGTGATTTCAGGGAGAACCATTTTCTACATTTATAATTGCAAAAGGAATTTAGACTAAGTTTATAATTAAATGAGTTAATATAATAACTCCACTAAAAACACCTATCCCCTGAAGGTTTCTAGTGATAACACGACCCCTTTTCCCCACATCTCCCCCGATCGTCACGGCCATCAATGTGGGTTCTAGGGTGGACGCTAAATGTTGGTCACATCATTCATGCGACTTGTGCTCGATCTTTCGACCATTCGTGTTCCGAGGCCATGTCTACACATGCTAGGCTCGCCAACTCAACTTTAGTGTATTCTCTGTGTAACATGGCTTACACCCACTGTATGAGAACGTAGATATGTTTGACACCCGATCATCACAGCGCTGCCTCATACCGAAGAACTTTCTTGGTGGTGCACACTAAGGGGGAACACAATCATTGGTAATTTTTAGCAAGGGTCATCTTATTAGGCTACCGTCAAGTATCTAATACTAGCACACAATGAGATATACAAACAATGACATTGAATGTAAATGCGATGTGATATGGTCCTTCACGTCGTGATCTCGATCCGGCGTCAGCGGATTCCGGCGCTAGGGTACCGGCACCACAGACACCAGGGTACCGGTGTCTTTCCGGCGTGCTAGTCCGTCACCTCCATGACTATATACTACTACTTCGTAACATAAGGTAATCACTTTACCTTTGCCACAAACATACACAAAGCAACGCCCCCTGCAAAGCAAAGTTAGACGCCTCCACTTTATCTTTGCATGTTTTACGTGGCTGAATGGGCTTTCGCACCAGAACAATTCTTACCTACGAACTTTCACCACAATGCTGATCAAGTAGTTGTCTATACTATACCCCTTTCGGGGCCCTCCGTTGCAAATGGCATACCAACTAATGCGAGAGCGACAAACACCCCCCCCAAAAGCCACTTTATACAGTAGAAGCCGTATGTTAAGCGTGGACCAGTCTCGCGAATGAACGCATAAAGTCGGTTGGGGGCCGCTTCATCAAGCATTACTGCAGTATACACAAGTACATGTGGGAGGGTAACAACTAAAAGATCAACGCCCACACGCTACATATCGTGTGTTCTATCTGTACTAGCATTACTATGCATAGATCTAGCTCTGATACCACTGTAGGGGTTCGCGTATGAAAACAATAAAATTTTACCCTACGCCCATGAACCCCTGATGCTGCCAGGACCTATCTATTAGTAATGCAGTAATGGGAGGGGCTTTTTGCAAACTTACCCTTGAAGACCAAAAAGTGTTGTCAATGCTCAGGAGAGCGTGGTTGATGTAGAGGAGCCGAAGCCGACCTCAAGGTCGTGTTGAAGTCCTGGCGCTCGTACAGCTCCAACGACTCCTAGTGCATCAAGTGTGACACCTCGTGGGGAGTTACATGCATCCGGTTCCTGGTGATGACTCCCGCTTCCCCGATCCATCAGTAGTTGCAGAAGTAGAGCTCCTGGATTCGAATCCCGCAGCGCGACGACGCTCTGTGGTGAAGATGTCTCTCGTTCGCGTAGTCTGAACTGGGGACCACGGTCATGGGAGAGAGAGAGATCAATTGGAGGTCTCCTCAAAAGTGAGGAAACCTTTATTGAATATTATGTTGTATTTTCTGGTCAAAATACCCCATTATATATAGGGGAGGGGGAGGTACTACCTCCCTCAAAGTCCCAGGGTGGGACTAAAGGAGGGGAGAGGGGGGACCCCGCCGACCAGCCCTAGTGGGCCCCACACGGGGGGCTAGGCCCATTAAGCCTTTTGACATTAAGCCTCTTGCCTTTCCCTCATCGGCCCTTTCCCCTCTGGGATTTGGCCCATTAAGTCTTTTGACATTTTAATTGATTTCTCTTTTATTAAATGATTAAATCAATATTTAACATTCATTCACATATTATTCAATCTCTATGGCTATGGAACTCCTTCCACCTCCACTCCGGACATCCTCCGGACTTACTAAAACCCTTCCGGTTTTCTCTCTTTCTTTTCTTCGATGATTGTACCGATCCTTTAACACTCTCTAAGCATCATCAAGCCCTTAAGCATGATACCCCATGATTCGGGAACACTCCAGACATGGTCGGGACACTCCTAGACCAATGATCGATAGAGGGACCCGGATGGCCATGTGACCCCTGCGCATTCCACGAAGATCTTTTGTCGTTTGAACCGGGACAGTCGCGTCTTATTCCTTTTGTCTCTCGATACTTGCATTGCCCGAGATCGGATCAATGACATCACCATGTCATGTTCAATATCGTTACCGAACAATGCTACTTGACTCGTTTTGACAAGTGATATCCCTGTGATCAAATCACATGTTGTGCATCTATTGGATATAACTTCTTCGTGTGGGCCCTCGAGTATCTTTTCTGTCACGCGGATGGACAAATCCCGCTCTTGATATATATTGCTTCTACTATTCCTCCAAATACCTGAACACACCTTTATGATCACTTTATTACCAAGTGACGTTTGATGATATCTAAGCACTCTCGGGATACAGTGATTGATATAGCCTCACGGTCTAAGGAATAGTCTACGAGGTCTATTCTAATCATCATAACTTGAACTTCATGACATGATCGGGTCACGATGTTTAGGTTGGGTATTGGTTCATCATCTCATTCTCAGAATGAGTTGACTCCATTTCCAACTGGCATAAAATGCCATGTGATGATGAAACTTTGATCATCTGTTGACAAATGAACCAGTGACTAGAATTTCACCGAGAACCCCTGGTTGTTTATATATCACATGTGTATTGACGTTTCCTTTCAATACAGTTATAGCATGATATAAAACTTAATCATAAACTTTATGAAATAAGATAATGATCCTTATTATTATTTGTCTCTAGGGCATATTTCCAACAAAAATCCCACATGGTCCCTCCCTTAGAGGGAGGAGGCCAAAGAGGGAGGAGGCGGTGGCCCAAGGTGGGCCAGGGCGCCGTGGTGGAGGATCCCAACCCGTCGGCCGCCACTTGGTGGGATTGGGAGGGCGGGTGGGGCCCACCCCACTGCCAGTCATCCCTCCCACCTCTCCTCCAACATTTAGTCCCACCCCGAGACTTGGAGGGTGTGAGTGCCTAAGTTTTTCCTATACATAGGGGTGCCATTCACCCCAAATTCTCATCCTACAATTTTGTCCTTTGCCATTATCTCGCTCCCTCCCTCGTTCCCTCTCAAGTGTGTTCCCAAGTTTGGAACATGCTCTATGAGCAGAGTTCTCTCCACCCAACACATGGCATCGTGCCGCTGGAATTGGTCCGGATCTTCTTCCGCTTCCTTGCTAGCCCGGGGCCTGGGAATCGTCTTTACACCGTATGTGTGTAAAACTCGAAGAGGCACTGTTGTTAGTGGTGCTAGACGCTTGAAGCCTTCTAGACCTTGAGGTCTGCTACGCTTGGCTTCATCAGCAACGTTTGTGAGATAACGTAATCCCGCGTCTGGTCTTCAAAGGTATGACACCATATCATGCTCATTATTGTATTTCTCCATAGATATATCTTGGGTTGGTGCATTCTTGTAGTAGGAATTTTTTTGTTTTCTGCCACGGAACCCCTTCAGTTCTATACCTGGATTATTTACTGTGATCATCTTTAGTAGATCTTCCACGGTATAGTCTGGTGATGGCGCATTGCAATAATCTAGCTCTTCAGGCTTGTCATCTTTATTTTCTCCCCTCATGATCTTGAGGTCTTCCACCGGGTTCGGCTCGGGCTTTCTAGCGAAATTTGTAAGTATGAGAGCTTGAATCTCGACTACCTTTCCCAACTATGCCTCCATAGTCTTGTTTCTTTCCTATAGAGCATGCACATCATTTCTAATTGCAATGGCATGGTTAGATAATTTCCTACTCTATTTTCATGGTTCTCTGTGATTTTATTAAGCATATTATTTTGCCTGATTTGAGCTTGCATAAAGGTTCTAATAGTATTTTCAAAAGAGAGATTTTCATGATTTTCTCCACTATGATTATCAAAATTATTATTATGTGGAGCACTTGCAGGATTAGAATATTTCTTTTTAAAAATTTGAGCTAAAGTTTTGCCTATTCCAAGCAGGATTATAAGGTTTACGAGCTATAAAATTTTCTTCATTAACATTGGTAGTGATAGCAATAATTTGGGTATCTTCCTTACCCTTCACAATATTGAATAACGCATCCACCTTTGCAGTAAGCTCTTCATTATGTTCCTAGGTGATTGAATTCACCCTTTTTGAGGATCTCTCTACATGCCATTGGGCATGGTTGTTTTGCATATCATCAAGTAGTTGTTTTGCAACATTCACTTGCTTTTCCCATGATGGTCCTCCTACTATGATATCTAGCATAGACTTAGATATTGGGTGAACAGCATTATAAAATAAATGTAGTATAAGCCACTATTCCATCCCATGACTAGGATAGTTCATTATGGCTTCTTTCATTCTCTCCCAAGCAAGCGCTAGTGGCTCGCGGTCTTCTTGTCTAAAGCTGGTAATGTTGGATCTTAGGTGCATAGTCTTAGATGGAGGGAAAATTTTAATCATAAAAAGATTAGTGCATTCCTCCCAAGTTTTAATAGTGCCTTTAGGCAAAGCTAGCAACTAGTCCTTAGCCTTTCCTACTAAAGAGAAAGGAAATAAACGTAATTTAACCGCATTGGGGTTAACATCTTTAATGCGCATCATGTCACAAATTTCAGTAAAAGTATTTAAGTGTAAACCTGAGTCCTCAGCAGATGAGCCTCCAAATTGGTTCTGCTGAACTAAACCCAAAAGGTTAGGCTTAATTTTATAAGTTTCCGCATCAACAATGGGCTGAGTAATAGGTGCACGAACAAAATCATCAGTGGGAGTAGCATACTCCCCAAGTTTCTTCTGAGCCATGACTCTTTTATTTTTGGTATTTTGGAATAAGACAAACAAATAAACAAGTAACTAATTTTGGGGGGGTTTTAATAGATAATAATAAGTAAACTAATAAAAAGAAATAAAGTACAAACAAAACTAAAACTAAAAACAAGGTCTCTAATGACCTCACCAGGATAGCGAATTGTTTCCCCGACAACGACACCAGAAAAAGGGTTGATACCTTCGATCCGGATTTATGGATGCAGTATAATAGTTTTTTCCCTAATAGACCTAGGTTTAATCAAACCTTGGGAAACAATGCTAAATGGAAATTAAATGAAACATGTCTACAAGACTCCTTTGTTCGTTTTACCTTCGTTTACGTGACCTTTCTAGTACATTTTTAAAACGTTGTTTGTTGCAATGGATGGAGATAGGCCGGTGTTGAATATTCACCTAGAACTGGACATCATATGGGATAAAGATAGTAATACGCATATTCATGTGTAATGATTTAACAAAAATAAAATGTGTGAGAAACAAGTCCTAATATACGAGAGCCCCTGCGAGTCACATTCATAATGATAGTCTTTTGATCCAACCGTTATACCATGAAATACCAGGCTATAACACTTATTAAGTGAAAACAAAGATCAAAGCCTTAAAAGGTGATGTTGTGTTTGTTACCAAATGGATCGCCAAACAAAGACCTTACTCTCCTTTCTGTCACTGGGTTTCCTACGAGATCGCCGTTCACCAAGCATCTCACCTCAAACCTTTATCAATCTATGGGATCTTGGGTACCTACAAGTCCATAGATTGAGACAAGAGACAAAGAAATAAAGATACAAATCTCTATTCAATCAATACACAATACTCTCATGAATTAGATGCACAATATCATTGCGAGGTTTCACCCCAACCTGCAGCCCATGAGGACTACTCACTCATAACAATAATATCAAAGATAGAAAACATTATGCAAAATACTTAGATTGAAATCAAATATTCTTTTAATGGTCGTTGAATCGCAAGGAGATCTCAAGTACAAGCTAATGGCTATGGCTATGGAAAGGATGAAGGATGGAGAGGATGAACTATGGTGGTGGATCTCCTTTTACGGTGTTGTGATGCAATCTGAGAATGACAGCCCTCTGCATGGCGGATGGCACCTCGAAATATATAGGCGCCTTCATGAAAGTTATAGGGCCTGACTTGACGAAGCCGTTGCCACCTCGTACGGGTGGACCTTGCCCGTACCGTTGTTCGTTAAGCCTTCTGGCGGCTAGGTTTCGACCCTGGTTTGCTTGGCTATGTAGGCAACCTCATAATCTTCATTAATAGCTCTTGATTTCGCCTTAAAAGTGTGATTTCCTACACAACACAATTTAAAACAAAGTATTGCACATCTTTGCAATAATTAGCCATTAGTAGCAAGGCTAGACAGATTCTTGGTCATTTATTTGACTAAAAATGCGATTGAAACGCGTAGAAAGATAGCTATTTTCACAGTCATCATTGACCTATTTGGAAATGCATGAATGATGTAATCTTTAACGAGGCAAGAATTTTTAATATTTTGCAGGCTATTCATATGGTCGTGCACTGGTTACAGTTATGGATGCTTCTACTACCAGAGGACCAGTGAGATTCTATGGTTAGTGGGTGCAACTGTCTCTTGATGATCGATCGGGATATCTTCACCCGGACTGGCTGGCAGCATACTAATCGAATACATGATGCCTAGTAGTCATATGCTTTATATTTTTTGTTGGTTGATTCATGTGTAGAACCTGAGCGATTCTTGATTCCGTAATAACTTTGGATGATGTTTTAATAGAAATCTATATGCATCAACTGATGTAGAGACCAGGCTTCTACTTCCATTTTCGAAAGAAAAATAATAATATTCTATAATTACACTATTGTAACAATGGATAAACATAACCTCTAGACCGACAACCATCGTATACAATATTTTTTTTGGCTAACAAATTCCAAATATATCATTGTCTTTAACAACACGACCGAGCTTCGTATTCTTTTCACATAGTATGAGATAATGTAATCTTCAGATCATCAAGATACATAATACAGGTGTTTCTCATGCAGTTATAACAGGTTAATTTCACCAGGTGGACCAATGACCTGGGTGGGGGGCGTGTTGCTGGGCCGCCACGTGTCGCGCGGGAGGGGCTTTGGTCCCGGTTCGTGGCATTAACCGTGACCAAAAACCCTCCCCTCGCTATATATAAGCCCAGCCCATCCACTAATTTTTTCTGGAATTTTGTGTGGGAGGTGGATGCTAGGTTTTTTTCTTCACACTACACACAAGGTGTTCGACGAAATGTCCGAGCCACGCTTAAGTTCACATAACACGGTATCCTCGG
Organism: Avena eriantha; assembly: GCA_910589775.1. Classification (NCBI taxonomy): domain Eukaryota; kingdom Viridiplantae; phylum Streptophyta; class Magnoliopsida; order Poales; family Poaceae; genus Avena; species Avena eriantha. Next base: position 236,058,587 of record OU342745.1, read on the forward strand.
CCAAGGTTAGCAACCTTATCTTCTTTATCTGTAATTGATACAAAAATATTGCATGTCTCCATGTAGGATGGTCATTTCACTATTCACGATGTCATTGTCATGGTTAATTATTATGACACAGATCGATGCGCAGATGCGATGGATGTACGGCGACCGACGCGATTCCGATTTTATGGCAGGCCTGCATAAATTTATCGATTTGGCTAAGGCAAACAAAGTGGATAATTTTATGCCTTGTCCCAGCGTCGACTGTCGGGACGTGGCGAAGCACTCTGCCCCGAGAATCCTTCAAAGCCATCTGCTTCGGAGAGGTTTCATGCCCGGATATTATTGTTGGGCCATGCACGGAGAAAGAGGGGTTAAGCTGGAAGAAAATGAAGAAGAGGGGGATGATGACAGCTATCCTATGTCCCCTAAAGAATATAGTGATACTGCAATGGAAGACAATAAAGAAGAGGGAGGCGGCAATGAAGAAGAACAACGGGCATCGGATGAGCCCGCCGCTGATGGTCTTGGTCGGGTCATTTCTGATGCCAAGCAACAATGCGATACGGAAAGGGAGAAGCTTAAGTTGGAGGCCATGCAAAAGGATCACAAAAAGTTGTTGTACCCAAATTGCAAAGATGGCAGCACAAAGCTCGGTACCACACTTGAACTGCTGAAATGGAAGGCAGAGACTGGCTTATCTGACAAGGGATTTGAGAAGTTACTGAAAATAATGAAGCCGAAGCTTCCAAAGGATAACGAGCTGCCCGAGACAACGTACGAAGCAAAGAAGACTATCTGCCCTCTAGGATTAGATGTGGAGAAGATACATGCATGCATTAATTACTGCATCTTGTACCACGGTGAGAAGTACAAGAATATGGATAAATGTCCGGTATGCACTGCATGTCGATACAAGATCAGACAAGATGACCCGGGTGATGTTGAGGGAGATGACGAGCCCCCCAGGAAGAGGGTTCATGCTAAGGTTATGTGGTATGCTCCTATAATACCACGGTTGAAACGTCTGTTCAGAAACAAAGAGCATGCCAGGTTGTTGCGATGGCACAAAGAAGAGCGTAAGAAAGACGGGAAACTGAGACACCCCGCTGATGGGTCGCAGTGGAGAAACATCGAGAGAAAGTACTCAAACTTTGCAGGTGACGCGAGGAACTTATGGTTTGGTATAAGTACAGACGGCATGAATCCTTTTGGGGAGCAGAGCTACAGTCACAGCACCTGGCCAGTGACTCTATGTATCTACAACCTTCCTCCTTGGTTATGCATGAACCGGAAGTTCATTATGATGCCAGTGCTCATCCAAGGACCGAAGCAACCCGGCAACGACACTGATGTGTACCTAAGGCCATTAGTCGATGAACTTTTGCAGTTGTGGGCAGAACCAGTGTAAAGGTGAGGGATGAGCACAAACAGGAGCTATTTGACCTACGAGCGTTGTTGTTCGTAACCATCAATGATTGTCCTGCTCTTAGTAACATTTCAAGACAGTCAAACAAGGGATACAATGCATGCATGCACTGTTTAGATAAGACTAAAGGTACGTATTTGGATAAATGTAAGAAGGTTGTGTACCTGGGGTGTTGTAAATTTCTTCCGACCAATCATCAAGTAAGAAAGAAAGGCAAGCATTTCAATGGTGAGGCAGATTACCGGAAGAAGCCTAAGCTCCCTAAAGGTGTTGATGTATTTGGTATGCTGAAGGACCTAGAAGTAATCTTTCGAAAGGGTCCTGGCGGTCAATCTATTCCGAAAGACCCCATTACCGGACACACGGCCATGTGGAAGAAGAAATCTATATTTTGGGAGCTTGAGTATTGGAAAGACCTAGAGGTCCGTTCTTCAATCGACGTGATGCACGTGACGAAGAATCTTTGCGTGAACCTGCTAGGCTTCCTGGGCATGTATGGGAAGACAAAAGATACACCAGAAGCACGGGAGGACTAGCAACATATCAAAGACCCATACAACAAGCATACTGATAAAGGCCGTGAATACTTAAGAAGCTACACTCTTACCAAAGCAGAGAAGGAAATCTTTTTTGAAGTCCTTTACAGTATCAAGGTCCCGGCTAGCTTCTCATCAAATATAAAGGGAATAATAAATATGGCAGAGAAAAAATTTCAGAACCTGAAGTCTCATAATGGCCACGTTATTATGACGCAGTTGCTTCCGGTTGCATTGAGGGGGCTTCTACCGGAAAATGTTCGATTAACCATTGTGAAGCTATGTGCATTCCTCAATGCAATATCTTAGAAGGTAATCGATCGAGAAAGTTTGGAAAGGCTACAGAAGGATGTGGTCCAATGTCTTGTTAGTTTTGAGTTGGTGTTCCCCCCGTCCTTCTTCAATATTATGACGCATCTCTTAGTTCACCTAGTCGAAGATATTTACATTCTCGGTCCGGTATTTCTGCACAATATGTTCCCCTTCGAGAGTTTCATGGGAATCTTAAAGAAATATGTTCGTAACCATGCTAGGCCAGAAGGAAGCATCTCCAAGGGCTATGGAACAGAGGAGGTCATTGGGTTCTGTGTAGACTTTCTTCCTGACCTTAAGCCGATTGGTGTTCCTGAATCACGGTATGAGGGGAGACTGAGTGGAAAAGGCACGCTAGGAAAGAAGGCAATGATATTTAGGGACGGGCATTCTTTGAATCAAGCACACTACACAGTTCTACAAAGTTCTACCTTCGTGGCTCCATATATCGAGGAACACATGAATGTTGTACGCTCCAAGTTCCCGGGGAACGATGAATACTAGATTAAAGAAAATCACATGGAGACTTTCGGCACTTGGTCGCAATTACATCTCATGAATGACACCACTATTGGAGATCAGCTCTACTTGTTGGCCGCGACACCATCTCCAATTGAATGACACCACTATTGGAGATAAATGGGAATACATTTTACACGATTTCCCAAGATAAAAAGAGCACCAACCAAAACAGTGATGTCTGCTTTGATGCAACATGAGAGAATGGGAAAAAAGACACATACTATGGTTACATAGAGGAGATATGGGAACTTGACTATGGACCTACTTTTAAGGTCCCTTTGTTTCGGTGCAGTTGGGTCAACATGAATGGAGAAGGGGTAAAGGTAGACTAGCTGTATGGAATGAAAACAGTGGATCTCAAGAATATTGGTTACAGAGATGAACCATTCGTCCTAGCCAATGACGTGGCTCAGGTTTTTTATGTGAAGGACATGTCCTCTAGACTGGAAAAAAGAAAAAATAAGGAAATGAATAGATCAGACGATGAGCCCAGGCGTCACATAGTTCTTTCAGGGAAAAGAAACATCGCGGGAGTCGAGGAAAAGACAGACATGTCAGCAGATTATGATAAGTTTGATGAAATTCCGCCCTTCACCGTGAAAACTGACCCAAGCATCCCGTTAAGAAAAGAAGATGCTCCATGGTTACGGCCTAAGAAGCGATCATAGGCAAGGGATCGACATACGCGACGAAGGATTCATACCCTAAACCCTAAACCCTATGTAAATCTATGCAATGTATGGAAACTTTATGTGATGTATGAAAACTTTATATGAGAACCTCGAACATGATAGATCATTTTGTGAAGGATTTTTTGGTACTAATGCCAAACTTTAATTTTGTGGTTGCTTCATAGAACACCCCGATTTTGGCACCTAAAAATGGAAATTGGCTTTTTCGTGCGTCGAAAAGGAAAACTTCCTCCTACAACATCGTAAGCCATCCCGATTGCATTAGTCCCGGTTTGTGGCTGGACCGGCGGGAATAAAGGGGGACTTTAGTCCCGATTCCTTAGACCCAGTTTTTTAATAATAATAAAATGTCTTGAGTGTTAGTCCCGGTTTGTGGCTGGACCAGCGGGAATAAAGGGGGCCTTTAGTCCCGATTCTGTAGTCCTAGTTAGGAAATCGAGACTAATATATCGTTTCCTGAGGACTGGATCCTCCGGAATCTCCCTGAAGTTGGCCATAGTGTTGTCCCTGCTCTTGTAGTTCATAACTTCTCTAGCTAGATCAATATGTCAGGGAGCTAACTAATTTCACTTATTAGGGAGTGCCTCTATGGCCAGCTTCAGAGAGATTCCTGAGGACTGGATCCTCCAGAATCTCCCTGAAGCTAGCCGTAGTATTGTCCCTGCTCTTGTAGTTCATAACTTCTCTAGCTAGATTAATATGTCGGGCAGCTAACTAATTTCACATATTAGGGAGTGCCTCTATGGCCAGCTTCAGAGAGATTCCTGACGACTAGATCCTCCGGAATCTCCCTGAAGCTGGCCATAGTGTTGTCTCTGCTCTCACACACCATCGTGTTTGTAGTTGATAACTTCACAGGGATGCCTATTTATAGATTAAGCAGCATGACATAGTGTCTACAGTCACGACATAATGTCGACACTCACCACTGTCATAATGCCGCAACCCATTGAAATAGTGTCGCCACTCACGAAATAGTGTCGACACTCACAAAATACTGTCGACACTCACTGGCATAGTGTCGCCACCCATACTTAGTCTCGGATAGTGTCTCCAACATGGACTACAGGTTTATCTTTAGTCCCGGTTGGAGACAGAAAATGGTTTGGATCATTTTTGAATTTCTTATGCCTGTTTCAAACCATATTCAAAACGGCGGGGATGAAGATTCCTAGCCCAAGGCTGAGCCTCGCTGAACTTTAAGTGGATCTCTAATGAAATAGCATGTTGTGAACCTATAAATGATTTTTTTAAAAATTCACAAGCATTATATCATGTACATGTAGTTCAAATCTTGGCAACCTCCTACCGATTCGATAGGAATTTGTCTTTTTCATGAGGGATGGATGGAAAGGTTCTAGATACACCGGTTGGGAAATTGTCCATATAAGGTGGTCTAGTATTTTTGAAAAATGGGTTGGTACCAATGCCAAACTTTAATTTGGTGGTTGCTTCACAGAACACCCCGATTTCGGCACCTCGAGAATGGAAATTGGCTTTTTCGTGCGTCGAAAAGGAAAACTTCCTCCTGCAACATCGTAAGCCATCCCAAGATGCACATGTGTGCATTATATGGGAACATTATCACAAACTATGCCCTGATTCTAGCCATAACATTGGTGGTTTGACCTAAATGCCATGAAACCTCGAACATGATAGGTCATTTTGTGAAGGATTTTTTATGATGTTTGCAATTTTTCAAGTTCAATATGTTTCCTTGCAACTATGACACCACGTGAAGGTTTCACATTGTTTGGATCTTTTTCAATTTCTTATGCCTGTTTCAAACTATATTCAAAACGGCGCGCATGAAGCTTCCTAGCCTGGGGCTGAGCCTCGCTGAACTTGAAGTGGGTCTCTGATGAAATAGCATGTTGTGAACCTATAAATGATTTTAAAAAAATTCACAAGCATTATATCACGTACTTGTAGTTCAAATCTTAGAAACCTCCTACCGATTTGGCAGGAATTTGTCTTTTTCATGAAGGATGGACGGAAAGGTTCCAGATACACCGGTTGGGAAATTGTCCATATAAGGTGGTCTAGTATTTTTTTAAAATGGGTTGGTACCAATGCCAAACTATAATTTGGTGGTTGCTTCATAGAACACCCCGATTTCGGCACCTCAAAAATGGAAATTGGCTTTTTCGTGAGACGAAAAGGAAAACTTCCTCCTGCAACATCGTAATCCATCCCAAGATCCACATGTGTGCACAATATGGGCACATTATCACAAACTATGCCCTGATTCTAACCATAACATTGGTGGTTTGACCTAAATGCCATGAAATCTCGAACATGATAGGTCATTTTGTGAAGGATTTTTTATGATGTTTGAAATTATTCAAGTTCAATATTTTTCCTTGCAACTATGACACCAAAGGTTTCACATTGTTCGGATCATTTTTGAATTTCTTATGCCCGTTTCAAACCATATTCAAAACGGCGGGGATGAAGATTCCTAGCCCGGGGATGAGCCTCACTGAACTTGAAGTGGATATCTAATGAAATAGCATGTTGTGAACCTATAAATGATTTTTTTTTAAATCACAAGCATTATATCATCTACTTGTAGTTCAAATCTTGGCAACCTCCTACCGATTCAGCAGGAATTTGTCTTTTTCATGAGGGATGGACGGAAAGGTTCTAGATACACCGGTTGGGAAATTGTCCATATAAGGTGGTCTAGTATTTTTGAAAAATGGGTTGGTACAAATGCCAAACTTTAATTTGGTGGTTGCTTCATAGAACACCCCGATTTCGGCACCTCAAAAATGGAAATTGGCTTTTTCGTGCGTCGAAAAGGAAAACTTCCTCCTGCAACATCGTAAGCCATCCCAAGATGCACATGTGTGCACAATATGGGCACATTATCACAAACTATGCCCTGATTCTAGCCATAACATTGGTGGTTTGACCTAAATGCGATGAAACCTCGAACATGATAGGTCATTTTGTGAAGGATTTTTTATGATGTTTCAGTTTTTTAAGTTCAATATTTTTCCTTGCAACTGTGACACATAATATGACACCACACAAAGGTTTCACATTGTTTGGATCATTTTTGAATTTCTTATGCCCATTTCAAACTATATTCAAAACGGCGGGCATGAAGCTTCCTAGCCCGGGGCTGAGCCTCGCTGAACTTGAAATGGATCTCTGACGAAATAGCATGTTGTGAACCTATAAATGATTTTTAAAAAAATCACAAGCATTATATCATGTACTTGTATTTTAAATCTGGGCAACCTCCTACCGATTCGGCAAGAATTTGTCTTTTTCACGAGGGATGGACAGAAAGGTTCTAGATACACCGATTGCGAAATTGTCCATATAAGGTGGTCTAGTATTTTTGAAAACTGGGTTGGTACAAATGCCAAACTTTAATTTGGTGGTTGCTTCATAGAACACCCCGATTTCGGCACCTCAAAAATGGAAATTGGCTTTTTCGTGCGTCGAAAATGAAAACTTCCTCCTGCAACATCGTAAGCCATCCCAAGATGCACATGTGTGCACAATATGGGCACATTATCACAAACTATGCCCTGATTCTAGCCATAACATTGGTGGTTTGACCTAAATGCGATGAAACCTCGAACATGATAGGTCATTTTGTGAAGGATTTTTTATGATGTTTCAGTTTTTTAAGTTCAATATTTTTCCTTGCAACTGTGACACATAATATGACACCACGCGAAGGTTTCACATTGTTTGGATCATGTTTGAATTTCTTATGCCCGTTTCAAACTATATTCAAAACAGCGGGCATGAAGCTTCTTAGCCCGGGGCTGAGCCTCGCAGAACTTGAAGTGGATCTCTGATGAAATAGCATGTTGTGAACCTATAAATGATTTTTAAAAAAATTGAAATTGAAGTACTTTTCCTGTTGAAAGTTTTTTGAAATTCCAAATTATGCAATAAATATTTGTTAATGCAATTTTAATTGAAAATAGTAAAATTGTATAGTTCAAATAAAAATATTTGAAAACAGAAAATGGTTTTTGATTTGTTATTTAAATTGAAGCACTTTTCCTGTTGAAAGTTTTTTCGAATTCCAAATTATGCAATAAATATTTGGTAATGCAATTTTAATTAAAAATGGTAAAATTGTATAGTTCAAATAAAAATATTTGAAAACAGAAAATGGTTTTTGATTAGTTATTTAAATTGAAGCACTTTTCCTGTTAAAAGTTTTTTGAAATTCCAAATAAACAATCATCTTAAATTGAAACATCTTATTAATTAAAGAAGAAAACAAATTTGAAAATAGCGGGAAGAACAAAAGGTTTGCCAAAATCTGAAAAACAGGTCAACGATCCCGGTTCGTCCCACCAACCGGGACCGATGATCCTGGGTGCGCGCGCTGCCATCAACATGCCTTTGGTCCCAGTTCGTCCCATCAATCGGGACCGTTGATCCTTTGGTCCCGGTTGGTAGGATGAACCGAGACCAAACGCACGCGCATGTGGCAGCACAACAACGCTTCTGCCCAGACCACTGGTCCCGGTTCATCCCACCAACCGGGACCGTTGATCCTTTGGTCCCGGTTGGTGGGATGAACCGGGACCAAAGGCATGTACAGTTAACAGCCCCGGCCCTTCCTTCTCCCCAACTCCCCCAAATCACAAAGCACATCAACGCGCAGCTAAGGAAAATTTGTGGCAGAGCAAAATCACGCTGTCGGGCTGCCCAAATCCAGAGCGTACACTTCACGTCGTCGACGCCCACCGCCGCCACGCCACCACCGTCTGAGGAATCGACCGCGCACGCTGGAAATCGACGCCACGGTCACCGTCTGCTCCAACTCCAGCTGTCGCCATTGCCGCTGCTTCTGAGCTCCTCCGGCCTCGTCGACCCATCCATCGTCTTCGTGGTGAGCCGCTGGTCCTCCGGGACCTCTCCTTTATCTCTCTCTCTCTCGATCCGTTTCGTTCTGTCGCCGAGCGCCACTGTCCGCCGCCGTCGGACGCCGTCGCAGACGACGCTCCGATGACCAATAAGGGGTGGCGCGACCACCGTTAGCTTCCTCGCGACGCCCTCGTTCAAACCCGACCTTCTACGCATTCCAGCAAGCCCTCTAGTGCCGCTAACCAGCGTCGGCCGACGTGCCCTCCGGCGAGCCCATGTGGCGCCAAGGTTGAAAGAACATTTTATGTTTTCCTATGTTTTGCATGTTAGATAACAATACTATGGAGACTTTTCATGTGTGCTAAGTGTGCAGGAAGTTTTGAGGGGGGCGGATAATCCGCCCCACTAAGGGCCGGATAATCCGGCCTACCTCATCGCTTAAAGGAAGCCAAGGCGTGTCGCTCGGTACCCCGGTCGGATTTTCTCCCGGAAAATCCAAACTGGGGCGGTTTTTCCTCCCCAGGCCGGATAATCCGGGTGTCGCATGGGCCGGATAATTTGGCCCCCGGTTTTCGAGCAAAAGGAACCAAGGCGCGTCGCTCGGTATCCGGTCGGATTTTCTCCTGGAAAATCCGAACTAGGGCGGTTTTTCTTCCCCAGGCCGGATAATCCGGCCTTCGCATAGGACCGGATAATCCAGCCCCTAGAAGTTTATCAAGGGCAAGCTAGGCACGACGCTCTGAGAGGGGGCGGATTATCTGCCGGATATTCCGAGTCTAGGGCGGTGTTTCCCCAAACCGGATAATCCGGCCTCACTTGGGCCGGATAATCCGGCCCCCAAAGGTTGCAACTGCTGGTTTCGGAAGGGGGGTATAAATACCCCTTCTTCTCCAATGTTCAGAACTCTTGATTCATTCAAAATTGACCAGACATTGTGCAAGAGCTCTCATTCTCGATCTCCCACTTCAACCACCCGAAGGTCTTGATCTTTGGTGGAATTGAAGGAGGAGAAGTTCATCATCATCATCAAAAATCAAGCGCTTCAACACCTCTCCATTCACTTGGAGAAATCCTTGATCTAGTATTCTTGTCAATACCTAGATCTTGTTTATTGTATTTGATAAGTTTGTTTTTGTGGCAGCTTGTTGTCAGTTCGGGAGCCTCCAAGTTTTTGTGGAGTTGTTGCCCCTCTAGTTGTGTGAAGGCGCCGGTGCCCGCCTCGAAGGGTACCTATAGTGGAAGGTGGATCAGGCCTGTTGTGGCGAGATCCATCGGAGAACAGGGTGAGGCCTTTTGTGGCGTGGTGGTCTTAGTACCGCCCACCCCTCCAACGCAGATGTACTTCCCTTAACAAGGAAGGAACTGCGGTCAAACAAATCATGTGTCTCCACGTGCTTCGCTTCGGTTTACTCGTTCCTCTTCCACTCGCTCTTTACTTGCTAGTAGATAGGTTTGCATATAGGGAAATTCCACCTAATAGTTTATCTAGAGAATTTACCCTTTGTGCTAAGCCTACAATTGAAAAAGAATTAAAAATTGGTGTAGCACCTATTCACCCCCCCCCCCCTCTAGGTGCCCATACGATCCATTTCAATTGGTATCAGAGCCCCGGCTCTTAATTCGGGTTTAACCGCCTAAGAGTAGTATGGGTACCAAGGATGATGGAAATGAGGCTGTGGATAAGGTCACAATGGATGATCTCAAGTCGTTGGAAACAACCTTGTTGAAATCCTTTGAGGCCAAGATGGAGGAGATGAATCAAATGATTGCTCGCCTTACATCATCCATTGCCCCATCTCCATCCTCCTGTGAGGCTCCCACACCATCATCTAAGGAAAAGGGTAACACCGGATCCAAGGATGATGATGTGGAAGGTGAAAAACTAAATGGTTCCACCTCCAAAAAGGGAAGTGGTAAGGAGGAATATAGTGAGGTTCGCCACGTATATTCCCCCGACCCACCTATCCCTCATCCTCATATAAACAATAGGGGTGATCCACCCAAGCTCACTGCATCCTCTTTTAACCAATGGCAACTCCTAATGAAATCTCATGTTTGCAGCTCCTCTATTGAATTGTGGAGGATTATTGAAGAAGGTCTTCATATTGGAGATCAAACCAATCTAACGAGAAGGGAAGTTGTGGATAGCCAGTTGAATGCCACCGCTCTCCACATGATACAGCTGGGTGTGGGTCCCAAGGACATGCCACACATTGAACATCTCAACACAGCTAAAGAGGTGTGGGATGCTCTTACGAACCTTTTCGTTGGAAATGAAAGCATGAGAAGAAACAGGTATAATGCCCTTAGTAATGAAGCTGAGGGGTTCTACATGTTGGATGGTGAAAACCATGAGGACATGTATAGAAGACTCAAGGGCATCACAACAACATTTCAAAAGCATGGGGCCACTCACATTGATGATGCATGGATAAAAAGAAAATATGTGAGTGCCTTAATGCCTTTCGAGCCAACGGATTTGAAAATCCTGCAAGGTAGACACAACTATCATCAAATGACAGCCAATGAAGTCATGCAAGAAATGGCGTCATTCAAAGTGGCGGCAAAGAATGCTGAAGATGCCCGTGCTCGGGCCATTGGAATGCAAAAGGGTGTCAATGTGGCTCTCAAAGCCAATGTTGTTGAGAAAGAGGAAGATGAAGGAGCTTTTGAGGGGGTATCCATGGACTGCCCCGATGAGGTTAAACGTGCTCATGGTGAGTACATGGCATTCTATGCAAGGAACTTTTGGAAGGACCCTGCCAAAGCCAAGTCTGACCTTGAGCGCAAGAACGGGTCAAATGGAAGAAGAGAAAGTGGCCCAAGATTGAGAACTTGCTTCAACTGTGGAGATATAATGCACTTTGTAGCCGAGTGTCCATATCAAAATAGAGAAGACAATGGTGGCAGGCTCATTCTTAAAGAGAAATCTAAAGCTCCTAAGAAGAAGCCGTTTATTAAGAAGAATGGCCCTTTCAAGAAGCAACCCAAGATTGTCCTTGTAGCTCAAGAGGAATACTCCTCCACAAGTGAAGATGAAGAGGATGATGATAGTTCCCGCGAAGTGGCTGCTATAGCCACCACATCGACTCCCTCCTCTCTCTTCGACTCACCGAACGAGAATGCCATCAACAACAACGCCACTTGTCTAATGGCAAGAGGATCCGAGGTATCAACTTCTAGCTCTTCATTTCCTAAGACTAACATAATTTAGGATATGGATGATCATGACAGTCTTGAAATGAAAGAAGAAGTTATTGCCTTGGATACTTTTTCACTAACCTACAAGGTGAGCACAAACTCCATTTTGATGCTCTTATGAGTCAACTTGCTCAAGCCGAAGATCTCCTTGAAGAAAAGGGCAGAATTGAAAGAGAAGATGCCTTGGAGATAGCTTCTTTGAAGAATGCCTTGGAAGAGGAAGAGGAAGCTCGAGTATCTTTGGAAGAAAGACTCGAATCCCTTGAGGAGTCACAAGAAGAAGCTGTAGCTCAGCTCATTAAAGAACGTGATCTTTCTCTTGCCAAGGTAAAGAAACTAAAGAAAGAAAAGATTGACTTTGGGGCTATTCATGCTAGACTTTTGGAGAAGTTTGATAATCTTGAAAGTGCTCACAAGGCATTGAAGAGTGATCATTCTACTCTAAATGAGTCTCATGACCAGCTCCAAACTCAATTGAAATGGTATGATGTGCCAAGTACCTCCACTTCATCCTTTGGAAAAGAAGACCTTGAAAGAAGTTCTCAAAACAAAGGTAAAGGAGTTATTGATGAGATACTAAGAAGGCAAAGGACAAACAATAGTAAAGAAGGTCTTGGTTACATACCCAAGATAAAGAGCAAGAAAAACAAGAAAACGAAGAAGAAGAAGAGCAAGACTGCTCAATCGAAGACTAGCAACATTACCAATGACAAGACTAATTATGATGGTTTTGCAAGGATCAACAATCCTAACTTTGAACTATATTGTGATTATTATGGTGATGTTTATGCTAGTTATGTAGGCCCTTATGATTGTTACATTCCTTGGTCTATTTGGGTTCCCAAGAACCTTGTTACTAACATGAGAGGACCCATTGAAAAATGGGTACCTAAAACCAAGAAGTAATTTTCTTGCAGGGCTATTCTTCCGGTGGTTCTAAATGGGTACTCGATAGCGGTTGCACGAGTCATATGACCGGAAGCAAGGAGATCATCACGGAGATGCGGCCAAACCTTGATCACATAACCGTCTCCTAGGTGACAAGACAAAATCTGAGGTATTGGGTCTCGGCAAAGTTGTGGTGGCTCACGATATCTCTCTCGTGGACGTCATGCTTGTTGAGACCCTCGGGTACAATTTACTTTCAGTTCGTGCCCTTGGTAAGATGGGCTTTGCAGTTTACATTGATGCTGATTTAGTGGTACTCTTGTGGAGCAAGTCTCTAAAAGTTGCTTTCGTGGGATATGTCGAAAACGACCTGTACGTGGTGGACTTTTCAGGGAAAACCACTACAGGCCCGATGTGTCCTTTCGGAAAGGATGACGCGGGTTGGCTATGGCATCGCCGACTAGCCCACGTCAATATGAGAACTTTGCAAAGTCTCCACAAGGGTGGCCACATTCTCGGACTAAAAGAAAATGTCTCTTTTGCCAAAGATCGTGTTTGCAGGGCGTGTGTTGAAGGGAAAATGCATGATTCACCTCATCGAAGGAAAACCATTATCTCTTCAAAAAGGATATTGGAGCTCCTTCATGTGGACCTCTTCGTACCTCCATCTCATGCAAGCCTCGGTGGGAAGAAGTATTGTCTAGTGATTGTTGATGATTACTCAAGATACACTTGGGTTTATTTCTTCAAGTTGAAGAGTGAAACTCAACAAACTATCATCGACTTCGCCAACGAGGTTCAACATCAACACAACGTCCCCATTCTGGCTATAAGGAGTGATAACGGCTCGGAGTTCAAGAACTACACCTTAAATGAGTTCCTAAGTGAAGAGGGGATAAGACATCAATATTCCGCTGCATACACCCCTCAACAAAATGGTGTAGCCGAGAGGAAGAATGGAACTCTAATGGACATGGCAAGATCAATGTTAGCCAAATTTAAATCTCCATATAACTTCTGGGCTGAAGCAATCTCTACTGCTTGTCATTCATCCAACCGTTTATACCTCCGCAAGATCTTGGACAAGACTCCGTATGAAATACTTACCGGTAACAAGCCAAACATCTCATACTTTCGGGTATTTGGGTGTAAGTGTTTCTTTCTTATTAAAGGAGTTCGTTTATCTAAGTTTGAATCTAAGGCTTTAGAAGGTATTTTTGTTGGTTATGGTGCCGAATCCCACACTTATAGAGTCTACAATAAGCTCTCCGGAACTGTTGTAGAATCTTGTAGTGTGGTGTTCGAGGAAAATGACGGTTCCCGTGCGGAGCAAGTTGGTGTTTGTGATGGAGATGTTGAAATACCCCAAGATGCCATAAGAAGAATGGGTGTGGGTTCTTCCACCCCATTGAGGAACCCCTTGTGGCGGACCGGGAAGGACAATGCTCTACTCATATAGAGCCCTCATCTACACATACTCAACATGCTCCAACCACGGGGGAAACTTCTACACCATCTCCATCAACTGCTGAAGGTCAAGATGTTCCAGAAAGCTCCAGGCCAGATTTTCCGGTTGACACCAGATTATCTGGCCACCCCGCTATAGCTGACCATGTTGCTCCTGCTGGTGAAGATTTCAACGCAAGCTCCAGGCCGGATTTTTTGGCTAGCTCCGGATTATTCGGCCCCTCACCAGTTCAAGCAAGTCCCAGGCCTCCTGATGAAGCTGCGGCAAGTACTCCCAGGCCGAATTATCCGGTCTCTCCATCGGCCAGATTATCCGGCCCTGTCTCTCTAGTTCTGCAGCCTCCTGTTATGGCTACGGATTCACCTCAAGGGCACGCGTCTCCACCACCTGCTACTGATGTTCCAGTTACTGATCAAGGCAGAGAAAATGCTTCCAATGAAGACTCAAGTGATGAAACTCCTCCTCCAAGAGACAAAAAACTTATTGAACTTCGTCACAAGGCTCGGGCTGATCATAACCTTGAGTTGAGGGGTCACACTCTCGACAAGGTTGTTGGTGATCTTCGACGAAGGGTTTCTACAAGAAGAGAATTGGCCAGTTTTGGTGAGCACCAAGCTCATATCTCCATGATGGAACCTAAGAAGGTCTTTGAAGCTCTTGAAGACCCAGACTGGGTTATTGCTATGCATGAAGAATTGAATAATTTCGAGCGCAACAAAGTCTGAAAACTCGTGGGGAAACCCAAAGAGTGCCGCAATGTTATCGGCACCAAGTGGATTTTCAAGAACAAGCAAGATGAGAATGGCATTGTTGTGAGGAACAAGGCAAGACTTGTGGCACAAGGTTACTCCCAAGTTGAGGGCATCGACTTCGGCGAGACCTATACTCCAGTGGCTCGCCTTGAGTCCATCTGTATCCTACTTTCTTATGCTGCACATAACAATTTTAAGTTGCAGCAAATGGACGTCAAGAGTGCCTTCCTTAACGGTCCTCTACATGAGTTGGTATACGTAAAGCAACCCCGGGGGTTTGAGGATCCTAACTTTCCGAACCATGTCTACAAACTCGATAAGGCACTCTATGGCCTTAAACAAGCCCCACGTGCGTGGTATGAGCACCTTAAAGAGCTTTTGTTAGATCGTGGCTTCGAAGTTGGGTAAATCGACCCCACTCTTTTTACTAAGAAGGTTAAGGGGGAGCTCTTCGAATGCCAACTATATGTAGACGATATCATCTTTGGTTCTACTAACAAAGCTTTTAACGATGAATTTTCAAAGCTTATGACTGACAGGTTTGAGATGTCTATGATGGGGGAATTACGGTTCTTTCTTGGATTCGAGATCAAGCAACTGAGAGAAGGAACCTTTATTAATCAAGCAAAGTACATCCAAGACATGCTCAAGAGATTCAAGATGACGGATCTAAATGGTGTCGCCACTCCGATGCAAACAAAGTGTCATCTTGAACTTAACGCTCATGGTAAAGATGTGGACCAAAAGGTATACCGGTCCATGATCGGCTCTCTTCTTTACCTCTGCACATCTAGACCCGATATTTTGTTGAGTGTGGGAGTGTGTGCAAGGTATCAAGCAGCTCCTAAAGAAAGCCACTTAGTGGCGGTCAAGAGGATCTTTCGATATTTGGTTCATTCCCCCAACTTTGGTCTCTGGTATCCCAAGGGCTCCAATTTCTCTTTATGTGGTTATACTGACTCAGATTGGGCTGGTGATAAGGATGATCAGAAATCCACTTCTGGAGCTTGTCAATTCTTGGGAAGATCTCTTGTTTGTTGGTCCTCCAAAAAGCAGAATTGTATATCTCTCTCCACCGCCGAAGCTGAATATGTTGCTGCTGCCAGCGCTTGTACTCAATTATTGTGGATGAGGCAAACTTTAAAGGAATACGTGTCAATTGTGACAAAGTGCCTCTTTTATGTGATAATGAAAGTGCAATCAAAATTGCGTACAATCTTGTTCATCACACAAGGACGAAGCATATTGAGATTCAGAATCATTTTATTTGTGACCATGTTGCTCGCGGCGATATTGATCTATCCTTTGTGAGCACGAAGAACCAACTGGCGGATATTTTTACAAAGCCACTTGATGAAGCAAGATTCTGCTATTTGAGGAATGAGCTAAATATCATTGATTCCGGGAGCTTGTCTTGATTACCCATGCACTCACTCATACATCTCAATCCTTCTTTGGTCTAGGTGTGGGCATGGATATAGGGGGAGTGTGGTCCTAACTCATTGGGCTAACCCTCCCCCATAATGCCAATAGCAATATATATCATTTCTCTTAATATCATGTTGTGATATGTGAGCTTATTGATGAGTATTGGTCGTGAACCCAAGATATATCTTCGCGGTGTCACACCATACACTCCAACAAGGTGGCTTCGGCCACCGCCCTCTCCCTTGAGGAGAATTGGATCTTTTTGGATGTTATTTGCTCTCTCATGTTCTTATGGGAATCACACTCACTCTTGGCTTTTATTTGATTTGGTTTTTGTAAGTTTGAGTGTCTAGTACCATCTCAGTTTGGTTCTCTTAATCCTGAGCCTTTCCCTACCCCTAAGCCATCTATTCTTGCACACAAGTCCCTTGTACACCTTGTGGGGGTGTTGTTTGGGGACGCGCGGGCCTGGTTCTGTGTATAACAGAATCCCAGATTTTAGGCCGGCTAATTCGGCCCAAGTATTGGCCGGATAATTCGGCCCTGGCGGATTTCATCTTAAAGGGCAGGGCTCGGGGGGAAGGGCTCATATCGAGCAGCACTTCTCCCCCAGCCCTCTCCTCCTCCACAGCCATTGCCTGCCTCCCCTCACCCTCCCCGGAGCCTCTCCGGACACTGGATTTTCTGGGCCTCCCCGGATCTTCTTCTCCGCGCCTCCGGGTACCTTCTCCTCCGCGTTCTTCCTCCAATGAGTGAGGGTAACTCCCTCTCTCCCCATCTTTGGCTATATGTGTATCTTGTTGGGTGGAACGTTGTCTAGAAGGATGTGTTTTCGCATAGAAATCGTAGTCTTGCAGTTTCTAGGCCAGATCTACTTTTTTTCATGCAATCTAGGTGAAATCGAAAATTTGTGCCAAGGCCGGATTATCCGCCCCTGGCCAGGCCGGATAATCCGGCCTAACAGATTCGATTCTGCTTCAGTTTCACTATGGAGTATGCATTGAGTAGTTTGTCCTATGAACTTTTTGACTACTTTTTCCATGCTCTCTCCTGGACTTGTGTGTATGCTTATCCCCTTGCTATCGCCCTTATTCTCCTCACAGGTGATTCCGGTGTTTCCAAGACCTACAAGCGCCGTCCTCGCGCCAAATACTTTCGGGACGACGGATAGGGTAACTTAGTGGACGAAGTTGAGTTGAGGAGAAGGAAGAATGAAGAGAAGCGCATGGCTGAACAAGCAAAGAGGACTAGGAAGGGGGTGTCCAAGAGGAAGGGCAATGAGCCCAAGATCAACTACAAGACTTTGGATGTGGTCTCCTATTCCGCCATCCGTCACCGTGACTTGTTTGCTGAGCTGCCTCGTGATGATGAGCTAGTGGGGGATATTCGTTTCTGGTGTGCAGAACATAAGGGGATCTATGAAGACATATATGCCAGGATGAACATTAGGCCTATGCACCCACTGGTACTTGCTGATGCTTTGGAGAAGGCACATCTTGTAGATGCGATGTATGTGGCTGAGAGGATGGGGCTGCACCATCTCATGTCTCTCCAGTGCTCCTTTGACTCTGAGGTGGTGAAGCAGTTCTTCTCCACTTTGGTGATTTGTGGGGATGAGCATCGCACTATGAAGTGGATGACTCATGACAGGCCCATGACTGCTAATTTTCACGTGTTTGCTGAGGTTCTGGGGTACTCCTTCCGCAGCAGGGATAGAGCCAGTGGCCACCCCATCATCACTCAGCTGAAGCCCAACAAGGATGCTACTCTCTCTCTCCTTGCACTGTGGACAATGGTATTGTGGGTACTGTGGCTGGTCTTGCTCCCATCTATGATGCGTTGGTGGGTCTCTTCCGTGACTCTATTACACCGAGTGGGGGCAACAATGACAGCATCCGTGGTCACCTTGTTCAGCTACTTCAATTTTCTCATGAGGTTGCCTCCTACAAGGACGAGTCAGTGCAGTACAGGCTAGATGTCATGGACTTCATTTACCATGAGCTGTGTGATGCTATGTTCAACCATTTGTCCATTCCCTATGTTCCCTACATTATGATGCTCATCCGTCACCTGCTTCCTGCTGAGGAGTTCCACATTGACTCGGTGCACAAGGCCAAGAAGATATACAACAAGGTTCGGAAGACCTCTCACCCCTCCTCTGCTCCTGAGGGCCTCATGAGGGATGCTCGCAGGCCCCCTGTGCCTCCCGTGGCCCGTGAGATCAGGCAGCTGAACTGGTTCCAGCGTCACATTCTCTGCATGGGCGTGGACACACGCAAGGGTCAGTACGAGGCATACAAGCAGCGCCATGAGTTGGCTCACTCCCAGCAGCTCATTCTCCACCACGTGTCCGGCGCTTCGGGTTCTCCTCCGGCTCCTACACCTCCCACTCCGTATGCTCGGTGGAACTCTTCCTCCGGGCTGAACTATGGTGAGCTCGAGCGTCACTTGTTCCCTTCTGCGCCTGCTGCTAATGATAAAGATGAGGAAGGTGACACTGATGAACTTGAAGATGAGGATGAGGAAGATAATGAAGAAGAGGACGAGGACGAGGACTTCGATGAGTGATCCCATGGGGCGCTAGCATCGCTCTTCTCCCTTTTTGGTGTCTTGATGCCAAAAGGGGGGAAGTAGTTCTATTAGGTTGTCCGTGGATTTGCATGGGTCGGGCATAAGCACTTGCACTTTTCTATTCGTTATTTCTTGCTTATGCCCATTTAGCGTTGAACTTTAAATTCGTGATTTGTGGTTGTTTGAGACTTTATGTGGTTGTCTGGATTATGCCTATGGACTTCATATCATGGATTATGCTTATGGATCTATCTATTCATATCCTATTGCTGGAGGTTTATCACGGAAGGCGCGCGCTCATAATGGTTATCTGGTAATAATTGTGATTTATGTCAAGGATGCCTATTCTCTACTTCGGTGGTATGTGTTTTTGTTCTTATGTCTATGGAATAGATTCACCTATTTGTGTGCATTTGTATTCCAATGCAAAACTCTATTATGCACACATTGAGGGGGAGTCTCTTTCATAGTTATCTCTGTCTGTCTTGTGTCTTTCTCCTGCAAATCCTGGTATTGTCATCTAACACCAAAAAGGGGGAGATTGAAAGAACATTTCATGTTTTCCTATGTTTTGCGTGTTAGATAACAATACTATGGAGACTTTTCATGTGTGCTAAGTGTGCAGGAAGTTTTGAGGGGGGCCGGATAATCCGGCCTACCTCATCGCTCAAAGGAAGCCAAGGGGCGTCGCTCGGTACCCCGGTCGGATTTTCTCCCGGAAAATCTGAACTGGGGCGGTTTTTCCTCCCCAGGCCAGATAATCTGGGTTTTGCATGGGCCGGATAATCCGGCCCCTAGTTTTCGAGCAAAAGGAACCAAGGCACATTGCTCGGTATCCGGTCAGATTTTCTCCCGGAAAATCCGAACTAGGGTGGTTTTTCTTCCCCAGGACGGATAATCCGGCCTTCGCATAGGACCGGATAATCCGGCCCCTAGAAGTTTATCAAGGGAAAGCTGGGCACGACGCTCTGAGAGGGGGTGGATTATCTGCCGGATATTCCGAGTCTAGGGCGGTGTTTCCCCAAACCGGATAATCCGGCCCCCAAAGGTTGCAACGGCTGGTTTCGGAAGGGGGGTATAAATACCCCTTCTTCTCCAATGTTCAGAACTCTTGATTCATTCGAAATTGACCAGACATTGTGCAAGAGCTCTCATTCTCGATCTCCCACTTCAACCACCCGAAGGTCTTGATCTTTGGTGGAATTGAAGGAGGAGAAGTTCATCATCATCATCAAAAATCAAGCGCTTCAACTCCTCTCCATTCACTTGTAGAAATCCTTGATCTAGTATTCTTGTCAATACCTAGATCTTGTTTATTGTATTTGATAAGTTTGTTTTTGTGGCAGCTTGTTGTCAGTTCGGGAGCCTCCAAGTTGTTGTGGAGTTGTTGCCCCGCTAGTTGTGTAAAGGGCCCGGTGCTCGCCTCGAATGGGTACCTATAGTGGAAGGTGGATCAGGCCTGTTGTGGCGAGATCCATCGGAGAACAGGGTGAGGCCTTTTGTGGCGTGGTGGTCTTAGTACCGCCCACCCCTCCAACACAGACA
Source organism: Avena eriantha (assembly GCA_910589775.1). Classification (NCBI taxonomy): domain Eukaryota; kingdom Viridiplantae; phylum Streptophyta; class Magnoliopsida; order Poales; family Poaceae; genus Avena; species Avena eriantha. The sequence continues at coordinate 236,078,764 of OU342745.1, forward strand.
TACTTCCCTTAACAAGGAAGGAACTGCGGTCAAACAAATCATGTGTCTCCGCGTGCTTCGCTTTGGTTTACTTGTTCCTCTTCCACTCGCTCTTTACTTGCTAGTAGATAGGTTTGCATATAGGGAAATTCCACCTAATAGTTTATCTAGAGAATTTACCCTTTGTGCTAAGCCTAAAATGGAAAAAGAATTAAAAATTGGTGTAGCACCTATTCACCCCCCCCCCCCCTCTAGGTGCCCATACGATCCATTTCAAAGGTGGAGCTCATGTGGCCCTGACGTGGGCGTCGAGCAAGCTCTGCCAGCGTGGCAGCCCGACATGGCCCTCGCCCCACTCATCGGTCACTGTGGGTAGGCGCTGCATCAGTGAGAAAAGGTTCCCCAGCCCTAGGTGACGTCAGCCTTCACCTATGTTGACGCAATAAAGGTTTAATAATTGTTTTAATAATTTCAGAAAAGGGATAAATCTTATAAACTTAATAAGTAATTATTTATAAGTCAGAAAAATACAAATATTATATCAGAATGTTCAAAAAAATGAGATCTACACTTTACCATCAATATCATGCATTGTTCAACAACTTTAATCACAAGTTTAATTAGAAGAACAAATGAACCCCCGTAGGTGATTCGAGGGTCTCTCTTGTATTACGGTTTGGACCCCTCGGATCCCGCTTAAATTTCCAAGCATGCTATAGGGTTTCACTACAATACTAATTAACTTGTCATATCATCATATTTGCTTGAGCATTGCATCGATGCCATGTGTTGATTGTAGTTCCCCCTTTCTTTCCGGTGTTTGCTTCTTCCCGGTAGAATATGATATCGAGATCAAGATCGAAGACCGAGATCAACACCATCGGAGATCGAGTGCATAGTGTTTTGCATTATTTGCATTATAGTAACTTGCAAATATTAATTTACAGATACTATGGATCCAACACAGCAAGATACTATGATTCCAGAACATCAGGAAAACATCCTCCACGGAATGATCTGCGAAAATGAAGATATCGATATCGATGTCACCAGTGAGTTTCTGAACGATTCCGGTCAGGGAGATGAGTCTCTCAACCGAGGAGACGGCTCCGGTGAGGTACAAGCCGAAGCCTGGGATAGGGAAGAAGCCGATGAGGGAGAAGGCGATGGCTCCGGTGGAACCTTAAATCTCGCAAACACCAGCGAGGTATATATATGTATTTTTGTAATTAAAATGTTGCTGTCTATATATATACATGCATATATTAACACTATTTCTTCTTTTAGCCCTCTGGATTAAGAACTTCTTCCGTAAGAACGAAACGAGACCCAACAAAAAAGTTGGATGACACTGTGAGGTATAGGATCGAAGTGGTCAGTGTAGATGGCGAACCGCAAGCTCCTGTCGATGTCGCAAGAAAATTTGTCAAGCAATGCAGAGTTCTTGTGAGGGACTACATCCCGATCACCGTTCAAGAATGGAATTGGCCAAGCGGCGGTGGAGTCCCGTATGTCGGCGACAACACCAAAGATAAGCTTTTTGAGAAGCTCATGATTAATTTCCTCCTGCCGATGCCAGATGTGAATCCAGATGAGGAGGAGAGAGCAAGAATGGAGCTTGTGCAAAGAGCCAAGAAGTTTGCTCTCATCAAGATGGCCGATGCATTCAAGAACTGGAAGAAGAAACTGTACAATAACTTTGTCAAGGTAGAGAAGACTCTGGATTTCACTCACGGCGGCTATGCTAAAATAAGACACCAGTGGGAGGATTTTGTGAAGTACAAGACATCGGAGAAAGCTAAGGAAAGGTCTAGAATAAATACGGAGAACGCTACTAAGAAACTGTACCATCATAACATGGGGCCTGCTGGCTACGCCGGTTGCATGCCTAAGTGGGATGCACTTGAGGTCAATTACATTGCTGTCAGGATCACACCAGAGCCCGCAACATGGACACCACGGGCGAGAAACTAGTTTTATGGCCATGGGGGCATGTTGGACAAAGAAGGGAGGGCAATATATAATTAGAAACACAAAGCTGATCCCCTACTGCCCATTGACGATATTAGAAATGTAGTAGATGATGTTGCAGTGGGATGGTTTGTTCCCGATAGAGAGAACGACGAGCTCACACGCGCCCTTAAAAATCCTGAACACGACGGACAAGCACGAGGCACACCAGGCTCCAAGCCGTGGAAGGTGCCTTCCCCGCGGAAATGAAGAGATATCCCGATAAAAGCCATCAGAGGAGAAAGGAAAGGGAGGCAGCTGAGAAATCGGCCGCTGCAGACTGGCTGCGTAATGTAGAAGAAGCATTAAAGCGGCACCAGAATCAACTCGACAGACTTAGCCAGCAAGGTACTAGCGGCCAATCTCAACGACACGTGGTAGAAGCTGCATTCGAGGGTACCGGCGCCCTATCGAATAAGAAAAGCAGCATCGCTTCCACGCAGCTCCATGATGTTGATGATGATGCACCGACGACATCTCCTCCTAAACGCTACCCAGTGGATGATATCACGGAGAGCACAACTTGTGAGCTAAAGGTGCAGGTTATGAACTTAAGGGTGACGGCGGCGATCAGCATGGCTGTACCAATTGCGCCTAACCCAACTTAGCATTGCAGACCGGTTCCAAAAGGGTACGCTGTCGTCACGATGCATGATGTTAAGGAAGATTTTGAGGAGCTGAAGCTAGACCACCCTGCGGGGGAAGATATGGAGCTGACTCAACTAGGAGAAGCCAAAGGAGGGACTATTCTATGGCCAAAGGAGCGCATCGTGCTTCCAAATTATGTGCCGCCAAGGCCAACCACTCCTCAGAGCAGCAATCCACCTTCGCCGCCACCTCACTATTCTCCAGCGCAACCGTCGCCTTCACCGCCTCACCACTCAGCGCAACCGTCTCCATCGCCGCCTCAGCCGTGTCCGCCGCCGCATCAGCTGTATCCGTCCCTTGAGCCTCAGAGACAAAAGAGGAAGTATACTAAGAGGGGCAGCACCACCAGCAACAGCAAGAGCACGTTCCGATCACGGAAACATAAGCTATCACTCCTCCCAAAAGTACCTCATAAGAATATGAAGAAGCTACCTTGCGAGAAGACAGATGAGGAAACTGCTGCGGCCGCAGCTGCCCATTATGAAAAGTGGAAGATTGACATGGCTAACAAGAAAACGCCGATAGATGAATTCTTCCCGGTCACCGCAGAAGATAAAGCCAAAGCAGCCGCGCTTAAGATTCAGCTTACCCATAGCGCTCACATCAGACTATAATCGCTCTATTGCCAACTCGGCTGAGGCAAAAGAGCAGAGAGTCGAGAAAGAAGTTGTCCAGCTCGGACAACAGAAAAATCAATCGATCGAACCGCTCAAAGTGTACGATACCAATGAGTGGAGAGCCCAGGAGCGGCATGATCCGAACATTGGTCCGGAGTTTGTTCGACTGTATAGAGAAAAGGCCCAATTATATGGACTGTCTATTACTGAGTACATGAGCCGTATGGATGAGTTCGAGGCGTACCAAGAAACAGCATACGTGTAGTACGGGGCTCCTTTCGTCAAACCCGAGTTAGTCAAAGATCTACCAACAAAAATGTAAGATTGCATAATTGGTACATGCAAGCCTGTGCTGAATCCGAAAACTAGATCTATGCTGCATATAAACACCACCATTATGGTCATGGAGATGGATTCCTACTGATCGAATTTCCAGAATTATTTCAGTTTTACCAACAAGACGCCCTCGACAAAACTATTGTCAGTGCCTATTGTTTGTAATTATTATTAATTTCTGTAATTAAGTCTTTCTAGCTCAGCTCATTCGTTGCTTGTATAATCTTACTCGTCACTATACTACTTATATATGCAGAATGAAGATTTTAGAATGCAACAAAGGACAAATCTTTGATCTTGGGTTTGTTGACTGCAATTTCATTCATGAAGTTACTCTAAAAACGAAACCCAAAGAGACAGAGGATAACTTGGTACAAGCGTTGACGTATTTCAGCAACAGAAGGGAAATATTATTTCCTTACAACGTTGGGTGAGTGTTACTGTCTTGTACACATTCTATTTTCGCTTACTCGATGTTAAACGTATAATTGACTTGTGTTATATTTTGTTAGTGTGTCCAACTTCCACTATATTCTGTTAATCATTGTTGTTGACACCGAGTAGTAAAAGTCCTGGACTCGAAACGGACACCATTAGAAAAGTGGGCGGACATGCAGGAATGCCTCCATAAGGCTTGGAAACGGTTCACCGCAAAAACTAGGGGTGTTTGGAAGCCAGAGCTTACATTTCAACCATTGACTATAAGTACTACTTGCTAGATCCACGCATCTCTTTGATTCTAGTTTCAATACCACCATTATCATGTTTGATTATTATTTTGATTGAATCCGTTCTCGTAAAGTGCTTGAGGCAGGAAGCAGGGAATAACTTATGTGGATACTATGTCTGTGAGTTCATTCACCAGACGACCAAAGAGAACATCAAAAAAATTGAAGTACGATAAACAATAATCACAACTTTATTTTATTACCACCAATTGTGTTTAGTTTCATTCATATATATTGATCCCCTTCTTTAAATTAGATCGAACGGACACGGGACGGTCTTCTATCACAAGAACGTGTGCAAGCAATTCAAGAGGAAATTGTCGGATTCTTGTTAGAACAAGTCATAGATCCGAAAGCAGAATACTATTACCCGCTTCATTTGGAAGGGTGAAGTGCAAAAAATAAGATGTAAATTAGATCAAATTCATGTGAGAGTACCGTTTGTAATTATAATATGTTTCAACCAAGAAGACGGATGAGACGGTGTATAATATATTTGTGATCATGCATGATGTGTAATATATATATCGTGGTTTCATTATTGCTGCATATATGTAGTACCATTAAATTGAATACAAAACACCAAATAAATAAAAACCCTGCCGCGGCACAAAAATAGCCCGAAAATCCTACCGCGACACAAAACCCTGCCGCGGCATAAAACCCTACCACGGTACAGAGACCAACGATCCCGGTTCGTGTCACGAATCGGGACCAATGATCCACCCCTCTCATCTCTCGCGCTCCCACGTGGAGACCCATTGGTCCCGGTTTGTTCCACGAACCGGGACCAATGATCCACCCCTCCCCCCCGTCGCGCGCCCGCCCACGTAGAGATCCATTGGTCCCGGTTCGTGCCTGAATCGGGACCAGCATTAGTCCCGAGTGATTGGTCCCAGTTCGGAAACCGGGACCAATGGCCCTTATGAACCGAGACTAGAAGCTAATATCCTTACCTTTGACACATCCTTTTCATATCATAAGAAACACGCAATACACACACTTTGCCATTTGAGGGCCATAGATATCATTGTTCTATGGACAGAGTAGGGAATATTCTAGTTAGATATCAACTACTTGTAATGGAATTGGATGCTCAATTTTCTTTCATGTTATACCCCATTGACACTAAGTGCAACTATTCATATGTAACCAGTCCATTCATACCTTCCTTTTTCCTGATCAATCCATTCGGTGTCTTTCCGTAACATACATGATTGGAGAGAGCGCAATATCAAACAGACAAAAAGAGCATACAGATGTAGGAGTAAGTGTGTAAAGTGTTAATAAGAAAAGAAGGTGCGTAAAGCATTAACATACAAGGGCAACAAGTGATATTTACCGTTATGGACGGCCAACTTTTACGTGGTTCAATATTATTTTACAAAATCCTCAGATGTATATATGTATAATGGCAACAAATCTCCATGAGAACCTCCACCTTATTTTATGTGATAGATTTGAGTTTGTTATTATATTTTTCAATCTTTTGTTCAGATTATATAGTATATTTTCTATTTTGTGTTATTTATATCAAATTGTCATGCACAAATGGACGTGACGAAAGAGAACCTAGGGGGGAGGGGCACTAATTGTAATATGTTTGGTACTCCCTCCATCCCATATTATAAAGTCGTTTTGGCTATCTGTTTTAACTCGCTAAAACATTTTATAATGTTGGAATTTTTTTCGAAAAGAAGGATGAGACCACCGACATTTTTCTCGAAACGATGTATCCCGTTATTATTATATTGTTCAATAAAGGTCTTGCAAAAACAAACATAAAAAAACAAAACCACCACGCCACACCTACAAACCCGATAATAACGAAGATCATGCCACCATTTTTTGAATCTTATGTCGTAGACAACAACGTCCCACTACTTAGATCCTCGGGCATCACCTAATATTCCTATGGCGAGCCAGGAGCAAACATTCGGTCCAACAGGCCCAGCGCGCACCACAAGCACAAGCTTCAGAAACCGCCATGTTGGGATGGAGGCAGTATTGCATACCACGCCAAAAAAAAATAGTATCGGGCTAGCATATACTATCTACGCTAATGTACACGCCGCCATAGATTATCAGGGCGCAAGCACTAAGTGTGGCGGAAACAATTTCATGATTGATAGCTAATCGTCGAGCTCGGTAAATCGTCGTGGGAATAGTTGTCTCGACGTATATTTCCCAACTAGCGATAAGATAAGTGAAAACATTTTCCGTCACGTTTGTTATCTAGATGGGTGGATATAAGCGCTATTTTAGGGAAAATAATTCTATGAGACAAGGTCCAGAGATTCATGTGAGTGGATCTAAAAATAGACAACAAAATCCCGTGTTTTCTCCCCATTTTAGTAATGTGTTGTAGTGATTTGTATCGAGTTCTATTTGTAACCGGCATAGACTCTGAAAAAAGAAAGTTGTAAAAATAAACGGCTCTCATGTACATCTCCACGTTTTCAGTGAAGCATACAAACTCTTGTGACAGTGGACCCGTGCCGGCGGGTAGATGCCTGGATATGGACCCTGAAACAGAACGTCCGGGCCGGGCCAGGCCAGCAGAACCTGTGTAATCCTGAACGTTGATTGGCTGGGACGTTGCGACCATATTGCTCGAAGAACGTCCAATGACACGTCGCATTCGCGTATACGGATAGAGGAGGAAACACGGGAATATATGCCCTTGGCCCAAGTAGAAACGTGTGGAATTGGGACCAAGACGTTGGAGCTTGGAGGCACGCGGGGAGAGGAATCGAGCACAAGGGGCCCTAAAGCTGCCACATCTATCGCGAATGATGATGGCCTACCGGACTCGCGCCCAACTAAATTTTCCTGTCCCGCCGGTTCTATCATTGCGCGTGAGCGTGACGCCGAAACGGCCAAGGGAAGAAAAACGAGAACAGGGCGATGCTTGCGGAGAAGTGCAACCCTCCTCCTACGTGCTGCCCATACTTCGCAATTCTCGACTAGTAGTAGTACACGGTAAAACACATGCTGGTCAAAGCTAAGCGATCTCATCCACGTTTTTCATGTTCAAGAACTAGCGAACATATCTTGTTTCAGTTAATTTGACGCGTGTGGAGACGATCATTCCACGTTATCTATATTCACGCATGTACAGTTGCCTACTTGTTTTATTATTATATCTGAGGCGATGCATGCTATGCGATGCGGTGTAGCGACCTGTGAACATGTACGCCAAAATACGAACAGCTAGCTGGCGATGGTGTGTCATGTGTGGATGCTACCTCTAGTTAACGGAAAGTATAGAAAGGAAGCCTCAAGAAAGATCGTAAAGCTAGTGTGACACTGGAACGGAATCCTTGCTAGGAGTATATATTAACAGGCTGCCACTTAAAAATGGTTCGGAAAAGAAACACCCAGTTGCGTAAAAGAATTTACGGTTCTGCATAGATCGCTCGATCTTTTGATGTGGCAGAGATGCTCCATTTCGTTCCATATGCTTTCTTCGATGCTAGCTCCTGTTCCATGACAGTGGGAGTACTATTCCGTTCTGAGGTTATTAGGTTGGTTCTTTTCTCTATCGCGATACAGTCCAGCTTTTGCTGATCAACATGTTTATAGTAGCACATCTGTTGTTCCATCCTGCCACACAGATTGATAATTTTAACATATTCCTTGATTAAGTATGATCTCATTTCGGTCGATGTTCCAGAAAAAATACTACTCCTAGATTAGCATGGTGTATGTTTGTACACTACATGTACCCACAAACAAAAATCATACTTCACGTGAATACAAGAATTGCGTCTTTCAAGTTCCTGAACTGATGAATAGCTAGTTGTTTTATTGCCTGAAAAACAACCTACTGGTTCAAAGTTCGTTTGCCAAAATTGTTGGTGTCATCAACTTCTGCTTCCCACCTGCAATCGGTATCACAATAGAGACATCACACTGACGCAGTCAAGCAAAACATAAGAGATTATCTCGCATATATTGATGAGAAACTAATACTTGCAGTCTCGAGTTAATTTCAGGGTTCTAACTGTACCAATGAGCAGGTTGGCTTGCCACCGCTGGCGCTGGTCACCTGCTGAAGCCCTCGGAGGACCTACGAATGAAAATAGGGTTTAAGCCCACGTCAACAATCCCCGAACATATGTATTGCTCTATAGTTTTTCATAAGATCTTATAAAAAACCTGAAGAGCGTGTGAAAATCCAAAGTTTCTCGATAGCACATCATCCGTGTTACCTGAACTATTTTTGCCCTAAGCTCCCAATACATCATGCAACTCTGATTTGTGTAAGGGCAAACTTCAGTAGATTCCCATGAGTCATTAAAGCTGCATTTTAAACCCAAAAAGCCATCACAAAATCATAGAAAGATGAAGTATAATTTTTGAAATGGAGGGGCGAGGACGGCGGAGCGTCTTCGGCTTGCGCAAGTGTTTGTAGTCGTTGCTAGGTGGTCCATTGTCCTATATGTATTTTTTATTACTCTTAGATCTTTTTATACTAGTGTTGATGGTTACTAATAGATTGGTGTAATTTCCGCAAAAAAAGAAAGCAAGGAAACGTTACCTTTTGGCATATCGATATGTTTGAAGTATGATTGTTTGTTGAACCGATCTTGATTATTCAGTCGCCAAGTTTTTACTCTCTCTTGTCAACCATTTGACAAATGGCAGTCCCAATTTTAAAACTGACGCACACCCAATTTGTTCTCCTCCCAATCAATTTAGTTGAACCAATCTTGATCATTCAGTTATCAAATTTATTATGTTTCGTCAACCAATTCCCTATTTCACCCCATGCAAACATAAATAATCCATAAACCAGAATTGACAAATGGCAGACGTAATTTTAAAACTGACGCACACCTAACTTGTTCCCCCAATCATACTACGATGGTCAAAGAGAAAACAAACTACTTACTATCAAATTTGACCCTCTTCTATAAGAGGGGCCTCTGTGTTATGTAACACGGTCAACCTATTTGGCCGGCAACGGCGTACGCAAGCTGTCTAAGTTGTGAAAGAAGATGTCTGCTCCATAATTATATACGCACACGCTCAACTATCTCAACGCCAATTAATACTCCTTCATGCTAAATTGTGTTCATGCAGCACGACTATGCATATTTTTTAAATTGGCACTCCATATTTTTTAAATCACCAGCTAAGGGCAATACTATATATTAGTACTCCATATTTTTAAAAATTACTACCAGATGTCAGGGAAACAATTGTGGAGATCACGATGGGGAGGTATCCATTTTGGTGGTTGGTTAATCATTTTCGAGCTTTCTTGATTATGTCTGCATCAGAGGCCAAATGATTCACGGACAACTATCTTCTTCGTCCGGTTTGTAGAAACTACAACGGGGTTTTCGTCAATCGCAGTCCAAAAGTTATTTTATGTTCCCATACGAGCAAGTCATGCGTCACCAGCAGTACCATACAACGTTATAATAAAATAAAAAGGGAAACCAAGCAACTCTTTTCTTACTCCCCCAGTCCATTAAGAATCTAAATAAAGTTAAGGTCATTAATATGAACGAAAGAAATAGTTTGATTGTAACGTTTGCATATTGGAGGGCCAACTCAGCAGCTAGTTTCTCTCTCTTTATTAATTTATACCTAACCATACGCTACACGGTCGTCATCGAGATGTGGCTTGGTTAAAAAAATATCTCGACCTCGCTCATGTCTTGGCCGCCGCGCAGGCAAGCAGGGGCCAACGACTGATGTCGTCTCCCCTCCCCCCTCCCTCTTCAGCCCTCGTCGGCGCGAACCGCCGCGCGCGGTCCAGGTGGCACCGACATGAAGGAGGTATGCCTAGAGGCCAATAATAAAGATGTTTTTATTGACATATCTCATTGGTTTATAATAGTTTTGTATCATGCTATAACTGTATGTGAAAACATTAATATGTGTGATATATAAACAAAGCAGGTCCTTAGTATCCTCTAGACTATTTCGTTGGGTAGCTGATGATCGAGGTTTCCCGATCATGGACTTTACCACGTCAACTGACAACTGTTGGAGGAATAGCAACTTGTATTCCAGAGGGGTCAAATGCCACAATATATAGTACATGTGCATGTGTAAATATGCAGGAAGTCTCCTAACTAGTAGGGAAAATACAATATACAAATATCTCTCTAACCCCCCCCCCCCCCCTTCAAACTCATGGGGATCCACAACACTGAGTTTGAAGATAGAGAAACTATGTTGTGCTCTAGTCTAGGCCTTCGTAAAAAAAATATGCCAATTGTAACTCTAAAGGCATATACTGGAGCACAATAACCTAATCATGCACACTAGCACGGACAAAAGAAGCATCAACACTGATATGCTTGATAAACTCATGCTTTACTGGGTCACGTGCAATACTGATAGCACCTATACTATCAGACAAGAAAGTAGTTGGTGTCATAACGGAGACACCAAAATCAGCAAGTAACCACCGCAACCAAGTCACCTCAGCAGTCAAAAGAGCCATAGCTCGCAACTCAGCCTCTGCACTCGAACGGGAAACTACAGTCTGTTTCTTCGTCTTCCATGCAATAAGAGAACCATCAAGAAACACACAGTAGGCAAAAAGTGAGCGGCGATCCGAAAGATCACTAGCACACGTAGCATTAGAGTATGCCTAGAGATTTAAGGAGCTAGAACGAGGGAAGAATAGACGGCGTGTGTGTGTCTGTGCCACGAAGATAATGAAGAACACGAATGAGGTGACTATAATGAACTGAAGTGGGAGCAGATACAAATTGACTCGGAATATGAACATGATAGGAAATATCTGGGCGAGTGATAGCAAGATAGAAAAGGCTCCCAACAAGATGACGATAGCATGTCGCATCAGAGAGAGGATCACCGTCAGCAGCCCGGAGCTGGACATTGAGCTCCATAGGACTCTCAACAGTGCGCTCATCACCAAGAGCAGCACGAGCAAGGAGATCCTGGATATACTTTTCTTGGGAGATATAAAATCCATCAGAAGTGGAGGAAACCTCAATCCCAAGAAAGTAGCAAAGATGACCAAGATCAGTCATAAGAAACTGCTCACAAAGACGGTCCTTAACAAAGGAAATATACTCAGAGTCATCGTCGATGATGATCATGTCGTCAACATAGAGGAGTAGAAGAGTGCGTCCACGAGGAGAAGTGTGAACAAACGGTGCGGGGCCATGAGCACTAGGGGAGAAACCAGGAGTAGTCACCAAAGAGGCAAAGCGCTCAAACCAAGTACGAGGATCCTGTTTCAGGCCATAAAGTGAGCATCGAAGACGACAAACCATGCCATCAGGGATAGAATATCCTGGAGGAGGCTGCATGTAAACCTCCTCACGCAACTCACCGTTGAGAAAAGCGTTCTGAACATCAAGCTGAGACACATACCAATGGCGAACAGAGGCACGGCAAGAAGAGTACTCAAAGTGGTCATATAGGCCACCAGAGCAAAAGTCTCATCATAATCACAACCCTGCTCCTGCTGGAAGCAACGAGCCACAAGACGCGCTTTGTAGCGCTCAAGATATCCATCAGAGCGAGTCTTAATCTTGTAGCCCCACTTGCATGTGATGGGACGAACACCGGGAGGAGTAGAGACAAGATACTAGGTGTCGGTATGCTCAAGCGCATCAATCTCCTCGGCCATGGCAAGCTGTCACTTAGGATGGTGCGCAGCATCCCGATAGGAGGCCGCCTCAAGGGAAACAGAAAGACCATAGTGACTAGGAGAGTAGCGATCAGGTGGACGACGATGGCGAGAAGGAAGAGGAGGATCATCTCATGAGAGGAAGATGGCGCATCAGAAGAAGAAACATTGGAGGAAGCATCAGGAGCATGAGAGCGATGAGTATAATGGAAGGGAAAAGGAGACAGCGGGGAGGTGGGTGGAGGGGAAAAGGAGGAATGAGAAGAACTGGGTGGCAAGGAGGGTGGCGATAGGGAAGGGGAAGCATCAGCAAGGATGGGGCGTGGAGGAGGATCAATGTGAATAGAAGGTGGTGTGTCAGGAAACAATAGAAAAGATATGTCTTCCACCGAGAAAGGCGAGGATGAGGAGCGTGGGTACAAGGGATGCGGCTCATCAAAAGTGACATCACGAGAAATGCGCATCCGATGGCCAACAGGATCCCAACACCGATAACCCTTATTCTCATCACTGTATCCAAGAAAAACACACTCAATGGACTGAGCGGTCAGTTTGGTGCGGTCATGAGGGGCAAGAAGAACATAGCAAACACAACCAAACAAACGAAGCACGGAGTAATCGGGCGGATGACCAAAGAGATGCTCGAGAGGAATACCACCCTGTAGAGCGATAGAGGGTTGAATATTGATGCGATAGGACGATGTAGAAACAGCCTCACCCTAGAAATGAGGGGGAAGGGAAGCAACGATCATCATTGCACGAGCAATCTCAAGAAGATGATGATGCTTACGCTCAGCCACGCCATTCTGAGCATGCGCACCAGGACAAGAGAAGTGATCAAGGGTGCCCTGCTCAGCCAGAACACCATGCAAGTGCTTGGAGATATACTCACCAGGAGAGTTAGCACGAAACACACGAATCGGCATAGAGAACTGAGTAAACCATGGCTGTAAATCGCTTATATATGGAGAGAACCTCACTACGATTAGACATAAAGTACAACCAAGTATAACGGGGAAAAACATCAATAAAATGATGTTATATCGATGGCCCCCTTTCGCGAAAGGAGCCAGACCCCAAAAATAAGAGTGAACTAAATCGAAAGGTCGCTGAGAAACAGACTCACTAGTAGGATTGGGTAACTAAACCTATTTACCTAGCCTACAACCCTAACACTGTAACGACACATCTCTTGAGACAGACCCTAGAAGACCACGACGAACTAATGATGATAGCCGAGAGCCACAAAGATGACCAAGACGATGATGCCACTATTGATAAGATCCGATAGCAGAGGCGACAACAGCAGCAGAACTGGTAGACGAGGTAGCAGCGGAAGGAACACGAAGCCAGTCTAACTCCCAAAGCCCCTGAGAATCACGAAGGCAAGGGCTAGCCCCAACCAAAGCCTATGTGCGACGATCCTGAATAGAACAAGAATTAGCATCAAGAATAACGTGACAACCAGAGTCAGTAAGTTGACTAGCAGAAAACAGGTCCATGGTAAGATGAGGAACATGAGAAATATCAGGAACAAAAAAATAAGAAGTGGAAAGAGTGCCCCGACTAGAGACAGAAAGAGGAGTACCATTAGCGGTGAGAACACTAAGAGGAGAATCAACAGGCCGAAGAGAGTACGAAATGGAAGAGTCAGAAGTCATATGAAAAGAAGCTCCAGAATCCAGAATCCACAGTGACATACCTGGCTATGTGGATGATGGTGGTGGCCTCGCAATGCCAGAAGAATCAGTCACAGAGCCAGCAGTACCTATCAAAGAAGCGCCTATAGCAGCGAGCATCCTCTTGAGCCGTAGAATGTCCTGGTCAGTGAACTCAGCCATAGAGGAGCCAGAGGAACCAGAAGGGGCACGAGATCTGGAAGAAGTAGGCGTCTTCTGCTGACGCATAGCAGCGAGACTTAGAGTTGCCATCTGCGTCACAGTAGGTGCAGTGATAGCATGGACGACCCTGTCCATGACCCTGGCCACGACTCTAGGGACTGGGTAGCAGTGGAGCAGTGGACCGTGAGGGAGTCGGGGGAGCGGGCGACAATGGAGGACCTCGGGCAGCAATCACAGAAGGAACCTCAAGAAAACCAGCAGCACGTAGGCGAGTCTCCTAAGCATGAAGCTCAGATAGCACCTCAGTGATAGGGATATGACCACGGGCAAGGAGGTTAGCACGTCAAGGCTCGAACTCCTTCCGGAAACAATAACTCGAAGGCGCGATGAAACTCCAAGTCATAACTGAAAGTACATTTATTGTCTTAATCTTTTTTGTTGTTCGTTAACAACAAAAGGATCATTTAACAGTATGTTGATGTTGCCAGGTGTTTATACTAAAAAGAGATAACTCCATGGCATAGTGAAAAGTTCCTAGAAGAAACAGTGGTTTCCTGAAGATTTCAGATCGGAGTCTCCGGTATGCAGACACCGGAGTCTCCGGTGTGGGCTAGAGTTACCCCAGAAATCTCCGGAGTGGGTTCTAGAATATGCCCAGGGACAATCTTTATGGGGGTCCGGAGATGGGCTGGATACGGATCGGAATCTCCAGTGTTCTCGGTCAGACTAGAGTCTCCGGAGTGAAAACACCGGAGCCTCTAGTGTGCCGCTAGTCCGGAGTTTTGGCAAAGTCCTCAGAGGGTGTGTCTTGACTAGGCCCAGGTCATTCGGTATGGTGGTTTGGAGATAGACCAGAGATGGGCCGGAATCTCTGGCCTAGGCCGGAGTCTCCGGTTGTCTGACCGGAATCTCCGGTGTGGAAGTTCTCCAATGGGCACAAAACGGTCAGCAACAGTGGAGGCTATAAATAGAGGACCTCATCTTCTACCTCCAGCTGCTCGATCCAGAAAAGAAAATCACCACCATTGGAGCCACCAAATCAGCTAGATCTCCCCATCTAACCATCCAAAGTCGCAGATCATTGGAGGATCGAAGGAGGAGGCCTTGATCTATAGCTTCACCAAGAGAGATCTTCATTTCCCCCTCTTTCACTTGAGGGCCCCTTGCTCTAGGGTTTCATTGGAAACCCGAATCCTTGATTTGGTTCTTACAAGCTTGTCTTTGATTGTTGTCATAGCTTGCTTGGATTCGGGAGCCTCCAATTAAGTTGTGGATGTGTGCCTCGAACTTGTTATAAGGGTGTCGGCTACCACCTTGAAGGTTGCCGATATAGTGGAAGCGTGAATCGATCCCTTTGGGGTAAGGTTCACTGGAGAACAAGGGAGACCTCTCGTGGGGTTGGTGGTTTGATACCACCCCTCTCCAAAAAAGACGTAGTTCCCCTCAAAAGGAAGGAACTGCGGGAAATAATCCTTGTGTCTCTGTGTGCTTCATTTCGGTTACTTCTATCATTTAACGCACCTTACTTGTATCTTGTTCTTGCTTAGTTAGTTGTGCTAGTGTGACATATAGGTAAACTCACCTTAGTTGCATATCTAGAGAATTTACCTTTTGTGTCAAACCGTAACTTGGAAAAGAGTAAAATTTGAAGTAGCACCTATTTACCCCCCCCCCCTCTAGGTGCCCATACGATCCTTTCAATTGGTATCAGAGTGGCTCTTTATTCAGGCTTAACCGCCTAAGAGAATATGTGCAACCCAGATGAAGGTGGAGAGAGTGAGGCTAGCACTTCGGTGACCATGGTAGATCTCAAGAAGTTGGAAACAAGCTTGAGCTCTACCTTGGGAAACAAAATCCAACAGTTGTGTCAACTAGTTGAGCAACTTGTTAAGGAAAAGTCAGCCTCACCACCTCCCTCTCAAAAGGAAACGCCTCCTAACCCTAAGGCAAATGCTTCGGCTAAGCCAATGGGTGAAGTAGTGGGGGTGAACATAATTCCACTAGCTCCACCAACAAAAAGGGATGGGAAGGAAGAGCACCATGCGGTTCCCGGATGGTACTCTCTCGATCCTCCGATCCTTCATCCCCATATAAATAATAGAGGTGACCCACCCAAGTTAGCAACACATTCTTTTGCTCAATGGCAAGTTTTGATGAAATCTCATGTGCGTAGCCCTTGCATTGACTTATGGAACATTATTGAAAAAGGACTCAAAATTGAGGATCCAACCAACTTGACAAGAAGGGAAGTGGTCAATAGTCAACTCAATGCCACCACCTTGCACATGATTCAACTTGGGGTGGGGCCAAAGGAATTTCCCCACATTAAGCAATTGAATACCACCAAGGAAGCTTGCGATGCTCTCATTGACTTGTTTGTTGGAAATGAGAGCATGAGAAATAGATATGATGCCATGAGCAATGAAGCTGAAGGTTTCTTTATGAAGGATGGTGAGGATCATGAAGATATGCATCGAAGACTCAAATCCACACCCACCGCCTTCAGAAATGTTGGTGCTTATCATATTGATGATGCTTGGATAAAGAGGAAGTATGTGAGTACGTTCATGCCCTTCGAGCCCACTGACTTGAAGAGTCTTCAAGGAAGACACAACTACCATCTCATGACCTCAAATGAAGTTATGCAAGAGATGTCCGCCTTCAAGGTTGCTGCCAAGAATGCCAAAGATGCCCAGGCTCATGCCATTGGAATGAGTAGTGGTGTCAATCTTGCCTTGAAGGCCAAAGTTGTGGAGTATGAAGAAGAAGAAGAAGGAAGTGATGATGCACTCTCTATGAGCCACCCCGAAGATGTCAAGGTTGCTCATGGTGAATACATGGCCTTCTATGCAATAAACTTTTGGAAAGATCCCGCCAAGGCCAAAATGGAGATGCAACGAAGAAGCAACCCAAGTGGTAGAAAATAAAATGCTTCAAGACTGAGAACTTGCTTCAACTATGGTGACCGCTATCATTTTGTTGTCGGATGTCCATATGAGAAGAGAGAAGATAATGGTGGTGCACTCTTATTGAAGAAAAATCCAAAGGCCCCTTTCAAGAAGCCTTTTAACAAGAAGAATGCCACCAACAAGAAGTCTGGTGACATTGAATTGATAGAACATGAAGAGTTCTCTTTCGATGATGAAGAGGAGGAAGAAGAAGAAACAATGAATGGTGTGGCTACCATTTCCACTACCTCTACATCCACCTTCTCCCTATTTGACTCCCTATATGAGAACATCTCCAACAAGAACGTCACTTGCCTTATGGCAAGAGCATTGGAGGTATCATCATCTCCTCTCTCCACCTCTATTATCAATGATGATTTTAATGATGATATAACTCTTGAGGTGAAGGAGGAATTAGTTGCTTTCGATGCTTATATGACTAACTTGCAAGGGGGAACAAGAAGCATTTTGTAAATCTCTTGAACCAACTTGCTCACACACAAGAGCTCCTTGATGACAAATGTAAACTTGGGAGAGAGCATCTACTTGAGATGGATGCTCTAACTAATGCTCTAGAAGAAGAAAAGATACTAGGGAGTCTCTTGAAGAAAAACTTGAAGGCCTTGATGAGGCAAATGATTGAATAGTAGCTAAACTCATTAAAGAACGTGATCATGCCAATGCTAAGTATAAAAAGGCTAAAAAGGACAAGATTGAGTTTGGTGTTGTTCATGACAAACTTGTCGAGGATTATGAGAAGCTTAACAAGGCTCACAAGGCCTTGGAAAGTGATCTCGTGACTCTCACAAAGTCTTGTGAACAACTTCAAACTCAATTGACTAATGTTGCTTCACCTAGTATTTATATTCCCTCTAGTAGTATGAACATTTTTGAAGAAAATGCTAGGTTGAAGGGGGAGCTTGCAAAGGCTACCTTCCCTGAAGGAAACAAGTCTATTGATGATCTCCTAAGTAAGCAAAGGCCAAATAATGAGAAAAGAGGTCTTGGCTATGTTTCGAAGGCCAAGAAGAAGAACAACAACAAGAAGAACGTCAAGCCCACACAAGCAAAAGACAATACCATTATGGGTAGTAATACCCCAAGTGGCAAAACTATGTCACAAGATGACTTTGCGGGAAGTGCTAACCCTCACTATGTCTTAATGCGTAATTCTTATGGTGATGTTTATGCACAATATGTTGGTCCATTTGATGGTTATATTGCTTGGTATATTTGGGTTCCAAGGACCCTTGTCACTAACAAAAGAGGACCCATTGAAAAATGGGTACCTAAAAACTAGCTTGATCTTTTGTAGAACTATGCTTCTTGAGGGTCAAAGTGGGTGTTTGATAGTGGTTTCACAAGTCATATGATCATAATCAAGGCAATAATGATAGAGATAAGGGCAAATGAAGATCATATAACCGTCACATATGCCGATAAGTCAAAATATCAGGTAACGGGTCTTGGCAAAGTTGTGGTTGCACATGATGTTACTCTCGTGGACGTCATGCTTCTTGAGACTCTTGGCTATAATTTCCTTTCAGTCCGTGCCCTTGGCAAGATGGGTTTTGCCGTCTTTATTGATAATGATATTGTGGTTCTTTTGTGGAGGAAGACTCTAAAGGTTGCTTTCGTTGGGTACGTCGAAAATGACTTGTATGTGGTGGACTTTTCGGGGAAAACCACTACAAGTGTGATGTGCTTATTCGGAAAGGTCGATGTGGGTTGGTTATGGCATTGCTGACTAGCCCATTTAAATATGAGAACTTTGCAAAGCCTCCACAAGGGTGGTCATATTGTGGTACTAAAGGAAAATGTTTGTTTTGCCAAAGATCATGTTTGCAGGGCTTGTGTTGAAGGAAAGATGCATGATTCTCCCCATAACCCAAATAACATTATAAATTCGAAGAGAATCCTGGAGCTCCTTCATGTGGATCTCTTTGGTCCTCCATCTCATGCTAGCCTTGGTGGGAAGAAATATTGCTTGGTGATTGTTGATGACTCCTCAAGATATTCATGGGTATACTTCTTCAAGTTGAAGAATGAGACCCAACAATACTTCATCGACTTCGTCAATATGGTTTAATGTCAATACAATGTGCTCGTGCTAACAATAATAAGTGACAATGACATCGAGTTCAAGAACTACACATTAAATGGTTTTCTTAGTGATGAGGGGATAAAACATCAATATTTCGCTGCATATGCCCCTCAACAAAATGGTGTAGTTGAGAGGAAGAACCGGGCATTAATGGATATGGCAAGCTCCATGTTGGCTGAGTTTAAGTCTCCATATAATTTTTGGGCGGAGGCAATCTCCACCGCATGCCATGCATCAAACCGGCTCTACCTCCGCAAAGAGTTGATCAAGACGCCATATGAAATACTTACCGGTAACAATCCCAATACTCATACTTCTGGGTGTTTGGTTGTAAGTGTTTCTATCTCATAAAAGGTGTCCATTTGTCCAAATTTGATTCCAAAGCTTTAAAGGGTATTTTTGTTGGCTACGGTCTCGATTCCCACACTTACAGAATCTATGATAAACACTCTGGAATTGTCACAGAATCTTGTAGTGTGGTTTTTTCGAAGAATATGACGGCCCCCAAGTAGGGCATGTTGATGTTTGTGATGTAGATGATGAAATACCTCAAGATGCCATAAGAAGAATGGGTGCGGGATTCATCCGCCCCTGTTGAGGAACCCCTTGTGGCAGATCGAGAAGAACTATGCTCTACTTAAGTGGAGCCCTCATCTTCACAACTTCAACAAGCTCCCATTATTGAGGGCAATGATGACATAAGCCAAAGACAAGCTGAGAGCCCTCACCATGTTGATCAGGCAGAAAGTTCAAGGCCAGATTGTCCAGTCTCACCATTAACCGGATTGTCGAGCCCTGCACAGACAGTTGCACAAGGTAGATTTATTCATTCATCCACAAGATCATTTCAACGCCTTTCAAGTAGTTTGCCTGATCAAGATCAAGATCAACCATTACCTCATGTTGATGAAAATGAACCCATTGTTGATCAAGGTCAAATTGATGGTCAAGACAAGGACCAAAATGATGAAGAGATCCCCACAAAAAACAACAAGGAGATCGAAACTTGTCTCAAAGCTAGAGTGGACATAATGTTGGAAAGAAGACACCACACTCTTGAGAATGTTCTTGCTGATCTAAGGATTGGTATGTCTACTCGAGCTCAATTGAAGCATTTTGGTGAGCATCAAGCTCATATATCCATGGTGGACCAAAGAAAGTGTGGGAAGCTCTTGAAGATTCATATTGGCTAGAAGCAATACACAAGGAGCTCAACAACTTCCAGAGAAACAAAGTTTGGAAGTTAGTAGAAAAGCCCAAGGAGTGCCACAATGTTATTGGAACTAAATGGATATTAAAGAACAAGCAAGATGAACATGGTATTGTTGTGAGGAACAAAGCAAGATTGGTAGCACAAGGGTTCTCTCAAATTGAAGGCATTGATTATGGAGAGACTTATGCTCCCGTGGCTTGCCTTGAGTCCATCTGTATCCTTCTTGCATATGATGCACATCATAATTTTAAATTACAACAAATGGATGTGAAAAGTGCTTTTCTAAACGGACCATTGCATGAGTTGGTTTATGTTAAGCAACCCCCAGGATTCGAGGATCCCAACTTCCCAAACCACGTCTACAAACTCGATAAGGCGCTCTATGGACTTAAACAAGCTCCACGCACATGGTATGAGCACCTTACAGATTTGTTGTTAGACCGTGGATTTGAGGTTGGGAAAATTGATCCCACTCTTTTTACTAAGAAGGTTAATGGGGAGCTTTTCGTTTGCCAAATATATGTTGATGATATTATCTTTGGTTTAGATAACAAAACTTTTAATGATGAATTCTCAAAGCTTATGACTGACAGGTTTAGGATGTCTATGATGGGAGAGTTGATGGTATTGCTTGGTTTTGAGATCAAGCAAATAAGGGGAGGAACCTTTTTCAACCAAGCCAAATATACTCAAGACATGCTCAAAAGGTTCAACATGAAGGAACTAAATGGGGCTCCTACTCCCATGGTAACAAAGACTCATCTTGAGCTAAACCCAGATGCTAAAGATGTTGATCAAAAGGTATACCAATCCATGATTAGTTCTTTGCTTTACCTATGTGCATCTAGACCTGATATTGTGTTAAGTGTAGGAGTGTGTGCAAGATATCAAGCGACTCCTAAAGAAAGGAACTTCATGGCAGTCAAAAGAATCTTTCGATATTTGGTTCATACCCCAAACTATGGTGTGTGGTATCATAGGGGCTCACCGTTCTCTCTGTGTGGATACACTGATTCGGATTGGGCTGGTGATAAGGATGATAGAAAATCAACCTTCGGGGCTTGCCAATTCCTTGGTAGATCCTAAGTGTGTTGGTATTCTAAGAAGCAAAATTGTATATCTCTCTCCACCGCTGAGGCTGAGTATGTGGCTACTGATAGTGAATGCACCCAATTGTTATCAAGATTGCCTCTTTTGTGTGACAAAGTGACAAAGTGCCTCTTTTGTGTGACAATGGAAGTGCTATCAAGATTGCCTACAATTCGGTGGATCATACAAGGACAAAGCATATTGAGATTCGTCATCATTTCATTAGAGATCATGTTGCCCGAGAAGATATTGAGCTATCTTATGTATCAACCAAAGACCAACTTGCAGATATATTCACAAAGCCACTTGATGAAGCAAGGTTTTTCTATTTGAGGAATGAGATAAATATCATAGATTCAAGAAGTTTGACTTGATCATCTTGCATACTCACCTATTACTTGATCATTGTGTGGTTTAGGTGCAGGCATGGACATAGGGGGACTGTGGTCCTAATCTATTGGGCTATCCCTCCCCCCATCATGCCAAAATTAAGAAAATCAATTATCTTAGTATCATTCTTTTTTATATGAAAGCTTCATTGATGAGTAGTGGCTATGAACCGAAGGATAATTCTTCGCGGTGTCATGCCTCACACTCTCACATGGTGGCCTCGGTCACCGCCCTCTTTGTCATGAAGAGTTGGTTCTTGGTTCGTTTAAATTGGAGATTCACTTGACCTTTAAGTTGGATTTCATTGCCTATTTGGTTCTTCACAGTTTGGAATATAAAACCTAAGCATGTGACTCTCCCCTAAACACATTATATCTATCCTATATGTACTAAATTTGAATTTGTCTGTTTTTGGTCGAAGAGGACCGGAGATTCTGGTGTGCAAACACCGGAGTCTCCGGCAGTCTGGAGTTTCCGGTCCGTCGGACCGGAGTCTCCAGTCTGGGACGGTTTCGGGCAGTGACTAAAGGGAGCCGGGTGAAAGAGTCACACTGGACTCTATCTTCCACCCCCGACTCCCACCCTCACACCCGTTGCCTCCTCCTCCAAAACCACCACCCGGAGGCCGCTTTGTCGTTGGGATTCACTGTGTCACCGGCCAACTCCACCCTCTCCACCCCTAGGACATTCCCCACCGATGGAATCACTCCTATGGACAGATCTGGTACTCTTCTTCTCACCATGAACTGAGGGTTCATCCCCTTTGTTTATTTTGAGTATTATACTGATTTGGCCCATGGAACCACATGTTTGCATGCACTCTATCACATTAGTCTCATTTCCTTGCCCGATCTGCTAGAATAAAGTCCTCCCACAGCCCCCTTGTGCAACCCGAAATCTCTAGACAGGAGATTCCGGTTCGTCATACCGGAGACTCCGGCCTAGGCCGGAGATTCCGGTGTTGCACTCCAGAGACTCCGGTGTTGCTTGCTTCTAGCATATCTTGCAAAGTTTTGAGGGTCTTGTTTTGTCTTCGGGACATATGTGCTTACCTCCATGCTATCCCCCTCTCACTATATTCATAGGTGGCTCTGGTTCTCATCGTGGTCGCACCAAAGCCAAGTCCAAAAGGGTGGATCCTCAGTTTAATAAGGAAGCTGGACAATATGTGATTCCGCTAGCTAACCGGAGGCAGCAGGCCAGAGATGCTGAATATATGAGAAGGAACCATGAGCACATAGAGGAGGAAAATCATGCCAAAAGGGCCAAGTATGACAATTTGCAATCCCTTGCTCATATGACCAAGAAAGAGTACCGTGAGCTACGCAAGATGAAATTCTATGATATGTCCAGGACCAGTGATGACCCTTTCTATTGGAGAAGGGAGCAAACAGTATTCATGCAAGATATCTATCTCAAACTCACCAAGTCCCATGTTTGCCCTCAAAGGTATATGGACCTCGAGTACATGCGTGCCAACAGCTACTTTGAAGATGCTATGTGGATTACTGAGAAACTTGGACTGCTAGGCTCATAGAGCTCCGAGAAAATTACAGCATCACCCTTGTCCAGCAATTCTATGCAACTGTTGTGTTTGGGACTGATCAGGCAAGGACTATGACTTGGATGACTGGTAATGTATGCTACACTGCAAACTTCTTTAACTTGCTAGGGTCATCAATGAGACTTTCTGTAGGGGATCGGTGCGGAAAACAAAAAAATTCCTACGATGAACCCCAGAAACTAGCCTAGGATCTATCTATGTAGAAATGCGGTAATGACCAATGCATAGAGAATACATACCCTTGTACACCATACGCGGTTAACGTTCCGCGGGGAACATGGTTGATGTAGTCGTACTTGAAGCCGACCTCAAGGTCATGAAGCTCCTCACAGGTCACCCCTTGCTCCTTCTTGATCTTCATCATCTTCATCGTGCAACAGCTCCGGCTCACGACATTTAAGCGCCCCAAGTGTTGCGCCTCGTGTCTTCATACACATCCGGTGCACGATGAGACCTCCGGCTCCCCGATCCCGCCAGGAGTGCAGAAGTTGATATCCGGCTAGGAATCCCTGCAGCGCAACGGCGTGCTGTAGGTGTGCCTCGATCGCACAGCCCAGACTTGGGTCCATGGTCACGAGGTATAGAGAGAGGGAGGGAGAAAGTCAACCAGAGGACTTCTCAAGTTATGTTTTTGGTGTGTTTAATCCCACCCATAGGCACCCCTTTATATAGGCTAAGGGGGTGTACCTTTCTCAAAGGCTAAGCCATGTGGGACTAATACTAAAGGAAAAAAGTCAGCAGAAATTTGGACTGCCAAATGGGCTGTTTCTACTAAGCCCAATAGGCAAACAAAAAATAAACAAATAAAAGAAAAAGGGGACAGCAGGCTTGGGTTGGCACGGGTAGGCCTTGGCGTGGCCCACCCCACACCCAGCACTCCCCGTGGTAGCAGCCTGGAAGGGGAGCCTCGGGTGGGCCGGCGCCCGCCCCCGCGGCCCAGCTCCCCGCCCTGGCGGCCCAGCTACCTGCCCCGGCGGCCCAGCTACCTGCCCCTGGTGCTAGCTCCCCGCGCGCCCTTGTGGGCCGGGTCGAGTAGGCCCAGGCGGCTGGCGGCCTGCCCCGCGCGGCGCGCATTATCCGCCGCCCGCTGGCGAGCGTGGCCTAGTTACCTGCCACCCAGTGCAGCGACTATTATCCGCCGCCCACTTGGGCTGGCTGTTTTCTTTTTCCCTTTTATTTTTCTGCAGCTTTTATTCTAGACTATTTCCCTCCGCGATTTATCCTAATATAAAAGTTGCCTTTATAAATCTTAATCTAAATATTATTTAGAATATATTAATTCACAATTAACATATAATAAATATATATTTAAATTCCCATTTATCCGAAAATATTTTTCCGGTCTTTTCCTTTATTCTTTCTCCGAACAACTTTAGATCTCTCCGCGGAACGATTCCGGCTTTCTCTCTTTCTCTACTATGATTATGTCTTACGAATGATCGCTCTCATCGTGTGGGTGAACAAATATCGGTCTTGCGGTCACATGTCATCTACTGTTCCTTCGGAATACCCAACGTACACCTTTATGGCCACCGTATTACCGGATGACGGTTGATGCAGTCTAAGTAGCCTAGGGAAACAGTGAGTAATATGAGCTCATGGTATAAGGAGAAGGAGTCTAGGTATAGCTATTGCAACAATGAACTATATGACTTGATCGAGTTGCAATCCTTCGAGGAATGTCCAATCACATCATTCTCCAATGATATGATCTCGTTGTCAGTCGGCATAAATGCCCGTGATCTTGAAACCCAGATCATCTTCGTGACCAACGAACTAGTATGAATAGAGGCTAATAGGGACTTGGTTGTTTCATACCACACTTGTACCAATGTTTCTACTTGGCACAGTTATAGCATAATATGAAACTATTATAAACTAATTGAGATATGACAATAAAAACCTATTTATTATTTGCCTCTAGGGCATATCTCCTTCAGTCTCCCACTTGCACTAGAGTACAAATAATCTAGCTCGCATTTTACTCGTATAAACCATATACCATATGCGTTTACAGATCATGCATGCTCATGGGAAACGTCATGTCCATGTTTTGTTTTACCAGATCATTATGTATTTTGCAAATCGTTAATGTCTTCCTAATTTTGACATTCATACCATTATCGTATAATGGGTCGAAGTATTTGTTTGGCAACAAAGTGAGACTTTGTTTCTAGTGCTTATGATGACGGTCGTTTTCACCGTTGTCATCTAGACTTCGAAACACACTTTTCTATCCTTTGTGTATATACTATAGTCATGGCAGCAGAACAAGGCCGGATTCCAAGAGCTTATAGTGACGTTAGATCAACCTCGAGGGCTTTCTCATGGGCACTGGGCCCTGGGACACATCATTCTACGTTAAAAGCGAACTAGCCCCGCCATAACATTATACATCACATCAGATGTAGCCTTTATACTTCTATATCTATGTAGATCCTAGTGCATGAAATGCAACTATGCCACTTACATTGCTTCTTGTTATTTATGTACAAACTTAATTCTGGTTATGTAATTAACTCATGAATCACTTAAATACATGCTCTTACAGTTAAGACTTTGTCCTACCAACCAGAACCTCGGGTCACATTACGTCAAGTATACAACATAGTTTTATGGAAGAACCTATGACTGAGGCATAGGAGATGCAACGCATCTCTTTCTTTCAACCATAGTTGCAATACTAACTCAATTCTTCATATAGTAAGAACTACTTTCTTACCTTGTTCCATTCTGAACTACTTTAGAATCTTGCTTAGGACTTTCTGAACATCTTTCAGAATCAAGTCTAGGAAGCATTCGACATTTAGTGTTTATTAAACTCATCAATCTATCCTAATAGATCTCTTTGTTTGATAACTTCAACTTCATCCTTATTTATCTAACTTAAACGTCATTAACACCAATCACATCACTCACATATATTGTCCACATATCCCAGAATGATTTCATGCTCCCACTCAAATATGACATTCATGTTTGAGATCAGGGATTTCACTTAGCTCCCACTCAAAATATGTCAGTTACATATTATGAATTAGCCAAGCAGATTTGCTCCCACTCAAATCTAGGTCCTCTCAATAATCTTGGACATTCCAAAATTCTTTGATCATCATCAAATCGAGAATTCCACTAACGAGATTTCAATGTCCATTGATTTCTCGTACTTAGGTCCATCACGCTTCTTTGTAATTCGTAGGTATGTCTTGTTCAAAGCATGACAAGTGAATCAACTATAATTCCACAAACTTGTAGAATATACATTTGAATCCTACTTTCTTTAGTAAAAGTATTCCCTGCAACTTTATGATCATTATCATTAGTTTCTCCTCTATTTGTAGAGTTTGGATTCACGAAACAAATTCCGCTGCACCACTCAACAATCCGGAGGTAAGGTAAAATACCTTGTTTTTGATCTTTTACTTTCTTCCATCTGTATCTTCATCAAGACACGTCAACTTTGGAAAACAACAGGTTTGCCCCCTTTTGTGCAAGATGCATTCATAGCTTCCTAAGAATGCTCTACAAAGACTTGTTTATTCGCCACGACTTCAATTTCGAACGTGCCATAATACTTATGGTGTTGTTTCCACGAATCTTTGGATGTTCCTTTGTATTTCAAATGAGTGTTTTGCTTATTTTGATCTCTAACTCTAAACAAAAAACTATAACCCCTATAAGAGATGATATCATATGTATTTAATACAAAATGATTATGATGTTTAGACATTTCAACATAGTTTGAATTCGCCCAATTATCATAATTTGTGAAACATCTTTCACAAGTCCCTTTTATGCTAAACTTAACTTGAATACTTTAGTCATGTCGATCAAATCGAAGAGACTTCGTATTCTTGTTAATTTCAATATCCTCCTTTAGTCATGAACTCATTTGAACAATTCAAATCACTTCAAACTTCATGTTTCATTAAGTAAATACACTTATTCACTTAAGTCCATAATAAATGATTTCCACTACTTGTTGAAAATATGATACATCACTATGTATAAGATTCAACATTTCTTCACATATCACCGTTTTACCAGAATGCGGAGTTTTAGTCATTCTGCCCAAGAGGCATGGTTTTGCAAAGTCTCTAGATTAAGCATCTAGGACCCCGATCTTTCATAAAGAACCTGCAATAACCAAAATGACTTAAACTGTAGTGTGATTTCATTATTATACTTTGGAGATCCTTTAGCATTCTAATCCTTTATAAATGTTTAGACTATTATCATTAACATAGTGATGATAATAACTTATTTATAATCATAATGTGACCATAAGGTATTGTTTATAAGAATAGTACAAACTTATTTGTAACTTGTTCATATGAATAATTGTCTTGCCAAAAGCAAGACACACAAACAAGGATTACAAATTATATTCAAGTCCACTAATCCAAATGACAAACTTTGAGGGAAGAGGTGATGTCGGCCATCAAATGTTTGCTTGCCGTCATCAAGTCACATTGCCTCAAACCAGCAATTCTCAAGCACATTATCCTGTTTTCAAAAAGCAGGACAAGTATCAAATACTTTGCAAACTGCAATGAGTTTTGCCAGAACCACATTTATAATTTTGTATATCTTGTATATACTTTTTCATTCATGACCTCCATTGGAATCAAGCCCTTCCAAGAGTTCTCAACTCTAATGCAAGATCACTAAGTGTTTTTCCGAACATTCTGGAGTCATCGAATTATCTCCTAATGGTTATTGTATCAAGAAGAGAAGATCACCTTTTACGAGGATATCCCTCAGGCATGGGTATTAATCTATGAAGTTGGACCCGTTTGCTAAGTTCCAAATCAAGCAATATATTCCCATGGTCACAAAGGACCTCAATGGGATAGGCTAAGATCTACTAAGATATTTGCAAACACACATCTAGACTAAGTTTATAATAAGAGATCAATTTATAATTGGTCTCCACTAAAACGGTCATCCCCTGGATGATTTTAGTGATCGCATGATCCCTATCCTCTTCACCTCCCCCGATCATCACGGCCATTAGTGCATTATCAAAGGTAGACATTCACTAATGTCAATCACATCATCCATGTGACTCATGCTCGATCTTTCGATCTCTTGTGTTCCGAGGCCATGTCTGTACATGCTAGGATCGCCAAATCTAACTTGTGTGTATTCGCTGTGCAACATGGCTTACACCCACTGTATGCGAACGTAGATATGTCTGACACCCATGCCTGTAAACCTGGATCGCCTCATACCGAAGAACTTTCTTGGTGGTGCCCACACAAGGGGAACACAGAACATTGGAATTAAATAGGGATTATCTTATTTGCTATCGTTGAGTATCTAAATACTAGCACACAATAAGATGTAAAAAATGGTATCAACATCATATGTATAATGTGATATGATATGGTCTTTCTTGTGCCTTGATCTCCATCGAGTGCTCCGGCATGATCTCCATCTTGCCCTTGGTTTGACGCCAAGTCCACGACGCCGCCACCAGGTCGTCCATCGAACGATGACTATTACTATACTACTTAGTAACAGAAAAGTAAACTACTTTACCTTCGTAACGACCAATGTCATATCATAATCACATGCCCCCTGCAAAATAAAGTTAGACGCCTCTACTTTATCTATTGCAAGTTTTACGTGGTTGTTAGGGCTTTCGTACTAGAACCGCTTCTAAACTATGAACTTTCCAACCACAACATGGATCCGACAGTTGTCTCTACTACACCCCTTTCGGGGCCCTCCGTTGTAAATGCTATATCAGCTATTGAATGAGAGACAGACACCCGCTAGCCACTTATACGGTACAAGCCGTATGTTGAGCGTGGAAGTCTCGCGTACGAATACGCGTAAGGTCGGTTCGGGCCGCTTCATCAAACAATACCACAATATAAACAAGTACACGTTAGAGGGTAACAACTAAGGGATCAATGCCCGCACAATACTTGTGCATACTGGCCGTACAGCACTCCTACGCATAGATCAGCTCTGATACCACTGTAGGGGATCGGTGCGGAAAACAAAAAATTTCCTACGATGAACCCTAGAAACTAGCCTAGGATCTATCTATGTAGAAATATGGTAACGGCCAATGCGTAGAGAATACATACCCTTGTAGACCGTACGCGGTTAACGTTCCGCGGGGAACGTGGTTGATGTAGTTGTACTCGAAGCCGACCTCAAGGTCGCGAAGCTCCTCGCAGGTCACCCCTTGCTCCTTCTTGATCTTTATCATCTTCATCGTGCAACAGCTCCAGCTCACGACATTTAAGCGCCCCAAGTGTTGCGCCTCGTGTCTTCGTACACATCCGATGCACGATGAGACCTCCGGCTCCCCGATCCCGCCGGGAGTGCGGAAGTTGATATCTAGCTAGGAATCCCTGCAGCGCAACGGCGTGATGTAGGTGTGCCTCGATCGCACAGCCCAGACTTGGGGCCATGGTCACGAGGTATAGAGAGAGGGAGGGAGAAAGTCAACCAAAGGACTTCTCAAGTTATGTTTTTGGTGTGTTTAATCACACCCATGGGCACCCCTTTATATAGGCTAAGGGGGTGTGCCTTTCTCAAAGGATAAGCCATGTGGGACTAATACTAAAGGAAAAAGTCAGCAGAAATTCGGACTGCTAAATGGGATGTTTCTACTCAGCCCAATAGGCAAACAGAAAATAAACAGATAAAAGAAAAAGGGGACAGTAGGCTGGGGCTGGTCGGGTGGGCCTTGGCGTGGCCCACCCCGTGCCCAGCACTCCCCGCGGTAGCAGCCTAGAAGGGGCAGCCCCGGGTCGGCCGGCGCCCACCCCCGCGGTCCAGCTCCCCGCCCCGGCGGCCCAGCTACCTGCCCCTGGCGCTAGCTCCCCGCGCGCCCTTGTGGGCCGGGTCGAGCAGGCCCAGGCAGCTAGCGGTTGCGGCCCGCCCCGCGCGGCGCGCATTATCCGCTGCCCGCTGGCGAGCGTGGCCCAGTTACCTATCGCCAAGTGTGGCGGCTATTATCCGCCGCCCACTTGGGCTGGCTGTTTTCTTTTCCCTTTTATTTTTCTGCAGCTTTTATTCTAGACTATTTCCCTCCGCGATTTAGCCTAATATAAAAGTTGCCTTTATAAATCTTAATCTAAATATTCTTTAGAATATATTAATTCACAATTAACATATAATAAATATATATTTAAATTCCCATTTATCCGAAATCACTTTTCCGGTCTTTTTCTTTATTCTTCATCCGAACAACTTCGGATCTCTCCGCGGAATTATTCCGGCTTTCTCTCTTTCTCTACTATGATTCCGTCTTACGAATGATCGCTCTCATCATACCCTTAAGTGTATCCTCTCACGGCTCGGGAATGCTCTAGACATGATCTTTATCAATGATCAACAGAGGGACCAGGGATGTCCACGTGACCCCTATGCATTCCTGATGACAATGTCGTTTGAACCGTCTAAATGTAGCATCCTCTTCCTTTTGTTTCTCGATACAACTTGTCCGAGATCCGATCATTGGTATCCCATACCTTGTTCAATCTCGTTCACAACAAGTTATGTTTTCTTGTTACCGTGATATTACATCCCCGTGACCTAGTCACATGTTGCAACATTTATACATGTAATCTCACCAAGTCGGCCGTATGTATCTTTACCCATCATGTGGGTGAACAAATATCGGTCTTGCGGTCACATGTCATCTACTGTTCCTTCGGAATACCCAACGTACACCTTTATGGCCACCGTATTACCGAATGACGGTTGATGCAGTCTAAGTAGCCTAGGGAAACAGTGAGTAATATGAGCTCACGGTCTAAGGAGAAGGAGTCTAGATATAGATGTTGCAACAATGAACTATATGACTTGATCGAGTTGCAATCCTTCGAGAAATGTCCAATCACATCATTCTCCAATGATATGATCTCGTTGTCAGTCGGCATAAATGCCCATGATCTTGAAACCTAGATCATCTTCTTGACCAACGAACTAGCATGAATAGAGACTACTAGGGACTTGGTTGTTTCATACCACACCTGTACCAATGTTTCTACTTGGCACAGTTATAGCACAATATGAAACTATTATAAACTAATTGAGATATGACAATAAAAACCTATTTATTATTTGCCTCTAGGGCATATCTCCTTCACTTTCCAGGGTGTGTCTGTTCATGTTGGGCACCGTATGCATGGCACTTCTCTTAGCAACTCTGTACGGCAGCAAGGGTGTAGTTAGTGAGGCAAAAGGCCTCAAGCCTCTCTACAAATTACTGTTGAGGATATTTTGCCACAACATTTCCCTCGGTGCTGGCAATGATGATGCTATTAGGTGTGGCCTTGTCAACTTACTCCACCATACTCACAAGGTATATTGTGTTGGCCCTGATGCTGAGGATATGTTATTGACATCATGGACTTCATTTTTTAGGAGATGCATCATGCCATTCTCTTCAAGAAATCCTCCTTATGCAGCACTTGTGATGAGGCTCATAAATTCTCAACCACATGGCTCACCTCTTTCCCTTCTTTCCAATCTTACGGAGCATGCCCTGGTGTCTCTCCAAAATAAAGGGAGAATGGGCCCTGCTCCTAGACATCCCTATGCTAGCAAAGAGGATGAGATTTCCGAGGCTGAGCGAGCTCCCACTCCTCCAAGGGGCTCTAGGAGCAATAATTCCTCCAATGCTCCTATGGCTCCTGTCACACTTGAGTTTGTTCAGGAGAAAGTCAAGAAGGCATATTTCTAGGAGAAGACCTTGTGCTGCATGAATGTGCACCACCGCACATAACAGCATGCCTCATATAAGAGCAACCATAGAATTGAGAAGATCCTCAAGAAAATCGAGGCTCGAGGAGAAGAAGAAGAGGAAGGGGAGTCTGAATACAATGATGAGCACGGGGCTGAACCATCTGCAGAGTCAGATCACACACTCTCTTTTGGTGCTTGGAATGCCATGAATGACAGCTTGGTTGATTGGCAGACATTCTCAGAGGTCACATGTGGTTTTGCTGCTCCGGGTACTTCCTCCTCTGACCCTCATGGCAAAGGCCCCTAGACTCCTGCTGCTAATGACTATGATGAGGATGAGGATGATGACAACGACGATGACTCTGAGTGATTCCTTTGGGGCGATAGCTTCGACTTTTCCTTTTTTTGGTGCTTTGATGCCAATGGGGAAGAAGATGTGTGATATGTTGCAAACATATCTATAATTTTTGATGTTCCATGCTTGTTTTATATCTACTTTCTTATGTTTTGCCCACACTTTGGAGTATTTTTACACATTTTCTAGAACTAAACTATTAACAAGATGCCACAGTGTCAGTTACCTGTTTTCTGTTGTTTTTGGTTTCAGAAAAGCTAGTAAGAAAATATTCTCGGAATTGGACGGGACAAAATCCCAAGTCAATATTTCACCAGAAGGAACACGGAGTCCGGAGGGGAGACGAAGAGGGGAACCAGGCCGGCCACACCTGGTGGTGGCGTGACCAGCCCTAGCCATGCCACCAGGGTGTGCCCCCTTGGCAATCCACTGACCTTGCCCCTTCGCCTATATATTGCCTTCGGGACAAAAACCCTAAGGACCCGATCAAAAATCCATGAAAGAGTCTATAGCCACCGTCATCTCCATCCCTAGATCGGGAGGGATCTGAAGCTCTTCCCGGCACCCTGCCGGAGGGGAGAATTCACCCTGGAGGCCCTCTTCATCACCATGACTGCCTCCGGTGTGATGCGTGAGTAGTTCATCCCTGGACTACGGGTCCATGTAGTAGCTAGATGGTTGGTTCTTCTCCTTTGTGCTACCATGTTTAGATCTTGTGAGCTCCGTTCATGATCAAGATCATCTATTTGTAATCCTACATGTTGTGTTTGCGGGGATCCGATGGATATTGAGATGCTATTTCAGATTGATTATTGATTCTATCATGTCTATGTTATTTGTGATCTTGCATGATTTCCGTTATTAGTAGCTACCTTGGCCAAGTAGATGCTAGCATCTCTAAGAGGGAGTATTTATGCTCGATAGTGGGTTCATGCCTCTAGGAATCTGGGGAAGTGACAGAAATCTCTAAGGTACTAGATATGATGTTGCTACTAGGGAGAAAACATCAATCCCTTGTTCATAGAACAATCGTATTGTTTACTTTACACACTTTGCTTAATGCAATTATCTGTTGCTTGCAACTTAATACTGGAGGGGGTTCAGATGATAACCTGAAGGTGGATTATTAGTCATAGATGCAGTTGGATTACAGTCTATGTATAATGTTGTAATGCCCAATCAAATCTCATAGGAGTCAAGATGATTAGTATATGCATGTATGCTTTATTAATGTTTGTCAATTGCCCCACTGTTATTTGTTCACCCAACATGTCATCTATCTTAAGGAGAATCACCTCTAGTGAACTATGGACCCTGGTCCATTCTTTTACCATCAATCTACAATCTATTTACTATTTTCTGTTTACTTTCTGCAAAGCATTTACTATTTTCCACACAATACATTTAATCCTTTGTTTTCAGCAAAACCGGTGATGACCCACAAGTATAGGGGGTGTGTCGCAGTATTTTCGAGGGAAGTGAAACCCAATTTATTGATTCGACACAAGGGGAGCCAAAGAATACTTATCAGCCTTAACAACTGAGTTGTCAATGAGAACTTGCACAACATCTTTTGTCCTGCCAGCCCGTTTGCAGCGGGGCCTCTAGGGAACTACTGGCAATTAAGGTGCTCCTTTTAATAGAGCACCGGAGCAAAGCATTCACACTCCGTGAACACATGTGATCCTCACATCAAAGTCTTTCCCTTCCGGCTACCCCGATTTCTGTCACTTCAGGACCATAGGTTCCGGACAACGACTTGTGTATACAACTTGTAGATAAGACCCAAAACAATACTATCATAATGAATCAATAATAAGTTCAGATCTGAAATCATGGCACTCAGGCCCTAGTGACAAGCATTAAGCACAACAAGTCGCAACAAAGTCATAAAGCACTAATAAAAGATACTAGGAACTATGCCCTAACAATCTGATGCCATTACATGAACGATCTCATCCAATCCCTACCATCCCCATAGCCTACAGAGGGGGGTTACTCACTCATAGATGGGGGAAACATGGATGGTCGATGGAGAAGCGATGGTGATGATGATGGCGATGATCTTCTCCAATTCCCCATCCCGGCAGGGTGCCAGAACAGAGTTTCTGGTGCTGTTTCATGGAATCTGATGGTGGCGGCGGAGCGGAACTCCTTCTGGAAAAACGTCAAACCCCCTGCAGTTTTTCGGTCAGAAGCCTCCTTATAGGCGAAGAGAGAGGCCGGGGGGTGCCTGGGGGGCCCACACCACCCCCTGGCACGGCCTGGCCTGGCCCGCGCCACCAGGTGGTGTGGCCACCCCAGGGCTCCTCTCTGTCTCGTATTCTGGCTCCTGGAGTCTTCAGGTGAAATAGGATTTTTGGCATATTTTCCGGGATTTTTCCTGATAGTTGATTTTCTGCACAAAAAGTAGACACCAAGGCAATTCTGCTGAAAACAGCATTAGTTCGCATTAGTTGCATCCAAATCACACAAGTATAGAGGAGAAACAACACCAAAAGTGTTCGGGAAAGTAGATACGTTTTGGACATATCAACTCCCCCCAAGCTTAGCTTATTGCTTGTCCTCAAGCAATTCAGTTGAAAACTGAGTGCGATAAAAGAACTTTCACGAACACATTTGCTTCATATGATGTAAATAATCTCAGCAATGTGATCAACTACTTAGACAATTCATAATAAAGAGTATGCAACTGAGTCTACTTAATAGTCATTGCAAGCTATGAAGAGATTCCAACTCAAGAATAATAAGTAGCATGAAGCACAAACATAAGCAACATTACGATGCTCATAGAAAGGTATGATAGAGTGGTATCTCGCTTGCCTTGGATTATGAATGTCAAGGCACCTCTGAAGTTCAAGTGATGACTAGAAGTAAAGATATCAAAGATACAAGCATCAAAGTCATAACACAAATAATCAAGTAATGGAGCAAACACAAAAAATGACAACTAATGCTCTCAAGAAGGTGCTCAAAGAATATGTGGAGACTCAACAAGTAGAAGAAAAAAGGTTTTGAATAATTTTGAAAGGCTTCCAAATGCTGAAAGTATGGTACTCGTTAGCTTTGAGCTCTCATTGCCCTATCATAAGCATCTTTAATGTGGTTAAGGTGAAAGTGACACAACTAAGAGGATATGCTTGACAAGTTATAAATTGAAGTCTCATGCCCCTTACTTACGAAGACCGATCCTCATGCTACTCAACTTCAGTCACAAGTAAGCTCTTGTCATTGTAAGTATATACGTATCATAGAGAACCGCCAACGGGGTACCCCTAGCACATGACACGGGAGCTATCCCATAATCAAAATATAAGGCAAGCAAACAATGAGCATCTCAGCGATCTTTTTATTTACTATGTATATAGATTTTTATTGAGGATGCTTCATAGAATGCTCATTATGGTTATGCTGCAAGTTTCCACCATGATTAGGCATGGCTTAGGCTAGCGGCCTAGGCGTTTCTCTAACATACATACAAACTCCATGATCTTACAAGTTCCACTTTTATTTCACACCGCCAGGATCCATAAGCAAAAGAACATGATACCAACTAAGTACTAAGTACCTATGAAGCGCTGAAAGTGGTCCCCATGATACATGGTTCTGCTAACTTCAACTCATAAAGCGCAAGCATATGCACAAAAAAGAAGGACGCAATGGTTCAGGTTTATTAAGTGCAGAAAATAAAGTGTGCCATCAAGTTCGTGAGAGCTTTACTAACTAACTTTCTCATAACAAGCAAACATTTTATTCGGAAGAAAACAAGGCATATTGAATATGCACGGAAGTAGCAAGTGATGCTAATGGGTAGGTATGGTGGACACTTTGGAAATATTTGGTTTAGGGAGTTGGAAACATGAGTAAAACACTCAGTGGAAATGAAGGCTAGCAATAGTAACGGAGAGACAAACGAGAGAGCAATAGTTGTCATTATCATGCTTACAACAAAATAAGACTACTCATGGCATGAAAATGATTCAAGATCCTCAAGGCAAAATAATCCGTCAAGGCTTAACTGATTATTACAGTCATGTGCATGCGTGAGCATGTGCCAAGTCGATCAAATGAAACATTCAGAGGAGGATACCACAGTGGCATACCAATTTATGAATAGAGTAATGCAAGCAAACATTCATCAGACATGCTACAAACTATTAGCGAGCTGGAGCTAATCACAAGAAAGCAAGAACTACTAAGCATCCAAAGAAAACATACACTCTACATGAACGGACTAAGCAATCTCACAATGATGAGTATATGTACAAAAATGAAGAAAAATAGAGTTCGTTACCAGCCTCTTACCACGCCTCAAGTTGTCATTGATCCTCATTATTGCTCTTAACTTGTGTGGCTTGAATAATAATATGAAACCAATAATCCACGAAGAACTGCCGAACCCTGTAGCCAACTCGCAAAAACCAAAGAAGAACAACAAATATTTTTGGTGTTTTCGATTTTTAAACAAGAACCGAAAGAGAGAAACAAGCAAAGCAAAATATTTTTGGGTTTTTCAAATAGTTCAAACAAAGCAAAAAGGAAAAAGCAAACCAAAGCAAAAAAAGAAGAAGCAAACCGAAGAGAAACAACAAAAATATTTTTGGTCTTTTTGTGTTTTTAGAAAGCAAAAGCAAAGAAGAACGAAAACTAGAAAGAGAATGAAAACATGAATATACAAAGAACCGACGCAACATGATATGGAGATGAGTGCGGTGTCGGCGTACCTCCCCCCAAGCTTAGGCTTTTGGCCTAAGTGGGTATCAATCCCAGGCTGGCCAAGATGAAGTGTCACCGGGGTACGACGAGGAGGTACCCTCGTCCTGGTGCGAGCCAGAGTACGTCCCTCCGTAATGTGCGGAATAATCATAGGAGGGCACATCCTCCTGGTGCTGCTCGTGGAAACCCAACAAGCGAAGCTGCTCATCCACCTCCTCCTTGGAGCGCGACCATGGTCTCCTGTCAACACTGAACAAAGCAGGTTGGGGCAAAAGGATCTCCCTTTCATCCCCGTCAGTGAAAAGCATCCTATATACTAGATTGTTCAAATCAGAGGTAGCAGTGACAAAGTGATGAGTTTTCATGGCAACAAGGTCGAGCCTCTGTGGTGCTAGCATAACATCATCCGGAGCCACTGAAAGATCTAATGCATTGACTACACGCGAGGCAATGATGCCCCCATAGATAGGCCCCCTAGCAGCTAGGCGGCGAGCAATAAGAGAGCCAAGATTGTACCGAGTATCATTGTTGAGCGCAGCAGCAAGGAAAGCTAAGTGATAGTTGGAGATATTACTAGTGTTCTCCCTACCCAATACACTAGTGTCAAGGTAGTATGCAAAGTATCTAAGAGCAGGGAGTTGGATATTTCTTATCTTTCTGCGCTGCGCCACGCGGTCATCATCATTGGTCACCCCTCGGTAAAGCTCCAACAAATCAGCGGGCCGCCCTTGAATTTTCTTCACGGTCCCTATCATACGCACACCTACAATACTGCAAAATCTCTCCAAAGGCATGGTGAAGGGAATATCATAGATTTTAAATGAGACAGTAGAATGATAGGATGTGTTAGCAAATGAAAAACTCTCAACAAAAGTTTTGGTGAGCAGAGCGTATTGTGCACTCTCATCTTGCATATAAGAGGTCAAGCAAACCCTCTCAATCAGTAGCAAGAAATCATCAAGAATACCTGCAGCTTGCAAGAAAGTAAAACAAGGGAAAGAGGATAAGTGAGCATCTCCATCATCTCTTTCGCTGCCAATACGTGATGCAATGAGGTCTTCATTATATGATGGCCTAGCTTGAGAGGCTGTTCTTGAGGGCCTTGACCTCCTAGGTGCATCACTCTCAAATATCTCTCTAAAAGTGTGGTTGTTCATGCTTGGTATTCTGAAATTTAAACACCTATTAAACAAGTGACTGCAAACCAAATATAATGAATGATTCTACTCACAGGGACTAGCAAGAGGCCTAAACATGCATCAAAACTATATCTCTAAGCATCAAACAAGCTTACAAGCCCTCCAAACCAGTCACCTACAGCAGCAAAATACTCAACATACAATCCACTAAACACAAATTTACTTGGACAAGGGGAGGAGTCACATACCAAGGAACAATTGCTCCAAATTTGGGCTGAGCAAAGAGATTGAAGAAATCGAGGGCAAGCACAGAGAGAACACGATTTCGAGCTATGAACTGGAGCTTACTCGGGAGAGAGAAGAAAGTGGCAGGAGAGAGAGGTAGTGGGGGGCCAGGGGTGGCCCACACCAGGGCATGGCGCCACCCAGATCTAGCCACGCCACCATGTGTTCTGCCTGCCTGGTGGGCCCCCTGGTACCTACCAGGTACTCCTCTGCCCCTTTTTCACATAAAAATTTAATATGAATTTTCTAGAATTTTTCGAGACACTTTATTTTGGGGCATTTTTCAGAAATAGAAGAATGATTTTTTCTGACAGACAGATTTTTTTATTTTTGGAAACATGATGCAAGGACAAAAACAAGGCTAGAACTACAGAAGTTTTAGCATGCAAGCAACTAACAACACAAAGAAAACTAAACGAAAGCAAAAACAAAAATGCAAAGGATAGAAATAAACGGGGATAATCATAATGAAAACATTGTTTTGTTCAATGGAATCCTTTTGTTAACAAGGTTGATCAAGTCTTGCTACCAAAACAATTGCATATGAGACAAAACTTTGTATTCCACTAATGATTATGTTACCTCAACCTTGATAGCAATGGTCCCAATCATAATAGTTTCAAATTTTTCTTTTGGTATGGGACAATATATTTCTCCAACTTGAATGCCGTCAACATGTTCAATTGAATTTAAACCATAAGTCCTTTCAATCTTCTTGGGGAAATAGACAGTATGTTCCTTGTCATTAACATTGAAGGTCACCTTTCCTTGATTACAATTAATAACAGCTCCTGCAGTATTAAGAAAAGGTCTCCCAAGAATAATAGACATATTATCATCTTCAGGCATTTCAAGCACAACAAAATCAGTTAATATCAAGCAATTAGGAGCCACCTGGACAGGTTCATCCTCACATATACCCACAGGAATAGTGGTAGACTTATCAGCCATTTGCAAAGATATATCAGTTGGTATCAATTTTGCAAGCTGAAGCCTCTTATAGAGAGAGAAAGGCATAACACTAACTCCAGCTCCCAAATCATACAAAGCAGTTCTAACATAACGGTTCTTAATAGAGCAAGGGATAGTTGGAATCCCTGGGTCTCCAAGTTTCTTAGGAACCTTACCATTGAAGGAATAATTAGCAAGCAAAGTAGAGATTTCTTCATTAGGGATCTTCCTTTTATTCGAGACAATGTCCTTCATAAACTTTGAGTAAGGAGGCAGTTTAATAGCATCAGTCAAAGGAATTTGCAAGAATAAAGGCTTCATCCACTCACAAAACTTATTATAGTGGTCATCTTCCTTTGACTTGTGTTTCTTATCAGGACTTGCATAGGTTTTTGGACCCAAGGTTCCCTTTCACTGCCATGTTTCTTAGCAATAAAATCTTCTTTGGTGTATTTAGTAGTCTTAGTGTGGTTTTCAGGTTCTTCTTCAACTTTTTCTTCATTAGGAACTTCATTTTCTTCATTACCACTTTCAGTTTCAGCATCAGAAATAGATATACTATTAGGATCTATAGCAGGTTCAGAGAGTTCTACAACAGTTTTATCTTTCTTTTTCCTTTTCTTACGAGTCGGCCACTATTTTCAGCTCGTTGAGAATCCTGCTCAATTCTTTTGGGATGCCCCTCAGGATATAGAGGATCCTGGGTAACAGCACCACTTCTAGTTCTAATTTCATAAGCGTGTTTTTCTTTAGCAGCATTAACTAGCAAGTCGTTTTGCACTTTA
The DNA here is from genome assembly GCA_910589775.1 of Avena eriantha. Taxonomy (NCBI): domain Eukaryota; kingdom Viridiplantae; phylum Streptophyta; class Magnoliopsida; order Poales; family Poaceae; genus Avena; species Avena eriantha. The sequence continues at coordinate 236,118,804 of OU342745.1, forward strand.
ACGAGTTGATCTATTTGAGTTTGAACCATTTGAAAGTGTTTAACAATCATTTTAACATCATTAGAGGTTCTTTCCACAATATCTTTCAACTCAACAATAGCTCTAGTGTTTTCCATTAGATGATTTTGCACCCTTTTATTAAAGTTATCTTGCTTAACAATAAAGATATCAAATTCTTCTAAGCATTGATTAGGAGGTTTCAAGTAAGGGATATCACCTTCATCAAAGTGTTGGAGAGAGTGTACCTCAATAGTGGGTGAATAGGGAATATGCTTACATAATTCTTCTATAGGAGGTAAATTCTTGACATATGCAGCTTTAATTCCCTTCTCCTTAAGACATTTCTTAGCTTCCTTCATCACTTCATCATTTAATTCAATAACTCCCCTCTTCTTTGATGTTGAAATAGGCACCGGAATAGATGGTTCAGGTACAATTACTTCAGGAATAGCTTGTTTAGGAGGAGTCCAATCTTCATAATTCTTGCTTATTTTAGCCATTAATTACTCAGCTTCCTTAGGAGTCCTATTCCTGAAAACACAATTAGCACAACTATCTAGGTATGTCCTAGATTCTTCGGTTAGTCCATTATAAAATATATCAAGTAGTTCATTCTTAGGTAATGGACTTCCAGCCCGTGCATGAATCAAAGCACAAAACCTTGCCCAAGATTTGGGCAATACCTCTTTTTCTCCCTATTTAAAATCAAAAAGTTCCTGCAAAACAGCATGTCTAGCACTAGGAGGAAAATATTTCTGCAGGAAAGTATTAAACAAGCACTCAGGGCTATCAATAGATCCAGGAGGTAAATTACCAAACCAAGTTTTAGCTTCTCCTTTTAGTGAAAAAGGGAAAACTTAGCAACAAAGTAAGTACGCATTTTAATATCATCAGAAAACAAGCCACTCATGGTAGAAAGTTCATTCATATGTGCTACCGCACTTTCATTCTTAGTCCCGCCAAAAGGTTCTTTCCCGACAATAGCTATGTAGGATAGATCGAGAGAGAAATCATAATCTTCATCTATAATGTTGACAGGAGAAGCAGCAAACTTAGCAGCAGGAGATAATTTGGGTCTAATAGTACGCCTCTCAAGGAGATTCTTAGCAGCGCTCCTATCATGGGTGTTCCTACATTCTTCAGTAAACTCATCAGTCATCTCAACATAATCTTCTTCAGCATCATAACTCTCACTAGACTCAGGTGAGCTAACAGGTGTAGCAGTGTGTTCATTAGGAGTTTCGGTATTTCCAACTATAGTTCTAGCAATCGTAGCATCTCGGAAAGGACCTAATGAACCACTCTTATCAAGCACAGTAGAAGCAGCATCAGAAGTTTCAGATTCAGCAGTAGTAGCAGTGTGTGTAGCATGTGTATGTGGTGGTGTAAGGAACTTACTCAGAACAGACGGTGAATCAAGAGCGGTAGAGGTGTTCAGAACCGTACCTCTTCTTGTAGTGGATGGTAAAATAGGAACCTTGCCATCACGAGACTTACCCATGATGGATGGAAAGCAGCGAACAATAGAGAATCCAAGTGAACTTGATAAATAAAGCTATGCTCCCCGGCAACGGCGCCAGAAAATATTCTTGATGACCCACAAGTATAGGGGGTGTATCGCAGTATTTTCGAGGGAAGTGAACCCAATTTATTGATTCGACACAAGGGGAGCCAAAGAATACTTATCAGCCTTAACAACTGAGTTGTCAATTCAGCTACACCTAGAAACAATCTTGTTCACAGCAGTTTATCAGTAGCAATAGTTTTGTAGTAGGAATAGTAAAGTAACAGTAGTAGCAAAGCAAACACAGTAGTAACAAAAGCAGTAAACAGTGGGATTCGAGTGCGGTAGGCATAGGGATGGATGGACGGGTGTTGCATGGACAAGACAATTCACATAGCAATCAGAACATAGGGCAATTGCAGATAAATAAGATAAAGCACCCAAGTACTAGACAATCCTAGGCATGTGTTCCATATATAGTCATACGTGCTTGCAATGAGAACTTGCACAACATCTTTTGTCCTGCCAGCCCGTTTGCAGCGGGGCCTCTAGGGAACTACTGGCAATTAAGGTGCTCCTTTTAATAGAGCACCGGAGCAAAGCATTAACACTCCATGAACACATGTTATCCTCACATCAAAGCCTTTCCCTTCTGGCTACCCTGATTTCTGTCACTTCGGGACCATAGGTTCCGGACAACGACGTGTGTATACAACTTGTAGATAAGACCCAAAACAATACTATCATAATGAATCAATAATAAGTTCAGATCTGAAATCATGGCACTCGGGCCCTAGTGACAAGCATTAAGCACAACAAGTCGCAACAAAGTCATAAAGCACTAATAAAAGATACTAGGCACTATGCCCTAACAATCTAATGCCATTACATGAACGATCTCATCCAATCCCTACCATCCCCATAGCCTACAGTGGGGGATTACTCACTCATAGATGGGGGAAACATGGATGGTCGATGGAGAAGCGATGGTGATGATGATGGCGATGATCTCCTTCAATTCCCCGTCCCGGCAGGGTGCCAGAACGGAGTTTCTGGTGCTGTTTCGTGGAATCTGATGGTGGCGGCAGAGCGGAACTCCTTCTGGAAAAACGTCGAACCCCCCAAAGTTTTTAGGTCAGAAGCCTCCTTATAGGCGAAGAGAGAGGCCGAGGGGGTGCCTGGGGGGCCCGCACCACCCCCTGGCGCGGCCTGGCCTGGCCCGCGCCACCAGGTGGTGTGGCCACCCCAGGGCTCCTCTCGGTCTCGTATTCTGGCTCTTGGAGTCTTCAGGTGAAATAGGATTTTTGGCATATTTTCCGGGATTTTTCCTGATAGTTGATTTTCTGCACAAAAAGTAGACACCAAGGCAATTCTGCTGAAAACAGCGTTAGTTCGCATTAGTTGCATCCAAATCACACAAGTATAGAGGAGAAACAACAGCAAAAGTGTTCAGGAAAGTAGATACGTTTTGGACGTATCAACCGGTGAGATTGACAACCGCACTGTAAGTTGGGGGCAAAGTTCGATGGTTGTGTTGTGCAGGATTCCAAGTTGGAAACAACTCATTGGAGGTGTTTCCTTGATCCTGCTGGTTCGATAACCTTGGTTTCATAACTGAGGGAAACTTGTTGCTGTGCTCATCATACCTTCCTCTGGGGTTCCCCAACGAGCTCATCGTATCTTGAGCCATCAAGCCTTTTGCTGGTGCCATTGCCGGGGAGTCAAGGACATCTTCACAAGGGGAGTCCCTCATAACCAATCTCTTTACTTTTTTTTTGTTTTGCTTAGTTTATTTTTGCTTTGTTTGCTTGTTTCTTTTTATCAATATAGAAAAAAATATAGTTCCTACTATAGTGGTTATTTTCGTTGGTCTATTATTGTCTTGCTTTATCATGCTTTCTATCAATGGTTGGTTTCTTTGAAACTAGATCTTATTGGCAAGGTTGGTTCACGGAAGAACAAAATTTTTATTATAAGGAACACCGCTTATCATAAAAATGGAAACACTTATGGGAACAAATTACTAAATTGTTTACCATTGCTAGAAACGTGTGCTCTACTTATAATGTTACTTATTGCTTTGATAAATCTTGTTGTTGTAGGAGGTATAAACACCTCCCTTTTTAATGTGAGTATAATGATGATGTTACAATATCTTCTTATGTTAAGGGAAATTATGACTTTTATGATGTGGAACAAATTGAAGAATTTATTGCTTGGAAGGGTGCATTCGAACTTGCTTATTTGGTTGAGAATACTAATGATGCACCTTATAAATATGAGGTTTATGATATACTTAAATTTTGCTTTGATAATTACAAGGTAGAGAATGGATATATTCTTGAATATCTTAATAGATGCTCTCCACCAATGGAAAGAGACTAATGCCTTGCAGGAGCCTCTGGAAGAAGAAATTGCTGAAACTGGAAACTCATTGGATGAAAAAGAGGAGGAGAGTGATGATCAAGAGGAGGAAGAATGGATCTACCCATTCCTACCTTCTAATGAGAGTAACTCTTTACCCATTACATTATTTGATTGTCCTCCATGCTTACCAAAGGAGGATAAATGTTATGTTCCTATGGATTCTTCTGATTTTTTTATAATAAAGCTCTAGATGATGGTCCTATATTGGTTGATAATATTAATTGTACTACTATTGAAAATGAGATTGATCAGTCATCTTATTATAAAATTATTAAAAGTGGGTCTGAAGGTTTTAATCCCACTATTTTTGAGCTTGATAAAAATTATGTGTTTGTAGATCATGAAAAGCATGCTTTATGTGATAGTTATATTTTTGAGTTTATTCACGAGACTACTGAAAATTATTATGAGAGAGGAAAATATGGTTGTAAAAGTTTTCATGGTAGTGAAACACCTCTCTATTTGCTGAAAGTTTTGAAGTTACTCTCGTTTTATCTTCCTATGCCTATCATTTTGTTCTTTGTGAATTTATTTGCGTATAAGATTCCTATGCATAGGAAGTGGGTTAGACTTAAATGTGTTTTGAATTTTCTTCTTTATGCTCTCTTTTACTTCAATTCATATTTCTTATGTGAGCATCATCGAAATTCTTATGCCTAGCTCAAATGCGTTAAAGAAAAGCACTTATTGGGAGATAACCCAAATTTCTTTAGGAATCTTTTGTTGAGTCTTGAAAGTTATTGCTTCAGCAATAACCTTTCCTTATCCTTTTTGTGTGGTTTTTGTGCCAAGAGTAACCTCTAATGAGAGGGAAGTAAGACTTGGGAAAGTTGTTGTCCCAAAACAGATTTTTCTGCTTCGCTGTAAAAATTCGTGAAAAATCTCTGTATGTTGGATTGAGCTGTAATGTTTTTTGCTTCTGCCCCAGGTTTTTATCGAACTTTCATTAGTACAACACTTTTCGATTTGAGCAACATAAGGTCTTCAAAAAAATTGGTTTTTACCTGCTGGTCTGTTTTGACAGATTTCTGCCATTATTTGCATTTGCCTCTTAATCTCTTTCTCTTTGAGTTCTCTTTGATCACTTGAAATTTTTAAAGGAAGTCCTACAGTATCTTGTGTTTGAATCAAAATTTTATTTGTGTTGAAACTAAACCAAAAGACTTATTATCTTGAGTACACTAATGTTGCTAATGAAGATTGTGTGAAGTTTTGTATGAAGGAAAATTTTAAGTGTAGGGAAGAGGAATGTGATAAGATGAAGGATGTACTAAAGCTCAAGCTTGTGGATGCCACGCATGTCACCCCAAGAAATATCCAAGAACTACAAGCGTCAAAGCTTGGGGATGCTCAAGGCACCCCCTTCTCCATCAATAAAAATTTCAGGTTTCTTTCAAACACTTCATTTTTATTGTTTCATGCACAGTTGTGTTGTTCTTGGAGCGTATTTGTTTTTGGTCTTAGTTTTAGTTTGCTTAGTTTGCTTGAATAAATTGGTTGGACCCCCTCATTCATACATTAGTTTTCAAATAAGTTGGTTTGGATTGGAAAAGAGTAGGAAAAGTTCATGCTTATAAGTGGTATAAAAGGAGCTTGTTTTTGACTGTGACTTAGACTTTGTCATGTCATGCTTGATATTGTTTTGGCTTTATGCTTAGTAATTATTGTTTTAGGATGACTTGTTAAAAAAATTGAGATTGCTTAATGTGCCTTGAAAGAATCATGCATTGTTTTAGCATATTAAAGCATAGTATTGTGGTATTCTCCTTCAACGCTTTATTTGGGTTGACTTGGCCCATGCTCACACCATGTTATGACTATACCAAGTCACCATAGCCTCTATGATCATTTAGTTTTCGACTTGTAATGTCACTTTATGCTTTAATTAATGATGTTTTGTCGCTTTGCATGATTATGGCCATTATTGCTCTCTTAGTTGGTCGCTCCTAGTCTTTTCTAGCATCCTAACTAAGTATGAGTTCCACTCATGCATCCAACTCCAAATAAAACCAAGTTATTCCAAAGAGTCCACCATAACTACCTATTAGCATTTTCTATTCCAAGTATATTCATGTTTTTATCTACCTTCTGAATTAAACTTGTTATGTGAAAATTAGCGATTAAAGCTCTCACAAACTTGATGGCACACTTTACTTTTCTACCACTTAATAAACTTGAACCATTGTGCCCATCTATGTTGCGTATATGCTTGCGCTTTATGAGTTGTGAATTAGCATAACCATGTTACCATGGGGTACGCTTTCAACATTGCACTTTATTTGATTGATATCATGTTCTTTTGCTTATGGATCCCGGCGGTGTAAAATAAAAGGGGAGCTTGTAAGCACATGGAGTTTGTATGTGTGATAGAGAAACGCCTGGGCCACTAGCCTAAGCCATTCCTAATCATGGTGGAAACTTGCAGCATAACCATAATGAGAAATCTATGAAGCATCCTCAATAAAAACCTATGCAAATAGCAAATAAAAAGATCCATGAGATGCTCATTGTCTGCTTGCCTTGTCATTTTGATATGGGAATGCTTCCATATAATTGGGGAAGGGGTACCCCGTTGGTAGTTCTCTATGATACACATGTACTTACAATGACAAGAACTTACTTGTGACTAAAGTTGAGTAGCATGAGGTTCGGTCTTCGTATGTAAGGGGCATGATATTTCAACTTATAACTTGTCAAGCATATCCTCATATTTGTTCACTTTAACCTTAATCACCTAAATATGCTTATGATAGGGGCAATGAGAGATGAAAGCTAATAAGTACCATAATTTTTGGAATCTCTTTATGAGACTTGAATCCCTACTTCCTTCTATGAAGGGCCTTTCTTTTAGTTTTACGTTGAGTCTCCATCTTCTATCTTTATGCACATATTGAAAGAGCATAGTGGTCATTCTTAGTTTAATGTGCATTGTCCCAAAACTTGTTGATTGATTCATAACTTAGATATTGCTTGTTCTTAAACTATTTGTATCTAGTCACCCTTATGAACTTTGAAGGTGTCCTATCATTTATGTTTTGCTACACTATTAGGGACAAGCTGAATACCACTCTAATTATGTTTTCTATATGTGAAACAAACAAACGTCTTTCAAAGGATTGTTATTCATGAATCTTTTGTTTGTACCTTTTCATGTTACAACATAGTTGTTATGTCTTATTGTTAGAATTTTATCTTGCATGCTATGTTAAAGTACTATGATCCTAGCTATCAATGTTATAAATACCTTGGTCAAGATTGTGATGGTGCATGTCACCTCAAAAATTATTCTTTCTTTTTATCACTTACCTACTCGAGGACGAGCATGAGTTAAGCTTGGGGATGTTGATACGTTGCAAACGTATCTATAATTTTTGATGTTCCATGCTTGTTTTATATCTACTTTCTTATGTTTTGCCCACACTTTGGAGTATTTTTTACACATTTTCCAGAACTAACCTATTAGCAAAAGGACATAGTGTCAGTTGCCTGTTTTCTGTTGTTTTTGGTTTCAGAAAAGCTAGTAAGAAAATATTCTCGGAATTGGATCGGACAAAAGCCCAAGTCAATATTTCACGAGAAGGAACACGGAGTCCGGAGGGGAGACGAAGAGGGGAACTAGGCCGGCCACACCTAGTGGTGGTGTGGCCAGCCCTAGCCGCACCACCAGGGGATGTGGGCCCCCTGGCACTCCACCGACCTTGCCCCTTCGCCTATATATTGCCTCCGGGACGAAAACCCTAAGGACCCGATCAAAAATCCCCGAAAGAATCTATAGCCGCCATCATCTCCATACCTAGATCGGGAGGGATCTGAAGCTCTTCCCGGCACCCTGCCGGAGGGGAGAATTCAACCTGGAGGCCTTCTTCATCACCATGACTGCCTCCGGTGTGATGCGTGAGTAGTTCATCCATGGACTACGGGTCCATGTAGTAGCTAGATGGTTGGTTCTTCTCCTTTGTGCTACCATGTTTAGATCTTGTGAGCTCCGTTCATGATCAACATCATCTATTTGTAATCCTACGTGTTGTGTTTGTGGGGATCCGATGGATACTGAGATTCTATTTCAGATTGATTATTGATTCTATCATGTCTATGTTATTTGTGATCTTGCATGCTTTTCGTTGTTAGTAGCGACCTTGGCCAAGTAGATGCTAGCAACTCCAAGAGGGAGTATTTATGCTCGATAGTGGGTTCATGCCTCTAGGAATCTGGGGAAGTGACAGAGATCTCTAAGGTACTAGATGTGTTGTTGCTACTAGGGAGAAAACAACAATCCCTTGTTCATAGAACAATCGTATTGTTTACTTTACACACTTTGCTTAATGCAATTAACTATTGCTTGCAACTTAATACTGGAGGGGATTTGGATGATAACTTGAAGGTGGATTATTAGTCATAGATGTAGTTGGATTACGGTCTATGTATAATGTTGTAATGCCCAATCAAATCTCATAGCAGTCAAGATGATTAGTATATGCATGTATGCTTTCTCGATGTTTGTCAGTTGCCCCGCTATAATTTGTTCACCCAACATGTCATCTATCTTAAGGAGAATCACCTCTAGTGAACTATGGACCCTGGTCCATTCTTTTACCATCAATCTACAATCTATTTACTTTTTTCTGTTTACTTTCTGCAAAGCAATTACTATTTTCCACATAATACGATTAATCCTTTGTTTTTAGCAAAACCGGTGAGATTGACAACCTCACTGTAAGTTGGGGGCAAAGTTATGTGGGTGTGTTGTGCAGGATTCCAAGTTGGAAACACTACCTTGGATGTGTTTCCTTGCTCCTACTGGTTTGATAACCTTGGTTTCATAACTGAGGAAAACTTGCTACTGTGCGCATCATACCTTTCTCTTGGGGTTCCCCAACGAGCTCATCGTATCTTGAGCCATCAATGTCCATTAGGATCATCCGGGATTTGCATGGGTTGGGTGTCGTATTTTCCTATGTCGTTATCTTAAAATTTTGAACATTTGCTTTTATTTGGTTCTTGTGAAACTATGTATGTGTGTGTGGACATGCTATGCCCGTTCCTTTATTGTAATGGTTAAACCTCCCCATATTTTCGTTTTTATTACCCGACATGCATGTATTACATGATTATCTTGCTACACATCGTCAGGGGGGGCATAGTTATGTCTCCTGTTAAGATTCCCATGCAAAACCTCTTGTTGTCATCAAACACCAAAAAGGGGGAGATTGAAAGGACATTTATTGTCTTAATATGTTTTGGTGTTTGTTAACAACAAAAGGATCATTTAACAGTATGCTGATGTTACTAGGTGTTTATACTGAAAAGAGATAAGTCCATGGCATAGTGAAAAGTTCTTGGAAGAAATAGTGGTTTCCCAAAGATTTCAGACCGGAGTCTCTGGTGCGTAGACACCGGAGTCTCTGGTGTGGTCCGGAGTTACCCCACAAATCTCCAGAGTGGGTTCCAGAAGATGCCTAGGGACAATCTGTGTGGGGGTCTGGAGATGGCCGGATACGTCCAGAATCTCTGGTGTTCTCGGTCAGACCGGAGTCTCTGGAGTGAAAACTCCGGAGTCTCCGGTGTGCTGCTAGTCCAGAGTTTTGGCAAAGTCCCCGGAGGGTGTGTCTTGACCAGGTCATTCGGTATGTGCGGTCCAGAGATAGATCGAAGATGGGCTAGAATCTTCGGCCTAGGCTAGAGTCTCTGGTCTGCTGACCAGAATCTCTAGTGTGGAACTTATCCAACGGGCAGAAAACGGTCAACTGTAGTGGAGGGTATAAATAGAGGACCTCATCTTCTACCTCCAGCTGCTCATTCCAAAAAAGATAAGCACCACCACTAGAGCCACCAAATCAGCTAGATCTCCCCGTCCAACCATCCAAAGTCGATGATCTTTGGCGGATCGAAGGAGGAGGCCTTGATCTACAGCTTCACCAAGTGAGATCTTCATTTCCCCCTCATTCACTTGAGGGCCCCTTGCTCTAGGGTTTCATTGAAAACCCTAAGCCTTGATTTGGTTTGATTTGGTTCTTACAAGCTTGTCTTTGATTTTTGTGACAGCTTGCTTGGATTTGGGAGCCTCCAATTAAGTTGTGGATGTGTGCCTCGAACTTGTTGTAAGGGTGTTGGCTACCACCTTGAAGGTTGCCGATATAGTGGAAGCGTGAATCGATCCCTTTGGGGTGAGGTTCACCAGAGAATAAGGGAGACCTCTCGTGGCGTTGGTGGTTTGATACCACCCCCTCTCCAAACATAGACGTACTTCCCCTCAAAAGGAAGGAACTGCAGGAAATAATCCTTGTGTCTCCGCGTGCTTCATTTCGGTTACTTCTATCCTTTACCGCACCTTACTTGTATCTTGTTCTTACTTAGTTAGTTGTGCTATTATGACATACAGGTAAATTCACCTTAGTTACATATCTAGAGAATTTACCTTTTCTGTCAAACCCTAACTTGAAAAAGAGTAAAATTTGAAGTAGCACATATTCAACCCCCCCTCTAGGTGCCCATACGATCCTTTCAAGAATGCATCGTCTCACAACACGGGAAGGTACCACAAACAGTAGTGTGGAGAGAATCTAGCTGACGCCAAATAGCACCACTCTAAGTATAGAACTGGTCAATAGTAGAGTCACCCTACTTGAGATTATTTTCCTGGCGAACCATAGACAAATAGAGAACATCCCCTGACGGTTGATAGTGCTGACGAAGGTGAGCCCACATGGCAGCAACAGTACAAAGACTCATAAACCCATACGCAAACTGCAGGAGAACGCTGGAAGCGAGAACAGCTACAGCACGAGCATCATCATCTATCCACTGAGTGTAAGAAGTCATATCCATGCGGTAGACTACTAGAGTGTCAGAATACTGCTGAGTCTGTCGGGCATATGTGGCAACAGCATCATCCTCCGCCTTCTTGGCGGTGTCCTTGACAACCTGAGGAGCGTCGGCAGCAACAGCTGGTGGAGTCGGCAGAGTGGGGACCATAGGAACAATGGGGCATGGCGGACATGCGACCTCGCTAGAAAGCACATCCCACAAACAAAGACCACGCATATGAATGCGTATGAAGGCAGCAAATCAGGATAATTGGTGCCATAAAAAATCACTAGGCAGCGCAACATACTAGGAGGAAGAAGACATTTTTTTTCTCTCTTTTTTTTGGTCGGCTGAGTCAACAAATGATCTGATCTATCTCAACACTAGAGAAGCAGACAAGATGCACGCGCACGCGAGCAGGGAAGAAAGGAGCAGCAGACCAGACAAAGAAGAAGCACACGCACGTAAGTGGCCAGAGGGCAAGCAGACACAGTCAGAGGCGACCGGGCAGTAGAAGCACACGCACGTGCACGCACAAGAAGGCATGGGCGGGGGCGGGCGGCGGCCAGGCGGGACACGGCGGCCGGGCGACGATAGAGAAATTCGTGGGCGGCGGCAGAGAAATTCAGCAGATGAGTTGCACATTCGGAAAAAGCCTAAAAAGCCCTAACTCGGGCTCTGATTCTATGTTGGAGGAATAGCAACTTGTATTCCAGAGGGGCCAAAGGTCACAATATATAGTACATGTACATGTTTAAATATGCAGGAAGCCCCCTAACTAGTAGGGAAAATACAATATACAAATATCTCTCTAACAACAACAAGGTCACTTATGAAGTGATGGGCAACACCTAGCCCCTAGTATTACAATATGATCAAGTCACAAAGTTCAACATTGCGATATCTAGAAAATCGTAGTGATTCAGTCCTTTGATCATGAGACTGTATTAATCATTGTCTTCTGAGGCTGCTTTGATCACATCAACCATCATGACCGTAATTGAGTGACTATAAAGGTGTGCGTTAGGTATTCTAGAGGAACATTTGAGGCCTATATATCAAGATCGATATTTGCCCATCCGAGTGACAGATAGATACCCTAGACCCACTCAGCGAGATTACATCTATAAGTCTACAAACATGTGACTAGGTCACGAGGATGTAATATCATGGGAACAAGTAAATGTGTTTATCGGTAACAAGATCGAACTAGGTATGTTAATACCAGAGATCAGATTTTAGACAAACTAGGTATCGTAGAGCAAAGGGAATGACACTCGACGTTCAAGGTTCAAGCGACCAAGTTATTCGTGGAATGCATGGGGGCCATTATGTGTTTCTAGATACCGCTATTGGTCATTGATCGGAGAGATTTCTCGATCATGTCTATGTATTCCCGAGCCATAAGTTGTCACACTTAAGGGTATAGATGCTTAGGGATTGATCGAAGATCGTAGGAGAAAAGATAAAGAACTCCGGAATAGTTCCGGAGTAATATCAGAATGGTTCTGGGGATATCTGGTGATGATCGGAGGGGTCTGAAAGGTGTTTAGGAATGATAGGTATTAAATAATATGTATTTAATATTAATTAAATGAATTAATATTGAAAATATATTTTTAATTGGATTTATGGGGTAGTCCACCTACTGGGCCACACCGAAGGAGGCCCAAGAGGGGGGCACGCCCTAGGAGGGGCCAAGGGAGGGGTCGGTGGCCCTAGTGGGCTCCCCCCACATGGGTCCCATGGTGGGGGCTTGTCCACACACCTCCTCCAACCTCCCCCCTTGATTAGTCCCTCCTTGGGAATTTGAGGGAGGTAGTACCTCCCTTCCACATATATAAAGAGGGGCACCCCTCTCCCAAATCTATCCCATAAATTGGCTATTGCCTTTCTCTCTCTCCCTCTCCCTCGTGTGTGGTTCCCATGATTGGAATTGCAAACAGGGATTGGGATTTCTCCACCATATGCACGCCATCTTGTTGCTGGACTAGGTCCGGATCAATCTTCTTACGCTTCTGTGATGGATCGGAGCCCAGGAGACGTCTCTACACATTATGTGTGTAAGGCCACGAGGCACTACCATGTGTGGTTCTTTTGCTTGGAGCTTGGACGTCGACATGACCATTAGGTCGGCTACGTCATACAAGGACAAGGGGTGACTTGCGAGGAGCTTCGCGACCTTGTGGTCGGGTGAGTTTGACTATGTCGTCCATGTTCCCCTCGGAACATGAACCACTTTTGGTCTTCAAAGGTATGAACACCGAGTCCCCGCTTGTTACTGTACATCCGCATAGATAGATCTTAGTTAGGTGTATTCATCGTAGGAATTTTTTGTTTTCTTCCACGGAACCCCTTCACGGTGGCGATACCCTTCTTCTATCATCCTATGGTGGGAAGCACGGGGGCCTTTTCCGATGAGTCGTGTCGCTCGGGAGACAATGGTGTGGCTTCAAGGCAGAGTAAAGAACGGCAACATTGTCTTCCAGTAGGGCCGCAGCTTCCCAACCCAGACTAGGCCCTTGGGGCCCCATCTAGGCTAGGGACGGGTTGTCCTGCACATGATAGTGTCATCTCCAGGAGATTACGGTGTTGGGTGCTCCATGTTGTGGATGGTGGTGATGGTGACCATCTATTACGGCATGGCGGCGGGCTTCACGGGTCCGATCTAGGCCTAGCCATACCCTCTTGGGGCTGGTGTTCCCCGTGGGGGCTTTATAGGTCTGTTGGGCTTGACTGAGCCCAACTAGGACTGGTGTGTCCTGCTTCCACGTTTGGTCGACTATCACCTTCGGCGGTAGATGCATCTCCCTCCCACGTGGCCGTGGTACTACTGACCACAATTAAAGCTGGTATTCGCCTCTGTCATGCTGGCCCGATGGCGGTAGCTTTGGTGAGACGATGATGGCGGCTTCGCAACCATAGTGGACAATGCTGATGGGCTATGAGTTTGGTGGTACTGAGGCTTCTACCTCGCGGGGCTCTTGCAAAATGAATTGCTCGGGGTTGTGGATAGGGTTTTTTGGGATAAATCCTTGTGAGCTTGCTCGACAAAAACATGATGCCACCTTCAGGTGGCACCATTCCTTCCCGGATGGTGTCAGGGCTACCCTTCATCCACTTCCCTCTGTGTGCCAGGGAAAAACCCTAGGACCAATCGGTGGTTCGGTGATGCTTGGTACTTAACACTGCAGTGTTAGGAGCATGGTGGAACATCTCTAGAGGGTTTATACCTTTGATCCAGATTGCAGATATAGTGTAACTTGCTTTTCCCTAGAAGACCTAGGTTTATCGAACCTTGGGAAGAATTTGATTGATGTAAGACTATGTTGAACAAGACCTTGAAATTAAATATGTAGTATGTTGTTTACCAGATCTTTCACGTTGACTACTTTGTTTGTATCAATAGATGGATATAGGCCAGAACTAAGGATTCACTTGTAGCCATTCACACATGGAATAGAGAAAATGATAATAATCTTATTTATGAGTTGTGATCTATATTAGATAGAAGTTGTGGGCGATATATCAGTAACTAATATAGTATTTTCTAGCCACGTATACTATAGACTTGTCCAATTACTACACCATTGTCGCGCGGGGTTACGCGGTTATTAAGTAGAAGAGACCAAAGCCTTATGATCTATGACGTTATCATTACTCCCAAATGGATCTCTAAACAACTACTATACTCCTTGTTATCTCTGGTTTCATACGTAGAAGTTGATTACCATTCATCTCACCTCAATACCTAGATCGACCCTTGGAGTCTTGGGGTACCTGACAAGTCCTTGGATCGAGATAAGAGACAAGAATATAAATGATAAATCCAATATCGAAATTACAACACAACACTCCATGTTAGAGGATGCACATACCGTGCAAGGTTATGCCTTAGCCTACAACCTGTGAGTACTACTCACTCATGATTAGATCAATAATCATAAACATTGTAAAGGAATTTTTAAGACAAGTACTCCCTCCATACTAAAATATAAGGCGTCTAAGGATTAGTCAAAAATTAATGTTTTCTAAGTCTGACCAAGTTTATACACAAAAATATGAATATTCACAATACTAAATCAATATCAATAAATTCACCATATTTTAGATGTAGATACGTCTTTCCTAAATATTTGGTCGAAATTAGTATGATTTAACTTTTGACTAATTCTTAGGCACCTTATATTTTGGGATGGAGGGAGTACTAAATAGTATTACAATATTGCCAATCGCGATGAGATCAAGATTACAAGTAAATTACTATGGCTATGGTGGGGAAATGTTGCTAACAAGGAGGGATGTCTATAGTGATGACTATGGTGGTGGCTCTGTGGTGGATCACCTCTCCTCAAATTTGAATGGCTTCAGATGTGTTCTTCTACAGCGATGCATTAGGGCTTCTAGCAGCCGTGATCTGAATTATATATAGGTGCCTTTACGAAAGTTGCTATGTTTGACCAGGCGATAGCGGTGGCACATGGTATGGGAACACCATACGGGCGGACTCTTTCTGCAACACAGAACTTCATTAAAAAGTTACTGAGCTCCGATGAACTAAACTTAGTGGTACCATCGATCTTAAATCAATATTGACTTTGGAAATGTTAATCCTCATTGGGCCGAGGAGGATCTCGAACTTTTGTACACTTTCGGTTGAGACTATAAAATAAACGAAAAGTTGGAACTACAATATTTCTTATGTAGCACTCTAAGGGGTGTAATATTTACGAAAATGGTATTTTGTGAGTGTTATGTCAATGAATTACGCACTACAACATGTAGTGGTGTGCCGTGTCATCGCATCGGCCCTCAAAATGTAGCATTTCACAGGGATTTAGTAGGGTCACTACCGAAAATGTAGTTATGATTGGTCCAATAAAGTTCAAACATTTCTTCATTACAGAGGTTTTGGGATGACACTTGGTCGATAATTGTGATGATAAAGGATACATATATGTTGTTCTTCCAGATCATAAGACATAAATGTGCTACAATTTTAGAGGCCTTAGGAGTCTACCCTCCAAATGTAAATTTCACATGGATTTACTAGGGTCACTACTAGAACTGGTGAAAGGACACAAATGCCACCTATATGAGGGTGAATAGACAATTAAAAAACTTTTACGAGATGGGATTAGCAAATGCAGAATAAAACTAGCATTTACTTTGTCAAGCACAAAACCCATATGTGCTATGGTTCACCTATGTGCACCAACAACTTATACTAAGCAAGAAAAGAAACAAGGTGATAGCAATATAATACTTCAAGCATGAAGGCTATCACAATGTAAAGTGCATAAGTAAAGAGCTCAGGTATTGAGATAACCGAGGCACACAGAGATGATGATGTATCTCGGAGTTCCTTTCTTTTAAAGGGAAGTACGTCCCGTTGGAGGGGTGTGTGGTACTAAAACCACCAACACACAAAAAGGTCTCACCCTATTCTCTCGAGAACCCCCCACATGACAAGCACCCGATCCACTATTAGACACTTGAGGGTGGTCATCAAACATGTACAAGCTTTGGGAAATCTCCACAACTTAATTGGAGGCTCCTAAGAAACACCGCCAAGGCCACTGGCTTGGGGAGCGCTCCACCTTAACTGGAGGCCCCAACAACTCACCACAAAAGGTCACTTAACCATCTAGGGTTTCAAGAACCCAAGAGAAACAAGCTTCTTAATTTCACCAACCATATCCTTCAAAGAGAACTCAAACCAATGAACCTAATGCAATGGCAAGTCCTTCACTCCTGAATTCCATCGAAAATACACAAGCTATTGGGAAATAAGAGAGGAAACACAAGTGGAAAACCACAAAAATCTCTAAGATCGATCCCAAGATGTTCCCTTACTTAGAGGAGAGATTGATTGGTAGAGTTGTAGATCTAGATCTCCTCTCTCTTTTCCCTCGAATAGATGCATGCCAAAATCATTGGGAAGAGGGAGTAGGTAATCTCAAGAGGGTCGAGAATAGAGGGGAAAACGAGATCAAGAACTTAAGAACCAATGGAGAAGAAGATCCCCTTTTATAGGGGCTGGGAATCTGCCCGTTATGCTGCCGCGATGACTGGTACTACCGGACCAGGAAGTGGTAGTACCGTACATGCTCGTACTACCATCCTACTGCCGGAGAGTACTATCGGGTGGGCCTACAGGGAAAACAAGGCAGCTGAGCCTACCCAGTCGACCAACGGTAGTGCTAGGTCTTGGAGCAGTAGTACTACATCATCGGTAGTGACGGGTCCTAGAGCGGTAATACCGCAAAACATTGGTAGTACTAGGAAATGGTACTGGATGCTCCTATGGATGAACCCTAGCTCTCATCTGGGTGTAGACCAGACTGATACCGCACCGATACTACCGCCTAGCACAAGAGGTACTATCGGACTATTAGGCCACATACAGATAAAATAAAAATTTCTACATGGTGATCCCAAGATCTAGCTGAGGTAGAAGGCCATGAGGATAACCACTAGACACGCGGTTACGCAACTAATTAAGCGCGTCACTTGATGCAGTGCAGTCCTCATGATCTGATCCAATCCATGATCATCGAAGTGCTGATCATACAACACCTCTGCCAGTATCCACACGTACAAGGAGAAGCGCCGACGGTGGACTAGTAGGTCCGGTATGGCGATGGCACTGAAATGGAGCTAGGGTTTCCAACGCATAGAATTACCTAACCGTGCCACTTGGACATCTACGCCCTAGTATATATATGGAGTGAAAGTGGGCTCCACCCACTTGTGTCCCATTCACTAAAACGCCTATATTAGTCAGTGCAAGTCCAACTCACTAACTCAGTCTGTGTTCGATTTAGGTCCAACCGAAATAGATTTCCGATTTGGGTCCAACTCAAACAAGCTCCTGCTCTTAAGTGTGTGACCCGACAGGCTCATGGTGACTCGGACATGATTTGAGTCTTACTCGTGATCGATTAGTCGACAGCAGCTCCTAGCAGAACGTGGCGACTCCCAAGTACCAAAGATTCATGATGACATACCTTTTAGTGCGAATTGTGTTCGGGTCCCTTTTGCCTCACGATACATCTTGTCAAGCTATAGGCGAATAATCGTCATCCTTCAAATAGATTAACTCTCTTCTTGATCCGAGATAAGTGATTCATCCGACTAACTCTTAGTCGGCTGCCTCGGTTAACACTTAACCGAGTTGTGCATGGCCATGCTTTCCGAATCATATCGTCGGAGAGGGTCCAGAGATTATCTCTCTAGTCAGAGGGGCAAAATCCCATCTTGGCCATCCACATCACACAGCTTGATTCTCAGCCGACCCAAACTCTGCCTTTCTAACTGCCCTTTTATGGAACAACATTGGACAGAACCTAAGTTGGTGATCCACAACTCAGATTGTGCAATAGCCTCAGGTCTAAGGATTACATTGATTAAGACATACAAATGAAGACTTGTTCATTGTATCTCAATACGGGTCAGTCCGACTTACTAAACTCTTTAGTTGAATTCATGTAAGTCGGAATAACATCACCATGCCCATGACAAGTGGAACCGAGTCATCAATTGACTTCCATATTAGTCTAAATTGCGTGTCCAACACAACCTCAACGACTAAGGGCATTTAGTATTAACAACGTGAATATATAGTTCTACAATCGAATCACATATTGAATGATACATATCAGTAGTTCATACGAGGACAATATAATAACTTTATGAATACATCGGGAATAATATCATACATGATTGCCTCTAGGGCATATTCCCAACACGGACAAAATGTCCGATACTACCGAACGAGTCTAGCTGTTCTGGCAGCAGCAAACACAATAACTTGAGCAACCGAACTCCAAATAGGAGGAAACAAATTTTGTTGGAAATATAACACTGTGTAGAATCCAACCAAAAACGGAAATATAGGGTACCACCAAGGGATAAAATATCAAGTGCAAATGTGTGAGATACCTCCCAAGGAGTAGAGTCGATAAGACCACCAAGATTAAAAACGCAACAGGATATAGAAGGGAAAACTATTTTTGATGAACTAGAGCTTGTTATGAAGATAGCCACAAGCTCTAGAACCTCACGTGGATAATATCCAAATAACAACCAAGAAAAATGATACAAGAATGCAAAGGTTTGAGCTCTTTTTGAAGGACCGAGCTACTTACTCGAGAGCCTATAATACGACTATTTAAGCTATAGCCCGGTCTCTCAACTAACAACATGAGACTGGTAAGATAAAAAAACCTATCAAGATTATACCTTTGTCTTGAGCATTCCACTTGAACTTGATGATGATGATCTCGACCGTCTCAAGTTGGAACACATTTCTTAATTGCGCTTGCTAGATGAAGACTTGAATTGCTCCCCCATACTCCACTATGGGAGAGCGTCTTATTTGGACGAGTCTTCATGAATATGAGGGCAAGCTTCAAGTCTTTTCCCGATGACTCATCTTGAACTTGCACTTCATTTCTACTTTGAATGTTGATCCAGTCGAATCCACTCTTTAAACTTGATCTTGATCAACCTTGTATCTTCTTCACAATGACCATTCTTTTGATCAACCCTTGAATATCTCCTTGGTCATAGCTTAATATTTTTCTCTTTCTTCTTCTTTCTACCTTGAAACCAACATATGGTTCAAGTCTTGACTAAGAAAAATTTCTACAAGTATAAGTCAATGCAAACATTAGTTCAGAAGATTATCATTAATTACCAAAACCACACATGGGGAACACATACTCTTTCAAATGGACAAATGGAAACACTCTGTTTGGTCGACTAGAGTATGTCCAGCTAGTGCAAGGTACATACAATCGCTAGAATTTAAACAACTGATAGTAATTCATTGTATACCGCCTCAATGTATAGTGAGCTCTCGTGAATAATACATTGTGGAAACTAAAAATCACTCTAAAAGTTACGATTTTCCTTTGGTGTTTTTATAGTGGGCTAATATTGACAAAGGACAACCCTGAAAATGCATTTGGCATGGGAGTAAAAATGTATCTTTTGTCACTATGATGAGTTGATAAAACATTTCATGTGTCATGTTTGCTTGCGCAGTGTGATCTATTGTTCAAGTTGCTTTCAATTTGTATGTGTCTCATAGTGTGCCAACTATATATGTGTAGTCATTAGTTAGGGGTTCAAAAGAGATTCAGTTTCACTATTCTGGTCGGAGAGCGGTCTTGTGTTAGAAATTTTGTCTGTGCATGAACGAACATTGACTTTGCTGATGCTGGTCAAATGCCTTAGATTCATATGTGGTCTTTAGTTTAGTGCTTAAAACATAAGGAGCTATTTACATCCCACATTCCATAATGTAGTATCGAAGGTAGTAGTACCTAGCTAGAGTGAACAACCAATTAGATGTTTCTCTACTCTTGCACTTTAACCAGTTTTGCTCGAATCATCATGTGAGATCTTTTTGTGTGTGTGTGTGTTGGGGGGGGGGGGGGGGGGGGGGGGGGTGGGGGGGGGGGTGTACGATCGAGACTAGCTGTAACCTAAATTGATGTGAAATTTGGGAGTATGTTACATTAAGTGATGAACTGTCGGCTGAAAACATGCCACATTTTTCTGCCACGTGGAACGGCCATACGTTATCTTTTCTTTTCCCTGGAGAAGGAAAAAATGATGGATGTTAGGCTCCATTCGGATGGAAGCAGCGTTCCCGTCAATGAACAGGGCGAGCGGAGAAGATGATTCGATATACGGAGCCTAAAAGGAGACGTGCTTGGACCATGGACTGAACCGTGGCCGGAAAGAGCAGGTAGACGACGTACTCTGTTGCTTCACGACAAGACTGGCGGTTGCAAGGTTCCTGGGCAGGCTGGCATGGCTACACGTGCCGCCCCTGGGCACCAGAGGTGAGACGTTTGACGTGCGCGGGTTTGATCCAGTCCAATGTTGTTACGAGACGAGTCAGAGATGACTGGCATGTCACGTCATTTTTCCGCTACGATGTGGAGTAAGTAGTACAGTATATACGTACGCTGTGCCGGTGGGTGGAGTACATATACGATTAGTATACGGCCGCCTTACGAGCCACGGACGCGCGTAGATACGCCGTCCCGTTGAACAGTTCGATGGATCGTATCGTATCCAGCTGGTGAAAGAAGCAATTGACCCGAGCTGTTTGCCGTCCAAGACTTCGATATAAAACTAGGCAAAACGAAAGAAAAAGAAAAAGAGGAAGAAAGTACAGGCCGTTCCAAGGAGTACAGCTCAGGGTTTACGCGCAGAAAACGAGCTCCAGATCGCGACCTCGCCGCTAAACAAAGCGGATCTGCGCAATCAGGGCGCTTCGGCACTCCCAGAGAGAGAGAAAAGAAAGAATGCTGCCGGATCCCAGCTACAGTGCCGGTCCAATAACCGTCAGAGACGGCCATCGAGTATCATTCTAGCCATGCGTGCCGTCCTTGCTTCTTCCAGCCTGCCTGCCTACCGCCGCCGCCGCCACGCACGCTCCACGCAGCCGCAACTGAACAAAACAAAACGGGAATCCGCATCAGGCGGAGCGAACTAAAATACGCCCGTAATCACAGCCGCGCGGTGCTAGTTAATTAACTCGGCGCGAGTCAATTCGAGATGTGTCACCCACCACGAGGCGCAACCAAACAAAAAAAGGCGTACAAGGGCAACAGCTAGCACAGATTGGTTCGATCCCCACCCACGAATGGACTATGATGGACTACTCCTCCGGTTACCGCGTCCTCCTCCCCGTGACGGAGACCCCGATCGGACGGGACCCGTCACAGCCCCAGTCCCCTCCGGTCCAATAAAATTAGGGATCACCACCGCACCGGTCACGTTTTATTTTCCACGTGAGAGGCACGGCTCGTCCGTTCAATCATCCATCCGCGGCCGGTAGGGATGTTGTCCGGGTTTAGAGTAAAATTGTTAAGGACTAGTAATTTGATTAGGAAACAAATTGACTAGACGGATAGGTTTTGTTGGCTTGGCAGACGTCCGTCTACATCCATCCGCGGCGGGCGACCGTGGGAGGAAGGGGAAAAAAGTTCGAGAGCAACTCTAGCATATCTAGTAGCAGACAAGACTTCGGAAAAACCGCTTGCTTTTGGTTTTTGACAAAAAAAAGGTACCGAGCAGATTCATAAATACGGGTCAACTAGTAAAATTTAAGGGAGTTGATTTTGACCCCGACCTCTCCATTAGCGGTTTGTACGGACATTTCACTCGTTTCTTTCCCGCTTCCAAGCCGCCACTGCCGTTGTCGATTTCCATCGCTAACACGACGTGATTCGACGCGATGAACCTCACCGAGCTCTCGTCGCTAGCCAGGTCTCGCGGCCTCAACTGCCGCTTCCCGTGGTTGGGGCATCGGCCACCGGCGCGGTTGCCCACTTGATTGCCGCCTCCGACGTCGAGAAGAGGAAGAGTGCGGGCACCCATGTCGTTGCCTCGTTCTCAGTGGCCTGGCCAGAAGAACCAATCATCATCGTTGTCGCCTCGACGTCCACGCTGTGTCCACGGGCGCGGAAGCCAGCTAGGGACGACTCGAAGAAGAAGTAGTACATGCATCACATCGGCCTTCCTCTCGTTGCTCTGCCTCCAGACGTCGTTGTCGCCCAACATGACAACTACTATGGTGTTGACAATGTGTTCGTCGATACACCCACTATGTACAAAACTCAAACTTTCCTCGATGCGGTGGCCGGATTGGTTTGCACTACGTTGTTGGAAGTTGCTAGACCATTGTGACAAATGGAGGTTGAGGGAGCAAGAAGCAACGTCGAAGAAAGGGGTATTTCTTAAATTGGATGATGCTAGTGACGAGGACATGGAGGAAGGAATAAAGAGAAGCCGATGAAACATGAAGGCAGGGGAGAAGCTAAAGCTTGAAACCAAAGATGAAATGGTGAAGTCAAATGAAGCATCGATGATCAAAATATTGGAAGCATCATCCCGCTAAAACCACTACCAGAAAATCGCTCGTTATTTCTACTTTGTGCATCATCATGACATCATCATGCATGTTGTTCACAAAAGTACTTTAAAATCCTATTTTGTTTTCTAATTAGCCTTCCTTTAATTTCAAATCATAAAACCAGGTCTTCCTGGATATTTTATTTGTCTAAAAACTATTTCTAAAACTATTTTAAAAGTTAAATAAAAATAAAATATTTTTTTAGTGGGGGAGGCAGCCACCGGCCAGGCCCAAAAGGCCCAACCGGCAGCCACCTACCACCCCACTGCCCAAACCCTAGCCTCCTACACCAAACCACACCCTGCCGCCGACCGATCCTCACCCCACCTACCCCGCCGCCACACACTACACCCTGCACGCCTCCCCACTCCACCTGGTCGCCAGCCACCTCCAACCGACCACCCCGCCACCTCACCCGTCCACTCCCGCACGCCACCCCCACCTGGCCCCATCCCCAGGCGCAGACCCCGCGCACTCCACCCACCTCAACTCCACCCGGCCCCACCCCTGCCGACACGCCCCGCGTGCCTCTCTCGCCCTATCTCTCCCCGCACGCAACCTCCCCCATCGCCTCCTTCCTCGGGGTCGATCCCCGCCACCGCCGTCAGGGGCTCGCCACCCACCCGCCGCCGCTTGGACCCCCTCTCCTGCCCTGGCGCCTCCCGCGGTTCCTCTCCACCGGCTTTGCCCCGAGCCCCTCCTCTTCCGCGCCTCCCCGTGTGGCGCCGCTGCCTCGGGCCTCGCCGTCGCCGCCGCGGATGGCCTCCGTCAGCACCGCGCGCACCGTCCTTTCCCTGCCTCGCTCGGCGCCTCCACCGTCGCGGCCGCGCGTGAGCCCGCCCGAGCGAGCTCCTCCCCGTCCGCTCTGCCTCGCCTAGCGCGCCGCCGCCTCGACCCCGTCACCCCGTTGTGCTGCCTCCGGTCAGCGCCGCGACGATCTCCGCTTCGAGCCCCGTCGGCGCCGCCTCGGTGTCGCCATGGGAGCCCTCTTCCTCGTCGCCCTGGCAGCAAGCCGCGACCCTGACCCCAAGCTAGCCGCCACCGGCCGTCCAAGTCCGTCCCTGGCCGCCTCGAGCGCCTCCGCTCCGGCGCTCATCCTGCCTCCGCTGCCTCTGACGACGAGCCGCGCGTCGTCGCCTCCATCTGCCTTCCCGAGCCCACGCAGGCCACGCGACCCTCTCTGTAGCACGCCGCAAGGATGGTGTCGCCCAGCGCGTCGCCGCTGCCCTACACCTACTCTGGCGGCCCACCTCGTCTCCGACCGAGAGACCCCTGCTCCAGCACGTAGTGTTCTCTGGGAGCTCTCAATTTGTTGCTCCTGTTTATAGTAGTGTTGCTCAAGGTCAAGTGGTGGTGACGATTTGTTATACGTGATGTGCCGATAGTGTTATCTTTCCAAGCTGGTATCGGTAGCCTTGGGGAAAACCTTAGACGCGTGCATCGTCACCAAGTCCCGCCTCGACAAGATCTTCTCTGGAACCAAGGACGCAAGAGGGTCGAAGCACCACAGAACGCCAAGTACTTCTACCGGGGCTAGTGACCCGAGGCTCCCCTTCACGGACGACAAGAACATCACCAGGAACAAGTACCCCAACAAGATCGACCACAACACCGAGACCCCGACACGATGACCGCCAAGATCGCCACCGGTACGACAAGACCTTCTTCCCGCACCGATGTCCGAGGACCGGACGCCAAGTTCGCCGAGGACCCGAACGCCAAGGTCGCCGACACGGAACGCCAAGATCTTCATCCCGGACGCCATGACCGTCTACACGGACCCGAAGACCACCGGTACCCGATACATTCAAGTTCGCCATCGACGACAAGGTCGACCGCTTGGAACCCAAGTTCTCCATCTTGTACCCGATCCCCGTCGAACCCTGTTGAACCCTGGACCCCCCGGAACCCAAGATCTTCTGAACCCAGATGTGTGCCACTAAGCCCCTATTTTTATAATATGACATTATCAACTGTCGCATATTAAAATTGTGCATGCATGCATACTTGTCTGTGGTTTGGGGGCATTATGCCGATTCACCTTATAATTAAATATGGAGTGTTCATGCGGAATATTGTTGTCTTATTCCGGACTCCATTTAAATTGGTGTAGCGAACCAATGCCATGTTTCGCCTTGTTAATACAACATTTAAATTGCGGGGTAGTTAAATAACTTGAACCGTGTAATTAATTGTCGGGACCCTGGTTCCGCTTAATATTGCCTAGTTGCACCGCATCTGCATCATATCATAATCATGCCGGATCTTCTGCCGTAGTATTAAATATTGCATCCGGTGTTTCTTCTAGTGTTTTGCTTCTTCGCGGATTAGGCCGATGAGTTGATGCGAGTATCGACAAGTTCTCCGGATATGATCTGTCGGCAGTGTTTCTCAGGCGAGCATCTCTTCCCCTTTCTACCTATTTTGCGTTTATAGTCTTTATTTCCTCATGTTGATCTATTGCTATCTGTGTCGCGATGCTTTAGTTTTCGTGCACCATTTATACTCCTTGCAGCCTCTATATTGCCATGGACACATCCTATTGCCTGTTGTTTGATAGATAGTCGGCCCTGCGAGTCGTAGTTGCTTGCTTCTGTGTTGCTTCGCGTCGTTGTCGTTCCACCGTTGACGGCAAGTTGGCACATGATAATGGTGGAGATGTTTATGGTGGAGTTGATCATGACTTTAAATACAACTATTAAATTGCTAGATATAACTAATGCAGAGACATCGGTGGGCAATAGATGTTATTTGGTTCTTCCACGCTCACTTGTGTCCCGTAGGACCCCGAGTACTTGATACATGTTCCTTGACTATTCGCACTATCCACATCCGGGAGGCCTTATGGACCCCCCTGAGCCAGAGCTTGATTCATTTCTATTTCTTGGGGCCATAAACTAGTTTGGGGTTTTATTACTATCTTGTACTTATGCCATGCTTTACTGCTTTATTTAAGATTGTGCGTGGAGCACCTGTACTGTTTTGGATCGTGCCACGTTTTCGCGGTATCGACAAGCCCAGTCACACTTTTGGGTTCCCAGTCGTTTACAGCCGTCGTTACAAACCCTGGGTCCGTTCCAGAGCCGGCCAACTTCGTTGCGGGTAGCTTAGTGGGGTGGCCCCGTGAAATATTTTATGAATCCTGTGATCTCTTTGTCGTGAAAGCCTCGTTGGGTTTTGAGTTGGTTTTTCCGAGGTTGATCGAGTGTGTGTTGCTCTTTGTGCACCCCTGCAGGGTAAAACTTTCTGAAAGCCGTGTCGGCGGTTATGGACGACTTGGAGCACAGTATCTCGATCATAGACAAGCATAACTAAAGTAGTGCTATAAATTTGACTTAATATGTGACTAGTAATCAGATTCAACTACAATGGAATGGATAATAAAAATGCCAATAACTGGTGGATCTGTGGTGATCTGTGCCATACTATACCTGCCTAGTAAGTATTGTAACTCCAATGGAATGTGATGAAAGTGCCAACAACTGCTGGGTTTTGGGATTCCTCAGGACAATTATATCTGACTAGTAAATGTTCCAACTACCACGGAATGGTTAACTAAAATTGCCCACTACTTATGCTGGCAGGATGACTCATTCTATCTATATCTGACTAGTAAGTGCTTCAACTATAATGGAATGAATAAAACTGCCAACTGTGTGAGTTCCTCGGTTCGACTTCCTCGTTTGGTCTCGAGGGGAATACCAGGATGGGTATGATTGGTTTTAGTATCAGGTTGGATCCGAATAGGTCTTTATTATCCCTCTCTAATAGCCGCCAGTTTTACTGAGTCTCTATAGGTTGTTTAGTGCTGCTACGCTGCCGCTTCAGTCCACCATACGTATGTAGGTGAGGACCGCCGAATTCTAGCCTCGCCGTGTACTGCCTCAGTACTGACGCTCCTATTTTTCCTTTGCCCTTTGTCGGCACCCCTTTGGTTTTAGCAGGTTTGAGATCGACGTCGTTAGCAGGGTTACCCTTCTGGCTTGGCCTGGATAGGGTTATGGACGCCATTGGTTATTCTTCAGGGCTCTTAGCCCCATTTGTATCTTGTCCGTACTCGGACGCTGTATCGTTTTCAAGGTGATTTGGATCTTTGTAGTGTATATCTGTAATCTTGACTCTTGGAGTCGAGCTGTATATATATATCTATTCTGTGGGTTCCATCGTGGACTAATGTGTAATGGTATTACTTCGTTTTCCACCCGCACGAAAGTGACTGGTGGGCGTCCTTGAATCGTTTCTATGCGGGTTTGGCAGGAAGCACTGAAACTTGCATAGGGCCGATTTGAGGGTGTTACAAAAGATGATCATGACAGAGAAAATGAATGTGATGAAACTTGTAAGGAGGGAAGTACTCTAGGAAGATGAGAAGCACAAGGACGCTTTGGAAGAGAGGAGAATCCAACTAGAGTAGAAGAAGAAATGATGGAGCTCATTGCTTATGAGAATATGACGATGATGATAGATCCGAGCACCATGGATGCCTACACAAGAGTTGTGGGATATGAGGAGAGCCGGGATCATTGACATGAGAAGGCAAGAGCAACTTGATGCTTCATCGAGTGGTGGTTGTGCTTCGGTTAGTGGTGGTGCCGGTGGAGGTGATGATGTTGGTGGTACCGGTGGAGGTGATGATGTTGGAGATATGCCCTAAAGGGCAATAAAGTTGTTTTATTGTTATATCCCATATGTTCATAATAGTTTTCTACCATGTTATAATTGTGTTAAGCAGAATCATTAATACACGTGTGGTATGTAAAACAAACTAAGTCCCTAGTAACCTCTAGTTGACTAGCTCATTGGTCAACTGATGATCGAGGTGCCCCGGTCATGGATATTTATGTCAATTGACAAAGGTGTCATATCATTAGATGAATGATGTGATGGACCCACACCTAACCATAGTATTGCAATGAGATCTAGTCACAAAGTTTAACATTGCGATAACTAGTAAAACATAGTAACCCACTCCTTTGACCATGATATCACATCTAATCACTATCACCAAAGGCTATTTTGACTGCATCAACCGTCGCACCATAACAGTGTGATCATAAATGTGTTAGGAATGATGCCCTAGAGGCTCACATTCTGCCTTGTATTTGTAACCCAGAATCCGACTTAGAGCTAGTTGTATGTGTCACTGCAATTATTGCACGTGTGGAACCACATACTCATATCTAGCCCTAGGTAGTTTGTCCTTAGTCGTTTGAGGTTGGGAGGGAAACCCACTACCGAGACTAATTTGTAAGTCGAAAGATGATAATGTTTCACGTGTCATGGGCATGGAGATGCTATCCGCCTTGCATTGTCTAGTCCGAAGAATTACGATCGCCAGACTGATCCAAAGGTTAGTAGGATGTGAGCTCACCGTCATACGCTCCGACTAACACAATGGAATCCTTAGACCTGATGGGATCGCACGATCCGAGTTGTGGAAAAGCCGGATTTGACTCCATCTAACACTCACCGTAACTGGGAGTTATAAGTGTGGTCTTGGGCTGACTTCGAAGCAAGTTGAGTGGTGTGGATCAGCCAAGATAGAATTTGCCCCTCCATCTTGGAGAGATATTCTCTAGGCCCTCTCGTGTGATATGATTCAGAAGCATGGCCATGCGCTGCTCGATCAAGTGTTGATCCAGGTAGTCCGACTTAGTGAAGCCATAGGGAATCAGTTATCACTAGAACAAGATGAGAGTAAACCGGCATTGGGATGACAGAATCTCCCCTGCAGTTTATCACCAATATCGTGAGACAAAGGGACTCAGACAGATCGTCACACTGAGGGCACTTGCAGAAACTAGGAGTCGGCAAGTCTTTCTAGAGGCCGCTACCAACTATTAGCTCTAGTCGAAAAGTCACTGAGCTACGGCTTTGACTGAATGATTACTGAGTTTTGTCCAGCTTACCATAAGCTCGCGGGATCACACACTTAAGAGAGTGGGACTAGGCAGATGTTGATCCGACTATCACAAGCCGGCAAGTTAGACTTGTTCGGACAGGGACACGTGTCAATGGGTTGGACCCACTTTGACTAGGGTTAGGGTTTAGGACCGAGGGACACAACTGGTGTGTGCCCTCACCTACTCGCTTATATAAAGGAAGGTGGGTGGCGGTAGGCAAATAATAAAGTGCTGATTCCTAGGGTTTCGCTAGACTTGGCAACCACCTTCCTGTCCCACGGCGGCAAGACCAAGACTAGCATCTCTCTTATTGTTGTTCCACCCTGTATGTGTGTGTGAGAGTAGAGGCACCACACTTGCGGTCCTCGTCAGCGATGTTGGGAGGCAGCGTAGTCAGAGGCAAGGAGGAGCATGGAGTCGGCGACAAGGTGGTCCTAGGATTGTGAGGTTCATGGGAGCCAGACGAGACGAGGGGAACGTATGGCACCACTGTGACATGCTTCCTCGGCTTCTGCACCTACGCGTCGAGAGGTACACACTATTGCCTGACCTTAGCCGGATCTTGGGGTGGCTTACCAAAGTCCTTGCCGGAGTAGAAAAGTTTTTGTTTTCGGCCTGGCTCTACGCATTGCCCTACAAAATGTGTCTCTCAAGTATTCTGAAGGAGTAGGTTGAGGCATATCCATCGAGATCATGATTGGTCCATTCGTGTGACAGATAGATACTATGAGCCCACTCGGTGAGATTACATCTATGAAGCTCCA
Source organism: Avena eriantha (assembly GCA_910589775.1). Lineage (NCBI taxonomy): Eukaryota > Viridiplantae > Streptophyta > Magnoliopsida > Poales > Poaceae > Avena > Avena eriantha. The sequence continues at coordinate 236,148,144 of OU342745.1, forward strand.
AGCATGTGACTAGGTCACGGGATGTAATATCACGAGAAGGAGTAAATGTGTTTGTTGGTAACAAGATCGAAATTGTGTTGTGCAGGAAATCACACTTTTAAGGCGAAATCAGAAGCTATTAATGAATATTATAAGGTTTCCTACATAGCCAAGCAAAGCAGGGTGGAAACCTAGCCTCTGGAAGGCTTAACGACCAACGGTACGGGCAAATTCCTCATGTACGCCCCTCCTGTACCAGGTGACAGCGGCTCCATCAAGTCAAACCCTACAACTTTCATGAAGGCGCCTATATATTTCGAGGTCCCAGCCGCCGCACAGGGGGCTGCCATTCTTAGATTGCATCACAACACCAACAAAGAAAACCTACGACCATAGTTCATCCTCTCCATCCTCCATTCTCTCCATTACCCAAGCCATTAGCTTTTGTACTTGAGATCTCCTTGTGATTCGGTGACCATTGTAAGAATATTTGATCTTAATCTAGGTATTTTGCACAATGTTTTCTATCCTTGATCTTATTGTTATGAGTGAGTAGTCCTCATGGGTTGCGGGTTGGGGTAAAACCTCGCAGTGATCATGCGCGTCTAATCCATGGGAGTATGGTGTATTGATTGAATAGAGATTTGTATATTTGTTTCTTTGTCTCTTGTCTCGATCTATGGACTTGTAGGTATCTAAGGTCCCACGGATTGATAAAGGCTTGAGGTGAGAGGAACGATGAGTGGCGATATCGTAGGAAACCCAGTGACAGAAAGGGGAGAGCGGTCTTCGTTTAGCAATCCATTTGGGAGTAACAGCAACATCACTTCTTAAGGCTTGGATCTATGTTTCACTTAATAATTGTTATAGCTCAGTGCTTCGTGGTATAATGGTTGGATCAAAAGACTATTGCTATTGTGTGACTCGCAGAGGCTCTAATGTATTAGGATGTGCTGCTGACATGGGTATACCCTACGGGTACTCGTGTTTAACCTATACGGTCTAGTTTAAGAGGAACCCACGGGACAACTGAAGCCCAACAAGGATTCAGGTGGCCCAAGTCTGGAGGAATGCAACTCCTTGAAGGACACGGCAAGCAATACATAGATTTTCAAAAAGGTGAAACCCTAATCTATAACCGACTCGTCCTGCTATCCCGAGAACTAGCCTCCCTATATAAAGGCTAGGAGGGGCAGCGAGAAGGACATCGACAACCCTAGCATACACCTCGCCAGATCACATCTACGCACCCCCTATAACCTTTGACTCCTCGATAATCTAAGAGCAGATAAGAAGGAGTAGGGTCCCTTCCGAGGGCCTGAACCTGGGTAAACCGCATGTCCCTGATGTGCTTGTTTGCTAGCCAATCGACGCCTCCAGCGCTCCCCAATCCCTCGAACCTAAGTCCATCAACAATGGGCATTGATGAGTTAACCCCTCGTCAATTGGCGCCGTCTGTGGGAAACCGGAGTGTTGATGTTGTGGCTTCCTTTGCCCCATCAACTGCAATCTACAACTCCGCTATAGCGGAGAATCGTCTCCTCTTCGGCACCTTCGACTTCACCTCCACTCGTCAATTGGCGGAGTCCGTGGGCAACAGAATCGGCATGATGATCAGAAGCCTACACTTCCAGGTCAGCTAGATCGGCATGCTTTGCTTCCCTGATCACCCGCAAGCTCCTTCGATTTCCCCTGCATCGTGGTTTCCACCACCGATTGGCACCCTGAGCGAGCTCAACGCCTCGGCACTAGCTTATGATCCGGATAACAAGAACAATTGCGAGTCCGATCTGTGCGATCTAACGTCAGGAGATGGCGCTTACGGCTCCAGCTCTGAGAGTTGTGGGAGCAGTGGTTTCCCCAACCACTACATGTGCACTATCAGCAACAACAGCGATGGAGGCACTCAAAGGGATACCACCAACAATAGACCTACCAACAACGAGCCTGCCAATCGAGCCCCCATCATAGGTCCTGTCAATGGCAAGCACCCACAACCGCCCTACCCACCCAACCCCGACAATCAAGGCAAACACGCCAACAATGGGCAATGCGACAGGAGAGCCACCTCAGCAACGCTGAGTGGGCATGGTGCAGGGAGGCCCTATAGGGCAACCCCCTACCACTAAACTCACCGCAACAGATGTTGATGGGATACCATTGGCTTCTCGTCCAAGAGTTCAAGTGCCAGCAGGCGGTAAACACACAACTTGAAGGACACAAGAAGGCCGCAGACGAGTCGAGTCTCCGATGGGCAGCACTCTCCTGAATCGGTGGATCCTCCTCCAAAGGTAACGACCCTGCAATCACCAAAAGGCGCTCTCGACTGGCCAACCTCAACGACAAAGATCAGGATGAGGAAAACAAAGCCCTCGACTTCTCATTAATGCTGGTGGACTCGTGGGGTAATATGATCTCGAAAACGCTGCATGCAGCAGTGACAGCAGCCACCATGTATATGCTCACCAATCAGCCACCAGTAGGAGATCCACGATCTACCGTGCATCGGTCTATGATTGCTGAACTCGGACTGGTCGAGGCTGCGCTGGCCAAGGATCCAACACCAGAGCCAAAGAAAAGCAAGGCTCCAGCTAAATACTACTCGCTATCCTCAAGCGAAGACGAGCACGACCTGTCGTGGCGACACTACAGCTCACAGCGACATGACCGTAATTATGATGCGTGTGACGAAATCACCCAGTGCAAGGTCGAAAAGATGTGCTCCAAGCACACCTACTCAACAAAGTCTGAGGACAAAGGAACAAAGCTCTACGGTGCCATTGATTGCTCTAAAATATAGCCATCTACGTTCACATTTAAACTGGATATTATTCATATTTTTGATAAAATATCTCTCTAAACCCTGCCACTAATGCCTAATGATCAAAGGGGTATCCAATCCTTTCTTGCTATTTTCCCTACGTAGATAATGACATTTGATGATGGGAATCACTACATTAAAGTCAAAGATACGAGATTTCCAACAACCCAAAGAAACCAGGAGTTGTGAAGTGGAGACAGATGCTTTAACGACCAACTATACGACGGGTATAAAATTCCGGCCATATAGTTCTGGTCGTATAGTTTCCATCAACACCGCTAGGTCAAACAGAACAACTTTTGTGATGGGACCCCTATATAAAGAGGCCTCGGGAGACGAGAAAAGGGAGAGCCGAACACCTCCCAGATCATCAGCTGCCTCCAGATCTCCATCCACAACACCGAAGAGCCGGTAATAGACGTAGATCTAATCTCCAAACCCTTCTCCACCACCATAGCCATATTCCACCACTTGTAATAGTATATCTCATCTTTGATTGGCGACATTGTAAGACTATTTGCTATCAATATCATGATTCCCATTACGATGTTTATGATCTTTGATCTCATCTCTATGTGTGAGTAATTATCCTTGGGCTAAGGGCTTCGGCCTAGCCATTTAGCTTTTGTGCATGTTATTTATCATAGATGGGATAATGCATTAGTTTCTATGACACGATGATTATTGTATCCTCTCTTGCCTCAATCTAAGAACTTGTCAGGTACCCAAGACCCTGAGGATTGAGCCAGGTATAGGGAGTATGAGTAATGACTAATCTGCAGGTTGCAAACCCTAGTGACAGAAGGGGTAGTACAGCTATATGTGGGGGATTTACTTAGGATTAACGATGATATCACTATGCATATCATTAGTTCTCTTTCTTTTATGTATGATACTAGTAGATTATTGCTATAAGCGGTTACGGAGGCAATAACAATTATGGATGCACTGCCCACATATAATTTATCTTGCTCTAACACTTACACCCATACTTTATTTTTATCTTTTATTCCCATCAGTTGTTGTGCACAGCTATAGGTGAAACCGAACGCCTTAGGCCCTCTCTATCCATCATCGACAATAATAGAAGACGCAAACTCTTGGTCCCGTAAAAACACAAAAGGAATTATAAAACTCCCGAAGGTCCGTTAAAGTAACTTCACTATGCTTCTGCTTCCCGAGGATTCGATAAACCTAGGTCTACTAGGGAAAAAGACTTATACTACATCCGTAATCCGGATCGAAGGTATCAACCCTTTTTCTGACTCTGTTGCTGGGGAAGCAATAGCTGCCCTGGTGAGGTTAGTAGGAACCCTTCTAGGTTTAATTGTTGTTTTTAATTTTTAGTATGCTTTCAGTCTTTATTTGAAAAACCAAAAAAATTAGTTAGCCTTTAAATTCTTGCTTTTACTATTATAAGTCTCTGTTTAAAGAAAATCCAAAACATAGGAAATATGGCTGAAAAGAAGCTTGGGGATTTGTAACTCCCAATAATGATTATTTGCGTACTCCTATTACTCAGCCAGCAATTGCTGCTGATGACTATGAAATTGAGCCCTATTATTTAAGTTTGGTTCAACAGAATCAATTTGGAGGCTCTGTTGTTGAGGACGCAGGTATGCACTTGAATACTTTCACTAGAATATGTGATATGATGCGCATAAAAGATGTTGACCTTGATGCGGTCAAATTGCGCTTATTTCCTTTCTCTCTTAGAGGAAGGGAGAAAGAATGGTAGCTATATTTGCCTAGAAATACTATTACATCATGGGTGGAATGTACTTCTTTATTTATGACTAAATTTTTCCCACCTGCAAATACTATGCAACTAAGATCTAATATTACTGGTTTTAGACAGGAAGAGCGTGAGCCACTAGCGCTTGCATGGGAGAGGATGAAAGAATGCATGAGAAACTATCCTAGTCATGGGATGGAAGATTGGCTAATTCTCTGTTTATTTTATAATGCTCGTAATACTGTGTCTAAGTCTATGCTACTGCAGCTGGAGGAACATTTATGGGTAAACATATTACTGAAGCAAAGCAGCTGCTAGACAATATGCAAGACAACCATGCCCAGTGGCATGTGGATAGATCAAACATGAAGAAGGTGAACTCTGTCTCACGGCAATAAAATGAAGAACTCAATGCTAAGTTATTAGCCATAAAAGGTAAGGAAAACCATGTAAGAGCTATCCTTGAATCAAATATTGAATAAATAGACTTCATAGTTCGTAACGATTATAACCCTGCTTGGAAGAAGAATTATAATCCTAACTTTTCAAAAACACTAATCTAGTCCTGGATGGCTCTGATACCAACTTGTCAACACCCGGATTTTTAATCCCAGATGCCTGTTATGCCATACCTCACAATCCCAGGATTACCATTTTTGCGAGACATAACGGATTGGATATCACAGTACATCATCCATTACAAACCATACATAAGGTTCTTACACAAATAAGGATCTCATGATCCAGTCTTAATACAACAAGCAGCGGAAATAAAAGATAGCGTAGCGGTGGGGTCCATCTTCAGGGGCACATGCAATGCTGACGAAGGCAGATAGTCCTAGTTATCATAGCCGTCCTGCTGACCATCCTCTTGATAGTCTCCTTCATAGTCTGGCCATGATAATAGCCAGGGACAAAAGCCATGAGTACTCTTTAAGTACTCGCAAACTACCACTAACAAGTATTATAAACCTAAGTTAAAGTGCTAACTCTATGTTTAACTATCAAGTTATGTTTGAAACCTAAGCTGAGTTCTGAAGCAAAGAAAGATAAAGTAAAGTCCTAAAATCACTTAAGTTGGGAAGCTATTGTCATAAACACAACCCTGTTGTGGTCGGGTCAAGATTCGTCATTCTTTTCAAAGTAGTTAGAAAACATCTGACAACGAAACAGTATGGCCATTCCAACTGTCCATAACCGCGGATGCGGCTATTCGAATAGTTTGACACTCTACAGAGGTGGTACACTTTCACCACAAGATTCGATACATCTGTCAGGGATAACCCTGAGGCATCATACTTAGTATGCAGATAATCAAACATAACCTTCCCTTTACACACCCTAGTATAAGCACCTCTCCTATGAGCATGGCCTCCCAACCATGACCATCAGTCATCTTGGGCACTGCATAGGTGGACAGCATTGAGAGGTAGCCTCAGCTCAAACCTCTCCCGTGAGGGAACTAATACTAATGCATATAAATTTCCAGCTAAGCCTTACCCAATTCAGGTAATGTGGTTGTACGGTAAATTTGGAATGGTATCGCATCCGAATCCAACCATCAGTTTTATAAAAGAGTTCAGGCTCATGCCTCAACATTTTCATCAACATCAATCCTTTGTGTTTCTCAACACATGTCAAAACATCTCAATAGAATGACTCATCATTCCAAGGTTTTCATAATTCATTTTCCCATCTAAAGTGACTCAAGTGTTCCCATCTAAAGTGACTCAAGTTTTTGGATCTACTCTAAACTACTAAGTTAAGAGTGTTCACTAAGGTGGTAAAGATGGGTTCAATCTCATGCCATAGAATGACATCTAAAGGATTCTACATAGGTCAAGTTTTATACTTTTTATGCTACCTTCAAATCAAGTAAAGGACTTGGTATAACCTAAGAAGGGTAAAACTTGTAACTAAGACTTGGGGTATTAATAGTCAAAAGGGAGTGTGATCAAAGCATGCTTAGGGCATCTTTGCTAAACCATCTAGTTTGATTCTAGTTTGTTAAGTACTACACTTGCAAGTACTAATTTGCAAGGGTTAATCTTGGATAGTGTTAGCTTGCTAATAGTAGCTTGCCTTGGTTGGTGCAGTGGTTGAAGTTTTCTTCTTCTTCTTCTTCTTGGTAGAACTCCTCCTCCTCGAGAGCTTGGTCGGTACTATCGTCTATAAATACATAGGGAGTGCACAATCACCAAACAATACTTAACTAGGCTAAGTGGCATTCTAAAACACACCTTTGATGATCTATTATCATCACAACCATTACAAGTTTAATTCAATAGTTTCATCCTTTTTATTTTAGAAAAGTAATTTCTACTCATTGAAAAATTAACTAATATTTAATATTCACCACCAAAATATGGGATCATGTGGACACATGTCCTCACCACATATTCAAACATGTGGGAATGAAATTTAAAGGTTGTATCAACATTACTTTGGTTCAAGTTCATTAGTAAATGATTTAAAGTGACTAGAAATGCCTATATAGCATTGTTTTGGTACTAGTCCAAAGTCACTGCATGTAAACCTTAATATTATTACATATTTGGATAGATATGATGAAATGTGATTTTTGAGAGTTGGAATCAACTCAAAAGCTAACTTGGTTGATTTTATAAAAATGTTGCAAGTTGCAAATGCTTCTGTCTTCTTATTTTTATTAGGAGAGATCTATAACTCTAAAAGAATTAAATCCAACGGGATTGGGTAGATTACTTCCATACCTTTCAGGAAAAATTAGTTTCATGCAATTTGGATTTGTCAAACTCACAGAATGAAATTTTGAAATAGTTGACAGAAACTAGATTTAACTAAAAAGAAAAATCCAGATTTGAATGTGTGGGCTAGCGCGGGAAAAGGAATGGGCCAGCCTAGTGGCGCTCCGTGGCGCGGGGCTCAGCTGACAGGGGGGTCCCGCTTGTCAGCGGCACTTAACACGCGAATGGTACGCGCGCTGTGGGCCGTAGGATTAGAAGCTAGATCTAAGGCTGAGGGTCGTCGTCGATGACGAACAGGTCGCCGGCGAGCTCGAACCCTACCGGCTCGGTGGGGGTCTGCTGGGGACGTACCAGGGCTCCAGCAGGGTCGGCGAGGCGGGAAAACGACGTGGAAGACGACGGCGAGGCGAGGCCTGGTCATGACGGAGCTTGGGGTGGTCGCAATCAACGGCGCCCTTCTCCTCCCGCCGCGGCTGCTCCGGCTCCAATTCCAGCGAGGCAGAGCTCGCCTTGCTCCGGCTAGAGGTGGGGAGGTTCAGAGAGGTGAGGGGAGTGGAGTGGTGTGGAGTGGAGAGGCTAGGGAGGGCTCCTTTTATAGTCCCGACGGTGAGACCGAGCGGGATGGGCGGTCGACGGTGGCGACATGGCTACGGCGAGGTAGAGGCATGGCTGGGGGTGGCGATCGATGGGCGGTTCCCTGGCGGTGCTCTAGAACTTAAATGCGGCCGTAGGGGCGATGGCACGCGGTCGGGGCGAGGTGGCGCTCTGCGCGGCAGAAGCGGCGGTGTCCACGGCGAGCGGTGGCTGTGAGGCTTTGGGCGGAGAACGGGGATGTCTGGGGTGTTCTCCAGGTCGACGCGGAGCGGTGGGCGTGGGCTGGTGCCAAGGGGCGGTCTGTGCGAGCAGGGACAGGGTGTGCTCTGGGGGCGGCGTCGGCATGCTCGACCAGCTCCGGGCGCGGCGGTTCCTGCCCGCTCTGCCCTCTGTCTCTGTCCTGGGGCTGGTTGGGTGGTGGAGGTGGACCACAAACAAGTTGCTAGACATGATGAGAGAGGCTGGAGAGGGCTGTTGCTGCGAGTGCACTGTCGGACGGCGAGGTGGTGCTCGGCATGGCATGGCAGTGCAGCTAGGGGTAGGGGAGATGCTGGTTAGGCTCTGGTTAGATCAAGAGGGGACAAGGGAATTAAATGGGGATCAATTGGGGGCAAAACCCTGTAGTAAACTGTGAGCTAGGATTAGAGGAGAGATTATGCATGCCAAGTGTATGATTAAATGGCCGCATGAAAGAATGTTTTGAATTTTGGTTTCAGATTTTTTGAGTGTTCTCCACTAGTGCTAGGTAGTCTCTAGTTGAAAGGGTTTTGAAAGTGGAGCTCAAAAAGATGGGTTCTGAAATAGGGGTGATCTATGCATATGCATTAGATTCAATTTTAAACTGTCATTTAAAATAGTTAATAGAATGTTTTTAGCAGATCAAAAGGTGGGCCTTGGTACCTCATTATGTGTACTAGCAAGGGGTACAAAGATCAAGAATTGTTTCTGTTAGGTTTTGAGTACTAGGAATAGCCAAAGTAGGCATGGGAGTTAAATTTGCCAAAATGACCATTCCTCCTTTTTAATTCTTTTTGAATTGATTTTATTTAGGCAAAGTTTGGGAATGATGTAGATGATGTTTAAATCACCTAAGAAACATTTTACAAGCATTGGATCACTCAATCATGGCAATTCAAACAACTCCTTTTTTTTGCGATCAAAACAACTCCTATTTTAAATGCACACATATATGAATGCTTTCATTTTAAATTTGAAAAAGTTTTTGTTAACCACAATTTTGATTGATTTGATCTTGATAAGCTTGGATTGAAGTTTTGGGATGTTAAAAACCTTCCCCCCTTAAACAAAATCTCGTCCCGAGATTTACAAAGAAAACTCGGAACAAAAGAGATCTGGGAACTCTGTCCTAATGTAGTCTTCTCGCTCCCAAGTAGCTTCCTCCTCGGTATGGTTGCTCCACTGAATCTTGAGAAACTTGATACTTCTGGTCCTGGTGGTTCTCTAGGCTTCTTCTAAGATACAGATGGGTACTTCTCGATAGGTCAGGTCCTTATTGATTTCCATAGCTCTGTGATCGATGTTCTTGAAAACTTCTGTCTTCTCGGGCACTTCCAGACATTTGCGAAGTAACGAGATATGGAACACATTGTGGATGGCTGACATCTCTTCGGGCAGTTCCAACTGATATGATACTTCTCCTCAACGGTTTAGAATCTTGAAAGGTCCGATATATCTGGGGGCTAACTTTCCCTTCAGACTAAAGCGTTGAGTTACTTTCAAGGGTGAAACCTTGAGATATACAAAATCTCCGACATTGAAAGTCAGGTCTCTCCTTCGTTTTTCAGCATAGCTCTTCTGTCTGGATTGGGCGGTCTTGAGGTGCTCACGGACTTTGTGAACTTTCTCTTCTGCTTCCCGAAGAATGTTGGGTCCGAAGATCTTACTCTCCCCTACTTGTGACCAATTCAAAGGGGTACGACACTTTCTTCCATATAGGAATTCAAATGGTGCCATTTGCAAACTAGCTTGATAACTGTTGTTATATGAGAATTCTGCGAAAGGCGGGCAGTCTTCCCATTTTGATCCATATTCCAACACACAAGCTCTAAGCATATCTTCTAGGATTTGGTTGACTCTCTCAGTCTGTCCATCTGTTTGCGGGTGATACGCGGTACTGAAGTTCAACTTGGTTCCTAGTCCTTCTTGGACTTTCTGCCAGAATCTTGAGGTAAACTGGGTTCCTCGATCTGATACGATGGTCTTGGGGGTTCCATGTGGACTCACAATCCTAGCAATGTATAGCTCTGCTAACTTTGCACTCTGGTAAGTGGTCTTGATAGGTATAAAATGGGCTACCTTGGACAGTCTATCAACTATGACCCAGATTGAGTCATTTGCCCTACTAGAAGTAGGTAAACCGGTGATAAAGTCCATTCCGACGTAATCCCATTTCCATTCTGGAATCTGTAATGGCTGCAACAGTCCTGCAGGTCTCTGGTGTTATGCCTTGACTCTTTGACAGATGTAACATTTGGCGATGTAGCTTCCGATCTCTCTCTTCATCTTGTGCCACCAAAATTGCTCTTTCAAATCCTGATACATCTTTGTTCCTCCGGGGTGGATAGAATAAAGAGTATCATGAGCTTCCATTATAACATTAGTGCACTCAAGATAAATAAGTCTCAACGTTCAGTTATAACACCAAATAAACTTCCATTAGAACACTATCTACTGTAGCACTTCCCTCAAAAATCTCAATTCCCCAAAAGAACTCAAGAAGGAACCAACAAGAAGCAAATGCAGAAAATGGCAGAAATATGTCAAAACATACCAGCAGGTAAAGATGAATTTTATCGAAGACCTTCTGTTGCTCAAAAATAAAAGTGTTGAACTAATGAAAGTTAGATAACAACCTGGGGCAGAAGCACAAAAATTATAGCTCAATCCGACATACAGAGATCTCTCACGAATTTTTACGGTGAAGCACAAAAATATGTTTCGGGACAGCAACTTTTCCAATCATTACTTCACTCTCATTAGAGGTTACTCTTGGCACAAAAAGCAAATAAAAAGGATAAAGACCGGTTATTACAGAGGTAATAACTTCCAATACTAATCTAAAACTTTTGGGTTATCTCCCAATAAGTACTTTTCTTTAACGCCTTTAAGTTAGGCATGATAGGTTGAGAAGATGCTCACATAAGACATATGAATCGAAGTAAAAGAGAGCATCAAGAAGCAAATTCAAAACGCATTTAAGTCTAACCCACTTCCTATGCATACCGGAGGATGTGAGTACCTTTTACCTTACCTCCCCAGCAACGGTGCCAGAAAATAGCTTGATCAGCAACAAGTTTTCCCTTAAGTGGATCACCCAAGGTTTATCGAACTCAGGGAGGAAGTCGTCAAAGGTATTCCCTCTCAAGCAACCCTGCAATCAAGATACAAGTCTCTTGTGTCCCCAACACACCCAATACACTTGTCAGGTGTATAGGTGCACTAGTTCGGCGAAGAGATAGTAAAATACAAGTGGTGTAGATAATTATAAGTGGTAACGGTGAAAGAAAATAACTTGATGGCGTGGAAAAGACTAAAGGCAAACTGAAATAAAGATGAAAGCAAGCAAACATGTAACATATCTAGTATCAAATGGTTTATCAATGCTTAGAAACAAGGCCTAGGGATCATACTTTCACTAGTGAACACTCTCTCATAAATATATTTTCTCTTTATGATACTACTCTTAACTACTCTCCGGTTGAACACTCTAATCGATGGTAGGGCTATAACAGCACACCTCAAAGTAAGTCTTTCCCATCTAGAAAACCCCACACTGTCACCTTAAGTACTAGATGAGTCCAACAAACAGCACAATTTCATAAAGACATCCAACTCCAAATATAACTCATAACAAGTATTTGTAATCTCTAGCCTAAGTGCCACCATGGTGAGCACGTTGTCACTTTCACACACATGGGGAGAGCAGAGATTCATTAAAGCACTTGAGTAGCAGAATAGATCTATAGATTACAAGCTCATGATCTCAATAAGATCATGCATAGAGAGAGAGATGAACACATAGCTACGGGTAGAACCCTTAGCCTCGAGAGAGAACTACTCCCTCCTCATCATGGGAATCAGCAATTGTGATGGAGATGGCGGTGGAGATCCATGGAGATGGCTCCGGGGGCACTTCCCCGTCCCCGCAGGGTGCCGGAACAGAGACTTTCTGTCCCCCGAATCTCCTTTTCGGTGGCGGCGGCACTACGGAACTTTTCGTGGCTGGAGGCTTGATGTTTTAGGGTTTTGGTATCGGGAGACTCTTATAGGCGAGAGGGGAGACCGAGGGGGTGCCAGGGGGCCCCACACACCTGGTGGTGCGGGTAAGGCTAGCCCGTGCCTCGGGGGTGTGGCCAGGCCCTGGCCCTCCTCCGTCTTGTATTCTAGCTCCTTGAGTCTTCCGGTAAATTAGGAACTTTGGCTTTTGTCCCGTCCAATTCCGAGAAAATTGATTTTCTGACTTCTTGGAACCAAAAACAGCAGAAAACAGGCAACTGGCACTGTGGCATCTTGTTAATAGGTTAGTCCAAGAAATCATATGAAAAGTACTCCAAAGTGTGGACAAAACATAAGAAAGTAGATAAAACCAAGCATGGAACATCAAAAATTATAGATACATTTGCAATGTATCAACATCCCCAAGCTTAACTCCTGCTCGTCCTCGAGTAGGTAAGTGATAAAAGAAAGAATAATTTTTGAGGTGACATGCACCATCAAAGACTTGATCAAAGTGTTTGCAAAACATTCAAATCTGGGATCATAGTACTTCAATCATAACATGAAAGACAAAGTTCTAGCAATAAGCAAAGAAACTATGATGCAACATGAAAAGGCACAAACAAAAGATTCATCAATAACAATGCTTTGAAAAACGTTTGTTTGTTTCACATAAAGAAAACATAGCATAATAGTATTCAGCTTGTCCCTCAATAGAGTAGCAAATATAAATGCATATGACACCTTCAAAGTTCATAAGAGTGACTAGATACAATAGTTTAAAACAAGCAATAACAAGTTATGCATCAATCAACTAGTCTTGGGACAATGCACACATAACTAAGAATGGCCACTATGCTCTCAAAGTAGGTGCATAAAGATAGAAGGTGGAGACTCAATATAATGGTGGAAGAAAGGCCTTTTGTAAAAGGAAGTAGGGATTAAAGTCCCATAAAGAGCTTCCAAAAATTATGGTACTTAAATCTTTCAGCTCTCATTGCCCCTATCATAAGCATCTTGAAGGTGATTAAGGTTAAAGTGAAATAACTAAGAGGATATGCTTGACAAGTTATAAACCGAAATCTCATGCCCCTTACTTACGAAGACCGATCCTCATGCTACTCAACTTCAGTCACGAGTAAGCTCTTGTCATTGTAAGTATATGTGTATCATTAAGAACCGCCAACGGGGTACCCCTTGCACATGATACAAGAGCTTTCCCATAATCAAAATGACAAGGCAAGCAGACAATGAGCATCCTAGCGATCTTTTTATTTGCTATTTGCATAGGTTTTTATTGAGGATGCTTCATAGAGTGCTCATTCTGGTGATGCTGCAAGTTTCCACCATGATTAGGAATGGCTTAGGCTAGCGGCCTAGGCGTTTCTCTAACACACATACAAACTCCATGATCTTACAAGTTCCACTTTTATTTCACACCGCTGGGATCCGTAAGCAAAAGAATCATGATATCAACGGGGTACAAAGTACAAGTGCAATGTTGAAAGCGTTCCCCATGGTATATGGTTCTGCTAATTTCAACTTATAAAGCGCACGCATATACGCAACAAAGAAGGACCCAATGGTTCAAGTTTATTAGAGGCAATAAAGTAAAGTGTGCCATCAAGTTCGTGAGAGCTTTAATCACTAGTTTTCTCATAACAAGTGGAAGATAAACAAAGCATGAATATACTTGGAATAGCATAAGCTAGTAGGTAGATATGGTGGACTCTTTGGAATAACTTGGTTTAGGGAGTTGGATGCATGAGTGGAACTCATACTTGGTGGTGGAGGCTAGCAAAAGACTGGGAGCGACAAACTAAGAGAGCAATAATGGCCATAATCATGCAGAGCGACAAAACATCATTGATCAAAGCATAAAGTGATACTACAACTTCAAAACTAAAGGATCATAAATGATATGGTGACTTGAGATAGTCATAACATGGTGTGAGCATGCGCCAAGTCAACCCAAATAAAGCATCAAAGGAGAATACCACTATACTATGCTTTTAATATGCTAAAACCACGCATGATTCATCCAATGCACATTAAGCAATCTCAATTGTTTATAACAAGTCATGCTACAGCAAATAATACTAAGCATAAATCCAAAACAATATCAAGCATGGCATGACAAAGCATAGGCCACAGTCAAAAACAAGCTCTTTTTACCACATAAGCATGAACTTTCCTACTCTTTTCCAAACCAAACCAAACTATTTGAAAACCAATGTATGAAAGAGGGGGGTCCAACCAATTTATTCAGAAAACTAATAAAACCAAGCAAACTAAAAACCAAAATGAAAACGAAAAGAAGACGCTCCAAGAACAACACAACTGTCCATGAAACAATAAAAATGAAGTGTTCGGAAGAAGCCTGGGATTTTTTATTGATGAAGAGGGGGATGCCTTGGGAATCCCCAAGCTTTGACGCTTGTACTTCTTGGATATTTTTTGGGGTGACACGCGTGGCATCCCCAAGCTTGAGATTTAGTCCATCCTTCATCTCATTACTCATTCCTTCCATACACCTGAAATTTTTCTTTCATACAAAACTTCACACAATCTCATTAGCAACATTAGGGCACTCAAGATAAATAAGTCTCAAGGTTCAGTTATAACACCAAATAAACTTCCATTAGAATACTAGATACTGTAGCACTTCCCTCAAAAATCTCAATTCCCCAAAAGAACTCAAGAAGGAACCAACAAGAAGCAAATGCAGAAAATGGCAGAAATCTGTCAAAACAGACCAGCAGGTAAAGACGAATTTTTTCGAAGCCCTTCTGTTGCTCAAATCAAAAATATTGAACTAATGAAAGTTAGATAACAACCGGGGGCAGAAGCAAAAAATATTACAGCTCAATCCGACATACAGAGATCTCTCACGAATTTTTACGGTGAAGCACAAAAATCTGTTTCGGGACAGCAACTTTTCCAATCATTACTTCACTCTCATTAGAGGTTACTCTTGGCACAAAAAGAAAATAAAAAGGATAAAGAGCGGTTATTACAGAGGTAATAACTTCCAATACTAATCTAAAACTTTTGGGTTATCTCCCAATAAGTACTTTTCTTTAACGCCTTTAAGTTAGGCATGATAGGTTGAGAAGATGCTCACATAAGACATATGAATTGAAGTAAAAGAGAGCATCAAGAAGCAAATTCAAAATGCATTTAAGTCTAACCCACTTCCTATGCATAGGAATCTTGTAAAGAAACAAGTCATGAAAGCACAAAACAACAAGCATAGGAATGCAAAACAAGTGCAACTTCAAGACTTTCAACATAAAGAGGGGAAACTTAATATTATGGAGATGCATAAAACCATGTTTTCCTCTCTCATAATAACTTTCAGTAGAATCATGAATAAAAGTAACAATATAACTATCACAAGAAACATTCTTATCATGAGCCACATGCATAAAAGAATTAATACTCCCCACATAATCATAGTCATTCTTATTGATTGTAGTGGGAGAAAATTCAACAAAATAGCTATCATTATTATTTTCAACACCATAATCATCAAATATAGGAGGCATATTGTAATCATAATTAATTTCCTCCTCAATAGTAGGTGGACTGAAAATATCATAATCATCATTGCAATCATCATATATTGGAGGTATAGCATCCTCATAAGCAATAGAATAGTTATCTTCCCAAGTGTGTTCATTTGTAAACATATCATCATTGCAAGGATCATGGATAGCACTATAGGTAATTATTAATATCATCATTTTCAGAATTGGTACCAAAGAGATTTTCAATATCAAAAGAAGTGTGATTTTCCCAATCATGATCACTACTAGAGGTAACAGGCATAGGAACATCATCGAGTTCAGACTCATCAAAAACTATAATAGGAGCATCATGCTTAGGGGAAAATACCGTTTCCTCTCTCCTTTTACTCCCCTTTTCTTATTTATCTTCTTATCTTTAGGAGGGAGAGGCTTGAAAGGAAGCTTCTCCATATACCCTGGTTCATTGCTAGAGACAATAGAAGAAACTTTGGAGGATTCTTTCTTTTCATTAATAAGATCAAAACACATATTAGTCCTATCATATTTTGGTAAAATCTCATCTTCTATAATATTTTGTATGTAAGTATTTGTGTGACAATTATCAACACAATAAAGATGACAACCATGCAGGACACTATTCATATCAAAAGCACCCATATCTACCAAAGAAGTTTTTCTTGATAACTCTTCACACCCCAAAAATAATGTAAGTTCATCATGCTGATTAGGAGTGATCATGTCATCACAATACAAACTTGCAGTACTCATTGGATTAGAAGGGCTATTATTATGGCCCGAGCATTGGAAATTGAAATGACCCACTTCAAAGCAAAGTTCACAAATAAAAGGATAGAGGGCACAAACCTTTTTACCAAGATCATTTAGAGCCATATACCACATTCTAGTTTTTTCATTCCTGTGGGTGATACAATATTCTTCTTCAATTTGATTATTCTCACAAGGCATATGTATTCCACAAAAATTAACATGCTTATAAGAAATAGTACTTTCAGAGGTTTGAGCATGTTTATTGCTATCATTAATAACAATTTCATTTTCCATGCAAGTGTCTTTAAAAGGCTCATGATACATGTCCCACTTTTCTTTAGGAGCATTAATATGAGAAGCAAAGGTTTTAAAACTATCAATAAGAATTTGAGGATCAAGACCATATTTAGCACTAAGCTCTTGAAAATCAGTAGTTTCAGCAAAAGACTTAATGCAATCATACTCATAGTTTATACCTGGTTCTTTACCTTTGTTGTTATCCCAATCTTCGGTATTGCTTTGAATTGTTTCAAGAAGATCCCACTTAGCTTTGACCTCCTTACTCGTGAAGGATCCCTCTAAACAAGTATCTAGATAGTCCTTGTAATGTCCTGAAAGCCTTGCATAGAAATTATTAATAACAATATTCCTGGGGAGCTCATGAATGGGACATTTGAGCATTAGTGACTTCAATCTCCCCCATGCTTCGGCAATACTTTCTCCATCATGAGGACGAAAATTATAAATATAATTCCTATCTTTATGAATTTCATGAGGAGGATAAAATTTAGAGTAAAAGAGAGATTCAAGTTCCTTCCACTCCAAATGATGAGGATCATCTAATAGCTCATACCACTCCCTTGCTTTGCCCTTAAGTGATAAAGAGAATAGCTTCCTCTTAACTTGGTTCATTGAAGTACCTACACACTTGAACAACCCGCATAATTCATGTATAAAGAGTAAATGATCACCAGGGTGGACAGTTCCATCTCCAAAATAAGAGTTGTTCATAACACGTTCAACAATCTTTATAGGTACTTTAAAAGGGATGCTTTCAGTATGTGGATTTAAAATATCACAAGTATCATTAGAATTACCACATATGGGAGATAAAGTATCATCAGAGCAAACTTTCTTCCTTAAAGCTAGGGAACTAAAAAGATCATTTTCATAAAAACCAACTTCCCCAAGCTTAGAAGTTTCCATAGCATTAGTAACAAAGGTGTTCAAAAGACTCATACTAATAACATTGCTATTAGCATGCAAGGAAGGTTCCAAGGGTTTTTTAATTTTCTTTTCGAAGAATTCGAGTTCTAACTTAGGAAAAAGAATAAAAAGCTCTCTAATTTTGTTGTTGTTTTCCATTAAGCCTAACTAGTGAAAACAAGAAACAAAAAGACAAAATTGCAGAATCTAAAGGAAATAACTTCGAGCACTCATACTGGAGGATGTGAGTACCTTTTACCTTACCTCCCCAGCAATGGCGCCAGAAAATAGCTTGATCAGCAGCAAGTTTTCCCTTAGGTGGATCACCCAAGGTTTATCGAACTCAGGGAGGAAGTGGTCAAAGGTATTCCCTCTCAAGCAACCCTGCAATCAAGATACAAGAAGTCTCTTGTGTCCCCAACACACCCAATACACTTGTCAGGTGTATAGGTGCACTAGTTCGGCGAAGAGATAGTAAAATACAAGTGGTGTAGATAATTATAAGTGGTAACGGTGAAAGAAAATAACTTGATGGCGTGGAAAATACTAAAGGAAAACTGAAATAAAGATGAAAGCAAGCAAACATGTAACAGATCTAGTAGCAAACGGTGTATCAATGCTTAGAAACAAGGCCTAGGGATCATACTTTCACTAGTGAACACTCTCTCATAAATATATTTTCTCTTTATGATACTACTCTTAACTACTCTCCGGTTGAACAGTCTAATCGATGGTAGGACTATAACAGCAGACCTCAAAGTAAGTCTTTCCCATCTAGAAAACCCCACACTGTCACCTTGAGTACTAGATGAGTCCAACAAACACCACAATTTCATAAAGACATCCAACTCCAAATATAACTCATAACAAGTATTTGTAATCTCTAGCCTAAGTGCCACCATGGTGAGCACGCTGTCACTTTCACACACATGGGGAGAGCAGAGATTCATTAAAGCACTTGAGTAGCAGAATAGATCTATAGATTACAAGCTCATGATCTCAATAAGATCATGCATAGAGAGGGAGAGATGAACACATAGCTACCGGTAGAACCCTTAGCCCCGAGAGAGAACTACTCCCTCCTCATCATGGGAATCAGTAATGGTGATGGAGATGGCGGTGGAGATCGATGGAGATGGCTCCGAGGGCACTTCCTCGTCCCGGTAGGGTGCCGGAATAGAGACTTTATGTCCCCCGAATCTCCTTTTCGGTGGCGGCGGCGCTGCAGAACTTTTCATGGCTGGAGGCTTGATGTTTTAGGGTTTTGGTATCGGGAGGCTCTTATAGGCGAGAGGGAGACCGAGGGGGTGCCAGGGGCCCCACACCACCTGGTGGCGTGGGTAAGGCTAGCCCGTGCCTGGGGGGTGTGGCCAGGCCCTGGCCCTCCTCCGTCTTGTATTCTGGCTCCGTGAGTCTTCCGGTAAAATAGGAACTTTGGCTTTTGTCCCGTCCAATTCCGAGAATATTGATTTTCTGACTTCCTGGAACCAAAAACAGCAGAAAAGAGGCAACTGGCACTGTGGCATCTTATTAATAGGTTAGTCCAAGAAATCATATGAAAAGTACTCCAAAGTGTGGACAAAACATAAGAAAGTAGATAAACCAAGCATGGAACATCAAAAATTATAGATACATTTGCAATGTATCAAGAATCCAAAGGGAGGAGCCTGAAGAACTTGATTATAATAATGCTCCTTCACCAAGTTACATCTTTGAAGATCTTGTAAAAAGGATCAACATGAAGATGATTCCGGTAAGTGAAGGAAATGAGGAAGCTATGTACCAACACTTTGTTAATCAAGTAGCAATAAAGGTACGTGAGCTTGAGGAAGAATATAAGCAAATTGCTGAAAAATTACCTGTGAAGCTTGATGATATATTTGAGCCTACTATTAAGATTAAGATTGGGACCAAGGAGATAGCTGCACTTTGTGATCTAGGTGCAAGCGTCTAAACAATTCTAAAAAGTCTTTTTAATAAGTTTAATCTTGGCTCAGTTGAAATCACCAAGTTAAAATTGCATCTAGCAGATTCTACCTACAAACAAGCTATAGGAATTAAGGAGAATACTTTAGTATACATTAAAGGCTGTCTTGCTCTTATTGATTTTGTTATTGTTGACATGCCTGAAGATGGTACTTCTCCTATTATATTAGGCCGTCCATTTTTGAGAACTATTAAGGCTTTGATTAATCTACATGAAGGGAGCATGAAGCTTCAATTGCCTTCGCGGGATCCTTTTGTTATTCATTTCCCTAGGAAGAAGAAAGCCAAGCATGATGAAAAGAAGGCCATCACTTTGAAGGCCAACTATTTTGGAGTGGGTGTTCCACTCATCTAGCCTAAGTGAGCAACATTGAGGTCAAGCTATTGATTATAAAAGAGCGCTTCATAGGAGGCAACCCACGTGAAATAAAGGTTTGAGTTAAGTTTTTATGTTTTAGTTTAAGTTTATGTTTAATAAAGAGTGCTAGAAAGCTCCAGCCGAGGAGAAGAAGTTCGGTAGTACTAAAAATCCTGCTTAATATTTGCTAATGTTGGTTGACAATATTTACTTTATTTTTTCTGTCAAAAACAGGTGTTTCGCTAAGTTTCAGGATAAGAAAGAATTCTCAAAGAAACGGAATTTTTCGATGTATACAGAAGGTTTAACGACCAACTATACGACGGGAATAAAAATTCCGGTCGTATAGATATTTTTGCCGTCAACAAATTTTCTTTCATAAGTACTGACGGTTTAACGACCAACTATACGACGGGAATAAAAATTCCGGCCGTATAGTTCCGGTCGTATAGATATCAATGCTTTTATAAAATTTCTTTTCCAGGTACAGAGGGTTTGACGACCAACTATACGGCGGGAACAAATTGTTCTGGCCGTATAGTTCTGGTCGTATAGCTGCGTTGCCAGGTGGAATCCCTTAAATTTTGATAGCAGGCCAACTATATGGCGGGAACACATTGTTCTGGCCGTATAGTTCCACCCGTATAGTTGCGTCCGACCACAAAAACGCCACGGGAGGTACCTCCAACCCCAAAACTTCAATCTTTTTTTCTCTCTTCTACCTCCAAACTCTCTCAAAACCTCAAGAGATCTTCATATCTACTCAATTCCGTTTGATTTCCTCGCACACAAGTGATCTACGGTATATTTCTCCTCCGATCCTCCAATTACTTTTTGTAAATTCATCTTCAATCTATTTTCATTATCAATCTAGCGTCAGACCTACTATGAACTATTGCCATTATTCTCTTGCCTGGATTATTATTTTGAGGGGATTCTTTAGTGTGCTATTATGAGGAATATGTTATACTTATTATGGTTGGATAAAAAAGTTTTATTTTTGTCTTTCTTCATTATTTTAGACTATGAACACAAGGAGCCAAACTCGTGCTCATGATGCCGCTGGCGCTTCTCGGGCAGACGCTCAGGAATGCATGGGGATACGGTTCGGAAATGAGCTCCAACGTGATTGCTTCAACAAGATCAAGAACCGAGAAATGAAGGCAACCAAGTGGGCTTGCCCCATTATATTGAACCAACTCGATATTTCTAATGACTTCAATTTACTTTGCAATAGGGTTGGCCTACAAAACTTTGTATTCAATGATGTGCCTACTTATCACCGGCTAACTCCTGAATTTTTAAGTTCTTTGCAAATCACCATTAAACTATGGCATGGAGAGGACACGATTTCTTTCCAACTTATGAACAACAATTACACTTTATCACTAGATGAATGGTGCACATGTTTTAATCTTGCAAACAATGATGCTAATGTCCTACGCGCATCCTTTACTGGCTTAGACCCTTCCCCTGAACAATACTATACTGGAATGAGCTTCACTTCTAGAGTGAGCAAGGGGAAGAATATTCAACATCCTGCAATTCGCTATTTGTTCTATGTTATTGCTAACACCTTGCAGGCACAAACTGAGTTCACAAGACTCAATGAGGAGGACATCTTAGTCCTCACAAAATCTGCTTACAACCACTTCAACTTGTCACTCAACTTGGGCGCAATCCTTGTGCGCTAAGCCAAGGACCAATCACAGGTGGAGGCGTCATTATCGTGCTTGCCATTTCCCTAGACATCGACCTAGGTGAGTTGCAACCTTTCCTAGGTGAGCGACGTGTTGGTTTCTCTACTTTAAATGCTTGTGGAATGCTCACTAGGAGAGGTGGTGTTTATTACTTACATATTGCTAGAGTTGGGCATCTTTACCCTGCTCATATGCCTAATGGTCTTTTCTCTATCGAGGAAGGACGTTTGCTATATGACTTGCAGGTTGAGCAACACCAACCTGAGGAGGAGATTCTGGATGTGGATGAGGACCAAGAAGAGGAGTAAGAAGTTCCTTATCAAGAGGAGCACCCACAAACCCGGTTCGCCACATACCAAGACTTCCAAGAACTTGGAGGGACTCTGGAGAGGATGCATAGCCTCTCCTTGAACCTCCGAGGAACAACTAGTAATTTATCAACTCAATTTATGAACTGGACAAACGAATTTTTCCTACCACCACAATGATTTGAAGGGTTTGCAAAAGCCTAAGCTTGGGGAAGTTTCCTCATTATCTTTATTTGGCATTCATTTGCTTTTATTTACTTCGAGGTTATGTTTTTAATTCGAGCTTATAAGCACTCATGTTGGTTTCCCCAATACTTTATCTTTAGTTATTTCTATTTGCTTTCGAGATTTTCTAGCCAAGCTTTGCTGCCAATTTCCTATTCTTTAATTCCCTCTCTTAAAAACAACAAAAAGATTTTTCCATTTATCTTTATTTTACCTCTTTCTTTTATTTTTGCCTCGAGGTTTGCATGTATTTGCAGGAAGAGTGATTGACTTCGAGTTTCCAAGAAACGAATTAAAAAGGAAGAGAGAAGTGGAACCAAACATGAGAGGTATGACTTATGACTCCCCACTTTTGAAGTTTGAGAAACCCGTGCTTGTTAGTAGTAAATGTTGAGATATTATATTGGTGGAGTGAGCCTTTATATTGTAGTAAAGTTTTGTTTACATGGGTATTTAGTTGGGTATGTTTTGTTCCAGCTCTTGTAGTTAACCAAGTCTTGACTAAAAATTTGCTAAACAATTGTAATAAGAAAAAGTCTCACAATTGAAGGCTTGGGTGTTGTAGTGTTTAGTCTTGAAGGCTTATTTCTAGAGATACTCAACACCACAGAATATAATGATTGACTTGGTAGCTCTCTTTAAAAGGATTTGTTCGATTGAATTAATGTTTATCAGTTTTTGTGAGCATGCCATAGTTTGACTTGTTAATCATAAGAATGATATAGCTTTATGCGTGTCAAACTTCATGGGATGCCAACAACTCCGCTAGCCTACGAACGATCTTCATGGAGGAAATTCCTAGATTTCGGCTATGAGTTGATTAAACACATGTAGCAGCAATGCTATAGTGGTAAGATTCTTGGCACTCCCGGGTGGCTGTGTTCATGATGGAATCACTCTTCTGGCTGATATGAGTAATCATTGTGCAAAAGGAATAAAAACCTTAGTGATGCCACGAGTGTCTATCACAGCCCGATAAACTAATATTTTTTTTGGCATGCTCACAGTTACTTAAGAACTGAAATTCTTGAAGGACAATGAATGGCAAAGTAGTTCTTGAAAAGTCTTGATTTATTGA
Organism: Avena eriantha; assembly: GCA_910589775.1. NCBI lineage: Eukaryota > Viridiplantae > Streptophyta > Magnoliopsida > Poales > Poaceae > Avena > Avena eriantha. The sequence goes on from OU342745.1 coordinate 236,171,394, forward strand.
TGTGGGAGAATTGAGATACTCTAGTGTATATTCTTTTTATTACAACTCTCACACCCTAAATTGTACATGATTATATTTTATTGTTCAAAGGCAAGCCTATGAGTTGATTACATGACATGGAATAAAGTTTACTCAATTGAATCATACATGTCAACAATAATTTTGTTGCGCTACAAGGATGCAAAAAAAACGTATGATATGCTTGCCATTACTCTATATATGTTGAAGTTTTTAGATTTATGAAGTGGAGGAAACATGAGACTACCAATCATGAGTAAGATCATCATCTCATTATTTTAGTTTAAATGTTGAGTTGCTTTTTGATTTTGGTATTCTTGCTTGAGGACGATCAAGTTTAAGCTTGGGGAGGTTGATGGCTCTGAAATATAGCCATCTACGTCCACATTTAAACTGATATTTGATGAAATATCTCTCTAAACCATGCCACTAATGCCTAATGATCAAAGGGGTATGCAATCCTTTCTTGCTATTTTTCCCTGTGCTGTCGTGGAAATGGCCACGACAGTCGCTGTAGTAGGCAATGATTGATTGAATCGGGGATGAGAGTTGGAGGCCATCTGCAGTGCAACATGGGGGCGGATGCACATGGGTTTACCCAGGTTCGGCCCCCCGGAGGGTAAATACCTACTCCTGCTAGATTAGATTATTGGAGAGCGAGTTACAGGGGTGGCGAGCTCGGCGTCTAAGCAGCGAGTCGCTCGAGGGGGTGTATGATAGAACGTGAGTCCTGAGGATACCCTAGGGTGGTTTATATATGAATCACCTCGCTAGGGTTTACAAGTTACAACCAAACAAGATATGGATTCACAGGCTTTGAACTAATCCGACTAGGCTTTTGGTACGCTTCTAGGCTTCTAGTCTCCAGTCGTCAGGCCTTCATCTTAGTCACATTCCAGTCGCCGTCATGCATGCCCACTCGTGAGACCTTTTGGCCCAACCGGAACGTCCTGCTGGGTACACCCCATTTGGCATATCCCCATCAGTAGTCCCCGAGACCATCGTTGAATCTGACTTAGGTGGTCATTTGGCAGTCGGAGTAGGCGAGTCCAATTTGTACGCCTAGTCGAATCGGCGATGGACTCCACTGAAACCAAGGAAATTTTCCCCAAGCTCCCAGTCGCTGCTCCGGTGAATGTCACGGTTGCCAAGTTGCTGCTTCGGCGAGTGGACAGGACTAGTTGCTAGCGAGTGGAATGGAGGAGTTGGACCATCAACCTGGTCAAACTATCCGTTGGATATTCCAATGGTAACTTTGGCGTAATTACCGCAGGTAACGGCTACCCTGAATTTGGCCGGTAGCGCTCCTTTATAAGGAGAGTGGTGAATCAGCTCTGCAGATCCGTCCCTGCATCCTTTATTCTCTCACATTCATTCTTTCTGCCTTCCTTCGATTCGACCCTTCGCACCGAGCGACTCCACATCCTTCTCAATGGCACCTCCCAAAGGCTCATGGGGGAAATCCAAGTGCACCACGGGCCAGCTCAAGTCCTTCGAGGACGCCGGAGTCCTCCATAAGGGGAACTGGCGGGTTCCCCTCCCTCCGAGACCGAACCGAAACCACGGGCCGGCGAGTTCATTTGCTTCCCGAGTCACCTAGAGAGAGGTTTAGGGTTCCCCACCTCATTGTTCTTCCGGCGTTTGTGCACGTATTACGCGATCAAACCGTCGGATCTTGGCCCGAATAGCATCGAGCAACTGGCAATCTTTGTCGCCTTCTGCAAATGCTATCTGGGTTGCAGGCCGTACTTCCCACTGCGGCTGGAGCTCTTCAACGGCCGCATCGGGCGCGAGGCGGCTAGCGGATTGATGTTGGCGGCCGGCGGCATCACGTTCCAGTTGAAGCTGAAGGCCAACTTCATCAAGCTTTGGCTTTCGAAGAAGGCCACGAGCGAGTGGACGAAGAGTTGGTTCTACGTCAAAGAGTCCACTCCCTCCGGCGAAGTGGCGCTCCCCAAGTTCGTCGCAGAAAGGAGCGAGCCTCTCCGGCTGGCGGCGAAGAAGCTTCCCAAAGACCAGAGGATTGCCGTCACAGAAATGATGGACCAGATCCAGAGGCTAAAGGATCAGGGGTTGTCCTCGGGCAACCTCTATAACTGCTGGCTCGGGCGGCGTCTGTCTCCGCTAGCGGCTCGACCGCATTGGATGTATGAGTACATCGGGAAACACGATCCCTCCCGGACCAGCAAGGAGTCATGGGATATTGAAGACTACAAGGCTTCCTTGAAGAAGATCATCGACGCGGAATTCACAACCACATCGGCCGGGATTGCCCCGTACATTCCCGTGAAGAATGAAACCCCCACGGTAAGTTTTCCCTCTAGTGGCCATTTCCGCAATGTGATTTGCAGTCGCATCATTTGGTATTTACTCGTGGTTGTTCTCAGCTGTTCCAGGTGTTGGAGGGCTAGCTCCCTCCGCTTGATGAAGAGGTCCCCCGGGAGCTCGAAGAGGCCTCCGAAGGAAACTCCTCCGAAAGCGACGAGGAAGAGGAGGAGGTTCCCTCCCCCAGCGCCTACGGCTCGCAAGACTCACATGCAGAAGCAGCACGAGTCCGAAGCGAGCCACAGCCTTGACGGACACGAAGGAGGCGACGAGATCGTGCAGGAGCACACATCTCGGCACACGGCCACGTCGTCAAAGCTCGCGCGCAAACCGAAGTTGCCAGCGAAGAAGCCAGCGTCGCCACCCAGGTCGGTGGTGGTGTTTGAGTCAGATGATGACTCTAACGATGAAGACACCCCCGAAACATCGCACAAGGTCCCAGAGGATGCGATTCCGATGAAGGGTTTGGAAGGCGAGGACACCGAGGTGGCGGTAGAAGTTCCTCTGACGGTGATTGCGCCAACGGTTTTGAGGGTACCAAGCCAGGAGGCGGCTTAGGCAGCGGCGTCAAAGTCGCCACAGCCGTCAAGACCGGCTGTGTCTTCTGAGCCGGAAATTCCGTTGACCGCGGCTTCGTCGTCGAGAAAGCCCGCTGCGTCATGGGCTTTAGACGTCTTCGAAAGGGGTCTCACGCACAATCTGGGGCCAGAATTGGATAAGCCCGCCCACATCAGCACCGGGCTGCGTGTTCTCCCAATCGCCAAGTAAGCCTCGAATTCTCCATTCCGAGTCGTGTTCCGTTTATGTGTTGTCTCTATGTTGATTTTGGAGTTTTGGCAGGTCTGGAGTCAAGAAGATCGGTCACCCTTTAGTGGCGAAGATTCCTTCGGTCACCACCACAGGAGAGGGCGACCTACCCAAGAAGAGGAAGTCTGTTGACGACTGTGGAGGGCGCGAAGAGGCAAAAAGGTGGTGCCGATGATTCCGTGGAGATGACTAGCGCCAAGGGGAGCGATCCCGCTGCAGTCGTCGAAGAGGTGGCGGCTGCGCGGTCGGAGCTAGTCGCCCCTGCGACGGAAGCGCCAGCTCCGGCGACCAATGCCTCGGCTAGAGCATCAGCAACGTTCCCGCGCTTCATGGCGAGGGGGTTCCTAGGCGTGGCGGACAACCAGTCTCCATAGAGCCCGGAGATCGTCGATGAAGACATTGGGTCTCGTCGTGGGCGCACCTCCTTCACGGTCCCGTCGACTGACGCCGGTGAGCTTCACAAAATGCTTGGCGCTGCCATTCAGGTACGTCCAGTCCCTGATTGTCTAGCTGCTGAATTTCAACGGCTAGGCACTGAGTTGCTTCTACTCTCCAGTCTCCGAGTTCCTAGTCGTTGAATTTCAGCGGCTAGGGACTGAATTTCTTTCTACTCTCCAGTCCCCGAGTTCTTAGTCGCTGAATTTCAGTGGCTAGGAACTTGATATTGTTCTTTGTAAGTACTGAACTTTGTTGTTTTTGCAGGGTTTGCAGAGGGAGTCAACCGATCGACAGGAAGCCAGGGAGCATTTGGAGCGGGATCTGCGCGTGGCGCAGGAGGCGAACTGGCGACTCTAGGAGACTGTTGGTAAGTACTTGCTTCTTTTCCTTTTTCTCTTTCAGCTGTGAACTGTTGGTATGTGGCGCGTTGATGATTTGTCTCTTTCCTTTTCAGATGGTCTTCCGGCTGCAATTTCGAAGGCACGTGAAGGGTATGTTCCAGTCGCCGAGCTAGACGCGGCGAATGGGTGAATTGCCTTGCTGATCCATGACTTGGAGGAGGCGAAAGCGGCCTCAATTTCGTCTGAGGATCGAGCGAAGGCTGCTGTCACTGCGGCTGAGGAGGAACGCAAGGCCATGGACTCGATCATCGTGGGGCTGCAGAATTATCATGCCGCCTTGGAGAATCATATCACAGAGAAATGCCGCAAGCTTCTTGGTGAGTCTCCATCTCTTGCTTAACTCGTTTGGCGAATCCCTGATTGGGGAAGTCCGTAGTTTCACTGATGTCTGATTTTGCAGCTGTGATAGGGCAAAGCGACCCGGTGGTTCAGACCTTCAATGCCTCGCAGTGCGTGACTACCGTGGTGAACGCGGGCACGGCTTCGGCGTTGTGTGTCCAAGCGGTCCTTCAAGGAATGTCCCCCACCAAGGTTATTCCTGGGGGGCTTACGGAAGTGTGGCGCTATCGGGAGGAGGCGCCCGTCGTCATGGAGTGGATAGCGAGCTCGGCTTTCAGGCACGGGGCCACCACAGCATTGAGCCTGGGTCTCGCCCACTTCCCCGACGATTTCGACCTCGACGACGTCACCAGCGGCTACCCATCAGCGACTGGCACGGTGGAGATGTTAGAGGTGCTGAAGCTGACTACCAAGGCTGCCCCTTTTGCTGATCAGGTGTTAGCGATGGGATATCTTCTGCCATACCAGGAAACGCTATTGGCACCTGGCGACCCCGAGCCGGAGCATCGCGACATGAAGTCGGAGCAACCCTTCCAGTCGGCGTTGTCGAAGTCGCTGACGACCTACCCGACGAACCCGTGGCATCCTTCCGTTCGTGTCAAGGGAGGTGGTGGTGCTTCTTCGTCAGGACCTGTGGAATAGATAGTATCGTTGGGGAGTTTGTGATATATGCCAAGTGGGGACTGCTGTAATGTGAACAATATTTTGAGTAGGGGAGTCACTCAACTCGTATTGCGACCATAATCGTGTGGTGTGTTTATTTTTGTTTGAGCGAGTCCCTGAGCACGTCCGCCCTTTAATGGGGTATAACTCGATTGTATACTTATGTGTTTTCTTTTGGTTGTGTATTGTTTTGTCCCTTGCGTCTTTTGAGGGGCGAGTCCCCGAGCGAGTGGGATTGTTTTGTAGGCGAGTCCCCGAGCGTAGTGCTTAACCGTATTGGGCGCGTTCCTGTTGTAGGTTGTTAATGCATTGTTTGTAACGCGTCTCTTCCCCTGGCTCGGAGAGCCAGTCACTGGGCGAGTCCAAGGCAGCTCTCTTACTTGGTGTGTTCCCGAGCCGCGTGAGGGTTCCATTTTTGCGGAGTCCCCGTGCGTGGTACTTAACCGTTCGAGTCACTTTGCGCGAGGATGGAAGGACAGGTCGCTGTGAGAAGCGTATACCGAACGTCTTGGCCCGGTGGGCCAGTCGAGCTAGGCGACTCCGATGGTGGCTCCGGGTTGGCGTTTTCGTGGACGCCCCAAGGCCCGAATATTTTCGGTGCCCTTGGGCGGCACTACTTATCCATGCCGGTCGCTCGACCAAAGGTTGACTTCCGTGGGTAGCGTATTGCTGATTGTATGAGTGCGAGTGGCACAAGGAGATGGCGAGTAGACACGATTTTGTGAACCGAATGAGTTTCATTATATGTGTCAGCTGAGTACATGTTTCGGTTCTATGTATAGAACTTCCGGAGGAGGTTTACATTCCATGGCATCCCGACCTCGAGCTGGCCGTCGCCTCGTATGTCGATGAGGTAGTGGGCGTCATTGCCAAGGACTCGCCCTATGGCGAACGGCCCCTCCCATGGGGGGGAGAGTTTGTGCATGCCCTTCTTGTCTTGAGCCAGTCGTAGGACCAGGTCGCCTTCCTAGAAGGTGCGAGTCCTGACTCGGCAGCTATGGTAGCGGCGGAGTCCCTACTGGTAGATAGTTGTACGGGAGCGAGCCAGGTCGCGTGCCTCGTCGATTTGGTCGATGTTGTCTTGGCGGGCGGTCTCGTTTGTCGCCTCGATGTAATTGGCGACTCGAGGTGAGTCGTGCACCAGGTCTGTTGGCATTACGGCTTCGGCGCCGTACACCATGAAGAAGGGTGTGAACCCGGTGGAGCGATTTACGGACGTGCGGATCCCCCATATGACTGACGGGAGTTCTTTGACCCAGCATCCTGGGGTGCGCTCGAGGGGCACCTGGAGTCGTGGCTTGAGCCCGTGGAGGACGCTCTGGTTGGCGCGTTCTACTTGGCTGTTCGACTCCGGGTGGACTGAGTCAAGGTCGAGTCCTATGTCGTGTTCTTTGTAGAATTCCGCCATGGTCCCTTTGGCGAAGTTGGTGCCGTTGTTCGTTATTATGCTGTCCGGGTAGCCGTACCGGTAGATGAGCTCGTGTAAGAACTTGGTGACCGTCTTGCCGTCGCACTTTTTGATTGGCTTGGCCTTGACCCATTTGGTGAACTTGTCAACCGCGACCAGGAGGTGGGTGAAGCCGGATGGGGCCTTCTTGAACGGGCCTACCATGTCCATGCCCCATACGGCGAATGGCCATGTGATGGGGATGGTCTTGAGTGCCGAACCAAGGAGGTGCGTCTGGTGGGCGTACTTCTGGCATCTGACGCATCGCTGGACGATGTTGGTGGCGTCCACGTGCGCGGTGAGCCAGTAGAAGCCATGCCGCATGGCCTTGGCGACCTGCGACTTGGCGCCGGCGTGATGGACGCAGTCGCCGGCGTGAATGTCCTGGAGGATCTTGCGGCCTTCTTCTGGCTGTATGCAGCGCCGGAACACGCTAGTCACGCTGCGTTTGTGGAGCTCGCCGTTAATGATGACAAAGGATTTGCAGCGGCGCACGATCATTTGCGCCTCCGTCTCGTTGCTTGGGAGGATCTTTTGCTCGAGGAAGGTGACGTATGGTGACGTCCAGTCACTAGGCTCCACAACCATGGCGACTAGGGCCGGCTCTGGCTGTAGTGGTATCCCGACGTCGATCTCCTTCGGTGGGCTGACCGAAGGTTTGTGGATGATGTCGAGGATGACGCCTGCTGGTGGCGCTTGTCGGGCCGACCCGATGCGGGAGAGGGCGTCTGCCTCCTCCTTCTTGCGTCTATCGATCCACTCGACGGAATAGCCGTCAAAGTGTCCTCCCAGCTGGTCTACCGCTTGGCGGTACGTGATCATTGTTGGAGAGATGGCATCGCATGTTCTGGCGACCTGGCCGGCGACTAGGTCAGAGTCACCGTAGCACCACAGGCGATTGATGTTCATTTCCTTGGTGGCCCGCATGCCGTGGAGGAGGGCCTCGTATTCTGCCATGTTGTTGGTGCAGGGCTTGAAGTTGAGGTGGATCACGTATCGGAGCTTGTCCCCTTTGGGGGAGGTCAGTATAACCCCGGCCCCTGCACCGTCGGTGTTCTTCGAGCCGTCGAAGTGTAGCGACCAGTAGTGGAGATATGGTAGCTTCTCTGGCTGCTGCACTTCTTCCCAATCTGCGAGGAAGTCAGCTAGTGCTTATGACTTGATTGCTTTGCGGGGCTCGTATTTGATATTGTGGAGGCCGATTTCAACGGCCCACTTGGCGACTCGCCCAGTCGCCTCGCGATTCCGTATTATGTCCTGCAGCGGTGCGTACGAGACCATCGTGATTGGGTGCTCTTGGAAGTAGTGGGGGAGTCGCTGCTGAGCTCAGAATACAGCGTACACCAGTTTCTGGTACTGCGGGTAGCGTTGTCGTGAGTCCGTGAGGACTTCGCAGATGTAGTAGACAGGGCACTGTATGGGGCGCTCCTTGCCCTCCTCTGGCCATTCGACGACCATCACGGCGCTGACGACTCGGTTGGAGGCCGCCACGTAGACGAGCATTGGCTCCTTGTCAACTGGTGCGGCAAGTAGTGGAGCCGCGAGTAGCACTTCTTTGAGTGCTTTGAGTGCATCGTCCGCCTCCACGTCCCTTTGGAACGTGGGGTTCTTGCGCATCAGGTGATAGAGGGAATGGCCTTCTCGCCTAGTCGGGGGATGAAGCGACTGAGAGCCGCAACTTGCCCGGCCAACTTCTGGATGTCGCGCAGGCACTCGGGTTTGCCGAGTCGCGCGATGGTGTCGATCTTGGTGGGGTTGGCTTCGATGCCTCGCTTGGAGACTACGTATCCTAGTAACTGTCCGGTGGGGACGCCGAAGGTGCACTTCCCTGGGTTCAGCTTGATGTTGTACCTCCGTAGATTTGCGAAGGTTTCGGCCAGGTCGGCGAGCAGGTCGTCCTGGCGGGTGGATTTTACCCCCACTTCGTCGATGTAGACATGAATGTTGCAGCCAATTTGGCTCACGAGGCACTCCTGCATACATCTTTGGTATGTGGCGCTAGCGTTCTTGAGACCGAATGGCATAGCAGTGTAGCAGAAGGCATCGAATGGCGTGATGAACGCCGTCTTCTCCTCATCCTCGATCGCCATCTTAATCAGGTTGTAACCAGAGTAAGCATCGAGGAAGCACAGCGACTCTGATCCTGCGGTCGAGTCGATGGTCTGATCGATGCGCGGTAGGACGAACTCCTCCTTCGGGCAGGCGCTGTTGAGGTTGGTGTAGTCGATGCTCATTCTCCAAGTGTTGTTCTTTTTCAGGACCAGGACTGGGTTCGCCAGCCACTTGGAGTGTTTTATTGGCCGGATGAATCCTGCGGCCAACAATCGTTGCACTTCTTCGGCGATTGCTCGGCGGCGCTCTTCATTGAAGGGCCGTAGCGACTGCTTAACCGGTCATGCTTTGGGGTCGACGTGTAGTTTGTGCTCAGCGAGTTCCCTCGGGACACCTGGCATGTCGGAAGGTTTCCATGCGAAGATGTCGTGGTTCTCAAGGAGGAACTCGATGAGCGCGCTTTCCTATGCGGTGCTCATATGCGCCCCGATGGTGACCGTCTGGCTGGAGTCGCCCGGGACGAGCTTGATACGTCTAAAACGTATCTACTTTCCCGAACACTTTTGATATTGTTTCTCCTCTATACTTGTGTGATTTGGATGCAACTAATGTGAACTGACGCTGTTTTCAGCAGAATTGCCTTGGTGTCTACTTTTTGTGCAGAAAATCAACTATCAGGAAAAATCCCGGAAAATATGCCAAAAATCCTATTTCACCCGAAGACTCCAGGAGCCAGAATACGAGATGGAGAAGAGCCCTGGGGTGGGCACACCACCTGGTGGCGCGGGCCAGGCTAGGCCGCGCCAGGGGGTGGTGTGGGCCCCCCAGGCACCCCCTCGGCCTCTCTCTTCGCCTATAAGGAGCCTTCTAACCTAAAAACTTCAGGGGGTTCGACGTTTTTCCAGAAGGAGTTTCGCTCCGCCTCCACCACCAGATTCCACGAAACAGCGCCAGAAACTCCGTTCTGGCACCCTGCCGAGACGGGGAATTGGAGGAGATCATCGCCATCATCATCACCATCGCTTCTCCATCGACCATCCATGTTTCCCCCATCTATGAGTGAGTAATCCCCCGTTGTAGGCTATGGGGATGGTAGGGATTGGATAAGATCATTCATGTAATGACATCAGAGTGTTAGGGCATAGTGCCTAGTATCTCTTATTAGTGCTTTATGACTTTGTTGTGACTTGTTGTGCTTAATGCTTGTCACTAGGGCCCGAGTGCCATGATTTCAGATCTGAACTTATTATTGATTCATTATGATAGTATTATTCTTGGTCTTATCTACAAGTTGTATACACACGTCGTTGTCCGGAACCTATGGTCCCGAAGTGATAGAAATCGGGATAGCCGAAAGGGAAAGGCTTTGATGTGAGGATCACATGTGTTCACAGAGTGTTAATGCTTTGCTCCAGTGCTCTATTAAAAGGAGCACCTTAATTGCCAGTAGTTCCCTAGAGGCCCCGCTGCAAACGGGTGGCAGGACAAAAGATGGTGTGCAAGTTCTCATTGCGAGCACGTATGACTATATATGGAACACATTCCTAGGATTGTCTAGTACTTGGGTGCTTTATCTTATTTATCTGCAATTGCCCTATGTTCTGATTGCTATGTGAATTGTCTTGTCCATGCAACGCCCGTCCATCCATCCCTATGCCTACCGCACTCGAATCCCACTGTTTACTGCTTTTGTTACTACTGTCTTTGCTTTACTACTGTTGTTACTTTGCTTTACTACTACAAAACTTTTGCTACTGATAAACTACTGTGAGCAAGATTGTTTCCAGGTGCAGCTGAATTGACAACTCAGTTGTTAAGGCTGAAAAATATTCTTTGGCTCCCCTTGTGTCGAATCAATAAATTGGGTTTCACTTCCCTCGAAAATACTGCGATACACCCCCTATACTTGTGGGTCATCAAGACTATTTTCTGGCGCCATTACCGGGGAGCATAGCTTTATTTATCAAGTTCACTTGGATTCTCTATTGTTCGCTACTACTCATCCATCATGGGTAAGTCTCGTGATGGCAAGGTTCCTATTTTACCATCCACTACAAGAAGAGGTACGGTTCTGAACACCTCTACTGTTCTTGATTCACCGTCTGTTTTGAGTAAGTTCCTTACACCACCACATACACATGCTACACACACTGCTACTACTGTTGAATCTGAAACTTCTGATACTTATGATGCTGCTTCTACTGTGCTTGATAAAAGTGGTTCATTAGGCCCTTTCCTAGATGCTACGATTGCTAGAACTATAGCTGGAAATACCAAAACTCCTAATGAAGACACTAATACACCTGTTAGCTCACCTGAGTCTAGTGAGAGTTATGCTACTGAAGAAGGTTATGTTGAGATGACCGATGAGTTTATTGAAGAATGTAGGAACACCCATGATAGGAGCGCTGCTAAGAGTCTCCTTGAGAGGCATACTATTAGACCCAAATTATCTCTTGATGCTAAGTTTGCTGCTTCTCCCATAAACATTATAGATGAAGATTATGATTTCTCTCTCGGTCTATCTTACATAGCTATTGTCAAGAAAGAACCTTTTTGTGGGACTAAGAATGAAAGTGCGGTAGCACATATGAATGAACTTTCTACCATGAGTGGCTTGTTTTCTGATGATATTAAGATGCGTACTTACTTTGTTGCTAAGATTTTCCCTTTTTCATTGAAAGGAGAAGCTAAAACTTGTTTAGTAATTTACCTCGTCGATCTATTGATAGCCCTGAGTGCTTGATTAATACTTTCCTGCAGAAATATTTTCCTCCTAGTGCTAGACATGCTATTTTGCAAGAACTTTTTGATTTTAAACAGGGAGAAAAAGAGGTATTGCCCGACTCTTGGGCAAGGTTTTGCGCTTTGATTCTTGCACAAGCTGGAAGTCCTTTACCTAAGAATGGGCTACTTGATATATTTTATAATGGACTAACCGAAGAATCTAGGACATACCTAGATAGTTGTGCTGATTGTGTTTTCAGGAATAGGACTCCCAAGGAAGCTGAGGAATTAATGGCTAAAATAAGCAAGAATTATGAAGACTGGACTCCTCCTAAACAAGTTATACCTGAAGTAATTGTACCTGAACCATCTATTCCTGTGCCTATTCCAACATCAAAGAAGAGGGGAGTTATTGAATTAAATGATGAAGTGATGAAGGAAGCTAAGAAATGTCTTAAGGAGAAGGGAATTAAAGCTGCAGATGTCAAGAATTTACCTCCTATAGAAGAATTATGTAAGCCTATTCCCTACTCACCCACTATTGAGGTACACTCTCTCCAACACTTTGATGAAGGTGATATCCCTTACTTGAAACCTCCTAATCAATGCTTAGAAGAATTTGATATCTTTATTGTTAAGCAAGATAACTTTAATAAAAGGGTGCAAAATCATCTAATGGAAAACACTAGAGCTATTGTTGAGTTGAAAGATATTGTGGAAAGAACCTCTAATGATGTTAAAATGATTGTTAAACACTTTCAAATGGTTCAAACTCAAATAGATCAACTCGTTAAAGTGCAAAACGACTTGCTAGTTAATGCTGCTAAAGAAAAACATGCTTATGAAATTAGAACTAGAAGTGGAGCTGCTACTCAGGATCCTCTATATCCTGAGGGGCATCCCAAAAGAATTGAGCAGGATTCTCAACAAGCTGAAAATAGTGGTTCTACTCGTAAGAAAAGGAAAAAGAAACATAAAACTGTCATAGAACCCTCTGAACCTGCTTTAGATCCTAATAGTATATCTATCTATGATGCTGAAACTAAAAGTGGTAATGAAGAAAATGAAGTGCCTAATGAAGAAAAATTTGAAGAAGAACCGGAAAACCACACTAAGAATACTAAATACACCAAAGAAGATTTCATTGCTAAGAAACATGGTGGTGAAAGAGAACCTTGGGTCCAAAAACCTATGCCTTTCCCTGATAAGAAACACAAGTCAAAGAAAGATGAACACTATAATAAGTTTTGTGAGTGGAGGAAGCCTTTATTCTTGCAAATTCCTTTGACTGATGCTATTAAATTGCCTCCTTACTCAAAGTATATGAAGGACATTGTCTCGAATAAAAGGAAGATCCCTAATGAAGAAATCTCTACTTTGCTTGCTAATTATTCTTTCAATTGTAAGGTTCCTAAGAAACTTGGAGGCCCAGGGATTCCAACTATCCCTTGCTCTATTAAGAACAGTTATGTTAGAACTGCTTTGTGTGATTTGGGAGTTGGAGTTAGTGTTATGCCTTTCTCTCTCTATAAGAGGCTTCAGCTTCAAAAATTGATACCAACTGATATATCGTTGCAAATGGCTGATAAATCCACCACCATTCCTATGGCTATATGTGAGGATGTACCTGTTCAGGTGGCTCATAATTGCTTTGATATTAACTGATTTTGTTGTGCTTGAAATGCCTGAAGATGATAATATGTCTATTATTCTTGGGAGACCTTTTCTTAATACTGCAGGAGTTGTTATTAATTGTAATCAAGGAAAGGTGACCTTCAATGTTAATGAAAAGGAACACAGTGTCTATTTCCCCAAGAAGATTGAAAGGAATTATGGTTTAAATTCAATTGACCATGTTGACGGCATTCAAGTTGGAGAAATATATTGTCCCATACCAAAAGAAAAATTTGAAACTATTATGATTGGGACCATTGCTATCAAGGTTGAGGTAACATAATCATTAGTGGAATACAAAGTTTTGTCTCATATGCAATTGTTTTGGTAGCAAGACTTGATCAACCTTGTTAACAAAAGGATTCCATTGAACAAAACAATGTTTTCATTATGATTATCCCCGTTTATTTCTATCCTTTGCATTTTTGTTTTTGCTTTCGTTTAGTTTTCTTTGTGTTGTTAGTTGCTTGCATGCTAGAACTTCTGTAGTTCTAGCCTTGTTTTTGTCCTTGCATCATGTTTCCAAAAAGAAAAAAATTTGTCTGTCAGAAAAAATCATTCTTCTATTTCTGAAAAATGCCCAAAAATAAAGTGTCTCGAAAAATTCTAGCAAATTCATATTAAATTTTTACGTGAAAAAAGGGGCAGAGGAGTACCTGGTAGGTACCAGGGGGGCCCACCAGGAAGGCACACCACATGGTGGCATGGCTAGATCTGGGTGGCGCCATGCCCTGGTGTGGGCCACCCCTGGCCCCCCACTACCTCTCTCTCCTGCCACTTTCTTCTCTCTCCCGAGTAAGCTCCAGTTCATAGCTCGAAATCGCGTTCTCTCTGTGCTTGCCCTCGATTTCTTCGATCTCTTTGCTCAGCCCATCTTTCTTGCTGAAATTTGGAGCAATTGTTCCTTGGTATGTGACTCCTCCCCTTGTCCAAGTAGATTTGTGTTTAGTGGATTGTATGTTGAGTATTTTGCTGCTGTAGGTGACTGGTTTGGAGGGCTTTTAAGCTTGTTTGATGCTTAGAGATATAGTTTTGATGCATGTTTAGGCCTCTTGCTAGTCCCTGTGAGTAGAATCATTCATTATATTTGGTTTGCAGTCACTTGTTTAATAGGTGTTTAAATTTCAGAATACCAAGCATGAACAACCACACTTTTGGAGAGATATTTGAGAGTGATGCACCTAGGAGGTCAAGGCCCTCAAGAACAGCCTCTCAAGCTAGGCCATCATACAATGAAGACCTCATTGCAACACGCATTGGCAGTGAAAGGGATGATGGGGATGCTCACCCATCCTCTTTTCCTTGTTTTACTTTCTTGCAAGCTGCAGGTATTCTTGATGATTTCTTGCTACTGATTGAGAGGGTTGGTTTGACCTCTTATATGCAAGATGAGAGTGCACAATACGCTGTGCTCACCAAAACTTTTGTTGAGAGCTTCTCATTTACTAACACATCCTATCATTCCACTGTCTCTTTTAAAATCTATGATATGCCCTTCACCATGCCTTTGGAGAGATTTTGCAGTATTGTAGATGTGCGTATGACAGGGACTGTGAAGAAAATTCAAGGGCGACCCGCTGATTTGCTGGAGCTATACCGAGGGGTGACCAATGATGATGACCGCGTGGCGCAGCGTGGAAAGATAAGAAATATCCAACTCCCTGCTCTTAGATACTTTGCATATTATCTTGCCACTAGTGTTTTGGGTAGGGAGAACACTAGTAACATCTCCAACTATCATTTAGCATTCCTTGCTGTTGTGCTTAACAATGATACTCGGTACAATCTTGGCTCGCTTATTGCTCGCCGCCTAGCTGCTAGGGGGCCTATCTATGGGGGTATCATTGCCTCGCGTGTAGTCAATGTATTAGATCTTTCAGTGGCTCCTGACGATGTTATGCTAGCAGCACAGAGGCTTGACCTTGTTGCCATGAAAACTCATCACTTTGTCACTACTACCTCTGATTTGAACAATCTAATATATATGATGCTTTTCACTGACGGGGATGAAAGGGAGATCCTTTTGCCACAGCCTGCTTTGTTCAGTGTTGCCAGGAGACCGTGGTCGTGCTCCAAGGAGGAGGTGGACGAGCAGCTTCGCTTGTTGGGTTTCTACGAGAAGCACCAGGAGGATGTGCCCTCTTATGATTACTCCGCATATTACGGAGCGACGTACTCGGGCTCGCACCAGGACGAGGGTACCTCCTTGTCGTACCTCGGTGACACTTCATCTTGGCCAGCCTAGGATTGATACCCACTTAGGCCAAAAGCCTAAGCTTGGGGGGGAGGTACGCCGACATCGCACTCATCTCCATATCATGTTGCGTCGGTACTTTGTATATTCATGTTTTCGTTCTCTTTCTAGTTTTCGTTCTTCTTTGCTTTTGCTTTCTAAAACACAAAAAGACCAAAAATATTTTTGTTGTTTCTCTTTGGTTTGCTCCTTCTTTTTGCTTTGGTTTGCTTTTTTCCTTTTTGCTTTGTTTGAACTATTTGAAAAACCCAAAAATATTTTGCTTTACTTGTTTTTCTCTTTTGGTTTTTGTTTAAAAATCGAAAACACCAAAAATATTTGTCGTTCTTCTTTGGTTTTTGCGAGTTATTAATTAATGTAATGTTGCTTATGTTCGTGCTTCATGCTATTAATTATTCTTGAGTTAGAATCTCTTCATAGCTTGCAATGACTATTAAGTAGACTCAGTTGCATACTCTTTATTATGAATTTTCTAAGTAGTTGATCACATTGCTGAGAATAATTACATCATATGAAGCAAATGTGTTCGTGAAAGTTCTTTTATCGCACTCAGTTTTCAACTGAATTGCTTGAGGACAAGCAATAAGCTAAGCTTGGGGGGAGTTGATACGTCCAAAACGTATCTACTTTCCCGAACACTTTTGCTATTGTTTCTCCTCTATACTTGTGTGATTTGGATGCAACTAATGCGAACTGACGTTGTTTTTAGCAGAATTGCCTTGGTGTCTACTTTTTGTGCAGAAAATCAACTATCAGCAAAAATCCCGAAAAATATGCCAAAAATCCTATTTCACCCGAAGACTCCAGGAGCTACAATACGAGACGGAGAAGAGCCCTGGGGTGGCCACAGCACCTGGTGGCGCGGGCCAGGCCAGGCCATGCCAGGGAGTGGTGTGGGCCCCCTAGGCACCCCCTCGGCCTCTCTCTTCGCCTATAAGGAGCCTTCTGACCTAAAAACTTCGGGGGGTTCGACGTTTTTCCAGAAGGAGTTTCGCTCCGCCGCCACCACCAGGTTCCACGAAATAGCACCAGAAACTCTATTCTGGCACCCTGCCGACACGGGGAATTGGAGGAGATCATCGCCATCATCATCACCATCGCTTCTCCATCGACCATCCATGTTTCCCCCATCTATGAGTGAGTAATCCCCCGCTGTAGGCTATGGGGATGGTAGGGATTGGATGAGATCGTTCATGTAATGGCATCAGATTGTTAGGGCATAGTGCCTAGTATCTCTTATTAGTGCTTTATGACTTTGTTGCGACTTGTTGTGCTTAATGCTTGTCACTAGGGCCCGAGTGCCATGATTTCAGATCTGAACTTATTATTGATTCATTATGATAGTATTGTTCTTGGTCTTATCTGCAAGTTGTATACACACGTCATTGTCCGGAACCTATGGTCCCAAAGTGACAGAAATCGGGATAGCCGGAAGGGAAAGGCTTTGATGTGAGGATCACATGTGTTCAGGGAGTGTTAATGCTTTGCTCCGGTGCTCTATTAAAAGGAGCACCTTAATTGTCAGTAGTTCCCTAGAGGCCCCGCTGCAAACAGGCTGGCAGGACAAAAGATGGTGTGCAAGTTCTCATTGCGAGCACGTATGACTATATATGGAACACATGCCTAGGATTGTCTAGTACTTGGGTGCTTTATCTTATTTATCTGCAATTGCCCTATTTTCTGATTGCTATGTGAATTGTCTTGTCCATGCAACACCCGTCCATCCATCCCTATGCCTACCACACTCGAATCCCACTGTTTACTGCTTTTGTTACTACTGTCTTTGCTTTACTACTATTGTTACTTTACTATTCCTACTACAAAACTATTGCTATTGATAAACTGCTGTGAGCAAGATTGTTTCCAGGTGCAGCTGAATTGACAACTCAGTTGTTAAGGCTGATAAATATTATTTGGCTCCCCTTGTGTCGAATCAAAAAGTTGGGTTTCACTTCCCTCAAAAATACTGCGATACACCCCCTATACTTGTGGGTCATCAGAGCTCGACGGTGCGGGTATGCGTTGTTGCCTCGAACATGTAGTTCATGGTGGTTGGCTTCTTCAGTATGGTGGGGTCGTCCTTGTTGATGGTGCCCGCGTATTTCGCGAGCTCCTTCGCGTGGTCAGTCTCCACGGTGATGACGGCGTCGGCGAGCTCAGCGCCTTTGTCCTCGCATTCCATGGCCATATCAGGGTCACCATGGATGGTGATGATGCCGCTCGGCCCTGGGAGCTTCATCATTTTGTACGCGTAGTAGGGGGTCACCATGAATTTGGCAAACGTTTGGCATCCCAGGATGCAGTGGTAGGGGTTGTGGAAGTTCACCAGCTCAAACTTGATTCGCTTGGTGTGGTAGTTCGCCGGTGTGCCGAAGGTGACGGGTAACGTCACTTTTCCGATCGGGTATGCCTTCCGACCGGGGACGATACCGTGGACGGTTGTCAGGGTCGGCTGGATTGCTGACTCTGGGAGCTGTAGCCTCTTGAACGTGTCCAGATACATGATGTTGATGGAGCTCCCGCCGTCTATCAATGTCTTGGGTAGCCAATAATCGGCCACTTTGGGCCTGACTTCCAGGGTGACTCGCCCTGGATACTCGATTCTGGGGGCATGGTCCTGGCGACTCCAAGTGATGCTCTGCTCAGGCCAATTAAGGAAGCGTGGGATTTCGACCTGTGTCACCGCATTGACGGCGACTGCACGGGCGAGCACCTTCCTCTCGTGCTTGGTGCCGAGTCCGGTGAAGGTGTGTAGCGAGCCGACGGCGTTGCCGAAGCCACCGGTGTTTCTGTTGTCTCGAGGTGGGTTGTTGCTAGGGTCTTCCATTGCTCGCCTTGCCTTTTAGATCTCTTTGAGAGAGTGGCAGTCCGCGGTGGTGTGGGTGGTGGGTTTCCCCTCCCTGTTGTGGTAGACGCAGGGCTGGTTGAGCAAGGCGGCGGGGTCGAATTTCGGCCTCGCCACGTTGTTGGCGCGGTAGTTTCCGCTATCGTGGTAATTTCCTCCATCGCGGCGGTAGCTCTTTGGGTCGCGTTGGCCATAGCCCGCGTTGGCGACGAAGTCGACTCGCCCGTTCGTGCGGCGCTTGCCGGTGATGCGGGTGTTGCTGTAGCGCATGTCGCGCTGTCGCCCGCTGTCATGGCCGCTGGTGCTGCATCTCCCCCCCCCCGACTCGTCGTCGGAGTCTTGGTTGGGGTCCTCCTCCGCGTAGCGCTTGGCGATCTCAAGGAGGTCAGGGATGTTGTCGAGCATCCGCTAGACCCGCTTGATCTTAGCGACCAGGGGTTCGTACCAGCACACGTTCTTGAAACAGTGTATCGCCGTGTCTGGGTGGATGCCGGAGGCATTGATCCATAGTTCTTGCCACCTTTGAATCTAGTGGCGGGTCGACTCGCGTTGTCCCTGGATGCACCGCTCCAGGTCTTCAATCGTGGTGGCGCGGGTGTAGGAGCCCTCGAAGTGCCTGACGAAGGCATCCCGCATTTCCTCCTAGGAGTCGATGCTGTCGGCAAGGAGGGTGTTAATCCATTGCCTGGTCACGCCCTCCATCATCAGGGGGAGGTAGCAAGGGGCGAGCAGGTCGGTAAGGCTGGCGATTCCCATCGCCATCAGGTATGTGTCCAACCATACTGTTGGGTCGTACGTTGGATCGTACATTTCGATCTCTTTGGGGGCCTTGAAGTTGGCGGGGGTACTTTTCCCCTCTGATCATAGGCCCAATGCATTGGGGGCCGACTCGGCTGAGCGAGCCCCTTGGTTCGGGGTCGCCGCGATTACTGAGGGTGTGCCTCAAGTCATTGGGCTGGCGCGCCCGCCAGGCCTGGTTGTTGACGATGTGTGTGTGGGCGTAGATTGGTTGCCCATTGGCAGCGACCGTGTTGTTCACCGGTCGCGGTTCGTTGGTGGAGAGTGCGGGGTTGGCGGCCTGCGGCTGGTTCGCCAGTGGCTGCGGTGGTGGGCAGGTCACGGCGTTGGCGATAGTGGGGTGGCCACTCGAGGCCGCCCTGCTAGCGGAGGAGCGGGAATACATCCGCCCCCGCGGGTCGACTCGCGCAGCTTGTTTCTCGACAGCCCTGGCGAGTAGGACCTTGGCGTACTGGACCTGCAGCGCGTCGGCGCCTTGGACGTTGAGGTTGGCGACCGCGGCGTCGGCCGCGACAACGTTGTCCATCGGGGTGGAGTAGAGTGGGAGTTCGTTGGCGTCGCGGGCTTGTGGCGAGATGATGATCCGCGGCTGGTCCGACGGGGGCGCGCGGCCAATAGGTGGTGGAGGGTCTCCGGTCGCCGGTTGATACGTCCATTTTGCATCACTATTCTATGTCTTAATTCACTATTATTCATTGATATATTTCGTATTGAGAGGTGATACTTATGTTATTTCATCTATTTTTGCATGGTTGATGAATTTTCGAGCATGGACCGCTGCAGTCAGGATTCTGATGGAAAAGGTGCTGTTTGGAGGCAAAATTCGTGAAGATCAGAAAATCCGGGAAAATATATGGAAAATTCTATTTTTCCAAAAGACTCAGGATGCCAGAAGATGGAGTGGAGGTGGGTCACAGGGGGCCCACACCACCCCATGGTGCAGGCAGGCCTAGGCCGCGCCTGGGAGTGGTGTGGCCGCCCTGGCCCACTCCAGCCTCTCTCCTCTGGCGTATATCATCCCCACGAAACCTTAAGACTTGGAGAGCGACCACAGAAAGATTTCGCCACCTCTACAGGGCGGAAAAAACATCGAGAGAAAAGATCTCTCCGGCAGACAACTTTCTGCCGGGGAAATTCCTTCCCGGAGAGGGAAGATCATCGCCAGCAACACCATCATCAAGATGGACTTCATCGGGATCATCATCACCATCATCACCACCATCATCACCATCAACACCCTCATCACCATCTCCATATTGTTGTAACAATTGCGTTGAATCTTGCATAGTTCATAGGGGAAACTTTCCTGGTGTTGATTACTCTTTGTAGTTGATGCTATTGAGTGAACCATTGAATTATTGTTTATGTTCAGATTGTTATACATCATTATTCCATCTCTGATGATGATCCATATGATGTCTTGTGAGTAGTTCGTTTTGTTCTTGAGGACATGGGAGAAGTCTTGTTGTTAGTAGTGGAGTTGCGTTGAGAAAGATTCAACAGATTGTTATTTAAGTTGTGCTGTACTTCTTCTAGTGGTGTCATGTGAACGTCGACTACATGACACTTCACCTATAAGGGCCTAGGGGAATGCATTGTGTATTTGGCTACTAATCGTAGGGGTTGCCGGAGTGACAGAAACCTGAACCCCCGTTAGGAAACCATTGCACAAGGGACGTAAGGGTCTTAGAGTTTAAAGTGGTGGTTAGGTTTCTACCTTAATTACTTTCTTGTACTTACGGATGTTTGCAAGGGGTTTAATCACAAGTATGTATTTAGTCTTGGATGGGGCGGTACATTAGCACAGGTTCACCCACATAACACTTAGCAAGCTAAAGAAGATTAATCAGCTATATGAAGCGAAAGCACTTGACAGTCTTCCCATGTGTCCTCGAGAACGTTTGGTCATCTATAGAAATACAACCAGCTTGTCCTTTGCTGCATAAAGGATTGGGCCACTTGCTACATTCATTCTTACTGTCTTTTATTTACTCATACTTTGTTTACTTGCTTTATCGAAAACCCCTAAAAATCCGTTTGCTAAGTATTTGCAGAGAATTCCTGATCCATACCACTAGCCAACACCTTCTGCTCCTTGTTGGGTTCAACAGTCTTACTTATCGAAAATACTGCGATACACCCCCTATACTCGTGGGTCATCAAGACTATTTTCTGGCGCCGTTGCCGGGGAGTGAAGCGCTATTGGAGACTGGAACTGGTAAAGGAAACTTCTACTGTGAGTATTGTTTACTTCTGCTAGTTGCTTTATTTTCGTTATGGATAATTCGCAGAGTGTCTTATTTGGTAATGCTACTACCACTGCTAAGGTAGTAGATAAGCCACCACCTGCTGAGAAAGATTTTTTCAAAATACCTACAAGAATTATTGATCGTGTTATGGATAACTACTATGTTGGGGATGGAACTGTCCATCCCGATGATCATTTACTCTTTACACACGAATTATGCGGGTTGTTCAAGTGTGCAGGTATTACTACAGATCAAGTTAAGAAGAAGTTATTCTCATTATCACTGAAAGGAAGAGCTGAGGAATGGTATAAGCTGCTGAAGAATGGTCAAGCTCTGGAATGGGAGGAAATAGTGCCTCTCTTTTATTCAAAGTTTTATCCTCCTAGTGAGATTCATAAAGATCGGAATTAAATATACAACTTTTGGCCTCTTGATGGAGAGAGTACAGCTCAAGCTTGGGGGAGATTGAAGTTACTAATGCTCAAATGTCCCATTCATGAGCTCCCCAACAATATTATTATCAACAACTTTTACGCAAGGCTCCCTCTACATGACAAGGATTTATTGGATGCCTCTTGTGATGGATCATTCACCCGTATGGAAGAAGAAGCTAAATGGGATCTTCTAGACCGTATTCAAGACAATGCTGAAGCTTAGGAGAATGACAAAGGTAGAAAGTCAGGTATAAATTATGATTATGAATGCATTGAATCTTTTATGTGAACTGATGACTTTCAAAATATTAAAAATGCTTATGGTCTAGACTCTCAAGCTATTGCTTCTTATTTTAAGGCTTTTGCTTCCTATATTGAAGTGCCTAAAAAGAAGTGGAATAAGTATCATGAACCTTATAAAGATATTGCTAAGAGTGTTCCTGCAAGAAATACTGAAGTTTATACTGCTAATCATGTTTTACCTGAACCTTACATTGAGAAAATGCCTTTCCCAGTTAAGATAAGGGAACATTCTATGATAGCTAGTATGGTTAATGAAAGTATGAACAAAGTTGTTGAACCTGATAAACAAATGGTTCATGAACCTATAGTAGCAAATCTGAAAGACTTTGTCACTAAGTATGAGGAAGAGGGACACACTATCCTTTGTAAGGATACCTCTAATATTGTTTCACATAGTAGTGTTATGAGAGCTAGTATTCCTGTGTTTTCTGTTAGAATAAGTGATCATCGCTATGATGGTACTTGTGATAGCTATATTGTTAAGTGTATGCATGATACTGAAAGCTACTATGAGAGAGGGAAAAGTGTTCTTATGCATCTCAATAATATCAAGTTTCCTCGTTTTATGCTGAAAGTTTTTATGTTGCACTTCTTTTGCTTTCTTATGCAAGTTGCTGTGGTTTCAATAACTTGTTTTCTTACAAAATCCCCTTGCATAGGAAGTGGGTTAGACTTAAATGTGTGTGTGTGTGTTTTTGCTTATTAATGCTCTCTTTCACTTCAATTCATATCCCTATGAGAGCTTCTTCAAAATTATCATGCCCATCTTAATGGCTATAAAGAAAGAGCTTTATGGGAGACAACCCAATTTGTTTTTGCTTTTAGTTTGTTTTTGTTTCTTTGAGTATTGGAAGTTATTACTTTGGTAATAACCGCTCCTTATCCGTTTTGTTTGGTTTTTGTGTCAAGATCAACCTCTAATGAGAGAGAAGTAATATTTGGGGAAGTTGCTGTCCCGAAACAGATTTTTGTGCTTCACCATAAAAATTCGTGAGAGATCTCTGTATGTCGGATTGAGCTGTAATTTTTTGTGCTTCTGCCCCAGGTTGTTATTTAACTTTCATTAGTTTGCACTTTTTGATTTGAGCAACATAAGATTTTCAAAAAAATTGATCTTTACCAGCTGGTCTGTTTTGACAGATTTTGCCACTCTTGCATTTACTTCTTTATTCGATTTCCTTTTTGAATTCTTTTTGGGTTTTTGGAAGGAGTTGCTATAGTAGCTTATGTTTTGATGGTTTTCAGTTGAAGTTGGACTCAAAAGGTTTTATCACTTCACTTATACTAATGTTGCTAATAAGAACTGTGTGAAGTTTTGTGTGAAAGAAATTTCCAGGAAGTGGAGACAATGGTGTAATAAGGAAGAGAAAGGTTTTATGACTCAAGTAATAAGTGTATGAAGATGATATTGATGATTCAAGTGGTGACTCCAGAAGAATCTACTAGATACCAAATTCAGAGACCTGTAGAATCCATTTCCAACTAGGTAATAGTTCTGGTAAGAAAAGTTCCGCGAAAATACAATACAACTATATTTTTGCAGTTTTTAGCCAATATGGAAAGCTATGAAGCAAAAAAGGGACGGAACCGGAGCCGGGGTGGCTCACACCACCCCATGGCGCGGGCCCACCCCTAGCCGCGCCACTAGGTGGTGAGGCCACCCAGGACTCCGCCTCCGACTTGTTTTCTCCTAGTACCTTCCTTTTGATATGAAAGTTCGTAATATATAACCCCCGGATCCCCCGAGGTCTGTATATCGTGTTTTCTTCGTGTTTTTGTTTCGATCTGTTTCTGCCAGGTAGAATCCCAGATTTGGAGCCACAATGTCTTCCTCTGGATCATCCAAGGGAGATTCTTTAGAGGATATCATCTACCCATACATGAGAGAATTGAAGATTCATCCCAAGGAGTTGTTGCTCGAAGGTGGGGAGGTCCGGATTAAGGAGGTTCAAGGCCCTAAAGGTGAAGGAAGTCTAGAGAACAGGATGGAAGCACTGGAGCGAGAAGTCTTTAGGTACAGGAAGATGGCGGAGCGCGAAGTGGACATCATCCACAAGATTTGTTCCGAACTCATCGCCGAGCACCAAAAGGAGACTGCTGAACTCAAAGACGAAGTCCTTTCACTCCGCCAAACAACCAACGAACTGCAAGGACAGTTTTATGACGTTAAAAATCAAAACTGTGAGTATGAGCCTAGATTTAAACGCATAAGTGTTGATGCAAGTTTCAGGATGTTGGAAACCACGATGCCCTTTGTTGATGGGAAGCCTTTACCCTAGAAGACGGACGAAGATGAGAGGATACCACCACCACCGAAGGAGTAATTCTTCATCAGGTTTGGCATCCCCTTGGTTTGTTCCAAGCTTGGGGAGTGCTGCGGTATCATATCACTATCTTCTATCTTTTTACCTTTTAGTAGAGTCATATCATGAATAGAGGAGTTATTATGTAGTATGGTTTGCATTATGGAAGTGTCCCCTCTCTCGTTAGATATGTATCACTTGGTGTGAGTTTCCGTTATGGAATATTAATGGGAAGTTCTATCATTCAATCTTTTGCATAGCTTGTGTAACTTTTCAATTCATGATTATATGATTGATCTTGTTGTTAGTATTGGTATCACTGTGGGATCATTGAGTTAATTTAGTTGGTTTTGGCAAACCTGGCTCGGTCAGTAGCAACACCTTTTTGAGAGTTGAAAAGAAAAAGATAGTAGTACTCTAGAGAAAAATTATTTCATCATCTTTCTTTCTTGATTTGCTCATAAGTCTAGTATTCTCTAGTTAAGATCTTTTGTGCTTCCAAGGAAGATTGCATGTTTGTCTTTATCATTTGTATGTTTGGTTGTTTCCCTCAACTCTTGTACTTGCTACCCAGCCTTGCTAGCCAAAAACCTGTACTGAGAGGGTATTCTTCTCGTGCATCCATCTCCTTTAAACCAAAACCCGTGCCATTTGTGTCCACCATACCTACCTAATAGCATTATTGTTATTCCAAGTAAATTCTTGTTTTATCTACCTCCCAAATTAAACTTCTTATGTGAAAATTAGTGATTAAAGCTCTCACGAACTTGATGGCACACTTTACTTTCTTGCATTTAATAAACTTGAACCATTGGGTCCTTATTTGTTGCGTATATGCTTGCGCTTTATGAGTTGAAGTTAGCCGAACCATGTATCATGGGGACCGCTTTCAACACTTCATTTGGTACTTTGTACCTAGTTGATATCATGTTCTTTTGCTTATGGATCCCGGCGGTGTGAAATAAAAGTGGAACTTGTAAGATCATGGAGTTTATAGGTGTGTTAGAGAAACGCCTGGGCCGCTAGCCTAAGCCATGCCTAATCATGGTGGAAACTTGCAGCATAACTATAGTGAGCATTCTATGAAGCATCCTCAATAAAAACCTATGCAAATAGCAAATAAAAAGATCACTGAGATGCTCACTGTCTGCTTGCCTTGTCATTTTGATTATGGGATAGCTCCTGTGTCATGTGCAAGGGGTACCCCGTTGGCGGTTCTCAATGATACACATGTATTTACAATGACAAGAGCTTGCTCGTGACTGAAGTTGAGTAGCATGAGGATCGGTACTCATAAGTAAGGGGCATGAGATTTCAATTTATAACTTGTCAAGCATATCCTCTTAGTGTTGTCACTTTAACCTTAATCACCAAAAGATGCCTATGATAGGGGCAATGAGAGCTGAAAGCTAGTAAGTATCATAATTTTTGGGAGCTCTTTATGAGACTTGCAATCCCTGCTTCCCTCTGCGAAGGGCCTTTCTTTTACTTTGCAGTTGAGTCAGTAAACCTATTCCCTTCTATCTCAGCAAGTATTTTGAATTGATGTGTTTCATTCATTCATATGATGATTTATGCATTCATGTTTCTTATGTTCCTTGTTTTGCACATTGCTCTTATCTTGAAAGTTTACTACTTTGAAAGCTTTCTTTGAAAAACAGCTATTTGTGAACTCCAGCAAATTATCAACTATTCTTCGACCAAGAGCTAAGTTTGCCATTACCAATTATGGTTCACTTTATATATCCTTATTGTGCTTCCTTTACTTATTGCAAGTTGAGTTATATAATAGTGAGTTGTCTTCTATTATGATATATGTATTTGATGAATGTGATGCTTCATGTCCGTATTCTTTTATCGACTCTTCACTCCATAAACCTGAGGCCATGTTTATTGAGCTCAGTTTCGCTTGGGGACAAGCGAAGTCTAAGCTTGGGGGGAGTTGATACGTCCATTTTGCATCACTATCCTATGTCTTAATTCACTATTATTCATTGATATATTTCGTATTGAGAGGTGATACTTATGTTATTTCATCTATTTTTGCATGGTTGATGACTTCTGGAGCATGGACCGTTGCAGTCAGGATTCTGATGGAAAAGCTGCTGTTTGGAGGCAAAATTCGCGAAGATCAGAAAATCCGGGAAAATATACGGAAAATTCTATTTTTCCAGAAGACTCAGGATGCCAGAAGATGGAGTGGAGGTGGGCCACAGGGGGCCCATACCACCCCATGGCGCGGGTAGGCCTAGGCCGCGCCTGGTAGTGGTGTGGCTGCCCTGGCGCACTCCAGCCTCTCTCCTCTGGTGTATATCATCCCCACAAAACCCTAAGACTCGGAGAGCGACCACAGAAAGATTCCGCCGCCTCTGTGGGGCGGAAAAACACCGAGAGAGAAAGATCTCTCCGGTAGACAGATTTCTACCGGGGGAATTCCTTCTCGGAGAGGGAAGATCGTCGCCATCAACACCATCATCAAGCTGGACTTCATCGGGATCATCATCACCATCATCACCACCATCATCACCATCAGCACCCTCATCACCATCTCCATATTGTTGTAACAATTGCGTTGAATCTTGCATAGTTCATAGGGGAAACTTTCCCGGTGTTGATTACTCTTTGTAGTTGATGCTATTGAGTGAACCATTGAATTACTGTTTATGTTCAGATTGTTATACATCATTATTCCATCTCTGATCATGATCCATATGATGTCTTGTGAGTAGTTCGTTTTGTTCTTGAGGACATGGGAGAAGTCTTGTTGTTAGTAGTGGAGTTGTGTTGAGAAAGATTCAGCAGATTGTTATTTAAGTTGTGCTGTACTTCTTCTAGTGGTGTCATGTGAACGTCGACTACATGACACTTCACCTATAAGGGCCTAGGGGAATGCATTGTGTATTTGGCTACTAATCTTAGGGGTTGCCGGAGTGACAGAAACCTGAACCCCCATTAGGAAACCATTGCACAAGGGACGTAAGGGTCTTAGAGTTTAAAGTGGTGGTTAGGTTTCTACCTTAATTACTTTCTTGTACTTACGGATGTTTGCAAGGGGTTTAATCACAAGTATGTATTTAGTCTTGGATGGGGCGGTACATTAGCACAGGTTCACCCACACAACACTTAGCAAGCTAAAGAATATTAATCAGCTATATGAAGCGAAAGCACTTGACAGTCTTCCCATGTGTCCTCGAGAACGTTTGGTCATCTATAGAAATACAACCGGCTTGTCCTTTCCTGCATAAAGGATTGGGCCACTTGCTGCATTCATTCTTACTGTCTTTTATTTACTCGTACTTTGTTTACTTGCTTTATCGAAAACCCCTAAAAATCCGTTTGCTAAGTATTTGCAGATAATTCCTGATCCATACCACTAGCCAGCACCTTCTGCTCCTCGTTGGGTTCGACACTCTTACTTATCGAAAATACTGCGATACACCCCCTATACTTGTGGATTATCATCGGTCCGCCGGGTGGTGGTCTCGCAGGGTTGCTTCCGCCTAGCGGCACGTTCTTGCAGTATTCACGCTCGGCCGCGCGTGCGGGGTCGCTTTCGTCATCGAAGTTGAGGACGCGGCCCTGGTCGTTGGAGTTTAGGCGGGTCTTGATGCGGCGCTGGTGATAGAGCGATAGGTCCTGCGCTGTTTCCCGCTCGAGGCGGTATTTCTCGCGCTCGGCGAGCTCATTGCGTTGCGCCTCCGCGAGTCGCAGGCGGGCTTCCTCCACCTCTGTGGCCGTGGCAGTCGGCGGGATCGGCGTGGAGAATGGATCTGGTGGGGCAGTCGTGCTGCCCGCCATATAGATCACATTAAAGCGATTGGATCTGGCGCGAAAGTCTTCAGGCGACTTCGAGCCGAATCGGAGTCGAAGATCCCGAGGATGGAGTCCTCGAAATCCTCCGGGTTGGAGACTCACATGATGGAGTCCTCTCGTGATGCCGCAGTGATAGATCCGTCGATCGAGGTAGGGGTCGCGGAGTCGGCATCATCGTTTAGGGCCTCATCATTTGTGGCAGCGTTGGTCTCGGCCGCGTTGCTAAAGGCCGAGTCGTACTCGGTGACGAGGCTCCTGATGGAGCGGACCTGCTCCTCTGAGAGAAGATAGCGGTGCGGCGGCGATCCGCCAACGATCACCGTCACAGTTGGGTCGACCGCGCTAGTGAAGCCGATGAAGAGGTTGATGGAGCCGACCGGCATCACCGCGCCGTGAGTGACCGGGCGTGACGCCGGGATGTAGCTGCTGGGCAGGATCTGTAAGATCCTGCTGATGGCGATCATGCGAGCGGTGGCGAGCAGCCGATCGATCGGCGAATAGGGTATCGCCGCAGAACTCAGGACAATCCTGCTATGCCCCACGGTGGGTGCCACTGTCGTGGAAATGGCCACGGCAGTCGCTACAGTAGGCAGCGATTGATTGAATCGGGGGCGAGAGCTGGCGGCCATCTACGGTGCGAGATGGGGGCGGATGCACATGGGTTTACCCAGGTTCGCCCCCCGGAGGGTAAAGACCTACTCCTGCTAGATTAGATTATTGGAGAGCGAGTTACAGGGGTGGCGAGCTCGGCGTCTAAGCAGCGAGTCGCTCGAGGGGGTGTATGATGGAACGTGAGTCCTGAGGATACCCTAGGGAGGTTTATATATGAATCGCCTCGCTAGGGTTTACAAGTTACAACCGAACAAGATATGGATTCGGAGGCTTTGACCTAATCCGACTAGGCTTCTGGTACGCTTCTAGGCTTCTAGTCTCCAGTCGACGGGCCTTCATCTTAGTCGCATTCCAATCGCCGTCATGCAGGCCCACTCGTGACACCTTTTGGCCCAACCAGAACGTCCTGCTGGGTACACCCCATTTGGCATATCCCCATCATGCGCAGATAATGATGTTTGATGATGGGAATCACTACATTAAAGTAAAGATACGAGATTTCCAACAACCCAAAGAAACAAGGAGTCGCGAAGTGGAGACAGATGCTTTAATGACCAACTATACGGCAGGAATAAAATTCTGGCTGTATAGTTCCGGTCGTATAGTTGCCATCAACACCGCTAGGTCAAACAGAACAACTTTCCTGAAGGGACCCCTATATAAAGAGGCCTCAGGCGACGAGAAAAGGGCGAGCCGAGCACCTCCTAGATCATCAGCCGCCTCCAGATCTCCATCCACAACACTGAAGAGCCGCCGGAGGAATAGACTTAGATCTAATCTCCAAACCCTTCTCCACCACCATAGCCATATTCCACCACTTGTAATAGTAGATCTCATCTTCGATTAGCGACATTGTAAGACTATTTGTTATCAATCTCATGATTTCCATTACGATGTTTATGATCTTTGATCTCATCTCTATGTGTGAGTAATTCTCCTTGGGTTAAGGGCTTCGGCCTAGCCATGTAGCGTTTGTGCATGTTATTTATCATAGATGGGATCATGTATTAGTTTGTATGACATGATGATTATTGTATCCTTTCTTGCCTCAATCTAAGGACTTGTCAGGTACCCAAGACTCCGAGGATTGAGCCAGGTATCGGGAGTATGAGTAATGACTAATCTACAGGTTGGGAACCCTAGTGACAGAAGGGGTAGTACGGCTGCATGTGAGGGATTTACTTGGGATTAACAGTGACGTCACTATCCATATCATTAGTTCTCTTTCTTCTATGGATGAGACTAGTAGGTTATTGCTATAAGCGGTTGCGGAGGCAATATCAATTATGGATGCAGTGCCCACATATAATTTATCTTGCTCTAACAATTACATGCATACTTTATTTTTATCTTTTATTCCCATCAGATGTTTTGCATAGCTACAGGTGAAACCGAACGCCTTAGGCCCTCTCTCTCCATCATCGACAACAATAAAAGACGCAAACTCTTGGTCCGGTAAAAACACAAAAGGAATTCCAAAACTCTCGAAGCTCCGTTAAAGTAACTTCACTATGCTTCTGCTTCCCGAGGATTCAATAAACCTAGGTCTACTAGGGAAAAGGAGCTATACTACATCCGTAATCCGGATCAAATGTATCAGCCAGCTACTTCAGCAGAGCCATATGGCAGAGGCGAATGCCGAAAGGATTCAAACTTCCTTTGGAAAATCTGAAGTTCGATGGCCTCCAAGACCCTAAGATTTGGTTGGAGGACCACATCTCTTCCCTCAAGCTGCACGTCGGAAACAAGTGCACAACCATGTAATGCCTCCAGCTACAGCTGTAGGGCGCTGCTCGCGCATGGCTCAACAATTTGCCTCACGGATCGATCCGCAGCAAGGAGGAGCTGGTGTACAACTTCGTTTGAAACTTCAAGGGCACCTACAAGCGGCCCTCGTCAATCAAAGAACTCAGGGCCTACTGCCAAAAGCCGAGCGATTCCCTTCGCTCCTACATCCAAAGGTGGTCCATCATCAAAAAATCAGCAGAAGATATGTCTGAGGATCGCGTAATTGACACGTTCAATGCTGGTGTATGCCATAGAGAGCTCAGGAAGGATCCAGGTCACACGAAGCCGAAAACCATCGACCACTTGATGGTCATCGTGAATTGGTGGGCAGATGGAGAAGACTCACTGAACAACAATCGCGCTCGCTCAAACGTTGAGGACGACCTCGTCCACAGATGCGACCGCCAAGGAAAGCATCGGATGCACGGTTATGAAGACCATGAGGAGGTCAACATGGTCGCGGCCAGATACGCTGACAAAAGCGACAAGGGTAACCACAGTAGCCTGTACCATAGCAGTCGCTACCGTGACAGCGGGAACCCCGCGCAAGTGTGGTAACACCTCACCCGCGACGACGCACCTAGAACATCCATCCAAGAGAAGTTGTCTGGACCCTGCAACGTTCACTTCTACATTGACAAACATAATGGCAAGAAGAAGTCCAGCCACATCCTCAAGGACTGCAGCGTGTTCCTGAAGCTTCACGAGGGTTACGCCGAACTACATCGCGACGTGATGACTCAGGGGTACGGAGCTGCCCCAGGCGCCATAGCTCATGGAGCACCACCACCACCTGGAGGACCCGTGCAGCCTGTGGCTGCGCTGGTACAAAACAACGGAGGCGAGCAATACCCACGACCACTCACGAACATGGGCATGATCCAGAAGGGATGTCCCTCAAACAGGGTGTACAAAACAATCACTCGCAAAGTCAATTTGGCAGTCAACCACTAAGTACCTTAACAGGCTGGAGTGCTACATCACCTTCAATATGAGCGACAGGCGGCGCCAGGTCCCCGCTCAGGCCACTCGCCCTTGGTGCTTGAGGCGCAGATCGGCAGGTTCGAGATGAGTCGAGTCTTCATGGACGGCGGCAGCGGCATCAACCTTATGTTCGCTAGCACCCTGCGTGCCATGTGATACGTCCATTTTGCATCACTACTCTATATCATAATTTACTATTATTCATTGATATATTTCATATTAAGAGATGATACTTATGTTATTTCATCTGTTGTTGCATGGTTGATGACTTTGGAGGATGGACCAGTGAAATCAGGATTCTGATGGAAAGGGCACTGTTTGGAGGTGAAATTCGCGAAGATCAGAATATCCCAGAAAATATATGGAAAATCCTATTTTTCTAGAAGACGAAGGATGCGAGAAGGGGGAGCGGAGATGGGCCACAGGAGGCCCAGACCACCCCCTGGCGCGGGCCACCCTAGGCCACACCACCAGGTGGTGTGGCCACCCTGGCCCACCTCGGGCTCTGCTCTTTGGCATATATAATCCTCCCGAAGCCCTAAAACTCAGGGAGCAGCCACAGAAAGATTTCGTCGCCTCTGCGGGGCGGAAAACTGTAGAGAGAGAAAGAGCTCTCCGGCATGCAGAAATCTGCCGGGGAAATTCCTTCCCGAAGAGGGGAGATCGTCGTCATCAACACCGTCATCGATCTGGACTTCATCGGGATCATAATCATCATCACCACCATCATCTCCACCAGCACCATCATCACCACTCCATACCGCTGTAACAATTGGGTTGAATCTTGCATAGTTCTTAGGGGAACTTTCTCGGTGTTGATTACTTGTTGTAGTTGATGCTATTGAGTGGAACCATTGAATTATTGTCTATATTCAGATTGTTACTTATCATTATTTCATCTCTGATCTTGATCCATATGATGTCTCGTGAGTAGTTCGTTTAGTTCTTGAGGACATAGAAGTCATCTTGTTAGTACAGGAGTTGTGTTGAGAAAGATTCAATGGTTTGATAATTAAGTTGTGGTGTTATTCTTCTAGTGGTGTCATGTGAACGTCGACTACATGATACTTCACCTTTAAGGGCCTAGGTGAATGCATTGTGTATTTGGCTACTAATCGTAGGGGTTGCCGGAGTGACAAAAACCTGAACCCCCTGTTAGGAAACCTTTGCACAAGGGAGTGTAGTATCTTAGAGTTTAAACCTATGGTTAGGTTTCTATCTTAATTACTTTCTTGTACTTGCGGATGCTTGCAAGGGGTATAATCACAAGTATGTATTAGTCCTAGGAAGGTCAGTACATTAGCACAGGTTCACCCACACAACACTTATCAAACTAAATAAGAATAATCAACTATATGAAGCGAAAGCACTTGACGATATTCCCATGTGTCCTCGAGAACGTTGGGTCAACTTAAGTAATACAACCGGCTTGTCCTTTGCTAAAGAAAGGATTGGGCCACTTGCTGCATTTATTATTATTGTCTTTTATCTACTCATACTTTATTTATCTGCATTATCAAAAACCTCTAAAAATTCGTTTGCTAAGTATTTACAGAGAATTCCTGCTCCAAGCTACTCGTCAACACCTTCTCCTCCTCATTGGGTTCGACACTCTTACTTATCGAAAATACTGTGATACACCCCCTATACTTGTGGGTCATCACCATGCGTATCCTCCTCTCCAGCCTAGAAGCATCTGACACAACCTTCCATGGCATCATACTAGGGAAAGGAGTATACCCCTGGGTAAAATCTGGCTAGATGTCATCTTTGGCACGACCGCAAACTTTTGGTGAGAATGCCTCGAGTTCGAGGTGGTCGACTGGCCCTCGCAGTCCCACACTATCCTCGTACGTGTCGCATTTGCAAGATTCATGGCGGTCCCACACTACGCATACCTGCAGATGAAGATGTTAGGACCTAACAACATTATTACCATCAACGGAAGCTTCACCAAGTCCGATAGCTGCAACAAGGAATTCGATAGAATTTCCCAATCCTTCGGCATGCAAGAAGAACTAGCGAGGCTCAAGGAGTCGACAGACAACAGTCTTCCTCCTATGAGTAAGCAGAACGCACCAGACCAGTCCTTCGACTCGTTGGTGAACACCAAGGTGGTCCAGGTGCACCCAACGGACCCGACCAAGACGACCCTCATCGCCAACAAATCGAGTCCCGCATAAGAACTCGCGCTCGTCGAATTCCTCCGTGAGTACTGGGAAATATTTGCCTGGTGTCCTGCGGACATGCCAAGAGTCCCAGGGAATTCCCCGAGCACGCACTCAATGTGTCTCCAAATGTAAGACCATTCAAGTAGTCGATGTGTCGACTGTCAGAACCAAGGGCAAAGGCGGTTGGCATGGAAGTTAATAGACTCCCCGACGCCAATTTTATATGCAAAATCAAGGAAAGCACCTGGGTAGCTAACCCCGTGCTCATTGCCAAAAAGGACACGGATATCATACGGATGTGCGTGGAATTCACCTCCCTCAACAAGCACTACCCGAAGGACCACTTCCCACTACCGCGGATCGACCAGATAATCGACTCCACCTCAGGATACAAACGCCTCTGCTTCCTCGACGCCTACTCAGGATATCATCAAATCTGAATGAAGGAAGAGTACCATGAGAAGAAAATCTTCATCACGCCCTTTGGCGTTTACTGCTACACCATGATGCCCTTTAGGCTGAAGAACACAGGAGCCACCTATCAGCGGTGTATGCAGGCCTGCCTCAAAACCTAGCTCGGTCGAAACATCCAGGTTTATGTCTATGACATCATTGTTAAGACCAAGGAAGAAGCTACACTCATCAATGATCTCTGTGAGACCTTCGACAACCTCGACCGCTATCGGATCAAGATGAATCCAAAGAAGTGCGCCTTTGGCATGCCATCTGGGCAATTACTTGGGTACCTCATATCCACCAGAGGAATCGAGGCTAACCCGAAGAAGATAAGGGCCATAGGAAAGCCGAAGAACGTCAAAGGCGTCCAGCAGCTGGTTGGGCGAATCGCGGCGCTCAGCCGATTCATCAGTCAAATGAGCAAGAAGGCACTACCATTCTACCAGCTCCTCCGCCAAACTGACATGTTCGAGTGGACGAACGAGGCACAAGAGGCATTTGAAGACCTCAAGCGCCTGCTCTCCACCTCGCCTATGCTGGTGACCCCCAGGGAACAGGAGCCAATGTTGCTATACATCTTCGCCACCAACCAGGTGGTCAGTACCATGCTGGTGGTAGAACGAGCCGAAGAAAACAAGATCCATGGGGTGAAACACCCTGTATACTACCTTAGCGAGGTACTAACACCAACAAAATAGCGGTACCCGCATTACCAGAAGTTGTCTTATAGTGTCTTCATGATAGCACGGCGACTGCGACACTACTTTCAGGATCATCCCATAATAGTGGTGAACGCTGCCTCGCTGAACCACATCCTAAACAACTCCGATGCTACGGGACGAGTCGCCCTCTGGGCATTGAGCTGTCCTCGTGGGACATCACATACAAGCGTCGAGTGGCGATCAAGTCACAGGTCCTACCGGACTTCCTCATCCACTAGATGGAGAACCAGCTCCCTGACACACCAGACATGTCTAACCTCTAGACCATGAACTTCGATGGATCTAAGCGCAAAGAAGGAGTTGGCGTCGGCGTCATCCTGACATCTCCTCAGGGTGACAAAATGCGGTAATCCTACGGATGAAGTTCCACGCATCCAATAACGAGGCGGAGTATGGGGCGCTAATTCATGGGATGAGGATGGCCAAGGCATGTGGCGCCACGTGACTCATCATCTACGGCGACTCCAACCTCGTGGTCCAGCAAACCATGAATAGGTGCGATGCTCTGAGTGACAACATGGTTGCGCACTCAAAGGGGACTTCGATGGCTGCGATCTGCGCCATCTGGGCCGTGAAAGAAACGAGGAGGCGGACATGCTCGCCAACATAGGCTCCACCTACGTGCAAGTACCACCAGGCGTGTTCCTAGAGCAAATTTGCGAGAGATCTATCAAGGTGAAACCTACCAATGGGGCATCAGAAGCAACAATACATTGAGGGGTTACGCCACCCGAAGAAGATGCAGTGCCCACCGGTGCAGCCCCCTATTTGAAGGCTCTATGGAGGTCATGCTCATCGAGCCATCCTGGACATAGCCGTACATCATGTACTTGCTCACCAAACGGTTGTCGGATGACCCGACGAACGCACGACACATCTCTCCCCTCTCCAAAGCTTTCACCATAATCAATGATGATCTGTACAAACACAACATCACTGGCATCCTCCAACGATGTGTCACTAACAGCGATGGCAGAGGTATCCTCCTCTAGATACACAAGGGGACCTGTGGACATCATGCCAGTAGTCGCACCCTTATCGCTAAAGCTCTACGAGCTGGATTATACTAGCCTACCACAATGCACGATGCCAAGGAAATCGTTGAACAGTGCAACGCCTGCCAGAGGTTTGCGGATAAGCCGCACACACCAAGCGCAGAACTTAGGCCAATACCCGTGGCCTAGCCCTTTGCACAATGGGGACTCGACATGGTCGGCAAGCTAAAGAAATTTTCGCCTGGAGGATACATTTACCTCCTCATCGACGTTGACAAGTTCACCAAGTGGATCGAGATCATGTCGGTACTGGTGCTACTGCCTTCAAGTTCTTCGAGTCCATCGTTTTCAGGTTTGGCGTGCCACACACTATCATCATCGACAACGAGACGAACTTCACCTCAAACGAGTTCTAGGATTTCTGTGAAAACCTGGTAATCAACATCAGCTACGCCTCCGTGGCACACCCCCAAACAAATAGTCAAGTCAAAAAGGACAACGACCTCATATACAACAGCATCAAGAATAGACTTCTTCGACCTGTCGAGTGAGCAGCTTGTTGCTAGGCTAAGGAGCTGCCCTCTGTACTATGGAGCATATGCAGAACTCCTAATAGTGCCACTGGCTACACACCGTTCTTCATGGTGCATGGTGCTGAGGTGGTACTACCCGCATAAGTGCGCTACAAAGCCCCAAGTGTTGTCGCTTACAATGATGCCAAGTCTACGGCCGCACTCGAGAACTCCGTCGACCTTCTCGATGAAGCACACAAAATCGCGGCAGAGTGATCAACGATATTCTAGTAGAGCCTCCACAATCGACAACTGTGTCCAAGGTCCTTCGTCGAAGGAGACCTCGTCCTACGTCTAAAGCAGAAGGGGCACCTCAAGCTCGAATCCCCATGGGAAGGACCCTATGTCATCACTGAAGTAATCCTAGGTGGCCCCTATCGCCCGAAGGACGTAGAAAGTGGAGTCAAGTACTCCTACCCATGGAACGTCACGCAGCTGCGATGTTTCTACCCCTAGATGTTTTTTACTTTACAATAAGGCTACTCAGCCAGGCTACTTAGCGGAACAATGTATCTCCCGCTATTCTCCAAATAAATAAAGCTAAGTGCCCCAACTATGAGTCTTGTTATATTTACTTTTATTTCGCATTTTACACTCGGGGGTTGCGCCCCCCTAATGACCTCGTCACATGTATAATTCAACATTGCAATGACCTGAGTAGATGCCTCTGCTTCCAATCGAACCCTTGATAACTCCAACCCAGTTGCAACCCAACTGACAGGCTGGCAAGGTGCTGAGATCCAGAAGCATCAGGCTAACGAAAAGGCATCGTATAAGAAACATACTCGAAAAATACATAGGCTAACAAGCTTACATATTGGAAAGGGTGACTAAAGGCCAAGTGGATAAACTATACGAGCTTTACAACACTTATACATCATGTGCAGGCTAGAACTACTGGCGCTGAAGAAGTACATTGGTGCGTTCCTCGAACAAGTCCACAATATTCTCCGCTGGATGAGCGACTACTTGATAGTGCGGAACCATATTCCACCCCATTCCAGCCAGAGGCGTTGGTGGTCCTTCTGCGATGGCATCTAGGTCCACGTCCAGACGTTGCATATGCACAAGTGCAAGCACCGATTTGGCACCTGCAACAAGCTGCTGGCACACGCACTCATGAACAACACCAGCATCGTGGAACTTCCGCAGTAGCGATAGTAGAGTCGCAGGAATTACATCTAGCAGATACATCACCACGAAGATGTGCCTGAAGCAAGACCACGCCATCTTCAATAAATGTAGCACATGCGAGATGAGATCCTGGAGGGTTGCTAAAGCGGTGGCCTGATCTCGACCGGTCTAGAAAAACCCCAACTTCTAGATCCGCTTGAGTCAG
The DNA here is from genome assembly GCA_910589775.1 of Avena eriantha. Lineage (NCBI taxonomy): Eukaryota > Viridiplantae > Streptophyta > Magnoliopsida > Poales > Poaceae > Avena > Avena eriantha. Next base: position 236,208,923 of record OU342745.1, read on the forward strand.
GCAATTCAGTCGAATGCTGATTTGATCCTTCTCTTCTTGCAGAATGAGATTGATAACTGCGCATGCGAAACAAGACACATCAATTGCATAACTCCATGGCGAGTACGGAACAACGTACGACAGTCGAATAAAGCTCACATCGCAAGCGCTCATTGATCTGAGCAACTTCGCCAAGGGGATACTTCTCCCGCTCCAGGGATTTCTCCGCTTTTGACTTCCACATGTAGGAGTGACCACAGATGATTAGTCTGTCCCGCTCCAAATGTTTCACGCAGTCTCGCAGGCGAGACATAAGCGATAACTCTTCCACTCTAGATGGTGGAGAGACCAAGGGCGTGGCTGCAGATGGCAGATCCTGCACACCACTCGAAGACCCCTAACCAATCAAAATTTCAAAGTGTAAGAGCTCTTGAAGCATGGAATTCAAGTCCAACATAAGTAAACAGAAGGTTTATACACCAAACTTAAAAACAAGTTTTGATAGGGGCACCCCCACAAAAGTACTTTAGGATAACCCTGGGTCCTAGCATAGCTATACAACAAATAGAAAATACAACAACGCCTATGCATCGGCACCCGAGGGCTTCACGGACTCCGTGGCAGCCTCCGACGTTGTGGCCTTTGCAGCAGCAGCCTCCGATGTTGTGGCCTTAGTCGCTTCTACTCCATGGAGTACTTTGCGAGCATCTCTATTAGTCGGGGCCCATACTTATGACAACGAGCAGCAAAAGGAGCGAACAGTACCTCTTCACCATCTGCGGTCATTGGCATCCTCTTCGTGATCTTGCTCACGTCTAGATTGGCACCACAAGCTTGCGCCATCGCCAAGCCGAAGGACGTACCCACTCCTTTCTGAGCCATACTGCCAGCTGCCTGTTTTCTGCTATTTTTGGTTCCAGGAAGTCAGAAAATGAATATTCTCGGAATTGGATGGGACAAAAGCCAAAGTCAGTATTTCACCGAGGGACACCTAGAGCCAGAATACAAGACGGAGAGGGGCTGGGGCCCGGCCACACCACCTGGCCGCGCAGCCAGGCTTGGCCCACGCCAGGGGGTGGTCTAGCCGCCCCAGGCACTCCCTCAACCTCTCCTTTCGCCTATATATTGCCTCTGATACAGAAACCCTAAGTACCTGTTTAATCCTTTGTTTTCCGCAAAACACGGTGAGATTGACAACCTCATCGCAAGTTGGGGACAAAGTTCTGTGGTTGTGTTATGCAGGTCTCCACGTTGCTACTAGCACCGGTAGTGCGCCCTGCCAAAGCTCAGCTAGTAACACCTTTGGGGTGTTTCCTTGCTCCTGCTGGTTCGATTAAATCTTGGTTTCATAACTAAGGGAAACTTGTTGTTGTGCTCATCATACCTTCCTCTTGGGGTTCCCAACGAGCTCTACATCAACCACCCACCAGCACTTTTCTGGGCGCCGTGCATTGAGCCATCAAACACCAATATCCTACATTGCACAGTGAGAAAAAATAAAAACAAGTGTAGAAGTCAGGTAAGTTCAAGGAACAAATTACAGGTAGTTCAACAATAAAAATGAAGAAAGTTCAACTAACTTTATTGTTGGTTGCCAGCTCATCAACATGGACTTTATATCCAGTAACATCAGTAGAACCTTCAGCATCAGCAGTACCAGCAGCAGTAGCGTCAGCAACATCTTTCTCATTCAACTCACGAAGCAAATTTGCAGCTCGCTCTTCATAAGCTTTACACCGAGCATTCTACGATTTACTGACCAAACTAAGAGTACCTTGGGTGTGAGAGATAGAATTCCAAAGCATGTCAATGCTAACTCGCTCGAAAGCTAGTTCATCCTTTGAAGTTGCCTCATCGAAAGCATGATTAGGACTTAGAAGCCTAGAAATATGGCTCAGTCAAACACTAGTACTTGGCAGCAATAGAGAAACCTCAAAAGCCTTCTTCAAAAAAGATTCAAGCTCTCGGAAAGTAGAAACACAAGGGTTGACAATGCTTCCTTCAACATCATGCCCAGCTGAACTGCTACTTCCTACCAGCAACTTCTTAGGAGAAGGAGGAAAAACTGCCAGCAAAGATGCAGAACTCCTCTCCGACAAAGGATACTGGATACCAATAGGTTTTAGCAATTTTTCAAAGTACACAACTTTATCGGGGTTCTTCCACTGCAAATAACGCAAAAAGGGAAAATCAAAGTAAAAAAGGTAAATTAGCTCAACAATAGAAAATGAAGGCATAAAAAATGGAAAAATAACATACAAGAAAAAATAATAAAAGTATGCTCACCGGAAGCTTGCCCTAAATCTAGGTATGAGGGAGCTTATTCCCACCTTTCACATGGTCCAAGTCGAAAAGCTTCCTCCGATTTCTAGTGTTCAAATAAAGGATATGAGGAGTACGCTTATCAACAGGACTAAGCTTGTTTGAAATGAGATCAGCATAGATAAGCAGAAAAGCAATCATGCAGCCAGGAATAGCTTTCCAATCAACTTTGGCATCCTGCCAAGCAAATACAGCTTTCTTCGGCTCATCATAAAGAACTTGACAGAGGTCAACATCCTTTAACTTGGCTACATCAAAATCTTTGACCATGGGGGCCTCCCTTGACACCCTAATAGAATAATCTAGGAAAATGAACTTGTTGTAAAGAATGAGCCCAAAAACCTTCATAACAAGATTATCCTTCTTTTCATCAACAACTTCATCATCACCACACTCATCCAACAGTCTTTTAAGGATAACACGAAGGTGTTTGGTCTCAATCTTCTTGCTCCTTTCAAAACCAAGTTCAGTCTTTAATTCCATCAAATCATTGAGATAATCAGTTTCATATGGCCTAGGTGTCGTGTTGTTCCCATGAGGAAGCCCCCAAAGCATCTCTATGCTGTCAGGAGTTACCTGAAATTTCCTGAAACCATCACCAAGGTCAAGGGTCATTGTAACAGGGTCAACATTATACATCAAGAAACCGATCAATCGACAGTTGATGTTTTCCCTAATTTTAAAATCCTTAAGATGACCCATATCTCCCGCCTCAAGCTGAGCAAGGTGGTGGGGCTTTAGTAACTTCAGACACGAATGCAACTCCTTCAGAGAGCACCTTGTCGTCTGATACATTGCAAATGTATCTATAATTTTTGATGTTCCATGCTTGGTTTTATCTACTTTCTTGTGTTTTGTCCACACTTTGGAGTACTTTTCATATGATTTCTTGGACTAACCTATCAACAAGAGCCACAGTGTCAGCTGCCTGTTTTCTTCTGTTTTTGGTTCTAGGAAAGTCAGAAAATGAATATTCTCGGAATTGGACGGGACAAAATCCAAAGTGCCTATTTTTCCGAAAGACATCTGAAGCCAGAATACGAGACGGAGAAGGGCTAGGGGGTGGCCACACCACCTAGCCGCGCAGCTAGACGGAGAAAGACATCATAGAACAATCGTATTGTTTACTTTACATGTAGTTCGTAAAGCAATAATCTACTGCTTGCAACTTAATACTGGAGGGGGTTCGGATGATAACCTGAAGGTGGATTATTAGTCATAGATGCAGTTGGATGGCGGTCTATGTATAATGTTGTAATGCCCAATCAAGTTCCAAAGGAGTCAAGATGGTTAGTATATGCATGTATTGCTTTCTCGATGTTTGTCAATTGCCCCGCTGTAATTTGTTCACCCAGCATGTTATCTATCTTAAGGAGAGCCACCTCTAGTGAACTATGGATCCCGGTCCTTTTTCTTTACATACAATCTACAAACTTTTACTGCTTTGTGTTTACTTTCTACAAACTATTAATTCTTTCCATTCGATACGTTTAATCCTTTGTTTTCAGCAAAACCGGTGAGATTGACAACCTCATCGCAAGTTGGGGACAAAGTTCTGTGATTGTGTTGTGGAGGTCTCCACGTTGCTACTAGCACCGGTAGTGCGCCCTACCAAGGCTCATCTAGCAACACCTTTGGGGTGTTTCCTTACTCCTACTGGTTCGATTAAAACTTGGTTTCATACTGAGGGAAAACTTGCTGTTGTGCTCATCATACCTTCCTCTTGGGGTTCCCCAACGAGCTCGATATATTTTGGGCCATCAAGCTACTTTTCTGGCGCCGTTGCCGGGGAGTCAAGGACATCTTCACAAGGGGAGTCCCTCATAACCAATCTCTTTACTTTGTTATTTTTGTTTTGCTTAGTTTACTTTTGCTCTGTTTGCTTGTTTCTTTATCAAAAACACACAAAAATTAGTTTTACTAGTTTGCTTTCTTTATTAAAAACACACAAAAAAATTAGTTCCTATCTTAAGTTGCCATTATGTCTAGCATTGCTCCAATCACTATGTCACCTGAGGAAATGATTTTCACTTTTAAACAAGGAATTGAAGAGGGTTTCAAAGAAGCTTGGTCTAGAATCTCTGATCTACATGAGAAAACTGAACCTAAAATGACCCAAAGCTTGTCCCTTAGTAGCTTTTACCTTGGAATTGCTCTCTATTATAGATATGCTTTAGATGCTGTTGTGGGAGGAGATTTCCTCCAATGCAATGAGGATGATTCTGTTAATACCATAAAGAAGTTGATCTTTATTTATAACTTGCCTAGCAAATCGGATTCTTCTTTCATAAACATATTTGCTAGATTGAACACTCTTGAGACACGCACTACTAGTTTAAAGGATTGCTATAACGCGCTTAGAGAGCATCATGATTATGTTCCAATAAATTTTGAACCATCAAAGTGGCTCCCCACAGTAAAGATTGCTATAAATAATGAAACTTTTCAAGCTTGTTGTAATATCATGTCTGAATTTTGTCTTATGCCCAAATATGTCTATGAATCTTTGAATCTTTGGGGGCTTTCTGAAGGAGGAAAAGAAATATTTCTTGCTAATAATGCCACAATATTACTCATTGGAATAGCTGAAGGAGTGTTTACAAAAATCCTAGCGAAAATGATCTCTACTGATTATCTTGTCATTGAATGTGCAGGAAAAGGACAAATTACACTTGGAAGATCCCTATTGAAGCTCCTTGGAGCAATAATAGATGTGGGAAAGGGCACCATCCACTTTTCTTCCCCACCAAACAATCATATATTCCCCAAAGTTAAGAATAAAAGTAAGAGAGGCAAGGGCAAGAAATTTGGTTTTAATGCTTCTTCATTGGAGAATACTTGATTCTTTTTCTTGCTTCTTATGCCTAACTTAAAGGCGTTAAAGAAAGTACTTATTGGGAGATAACCCAAAAGTTTTAGATGAGTCTTGTAAGTTATTACTTCAGTAATAACCACTCCTTATCCTTTTTATTTGCTTTTTGTGCCAAGAGTAACCTCTAATGAGAGAAAAGTAATGATTGGGAAAGTTGCTGTCCCGAAACAGATTTCTGTGCTTCACCGTAAAAATTCGTGTAAAATATCTGGGCGTCCTTTTGAGGCGTGCATTTTTGTGCTTCTTCCCCAGGTTGTTATCTAACTTTCGTTAGTTTAACACTTTTCGATTTGAGTAACAGAAGGTCTTCGAAAAAAATTGTCTTTACCTGCTGGTCTGTTTTGACAGATTTCTGTCAATTTCTGCATTTGCTTCTTGTTGGTTCCTTTTTTAGTTCTTTTGGGGAATTGAGCTTTTTGAGGGAAGTGCTTCAGTAGCTAGTGTTTTAATGGAAGTTTTATTGGTGTTAGAACTGAACCCAAAGACTTATTATCTTGAGTGCACTAATGTTGCTAATAAAGATTGTGTGAAGTTTTGTATGAAGGAAAATTTTCAGGTGTATGGAAAGAATGAGTAATGAGATGAAGGTTGGACTAAAGCTCAAGCTTGGGGATGCCACGTGTGTCAGCCCAAGAAATATCCAAGAAGTACAAGCGTCAAAGCTTGCGGATGTCCAAGGCATCTCCCTCTTCATCAATAAAAATCCCAGGTTTCTTCCAAACGCTTCATTTTTATTGTTTCATGCACAGTTGTGTTGTTCTTGGAGCGTCTTCTTTTTTGTTTTCGATTTGGTTTTTAGTTTGCTTAGTTTGCGGAATAAATTGGTTGGGCCCCTTCTTTCATACATTGGTTTTCAAATAGTTTGGTTTGGATTGGAAAAGAGTAGGAAAGTTCATGCTTAAGTAGTAAAGAGAGCTTGTTTTTGACTGTGGCCTATGCTTTTTCATGCCATGCTTGATATTGTTTTGGCTGTATGCTTAGTATTATTTGTTGTAGCATGACTTGTTATAAACAATTGAGATTGCGTAATGTGACTTGGAAGGATCATGCGTTGTTTTAGCATATTAAAGCATAGCATTGTGGTATTCTCCTTTGATGTTTTATTTGTGTTGACTTGGCACATGCTCACACCATGTTATGACTATCCAAAGTCACCATATCCTTGATTATCCTTTAGTTTTCAACTTGTAATATCACTTTATGCTTTGATCAATGATGTTTTGTCGCTCTGCATGATTATGTCCATTATTTCTCTCTTAGTTTGTCGCTCCCAGTCTTTTGCTAGCCTCCACAACCAAGTATGAGTTCCCCTCATGCATCCAACTCCTTAAACCAAGTTATTCCAAAGAGTCCACCATACCTACCTACTAGCTTATGCTATTACAAGTATATTCATGTTTTTGTTTACCTTCCGAATTAAACTTGTTATGAGAAAACTAGTGATTAAAGCTCTCACGAACTTGATGGCACACTTTTATTTTCTTTCCCTTAATAAACTTGAACCATTGTGTCGTCTATGTTGTATATGCTTGCACTTATTTGTTGGGGATTAGCAGAACCATGCTGTCATGGGGAACGCTTTCAACATTGCACTTGTACTTTGTACCTAGTTGATATCATGCTCTTTTGTCTATGGATGTCGTCGGTGTGAAATGAAAGGGGACCTTGTAAGTCCATGGAGTTATGTATATGTGTTAGAGAAACGCCTGGGCCGCTGGTCTAATCCAAGCTGACATGGTGGAAACATGCAGTGTAACCATAATGAGCTGTCTATGAAGCATTCTTCTTATAAAAAAGAGTCAGATATTGAGAAAAAAGAGAAAAGGAAAAAAAGTGATTTATGAAAAGAGGAAAGAGAGAAAAAAGCACCATATTCTCATGGTAAATAAGAAGATTGCTGAGATGCTCATTGTCTGCTTGCCTTGTCATTTTGATATGGGGATTCTTCCGTATCATCGGGCAAGGGATACCTCGTTGGCGGTTCTCTATGATACACATGTACTTACGATGACAAGAACTTACCGGTGACTAAACTTGAGTAGCATGAGGAGCGACCCTCGTATTCAAGGGACATGCGATTTCCAACTTATACTTAGTCAAGCATATACACCATAGTTTGTTCACTTTAACCTTAATCACTTCAAGATGCTTATGATAGGGGCAATGAGAGCTGAAAGCTAAAAAGTACCATAATTTTTTGGAAGCTCTTTATGAAACTTGAATCCCTACTTCCTTCTATGAAGGCCTTTCTTTTACTTTCTTGTTGAGTCTCCACCTTCTACCTTTATGCACCTACTTTGAGAGCATAGTGGCCATTCTTAGTTCTATGTGCATTGTCCCAAGACTTGTTGATTGATGCATAACTTTGATATTGCTTGTTTTAAACTATTTGTATCTAGTCACTCTTATGAACTTTGAAGGTGTCCTATGCATTTATGTTTGCTACTCTATGAGGGACAAGCTGAATGCTACTATGCTATGTTTTCTTTATGTGAAACAAACAAACGTCTTGCAAAGCATTATTATTCATAAATCTTTTGTTTGTGCCTTTTCATGTTGCAACATAGTTTCTTTGTCTTATTGCTAGAACTTTGTCTTTTATGTTATGATTGAAGTACTATGATCCCAGCTTTGAATATTTTACAAATACTTTGATCAAGTTTATCATGGTGCATGTCACCTAAAAAATTATTCTTTATTTTTATCACTTACCTACTAGAGGACAATAAGGAGTTAAGCTTGGGGATGTTGATACATTGCAAATGTATCTATAATTTTTGATGTTCCATGCTTGGTTTTATCTACTTTCTTATGTTTTGTCCACACTTTGGAGTACTTTTCATATGATTTCTTGGACTAACCTATTAACAAGAGCCACAGTGCCAGCTGCCTTTTTTTTGCTGTTTTTGGTTCCAGGAAGTCAGAAAAAGAATATTCTCGGAATTGGACGGGACAAAAGCCAAAGTCAGTATTTCACCGAGGGACACCTAGAGCCAGAATACGAGATAGAGAGGGGCTGGGGCCCGACCACACCACCTCGTCGCGCGGTCAGGCTTGGCCCACGCCAAGGGGTGGTCTGGCTTCCCCAGGCACCCCCTCGGCCTCTCCTTCCGCCTATATATTGCCTCTAATACGGAAACCCTAAGTACCCGATCAAAATTCCACGAAAGAGTCTGTAGCCACCGTTGTCTCCATCCCTAGATCGGGAGGGATCTGAAGCTCTTCCCGACACCCAGCCGGAGAGGGGATTCACCCTAGAGGCCTTCTTCATCATCATGCAAGCCTCCGGTGTGATGCGTGAGTAGTTCATCTCTGGAATACGGGTCCATGTAGTAGCTAGATGGCTGGTTCTCCTCCTTTGTGCTATCATGTTTAGATCTTGTGAGCTCCATTCATGATTAAGATCATCTATTTGTAATTCTACATGTTGTGTTTGCGGGGATCCGATGGATATTGAGATGCTATTTCAGATTGATTATTGATTCTATCATGTCTTTGTTATTTGTGATCTTGCATGCTTTCCGTTGTTAGTAGCTATCTTGGCAAAGTACATGCTAGCAATTCCAAGAGTTAGTATTTATGCTCGATAGTGGGTTCATGCCTCTGGTAATCTGGGGAAGTGACAGAAATCTCTAAGGTACTAGATGTGTTGTTGCTACTAGGGAGAAAACAACAATCCTTTGTTCATAGAACAATTGTATTGTTTACTTTACACACAATTCGTAATGCAATTATTCGTTGCTTGCAACTATATACTGGAGGGGGTTCGGATGATAACCTGAAGGTGGATTATTAGTCATAGATGCAGTTGGATGGCGGTCTATAATGCCCAATCGAATCTCAAAGGAGTCAAGAAGATTAGTATCTGCTTGTATGCTTTCTCGATGTTTGTCAATTGCCCCGCTATAATTTGTTCACCCAGCATGTTATCTATCTTAACGAGAGCCACCTCTAGTGAACTATGGACCCCGGTCCTTTCTTTTACAATCAATCTACCATCAACTGTTTACTGCTTTGTGTTTACTTTCTGCAAACTATTACTTCCTTCCATTCGATACGTTTAATCCTTTGTTTTCAGCAAAACCGGTGAGATTGACAACCTCATCGCAAGTTGGGGAAAAAGTTCTGTGGTTGTGTTGTGCAGGTCTCCACATTGCTACTAGCACCGGTAGTGCGCACTTCCAAGGCTCAGCTAGCAACACCTTTGGGGTGTTTCCTTGCTCCTACTGGTTCGATTAAACCTTGGTTTCATACTGAGGGAAAACTTGCTGCTATGCTCATGATACCTTCTTCTTGGGGTTCCCCAACGAGCTCGATATATTTTGGGCCATCAGCGACGAACATCACACGGAAACCAGCAGGAGGATCAGGAATTACCTCTAGGCCAGGAATCCGGTAATCGCTTTTGTCGGCCGGAATGAATCTGGCCAGGGGATGCAGATGAAGCTCATGGGGATTCAAGGTGGAGCACCGCCAAGATCCGTTGGTCACGCGAGTCCTGGTGCCTTTCTTCTTCATGTCCGCGATAGCAGTGCTGGACCCAGTGGCGACGACGACCTTCTTCTTCATCACGGTGGCAGCGATGCCGGATCCCATGGCAGCGGTGCCTTTCTTCTTCACCATTCTTCGGCGGCGGAGGGACCATAGGAAATAGTTGGGAAAAGCTTTAAGGACGTCCAACACAGCGAGGAACTGTGGAGCAAGGAAGTCAAGGAGAGCAACAATGGCAGTGGTGCAAGGAAGATTAAGATGCAAAGTGCGAAAGTTACTGCCTAAACTCGTTACTTAAGCGAGGGTAAAAGCCCATCCACCGGCCGCCATTTCTCTGCTGCAACGCATGGCGCACATCGACGAAGACACGTGGCAACGTGTACACTAAACCATCACTGCACGATCCCCACTCAACATGAAAATCGAGTGGGCGCAGTTAAACCCCCAAAATTACGAGTAACTAGTCAAATTCTGGTCAGATGCTGGGACCCACCATCATCATGTCCCATCAGCAGAGAGCTCACGCCGGCGGCTGAGCTCATCCAATCGTAAGCAATGACGTCATTTGCGCTGGCCTTGGCAGCAGCCTAAGGTTGAAGTGTGTAACGGTAATTTTTATTTGACTCCTTTTAGTGTTTGCTCGAGTCTACGACTCGACCAAACACTCGGGGGCTACTCCTAACAAGAGCGATGGTCGCGCACTACTTACTCAAGATGATGACCTCGTTGGGGAACCCTAAGAGGAAGGTGTGATGAGTATAGCAACAAGTTTTCCCTCAGTTATGAAACCAAGGTTACCGAACCAGTATGAGCAAGGAAACACCTCCAAGGTGTTGTTTCGAACTTGGAATCCTGCACAACACAATGACAGAACTTTGCCCCCAACTCAGTGAGGTTGTCAATCACACCGGTTTTGCTAAAAACAAAGGATTAAACGTATTGTGTGGAAATAGTAATAGCTTGTAGAAAGTAAATAGAAAACAGTAAATACTTATAGATTGATGGTAAAAGAAAGGACCGGGATCCATAGTTCACTAGTGGTAATTCTCCTTAAGATAGATGACATGTTGGGTGAACAAATTACAGCGGGGCAATTGACAAATATTGAGAAAGCATACATGCATATACTAATCATCTTGACTCCTATGATATTTGATTGGGCATTACAATATTATACATAGACCGTAATCCAACTGCGTCTATGACTAATAATCCACCTTCAGGTTATCATCTAAACCCCCTCTAGTATTAAGTTGCAAGCAACAGATAATTGCATTAAGCATTGTGTGTAAAGTAAACAATACAATTGTTCTATGAACAAAGGATTGTTGTTTTCTCCCTAGTAGCAACATCACATCTAGTACCTTAGAGATTTCTGTCACTTCCCCAGATTACTAGAGGCATGAACCGACTATCGAGCATAAATACTCCCTCTTGGAGTTGCTAGCATCTACTCGGCCAAGATAGCTACTAACAACAGAGAGCATGCAAGATCACAAATAACAAAGACATGATAGAATCAATAATCAATCTGAAATAGCATCTCAATATCCATCAGATCCTCACAAACACAACATGTATGATTACAAATAGATGATCTTGATCATGAACGGAGCTCACAAGATCTAGACATGGTAGCACAAAGGAGAAGAACCAACCATCTAGCTACTACATGGACCCGTAGTCCAGGGATGAACTACTCACGCATCACACCGGAGGCAGGCATGGTGGTGAAGAAGGCCTCCAGGGTGAATTCTCCCCTCCAGCAGGGTGCCGAGAAGAGCTTTAGATCCCTCCCGATCTAGGGATGGAGATGACGACGGCTACAGACTCTTTCGTGGAATTTTGATCGGGTACTTAGGGTTTCTGTATTGGAGGCGATATATAGGCGAAAGGGGAGGCCGAGGGGGTGCCCTAGGCGGCCACACCACCCCCTGGCGTGGGGAAGGCCTGGCCACACGGCCAGGTCGTGTGGCCGGCCTCTGGCCCCTCTCTGTCTCGTCTTCTGGCTCTGTGTCCCCCTCGATGAAATATTGACTTTGGCTTTTGTCCCGTCCAATTCCGAGAATATTTATTTTCTGACTTTCCTGGAACCAAAAACATCAGAAAACATGTAGCTGGCACTGTGGCATCTTGATAATAGGTTAGTCCAAGAAAGTGTATAAAAATACTCCAAAGTGTGGGCAAAACATAAGAAAGTAGATATAAAACAAGCATGGAACACCAAAAATTATAGATACGTTAGCAACGTATCACGCACCCGAGTATTTTCTGGGTCTAGTGAACATGACACCTGTTTAAGAATACAAGACACTTACATCTCAACCCCTCCTTCGAATCAACGATTCGATTACAGACTCGAGGGCTTCTCCCATTGGGAGCGTTGGAAACTCAATCGACAAGTTACGGCAAGTGACAGCAGTCACTAAAGTTCAAAGTCCTCACTCGAGTCTGCGACTCGAATAGGCACTCGGAGGCTACTCCCATAGGGAACCCCAACGGGGTACCCCTTGCCCGATGATACGGAAGAATCCCCATATCAAAATGACAAGGCAAGCAGACAACGAGCATCTCAACAATCTTCTTATTTACCACGGGGAAATGGTGCTTTTTTCTCTCTTTCCTCTTTTCTTATCTTTTTTCTTTCTTTTTTCTCAATCTCTGTCTCTTTTTTATAAGAAGAATGCTTCATAGATTGCTCATTATGGTTACGATACAGGTTTCCACCATGATTAGGCATGGATTAGACCAGCGGCCCAGGCGTTTCTCTAACACACATACATAACTCCATGGACTTACAAGCTCCCCTTTCATTTTACACTGACGACATCCATAGACAAAAGAAGATGATTCAACTAGGTACAATGTACAAGTGCAATGTCGAAAGCGTTCCCCATGACAGCATGGTTCTGCTAATCCCCAACGTATAAGTGCAAGCATATACAACATAGATGACACAATGGTTCAAGTTTATTAGGGGCAAGAAAAGTAAAGTGTGCCATCAAGTTCATGAGAGCTTTAATCATTAGTTTTCTCATAAAAAGTTTAATTCGGAAGGTAGATAAAAACATGAATATACTTGGAATAGTAAATGCTAATAGGTAGGTATGGTGGACTCTTTGGAATAACTTGGTTTTATTTAGAGTTGGATGCATGAGTGGAACTCATACTTGGTTATGGAGGCTAGCAAAAGACTGGGAGCGACCAACTAAGAGAGCAATAATGGCCATAATCATGCAAAGCGACAAAACATCATTAATTAAAGCATAAAGTGATATTATAAGTCGAAAACTAAAGGATCAGAAAGGCTATGGTGACTTGGGATAGTCTTAACATGTGTGAGCATGTGCCAAGTCAACCCAAATAAAGCATCAAAGAAGAATACCACAATACTATGCTTTAATATGCTAAAACAACGCATGATTCTTTCAAGGCACATTAAGCAATCTCAATTGTTTATAACATGTCATGCTACAAAAAAAATCACTAAGCATAAATCCAAAACAATATTAAGTATGACATGGCAAAGCATAGGCCACAGTCAAAAACAAGCTCCTTTTACCACTTAAGCATGAACTTTTCCTACTCTTTTCCAATCCAAACCAAACTTATTTAAAAACTAATGTATGAATGTGGGGGTCCAACCAATTTATTCAAGAAAACTAAGCAAACCAAGCAAACTAAAACTAAAAACAAAAACAAAGACGCTCCAAGAACAACACAATTGTGCATGAAACAATAAAAATGAAGTGTTTAGAAGAAACCTGAGATTTTTATTGATGAAGAAGGGAATGCCTTGGTTATCCCCAAGCTTTGACGCTTGTACTTCTTGGATATTTATTGGGGTGACATGGGTGGCATCCCCAAGCTTGATCTTTAGTACATTCTTCATCTCATTACATCATTCTTTCCTTACACCTGAAAATTTTCTTTCATACAAAACTTCACACAATCTTTATTAGCAACATTAGTGTACTCAAGATAATAAGTTTTTGGGTTAAGTTCCAACACAAATAAAACTTCCATTAAAACACAAGCTACTGTAGCACTTCCCTCAAAAAGCTCAATTCGCCAAAAAGGAACCCAAAAATAATCAACAAGAAGCAAATGCAAATAACAGCAGAAATTTGTCAAAACAGACCAGCAGGTAAAAACCAATTTTTTCAAAGAACTTCTGTTGCTCAAATCGAAAAGTGTTGAACTAATGAAAGTTGGATAACAACCTGGGGCAGAAGCATAAAAAATTACAGCTCAAACCGACGTACAGAGATTTTACATGAATTTGTACAGCGAAGCACAAAAATATGTTTCGGGACAACAACTTTCCCAAGCATTACTTCTCTCTCATTAGAGGTTACTCTTGGCACAAAAAGCAAATAAAAATGATAAGGAGACGTTATTACTGAAGCAATAACTTCCAAGACTCAACTACAGTAAAACTTTTGTTTTATCTCCCAATAAGTACTTTTCTTTAGCGCCTTTAAGTTAGGCATAAGAAGCAAGAAAGGAATCAAGTATTTTCAAATGAAGAAGCATTAAAGCAAATTTCCTGCCCTTACCTCTCTTACTTTTGTTCTTAACCTTGGGGAACATATGATTGTTTGGTAGAGAAGCAAAATGCATGGTGCCCTTTTCCACATCTATTATTGCTCCAAGGAGTTTTAATAGGGATCTTCCAAGTGTAATTTGTCATTTTCCTACATATTCAATAACAAGATAATCAGTAGAAACCATTTTCCCTAGGATCTTTGTAAACCCTCCTTCAGCTATTCCAATGGGTAATATCGTGGCATTATTAGCAAGAAATATTTTTTTTCCTCCTTTAGAAAATCCCCAAAGATTCATAGATATTTTTAGGCATAAGACATAATTCAGACATAATATCACAAAGAGCATGAAAATTTTCATTATTTATAACAACTTTTACTGTAGGAAGCCATTTTGAGGGTTCAGAATTTATTGGAACATAATCATGATGCTCTCTAAGCGTGTTATAACAATATTTTAAACTAGCAGCGTGGGTCTCAAGAGTGTTCAATCTAGCAAATATGTTTATAAAGGAAGAATCAGATTTGCTAGACAAGTTGTAAGTTAAGACCAACTTCTTTATGGCATTAAAAGCTTCATCCTCATTGCATTGGAGGAAATCTCCTCCCACTATAGCATCCAAAGCATATCTATAGCAAAGAGCAGTTCCAAAGTAAAAACTGCTAAGAAACAAGCTTTGAGTCATTTTAGGTTTAGTTTTTTCATGTAAATCAGAGATTCTACACCAAGCTTCTTTGAAACTCTCTTCAATTCCTTGTTTGAAAGTAAAAATCATTTCCTCAGGTAACATAGTGATTGGAGCAAAGCTAGACATAATGGCAACTTCAAGGTAGGAACTAATATATTTTGTGTGTTTTTAATAAAGAAAGCAAATTAGTACCACTAATTTTTGTGTGTTTTTGATAAAGAAACAAGCAAACAAAGCAAAAATAAACTAAGCAAAACAAAAATAACAAAGTAAAGAGATTTGTTATGAGGGACTCCCCTTGTGAAGATGTCCTTGACTCCCCGGCAACGGCGCCAGAAAAAGCCTTGCTTACTCAAGATGATGAGCTCGTTGGGGAACCCCAAGAGGAAGGTATGATGAGTATAGAAACACGTTTTCCTTCAGTTATGAAACCAAGGTTATCGAACCAGTAGGAGCAAGGAAACACCTCCAAGGTGTTGTTTCCAACTTGGAATCCTGCACAACACAATCACAGAACTTTGCCCCCAACTTAGTGAGGTTTTCAATCTCACCGGTTTTGCTGAAAACAAAGGATTAAACGTATTGTGTGGAAGATAGTAATAGCTTGCAGAAAGTAAACAGAAAATAGTAAATAGTTGTAGATTGATGGTAAAAGAAAGGACCGAGATCCATAGTTCACCAGTGGTGATTCTCCTTAAGATAGATGACATGTTGGGTGAACAAATTACAGCGGGGCAATTGACAAACATCGAGAAAACATACATGCATATACTAATCATCTTGACTCCTATGAGATTTGATTGGGCATTACAACATTATACATAGACCGTAATCCAACTGCATGTATGACTAATAATCCACCTTCAGTTATCATCCGAACCCCCTCCAGTATTAAGTTGCAAGCAACATATAATTGCATTAAGCATTGTGTGTAAAGTAAACAATACAATTATTCTATGAACAAAGGATTCCTATTTCTCCCTAGTAGCAACAACACATCTAGTACCTTAGAGATTTCTGTCACTTCCCCAGATTACTAGAGTCATGAACCCACTATCGAGCATAAATACTCCCTCTTGGAGTTGCTAGCATCTACTCAGCCAAGATAGCTACTAACAACTGAGAGCATGCAAGATCACAAATAACAAAGACATGATAGAATCAATAATCAATCTGAAATAGCATCTCAATATCCATCGGATCCCCGCAAACACAACATGTATGATTACAAATAGATGATCTTGATCATGAACGGAGCTCACAAGATCTAGACATGGTAGCACAAAGGAGAAGAACCAACCATCTAGCTACTACATGGACCCGTAGTCCAGGGATGAACTACTCACGCATCACACCGGAGGCAACATGGTGATGAAGAAGGCCTACAGGGTGAATTCTCCCCTCCGACAGGGTGTCAGGAAGAGCTTCAGATCTCTCCTAATCTAGGGATGGAGATGATGACGGCTACAGACTCTTTCGTGGAATTTTGATCGGGTACTTAAGGTTTCTGTATCGGAGGCGATATATAGGAGAAAGGGGAGGTCGAGGGGGTGCCCTAGGCGGCCACACCACCCCTAGCGTGGGCCAGGCCTGGCCGCGCGGCCAGGTGGTGTGGCCATCCTCTAGCCCCTCTCCGTCTCGTCTTCTGGCTCCGTGTCCCCCTTAGTGAAATATTGACTTTGGCTTTTGTCCCGTCCAATTCCGAGAATATTCATTTTCTGACTTTCCTGGAATCAAAAATAGCAGAAAACAGGCAGCTGACACTGTGGCATCTTGTTAATAGGTTAGTCCAAGAAAGTGTATAAAAATACTCCAAAGTGTGGACAAAACATAAGAAAGTAGATATAAAATAAGCATGGAAAACCAAAAATTATAGATACGTTAGCAACGTATCACACACCCGAGTATTTTACGGGTCTAGTGAACAGGACACCTGTTTAAGAATACAAGACACTTACATCTCAACCCCTCCTTCGAATCAACGATTCGATTACAAACTCGAGGGCTTCTCCCATTGGGAGCGCTGGAAGCTCAATCGACAAGTTATGGCAAGTGACAACAGTCACCAAAGTTCAAATTCCTCACTCGAGTCTACAACTCGAATAGGCACTCGTTGGTTACTCCCATAGGAAGTGCTAGTCGCGCACCCTATGAAAATAAAAAAATAGTTATCCATGGCAAAAAGCGTTGACCATGTCCGCACCTTGAGCATTTGAAACATTCGACGACTCCGCCTCAAAATCACTGGAAATACCCTACAAATAGATAACATCTCCTGGGCTTGGTCCACCCGAATCACTTCCGCGGTGAATAAATATTTGGATGTCGCGTTTACAACGTGAATATAAGACCTACGAAAGGCTTGGCAACGCACCTGCTGCCCTCTACCAGAAATAAACTGTGCCTACAGGCACGACGAAAAAGCCTTGACGAACACGTCGAGTGCTCATATCAAAACACCAAAATTCGACTCTGTAAGACCTTCGCGAGAGGATTCGATTTATGCCAACAATGTTCTGAATTCGAGTCCACGGACTCAAGTTTGAGTAGATAGCATTGTTTTCCCTAAGATAGTTAACTGATCTCGATCAGTCGGATGTATCAGGCAAGCGTATCAACAATCCCTATGAACCGAGGCACCCGAAAGCACTTTCGAATGAACTTGTATTCCACGCACTCGAAGACTTTATAGTCTCCACCCGAATCTACGATTCAGCTGGACACTCGGGGCAATTGACATGGGTATACCCTACGGGTACTCGTGTTTAGCCTATACGGTCCACCCCAAGAGGAACCCACGGGACAATTGAAGCCCAACAAGTATTCAGGTGGCCCAAGTCCAGAGGAATGCGACTCCTTGAAAGACACGTAAAGCAATAGATAGATTTTTAAAAGGGTGAAACCTTAATCTATAACCGACTCGTCCTGGCATCCCGATACCTAGCCTCACTATATAAAGGCTAGAAGGAGGCAGCGAGGACATCCAAAACCCTAGCATACACCTCGCCAGATCACATCTACGCACCCATGTAACCTTCGACTTCTCGACAATCTAAGAGCAGACAAGCAGGAGTAGAGTCCCTTCCAAGGACCTGAACCTGGGTAAACCGTGTGTCCCTGATATGCTTGTTTGCTAGATGATCGACGCCTCCAGCGCTCCCCAATCCGTCAAACCTAAGTCCATCAACGATGGGTAGACGAGTTAACCCCTCGTTAGCTGTCCACAAATTTTATCTTTGTTAAATCATTACACATGAATATGCGTATTACTATCTTTATTATCCCATATGATGCGCATCTGGATGTGAATCTTCAACTATGGCCTATCTCCATCCATTGCAACAACCAACATTTAAAAGTAAACTAAAAATGTTCTCATTTAATTTTCATTTAGTATTGTTTCCCAAGGTTTGATTAAACCTATGTCTACTATGATGTACCCAGTCGAGGCAAAACTATGTTTGATTAATTTCCCGCGACTTTTAATGTTTGAATTTGTCAAATCCTATTTAGGGGGGCGATGTTTGTAAGCGGCTGCCGGTGACCAATAGGAGGTACCTGCATCGCTGCCCCCCTCCCCCACCCACATAAGAGCAAGTTCAATAATATAGCCGGTTGTTGGCTATAAGCAAGTATAAGCAAGTGACATGTCATGCGTAGTAGTAGTTAATTAATATGACCTATATTTCACTCTCACAAACTGCCTAGGAGTACGTGCTAGGATCGACTCTTAACTACCGTCCGCTTACATTCTCTTTCCTCTTACCTCTTCTCCATATCACTAAAACTATAATATTTTATCTTTTATATCCAGCTAACTGCATCAAATTGTACTTGACTACTTGCTCTAAGTTTCTCTAAGTTCAATAGCCGGAGCCCGTATGGGAAGGGTGTGTGTGGGTCCATTCTGTGCAGACGCCGCCGGCCCAGGGTTCGCTCGCTCGGGACGTAAATAAAGCCGCCGCGTCGTAAGTCGTAACCCCACCCCCGCGCACCACTCTCCCCTGCTTCCGTTCTGTTCTGTTCGCTCCCCGTTCCGTATAACCGCGCCCCCATCGCACCTCCTCCCCGCCCCCGCATCGCCCATAACTACTCCTCCGCATCGCTGTTTTTTTCCTCCTCCTCCTCCCCTGCCTCTCTCTCCTCGAGCCGCATCCCACCTGCCTGGGGTCTTCCGCGGCCGCCAATCCCGTCCCGTACCGCATCCCTGGCTCTCCGCCCCGCCCGGTTCCTCCACCCCACCGCGGCCGCCCCGATCTCGTCGCCGTTCTCCGGGCCGTGGCAGCGCCTGCAGCCGGCGTGGAGCTCCAGGCGCCACAGTGCCCTCGCTGGCGTCCGTCGTCTCCCTCGCCGGGCTGCGCTCGCTCCGGCCGTGTCGGCGACCTGCGGCGGCGGCGGGGGTGAGCAAGCACCTCGTCGATGGCCACGGCAGCTTGAGGTGCGCTTCTTCGGCCCGGCATCAGGAGTACTGTTGTTGTGCCCTGCCCTTATTGTTTACTGTTTGCCAAAATACGGCTGTTTTTCCTCTCGAATTATTCACTGCTTTCTTTTTTGTAATGGGGCGAGCGGGGAAGATAACGAATGATCGGTCTTAGCGGCCATTAGTTAGCACTAAGTTCCAGTGTTAAGGATGGATTCGTGATTCCGGCCGGGTTATACTGTTTCAGATTTACAAATCTGATACTGATTCTTCTGTGACTCGTGTTTCGGGACAGATTTGCCATACAAGTGGCAACAGAACTGATCAGATTTGCCGTCCTTGCTTTCAGTTTAGTATAGAAAGCAGTAATTATCTAGCTTGTCATTCATTTCTTACCCAGAGCGCTTTTGTTGCTCAGTTACGTTACATCTTCTCTGACTTGTTAGGCATCGTGCCAACCCTTATTTGCGGCTCAATACGAATCACCATCCTTGTAAGTTATGGATGTGACTATTCAAGCGGACAGTCTTGCATAGACTTGCTCGCTGCTTTATCAAAATGGTAGATATAGATCGCTATTAAATTCTCGCTACCATCCAGAAGACCAACTTAGAGTGCCATTTCTTATAGCTCAGCTGCAAGACACATCTGTATGACGTGTGTTACCCCATCGTATTTTTTTCTATATAGCTGTATGCAATTCTTATATGGTTTTTCTAGATTTGTGCTGTTTATGTTTCTGTTGGTATCACTTCCAAGTTATATGTGTTCTGTGCCTGATTGCAATCGTTCTGAGTAGGCACCTATATCTGTTGAAGGGTCCATTTTAGAAATTTGCGAGTTACAGGCTTTTCCTGAACCAAAAAGCTCGAGTGTAGTGGACTAAGTTAAAAATTTTGGTCGAATTCGTCCTCCAGTGACATGTTACTAACTGTTGCAGACTTGCAGGTTGCAGACTTAGACGTGTTTTGGTAATTGACATTATTTTTGTAGTCACCTGTTGATGTGTTACCTTTGGATCTAGCTTGATATTATGGGCATGTTATTCATATGAGTAGTCAGTAATTTTCCGTTCATCTCCTGCTGTTTTGTAGCTCTGTAATCAGTATGGCCCATTTGTCAAAATTTCTAATTTTTGTTAGCGTTTGTAGTTTGGTAAGGCTTTTTTCTTTTGGTTTGGAATCATATGCAACCTTCTTTGATTGGTTAAATTAAGTGATGTTTGTGGAATTCTCCTGCAGATTTGTTTTATGTACACAAATTCAATCTTCCTTATATGCACGGATGCCCCTTTCAGCTGTACCTGAATTTGTGTAGCCAGAGTTGTACTCTTATTTGAGTTGGATTCCTTCTGACGTAGCTTTGATCTTTTGCAGATTTAAGATGTGTACATAGGTATTGCGGCCTTGTCTATAGGTCTCTATTGAGATATTCTTGTCGATTCTGACGGAATGTTGGAGGGTCAATCTTGCCTGATCTCGAGGTCCCTGCCCAGCTCCTGCGAGCAGGAATCCAGATTAGCTTATATGACTTACCACCTCCTCGAGATCACAAGGACTAAGCGCCCATCTGCGGTCCTGGCTATTGAGCACGAGGGAATTGCTGCAGCGGCTGTGCTGACAAAGAGGCCTAAGTCTGAGGATAAGCATGATGGTGTGCCATTGGACTGTCAAGGCAGTAATCAAGGATACTCTGATTCAAGCACCCTCATAAGCTCTATTGGCAGAGACAACTCAATCAATTGCCTTGCCCGTTGCTCTCGGTCCGATTATGGCTCCATTGCATCACTCAGCAGGAACTTCCGTTCCCTTGTCCGCGAGGGTGGACTGTACAAAGAACGGCGGCGGTTAGGTATTGCAGAACACTGGGTATATTTCTCATGCAATGTGCAGGAGTGGGAGGCGTATGACCCATACCGTTCGCGGTGGATGACACTCCCAAGGATGCCACCTAATGAGTGTTTCATGTGCTCTGACAAGGAGTCGCTAGCTGTGGGCACTGAACTTCTGGTGTTTGGCAAGGAAATTCTTGCACATATTGTTCTTAGCTATAGCATTCTGACCAACTCATGGTCAAGAGGTATTGAAATGAATGCCCCTCGATGTTTGTTTGGTTCAGCTAGTTTTGGAGAGAAGGCAATTATAGCTGGTGGAATGGATGCTCAAGGGCGTGTGCTTCGCACTGCTGAGCTGTATAACTCTGAAACTAAAAGATGGATGATACTTCCAAGCATGAACAAGGCTAGGAGAATGTGTTCTGGAGTCTTCATGGATGACAAGTTTTATGTTATTGGTGGAATGGCCAGCAACACGGAGGTACTGACCTGTGGAGAAGAGTATGATCTAGATAAGGGTACCTGGAGGTTGATAGAGAACATGTCAGAGGGACTCAATGGTGCAAGTGGCGCTCCTCCCCTTGTTGCTGTAGTCGATAACGAGTTATATGCTGCTCAGTATGCAGGAAAGTTAGTAAGAAAGTATAATAAGAGTGATAACACATGGACAACACTTGGAGAGCTACCAGAGCGTCCGGAAGCTGTCAATGGCTGGGGTATTGCATTCAGAGGATGTGGAGAGCGGCTCTTGGTGATTGGTGGACCAAGAGTACTGGGTGGTGGGATGATTGAACTCCATTCTTGGATCCCAAGGGAAGGGCCCTTGCAGTGGAACATGATCGGAAGCAAACCTTCTGGCAACTTTGTGTATAACTGTGCTGTCATGGGGTGCTGATTTCTGGTGCTACCCACCGGGCGAACATACTGTCAACAAGCAAAGATTTGTGATATTGGTTTCTCAAATGGCTGGCATAAAGCACTGATTCTGCCTGATTGGTAATCTCTGCCTTTTTTTTTCCTTCTCCTTTGGACATTTCATGTTTTACTCAATGTTCAATAGAGTAGTCACTCCCGTGTATTTGTTAACAGTTACTGTTCGGTCTCTGTTTTCCGCACATTTGATTCGCAGCTGGGGATCTGTACCTGGTCCATATACTCTGTCGAAATGAGAGTTTCCTGAGATGGATGCATCTAGGTGACAAATTGTAATTGATTTAGCCTTGCATCTGTACAATTGTATTGGATTCTGAATGGCGTCAGCTTCATAGTAGTTTCATCATGTGCAAATGTCTCGTAACAAAAATAACGAGGAGTTATAATGTTCCCCTCTAAACGCTTACTTATCCGTTGGCTCCCTTTTCTTTTAGATTGCTTAGCGACCTATTTAAGGACGAAACATACATTTGAAGAACATTTACATTTGGAGCCTGCGAAGCATACATTTGCAGAACATTTACATTTGGAGCCTGCTTCATCTTTACATACAATTCTGTTCCGACGGTATAATATAACCTGAAACTTTTAGCTGATCATGAATGTAGCAGACCTGCCTTGATCTCTTTCCGAAGTCTGGCTTAGGCTGAAACCTCACATACTCCTACTGATTGCGTTTAAACCAAACATTTCCTATGAAGCATCAAAACATATTCTGGCAATGTCCGTAACAGGCAGGCACCTATCGAGTTGTCCATGTCTCTAGTATGGGCACTTTGATGGCTTCGAAAGACTTGGTGGTGCGTGAAGCCCTCAAGTCGTTCCACTTTATCGTCTTAGGCACTCTGGATTCCACGCTAACTAGGCTCTGCTTAGCCTATGGGAATATTGTTATCATCTAGGGTGGGCAGGTACCCACTTGATTATTTATTATCTTTTCCGAGAGACGACAAGTGCGGAGCTAATCAGTGGATCGCTGTCTGCTTCTTCATCATGCTTTAACGTCGTGGAAAATTGGAAAGCCACGCTTCGCTGTCGAGTTGTTGCGTGCATTCTGTGTGATTAGTTTTGTTTCTGCGGATCATTTGCCGCATTATCTCTTCTCTGATGAAGCCCTTCATCTTTTCTAGCGACGTGGGATTATTTGTTTATCTGTGTGTGAGTCTGTTCAGCCGTGATGGGATTCTTTGTCGGGTTGTCTTTTAGTTTTAGGCCAGACTTTGGTTGATAGATCTGAGAAATCAGGATATCTAAGGCGCCATCTAGAAGATTATTAGCAAAGAAATATCTGCCACACCCTCAGACCTCACCTAAATATACCTACTCCGCCCAAACACAAACACTAGAAGATTAGATCAGAGCTTGGTCACATATTATTTGTCGGGAGTAAGAAAGATCTATGGTACTAGTGGTTGCTAGCTTGATCTAATCTAAGCTTAATTTGAACAGAAGAGACAGCCCTTGTGTTCACCGGAATAATTGACCATTGATCGTGGCCTGATGACGCTGGTTATTCCGTCAATTTGTTGGTGTTCTGGCGATGTTGCGGTTTTTGCATCTTGACATCCATCTATCAAAGTACCACAACAACACGTCGACACCGCAAAGCATCACTCGTCGCCAGGCCACCAATGATCAATTATTAACACTGATCCAGTTCCAGGTTTACTCGTCGGCCTCCTCTCGCTCTTCTTTTAGAGCAAAGCCAAAGCGGACGAGCTTTGTCTTGTTTATACAAGGGAAAAGAAGAACAATTCCGGGCACAGGATAGCAGGCAAATACGTACGTACGTGCACCGTGCACCGTGCACATGGGGGTTGCTGATCAGAAACGAGACTGCAGATGGTTGGATCGAGTCTACAGCTGCACTTTCCTTGCTATATACTACTAGTATTTTACGGTCCTCGCAGTACGGTAGCACGCCAAGCCTGCGAGCACCCGTGGGTAATTGGCAGTCTGGTTCCCTTGAGAACGCGAGTAGAAGGATACGCAAGGTGGCAGCTGGTAGCGAGCGAATGACAGCGGGGTGAACGTATCCTGCCAACGTAGCAAGGATGCTTCGTGTTGGCAGGAAAGGTACGCTCCCGTGGGTATTGCATTGCACGCACGCCCACAATGTGCAGTGCAGGCGGGCGCAGGATTCAGTGACAAGACTGGAGAAGAACTCGGACCAAAATGGAGCACTGAGCGAGCACCAGAGAGAAAGCAAGACAAAAAAAAAATGGAAGGTAAAAACCTGTACCTCAGTAACTGTACTGCACGGTTCTTCTGACCAGCGTGGAATCTGAGCTAACTGAACCGCGCGTGCACAGTCTGGACCAGTGAGGATTGTCAAAAATCCACCGCTTTCGAAACAAAGAATTAAAGATGACTAATAAAAAAATCTACCTACTCAACGTGATCCTGCATGACCGAAGGATTACATGAATTCATCTATATCCTCCTTAGAGTAATATAATAGATAAATCGATAAAGTCTAGGGTTACGTATTAGATCATACCTCAACCTAGAACAGGATTAATTACTCAAACATAGATGAATAGCAATATAAATAGTAATCCATTGAAATCAACATGTTCAATCTTACAAATACAAGATCTAAAACAAGGGAGGGAGAGAGATGGAGACGCCTATGGAGATAATGATGGTGGCCGGTGGTCCCTCCTCCTACTCCTTCTCCTCCTCTTGCTAGGATGGTATGTATATCTTGATGGAGGTGGCTATGGCGGCAGGGCCTTGCCGTAGAGATGTGTCTTCCTTGGAGGCGGCGGCTAGGGTTCCCCACTTTAAATAGGATTCTGCAGGCTCGTGAGGCGGTTCTAGGAAGATCCGTGGGAGATATGCCCTTTGGGACTTCACAACGAAGGTTCGTTTTGACGTTTCAGAGCCAACGAAGAGTCCTATGGGCGTGCGGTACAGGAACCATCCCCATACCACTGCTCATCAAGCCATCTGACCCTTGTAGTATATTGGGTGTCATTTTTTCATATGAACTCCGATTGAGATGTTCTTGGCTTGTTGGATTTGTATGGACGAGAGATCGATACAACACCATGACCTTGGATATTTATTTTGTGATGATGGGAAAATTCACCTTTCCCGCTCTTCATATGGCTAAGCCGATAGGTGCGTGTAACTCCTCCATATTGTATCCTTTTGGGTTATTTGTTCGGCCTTATTCCTTCGATATCCTTTGAACCTAAACACAAAGCAAAGCCAAGAAAAACTAATAAAATCCTACTAAAGCTAATAGTTGTGCAAAGCTCATCTGAAAATAGATAAAAACAATAATCATGCAAAATTGGCATAGTAATAGTTAGATGGAGCATGAGATGAGTGAATAATTATGCAAAAGCTATGTGTAAAAGTGATGCAAAAATGCACTCATCACCCTCGGATCGGGAATATGAGATGCCCACCAAGCACAACATGCATATC
Organism: Avena eriantha; assembly: GCA_910589775.1. Lineage (NCBI taxonomy): Eukaryota > Viridiplantae > Streptophyta > Magnoliopsida > Poales > Poaceae > Avena > Avena eriantha. The sequence continues at coordinate 236,234,448 of OU342745.1, forward strand.
ACAATATACACGAAACGAGGGTGGAATTTATCACAAGTAGTTGCATCACCATAGTTTACAACAGAACCCACAAGAAAAACACACATGTATATAAAGCCCGGCTATTCTACAACCGGTTGTAGATTAATAATCTACAATCAGTACTGAACTTATTTAGAAAGCACGTCTGAACTTGTTGTTGTTTGGTTTGAACTGTCTCTGGCTTCCCTCGTGGAACTGTTCTGGACGAGGAATCACTGCGTATACCTGTTTATATTCGTCAGCGGGAACCGGAATCATGTATTAGGATCACTCAGACATTAGAATGATCAATTAAACACAGATTCACGTCTGACATCGTGCTCATGTTCGTCCGCCAATCTGCGTTCCGTCGCCCGTCGAATTCACCGTCTAGTTAATTGCGTATAGCAAATTTATTTGTCGCTATGTACTTAAAATGGAACAATCATTGTAGTGTTGCTTCGTGTTAATTCAATTTTGCATTTGTAGACTTGTAATTGAGATCTGTGGAGATCCCTGTATCCGTTTGTCAAGTACTGATTATGATTTTTTCGCTCTTTTTGTTCCTTTATTTTAATTAATCATGTACGGGTATTGTTGTACCTATGATTTTATCGTTGGTTTTTGAATTTTTTAGCTGGTATGTTCCAATCGTTCAATAGAGTCGGCTGATTTTTCTTGCATTTTTGTTCGTGTCAACGTGGCGGCGCCTTCACGGTGCGGAGCGTGACATTTTCTAAATTTGTTAATTTCAGTTTGTTCTATTTTGTTCGTTACTTATCAAAATATCTGTCGTGCCAATTGTTATTCGATGCTCAGTAGAAATGTAGTACGTATGTACCAATATAGATTCGCGAGTTTGTTTTTATTGTTGTGTAGATAGATAACGTCGAAGTGTTTCATTTTATCTGGCTAAACTTTTCGTGGACGGCTGACTATACTTAACACGATATCATAATTGAACTTTTGTGATTTAGAAAAAAATAGTTCTGTAAGATTTTCTACAATAACAAAATACAATTGTAAATTGTACTTTTTGTGCATTAATGCTAAACTTTTCGCTAATAATCGTTGTACTTTACTTCTTTTTATGATTGTAACTCGAAAATTTTATGATTACATTAAGTTAGTTATATTGTTCCTAGTTTTTTGTTGAGTATATATGTTATAGTTTACACTGTTAGCTATTATGTTGGATGGATAAACGTTGTCACAGTTTGAATGGATAAATCAAAAAAATTCACTTTTCTGTTTTGTTTGTGTTTTTCAGCATATAAGTCCATGTTTCATATTTGTATTTTGTTCATTTTGCTGCCCTTCTTCTGTTTGCCTACGCGCAGTCTACACCATACTCCCTGTTTCCATCAATGGCCAATGTTTCTTTAGTCGCGAATTCAATGTCCAATGCCATGGGAGTACCTCCATCTAAGTCACATACACCAACAATGGTGCAACTATTGATACTTGGATCGCCAAGGCTGAGTCTATCCTTGTTGAAGCTGTTGTTAAAGTTATTGGAGTTGATTTCGAGTACTCTGTAGATGGTTTTAAGCTGCAGACTACTGTCGTCATTCAGTTCTGTGTGGAAGAGGAGTGTTTGGTGTATCACTTAGCGCACGTTGCTGATCCTAGTGAGAAGATTTTGGAGTTTACCAAAAATTTCAGTCATACCTTTGCGGGTTTTGATATCTTCCAAGACAAGAAAGTGCATGCTTAGTCTTAATCTTGTTTGTTTATTTCAGAGGATCAATATATTCATGTTATGTGGAGAGATCCAGACCTGAAATCGAAGAAACGGACTCAAGAAATTTAAGATTTTGCTGCTGCTATCTTAGATCCGTATTTATGAGAATTCGAATGATAGTTTTGGATATAAAGAGCACTGCATATGGGCTCATCCACCGCCCCTTCCCCAGGCTCACCTGGAATATGCTGCTAGGGACGCTACGTTACATACAAGCTGTATAGGCGTTTGGATGTATTAGAGAGAGGGTTCTTTTCTCTTTATAATCTTCCTTCGAAAAAACGAAAGTGGGGTTAGGGTGATTAGGATAGGGTGTTAGTTTCCAATAAATTTGTTCAACATAATTTTATTTATTTTTCTTGGTTACTAGTAATTTATATGTTTTTTTGAAATTTCTCATGTATCCCATTTACTTGTACGTTCATTCGTTGTAAGGTTGAACTTATGTGGTAACAAGAGCTTTACATTTTGGGTCATTTTCCTTTTTTTGTTTTACATTATAATGTACCTGTTTATTTTGATTTGCATAAATCTTTGAACTTGTTTGTTGTTTAGGCCTGTATTTTCCATTGTTTAACAGTTGAACTGTCCTGTGCAGAAAGGCTGTACTTATATTTTTTATCTATGGTGTATGCTTTCTATTATTTTGTATCTAGACTAATGTTCATAAGAAGTTTGTGTACCATATTTTTAATTGTTATTGTACTTATGCCACGGTAAACACATCGTTGACCCTAGTACTTTTCCTTTTATACTATTTGTACTTTTATATGTTTCGTGGTTGTATTTACCTTTTTTGTGGAGGCTGCAAGCTTATGTACTATGAAAACATAGTGTTGATGCCACCGTCAACCCTTGTACTTATCCTATTATACTACTTGTACTTTTATGTGTTTCGTAGTTATACTTCCCGTTTGTCGAGACTTTTAAGCTTATGTATTTTTGAAACGTAGCGTTGATGCCATGATAAATACACCGTCGACCCTTGTACTTATCCTATTATATAACTTGTACTTTTCTATGTTACGTGGTTGTACTTACCTGTTGTGGAGGCTGCAAGTTAAGTTTTTTGAAACGTACTTTTGATGTCAACATCAACCCTTGTACTTATCCTTTTATATTACTTGTACTTTTCTGTGATTCGTGGTTGTACTTATGGTTGCTGATGTATTTTGAAACGTAGTGTTTATGCCATAGTAAACACACCGGTAATCTTTGTAGTTATCCTTTTATAGAAATTATACCTTTTTATGTTACATTGTTGTGCTTACCTGCTGTGTAGGCTTCAAGATTTTGTACTCTGAAACGTAGTGATAATTCCATAGTAAATACAACATCGATCATTGTATTTATCCTTTTTAAAACCTGTACTTTTCTATGTTACGTGGTTATACTTACATATTATGGAGGTTGCAAGCTTATGTACTCTGAAACGTAGTATTTATATCACAGTAAATACACTATTGATACTTGTACTTATCCGCTTTTATTGAACATGTACTTTTCTGTATAGGATGGTTGTACTTATCTGTGTTATGAAGGCTGCAAGGTTATGTTTAAGTGTATGAAATCTTTTTGTTAGATATGTACGTTTATCCTTTGAGGTATGGATGATGATGTCTGAGTCGTTATATCATGGAATCATGTTACGTGGGTACACTAGAAACTTAGGTAGTAAACACACCAAACACACATAGACTTACTTTTTTAATTTGACATGTACTTTCCTATATGTCTTGATTGTACTTATCAGGTTTTGTAGGTGTACCAGTTTTTGGTATTGTACTAATTCCTTTTTATCATTGTTTTTTTTACATTTTTATCTGTTAACTGTTTCAAATATGTTTGATTAAAGTTCGTGTTTTACTTTTTCTATTTTTAATATTTTATTTGCGTTATTTATTTTTATAGATAATTTTTTATTTCCTTTTATGTTTTTTCAAAACTAGTTATTACCTGTTAGTGCCCTATATTCACGACGGCTTGTCTGTTTTCATCTTCCGCTCCATTTTTATAGTTCTTTTTTCTTCACATCGTCATGCCGCCCTCTATCTCAGAGATTCCCCATGATCTCCTCCAGTTTTCTCCACGCCGCCCGCATTCGTGGAATTGCTGCGCAGCTAACCGCGACTCTGCGCGGACTTGTTTAGTCTGGTCATTTCTCTCTCTTATCTCGCTCGTTTTTCCGCAGCGCATCGCGATGTTGCGCCGTTGTTGGTAACCCTCGTCATAGTCGTAGCTTCTAGCGCGTTCTCGCAGTAGACTCGATGCTCCGCTGTCGTTGGTTGTCACCGTTGCATGAGTCACTTAAGTCCGATTTTTTTGAACTGATTTGCTTTTTCCTATGTCCATAGTTCGTTTTGAGCCGATCTAGGGTTCTTCTTCTTATTTGTCCTGTTGATTCGTGGATTGCTGGTGTTTCTTCGTTATGGATTATAATCCGACATCTCCTCTTCCTCATCCTGAAGCAGTTGCAGGTATGTTCATTGAAACCGGTCTCAGTTTTATTTTTGCATTGTTCTGTAATGTATGCCTGTTCTTCTAGTGTTTGACTAATTCATCCTTTTTTTGATTTGTTAATGTTTATGATGTTCTTATGTTGATCTGTCTGTTCCGAAAAACATATGAAATTATATTATGTTTTCTTTTTGTTATTTCATTGTACTGTCTGATTTGGGAAACATGAACTTATTTATATGTTTGTTGTGTGTTTTTGATTGAACAGGCTATTCTAGTGATAAAATCAACTTAGTAGATATGATTTTGCACATGTACATCTATTCTTTGTTTTTTTGGGAATTTTCTTGTATGGGGTTGTTTATTTATTTCGGTAGTACGTATTGTATACTTAAAAAACTTATACACTTGTACTTATTTCTTGATAGATATTGTACTGTTTTGAGGATTTTGTTAGTGTTTTTGTAGTTTAAATATTGGTTGTGCTTATTAATTTTGCATTCTTGTATTTTTTCCTACTGTGTGGCTAAACTTATTTCTTATGTGCTTTTGGTCAGAACTTAATTGTACATGTTAGATGTATTTGATTAATTTTTTTGGGTTTACTAACTGTTGTTATGTTTATTTTTTCAGTTGGTGGAAGTACATCTTCTGGTGGTGATGCCAATTTTGATGATGCATCTGTTATAGATGTTCAAGTAAGAAATGAAGGTGCATTAGTGGATGAACTTAAGGATGCTACTGATTCTATAGGTGCAATTTTTCTTTATTGTTTTGTTTCCACTATTTGTTTTTGTCTGTAGCTATGATATTTAGGTAGTACCTATTATGTACTTAGGGACATGAAAGGTTGTACTTACTTACTTATATAGGTTGTACTTAGTTAGTTTAGATATCAGTTGTGCTTATTTTCTCTTGGTTTACTAACTATTGTTTTATGTTTATTTTTTCAGTTGTTGGAAGTGAAGTTGCCGCTGTTCCTCTTGATCGGCATCCACCTTCTATTTCTGATGATGATGCGAATGTTGGGGAGAAAGCTATTATAGTTTGGCAAGGTAGCACGGAAGGTGCCTCAGTGGAGGATCTCAACAATGCTGCTGATACTATAGGTGCATTTCTTTCTTATTTTACCTTTTGTATTGTTTTTGTTTCTGTCTGCGTTTGTTTGTTTTCGAGACCTGTGTTATATTGTACTGAACTAATACTATTTTGTGTGTGTCTGCATATGTTTCAATAGCTTCTATTGATGAAGTTGTTGCATCTTTGCAAGTAGAGTTTCCATCAGAACCTGATGAAGGTGATCTGAGACATGATTGTGATATTGAGGGCGATGTTAATGATGATTCTTTAGAGCCGTCTGAGACACAGTCGTAGTTTGCTGATGGTTGAGAGCCTGTTACTCAGTTGGAGGATGTCCCATTTTATTTAGCCGCTAAGAAGAAAAGGGATTTAGAGAAGATTCAACGTGCAAGAGAACATAAGAAAAAGTCTATAGCAGATGATCTAGTTTTTGATGGAGATTGTACATCGAAGTTAGTAGATGACCAAAGCTCTGGTGCTGCTCTTGTCAATGCCAATATCCCAACCATAGAGCATAGGTCCAAGGCAAAAAATGACCAATCCTCTGTTCCAGTTCCCCCAGCAGATGTTTCTGCCGAACCAGATGTTGGTTCTGGACCTGATTATTTTGGTGCCATGTTTGATAACCCATCTAGCCTAAAAAAGTCTAGGGTAGTTGTACGGAAATTTAAGACATTGATTGTCTCTAGTAATCCACGTACAAGCCCGCGTGTCTCTGGTGTTACGACGACAATTATACCTTAAGGTAGTAGGCAGGAGAGCTCGCGTTTGGTTGCTAAGAAGAAATCCTGCCCAAAACCCAGCCCTTTGAAACCTAAAGCAGCCCGTGTGAATAAGACATCTGCTGCATCCACATATTGTGCTCCTGTTGTTAAGCAACCTGTTAAGGGTAAGAAGGGTACAACTAGTGTGAAGCCCAACATCGATACAGTGAAGAAAACTGCTGCTGGAAAGCGCAAGAAGTCATCGCCCAAGGCAAAAAATGCAAAACATGTTGAGAAGGATGAAGAATTTGTTGGAGAGGAAGTCAATGATGATGTTGATGAGGATAGTGATGCTGATGATTTTGAAGAGGAGGATGTGGTGAGTTTTTTCAAGTACTTTAATTTTTTTTATCTTGCACTTTTTTGGATATAGTGGTTAAACTGCCATGCTTGATGTAGTTGTACTTACTTGTTTTTGTAATGATCAAGAACTCCCATGGATTATGTATGAACTCTACCGTACATCATTCCTGAACTTTTTGTAACCGAATAGTTGTACTTTCATTTTTGTAGCTGTTTTGTTCTGCATTTCCTTGCTTATAATTTAAAACGTTTCATACTTGTTTCATTGTTTGCAGCCCAAGAAAGATGGCAAGTCTAAGAAGAGGAAGAGAGTAGACAAGGTGGTCAAAGGTATTAAGGTAGATGAAAACAAGATGAAAGTGATTAAGGAAGATGAGAACAAGTTCAATACGGCGGTGTTGATGGCCCAAATATACTGAGCTCATTGGGGAACCCCAAGAGGAAGGTATGATGAGCACAACAACAAGTTTTACCTCAGTAAGAAAGCAAGGTTATCAATCCAGTAGGAGCAAGGAAGCACCCCAAAGGTGTAGCTAGCTGAACGTTGGCAGGGCGCACTACCGGTGCCAGCAACAACCGGGAGACCTGCACAACACAACCACAAAACTTTTCCCCCAACTTGCGATGAGGTTGTCAATCTCACCGGTTTTGCTGAAAACAAAGGATTAAACGTATCGAATGGAAGGAAATAGTAGTTTGCAGAAAGTAAACACAAAGTAGTAAACAGTTTATAGATTGTATGTAAAAGAAAGGACCGGGGTCCATAGTTCACTAGAGGTGGCTCTCCTTAAGATAGATAACATGCTGGGTGAACAAATTACAGCGGGGCAATTGACAAACATCGAGAAAGCAATACATGCATATACTAATCATCTTGACTCCTTTGGAACTTGATTGGGCATTACAACATTATACATAGACCGCCATCCAACTGCATCTATGACTAATAATCCACCTTCAGGTTATCATCCGAACCCCCTCCAGTATTAATTTGCAAGCAACAGATTATTGCTTTACGAACTACATGTAAAGTAAACAATACGATTGTTCTATGAACAAAGGATTGTTGTTTTCTCCCTAGTAGCAACAACACATCTAGTACATTAGAGATTTCTGTCACTTCCCCAGATTACCAGAGGCATGAACCCACTATCGAGCATAAATACTAACTCTTGGAGTTGCTAGCATCTACTTGACCAAGATAGCTACTAACAAGGGAAAGCATGCAAGATCACAAATAACAAAGACATGATAGAATCAATAATCAATCTGAAATAGCATCTCAATATCCATCGGATCACCGCAAACACAACATGCAGAATTACAAATAGATGATCTTGATCATGAACGGAGCTCACAAGATCTAAACATGAAAGCACAAAGGAGGAGAACCAGCCATCTAGCTACTACATGGATCCGTAATCCAAGGATGAACTACTCACGCATCACACCGGAGGCTTGCATGGTGATGAAGAAGGCCTCCAGGGTGAATTCCCCTCTCCAGCAGAGTGTCGGGAAGAGCTTCAGATCCCTCCCGATCTAGGGATGGGGATGACGATGGCTACAGACTCTTTCGTGGATTTTTGATCGGGTACCTACGGTTTACGTCCCGAGGGCATCTTATAGTCGGAAGGGGAGGCCGAGGAGGTGCCAGGGGTCACCACACCACCCCCTGGCGCGGGCCTAGCCTGGCCGCGCGGCCAGGTGGTGTGGCTGGCCTCTAGCCCCTCTCCGTCTCGTATTCTGGCATCTGATGACTTCCGGAAAAATAGGCACTTTGGCTTTTGTCCCATCCAATTCCGAGAATATTCATTTTCTGACTTTCCTGGAACCAAAAACAGCAGAAAACAGGCAGCTGGCACTGTGGCTCTTGTTAATAGGTTATTCCAAGAAATCATATGAAAAGTACTCCAAATTTGGAACAAAACACAAGAAAGTGGATAAAAGCAAGCATGGAACATCAAAAATTATAGATACATTTGCAATGTATCAACATCCCCAAGCTTAACTCCTGCTCGTCCTCGAGTAGGTAAGTGATAAAAAGAAAGAATATTTTTGAGGTGACATGCACCATCAAAGACTTGATCAAAGTATTTGTAAAGCATTCAAAGCTGGGATCATAGTACTTCAATCATAACATGAAAGACAAAGTTCTAGCAATAAGACAAATAAACTATGATGCAACATGAAAAGGCACAAACAAAAGATTCATGAATAACAATGCTTTGCAAGACGTTTGTTTGTTTCACATAAAGAAAACATAGCATAATAGCATTCAGCTTGTCCCTCAATAGAGTAGAAACATAAATTCATAGGACACCTTCAAAGTTCATAAGAGTGACTAGATACAATTAGTTTAAAACAAGCAATATCAAGTTATGCATCAATCAACTAGTCTTGGGACAATGCACATAGAACTAAGAATGGCCACTATGCTCTCAAAGTAGGTGCATAAAGATAGAAGGCGGAGACTCAATATAATGGTGGAAGAAAGGCCTTTGTAAAAGGAAGTAGGGATTCAAGTATCATAAAGAGCTTCCAAAAATTATGGTACTTATAGCTTTCAGCTCTCATTGCCCCTATCATAAGCATCTTTAAGGTGATTAAGGTTAAAGTGACACAACTAAGAGGATATGCTTGACAAGTTATAAACCGAAATCTCATGCCCCTTACTTACAAAGACCGATCCTCATGCTACTCAACTTCAGTCACGAGTAAGCTCTTGTCATTGTAAGTACATGTGTATCTTTAAGAACCGCCAACAGGGTACCCCTTGCACATGATATGGGAGCTTTCCCATAATCAAAATGATAAGGCAAGCAGACAATGAGCATCTCAACGATCTTTTTATTTGCTATTTGCATAGGTTTTTATTGAGGATGCTTCATAGAGTGCTCATTATGGTGATGCTGCAAGTTTCCACCATGATTAGGCATGGCTTAGGCTAGCGGCCCAGGCGTTTCTCTAACACACATACAAACTCCATGATCTTACAAGTTCCACTTTTATTTCACACCGCCGGGATCCGTAAGCAAAAGAACATGATATCAACGGGGTACAAAGTACAAGTGCAATGTTGAAAGCGTTCCCCATGAAACATGGTTCTGCTAATTTCAACTTATAAAGCGCAAGCATATACGCAACAAAGAAGGACCCAATGGTTCAAGTTTATTAGGTGCAAAAAAGTAAAGTGTGCCATCAAGTTCATGAGAGCTTTAATCACTAGTTTTCTCATAACAAGTTTAGTTTGGAAGGTAAACAAAAGCATGAATATACTTGGAATAGCATAAGCTAGTAGGTAGGTATGGTGGACTCTTTGGAATAACTTGGTTTAGGGAGTTGGATGCATGAGTAGAACCCATACTTGGTTGTGGAGGCTAGCAAAAGACTGGGAGCGACAAACTAAGAGAGCAATAATGGCCATAATCATGCAGAGCGACAAAACATCATTGATCAAAACATAAAGTGATACTACAAGTTGAAAACTAAAGGATCATAAAGGCTATGGTGACTTGAGATAGTCATAACATGGTGTGAGCATGCGCCAAGTCAACCCAAATAAAGCATCAAAGGAGAATACCACTATACTATGCTTTAATATGCTAAAAAACGCATGATTTATCCAAGGCACATTAAGCGATCTCAATTGTTTATAAAAATTCATGCTACAGCAAAGAATACTAAGCAAAAGGCTAAAACAATATCAAGCATGGCATGACAAAGCATAGGCCACAGTCAAAAAAAGCTCTTTTTACCACATAAGTATGAACTTTCCTACTCTTTTCCAAACCAAACCAAACTATTTGCAAACCAATTTATGAAAGAGGGGGTCCAACCAATTTATTTAGAAAACTAAGCAAACTAAAGCAAACAAAAAACCAAAACGAAAACGAAAAAGAAGACGCTCCAAGAAAAACACAACTATGCATGAAACAATAAAAATGAAGCGTTTGGAAGAAACCTGAGATTTTTATTGATGAAGAAGGGGATGCCTTGGGCATCCCCAAGCTTTGACGCTTGTAGTTCTTGGATATTTCTTGGGGTGACATGCGTGGCATCCACAAGCTTGAGCTTTAGTCCATCCTTCATCTCATTACTCATTCCTTCCATACACGTGAAATTTTTCCTTCACACAATCTTTATTAGCAACATTAGTGCACTCAAGATAAATAAGTCTTAAGGTTCAGTTATAACACCAAATAAACTCCCATTAGAACACTAGCTACTGTAGCACTTCCCTCAGAAAGCTCAATTCCCCAAAAGAACTCAAAAAGGAACCAACAAGAAGCAAATGCAGAAAATGGCAGAAATCTATCAAAACAGACCAGCAGGTAAAGACAAATTTTTTCGAAGACCTTCTGTTGATAAAATGAAATAGTGTTAAACTAACGAAAGTTAGATAACAAAATGGGGCATAAGCACAAAAATTCACGCCTGAAAAAGACGTTCAGAGATTTTACATGAATTTTTACGATGAAGCACAAAAATCTGTTTCGGGACAACAACTTTCCCAATCATTACTTCTCTCTCATTAGAGGTTACTCTTGGCACAAAAAGCAAATAAAAAGGATAAGGAGCGGTTATTACTGAAGTAATAACTTCCAAGCCTCATCTAAAACTTTTGGGTTATCTCCCAATAAGTACTTTTCTTTAATGCCTTTAAGTTAGGCATAAGAAGCAAAGAAAGAATCAAGTGTTCTCAAATGAAGAAGCATTAAGACCAAATTTTGTTTTCATAGGAGAAGCAAAATAAATCTTCTCTCTCTTCTTAGGGAAGTGTTCTATACCTTTCTTGAGTGGGAGTTGATATTTAATGGTGCCTTCTTTCATATCAATGATGGCACCAACAGTTCTAAGAAAAGGTCTTCCCAAAGTAATAGGACAAGAAACATTGCATTCAACATCCAAAACATATAAATCAACGGGGACATAGGCATTGTTAACCATAATAATAACATCATTATGACTCCCCATGAGTTTCTTTTTAGCATTATCATCAAGTGGGACATTCAAATAACAATCTTCAAGAGGAGGCAAATCAAGCATATCATAAATCCTTCTAGGAATAATATAAACACTACTATCAAGATCACGTAAAGCTTTGAAATCAAAGTCATTCACTTTCATATTAATGATGGGTTCCCAACCATCTTCTTGTTTTATAGGAATAGAAGCTTTATGTTTCATCTTTTCTTCTTTAATCTTTATGAGAGCATCAGTAATGTGTTTTGTAAAAGCAATGTTCATAGCACTTGTATTAGGACTTTTAGCAAGCTTTTGTAGGAACTTAATAACTTTAGAGATATTGCAACCATCATGATCAAAATCAACTTTATCATCTAAAGTAGTAGAACTATTATTAGCCTCAACACTAGTGGTAGTGATAGTAGAAACACTAATGTTTCTAGCAATTTCATCTTCTCTTTCCCACTTAGCATGTAATTCAGCTAATAGGCTAACATTTTCATCAATTCTTACTTGTATAGCATTGGTAGCTGCAAAGGGATTATCATTAGTTTCAGGTTTAGCAGCCATTTTATTCAAAGAAGATTGAGCTTCAGCCAAAGATGCTATATTTCTTTCAGTATTAGAGAGTTTTTCCTCAATAGTTTTATTGAAAGAAGTTTGCTTACTAATAAAGTCTTTAAGCATAACTTCAAGTTTAGAGGGTGCACTCCTATTATTGTTGTAGGAACTTCCATAAGCATTACCATTGTTGGGAGGATATGGCTTATAATTGTTGTTACCAAAATTGTTCCTATAAGAATTATTACCATAAGCATTGCTGCCAAAATTGTTATTTCTTATGAAGTTCACATCAACTTGCTCTTCTTGAGCAACTAAAGAAGCCAAAGGAACATTATTTGGACCAATATGGGCTTTCCCATTAACAAGCATAGACATAATAATATCAATCTTATCACTCAAGGAGGAGGTTTCCTCAACAGAATTTACCTTCCTACCTTGTGGAGCTCTCTCAGTATGCCATTCAGAATAATTAACCATCATATTGTCCAAAAGTTTTGTTGCAGCACCCAAAGTGATGGTCATAAAGGTACCTCCAGCAGCAGAATCCAATAGATTCCTTGAAGAATAGTTCAATCCTGCATAAAAAGTTTGGATGATCATCCAAGTAGTCATTCCATGAGTGGGACAATTCTTTACCAAAGATTTCATTATTTCCTAAGCTTGAGCAACATGCTCATTATCAAGTTTTTTAAACTTCATTATTTCACGTATCATGGATATAATCTTAGCAGGAGGATAGTATTTTCCAATAAAAGCATCTTTGCACTTAGTCCAAGAATCAATACTATTCCTAGTTAAGGAATTCAACCATTCTATAGCTTTTCCTCTCAAAGAGAAAGGAAACAATTTCAGCTTAATAATATCACCATCTATATCCCTATGCTTTTGCATCTCACAAAGTTCAACAAAGTTATTTAGATGGGAAGCAGCATCTTCATTACCAATACCAGAAAATTGTTCTCTCATAACAAGATTGAGCAAAGCAGGTTTTATCTCAAAGAAAGTATCTTTAGGCACAGGTTTAGCAATAGGTGTGCTCATAAAATCATTGTTGTTGGTGCTAGTGAAGTCACACAACTTAGTGTTTTCAAGATTAGTCATTTTTTTGGGTTTTCAAATAAGAAAGCAAACTAGTAAAACTAATTTGTTTTTTGATAACAAAACAAGCAAAAAAATCAAAAAGAAACTAAGCAAAACAAAAATAACTAAGTAAAGAGATTGGTTATGAGGGACTCCCCTTGTGAAGATGTCCTTGACTCTCCGACAACGGCGCCAGAAAAATGCTTGATGGCTCAATGCATGGCGCCTAGAAAAGTGCTGGTGCATGGTTGATGTAGAGCTCGTTGGGAACCCCAAGAGGAAGGTATGATGAGCATAGCAACAAGTTTCCCTCAGTTATGAAACCAAGGTTTAATCGAACCAGTAGGAGCAAGGAAACACCCCAAAGGTGTTACTAGCTGAGCTTTGGCAGGGCGCACTACCGGTGCTAGTAGCAACGTGGAGACCTGCACAACACAACCACAGACCTTTATCCCCAACTTGCGATGAGGTTGTCAATCTCACCGTGTTTTGCGGAAAACAAAGGATTAAACGTATCGAATGGAAAGAAGTAATAGTTTGCAGAAAGTAAACACAAAGCAGTAAAACTTTGTAGATTGTATGTAAAGAAAAAGGACCGGGATCCATAGTTCACTAAAGGTGGCTCTCCTTAAGATAGATAACATGCTGGGTGAACAAATTACAGCGGGGCAATTGACAAACATCGAGAAAGCAATACATGCATATACTAATCATCTTGACTCCTTTGGAACTTGATTGGGCATTACAACATTATACATAGACTGCCATCCAACTGCATCTATGACTAATAATCCACCTTCAGGTTATCATCCGAACCCCCTCCAGTATTAAGTTGCAAGCAACAGGTTATTGCTTTACAAACTGCGTGTAAAGTAAACAATACGATTGTTCTATGTTTTCTCCCTAGTAGCAACAACACATCTAGTACCTTAGAGATTTCTGTCACTTCCCCAGATTACCAGATGCATGAACCCACTATCGAGCATAAATACTAACTCTTGGATTTGCTAGCATCTACTTGGCCAAGCTAGCTACTAAGAATGGAAAGCATGCAAGATCACAAATAACAAAGACATGATAGAATCAATAATCAATCTAAAATAGCATCTCAATATCCATCGGATCCCCGTAAACACAACATGCAGAATTACAAATAGATGATCTTGATCATGAACGGAGCTCACAAGATCTAGACATGAAAGCACAAAGGAGGAGAACCAACCATCTAGATACTACATGGACCGGTTGTCCAGAGATGAACTACTCAAGCATCACACCGGATTCTTGCATGATGATGAAGATGGCCTCCAGGGTGAATTCCCCTCTCCGGCAGGGTGCCGGGAAGAGCTTCAGATCCCTCCCGATCTAGGGATGGAGATGACGGCGGCTACAGACTCTTTCGTGGATTTTTGGTCGGTACCTAGGATTTATGTCCCGAGGGAATCTTATAGTCGGAAGGGGAGGCCGTGGGGGTGCTAGGGGCCACCACACCACCCCTTGGCGCGGGCCCAGCCTGGCCGTGTGGCCAGGTGGTGTGGCCAGCCTCTGGCCCCTCTCTGTCTCGTATTCTGGCATCTGATGGCTTATAGAAAAATAGGCACTTTGGTTTTTGTCTCGTCCAATTCCGAGAATATTCATTTTCTGACTTTCCTGGAACCAAAAACAGCAGAAAACCGGCAGCTGGCACTGTGGCTCTTGTTAATAGGTTAGTCCAAGAAATCATATGAAAAGTACTCCAAAGTTAGAACAAAACACAAGAAAGTGGATAAAACCAAGCATGGAACATCAAAAATTATAGATACATTTGCAATGTATCAGTGTTGGAGATGATGCCGACGCCACTGCCGCCGCTGCTGCTAAAGGTTCTTCTGATGCTAATGGCCTCGTTGATGAGGTGCCAACTAGGGATATAGTTAGATGAACTTTCTTCCTTCTTTTTGTTGAACTATCGGCATTGTGTTCCTTGAACTTACTTGATTTGTACACTTGTACTTATTTTCCTCCCTGTACAATGTAGGATATTAATGTTGGAGATGCTGTCGACGCCACTGCCGTCGCCGCTGCTAAAGGTTCTGCTTATGCTACTGGATATCAAGGCGTTATTGATGAGGTACCAACCAGGGATATAGTTAGATGAACTTTCTTCATTCTTTTTGTAGAACTGTCGACATTGTATTCCTTGAACTTACTTGACATGTACACTTGTTTTTATTTTTCGCCTTGTGCAATATAGAATATTAATGTTGGAGATGCTGCCGACACCACTACTGCCTTCGCTGTTGATGCTACCGTCTAGCAAGGCCACGTTGATGAGGTTCCAACCAGGGAAATAGTTAGTTGAACTTTCTTCATTATTTTTGTTGAACTGCCGGCATTTTTTCCCTTGAACTTACTTGACCTGTACATTTGTTTTCAGAAGACACATGTGTCTCATCTTGCTAGTCCTCTTGAGGACAGCGAGAGAACTAATCTGTTAATCATGACGAGATGGCCGAAGATGCAGCTCTTGATGATATGTCTTCTTGTCCCGTTGTTGTTGATATTCATATCGGAGATGTAAACATGGCTAATGTTTTTCTTGGTGCTAAACAAGTTGAAGGAGAAGTTGAAAAAACTGTTGAAGTTGCTCCTACTATAGCTTTTACTATTGAAATAGTTGTTAATGTTCTTCCAGGACATGCAGCTACTGAAGCAGCTGTTGCAACTGCTCGTGCTTCTGGTGATGCTGCTGAAGAAACTCATGAAGTTGTTGCAGAACCTGCTGATGCTGCCGAAGGGACTGTACAAGTTGCTACTGATGCTGTTGCATCTAATATTTATCGGGATGTATTTGTTCCAGCTTCTAGCTTGTTCCATCCTTTGGAAATGTAGAGTGTTGAGCAATCAGAAGCAGGTTCCATCGCAACCATTGGCGAAATTGATGGTGTTGAAGAGATGGATTGTGAAGGTGTTATTGTGCCAAGGTCTTCTTCTCAAGATATAGGAAAAAACACATAAATACCATCTTTCTTTTTTATCATTTTTATATTTGTTTGTTTGTTATGTCTTGCTGAACTTTGTGTGGATGTGGGAATGTAAAAAACTATGTCTGTATGTATTGTTTGTGATGAAACATGTGATGTTATCTATATGAAGTTCAGTTCCTGTGTTTCGGTGCAGGCAGGAATCCATCTTTTGTGTTTATGTTTTCGATGTCTTTTGTTTTCTAACTCGCTAAGAGGACATCATAAGTGCAAGGATATCTTTTTTTACACATCGTGAACTTCCCGCAACAGTACTTGCAAGTGTTATATACTTTCTAGTTCAATTACCTGAACTTTTATCTATCATGTTGTTGAACTTAGTTGTGCCCAACACTCTACTGTAATATTTCTAGCATACTTCATTGTTTGCTATTGTGCGGTTGAACTTGTAACAACCTCGGACCCTATGCTCTAAGTTCAAACCTGAATGAACCAAAAGTGGATAAGGGCTTTTATAGCGGGGGCCCAGGGGCCACCCACGTGTAGGCCCGTCGACTGCCCTAATCACTTCCAAGAACATCGGGACAAGAGCGAGCGACGTAGGCGACAGACGAAGAGATGAAATACATACACAAGTGAGTATGTATGCAAGCTACCTTACAACAGTTCTCAAAGCCATACCATCTAAAAGAAATAGAAATATTGCAACGCCATATGGCAAGATCCAAACATCCTAGATAGAAATAATAGTTTAGGATAGCTCCTCATACATCAATCAACAGAGTATCAAGCGGAAGCGGGAAACAAGATCCGAGTACAGATAAGAAGAAAATCGGCATAAGATGCCACATAAATAAGCACATCCCACCCACAGATCTCACGGATCCCCATCCCCGGAATCTCTACACCGAGTGATCGTTGCCAACATCGTCTTCCTCCACCCAGTATCCATCTTGCGAATACACCTGTTCATCCGAATCAAACAATTTATCGTGTGAGACCCTAGGGGTACCGAGCAAGTCTTGATGCCTCTAAGGGGACATATACCTGGGGTGACACAATTGCAACAAAAGATAATAACTAACAATTCTATAGATACTCGCTAACCATATGCCTAACCAAAGATAGGCGGATGTCCGTTAATTAGAAACAACAGTTATAACAGTATAAAGTAACAGATCCATCCTCCTTCTCGCTTACCAACGAGAAAGAGGACGAACAACCCATCCGTTGGCAGTTTTATTAATCATTCCTTGAGTATTGCACTAATTACTAGTCAGATATTTAGTCAAATTAAAGACGGTACTTTAGTTATGCTTGTCTATGATCGAGAAACTGTGCTCCAAGTCATCCATAACCGCGGACACGGATTTCAGAAAGATTTACCCTGCAGGGGTGCACAAATAGCAACACACACATGATCAACCTCAGAAAAACCAAATCAAAACCCAATGAGGCTTTCACGACAAAGCATTCATAGGATTCATAAAATATTTCAGGGGCCACCCCACTAAGCTACCCGCAACGAAGTTGGCCGGCTCCAGAACGGACCCAGGGTTTGTGTGGACGGCGGTAAACGACTGGGAACCCAAATGTGTGACTGGGCTTGTCGATACAGCGAAAACGCGTCACGATCCAAAACAGTACAGGTGCTCCACGCACAATCTTAAATAAAGCAGTAAAGCATGGCATAAGTACAGGATAGTAATAAAGCCCCAAACTACTTTGTGGCCCATAGAAATAAGAAATGAATCGAGCTCTAGCTAAGGGGATTCATGGTCCCATATGCGGATAGTGCGATAGTCAAGGAACATGTATCAAGTACTCGGGGTCCTACGGGACACAAGTGAGCATGAAAAACCAAATAACAGATATTGCCCACCGGTGCCTCTTTCATTAGTTATCCCATTACTACTCAGATTAAGTTGTTTAGGTACCTCGTTAACCATCAGACACTCACATACCCTACGCATGCTGTTCTACGACTCGCTTGGCTCAAACAACTCCTGTAGTAGTGGCTCATGGGATGGAGGAACAAGCTCGGTGGGGTTTAAAAGTAAAGGCTATGCAGTACTTGGGATTCAATTTAATGCATTCGCGACTCCATGATGCAAGAATAAGATAGAAGCAATAGGTACTATATGTATGCAAGCATATGGTAGTGCTTGCCCGGTAGCTCAGTTGAAGCGAGAGATGGATCTGGGTAGTACTCCTGGGATTCTTGATAATTCCCCTGCTCGGCGTCTATTCGAAAAAAAACAAACAAACAAGGGCCAATATAAATAAAGTGCGCAAGCATATGAATAAAATGCGACAAGCAACCAAGCATGCCATGATGAATGATGCACAATTTACATGGCAATAATGTAGCATGGCAAGGGTGAGGTGTGGGGACAAGAATAAATCATTTTATTAATTATTTGGCCAAGTTTTATTACCATAAACAGTTCTGATTATTTAATATTTATATGATGCATGCTTCAGTTCATATCTTGGAATGTGTAGTTAGAACGGGCTCGTCGCGCTGATCGATTTAGACATATTATTTGTCAAATTTGGAGTTATAGAATCAAAGTTATTAATTTATTAAGATAAAGGCATTTATTGCAAAGTTAATCATCTCGAAAAATTTAAATTAGTCAAACATTATTTTGGATGGCATATTTTAAATCCTCATATTTTTATGATTCAAAAACATATATTATTTGCATCATTAGGAATTACAAAAATAAAGTTATTAATTTCTGGATATCAAAACATAAAAGCAATTTTCTGGATTTATTTTATTAACAGAAAAGGTGCTAGGACTTTCTGTACTGAGGCATAGCTAGCCGCAGACACAGACGTGTGGGCCAGGCGCTGAGTTAGCGCTAGCTGACACAACAGCCGCGGGGGAAACTTTTCTCACTCGGGGGTTCAACACCCACAGTCACTGACGGTGGGCCAGAGACTGCAGGGCCACCTAGCGCGCGGCCAACGGGGGTGTGACAGCTGGCCAGGGGGGGGGGGGGGTTCTGCAAAAAGGCAAATAGCCTGGGACTGACGAAACTGAAGGACACTCGCGAAAACGACTAGCTGGAACAAACTTTGGATGAAGATTGTGACGGAACCGATGTGAATTTGGAGATGGCACAAAAAGCAAAGTTGGCGACTAAAGAGAGGACTACAACTTCCATGTATGGAGTTTGTCCGGTGGAGCACTATGGAGCCCGGAAATTGACGATGAACATGTGGGTTCCTATACTGCAAAACTGACGAACACTGTCCGAAAAGCGCCAGTGAGATGCATCGTTTCTACTAGTTTCCGCGGATGATTCCGAGCTCATCTATGGACAGATCTAGGCGTGCTATAGCTCGTTGGAAAGAGGGGATGACCGTCTACATCTTTTGTTCTCGCTGTATCCGAAGTAGAGCGACACAGGGACGACACTGACGAGATGATCAGGGGCTGGTATTAGGTTTCCTACACTGCTGTCGGACAGCTGCTGGCAGCGAACTGCTGCTGTGCGCGCGTACTGGCGCAGCAGAGACGTTGGCATGGCGCGGGCGGCTGCGGCAAACGACGGAGGGGACAGAGGGGAGTGGGGCGAGACGCAGCTCACCGGGAGGTTTTCCTGTGCTCGCGGTCGTCGAAGGCGGCTGGGAGAGGTGACGGTCGTGGTCACCGCGGCGAGCGTGGCCTTGGAGTCCAGGAAGGAGAGCTCGGGCGCGTACAACTCCTGGTGTTTGAGGTAAGACGACGAGGTGCTCCTCCGGCGAGGTGGCTGCTCCTCCTCCTCGCTCCCTGCTCCGATCAACTTCATCAGGATCAACGAAGCTCCTAGTCGAGGTGGGCGAGCTACAACAGCCGTAGATTGTCGGCGAGGTAGATGGCAGGGTCAGGTTTTGGCCATGCCATGGCGTTGTGGCATGGGGGAGAAGAAGGAGGAGTCAATATCTCTATCTGGCGGTAGGTGGGAGGGTGAGGGCAGAGGTGCCAATTGCTACGCTGCTTTATGCACCGGGAGCCAGAGAGGGTCACGCACGATCACACGCTCATGAGGGGGAAGAAAAACAGGGCAGGGGATAGGGCTGATCGATGGTTGGCTGGGTGGCACCAGGTGTGGCCGGATGGTTAGCTAGGTTGGTGAATAGCTAGCTTAGGATCTTAGGTAGATTATAGAGAGATAGATGGCCGAAGCACAGTTAGCTTTTATAGAAAAAAATAAAGTAAGATAAAAGAAGGCTAAAAAGCTTGATTCCGAATTGGTATGGCAAAGACAGAAAAATAATGTACCCAAGGCCCAAATTCTAGTAGATGAGTTGGATTGCATTTGAACAACTAGTGAAGAAAGAGCAAAAACAAAATATATCCAAAGAACGAAAATATGAATTTAATTGGAGAGTCAAGCCACATGTAGTGTCTATTATTGCATGCTCTAGAGAGATTCATTATTGCATGCATGAACTAGGAGGGTGCTTTTATATTGCATCTGGCTCGATTATGTGAAAACAACATGGACACACGTACATAAAGGAATAAGAGAGTGCATAAGCACTAGAATGATGTATATCGATATTTAGATTAGAGGATCCCATTTTGGCATGGTTTGGATCAAACCAAGTGGAATAAAATCCATAATACCAATGTACAAGATATGAATCCATCATATAGCATGTAGGCATGATTTGAATCCACAAAATTCAAAGAAGGACCCACTTATGCTATAGATGGTGGAGTTCAAGTAAGACCATGGAGACAAGTGTGTATATGGCTATTGTGGCAAGGATCTCCACATTAATAAATGGGCATGATTTAAACTCAAGCTAATAAATAAGGAGCCCACATATATATATGCATGGTAGAATCATTGAGCAAGATATCTTCACAAGGATCCGTAGCAAGGTTATAGGTGGAATGTTTTAAAGAGACATGCCCTCAACTCAAATTGGGCATTACATCATTAATCAAAAGGCAAATACATGATATCGGGAAGCAAACACATTTAATAAAACAATGCATATGAGGGAAGAGCCAAATGAAAAGGGGTTTGTATGATGCTCAGATGCAATGTGGCATGATGACATGAGCATGATATAATTATGATGCAACAATTATATGTAGGAATGTAGCATATTATTATTAGATCATGTAGCATTACAGATGTTAGACAGATGGGATGCTACAACTCTCCCCCACTAAACATGAATCTCGCCCCGAGATTCTAGGAAGAAGAAGAAGACCCGAAGAGGGTAGGATACTTGGCACGTAGCTCATCCTCGCGTTCCCAAGTGGCTTCATCAACGGAATGGTGCGACCACTGCACCTTGCAGAACTTGATAGACTTGTTGCGAGTCTTTCTTTCTGCGACTTCTAGGATTTTTGTGGGGTGTTCTTGATAAGACAGATCTTCTTGGAGATTGATGAGCTCATGGTCCACGGTCCTGCCGGGATCCTTGAAGCACTTCTCGAGTTGAGAGATATGGAAGACATCATGAACCTTGAGTTTTTCAGGGAGCTCAAGAGCATAAGCGACTTCTCCTCTTCTTCCACGAACTTTGAAAGGACCGATGTATCTAGGAGCCAGCTTCCCTTTGATACCAAAGCGGTGCGTGCCTCTCATGGGAGTGACACGAAGGTAAACAAGATCACCAGGAACATACTCCATGTCCGTGTGCTTTCTGTCATAGTTGCTCTTCTGGCGACTTTGAGCAACCTTCAGGTTTTCGAGAATGATGTTAACCTTCTCCTCTGCTTGAGTTACAATGTCGGGGCCAAACAATGTTCTTTCACCTGCGCTCGACCAACCAATCGGAGTTCTGCATTTGCGGCCATAGAGAACCTCAAATGGTGCCATCTTTAGACTCTTCTGGAAGCTATTGTTGTAAGAGAACTCAGCATAAGGAAGGCATTCTTCCCACTTCAAGCCAAAAGAGATGAGACACGCACGGAGCATATCTTCCAGAATCTGATTGATCCTTTCAACTTGCCCTTGTGACTAAGGGTGGTAAGCTGTGCTGAAGTTCAACTTTGTTCCCAAAGCATTTTGGAAACTTCCCCAGAACTTGGAAGTGAAGATGCTTCCACGGTCTGAGATGATCTCAAGAGGAACCCCATACAGAGAGACAATTCTGTTGATATAGAGCTCAGCCAACTGAAATGCTGAAATTGTTTCTTTGATGGGGAAGAAGTGAGCCACTTTAGAAAGCCTGTCGATGACAACAAAGATTGCATTGTTGCCTTTCTACGACCTTGGAAACCCAGTTATGAAGTCCATCTCTACTTTCTGCCATTTCCATTCCGGAGGCTTCAATGGTTGTAGAAGACCGGAAGGTTTCTGATGGACAGCTTTAACTTTGCGACAGACATCGCACTCGGAGACATACTTGGCGCAACATTGTTTCAACCCAGGCCACCAATACTGTGTTTTCAAGTCCATGTACATCTTTGTGCTGCCAGGATGGATAGAAAGAACAGAATCATGCGCCTCCTTAAGGACTTGCTCTCTCAAACCCGGGTCGTTCGGAACGAACATCCGGTGCTTAAAGAATAGAGTGCCTTGGTCGTCAAGGTGGAAAGGTTCATACTTCGGAAGCTGAATCTTAGAGATGATGTTTTTAGTGTACGAATCACCAAGTTGAATGGAGCGAATTTTTTCTTCCAAGAGAGGGGTTGCCAGAAGATTCAGAAGATACCCTTGATGCACAATCTCAAGGTTGAGTTGGCGGAATTCTTCGCACAAGAGAGGTTGTTGTTCTTCCACCATGAGGTTGTTGACATAAGCTTTCCGGCTGAGAGCATCGGCCATGACATTAGCTTCGCCAGGAGTGTAGTTGATGGTGAGATCGAAGTCATTAATTGCTTCAATCCATCTCCTTTGACGAAGGTTGAGATTAGGTTGTGTGAAGATGTACTTCAGACTCTTGTGATCCGAAAAGATCTCACAACTGTTTCCAA
Organism: Avena eriantha; assembly: GCA_910589775.1. Taxonomy (NCBI): domain Eukaryota; kingdom Viridiplantae; phylum Streptophyta; class Magnoliopsida; order Poales; family Poaceae; genus Avena; species Avena eriantha. The sequence goes on from OU342745.1 coordinate 236,257,305, forward strand.
GCAAGTAGTGCCTCCATACTTTTAGAGCGAATACAACCGCTGCAAGTTCAAGATCATTTGTTGGATAGTTGAGCTCATGAGTTTTCAACTGACGAGAAGCATAAACAACGACTTGCTTTTCTTGCATGAGGACCGCACCCAATCCTTGCAAGGAGGCATCACAGAATATCTGGAAAGGCTTTGATGTATCTGGAGGAATCAAGACTGGTGTGGAAGTGAGCTTCTCTTTGAGTGTTTCAAAGCTAGCTTGACATGCAGGAGACCAAAGGTATTTCTTGCCTTTCTTGAGGAGATCGGTAAGAGGTTTCACAATCTTTGAGAAGTTTTGAACGAAGCGACGGCAATAACTAGCCAAACCAAGAAAACTCCGGACTTATTTGACATTTTTGGGTGGAAGCCACTCAACAATTGTCCGAACAGTTTTTGGGTTGACGGCAATGCCCTTAGCAGAGATGACGTGACCAAGATAGGTGACTTGAGGCAACCAGAACTCACACTTGGAGAACTTTGCATACAGGCGGTTCTCACGAAGCTTGTTTAGGACACACCGAAGGTGTTCTTCATGTTCTTCCTTTGACTTAGAATAGACTAGAATGTCATCTAGATAGACCACGACGAACTTATCAAGATACTCCATGAAAACTGAGTTCATAAGTCTCGAGAAGGTGGCATGTGCGTTGGTGAGACCGAAGGACATGACCGTGTACTCGTACAGGCCATAGCGGGCGGTGAAAGCTGTTTTGGGAACATCTTCCTTGCGAATCTTGATTTGATGATATCCACTTCTCAAGTCAAGCTTAGAGAATACTACAGCTCCAGCTAGCTGATCGAAGAGATGATTAATCCGCGGAAGGGGATATTTATTCTTGATGGTTTTTGCATTGAGAGCCCGATAGTCAACACAAAGTCTATCAGTGCGGTCTCGCTTCTTCACAAAGATGGTTTGGCTACCCCAAGAAGAAGTGCCGTGCTGAATGAAACCCAACTTCTCTTGTTCATCAAGTTGACTTTTGAGTTCAGCCAACTCAGCAGGACCCATTTTATAAGGCCGCTTGGAGATAGGAGCGGTTCCAGGTTCAAGCTCAATCACAAACTCGACCTCTCGGTCAGGAGGCATACCTGGTAACTCTTCAGGAAAAACATCTGGGAACTCACGGACCACCGGAACACTCTGAATAGCATCCATAGCATCATCATCCAGAGCAGACAAAGAGAAGAGCTGAATTGCAGGAGTCAGACTTAGAGAATAGACTATATGGCCTTCAGGAATTTTCAGAGAAACCGAGCGTTCAACTCAATCAATCACATCTGCATTTGCTGTTAACCAATCCATGCCCAAGATAACATCAATGTCAGAATTTCCCAGAATAATTAAGGAAGCCGGGAACATAGTGCAACCAATCTCAATTTGATTGCCATGGCTGATATGAGAAGCCCTCATGTTTGATCCAGGAGATTGTACCACGAGACGATGCAAAAGAGGACCCATAGCCAGATCATGCTCATGTGCAAACTTGTGAGAAACAAAAGAATGCGATGCACCAGAATCAAAAAAAACTCGTGCAGGGACTGAGTTAACGGGGAGCGTACCCATCATAACTCCAGTTGCATGGTCAGCTTGAGCAACGTTGACACAGTTGGCATGAGCAACAGTCGACCCGGGCTTGGTGTTGATGTTGAGAGCCTGAGGCAGAGGTGCACGAACCATAGAAGAACTTGCTGCAGGTCTTGGAGGTGGAGGAGGAAGATCTTTGTTGTTCATGGGACAACTCCAGTGTTGATGCCCAGTGTTCCCACAAGTGTAATAAGCACCAGGTGGACGTGGGGCAGCGTAGCCAGGGACTCCACCAGGCGCTCTAGGGTAGTTGTGGTTGTTGCCCCTAGGAGCAGCGTTGAAGGAGTTTGGTGGCCTTGCCGCGTAGCTTGGAGGTCTTGGTGGAGCCAGGAGCGGCGGTGCGATATTAGGAACCCACATGCGGCGCTTAGAAGGAGCTGTCAAAGCTGAAGAGCTTGCTGCGTCACGACTGTGTTTCTTGGACTCCTCGAACACTTGCCTACTGGCTTCTTCCTATAGAGTTGTGTGTTAAAGTTCCAGAAAAGACCCCGGCCTTGCATGAGTGATTGCATGTTTGATAGATGCATTGAGCCCTTGCCTGAACCTATTTTGTTTATTCTTGTCATCAGAGATCTCATCGCCACCATACCGAGAAAGATTCATGAAGTTTCTGGTATAGGTATTGACATTGTCATTGCCCTGCTTGAGGTTGAGAAACACTTCCTTCATCCTTTCCATGACAATTTCTGACAGGTATTGCTCTTTGAAAGCCCCAGTGAACTGCTCCCAAGTAGGCTGAAACCCAGAGTTGTTTGCCTTCAGGTAATTTTCCCACCACAGAGCTGTGTCTCCCTTCAGAAGGTGAGTGGCACATTTTACCCATTCTTGCTCAGGAACATCAGCAGTCATCAGCAACCTTGACATCTCACGCAACCAATCATCAGCATCAAGTGGCTGATCAGACACCCTCAAAGTGGTGCGGGTTGAACTTCAGAAAACTCTTGATGTCTCCTCACTTGGGAGGTGGAGGTAGCGGAACAAACTCATTCCTCCTGACACTTTCTTCAAAACGCTGCTGGTTCTGTTGCATTGCTCCCAAGGCATTAGCAATACTTGCCAACACAGCCCCCAGTTCAGGTGGTATGTCCTCCTCAGTGTGGCGTGGTGGTGCCATCCTGGGATTGATATAAAACTCAAGTCAGTACCATAATGGAGAATAATAATAATCCAAAATAGTACCAAAATGGAATTAACCAAGATTAAGGATACAAATTACTAAGATGATATTAAAATATCAACAAAGTTCAAAGCACCTAGAAGATAGTAAGCATATCGCACACGACTGAACAAGGAGTGTGGTACACAAAGCTATCTAAGAAAAAATTCCCGCAAATTTCGGCATTAAAATACCACTATATGTGCAAAACCACTTAACGAATCCAGATTAGCAACTCTACCAATTCAATATACAAGAGCGAATGATAAAAGTAGTGGTATGGTCGCGACTCCATCCCGCACTCAAAGCATCACTCCACACATGAATAAGTAAAACACATATCCCGACTCTCTTCCTTCTTAAGATGAACCTAAAGATTAGCATCTACTAAAACAAACACCCCTAACAAGATAGCGTCGGATAACAAAGAGTAAGACAGATCGCGTCAGTTTAGAAAAGCCCGTCGGTATGGAATGTACCAACAATTGATAACCAAAAGGCAGATAGCAACAACAAGTTGGCTGCAACAGATAGACAAGGAATTACCCACACACACACACACACTCCCACAACCTATGGTACTACGGAACCCAGAACACGTGAATCCTAGTTTAAATTTTTAGAAGAGGATTGAAAACGTTACACTTCCTTACCAGAAAAGGGTGGGTGGGTAAGAAGAAAAGTGGAAGCAGTCCTACTCTCGCGTTTTGTTTTTCCCTAGTATACATAACTACCAAAATATTTGCTAGACTGACAACGACCATTTTGGCTGACACCCAGAAGGGCGAGATGGCTCTGATACCAATTGTAACAACCTCGGACCCTACGCTCTAAGTCAAGCCTAGATGAACCAAAAGTGGATAAGGGCTTTTACAGCGGGGGCCCAGGGACCACCCACGTGTAGGCCCGTCGACCGCCCTAACCACTTCCTAGAACATCGAGACAAGAGCGAGCGGCATAGGCGACAAGCAAAGAGATCAAATACATACACACGTGAGTATGTATGCAAGCTACCTTACAACAGTTCTCAGAGCCATACCATCTAAAAGAAATAGAAATATTGCAACGCCATACGGCAAGATCCAAACATCCTAGATAGAAATAATAGTTTAGGATAGCTCCTCATACATCAATCAACAGAGTATCAAGAAGAAGCGGGAAACAAGATCCGAGTACGGATAATAAGCAAATCGGCATAAGATGCCATATAAATAAGCACATCCCGCCCACAGATCTCACGGATCCCCATCCCCGGAATCTCTACACCGAGTGATCTTTGCCAACATCGTCTGTTTCCTCCACCCAGTATCCATCTTGCGAATACACATGTTCATTTGAATCAAACAATTTATCATGTGAGACCCTAGTGGTAGTCAGCAAGTCTTGATGCCTCTAAGGGGACATATACATGGGGTGACAAAATTGTAGCAAAAGATAATAACTAACAAGTCTATAGATACTCGCTAACCATCCGCCTAATCAAAGATAGGCGGATGTCCGTTAATTAGAAACAACAGTTATAACAGTATAAAGTAACAGATCCATCCTCCTTCTCGCTTACCAACGGGAAAGCGGACGAACAACCCATCTGTTGGCAGTTTTATTAATCATTCCTTGAGTATTGCACTAATTACTAGTTAGATATTTAGTCAAATTAAAGACGGTACTTTAGTTATGCTTGTCTATGATCGAGAAACTGTGCTCCAAGTCGTCCATAACCGCGGACACGACTTTCAGAAAGATTTACCCTGCAGGGGTGCACAAATAGCAACACACACACGATCGACCTCGGAAAAACCAAATCAAAACCGAACGAGGCTTTCACGACAAAGCATTCACAGGATTCATAAAATATTTCAAGGGGCCACCCCACTAAGCTACCCGCAACGGAGTTGGCCTGCTCCGGAACGGACCCAGGGTTTGTGTGGACGACGGTAAACGACTGGGAACCCAAAAGTGTGACTGGGCTTGTCGATACAGCGAAAATGTGTCACAATCCAAAATAGTACAGGTGCACCACGCACAATCTTAAATAAAGCAGTAAAGCATGGCATAAGTACAAGATAGTAATAAAGCCCCAAACTACTTTGTGGCCCCAAGAAATAAGAAATGAATCGAGCTCTAGCTAAGGGGATTCATGGTCCCATATGCGGATGGTGCGATAGTCAAGGAACAGGTATCAAGTACTCGGGGTCCTACGGGACACAAGTGAGCATGAAAAACCAAATAACAGATATTGCCCACCGGTGCCTCTTTCATTAGTTATCCCATTACTACTTAGATTAATTTGTTTAGGTACCTCGTTAACCATCAGACACTCACATACCCTACACATGCTGTTCTACGACTCGCTTGGCTCAAACAACTCCTGTAGTAGTGGCTCATGGGATGGAGGAACAAGCTCGGTGGGGTTTAAAAGTAAAGGCTATGCAGTACTTGGGATCAATTTAATGCATTCACGACTCCATGATGCAAGAATAAGATAGAAGCAATAGGTACTATATGTATGCAAGCATGTGGTAGTGCTTTCCTGGTAGCTCAGTTGAAGCGAGAGATGGATCTGGGTAGTACTCCTGGGATTCTTGATAATTCTCCTGCTCGGTGTCTATTCGAAAAGAACCAAACAAACAAGGGCCAATATAAATAAAGTGCGCAAGCATATGAATAAAATGCGACAAGCAACCAAGAATGCCATGATGAATGATGCACAATTTACACGGCAATAATGTAGCATGGCAAGGGTGAGGTGTGGGGACAAGAATAAATCATTTTATTAATTATTTGGCCAAGTTTTATTAACATAAAAATTCTGATTATTTAATATTTTTATGATTCATGCTTCAATTCATATCGTGGAATGCGTAGTTAGAACAGGCTCGCCGCGCTGATCGATTTAGACATATTATTTGTCAAATTTGGAGTTATAGAAGTAAATTTATTAATTTATTAAGATAAAGGCATTTATTGCAAAGTTAATCATCTCGAAAAATTTAAATTAGTCAAACATTATTTTGGATGGCATATTTGAAATCATCATATTTTTCTGATTCAAAAACATATATTATTTGCATCATTAGGAATTACAAAAATAAAGGTATTAATTTCTGGATATCAAAACATAAAAGCAATTTCCTGGATTTATTTTATTAACAGAAAAGGTGCTGGGACTTTCTGTATTGAGGCATAGCTAGCCGTAGACACACACGTGTGGGCCAGGCGCTGAGTCAGCGCCAACTGACACAGCAGCCGCGGGGGAAACTTTTCTCACTCGGGGGTTCAACACCCACAGTCACTGACGGTGGGCCAGAGACTGCAGGGCCACCTAGCGCTCGGCCAACGGGGGTGTGACAGCTGGCCGGGGGGTGGGACCTGCGCGTGCTCGACCAACTCCGGGGGGGGGGGGGGGGGGTTCTGCAAAAAGGCAAATAGCCTGGGACTGACGAAACTGAAGGACACTCGCGAAAACGACTAGCTGGAATGAACTTTGGATGAAGATTGTGACGGAACCGATGTGAATTTGGAGATGGCACAAAAAGCAAAGTTGGTGACTAAAGAGAGGACTACAACTTCCATGTACGGAGTTTCTCCAGTGGAGCACTCTGCAGCCCGGAAATTGACGATGAACAGGTGGGTTCCTATACCGCAAAACTAACGAACACTGTCCGAAAAGCGCCAGCGAGATGCATCGTTTCTACTAGTTTCCGCGGATGATTCCGAGCTCATCTATGGACGGATCTGGGTGTGCTATAGCTCGTTGGAAAGAGGGGACGACCGTCTACAACTTTTGTTCTCGCTGTATCCAAAGTAGAGCAACACAGGGACGACACCGACGAGATGATCAGGGGCTGGTACGAGGTTTTGTACACTGCTGTCGGACGGCTGCTGGCGGCGAACTGCTACTGCGCGCGCGTACTGGCGCAGCGGAGACGTCGGCGTGGCGCGGGCGGACGATGGAGGGGACAGAGGGGAGTAGGGAGAGACGCAGCTCACCTGGAGATTTTCCTGTGCTCGCGGTCGTCGAAGACGGCTGGGAGAGGTGACGGTCGTTGTCACCGCGGCGAGCGTGGCCTTGGAGTCCAGGAAGGAGAGCTCGGGCGCGTACAACTCCTGGTGTTTGAGGTACGGCATCGAGGTGCTCCTCCGGCGAGGTGGCTGCTCCTCCTCCTCGCTCCCTGCTCTGATCAGCTTCAGCAGGCTCAACGAAGCTCCTGGTCGAGGTGGGTGAGCTACAGCAGCCGTAGATTGTCGGCGAGGTAGATGGCAGGGTCTGGTTTTGGCCATGCCATGGCGTTGCGGCATGGGGGAGAAGAAGGAGGAGTCAAGATCTCGATCTTGCGGTAGGTGGGAGGGTGAGGGCAGAGGTGCCCGTTGCTACGCTGCTTTATGCACCGGGAGCTAGAGAGGGTCACGCACGATCACGTGCTCATGAGGGGGAAGAAAAACAGGGCAGGGGATAGGGCTGATCGATGGTTGGCTGGGTGGCACCAGGTGTGGCCGGATGGTTAGCTAGGTTGGTGAATAGCTAGCTTAGGATCTCAGGTAGATTATAGAGAGATAGATGGCCGAAGCACAGATAGCTTTTATAGAAAATATAAAGTAGGATAAAAGAAGGCTAAAAAGCTCGATTCCGAATTGGGTATGGCAAAGACAGAAAAATAATGTACCCAAGGCCCAAATTCTAGTAGATGAGTTGGATTGCATTTGAACAACTAGTGAAGAAAGAGCAAAAACAAAATATATCCAAAGAACGAAAATATGAATTTAATTGGAGAGTCAAGCCACATGTAGTGTCTATTATTGCATGGTCTAGAGAGATTCATTATTTCATGCATGCACTAGGAGGGTGCTTTTATATTGCATCTGGCTCGATTATGTGAAAACAACATGGACACACATGCATAAAGGAATAAGAGAGTGCATAAGCACTAGAATGATGTATATCGATATTTAGATTAGAGGATCCCATTTTGGCATGGTTTGGATCAAACCAAGTGGAATAAAATCCATAATACCAATGTACAAGATATGAATCCATCATATAGCATGTAGGCATGATTTGAATCCACAAAATTCAAAGAAGGACCCACTTATGCTATAGATGGTGGAGTTCAAGTAAGACCATGGAGACAAGTGTTTATATGGCTATTGTGGCAAGGATCCCCACATTAATACATGGGCATGATTTAAACTTAAGCAAATAAATAAGGAGCCCACATATATATATGCATGGTAGAATCATTGAGCAAGATATCTTCACAAGGATCCGTAGCAAGGTTATAGGTGGAATGTTTTAAAGAGACATGCCCTCAACTCAAATTGGGCATTACATCATTAATCAAAAGGCAAATACATGATATCGGGAAGCAAATACATTTAATAAAATAATGCATATGAGGGAAGAGCCAAATGAAAAGGGATTTGTATGATGCTCAGATGCAATATGGCATGATGACATGAGCATGATATAATTATGATGCAACAATTATATGTAGGAATGTAGCATATTATTATTAGACCATGTAGCATTACAGATGTTAGACAGATGGGATGCTACAGAACTTATCTTGTAAACTTTGTTGTACTTTCCTATGTTGTTCTATTGAACTTTTCTTGTCTATTTGACTTCTTTTTGTAAACTTTCAGATCCGTCAATTCTAGTGGATGAAGGTAATCTACCAGAAGCCATTGAAAGATTTTACCACATGGTCACATGCATTAGGATGAGTCACCCTAAAGGGTATGTTACCATGCTTTATTTTCTTATTTTTTCTTATTATTTTTTCATGTTTTTCTCGGAATTGTGCAGTTCACTGCCTATGTTTGAGAACGATATTGTTTCCGCTACAGTTGGTCGTATTTCCAATTCATTTAGTATGCCTGGTTTGCATGATGATCAGCCAGAAAATGTTGGTTGTCTTGGTTCTGAGATAACGATGATTGACATCTATCTTCTGGGTGAGAAGTATCCTAACTCAGAGAAGCTTGTTGTGCCTTATTATGTCACTGTAAGCTCCGTTTGCTCTTTTATATTATTTTTTGTGTTCTGTTTTTGTGTTCTTTCTTTTAGAATATATTCATGCAATCTTTGTGCTTCCTTTTTCTGATGATTCTTCTATAGGTTAAACTATTTTGTGGTGTTATAGATAAAAGTGTGAGGAGGTGGTTTACTAAATGTAACATTGATAAACATGATCTTGTAAGTTCATTTTGTTTTTACTACGTGTGGGTTGTCCATTTAGGTACTCGATGTATATTTCAGGTTTTGTTCTTATATGTAGACAATTTGTTCATTTTTTCTGATAGGTTATGTTCCCGATGTTGGATCCTCCTGTGAGGAGGGCACATCTGGCCACTGGGTCACAATTTTCCTTAATTTGAAAGCTGAATGTTTCTAGTACTTGGATTCTCTGTACACATCGTAGGATCATGTTGGTTGGTCCATTTATCATAGAATGGTGAAAAGTATATGTATACTTTGGACCGATGGTAGCGTTGATATGCCTCTTACACCAATTAGCATTGACTGTTTCCCAACTAAATATATGAATGTCCCTCGACAAAAAAATGGGTGAGTTAAATGTCTGTATTCATTGTATTATGATTTTTGTATTATCCTTGAAATTTGTTTTTGTTGTAACTTTTATTGTACTTTCTACTTCATAGCTCTTGTACTTTTCGATTTCACTTATGAGGACATCCCAAACATGAAGAAGTTTATGCTTTTCAAATGGGTGATGTGCGGTGTTTTCAAAGTTGATTTTGTTGACTTGTTTGGCTACCACCCAAGTACGTGCCCTGAACTTGTCATTTCATTGTACCTGAACTTTTCTGTCTTTGTCCCTATTTTGATACTTGTGTTCTTTATTGTATTCACTTGAATCCATTACTGTAGGTGATTGGATGGATATATCTGATGAAAGTTTCTAGATGTTTGAGACTCAGATGTATCAGCCTAATTTTGATGCTTTCAGTGTGAGTAGCAAGGAAGAGCATCGCATCCTTAGTGCATGTTTTTCTATCCAGAGTCGTAAAGGCAAGGCAGCTGTTGCCAATACGCCTGCAGGGAAGAAGCTGCTTGTGTTCAAGTTAGATCCTGAAGATGACGATTTCAACAATATTGCCAATTTTGTTGATTCGACTAACACATATGACTTTGTTGATGCAAAAGCAAGGTCAGGAAAAAAATTTCTGGTGTAAAGAGTAAGGATGATCCTGCTGTGGATTCCCAGAATATGGTTTCCAACCGGAGGGCAACTAAAAGGCCGTTGAAGTGGAGCGGACCTTTTGAGCCTCTCAAGTCTCCTGGTAAAGATTTTGAGGGAATTCATGCTCAACAAGTATGCTGAGAAATATGAAGAGTGAGTTTTCCGTATTTTTATCCTTCAGTTAGTTGTTTGTTCTTTTAAGTTATATAGGTTTTACATCTGTTTGTTCCATGTTCTGTTATGATATGTTTGATTATCAATTTTGCTTCATTTCCTTTATGTTCCAGTGTACCATTTAGTAGATTCCTGCATGGGATAGATAAATATGGCGAGGCGGTTGATACGGTCATTACGAGTAAAGAGTTGACAAAAGCATTTGGCGACCTGGGTGAGTTTGAAGGAGCGATGTTTGGTTTTATTGTAAATCAGTGGAAGACTGACTCCAGGATGAACCACGCTTTTGTGTCCGGGTCTCGTGTCTTACTAAGCCCGTATTTCCTTACAGTAATTGTTTGCAGCCTTCTCCTTTTTCTTTTTTCTTTTCATTGACTGCATTCGAAACTTTCCTTAATCTTTGTGTTGAACTTACTATGAACGTGTGGGTTATACTGCTGTTTGCTGACAGTTCGATGTAATTTTTATTCCGCTATTTGTAGTATGTTCTGGAAATGGATGATATGACGTCAAGTAAGAACTTCAATCTTGATCAAGCAATGACGCAGTTTAAACATTTTGTTACCGAGCCAGAAAATTTGTTGAAAGCTAATCTGGTAATGTAACTCATTTTTATTTTTATTCTTTTATGTTGTAAACATTGTTTTGTTTTTGAGTTTTATAGTGCAATGTTATATTGAATTATTATTTTTAAACTGTTGAACAAATACTGATTCCTTCTTGCAAAATAATGCCTGGTTCAAAATGTCTCCATTACTGTCTGTATGTGTTCAACAAGTACAGGGCTAATAGTCATGTTATAGATCCATATTCATGGCCAAAACCTAAGAGAGGAAAGAAGCCGATTTCCTTACTAGGAGTGCCTTACATGGTGATTATATAGTTGAGCTTGTGAGTTGGTTTATCTTTGATTTTTTTTGTTTCTGTACCATTTCCTTTTTTATTTCCTTAATTATGAATCTGCTATTTTTTTACCTTACTTTTCCTTCATGATTTTCATTTGTAATAGGCTACTAGGTTTGTCAGGTCATGAAAAGAGCTTATGGGAAAGAGGCTTACGCAAAAAGTGGCATATGGATGATATTGTGTAGGCAAAAAGCCTTTTTACCTTGATGATAATGCTATGTAGGGCTTTAAATGAATGTGGCTATTACTCACTACAGTATGCTAGAATTACAACGGTGATGGAAAGTTTATGGACCATATATCTGATCAGGATGTATGTTACATCAAAAAACTATCTATATTTTTGTCCTAATTTTTTGCAGCCTCGCTATATGGACTAGAAGGCTGAGCACCTGTACAGTATTGTATTTCATAAGGATAATACTATTTGTGTCGAAGACCTTCCTGAGGTAGTTTAGATGCTTGCTCCGAGTTATATACTGAGTGAAGAAGCAGAACATCAGCTTAGGATGTTAATATGGTCAGCGTAGACGGTAGCTGTATAACTTTTATTCCAACATTCTACTTGAACTGTAAATATTGTGGTGCTGTTTTTAGATTGAACTTCTGTACATGAAACTCTATTTTGATAATATAGCTGATTATATCTTGTACTTACTTTATTAGTCTAAAATTTTGCTTAAGCTCGCTGGTTGATCTGCTATTAATCTCCATCTTTTTTTTATTTGTGCTTTACCTGAACTTACCAGCAGGTCGAGGCTGAACTTTCTATGTTGGTCGTCCTGTACTGCCCTTTTTATTTTTTCTTGTTTTTATTTCTCAGTTGCCCAGGCTGCTCTATTAATTTTTGAAATGATCACGCGCATGCTTCACTTTCCTGTATGTTTCTGTGTTTTTTTTGTTCCGTAACATGGTTACTAGCTGTGCGCGTGGTATTTAGTTAAATATTGTGGACCTGTTTTTAGATTTAACTTATGTATGTGGAAACTCTATTTTCGATAATATAGCTGACTCTCTGTTGTACTTACTTTATCAGCCTGAAATTTTTCTTAACCTCGCTGGTTTCACTACTATTAATACTTTTTTCACTTGTTCTTTAGTTGAACTTACCAGTAGCTCGAAGTTGAACTTTCTCGGTTGGCCATCCTATACTGTCCTTTTTTATTTTTTATTTGGCCAGGCTGCTCTATTAATTTTTGAAACGATCACGCGCATGGATCACTTTCCTGCATGTTTTTCGTTTTTTGCTTCCACAAATTGGTTACTAGTTTCGTTGGAAGTTCCTTTTTTAGGTAGTAGATTAGCAGGAGATTATGCATGCTCTTCTAGCCGTTGAGATTTCCTATTTAGTTCCTTTTTGTAGGGGCTGATGGGTCGCACATGCAAGGATCGGTTGGCTGCACTTAATGCCACTGCTTTATTTTATGGTTATCTAGCCGTTAAAGTTTCCTATCTTGTCTTTTCTACCTTTTTGTTTTGTTCCATTATGTATTGCATTTGTCTATAAATCCATTGCCTTCATTCGGTAGCCACATAATAGTCATCCACCATTTTTCAAAATTCATCCAATGACCGCTCTTTCTTTCTCTGAAGAATCCATCGTCGAATGCCATGGCACCACAACCATCAATGTTCTGTACACCAACATATCTGCAATTGTTGAGGAGTGGATTGGGAAGGTTGAAGCTATCCTTGCTTCTTCTAAAAGTAAGATAGTGGGTGTCGATGTTGAGTACACGGTAGGATCCTTCTTCAAGCCCAAGAGTGCCGCTGTGTTTCAGCTTTGAGTTGGCTCTGATGTGTTGGTGTACCATATTTGCCACGCCGACGTGACGTGTGAGATGCTTCGTGAATTTTTGTATGGGTGGAGGTATATTTTTGCTAGATTCGTCACTGTTCAAGATGAAAAGGTACTCAGTCGATATGATCTGTTTATTCATAATCTTAAGAACATCTAGTTAGTTTGGAGAGATCCTGACAAGAGGAAGAGCACGCAAGGTTTGAAGGATGGTGTTGGTGCCATTATTGATCCATATTATTTGAATATGAAGGATGGATTTGGAAATAGGGAGCATCGTATGTGGGATGATCCACCTCCTCTCTCGCCCAATCATTTGGAATATGCTCCTAGGGATGCATATGCAACATATGAGGTGTATAGGAGGTTGGATTTGTACGAGAGGGGCTACTTTTCTCTTTACAAGCATTCTAAGAAGAGGCGTTGTAGGGATTGGTGAAGAAGCATAGTAGTTTAATTTGATTTGTAGGTTCATTGGAATAATATTTGTTTTAGTTATCTAGATCCCCATGATCTAGTTATGCAATATTTTTACTTTTTATATAATTTTTTGTATCGTATTATGTAGCTCTGTGTGATTTTTACAATGAATAATCTTCATAATATATGTATGTTTGTTTGGTTGTTTTATTTTCATTCAATCCATAAGTCGAACTTTGTTGTCCTCATCAGTTGTACTTTCCGTAAAGCTCGACCTGAACTTAACTTGTTACTTATGTATTTTATCTTACAAATCAAAGAAAGTTTTGTATCCTGCTACAATTCTACAGATTGGTCGTGTAATACATTTTGTGTGATACAACGTACTAAAATCAGTACGGTCACCTTATTGAATTTGCATGGACTCCTATACCGGCCTTGGTGTTGGGTCTATACTTTCCCGTTAAACATGGCTGAACTGTGCACTTTGTTAAGGCTGAACTTAGTTTGTTTTTAGGTTCTCATCCTGTTTTGTGTATGTTTTGTAATATGTAAGAAGTTTCTTAATCCGCAGTAGAACGTTGAACAATACCAGAAATTTTAGTATATTGAGAATCACTATATAATAGTAGTATAAGATGTAACTTTTTTCATTATTTTTGTTTCATGAACATACGAAAAACTAAAGATTTCCATCTACAAATCACCATTCATTTTCAATCTGCTACTCCTTCTGATCGGTATTACTGGTGGGGATGTCTTGGGATTCTTCTTCTTTAGCTTATTAAGTGGTCGCGGTGGTGTTTGTTTTTCTTCATCCTCATCATCTAATTTTTATTCCTCCATATATTCCTCATTTTTTCATCGTCTTGTTCGTGATCGTCACCGTCTTCATCATCGCTTCCTTCTTCCTGTTCTGATGTTCCTTCCTCCTGGTTGTCATTGCCTTCATCGTCATCGTCGTCTTCCTCCTCGTCTTCATCACTTTCATATTTTCTTGTATTACTTTTCTTGTTAGTTTGTCTTGCTTTTTTCTTTGCCAGTATTGATGATGCAACCTGCAGCAGCGGACATGTCCTGGAGTTGTGCCTAGACATTGTTTTGCACATCTTGCAGAATCTTCTCCTTATATTTTTTGGTTTAGCAGGATTTATTTTGCTTTGTTGCATTGTGGATATGTCCGTGCATTGTGACCTACCTTCATGTTGCAAGTACTGCACGTCATGAATCCTAGTGGCTCCCCTTCTTCATCAAGTTCTTCCCCTACATACTCCTTAGTCACAGGTTTCTTAGGAACTGATTTCTGATCAGCATTCTTAGCTTTTTGGCCACTCCCTTTCTTATCTGTGTCATTGATGGTTTCTTTCTGTTGTGTGCCGCTTCCTTTTGTTTTTGAAATTAATGGAGGTAGGATAACCCTTGATTATGGCTGAGATTTTCCTTGTTTTTTTTGACATATGTACTCCCAAAAATATGTGTTAGATCAGGCTCTAACCGTGTAATATCAGGGTCTTTTGTTCTTTCTTGGTCATCTGCAGTTGATGAGCTGATTGCTTCTACCCGCTCGATGAGGTCAATCAGCCCTTTTTTGCTAATGCTAGTTGTTCATCAGACTTTACTGAAATCCTTACAAGTTTGAAAGACAACTGAAGGTTTTCATTGTGTTTGAACACCGTAGAGCAACCTTCAAATGCAAGCGTTCTGTAATCTGTCCTATCAAACGTAGCTTTGTTGTGGGCCTCTTTGCTGTATCTGTTTAAGATGTATTTTGTTGGCAATCCGTCGACCCTTAGGTGCTCTAGCAAGGCTATGATATGAAGACAGAACATCCCTGCAGAAGATGCAATTTATTTTGTTATTAGTTCTAGCAAGAAATTATAGAAAAGATAAAACCAAAGTTTTTGTAAAGTGTTGATGAGAAGGCTTTATTTATTTATTTTACCTGTGTGTTTCCATAGCATGCATTCGCATTCATATTTTCCTTCCTCTTTGTCTGCTATCACTTTGAATTTATGTTGTGACCAAGCAAAGACCTTATGCGGGTTTTTGTATTGAACTAGAAAGTTTGGATAATATTCTGGTGCTTCCCATACATTGAATTGGATGCTATTTTTCAGTTGTGTCCTGATCTCGCTGAACACAGCCTTTGTGTACACCTTGCTTAACTGCTTCTCAAAGCCATAGTATGTTCTGGTGTTTTCGCGGCCCTGCAGAATGTTTATATTTTTCAGTTCAAGCAATATACAACGTTATATATTTGATGTTATAAGATATACTCCTTACCAGTGATGCTATTCTCTGTTCATGCTTCTTCATTAGCTGATCTTGTATACAGTCGTTAACCCATTCCACGAAGATGTGCATATTTTGTCGCTCGGTCACAAATCCTCTCTTCAGGATAACGTTCATGCGTTCGCTTCGCTGTGTCAACGTCATGCGGGCACAAAACACATCCTTGAAATATGCTAAAATCCAGTCTTTCCTGTCCTCCCACATCTGTAGCATCATTTTGCTTTTTTGCAGCTTGTATTTCTGAAAAAGTTGGTTCCAGGCTGCTTCAAACTCTGTTGGTATGAGTGGCCAGTTAAGTATTGCTCTGAACTCCAGCTTGAAGTTGGGAAACAACTTTTATATCCTTTTCAGGGGAAGCTTGTATTTCTTGGTGATATGCCATCTGCATAACTTGTGCAATGCTAGTAAAAATACTCTTGGGATTGCCTCTGCCATGGCTGGGCACTGGTCTGATGTAAAAAAACAGATCACAAATCAGATTATCAGAGTTTATTGTGAAACCTTTGCCATCGTATAGTGTATGCGTGAACTTCCTGTTACAGCATTCCTGAACTTAATGTCGACCGGAAGTTGTACTTTCCTGTCTAGCTAATCCCTACTTGCTTGTCAATCATATCATTTTTTCATCCTAAACTTTTGTGTGGACCGGTAGTTGTACTTACTGTTCACCACTAATTGTACTTTCCTATATAGTGTACCATTAGTTGCACCAGAACTTTTTGTGCACCATTAGTTGCACTTTTTGTCCACCACTAATTGTACTTTCCTATGTATATAACATTTTTAGTGCAAATTATTGTGGTAAAAGAAATATAATACTTACTTGTTAGTATGATGGTGGGTTGTTTTCCTTTCATACACTTGAGGAATGTTCGAACCAGCCACTCAAATGAGTCGGCCGACTCATCTCTCACGAGTGCACACACGAATACCATAGACTGTAGGTGGTGGTTAGCTCCTACAAACACGCCAAGCGACATGTTATACTTGTTGGTTTTGTATGTTGTATCAAATGTGAGGTAGTCACCGAAATCCTCATAAGCTCCTATGCAGTCGGCATGTTCCCAGAATATGTTCTTTATCACATTGTCATCATCTATCTGGATGTCGACCCAAAACATGGGATTTGCAGCCTTCATCTCACCAAAGAAAGAAATTAGCTTGCTGACATCGTCGACATTATCTTCTCTCCTATTCTTGGCTTTCCTTCATTATTGTAAGCAAAATTGAATTCATAAGTTATTGAATAAGTTGAGTTTTTTTATCAGTACTGAATATGTAAAAGAAACGACTCTTACTCATTGATCAAGTCCCGACCGTGCACAACCAGGTACTGAGCGCCTCCGACTGAACTTGATAGACATGATCTGGACGTGTTTCAAGTTTTTGTATTGCAGGAATTTGACATATCAGTCTTCTACACCTGAATGTCTTGTGTGAGTGAAGGAATACAAGCATGCTTGGGATCAATAGCAATCTATGTGTGTGTTCAAATTCTATATCCTCAATTACCCATGTGTTGTCTTGCTTCTTCTTCAATCGAAGCCGTGCCTTGCAGTGACACCTCCTTGAGTTGTTAAATCGTTGTCGGTCCTCATCTGGAACCTGTGATCTATGTTCACCTTGCCTTGTGCACTATAGGTATCTATTATTACCATCTGATTGACCAGTTTTAATCCCAAAACCTGCATGCCTTGCATATCTATTGTAGAAGACCTTTGCGTCTTCAAAAGTCTTGAACCGCATACCTAGTACCGGTAAGAGGTAAGAAGGTAAATCAAGTTTCTGCACATAAAAAACAAGAAGTTAACTGCCCTGTCATACATGTAACAATAGTTGGTATTCCACTTGTGATGATATGGATGCAATTTTTTTATGTACTCACATGGGTGTATTTGCGAATTGCCTTTAGTGTTTCACTCTGCCCAAGACGTATGGGGCAGGGCGGCGTGACTATCGACCTATGTAGTAATGGATCATGTTTAGTGCCCTCTGATCCATCCATGTTGTTCTATTTTTGCTCTTGCTACTGGTCTGAATTTGGTCGATGCGGTGCTCGTGGTAGTGGCCGACGTGGTGGCCAGTGAGGAAAATTGTGGGTAGTAGAAGAAGGACCACTATTATCAGGACGCTTCTTTGGAGGAAGCATGCTTTCATCTGCAGAATGCTTCATGGATGGTTCGGTAGCTTCAACTGTTGCACACTGGTTGTGTAGCTGCAAACGATGCACCCTTCATTGGAGGTGCTTGCGTTCGTCCTTCGGGTGCATGTTTCATGGTAGGAGGTTGCATGCATGCTTCAGGTGCATGTTTAATGGGAGGTGCTTGCTTTGCTGCGACCTCACGCAGAACACATTGCTCTGCGTCACTCGCTCAGCATGGCGCCCTGCCTCAGGCTTCGCTGAGATCCAAGTTAAGACAAGCGACAGGTAATAGCTTCGGTGGTAGAGGGTGTTGTCAAAGATCTTCACCGACAAGCGGACCCCGCCACGATGGCGAAACTTCAGGGCGTCACCAACCTTCATCTCATAGTGGGTCGTGAAGTCCGGCCAACCATCACACAGGAACAGGTTGCCGGCGCCATCCACCCACCTCTGCACATCCCTGATGGGATGGTGGCCGCTAGACTCACACATTCGGAGCTCACACGAGGGGTGCTCTCAGAGCTCCTTGACGAACAAGTCTGGTAGGCGCAACCATCACTTGAAGTTCACTGGAAGAAAGACGAGAAACTCGAAGCCAAGAAGGCCTGCTGTTTCATCACATTCCCTGCTACGGAACGACGGGGAGGGGGGGAGGGGGGAGGGGAGAGTACCCGTCAGGCTCCCACCATCCATAGTGACCCCGGCGCCAGGGGCTGCGTCCGCAACTTGGAGAAGAAGAATGTCGACCGGGAGGGACTCCCCTTCCGTTGCTGCCTCCCAGCGGCCACGATGGGGCGGGGCCTCAGCGTGCAGTTGAGGGAGATCTGAGTCAGCGGCAAAGGAGATGCAGCGGCCTCGGAGCCTACGACTGCTCCACGGCCTCTCCGGCAAGGCTGGAGCCATCTTCCCCACTGAAGAAGGAGGATCATCATCACCGGAACTTCCCGACGCCATCGTCTTCGCCACCAAGCAGGGAGTTGGAAGGGAAAGGCTGCGGGGAAGGTGGAAAGTAAGCCACAACCCCATGCCTTTCATCCCTTTTATAACCAACAAGGGAACAATTGCTGCCCACCTCGCCGGCTCACGCGAGGGCAATAATCGTGCCCCATAATTTTTTTTGTAGGAATCGAAGTGGGCGTAGTCAATGCGGGCTTCCGTGGAAGCCAAGGCGTGGCTCGGCCATCCCCTAGACACTTGAGTGCGTAGGCACGCGCATGCCAGTTCTGCAGGATGGGAAAGCATGCCGTCTAGTCATGTCGTGATCCTCGCGATGAGGACTGGGCCCACGCACTAGTGAAGGGCGAAGCCCGATAACGGCCTCTTTGTCAAACGATGACCAGCATTGCAAGTTGCCAGCCCTCGCTCGGGGCTTCTGTCGGTGTAATGAGATTGGGGGTCCCTCGCATTGCGCCATAGCATGTGGGCCAGGACCCACCGGTTAGCGACTCAGCGAATGCGTGGCCTGGCCGACTAGGGCGTCGCAAGGATGCGAGCACCGTGTGCTCCAAGCAGGTATGGTCTTGGCATGATGAGCCTATGGGGACTAAGTATCAACTATGATGTAGGTGCCGATGAGCCTTGATCCACCAACCGGGCGTGGACAAGGAGAAAAAGACAACGACGCGCGTGAGACGGTCCGATCTCTCCTTTCGGGGGCTGCCCCGGAAGGAGGGTAAGGGCACAGTTGGGGATAGCAAAGCCAGGGAGTGGCCTCGATTGAGCCCCAGAAGAACCATATGGACGCTTCTCCTAGGCCATGCATCATCCGGGAATCGGAGTCAGCTGAGCCTGGCAAGACATGTCAAGCCCGGCCTTGGGAACTGGTGACGCGCCCGCGCTACTGGACACCATCATGGTGTTGTAGTCCGCTGCAACACGCCACCTACAGGAGTGACAACTCAGAGCCTGAGCTATCACTCAGACATTAAGTGTGCATGTGCATCGTCCTTGGCTACACACACTGCTCATCTGCCTGCAGACCGCGTGGCACACCGCGATTGAGCCTGGGAACGCTCTTGGTGGTACTCCACGCTGGCCCTTGTAGTGACCCTTGGTGTATAAAAGGAGGAACTTGTCCATAGGAATGGAGGAGGGTGTTCTGGAGAGAGGTTCTTTGGAGGGCAAGAAAGAGGGGGTTCTTGAGGTTCTCGAGAGGGAGGTTTTTGGAGAGGTTTGGAGGAGAGTTTTAGAGAGAGACCAAGGTGTTGGAGCTTGGAGAGATCAAAGGGTTTGAGAGTTGGAGAGGAGAAGAGAGCTCGTGAAGAGCAGATAGATAGGTACAAAAGTGAGAGAAGAAATAAAGAGGAAGCCCATGAAGAGTAGAAGCTAGAGTGAAAGCGGCTCCTCGACACTGTAGAGATCATCTTTTTGTACCTCGACCACCCTAGATAATCAACCAAAGCAGGACATAGGGTTGTTAGCCAAAGGGCGGCCCGAACCTGGGTAAAAAATGATTATGTGTGCTTTGTGTGTTGTGTGCTCATATCAGTAGGTTCCTTCATTGGCGTTTAGGCCGGAACGCCTTCGTGCCCACTACCGAACAAATAGGGGGTGCCCAACATCCCCGATGTCAGTGTAGGCGAGACGCGACAGGAAACCTCGACATCATCTGCCCAACAAACTAGTACTAGAGGATACTAGGGACCTAGTTGTTTATATACCACACATGTATTAATGTTTCCACTTAATACAGTAATAACATGATACAAAACTATTTTGAACATTTAGATATATAACAATAAAACAACTTGATTTATTGGCCTCTCGGGCATATCTCCTTCAGTCTCCCACTTGCACTAGAGTACAATTACACTAGTTTACAATAGGAAATAATCTAACACCAATATCATCCTGGTGTTGATCATGCTTTGCTTGTGGAAGAGGCTTGGTGAATGGATCAACTACATTCACATCTGTATGTACTTTACAAACTCTAATGTCACCATTTTCTACATAATCTCTTATTACATGGTACCGTCGATGTATGTGCTTGGCCGTGGAGTGGAAACTCTGATCCTTCGCATTCGCAATGGCCCCCATGTTGTCGCAGTGGATGCACATAGGGTCTTAAGCGCTTGGGAACACTCCAAGTTCAGTAATGAACTTCCTCATCCAAACAGATTCATTAGCTGCTTATGTGGCAGCCATGTACTCTAACTCCATTGTAGATTGAGCCACTGAGCTTTGCTTCCTGCTCCTCCAGCTCACCGCACCACCATTAACCATGAACACGTACCCCATTTGAGACTTTGAGTCATATGGATCAGTGTAGAAGCTTGCATCCATGTAACATGTTACTACAAATTCTTCTTCACGTCCTCCAAAGACTTGAAGCATATCCTTAGTTCTTCTCAAGTATATGAGGATATTCTTAACTGCATTCCAATGAACCTACCTAGGGTCTCTTCAGAAATGGCTCATCAAGATAAGAGCCAATGCTACATCGGGTCTAGTGCTCAACATGGAATACATGATGGAGCCAATGTCCGAGGCATAGGAAATGCCTTTTTCATTGGTTCCTTGTCATGTTCCATTTGTGGGCATTGAGTCACACCGAACTTGTTACCTTTTATGATCGGCAATGAACCTTTCTTTGACAGATCCATTCTGAAATGCTTTAGAATATTTTCCAGGTAAGTGCTCTAACCAAGAGCTAACATATGCTTTGATCTATCTCTATAGATCTTAATGCCTAATATGTAGGCAGCTTCACCCATGTCCTTCATAGAGAATTCACTATTTACATACACTTTCACGCTATTTAGAAGATTCACGTCATTCCTTGTTAACAATATGTCCTCCACATATAGTACTAGGAATGCAACTGAACTCTCATTCACTTTCTTATATATGCAGGCCTCTTCTACATTCTAGACAAATCCAAAACTTTTAATGACTTCATAAAATCAAAGATTCCAGCTTCGAGATGCTTGCTTCAGTCCATAAATGGAGCTATGAAGCTTGCACGCTTTACCAGCATCCCCTAGACTGACAAAACCCTCTGGTTACATCATATACAACTCTTCCTCAATGTTGCTAGTTAGGAAGTTGGTTTTCAACCCATCTGCCATATTTCTTAATCGAAATGTGCAACAACTGCTGGTAGAATCCGAATAGACTTTAGCTTTTCTACATGAGATAATGTATCTTCATAGTCAATTCCTTGAATTTGATGAAAACCTTTTGCGACAACTCGAGCTTTGTAGACATTGACATTTCCATCAGCGTCTGTCTTTTTCTTGAAGATCCATTAATTCTCGATAGCCTTTCGTCCTTTGGGAATATCTAACAAGGTCTACACCTGGTTGTAATACATGGACTTCATTTTGGATTCCATGGATATTCGCCATTTCTCGGGTTCAGGGCCTTCCATTGCTTCTGTGTAGGTTGTAGGTTCATCATGTTCCACAGTCATGACCATGTTCACAAGATAACTATACCATTCAGGGGCAACATGTTTTCTTGTTGACCTGCGGGGTTCTATAGCTATCTCCTCATGAGGTTCGTGATCATCATCATCCTCTCCCACTTCAATTGATTAGGGTGGGTCCAGAACAACTTCCGTTGCAACACTCGCTATTTGAATATCAGGATCGATATTCTCATCGAGTTCTATATTCCTTCCACTTATAGCTTTCACGAGAAATGCTTTCTCGAGGAAGGTACCATTCTTCACGACAAACGTTTTGCCCTTAGCTTGGTTGTAGAAGGTATATGCATCAGCTCCTTTGGATATCCTATAAAGATGCTTTTTTCTGCTCTCGGTTCAAGTTTGTTAGGTTGTAGTTTCTTTACGTAAGCCTCACATCCCCAAACCTTCAAAAAAGACAACTATGGCTTAGTGCCATGCCATATCTCATACGGTGTTGTCTTCACGGACTTGGATGTTGCTCTATTCAAAATGAATACAACAGTCTCAAGTTCATATCCCCATAAAGATATAGATAAGACGGTAAGAGACATCATAGATTGTACGATGTCCATTAGGGTGTGATTACATCGTCCGGATACACCATTATGCTGCGGTGTTCTAGATAGTGTAAGTTTTGGTACAATACCACATGCCTTTATATGTTTGCCAAACTTGTAACTCAAATACTCGCCCCCTCGATCAGTACAAAGGTGCTTGATTTTCTTGTCGAGTTGATTCTCAACTTCAGTCTAAAATTCTTTGAACTTTTCAAAGGTTTCATACTTGTGCTTCATTAAGTAGATATACCCATATCTACTCAAATCGTTAGTGAAGGTGACAAAATAACGATAACCATTGCCATGGAGACGCTCATTGGTCCACATACATCATAATGTATGACTCCCAATAGGTTTGCAACCCATTAGATCATACCATTGAACGGTGTCTTGGTCATTTTGCCCATGAGGAATGGTTCGCATCTATCGAGGGATTTGAAATCCAATGATTCTAGAAGTCCATCTAAATGGAGCATCTTCATGCGTTTTACACCGATGTGACCGAGACGGCAATGCCACATGTACATGGAATTATCGCTATCATGCTTGCATCGCTTGGCATCAATGCTATGGATGTCTGTATCATCACAATCAATATTCAATAAGAACGAACCTTTACTTTGTCACACATAAGCATAAAACACATTATCCATATAAATAGAACAACCACTTGTCTCTGATTTAAACGAATAATGGTCTTGCAACAAGCAAGACCCACTGAAATTATTCATGCTCAAAGCTGGTACATAGTAACAATTATTCAAAATTAAAACTAATATTGAAGGGAGACATAGAGGGAGGGTGCTGACAACCATGGCTTCAACTCGGTTGCCATTGCCAAAGCGCATCATCACCTCATACTTCACGAGGCGCCGCTTATTTCGTAACTTCTGCTGAGATTTACAAATGTGAGCAATAGAACCAGTATCAAATACCCTAGTGTTGCTCCTGGCACTAGTGAGGAAAACATCAATAACATGTATATCGTATATACCTTTCTCTTTGGAAATGACCTTGCCAGCCTTCTTATCATCTAGGTACGTGGGGCAGTTACACTTCTAGGGACCCTCACCCTTGCAGTAGAAGCATGTGGCACCGGGCTTGACCTTGGGTGCCATGGAGGAAGAGGCAACCTTTTTGCCATACCTCTTGGGTTTTCCTTTCTTTTCATTGCCTTTCTTGGCAGATTTCTTGAAGTCAACAATCTTGTTGACCATCAAGATGGTATGCTCCTTCTTGATTTCCACCTCAGCATGCTTGAGCATGTCAAAAACCTCTCAGACAGGGTTCTGGTCATACCCTGCATGCTGTAGTTCAGCACAAAACTCTTGTAGCTAGGGGACAGAGACTGCAACACCCTATCAATTGCCAGCTCGTCTTTGATTTTACAAACAAGGTCATTTAGGCGTTGAACGTAGACAGACATTTTGACCACATGCTTTCTCAAGATGTTGTGCTCCTCCATCTTAGTCGAGAAGAATAGGTTCAAAACCTGATACCTCTCAGACCGTGCATGGGGCGCAAAAATGGCCTTGAGATCAGAGATGATCTCAAAAGCGCTCGTATTCTCAAAGTGCTTCTGTAGGTCGGCCTCCATGGCGTAGAGCATGTCACTCTAGACATTGGCTCTATCATATTTCCTCTACTAATAACATTTTTATTAGCCTGCGAGGCGATAGTAGCGGGTTGGTCACCTATAGCAGCCTCAAGTATGTAGGAGAGCTTCTAGGGAACAAGGAGAATCCTTAGATGGCGGGACCAGGCGGTGAAGTTCGTCTCGTCAGTTTTGAGCTTTTTTCTCAAGGAAGGGGCCAAGGTTGAAGGTAGAGCAAGACATCTACAACTGTATTTGTAAAGTAGTTAATCTTGATGTTCATAATATGGGTTCTTATTTAGTCAAACTGAAATACCAGAACTCCCACTCAAATGAACATCCCTCAACATTTGTTTGGTGACTACATGATCCCTTTACACCGCATAATCCCCGATCATTACGGCCTTTGATGCAGCTCCTTGGCTAGATATCACAATATTGATCACACCATATGTGATTCAAGCTTAACCTTTCAATCATCTATGTTCCGAGTCCATGTCTGTACATGCTAGTCTCGCCAACTTTAACCACAGTGTATTGCAGTGCATACATGGCTTGGACCCACCGTATGTGAACATAGAGATGTCTTTTACCCAATCATCACAACATGCTTCATAACTGCAAACTTTCTTTGTGGTAAACACATGTGGGAGAACACAAATATTGGAATTATAGTATGAGGGATTATCTTATTTTGCTACCATCGTAAGTCTAATACTAGCAGAACAAGATCAACACAAATAGCTAACATATAATGAAAACAGTTATGTATGTGCGATATGTGGTGGTTGTCACGTCTTGATTTCTATCGAGAGCGTCAGCATCTGCACAAGGTTCATGACGCCATCTTTCCTTCGGCTATTTATCCCATAAACACTTACCTAACCACACATATCACTTGCCCTCCTGCAAAACAAAGTTAGACACTTCTACTTTATCTTTGCAAGTTTTATGTGGTTGATCGGCCTTTCACACAAGAACCGCTTCTTACCTACGAATCCAACCACAACGTGGATTAACTAGTTGCTGCTCTTAATCCCTTTTCAGGGCCATCCTTTGTAACTTCCATATCAACTAATGTTAGAGAGATAGACACCCACCAGCCACTTATGCGGTACAAGCCGTATGTTAGTCATGGAACTGGTCTCGCATAAGGTTACATGTAAGGTTGGTTTAGGCTGCTTCATCCAACATTACTACGATATTAGCAAGTACACGTGGGAGGGTAGCAATTAGAAAATAAATGCCCACACAATCCACACGTGTTCCCGCACAAACATTGCTGATGAAGCCGAGCGTGGCAGACCTCAATGTCTAGAAGGATTCAAGCATACAACAACACTAACGTCTATGCCTCGTCGAGTTTTACACACGTTTGGTGTAAAAGATGTCTCCCAGGCCCCGGTCCAGCAAAGCAGCAGAAGCATAAGATCCGGACCAATTCCAGCAGCACGACGACATGTACTGGGTGGAGAATTCTCTATCTCATGGAGCTCGTTCCACGAGAGGGAGAGAGGGAGGGAAAGAGAGAATAGCAAAGACCAATTGTGGGATGCGATTTGGGGAGGCATGGCAGCCCTTTATATAGGAAAAATCTAGGCACTCCCACCCTCCAAATCTCGGGGTGGGACTAAACATAGGAGGAGGTGGGAGGGGCCTGGCTGTTGGCTTGGGGTGGGCCCCACCCATGCTCCTTGGCCCACCAAGGTGGCCGGCAGGGTGGGAGCCTGCCCACTTGGTGCCTTGGCCCACCTAGGCCTAGCCGCCTCCCCTCTTAGGCTTTCTCCGTACTAGGGAGGGTCCATGTAGGTTTTTTTCCATTTTTCCTTTTATTAAATAACTATATTTAATATTAATTCATCAATTAAATATTAAATACACTTTATGTAATTCCTATTATTCAAAATTCCTTTTGAATATCACTAGAACAATTCGGTAACTCTCCGGAACATTTCTAGTTCCCTCTCTTCCTATTTGTCTTTTGGTTGCGGATAAACCCACATCATCTTTACCCTTAAGTGTGACACCCTTATGGTTCGGGAATGTTCAGGCATGATCGAGACACCTCTCTAATGAATGGAAAACAACAATATCTAGAAACACATGATGGTCCCTTCCCATTCCATGAATTTGGTTGTTCACTTGAACCTTTTAGACATTGAGTCTTATTCCTTTTGCACATCGATACCTGGTTTGTCCAAGACCTCACCACAGGTATCCATATTCAGTTCGATCTTGTTACCTACAAACACATTTCCTTGTTCCCGTGATATTACACCCTTGTGACCTAGTCACATGCTTGCAAGCTCATTGATGTAATCTCACCGAGTGGGCCCAGAGTATATCCGTCACTCAGATAGGCGAATCTTGATCTTGATCACATGCCTCAACTATTCCTCTAGAATACCTGAAATACACCTTTATGGACACCCAGTTATGGACATGGCGGTTGATGTGATCAAAGAAGCCACGAGAGATATTGATTAAACATGACCTCACGGTCGAAGGATTAAGTTACTACGCTTTGATAGATATCGAACATTGTGACTGGATCACATTGCAATTTTATGGTCGGGTGTGTCCATCACTTCATTAAACGACCTCATTGTTAGTTGACTGTTTTATGTCAAGTCCATGATCGGGAAACCTTGATCATCATCTGCCCAGTGAACTAGTACTAGAGCATACTAGGGACCCGGTTGATTATATACCACACCTATATTAATGTTTCCGCTTAATATAGTTATAACATGATACAAAACTATTGCGAACATTCAGAGATATAACAATAAAACAACTTTATTTATTGGCCTCTAGGGCATATCTCCTTCAGGATTCATAAGACACATGACTTTGTGGGCTCAAGAGTGACATAAGGAAGGTCTAGGAAGGTTCTAGAGGTGCCTAAGAGAAATTGTATCAAAGGGCATGAATCCCATGGCATAAATTGCATCTCCAACTCTATATATTGAGGGGAAAACCTACTTTTGTATCCCCAAGCCGCTGTGACAAACAATTCTCCTCTTGGAAGTTGTTAAGAAGGGGGAGAAGATTCTCCATATCAGCAACAAGTCCATGGAAGAAGGAGGTCCAAGGGGCCACCGCCCTCCTTGGTGGCTGTCGATGCTACCGCACCTCCGCTATTCCCGCCGCATCGTGGCCTTCGACTGCATGGCCATCTTATTCATCGCCATGAGGTTTCTCATCCTCTTCATTAAGAACTCCATAAAGTCTCTGGTCTTTGTAATGTCTCTCCATTGTGAGTAGTTTCCTATGTAACTGAGGGCATAAAATGGATTTGTTTTGAATTCTATATGGTATCTATCAGTATTTTGTCAAGTTTTGTGCTTTGATGTGGTTCTATGGTGGTAATATGGAAACATCAAATTTATGTTAGTTCAACAATATGGTATCATAGGGCCGCACCTTGATGTAATTAAGGGTAGTATGGATAGCTGGGAATGATAGAAACCTTGTCCATATATCTAGAGTTGCATTATGGGGGTTTATATGATAGGGGACCATAAAAATTAAAGCAACTACTCGGACATTTGTGTCTTAATGAACGTCTTTATTGCTCTTATTAGGCCTTGGGACCAACCATTAGGGGTGTATTTTATCATGTTTATGGATGCACATATTTAAGGCTCCGTCCAATGAGATTAAAACTTGAAAATATTATTACCTTACTATCTTAGAAATCTTGATGACGTGAAGTCTATCCACCCTTGGGAACATTTGTCTCACATAAGCACACACCTTAAGATTGTCCTTTTGCTGCAAAGAGGATTGGGATTTCTCTCAAAAGAGAGCACTTATTTTCTTATATACTAGTTTCTTGCATATTTATTTTCTTTCACATTGATGGCTATGAAATATAGTCATCTAGGTCCACATTTAAACAGGATATTATTCATAGTTTTGATGAAATATCTCTCTAATCCCTACCAGTAATGCCTAATATTCAGAGGGGTATGCAATACTTTCTTTTATATTTTCCTGCGTAGATAATGTCGTTAGAAGATGGGAATCACTACATGAAAGTCAAAGATACGAGATTTCCAACAACTAGAAGAAACCAGGGAGCCATAAAGCGGAGGCAGACGCTTTAATGACCAACTATACGACCAAAGAAAAAATTCCGGCCGTATAGCTCTGGTCGTATAGTTGGCACCACCACCGTTAGGTCAAACAGAACAACTTTCATGAAGGGACCCCTATATAAAGAAGCCTCGGGCGACGAGAAAACAAGCCCGACCTCGCCAAAAAGTCTCTGCAATAGATCTCCAGCCGCCTCCAGATCTCAATACCCTTCTCCATCTCCGTAGCCATATTCCACAACTTGTAATAGTAGATCTCTTATACGATTGGCGACATTGTAAGACTATTGCTATCAATCTTATGATTTTCAATACAATGTTTATGATTGTTGATCTCATCTCTATGTGTGAGTAATTCTCCTTGGGCTGAGGGCTTTAGCCTAGCCATGTAGAAATTTTGCATGTGATTTATCATAGATGGGATCGTGTATTAGTTTGTATGACATGATGATTATCGTATCCTCTCTTGCCTTAATCTAAGGACTTGCCAGGTACCCAAGACCCCGAGGATTGAGCCAGGTATAGGGAGTATGAGTGATGACTGATCTGCAGGTTGGGAACCACAGTGAGAGAAGGAGTAGTACGGCTGTATGTGAGGGATTTACTTAGGATTAATGGTGACATCACTATGCATATCATTAGTTCTCTTTCTTCTATGGATGAGACTAGTAGGTTATTTCTATAAGCGGTTACGGAGGCAATAGCAATTATGGATGCACTGCCCATATATAATTTATCTTGCTCTAACAAGTACATGCATACTTTATTTCTATCTTTTATTCCCATCAGATGCTTTGCTTAGTTACAGGTGAAACCGAACGCCCTAGGCCCTCTCTCTCCATCATCGACAACAACAAAAAGACGCAAGCTGTTGGTCCGGTAAAACCACAAAAGGAATTCTAAAAACTCCCGAAGGTCCATTAAAGTAACTTCACTACACATTCGCTTCCCGAGGATTCGATAACCTAGGTCCACTAGGGAAAAAGAAGCTACACTACATCTGTAATCCGGATCAAAGGTATCACACATCTAGTATCTTGCATATTTTGTTTCAGTTTTAAACCACTCCAAAGAAACCATCGTAGTTTGTTTAGTGCATAGATAATTAGAATAGTGACACCCTAATTTTAAATTATAAATACTTATACCTTCTTCTCCTCATGGGATCGATATTTTTTGAGGAATATACGACGAGCACTAGTTCGTCTTGAACCATTTTCATTAAAACCATCAAAACCCCCAAAAAAACTATATAATTAAAAAGCAAACACTATGAAAAACCTAGTCAAAAAAGATAGGTAGGGAGAGCAATAGAGATTACATGCGATCTACGTTGTACAACATAGATATAGAAAACGAGGGGCTAACCATTAGAGGCTAGATAGGTGAACATAGATACCTAGTCCTTAGCTAGAGATTTATGTGTCTGATTAGCAGACCTATGTGACTAAATAAAAAGGTCATCTACACAACTGTGAAAGATGAGATGTATGGGCTCGGCTTTGTTCCTGAATATTTTTTCATTTCATCTCTTCCAAATATTTTAGAGGGCGCATATGAGCATGTATATTCTTACTTCTCAAGACTGAGAGCCAAACCAGAGATATCTGAGCGAGTGGTAGGAATGTACATCTGTATGTAAGGTCAGAAACAACTGACGCATGTAAAATGCATACATGAACTTTGTAGTTTATTGTCACATATTCCAATATATTTGCATGTTATTAGATGTTATATTCATGTTTTGCATTGATTTATGGGGATTTTCCATTGATCCCCTTTTATTTGTTTATACCTCTGAAGAACAAGAAATCTCTATTTTGTGTATTTTTAAGTTTTAGGGACCTTTTGGAACTTGAACGGAGTGAGGATTTTTCTGGAGTGAAATTTTTCCCAGAGACACAATATGAGAACAAGAAATATCAGAGGGGGCCCACGAGGCCCAAACAAGCACAAACGGCGCAGGCCCCACCCTAGGCCGCGCCACCATGTCTCATTTCCCCTTGAGTGTCCGCAACCATCCGTCGTTGATCTCAGACTAATGGGTTTGACCTAAAAACCACTATATATAGACCCCAAGGCGTTCCCGTAGGAGGCGGCGAAGAAACACAAAAACAACGAAACAAAGGCTAAAACTGTGAAGATTGGAGGGGGAAAAGCTGTTGAAGCCAGCCCCGGTTGTGTTTCCACCCTCTCCAACATCGTCAAAACCACCACCATGATAAAGAGGGAGTCGTCCACCTCTAGACTATGGGTTTCTGGCAGTAGCTATCTCTCTTGTGCTATGTTATTTAGATGTCATATGAGCTGCCTCTCATGATTATGGTCATATTTATAATTTCTATGTGGTGGATCTTTTGTTTTTGGATGATCTATGAGATCTGAATCCTTATTGTGTTCTTGATGTATTAATAGATGCATATTGTTACCCCATTCTTTATTATTTGTCCTGACCAAACTTGTATGCAAGAGCATGTGTGGGGGATGGTGTGTATTAGATCCAGTAACATGGTGGTAGTAATGAGTAGCAAGCATCATATCTACTATGGTCTTTACCAATTCTTTCATTATGTCACTAGGGATAAAGTGAATGCATGTGCTATATAATTCTTAGTGACGGCTAAGAAGTCTTGTTTAATCTATGGATCATATACTTGATCTATTGTGAAATGTTTATTCAAGGTAGCATATTTGTTGTTCAAACATCATGTCAAAGTACCTAAAGCTATGCTCTGTTAATTCTTAAATCTAGATTGCATGGAGGGTATCACTTTCTAGTGGAGTATAAGTAAGATGTGTAGTATCACCTTTATGTTAGGACGTGATGCCCATATGAATGCTAATCAAGACACATAATAAAATCTCATCAATATTTAGTTATCTATCTTATTCCTAATGCCACCACACATTTTTAGCGTTAATTAATTTCGAAAATAAAAAATAACTTTACTTGTTGCAACAACAACCAAAACCCCAAAACATCTTTATTTACTTGTTTTAGTTTACTTTCTAGTTTTAGTTTTCTTTCTAGTATTTCATTTATTGTTACTTTACTTTACTAATACTGAAGCCTTGTACTTGACAACCACAAAGTGGAGTTGGAGGTACAAGACAAAGACTTTGCTTTGCAGGTTGCTAGATGAGGTTGGAATAAGCTTCGCCTTTGTTCCCCGTGAGTTCGATATAAATCTCGAGTCACCCTTGTGGGGAAAATTTATCTTGCTGCATCACTCTACACTTGGAGTCCCAACGAATTGACGCACTTGTTGTAGTGTTATCAAGACATTTTCTGGCACCGTTGCTAGGGACTAAGCAAGCAACACCAGAACTGCAATTCCCACAACACAGTCAGACATTTTCTGTCACCTTGAACTTTCTCAAGCTTTAGGAGGTTGCACCACTATGAGTTCTTCTTGTCGTTTAGATTTGCAAGGCATTTTTCTTTGTTTTGTTTTTAGCTTTCTTGTTCCTTTTGTTTTAGTTGTTTCTGTTCAGTTTTGTCTTTACTACTTTTCCTATACACAAAACCCCATAAAAATTAGTGTAACTTTTAATATGTGTGCTAAACCATGGAGAAATATATTGATAAATTTTTGTAAGCCTACTATCAATATAGAGAAACTAAAGAAAGAAAAAGAATGGATGGATCGCTTAAATAGCTTAATAGCATGCTATTGGTGCGGTAAAAACACAAAAAGACGCAAGCTATTGGTCCGGTAAAAACACAAAAGGAATTCTAAAAACTCCCGAAGGTCCGTTAAAGTAACTTCACTACACATTCGCTTCTCGAGGATTCGATAACCTAGGTCCACTAGGGAAAAAAGAAGCTACACTACATCTGTAATCCAGATCAAAGGTATCACACATCTAGTATCTTGCATATTTTGTTTCAGTTTTAAACCACTCCAAAGAAACCATCGTAGTTTGTTTAGTGCATAGATAATTAGAATAGTGACACCCTAATTTTAAATTATAAATACTTATACCTTCTTCTCCTCATGGGATCGATATTTTTTGAGGAATATACAACGAGCACTAGTTCGTCTTGAACCATTTTCATTAAAACCATCAAAACCCCAAAAAAACTGTATAATTAAAAAGCAAACACTCTGAAAAACCTAGTCAAAAAAGATAGGTAGGGAGAGTAATAGAGATTACATGCGATCTACGTTGTACAACATAGAGATAGAAAACGAGGGGTTAACCATTAGAGGCTAGATAGGTGAACATAGATGCCTAGTCCTTAGCTAGAGATTTATGTGTCTGATTAGCAGACCTATGTGACTAAATAAAAAGGTCATCTACACAACTGTGAAATATGAGACGTATGGGCTCGACTTTGTTCCTGAATATTTTTGCATTTCATCTCTTTCAAATATTTTAGAGGGCGCATATGAGCATGTATATTCTTACTTCTCAAGACTGAGAGCCAAACCAGAGATATCTGAGCGAGTGGTAGGAATGTATATCTGTATGTAAGGTCAGAACAACGGACGCATGTAAAATGCATACATGAACTTTGTAGTTTATTGTCATATATTCCAACATATTTGCATGTTATTAGATGTTATATTCATGTTTTGCATTGATTTATGGGGATTTTTCATTGATCCCCTTTTATTGGTTTATACCTCTAACGAAAAAGAAATCCCTATTTTCTGTATTTTTAAGTTTCAGGGACTGATACATCGATTTTGCATCACTATTCTATGTCTTAATTCACTATTATTCATTGATATATTTCGTATTGAGAGGTGATACTTGGAAAATGTGCTGTTTGGATTCTGATGGAAAATGTGCTGTTTGGAGGCAAAATTCGCGAAGATCAGAAAATCCGGGAAAATATATGGAAAATCCTATTTTTCCAGAAGACTAAGGATGCCAGAAGATGGATTGGAGGTGGGCCACAGGGGGCCCACACCACCCCATGGCGCGGGCAGGCCTAGGCCACGCTTAGAGGTGGTGTGGCCGCCCTGGCCCACTCCAGCCTCTCCCCTCTGGCGTATATCATCCTCCCGAAACCCTAAGACTCGGGGAGCGACCACAGAAAGATTCTGCCGCCTCTGCGGGGGGGGGGGGGGGGGGAACACCGAGAGAGAAAGATCTCTCCAGCAGACAGATTTCTGCCGGGGAATTCCTTCCCGGAGAGGGGAGATCGTCGCCATCAACACCACCATCAAGCTGGACTTCATCGGGATCATCATCATCATCACCACTACCATCATCACCATCAGCACCCTCATCACCATCTCCATATTGCTGTAACAATTGAGTTGAATCTTGCATAGTTTATAGGAGAAACTTTCCCGGTGTTGATTACTCTTTGTAGTTGATGCTATTGAGTGAACCATTGAATTATTGTTTATGTTTAGATTGTTATACATCATTATTACATCTCTGATCATGATCCATATGATGTCTTGTGAGTAGTTCGTTTTGTTCTTGAGGACATGGGAGAAGTCTTGTTGTTAGTAGTGGAGTTGCGTTGAGAAAGATTCAATAGATTGTTATTTAAGTTGTGGTGTACTTCTTCTAGTGGTGTCATGTGAACGTCGACTACATGACACTTCACCTATATGGGCCTAGGGGAATGCATTGTGTATTTGGCTAATAATCGTAGGGGTTGCCGGAGTGACAGAAACCTGAACCTCCATTAGGAAACCATTGCACAAGGAACATAAGGGTCTTAGAGTTTAAAGCTGTGGTTAGGTTTCTACCTTAATTAATTTCTTGTACTTACGGATGTTTGCAAGGGGTATAATCACAAGTATGTATTAGTCTTGGATGGGGCGGTACATTAGGACATGTTCACCCACACAACACTTAGCAAGCTAAAGAAGATTAATCGACTATATGAAGCGAAAGCACTTGACAGTCTTCCCATGTGTCCTCGAGAACGTTTGGTCATCTTAAGAAATACAACTGGCTTATTCTTTGCTGCATAAAGGATTGGACCACTTGCTGCATTTATTCCTACTGTCTTTTATTTACTCGTACTTTGTTTACTTGCTTTATCAAAAACCCCTAAAAATCATTTGCTAAGTATTTGCAGAGAATTCCTGATCCATACCACTAGCCAGCACCTTCTGCTCCTTGTTGGGTTCGACACTCTTACTTATCGAAAATACTGCTATACACCCCCTATACTTGTGGGGCATCAAGACTATTTTCTGGCGCCGTTGCCGGGAAGTGAAGCGCTATTGGAGAGTGGAACTGGTAAAGGAAACTTCTACTATGAGTATTGTTTACTTCTGCTAGTTGCTTTATTTTCGTTATGGATAATTCGCTGAGTTTCTTATTTGGTAATGATACTACCACTGCTAAGGTAGTAGATAAGCCACCACCTGCTGAGAATGATGTTTTCAAAATACCTACAAGAATTATTGATCGTGTTATGGATTAGTACTATGTTGGAGATGGAACTGTCCATCCCGGTGATCATTTACTCTTTATACACGAATTATGCGGGTTGTTCAAGTGTGCAGGTATTACTACAGATCAAGTTAAGAAGAAGTTATTCTCATTATCACTGAAAGG
Source organism: Avena eriantha (assembly GCA_910589775.1). Taxonomy (NCBI): domain Eukaryota; kingdom Viridiplantae; phylum Streptophyta; class Magnoliopsida; order Poales; family Poaceae; genus Avena; species Avena eriantha. Next base: position 236,292,213 of record OU342745.1, read on the forward strand.
AAAAACTGAGGACTGGTATAAGCTGCTGAAGAATGGTCTAGCTCTGGAATGGGAGGAAATAGTGCGTCTCTTTTATTCAAAGTTTTATCCTCCTAGTGAGATTCATAAAGATCAGAATCAAATATACAACTTTTGGCCTATTGATGGAGATAGTACAGCTCAAGCTTGGGGGAGATTGAAGTTACTGAAGCTCAAATGTCCCATTCATGAGCTCCCCAACAATATTATTATCAACAATTTTTATGCAAGGCTCCCTCTACATGACAAGGATTTATTGGATGCTTCTTGTGCTGGATCATTCACTCGCCTGGAAGAAGAAGCTAAATGGGACCTTCTGGACCGTATTCAAGACAATGCTGAAGCTTGGGAGAATGACAAAGGTAGATAGTCAGGTATAAATTATGATTATGAATGCATTGAATCTTTTATGGGAACCGATGACTTTAAAAATATTAAAAATGCTTATGGTCTAGACTCTCAGGCTATTGCTTCTTATATTAAGGCTTTTGCTTCCTACATTGAAGTGCCTAAAAAGAAGTGGAATAAGTATCATGAACCTTATAAAGATGTTGCTAAAAGTGTTCCTGGAAGAAATACTAAAGTTTATACTGCTAATCATGTTTTACCTAAACCTTATATTGAGAAAATGCCTTTTCCAGTTAAGGTAAAGGAGCATTCTATGATAGCTAGTATGGTTAATGAAAGTATGAACAAAGATGTTGAACCTGATAAACAAATGGTTGATGAACCTATAATATCAAATGTGAAAGACTTTGTTACTAAGTATGAGGAAGAGGGACACACTATCCTTTGTAAGGATACCTCTAATATTGTTTCACATAGTAGTGTTATGAGAGCTAGTATTCCTGTGTTTTCTGTTAGAATAAGTGATCATTGCTATGATGGTCCTTGTGATAGCTATATTTTTAAGTTTATGCATGATACTGAAAGTTACTATGAGAGAGGGAAAAGTGTTCTTACGTATCTCAATAATATCAAGTTTCCTCATTTTATGCTGAAAGTTTTTATGTGCACTTCTTTTACCTTACATAGGAAGTGGGTTAGACTTAAATGTGCGTGTGTTTTTGCTTCTTAATGCTCTCTTTCACTTCAATTCATATCCCTATGAGAGCTTCTTCAAATTATCATGCCCATCTTAATGGCTATAAAGAAAGAGCTTTATGGGAGACAACCCAATTTGTTTTTGCTTTCAGTTTGTTTTTGTTTCTTTGAGACTTGGAAGTTATTACTTCGGTAATAACCGCTCCTTATCCATTTTGTTTGGTTTTTGTGTCAAGATCAACCTCTAATGAGAGAGAAGTAATATTTGGTGAAGTTGCTGTCCCGAAACAGATTTTTGTGCTTCACCGTAAAAATTCGTGAGAGATCTCTATATATTGGATTGAGCTGTAATTTGGTATGCTTCTGCCCCAGGTTGTTATTTAACTTTCGTTAGTTTTGCACTTTTTGATTTGAGCAACATAAGATTTTCGAAAAAATTGATCTTCACCTGCTGGTCTGTTTTGACAGATTTAGCCACTCTTGCATTTGCTTCTTTATTCGATTTCCTTTTTGAATTCTTTTTGGGTTTTCGAAAGGAGTTGCTACAGTAGCTTATGTTTTTTTGGTTTTCAGTTGAAGTTGGACTCAAAAGGTTTTATCACTTCACTTATACTAATGTTGCTAATGAGAACTGTGTGAAGTTTTGTGTGAAAGAAATTTCCAGGAAGTGGAGATAATGGTGTAATAAGGAAGAGAAAGGTTTTATGGCTCAAGTAATAAGTGTATGAAGATAAAGATATTGATATTATTCAAGTGTTGACTCCAGAAGAATCTACTAGATACCAAATTCAGAGACCTGCATAGTCTGTTTTCAAATAGGTAATGGTTATGGTAAGAAAAGTTCCGCGAAAATACTATCCAACTATACTTTTGCAGTTTTCAGTCAATAAGGAAAACTACGAAGCGAAAAAGAGACGGAAACGGAGCCAGTGTGGCTCACACCATCCTATGGCGCGGGCCCACCCCTGGCCACACCACCAGGTGGTGAGTCCACCCAGGACTCTGCCTCCGACTCGTTTTCACCCAGTACCTTGCTTTTGATATGAAACTTCGTGATATATAACCCCCCGGATCCCTCGAGGTTCGTATATCGTGTTTTCTTCGTGTTTCTGTTTCGATCTGTTTCTGCCAGGACATACTCTTTGAAAGTTTAGAAGCACAATGGTGTCTGCCAAGGATAAAGGGAAGGAGCCCATGGAGGAAGACCTCCAAGACCCCGGGAAGGAGAAGGAGATCAAGAGTGATCGTGAAGAGGAGCAAGGCCAACACCCGCACACCGGCACTACCATTGCAAGCATTGGAGTGGTGGAAAACCCAGCCATTGGAGGGAAGCCTCCTCATCACCGTTCAGATCCCTGGTCACTTCCTCCACGCACCAAGAATCCTTTCCATACCCTTATCCATGAGCATCAATACAAGGATATGCCCAAGGAGAAATTACCCTCCAATTGGGATTTGCCTCGTTCTAGCCATGTAGGAAAAGAAGACTTCAAGGAGGAAGAGTGGGGAAAGAATAGCAAGAGCTAGAATTCTCAACCCGACATGATCATGAGCCGCATTGAGCAAAATCGCAGCTTATTCGTAATCTCACCTTTGAGATTGAGGACTTGGGGAAACTTATCAGAAAGCTCATTGAGAGGATACCACCACCATCGAAGGAGTAATTCGTCATCAGGTTTGGCATCCCCTTGGTTTGTTCCAAGCTTGGGGGAGTGCCACGGTATCATATCACTATCTTCTATCTTTTTACCTTATTAGTAGAGTCATATCATGAATAGAGGAGTTATTATGTAGTATGGTTTGCATTATGGAAGTGTCCCCTCTCTCGTTAGATATGTATCCCTTGGTGTGACTTGTCGTTATGGAATATTAATGAGAAGTTCTATCATTCACTCTTTTGCATAGCTTATTTTAGTTTTCAATTCGTGGTTATATGATTGATCTTGTTGTTAGTATTGGTATCACTTTGGGATCATTGAGTTAATTTAGTTGGTTTTGGCAAACCTGGCTCGGTCGGTAGCAACACCTTTTTGAGAGTTGAAAAGAAAAATATAGAAGTACTCTAAAGAAAAATAATTTCATCATCTTTCTTTCTTGATTTGCTCATAAGTCTAGTATTCTCTAGTTAAGATCTTTTGTGCTTCCAAGGAAGATTGTATGTTTGTCTTTATCCTTTGTATGTTTGGTTGTTTCCTTCAACTCTTGTACTTGCTACCCAGCCTTGCTAGCCAAAAACCTGTACTGAGAGGGAATTATTCTCGTGCATCCACTCCTATAAACCAAAACCTTTGCCATTTGTGTCCACCATACCTACCTAGTAGCATTATTTCTATTCCAAGTAAATTCTTGTTTTGTCTACCTCCCAAATTAAACTTTATATGTGCAAATTAGTGATTAAAACTCTCACAAACTTGATGACACACTTTACTTTCTTGCATTTAATAAACTTGAACCATTGTGCTCACTTATGTTGCGTATATGCTTGCGCTTTGTAAGTTGTGAATTAGCAGAACCATGTTGTCATGGGGAACGCTTTCAACATTGCACTGGTACTTTGTACCAAGTTGATATCATGTTCTTTTGTCTATGGATGTCGTCGGTGTGAAATGAAAGGGGAGCTTGTAAGTCCATGGAGTTATGCCTATGTGTTAGAGAAACGCCTAGGCTGCTGGTCTAATCCATGCTGACATGGTGGAAACCTGCAGCGTAACCATAACGAGTATCTATGAAGCATTCTTCTTACACTACAAGGAATGTGTTAACTGGTGACCCCTAATATTGGTCACTGAAAGGTCGTAGTAATCCATCTATGACCTTTCTATAACCAAAACGAGTAGGTCACATAGCGAGGGTCACTATAGACAACTCACGACCTTTTTTTTGAATTGGTCATGGACTACTATGACTAAAATAGATGGTCATGGTGTCCATGACCAAAATTTTGGTCATGGCATTCTGGCCTATCCACGTAAGCTAGTGTGACATGGAATCTGACGTGGCAGCAAATTCAGCCTAATACAGTTTGGTGGATTACATGGGCCAAGCCCAATAATTCTAGCCTTTGGTTTCTAAGCCTGACTTTTATTGTCCATTTATTTGATGGACCAAGCCCATAATTTAAGCCCGTGTGTATTAAATTTCTAGTGTTTTCTTTGGCCTAAATATTTCTTCTTTTCAATTTTATTTCACAATAGGTCCCACAAGTCAGATGGGTCCTACCCCTCGGTGTTATTTTCCTACTGGTCCCATAGATCAGGTATAAATTCGATAAAACACACATTCATCAGTTTTCATCTGTGCAATAACCAGTAATTTGATTGAAAAGTGCCAATAAAATCACAGTATTTCATATAGCAACAAAACAAGGTAGATTACAACCATGTCATCAGGTACTCGGTAATCAAAACAAGGTAGATTACAACCATGTCCCAGAAAGTATGTCACATGTCCTGTACAATTAAAATGTACAAAAAAGTCATGCTGATGTCAGAGTGGCTCCCTTTCTGCTCATGATCATAGTTAGCTCGCTCGTTCTCAGGCTTCAGTACTTCCTCTAGGGTCATGCTGTCACAACAAGGGAAACCAAAGAGACATTAAATCAGTGTACACAAAGATAAAAGATAATTACATGCATTAAAATATAAAGCAACGGCGACCGGCAGATGAGCCGCAGCCGCGGCAACTGGATTGTCAAGTAGTTGTGGCGAAGGAGCATAAGTAAACTGTAGAACAAAAAACGGAGAAACTGAAGATGATATCGACTTTGCATTTGAGAATTTTGTTTCTTGCTTCGCTACTTTCCTCAACCTGTAGATCAATGCAATCGGTTATTTCATAGACCGCTTGGAAGCTGGACCTCAACACAAAAATCAAAACATTCGCTTATTCACTATCTGCAACAAAATTTTACATTTCCTGATGGAACACTCTCACAAGATTTAATTATGCATAGATGAACTAAAAAAACAGCAGGGCCAGTGAGGATTCGATCAGTTAAAAAGATTTCAGTCGATGCAACAATAGATGTCTAAATGTTATCATGATAAAAATAGATGTAAAAATATGAGAAGTATAAGAAGATCAAAGATATCTCAAGATTGAAAAAAGGAAAGGTTTAGACTAGGTCAATGGACATGGGATTTGCTCTAAACAAAGAACAAGAATAATATTATTATCATCCTCAATGATATAGTGATACGCTTACACAAATTATAACTTCCTAGCGCAAAGTGCTAGAGATGAACCAAAATATGTAGTATAAGGTTTGTAGATAAATCTACAAAAAGAATGAGCATGAACCAAAGCCAGCAAGGAAATTCCAGTTTACAAAAGCTCTGGTTTAAAAGATATCCAAGAGGTCTGGTTTAGAATATATCAAGAAACTTATCCATGGTTTGCAAGAAGCGACATATACTGAACGATGAACTGATTGCTGGCACTACGCAAAATTGTGTTGTGCAGCCTTGTCGCACCACACCAAGCGAGGAAGCGGGGATTTGGTGACTGGTGGCAAGTGGAATTTAGTTTGAGCATGAACAAATACCAATACCAGTGCTAAGTAACAAGCTGTGTTCGAATGACAGCTAGCTGAATTAATTAAGCTTGTACAAAATATTCTGATCATAGACATACTGAAACATCACATCTCTACGAACTACAGAGCAATAAAAGTGACCATGGATATATTTTTACATTACTGTTTTTAATTAATATCAAAAGCAGAATTGGATAAATTTTAGGTGTGCTACAGTAAAAACACTTATAGCTCGATATAACTACTAAGCTGAAACCAATTACCCTAACCAGAAGTTAGGAAGATAGTAAATAAAGGAGGAGATGTATATGAGGAATTAGAAATTTAACCTGATCTAGGAGGAAGACAATCTAGGAGAGGTACAACGTCGCCGGCGCGACACGATAGTGTAGAACGCGGAGAGGCGGACATCTTGGACTTCTACTCTGGCTCCAGCGTGATGGTGGTTCTCGAGGCGGGCGGGCGGAGGCAGACGTCTCTGAAGTCAGAGTCCCATCACCAACGTCGAGACACCCTGCGCTACAGCCTCCCACAAACCACGCTGCAGCAACACAGCATCGTCTCCGCACCAGCTCTGCATCACCTCCTTCGCAGAATCATCTCCGCCCCAGATCTATGACGGATGCAACAGAAACCCTGTGGGAATATTAGATCGAGGAGACGAGAAAAGGTGTGGAGCAGACGTGAGCAGAGGGGGGGACTCACTGGGCTGTCCCAGACGAAGCAAAAAGTGGGGATGGCGAGGACCCCGCACACACCCGGAACATCGCCGGCCTGCGCCGCCCGGAGACCCCTTCCGGCCTTGTGGCGGCTACAACACGACAGAGGCATCCGTTGACAGGACCGTCGCCTCTCTCATCGGGCATGCGGTGGAGAATTGGGGAAGGAGATCGGTGGCTCATCGGGCAGGCGGTGGAGGAGAGCCGCGTGTGTGCCGGTTACCAAGCCAGCCACCGTGGATCCTGGTTGTCCAGCGATTCAGGAGGATCCGTTGGCACTGCGAGTAAGCAGGTGGTGCTGGGAGTTGTCCGATGTCGCCGCCGCTTCTCTGGTCTCGTTGGGATCCAGACTAGGTCACTAGGTTGGTGGTTCATGTGTGGAGCGCCGCCACCACCTCTCTAGTCTGGTGGGGGGGGGGGGAGAATGGGATCGAGAGACTAGGGTTTGGTGGTTTTGTCTTGGTTCGTTCGGGAGGAGAGGCTAGTGCCGTTGGATGGGTAGATGTTGGACGGTTCGTATGATTGTCTATGTTGGTGATCCGTGGAGAGGTAGTCTGAGTGACCTGATTGGCTAGATCGGCCTTCCTTTTCTCTATAGGCTGTCGGCCCAATCGAAAAATTGGAATTATGGAAAAAATAATACCGTTCAGCCTTGGGCCTAAGCCCAACGAATTAATTTTGAATAAAGGGCGTGCGGGCAAGACTTGGAACACACAACGCGTGGTGGAGTAGTGGTAGTGGGTGGTTTGTCCCTTGGATAGGTCGCGGGTTTGACCCTAGGGTAACCGCTTTTGCCTATTAATTCCCACGTGATTTACTTCTGTTTAAAAGAATTGGATGTGCAGAATTAACACAAAAGGATTCAAGGTTTACTGGTTAATAGGCGGCTCTCCATGGTGTGAGGGCATGTGTTCAAATTTTAATACACGCGTGCGTTTTTTTAATTCTTCTCTGATTACTAGGACAATTGAGTCCCACTTGTTAGAAGCAACAATTGACACATGGATGCTGACACGTAATAAAAAAAGACACATGGACACGACACGTAGGCGAAATTGCTTAGGTGGATGTCCAGTCATATCAACGCAACACGAATTAGTCGCCATGACCTTTTAAATTGGTCGTAATCTACCAAAATTAGAGTATTAAATTGGATCAGCCAGGCTATGACCATTTAGTGTAAGAGAACTATGACCTTTTTTGCTAAAATGGTCATAGTGATTTGCAATTTTTTAGGGTTTGGATCCTCCCAAATGGCCTACGACCATTTGGTTTGAAATGGTCATAGTTCTATGACCAAAAACCTCACGGTCGTTAAGAAAAGGTCACTAGTCAACACATTTCTTGTAGTATTATAAAAAAAGAGAGATAGAGATTGAGAAAAAAAGAAAAAAAGAGAGATATTATGAAAAGTGGAAAGAGATAAAAAAGCACCATATTCCCATGGTAAATAAGAAGATTGCTGAGATACTTGTTGTCTGCTTGCCTTGTCATTTTGATATGGGGATTCTTCCGTATCATCGGGCAAGGGTACCCTGTTGGCGGTTCTCAATGATACACATATGCTTACAATGATAAGAACTTACCGGTGACTAAACTTGAGTAGCATGAGGAGCGGCCCTCGTATTCAAGGGACACGAGATTCTCAACTTACAACTTGTCAATGCATATCCTCATTTTTGATCACTTTAACCTTAATCACCTAAAGATGCCTATGATAGGGGCAATGAGAGCTGAAAGCTAGTAAGTATCATAATTTTTGGGAGCTCTTTATGAGACTTGCAATCCCCGCTTCCCTCTTTGAAGGGCCTTTCTTTTACCTTGTAGTTGAGTTAGTAAACCTACTCCCTTCTATCTCAGCAAGTATTTTGAGTTGATGTGTTTCATTCATTCATATGATGATTTATTCAATCATGTTTCTTATGTTCCTTGCTTTGCACGTTGCTCTTATATTGATGCTTACTACTTTGAAAGCTATCATTGAAAAACCAGTTATTTGTGAACTCCAGCATATTATCAAGTATTCTTCGACCAAGAGCTAAGTTTTCCATTACCAATTCTGATTCACTTTATGTATCTTTATTGGGTTTCCTTTACTCATTACAAGTTCAGATGCTTTGCTTAGCTACAGGTGAAACCGAACGCCCTAGACCCTCTCTCTCCATCATCGACAACAACAAAAAGACGCAAGCTATTGGTCTGGTAAAAACATAAAAGGAATTCTAAAAACTCCCGAAGGTCCGTTAAAGTAACTTCACTACACATTCGCTTCCCGAGGATTCGATAACCTAGGTCCACTAGGGAAAAAGAAGCTACACTACATCTGTAATCCGGATCAAAGGTATCACACATCTAGTATCTTGCATATTTTTTTCAGTTTTAAACCACTCCAAAGAAACCATCGTAGTTTGTTTAGTGCATAGATAATTAGAATAGTGACACCCTAATTTGAAATTATAAATACTTATACCTTCTTCTCCTCATGGGATCGATATTTTTTGAGGAATATACGACGAGCACTAGTTCGTCTTGAACCATTTTCATTAAAACCATCAAAACCCCAAAAAAAACTGTATAATTAAAAAGCAAACACTATGAAAAACCTAGTCAAAAAATATAGGTAGGGAGAGTAATAGAGATTACATGCGATCTACGTTGTACAACATAGAGATAGAAAATGAGGGGTTAACCATTAGAGGCTAGATAGGTGAACATAGATGCCTAGTCCTTAGCTAGAGATTTATGTGTCTGATTAGCAGACCTATGTGACTAAATAAAAAGGTCATCTACACAACTGTGAAATATGAGACGTATGGGCTCGACTTTGTTCCTGAATATTTTTGTATTTCATCTCTTGCAAATATTTTAGAGGGCGCATTTGAGCATGTATATTCTTACTTCTCAAGACTGAGAGCCAAACCAGAGATATCTGAGCGAGTGGTAGGAATGTATATCTGTATGTAAGGTCAGAACAACGGACGCATGTAAAATGCATACATGAACTTTGTAGTTTATTGTCATATATTCCAACATATTTGCATGTTATTAGATGTTATATTCATGTTTTGCATTGATTTATGGGGATTTTTCATTGATCCCCTTTTATTGGTTTATACCTCTAAAGAAAAAGAAATCCCTATTTTGTGTATTTTTAAGTTTCAAGGACTGATACGTCGATTTTGCATCACTATTCTATGTCTTAATTCACTATTATTCATTGATATATTTCGTATTGAGAGGTGATACTTATGTTATTTCATCTATTTTTGCATGGTTGATGACTTTTGGAGCATGGGCTGCTGCAGTCAGGATTCTGATGAAAAAGGTGCTGTTTGGAGGCAAATTTCGCGAAGATCAGAAAATCCAGGAAAATATACGGAAAATCCTATTTTTTCCAGAAGACTAAGGATGCCAAAAGATGGAGTGGAGGTGGGACACAGGGGGCCCACGACACCCCATGGCGCGGGCAGGCCTAGGCCGCGCCTGGAGGTGGTGTGGCCGCCCTGGCCCACTCTAGCCTCTCCCCTCTAGCGTATATCATCCACCCGAAACCCTAAGACTTGGGGAGCGACCACAAAAAGATTCCGCCGCCTCTGCGGGGCAGAAAACACCAAGAGAGAAAGATCTCTCCGGCAGACAGATTTCTGCCGGAGGAATTCCTTCCCGGAGAGGGGAGATCGTCGCCATCAACACCACCATCAAGCTGGACTTCATCGGGATCATCATCATCATCATCATCATCACCACCATCATCACCATTAGCACCCTCATCACCATCTCCATATTGCTGTAACAATTCAGTTGAATCTTGCATAGTTCATAGGGGAAACTTTCCCGGTGTTGATTACTCTTTGTAGTTGGTGCTATTGAGTGAACCATTGAATTATTATTTATGTTCAGATTGTTATACATCATTATTCCATCTCTGATCATGATCCATATGATGTCTTGTGAGTAGTTCGTTTTGTAGTTGAGGACATATGAGAAGTCTTGTTGTTAGTAGTGGAGTTGCGTTGAGAAAGATTCAATAGATTGTTATTTCAGTTGTGGTGTACTTCTTCTAGTGGTGTCATGTGAACGTCGACTACATGACACTTCACCTATATGGGCCTAGGGGAATGCATTGTGTATTTGGCTACTAATCGTAGGGGTTGCCGGAGTGACAGAAACTTAAACCTCCGTTAGGAAACCATTGCACAAGGAACGTAAGGGTCTTAGAGTTTAAATCTGTGGTTAGGTTTCTACCTTAATTACTTTCTTGTACTTACAGATGTTTGCAAGGGGTATAATCACAAGTATGTATTAGTCTTGGATGGGGGGTACATTAGCACAGGTTCACCCACACAACACTTAGCAAGCTAAAGAAGATTAATTGACTATATGAAGCGAAAGCACTTGATAGTCTTCCCATGTATCCTCGAGAACGTTTGGTCATCTTAAGAAATACAACCGGCTTGTCCTTTGCTGCATAAAGGATTGGGACACTTGCTGCATTTATTCCTACTGTCTTTTATTTACTCGTACTTTGTTTACTTGCTTTATCGAAAACCCCTAAAAATCCGTTTGCTAAGTATTTGTAGAGAATTCCTGATCCATACCACTAGCCAGCACCTTCTGCTCCCCGTTGGGTTCGACACTCTTACTTATCGAAAATACTGCGATACACCCCCTATACTTGTGGGTCATCAGGGACCTTATGGAACTTGAATGGAGTGAGGATTTTTCTGGAGTGAAAATTTTCCCAGAGACACAATATGAGAACAAGAAATATCAGAGGGGCAAACAAGCACAAACGGCGCAGGCCCCACCCTAGGCCGCGCCACCATGTCTCGTTTCCCCTTGAGCATCCGCAATCATCCGTTTTTGATCTCAAACTAATGGGTTTGACCTAAAAACCACTATATATATACCCCAAGGCGTTCCCGTAGGAGGCGGCGAAGAAACACAAAAACAATGAAACAAAGGCTGAAACTGTGAAGACTGGAGGGGGAAAAGCTGTTGAAGCCATCCCCAGTTGCGTTTCCACCCTCTCCAACATCGCAAAACCACCACCATGATAAAGAGGGAGTAGTCCAACTCTAGACTATGGGTTTCTGGCAGTAGCTATCTCTCTTGTGCTATGTTATTTAGATGCCATATGAGCTGCCTCTCATGATTATGGTCATATTTGTAATTCCTATGTGGTAGATCTTTTGTTTTTGGATGATCTATGAGATCTGAATCCTTATTGTGTTCTTGATGTATTAATAGATGCATATTGTTACCCTATTCTTTATTATTTGTCCTGATCAAACTTGTATGCAAGAGCATGTGTGGGGGATGGTGTGTATTAGATCTAGTAACATGGTGGTAGTAATGAGTAGCAAGCATCATATCTACTATGGTCTTTACCAATTCTTTCATTATGTCACTAGGGATAAAGTGAATGCATGTGCTATATAATTCTTAGTGACGGCTAAGAAGTCTTGTTTAATCTATGGATCATATACTTGATCTATTGTGAAATGTTTATTCAAGGTAGCATATTTGTTGTTCAAACATCATGTCAAAGTACCTAAAGCTATGCTCTGTTAATTCTTAAATCTAGATTGCATGGAGGGTATCACTTTCTAGTGGAGTATAAGTAAGATGTGTAGTATCACCTTTATGTTAGGACGTGATGCCCATATGAATGCTAATCAAGACACATAATAAAATCTCATCAATATTTAGTTATCTATCTTATTCCTAATGCCACCACACATTTTTAGCGTTAATTAATTTCGAAAATAAAAAATAACTTTACTTGTTGCAACAACAACCAAAACCCCAAAACATCTTTATTTACTTGTTTTAGTTTACTTTCTAGTTTTAGTTTTCTTTCTAGTATTTCATTTATTGTTACTTTACTTTACTAATACTGAAGCCTTGTACTTGACAACCACAAAGTGGAGTTGGAGGTACAAGACAAAGACTTTGCTTTGCAGGTTGCTAGATGAGGTTGGAATAAGCTTCGCCTTTGTTCCCCGTGAGTTCGATATAAATCTCGAGTCACCCTTGTGGGGAAAATTTATCTTGCTGCATCACTCTACACTTGGAGTCCCAACGAATTGACGCACTTGTTGTAGTGTCATCAAGACATTTTCTGGCACCGTTGCTAGGGACTAAGCAAGCAACACCAGAACTGCAATTCCCACAACACAGTCAGACATTTTCTGTCACCTTGAAATTTATCAAGCTTTAGGAGGTTGCACCACTATGATTTCTTCTTGTCCTTTAGATTTGCAAGGCATTTTTCTTTGTTTTGTTTTTAGCTTTCTTGTTCCTTTTGTTTTAGTTGTTTCCATTCAGATTTGTCTTTACTACTTTTCCTATACACAAAACCCCATAAAAATTAGTGTAACTTTTAATATGTGTGCTAAACCATGGAGAAATATATTGATAAATTTTTGTAAGCCTACTATCAATATAGAGAAACTAAAGAAAGGAAAAGAATGGATGGATCGCTTAAATAGCTTAATAGCATGGCTACTGATTTTTGTGAACTACATGATGTAACTTGGTGCTATAGAGAAGTTTATAAACGCTATCACTATAAATGTAAGCATAATAGTGATCCTATAGTTGCTTCTTATCAAAAGTGTAGACTTACATGCCATTATTTAGAACAAGTTGAGAAATATATTGCTTAGATTGCAGCCCATGAGATAGACTCTCTTATTAATAAAAAACTTGTAACTAGTGAAATAGCTCGTAATATGAAATGACACATGGCTCTTACCCTCAAACTTTGCATATAAGAATTTAGTGATAATTCTTATGTTATTAAATATAAAGAAAGAACTCTTGTTGCCATGGAATGGATTAATATTTTGTAGGAAGAAGATGATGAAAACATAAGCTTGGAAGAGGAAGTATGTGAAGATGAGAATGGAGAAGATATGTTCCAACCTAAGCTTAGGAAAGAGTTGGATCTCCCATCTTCACCATCTACAAATGATAGTAAATCTGAAACTGAAAACTCTATAGTTATGAATGAGTCTATTAATAAAACATATTGTTATAGTGTTTAATCCAATAATGATATTCCTATGGATGATATTGTTTCTCCAAATTGATGAAAGTGATGAATGTTGCTTAGATATGCTATATGATAATGCTTCAGATGATGGCCCTATGCTTATTGATAATCCTCCTCGTATAACAAATGGGAATAAAAATGATGTACTTGATGTTCATGATGATACTCTTATTAGTAAGAGTCCTACTATAATTTTAGTTCTCCTAATTACACCATACATGAAAAATATGATTATGTTGAGAAATACTTGTGTGGTTTGCAACTATCATTTTTTCCAAATAATTGTTGTAGCCATGGTTTTAAACTTGATAGTCATTCTAGCAACTATTTTGAAATAGGAAAGCATGATAATAAATACCATAATAATTCTAATGATACTCACTATATAACAAATTTTGTTCAAAACAGATGACATACCAACACTGTTCAACACTCATAATTGGTTCATATTTTCCCACGCAATCCTAGATTTTCCTAGACTTGAGAGGACCATAACGGTTAATATGAACCAATTCTAAGATATGATTTTGAAGTTGATTGGCCAATAACTTTGTGATTAGTTTGAGACAAATATTCAAGAGAGAGATGGGCCAAAAAATGTTTGGACATTCAGGATTCTGGATTTTTGGAATCAACGTTATAAAAGAATCATTGATCCTTTGCATATTCACTCTTCTTTCCCAGAACTCCTGACATAGACGGTAGAAATCATATTTTGTGAGTGGCCAACGAACTTTAAGGAAAATGCATGAGAAGCCATCAGGCCCAGGGGATTTATCACTTGGCATTTGACCAACCACCGCATCAATCTCCTCGTGAGTGAAAGGCATCGACAGAGAATGCAAATCAGCCAAAGTACTAAGAGAATCCTAGAGTCTCCAAAATAGGTACAGTTATCCCAAGTCTATCACGGAAAGAATGCCACAAAATTCATTCCTTTTCATGATGCTCTATTGCCACAGAACCATCATCCCGCTGAAGAGTAGCGATATTATCTTTCCTGTACGTAATGGTTGCCATCGAGTGGAATAAAGCTGTGTTCTTATCACCTAAATTGGCCCACCTCGCAGTGCAACATTTTCTCCAATAGTCCTACTTACATGATAAAAGGTGCTGAAGTTTGTTCTTGACAATGTTGCGAAAATTCCATTCGATAATATGAAGTGGTCTTTGTTCCTCGTAACCATCTAAAAACAAGATCACCTCATTACAGTTGTCAATCAATCATTGCAACACCTAAAAACTTGTGCTCCATTGCTTAAGTCCTTTGCGAAGTAACTTGAATTTAGCTGACAAACTCTTTGCACTATCACCAGGGCAATGAATCTCCCAAATGGTCTTGACTTTCTTGAGAAAATCTGGCAGCCTAATCCAATGATTTTCAAACCTAAACACCTTGGCCTTAGTAATCTAGGTGCACACAGAAACCACACACGATACATGATCCAAGGTGGGTTTTTCTAGAGTGTTCACAACCATGTTACGATATTTTAGAGTCCAGGAATGGGAAGTGAAGAACCAGTCGAGTTGTACCAACAATGGGTTCATATACATGTTACTCCAAGTAAAGGCATGACCCTTGATTGGAAGTTCAATAAGTCCCAGGTAACTTATAATATCATTAAATGTGGCAATATCATTCAGATTAGATCCTGGTTGATTACGGATCTCAGCAAAACGATAGAAATTAAAATCACCTAAGAGAATCCAGGGAGCCTCATCTAAAATATACAAGTGAAACAACCATGCCACAAAGTTCTCACGATCTATTCCTTCACACGGCCCATACACATTCACCAGCACAAAAGTATCTGTAGAGATTTCAGAGGTAAAAGAAATGACAATAGCAAAGCTTTCTTCTAATATAATCTTCTCCTTAAATGCATTGGCTACCCAAAGCACCAGCAAGCTTCGAGAGCCCCCATCCGAAGGCACATAGAAAAAATTATCAAATCGACTGGGAGCAATTTTTTTATAAATCTTGCATCAAAAATCATACGTTTAGTCTCCTGCAAACACACAATGGATGCATTGCTTTCCTCCAGCTTGTTACGAAGATGAGGCCACTTATCCGGTCTGTTGATACCTCTAATATTCCAATTCAA
Source organism: Avena eriantha (assembly GCA_910589775.1). NCBI lineage: Eukaryota > Viridiplantae > Streptophyta > Magnoliopsida > Poales > Poaceae > Avena > Avena eriantha. Next base: position 236,307,693 of record OU342745.1, read on the forward strand.
AATATGCCAGATGTGATATGATGTATCTTAGAATTGGTTCATATTAACCATATTAACCAGTATGGTTTTCTCAAGTCTAAGAACATCCAGAATTGCGTGGGATGGGCTTATGGATATTTACATCAGTGCAAGCAGTCTAGCAATGAGGTGATTATTTAAAACTTGATTTCGCTAAAGCTTTTGACACGGTGGAGCATCTGGCAATTATGAAAGTCTTAACTTGCCAAGGTTATGATGAGAGATGGTTGAACTGGATGTCAATGATCATGTCAACGGGTACTTCCTCGGTGTTGCTTAATGGAGTACCCGGTAAAAAGTTTCCTTGAAGATGTGGGGTTCTCCAGGGAGATCCTCTTTCGCCTATCTTATTTGTTAGCTTGTCGGAATTGCTACAGTGTATGGTTAATAAGCTGTTCCAAGAAGGTACCCTTCAAGCCCCCTGCCTATCCCCAATACGGACTTTCCAATTGTCCAATATGCGGATGACACACTGGTTATTAAGCAAGCATGTCCGACCTAGTTTCTTGCCCTGAAAGAGCTATTGGAATAGTTTGCTTAAGCTACAGGTCTGAGAGTCAATTACTCTAAGTCGTCCATGATGCCGATCAATATTTCTGACGAGCGATTAGCCGAGCTGGCTGCTACTTTTGGTTGTGTAGTTGGGATTCTTCCTTTTACTTACTTAGGCTTGGCGCTAGGAACCACTAAACCCACTGTGCAGAACTTATCACCTTGGTTAGTCTGGTTGAGAGACATATGAATGCGAGTGCTCGGTTTTTGAATTATGGAGGAAGACTTCAATATGTGAAATCGGTACTCTCTTCATTGCCTAACTTCCATATCTGCTCTTTGAAAGTTCAGAAGACAATTGTAAACATATGTGATAGAGCAAGCCGACACTGTCTTTGGGCAAAAGAAGGACGTTCTTCTACTCCACACTCCCTTGCTGCTTGGTCATTAGTCTGTTCACCGAAGAAACAAGGGGGCCTGGGGGTGCTAAATCTTGAACTTCAAAACAAGGCTTTGCTGATGAAACAACTACATAAATTTTACATGAAAGAGAATGTTCCTTGGGTTCAACTTGTCTGGTCATTATATGGAGATAATGTGCCTCATGCACAATCAAAACGAGGCTCCTTTTGGTGGCGCGATATTTCCAGTTTAGTCGAGGACTACCAAAGTTTTACTCAGTGCATGATTGGAGATGGTTCATCGGTTCTCTTCTAGAAAGATTTTTGGGCTGATGGAGAGTTACTTTGTGATAAATTTCCTAGGCTTTTCTCTTTCGTTATTGATAAGGATATTTCTGTGGCTGCCGCTCTTGCTTCTCAGGAGCTGTTCTCTCTTTTTGCTTTGCCCCTATCGATGGAGGCTTTTCAAGAGTTTCAGCTTATTTCATAGACTCTCACCAATACGGTGGTTGGTACAACTGCTCATGATCAGAAAAATTTTGTGTGGGGTAGTACTAAATATGCTCCAGCAAAATACTACAACTTCTTATTTGGTCAACTCCCGACTGATCCTGCCTTCAAGGCCGTTTGGAAATCCAAGATGCTTCCTAAGCTTAAAGTATCCGTCTGGCTCTTGCTACATGATAGGCTAAATATGAGAGACCTGATGCTTTGGAAAAATTGGCACTTAAATTCTGGAGCCGAATGTGTGTTGTGCATGTCGCAACATTTGGAAACCCGAGAACATCTTTTCTTTGAGTGCCATTTTGCAAAACTGTGTTGGGACTCCGTTGATATTCATTGGGATTTATCTCAGGCTATTACACGTCGTGTTATGGAGGCCAAGGAAAGGTTTATTGGTCCATGGTTTATGGAGGTGATTGCGTGTGCGCTTGGAATATTTGGAAGATGCGAAATGATCTTATTTTTTAGAGCCAGCCTCCCACCTTTGCTCGTTGGAAAGTTCGTTTCCAGAGTGACCTTATGCTACACCAATACAAGTGAAGGTGGATGTTGTCCAACCAGTCACTGACTGGCTGCTTAATATCTTTGTATAATTCATGATGTTTTCTCTTTTCCACTTCCTTCCACCATGATGTAATCTGCCCTCTGGTCTTTTGTACAGTCTTTCTTTTTATATAAAATTTACACCGTAGGGGATTCCCCTACAGTAAAGTTGTCAAAAATAAAAATAACAAATTTTGCAAAGTTGCATGCTTCCAATGGTTATATTGTTAAATATACATCCAATGCTTGCAACTACTATGAAAGAGGAGGTGATACGTCTCCTATTTATGTTACTAATGATTATAAGTTGCAAGTAACTACCGTTAATATGCATTGGTATACTCGTGATTGCTGTAGTTCATTCATATATAAAATTCCAATGCATAGAAAGAAAGTTAGAATTTATTATTGCTTGATTCATGCTTTATGGTGTGTCCTATTATTTTTAAAGTTTCAAGTATCTTGTATGGATTGATCGCACCATGAGATCCTGGTATTTTCTGTCTTGTTTTCTTTCTAATAATGAGAAGGGGATAATCAAGAGGCATTACTCACACAACATGTTCCCCTCCTAAATAAAAATGTATGAAGCCTAGCTATATGGCTATAAAGAAAGTGCTTTATGAGAGGCAATCGGATGTTTTTGTTTTGTTTATGTTTTCTTTTGCTCTCTTGCTCTTGCAAGAGAGTTTTTATTTTGAGTTTTCCTTTTGTGTTATTGCTATAGAAAGATAATTTGTTTTGGTTTATTCTCTATAGTTAGTAACAAAGTTCTAAGTTTTACCCATCTTGGATGTTTTAAAGTTGTAATACATATGAGGAGTTGCTGAATTCTGCACACTGTTGTTTAGTGCGTGATTTTTCTATTTTTCTGGTAGCTCCTAAATTCACGAAACAAATACTAAAGCTGCTACTTTACGTCCTATGTAAGAAAAAAAATCAGCAAAATTTATGACATGTTTAAGGGGTCGAAATAAATTCGTTACGTTACTACTAGTTTTTGGACATATTATTTCTTTTGTTGTTTTAAGCATTCTTTTGAGCTTCAGTTTGATTCTTTATGAGTCCTTTGATATTATGTGAATAAGAGCAACTGAATACACTCTCTGGAAATCATTTACCAAATTTTATTTGGAGGTTTTATGGCCTCATGCATATTATCTTTTGTGCCCACTAATGTTATCCACTCAGAAAAGAGATGGGAAAGAGTTTTGTGGTGAAGTTTTTTTCATAGGGAAGGAAGGACCATCAAAAAAGGAGCCATTCAAGTAATGGGTAACACCATAAGCTTGCGAATGCCCTTATCACCCCACTAGACATATCAAACTCTCGGTTTGCATTCCTTTTAACTTTCTTTTTTGAGCACTATTCTACTTTTGCATAAACTTGGAGCGTCCGAGTCTAGTTTTTATGTTTTTCTTTTGCATTTTTGTTTTGAGTGTTTAATGGATATGAATGAGCTGCTGAATATAATGAAAGTTCAAGTTGGATGCTAGTAAAGAAAAGGGAAGAAATAATGATTGTCTTATATGTTATGCATGTTGCCACATTCTTGTTGGACTGTTTATTTTCTTTAAATAATGATGGTATGTAAGTGTCATATATATTTCTAGCTCTTATTTACATCATATATGGTTAGATTTAAGTTTATCCTGTTTATTAATGAATGAGTAGTACTATGGACACTTTAACATGCATGCATGTTGATGGTCAACTATTCCTCTTCTTGGTAGCCTAAAATGTATGAGCAAGCAAAGACTTATAAAGCCAAACTCCCTTGAGCCTATTTCCATTTAGTAGTGTTAGCCATACCTATTACCAATCAAGTATATTGCATTGATCTATCTTTGGAAGTAAGATATGGGGTTAATCCCGAAGAAGCACAATTGCTTGAAATGAAATGAACAATTAATATTGTGAAATGAGATATGTTAGTTATATGCATGACATGTTATGAGTTTATTATTATCAGAACCATGCTGACATGGGGAACATTTTCAACTCAAGCACCATATGTTGATATCATGTACTTTTGGCCATGGCTATCTAATAGTGTGAATGCACTAGTGTAATCAAGATCTTTTGAGTATGCATACTTGTTAGAGGGAACATTGGGCCACCAATCTAAGCCATGTGTCATGGTGGAAATTTACAGCATGTGCATTCACATGAAACTGATCTAAATAAAAAACTATGCAAATAGTAAATAAAAGTGAGAGGTGGAGGATGCCCATTTGACTGTTTGTCCTGTTATTTGAGAATTCATGGTCAATCTTTGAACATAAGTTTTAAGGACCACTCGTGTATAAGGGGGAAGGAGGTACCTCAGTGCCACCTCATTTGGAGCTATTATAGGGCCACATAGAGATAAAACAAAAATTTCCTACGCGGGGATCCCAAGATCTAGCTGAGGTAGAAGTCCACGAGGATTAGCACTAGACGTGTACTTGTGGATTCTGATGAAGCGTGTTGCTTGATGCATGTAGCCCTCACGATCTGATCCAATCCATGATTGTCCAAGTGATGATCATACAACACCTCTGCTAGTATCCACACGCACGACAAGGAGCGCCGATAGTGGACATATACCTCTGATAGGCAAATCCCGATCTCTATCACACGCCTCAACTATTCCTATGGAATACCTGAAACACACCTTTTTTGGCCACCCAGTTACGGACATGACAGTTGATGTCATCAAAGCAGCCACAGGAGATAGTGATTAAACATGATCTCATAGTCGAAGGATTAAGTTACTACGCTTTGCTAGATATCGCAACATTGAACATTGTGACAGGATCACATTGTAATCCTACGGTCGGGTGTGTCCATCACTTCATTAAGTGACCTCGTTGTCACTTGACTATTTTATGTCAAGTCCATGATCGGGAAACCTTGATCATCATCTGCCCAACGAACTAGTACAAGAGCATACTAGGGACCTGGTTGATTATATACCACACCTGTATTAATGTTTCCGCTTAATATAGTTATAGCATGATACAAAACTATTATGAATATTAATAGATATAACAATAAAACAACTTTATTTATTGGCCTGTAGGGCATATCTCCTTCGACACAACTCTGTGGGCTCAAGAGTGACATAAGGAAGGTCTAGGAAGGTTCTAGAGATGCCCAAGAGCACTTGTATCAAAGGGCATCTATCCCATGGCTTAGATTGCATCTCCAACTCTATATATTGAGGGGAAAACCTACTTTTGTAGCCCCTAGACACTGTGACAAAAATTTCTCCTCTTGGAAGCCGCCAAGAAGGGGAGAAGCTTCTCCACATCAACAACAAGTCCAAGGAAGAAGGAGGTCCAAGGGTCCACCGCCCTCCTTTGTGGCCGCCGATGCTGCTGTGCCTCCGATGTGCCCGCCGCATCATGTCCTTGGACTGCATGGCCATCTTCTTCATCACCACGAGGTTTCTCATGCTCTTCATCAACAACTCCATAAAGTCTATGGTCTTTGTAATGTCCCTCCATTGTGAGTAGTTTCCCATGTAATTGAGGGCATACAATGGATTGGTTTTGAATTCTATATGTTATCTATGAGTATTTTGTTAGTTTTCTGCTTTGATGTGGTTCTATGATGGTAATATGGAAACGTTGAATTAATTTTAGTTCAACAATATGGGATCATAGTGCTGCACCTTGATATAATTAAGGGTAGTATGGATAGCGGGGGATGATAGAAACCTTGTCCATATATCTAGAGTTGCATTATGGGGGTTTATATGATAGGGGACCATAAAAATTAAAGGAACTACTTGGACATTTATGTCTTAATGAATGTCTTGCTTGCACTTGTTAGGCCTTGGGACCAACCATTAGGGGTGTATTTTCTCATGTTTATGGATGCACCTATTTAATGCTCCATCCAATGAGATTAAAACTTGACAATATTCTTACCATACTATCTTAGAAATCTTGATGCGATGAAGTCTATCCACCCTTGGGAACTATCAACACCCGGATTTTAAGTCTAGATGCATGTTATGCCATACATCGCAATCCAAGGATTACCATTTTTGCGAGACATAATAGAATTGGTACCATAGTACATCATCCATTACAAACCATAATAGTCTTACAAGTAGTTGATCTCATGATCAAGCCTTAATACAAATCAGAGCAGCGGAAATATAACGTAGTAGACTCCATCTTCATGGTCACAGGAAATGCTGACGATGGGAGATAATCCTAGTTATCATAGACCTCCTGTTGTCCGTCTTCCGGGTAGTCTTCCTCGTAGTCTGGCCATGGGAATAGCCAGGGACAAAGCCATGAGTACTCTTTAAATACTCGCAAACTATCACTGACATGAGTAAGGTAGTTCTAGTAGGAATCTTAAGCTCTAGGTTTGTTTGCCAAAAGCCAGGTTTATTCCAAAAGGACTTTAAGAGTACAGACCTAATTTACTTCTCTACATCACTTAAGTGGGAACCCAATTTTCATGTCCACAACTCTGTTGTGGTCAAGTCAAGATCATTGTTCAAGTCCCAAGTCATTTTGAAAACATCTGAAAACAGAACAGTATGGCCACTCGAACTGTTCATAATCGCGGACGTGGCTATTCGAATAGTTTGACACTCTGCATAGGTGGTACACTTTCACCACAAGATTCGATACATCCGTTAGGGATAACCCTGAATCATCATAACTTGGTATGCGGATAATCAATCCTAACCATTCAATTACACATCCTAGTATAGGAACCCCCCCTATGAGTTTCGCCTCCCAGCCATGGCCATCTGCCATCCTGGGCACTACATAGGTGGACATTCATATTCACGAGGTAGCCTCAGCTCAACCTCTTCCACACAGGAACCCATACTAAGACGTATAAGCTTCCAGTTAAGCCCTACCCAACTCATGTATTGTGGTTGTACGGTAAATTTGGAATGGTATCGCATCCGAACCCAACCATTAATTTTTGTTAAAGTCAAGGCCCATGCCTCATTCAGATTCATCATCAAACCATTGTGTTTCATAACATGTCAAAACATTTCAATAGAATGAATCATCATTCCAGGGTTTTCATAATCCTTTTCTCCAAGTGTTCCCATCTAAAGTGATCAAGTTTTAGCTTAGCACTAGCCACTAGTGTTGAGGGTATCACTATTGAGGGGTGATAATCAAGTATAAGTATCCAAGGCTAGTTCCATGATCTTGATGGTATCCATCCTATTTTCCACTAATCACAATTCATTAACTATGTAAGAAACTTTAGTAAAGGGAAAGGAATAAAGATTGCAAGTGAAACTTGGAATTGGTATAATTAAGATTGCATAACCAAGCATGCCTAGTGCATCTTGCATATGTTAACATGCATGGATGGCTTGCATTAGTTAGCTTGCATGGATAGCTTGCCTTGCTGGATGCAGTCGTTGAAGTTCTCTTCTTCTTCCTTGAAGTACTCCTCCTCGTCGTAGCCCTGGTCGGTACTAGCATCTATAAATACATACGAGGTACACAATCACCAAACAACACTTCGCTACTTCTATTTAGCATGCAAGGGCTCACACTAGATGATCTATCATCATCTCAATCATCACATGAAATAATGACACATTCTTATTTATCTTATTTGGGAAAAGTAATTTCTACTCATTGAAAAATACTTAATATTTAATATCCTCCAATTTAAAATATGAGATCATATTTACACATGTCATCACCACATATTCCAATACTTGGGAATGTGATTTAAAAGGGTTGGGCATATATTACAAAATTTAATATTATTGTTTAATAATATTAATGTGACTAGAAATGCCTATATAGCATTCTTTTAATACTAGTCCATGTTTAATATTTGTAAAACCAAATCTTTTTACATATTTATGTAGAGCATGGAAAATGTGATTTTTGAGAGTTGGAATCAACTCAAAAGCATTTATGGTTGATTTTATAAAAATGTTTGAAGTGGTAAAAGTCTCTGTCTTGTTATTTTTACTATAGGTGATCTACAATTTAAAATGGTTTGAAACCAACCGGAATGATTAGATATTTTCGATACCTTTCTAGCAAAATTGGAATCATGCAATTTGATTCAGTACATCTCTTTGAATTCAATTTTGAATACAGCTATAGAACAGGGTTTTGAATAAAATAGAAAAACTAAGTTTGAATCACTAGGCTATGCGCGGGAAAGAACTTGGGCCAGCCCAACTGCACAGCACGCACGTAGCGGGCTGCTTACAAGATGGTCCCACGCGTTGACAGATCTAACACGAAGCGGTATCAACAATTCTCAGTGCTACGATTAGAACAAGATCGACGGCTGAGGTTCATCGTCTATGTCGTAGAGGGCGCGCGAGATTCTAAACCTAGCGACACGGTGGGGGTCGTCGGAGGCTTGCCAGGGCTCCAGCTAGGTGCGGCGATGGGCACGAATGGGCTGGTAGACGACGGTGAGTGGAACGGTGGTCGTGGCAGCTCTTGGGGTGGCTCTAATCAACGGCACCCTTCCTTCACTCCAGCGGCGGGATCCGGTGAAATTCTGGCGACGTGGTGCTCGCCTTGCTCCGGGAAAGGTTCTGGGATGTTTTTGAGAGAGAGGAGAGTGAAATGGTGTGCCGTTTGGGGTCTGGGGAGGGTCCTATTTATACACCGGCGAGAGAGGCAGTGCGGCATGGTTCGGGCTCACCGGCGACGTTGCTACATGTCCTATAGGCATGGCAGGGGGCATAGGTTGATGCGGTGGACTGTGGCGATCGTCACGCATGTAGTGGCACGACAAGGGGCGGTCTTAGTTGGTTAGGAGAGGTCTGTGCTCTGTGCGGGTACGACGGTGTTCGTCACGGCGTACGATGGTCACGGGGCGCGCGGCAGCGAATGGTCGTGTCTGGGAGGTGGCTGGTGACACGGCCAGTGCGGGTACGCAAGGAGAGAGCGAGGCATGGCGTGGCTACGCGAGGTGGCTTCGACGCTCTAGCGTGTGCTCGGCATGGCAGATAAGTAAATGGGCGTGGTGCTTCTAGCTTGTCCACTGCTCGCCATTGGTCAAGGGGTGGACAGAGAGGGGCGGTGAGGTAACTCCTGTCTTCTCATGGCCATGGGAGAGGGCGGCGCAGCGTGTGGCACTGTGTCCATGGTCGACCGGCATGGACATGCTCAGGTACGACATGGCACTAGTGCAACGATGAAGGGGAGAGGCTCCACTGCACGACTAGGTACTGGGGATGGTCATGGGTGAGTAATGGAGTTGAACTGGGTACAATTGGTGATCAATTAATTGATCAAAACAGTGAATAGTGGTTGAGCTTGTACTCTGTCTGCTAGGTGTTCGATCAAATGGCCGCATGAAGTAAAGATTCAAATTTTTGAATGAAATTTGGTGGGTGTGTTGGTCACATGCTTGAGTATCTCTGGTTGCTAGGGATTTCCATGTGGTGTTGGTTTGAGTGGTTTTTTCAAAATGGTGATGTATGTACCTACACTTGATCGAAGTTTGAATTTCCTCTCAAATATATTTGAAATTGGTTTCTGCAAGTTTGTAAAGTTTGCTTGTACTCATTTTTACTTAGTCTAGCAAGGGGAGAAAAGAAATAGAATGTTTCTATTGGAAATCTTTTATTAGAGATGCCCAAAGTGGGCTAATGGTTAATTTTGGCCAAAGTGACAATTTGATCATATGCTTCATATTTGATTTTATTTTTATTTGATTTTGTTTGGAATTGACCTAGATGATGTGATATTCATCTTTAAACTAAACCTTATCATTTATAGCAATCAAACAGGGCAAATGCAAGCATTCATGCATTAATATAAATCACACATGCACTCATATGGGTTTTGGAATAAAAGTTTTTGTTAACCCTAATCTTGGTTGATTAGAACTTGATAATCTTGTTTAATATTTTTGAGATGTTACAAACCTTCCCTCCGTAAATAGAATCACGTCCCGAGATTTAGGATAAACTAGGAACTAAAGAGATTGGGAAACTTTGTCCTAATATAATCTTCTCGCTCCTAGGTGGCTTCTTCTTCGGTATGGTTACTCGACTGGATCTTGAGAAACTTGATACTTTAGGTCCGAGTGGTTGTAAAGGCTTCTTCCAAAATACGAATGGGTACTTAACGATAAGTTAGATCCTTGTTGATATCTCTGACTCTGTGATCGATGTTCTTGAAAACTTCATTCTTCTCCGGAACTTCGAGGCATTTCCTAAGTAACGAGATATGGAACACGTCATGTACGGCTGACATCTCTTCAGGCAGTTCTAGCTGATAGGATACTTCTCCTCAGCGATTTAAAATCTTGAAGGGTCCAATATATCTGGGAGCAAGCTTCCCTTTTAGTTGAAAACATTGCATTCCTTTCAAGGGTGATACTTTGAGGTACACAAAATCTCCAACATTGAAGGTTAGGTTTCAACATCTTTTATCAGCATAACTCTTCTGTCTGGATTGGGCGGTCTTGAGGTGTTCACGAACTTGGTGAACCTTCTCTTCGGCTTCTCGTAGGATGTCGGTTCCGAATATCTGACTCTCTCCTACTTGCGACCAATTCAGTGGGGTACGACAGTTCCTTCCATACAAAAATTCAAATAGGGCCATTTGCAAACTGGCTTGATAACTGTTATTGTACGAGAACTCTGTGAAAGGCAGAGAGTCTTCCCATTTAGATCCATATTATAACATACAGGCTCTCAACATATCTTCTAGTATCTAGTTTACTCTTTCTGTCTGTTCGTCGGTTTGCGGGTGATAAGCGGTGCTGAAGTTCTGTTTGGTTCCTAATCCTTTTTGGACTTTCTTCCAGAACCTTGAGGTAAACTAGGTTCCTCGACCCGACACTATGGTCTTGGGGGTTCCATGCAGACGTACTATTCTAGCAATGTACAACTCCGCTAGCTTCGACCTTTGATAGGTAGTCTTGACGGGTATGAAATGAGCTACTTTGGACAGTCTATCCATTATGACCCAAATAGAATCATTTCCCCTACTAGATGTAGGTAAACTGGTGATGAAATCCATTCCAACAGAATCCCATTTCCATTTCGTAATCTGCAATGGTTGCAATAGTCCTGCTGGTCGCTGATGTTCTGCTTTGACTCTTTGGCAGATGTCACACTTGGTTATGTAGCTTCCGACTTATCTCTTCATTTTGTGCCACCAAAATTGTTCCTTCAAATCCTGATACATCTTGGTTCCTCCCGAGTGAATAGAATAAAGAGTATCATGGGCTTCCTACATAATGACTTGTTTCAACTCTGAATCTGCTGGAACATGGATACGTCCTTTATACCACAGAAATCCTTCTTCATCTTCGTTGAATCCGGGTACCTTCCCTATTCTGATACAACGCTTGATTCCATCAATACTTGTGTTTCCTTTCTGGGCTTCCTTTATTTGACTGGCCAGGGTGGGTTGAAGTTCTATACTGGCTAGAAATCCTTTGCTAACTAGCTCCTTTATAAAATTCTCCAACTCCTCATGCAAACTTGGCTGGTCTTCCTTAATCATGGTGTTTAACCTACACGGTAATCTACTAAGAGCATCCGCTACCACATTGGCATTGCCAGGGTGATAGTGAATGTCAAGGTCATAATCCTTGATTAACTCTATCCATCTCAGTTTCCTCATATTTAGATCCTTTTGGGTGAAGATATACTTCAAACTCTTGTGATCCGAATAAATCTCACAGCGGTTACCCATAAGATAATGACGCCATGTCTTTAGGGCTAAAACTACAGCTGCCAGTTCTAAGTCATCGGTAGGATAGTTCTGCTCATGTTGCTTCAGTTGTCGGGACATGTATGAGATCACTTTGCCTTCTTGCATCAACACACATCCGAGCCAATCTTGGATGCATCACAATACACATCAAAAGGCTTCTTGATATCCAGCATGATCAAAATTGGGGCTGAAATCAATCTCTTTTTAAGATCTTGAAAACTTGCTTCACATTTGTCAGTCCATTCAAACTTCTTATCTTTCTTTAACAACTGAGTCATCGGCCTTGCGATGCTTGAAAATCCTTCAACAAACTTGCGGTAATATCCGGCTAATCCAAGAAACGCGCGGACTTCTTTTTGAGTGGTTGGGGCTTTCCATTCTTCGATATCCTTAATCTTGGCGGGATCGATAGCAACTCAGCCCGCCGACAAGATATGTCCTAGGAATCCTACTTCCTTTAACCAGAACTCACATTTGCTAAACTTGGCATATAGCTGATGCTTCCTAAGGGTTTCAAGAATGGTTCTTAGGTGCTATTCATGGTCTTCTTCTGACTTGGAATAGATCAAAATGTCATCGATAAAAACAACGACAAACTTATCTAGAAAGTTCATAAAAATCTTATTCATGAGGTTCATGAAATAAGCGGGGGCATTGGTTAATCCAAAAGGCATGAGATTGTACTCATACAATCCATATCTGGTGGTGAAGGCGGTCTTTGGGATATTCGTTGCATGAATCTTCAATTGATGATAACAAGTTCTAAGATCAATCTTAGAAAACACTCTGGCACCAGTCAGTTGGTCAAACAAATCTTCTATCTTCGGCAGTGGGTATTTGTTCTTGATGGTGACATCATTCAGCTTCCGATAATCCGTACACAAATGGTTGGCACCATCCTTCTTATCCACAAACAAAACAGGTGATCTCCATGGTGATGCACTTGGTTGTATCAAACCTTTTCCCAACATATCATCAAGTTGCTTCTTTAGCTCCACTAATTCAGATGGTTTCATACTATAGGGTCTCTGAGCTATGGGTCTGGTTCCAAGGACTAGTTCAATGATGAACTCGATATCTGGCATACCGGGCAATTCATCTGGGAACACATCGGGGTATTCATAGACTACTCTGACTTGGTCAATGGTGGATTGAGCTAAGCTCTCGTTGCACTTGAATTGACGGGGTAGCGTCTCAGATACATGTTCTACTGATACTCTAGTGCTACTGGTCATGGTTATGGCTTTCTTGGCACAGTCGATTAATCCTTGATGTTTTGACATCCAATCCATTCCTAGTACTACTTCCAAACCTTTGGTTCCAAGTACTATTAGATTGGCGTAAAAATATATCCCATGGATTCTGATAGGCACGGCCTTGCAAATTTTTCGAGCTTTGGTGGTTGAACCAGGTATTTGAACTATCATAACATGTTTCAAATTTGTTGGTTGAATCGTACTAGTGCATGTAAATTCTTCTGTAACAAAGGAGTGTGATGCTCCCGAATCAAACAACACTCTTGCTAATACTGAGTTAACAGAAAACATACCAGCACGACATCTGGCGCTTCCTGGGCTTCCTCATTGTTCATGTGGAATGGACGGTCGGTACGGTTGTGCGGGTTTCCTGGGGCAAATCCCTTTCCAGGCTGAACACGGCGCTGCTGCTGGGCAGGTGTAGTAACATTGGTTGTTGCGGCAAGCTTCTTGGGGCACTCGTTGGAGTGGTGACCCATGACTCCACATTCAAAGGAAGGTATCATTGACTTGTATTTCCCTACGATAGGCACAACATTGCTTCTAGTCCTTGGGGCAGTATTGTTGTTGCTGTTGTTGTTGTTGTTCTTGTTGTTATTGTTGTTGTTTTTATTGGACCTTGGCGGTGCACGATTGAAGTTATTGGGGTTGTCGGGGTTGTTGTTGTGGTGGCCTCCGGGCCTCGGGTTTCCTCCGCCACGATTGGGGTAGTTCGAACGTGTTATAGGGGGTCTGTTGTTTCTGGGTGCATATCCTGCAGACGGGTTGGGGCGATACTTCGGGGTATGGTGGGGACCAGGTTGGTGCATCATATGACACTTACGGTTCTCACTAGCTTAGTTGATCTTTCCTTCCATCTGGATAGTAGAATCCACTAAAGCTTCGAGGTCATCAAAGGGAATGTTGACTAGCACTGTCTGCATCTCATCATGGAGACCATTCAGGAATCTCTCCTTCTTCTTCGCTTCAGTGTCAATCTTATCAGGGGCATACCTAGCCAGAGATAGGAATTTGTCACGGTATTCTACCACAGTCATTCTTCCCTGTTTGAGCGCCCTGAATTCATGCCTCATCCTCTTGATCAAACCTGGGGGCACATGGGTCTTGCTAAACTTTAGCTTGAATTCCCCCTAAGTCATCATCTGTCCTCCGTTCATGGTATGGGTGTTGTTCCACCATGATCTTGCATAGCCTGCCAGATAGTGAGTGGCAAACAGTACCTTCTCATTGGCATCTACTCCTGCCATTTCTAAGTTGTTTTCCATGTTTTGCAGCCAGTCATCGGCATCTAAGGGCTCTTCTGATTTGCTAAACATGGGAGGGTTTGTGTTTTGGAAGTTCTTGAGTTTGGATCCATGGTGATCCTAGTTTCCATGGCCCTGATTGTTATGTGCCATCTGGGCTATCTGTTGAAGAGTGGCTAGATTCGCTTGACGTTCAGCTCTACCGGCTTCACGATATGAAACTAACAGCTGCAGAATCTGAAGCATTGGGTCCTAGGATGAGCTTCTTCCACCGGGGTTTCCGTGAGTCATCTGAAGATTGAGATATATCATAAGACAACAGGGAATTTTTCTATGGTTTATGGGTTTGTTTCAAAAAGCTTTAAACTTTGAGCATGACTAAGGTTTGGAAACTAACAACTTCTTCTCATTCATTCATTCCAAGCACACAATACAAACACACACCCCAACTAATAAAGTAGATGGTTTTAAAAACCATTCTGTGAAGCTACGATACAATGGGACCAGGTACCAACTAACACCTATGATTGTGCTCAGGTGCGACTACTCATCATCAGAACCAGGGGTTTCTTCATCATCTATGAAGTCGGCGTCATCCTTGTCAGTGTGGTACTCTGCGGCGACATCCTCTAGGTAGTCATCATCATCACTAAGGTAAGAGTGGGTATCACCACAGATATCTTCCCCTTCCTCTTCCTTCTCCTCAAGCTGGATCTCTTGGTCATGGATGGTCTCCTCCAGGGTGGCTACCTTCTGGCGAAGGCGAGCGATGATGCAGTCCTTCTTGTCACGCTGGCAACGAAGTAACTTGTGCTCCTTGGCAAGGATGGTGAGGGTTTGCTTCCTCTTAGTGGCTTCCGCATGGTTCTGGTTGGCGTAGGCACGGGCATTCTCCAACTCCTTATGAGTCTCGTGCAGCATGAAGTCCAGGTGGTCCACGTGGTGCTTCAACTCCGGATGTGCCGGCATGGCCAAAGGCTGTCCATTAGATTCATGCCTTGCATAGTGGGCAAAGCGGGTGCCATTGATCTGGTTGATGTTTTGTGCACATAGACGAGCGAGTGCCTCCTGCATAGCTCGGGCTAATCCGTCCAACCAATTGTTCTCCCTTACGCTGAACTGAATCTTCTCCGAAATAGGTGGCTCCATTTTGCCTCTCAGATCCTCACTATCAGCCACTGTAGTTCCCCTCCTTGTTGGTCATTGAGCTGAGCTCCGAAGAACTCCGGGTGCGGGCGTCCAAGACTCCGAGAGCTGATCCAAATCCCTCTCAAAGATAAGCTGCCCTCCATTGCCTAACTAGTAAAACTTGCTATATTTGATCTATAAGAAATTAAGATGAGTAAGTTAGTGGGGTGTGATGCACTCGACGATCGACGTAGAGCTTGTTGGGAACCCCAAGAGGAAGGTATGATGAGCACAGCAGAAAGTTTTCCCTCAATTATGAAACCAAGGTTTAATCGAACCAGTAGGAGCAAGGAAACACCCCAAATGTGTTACTAGCTGAGCTTTGACAGGGCGCACTACCGGTGCTAGTAGCAACGTGGAGACCTGCACAACACAACCATATAACTTTGTCCCCAACTTGCGATGAAGTTGTCAATCTCACCGTGTTTTGCGGAAAACAAAGGATTAAACATGTCGAATGGAAAGAAGTAAAAGTTTGCAGAAAGTAAACACAAAGCAGTAAACAGTTGTAGATTGTATGTAAAGTAAAAGGACCAGGAACATGAGTGTGGACAAAACACAAGAAAGTAGATAAAACCAAGCATGGGACATGAAAAATTATAGATACATTTGCAATGTATCAGACGACAAGGTGCTCTCTGAAGGAGTTGCATTCGTGTCTGAAGTTACTGAAGCCCCACCACCTTACTCAGCTTGAGGCGGGAGATACGGGTCATCTTAAGGATTTTAAAATTAGGGAAAACATCAACTGTCGATTGATCGGTTTCTTGATGTATAATGTTGACCCTGTTACAATGACCCTTGACCTTGGTGATGGTTTCAGGAAATTTCAGGTAAATCCTGACAGCATAGAGATGCTTTGGGGGCTTCCTCATGGGAACAACACGACACCTAGGCCATATGAAACTGATTATCTCAATGATTTGATGGAATTAAAGACTGAACTTGGTTTTGAAAGGAGCAAGAAGATTGAGACCAAACACCTTCGTGTTATCCTTAAAAGACTGTTGGATGAGTGTGGTGATGATGAAGTTGTTGATGAAAAGAAGGATAAGCTTGTTATGAAGGTTTTTGGGCTCATTCTTTACAACAAGTTCATTTTCCCAGATTATTCTATTAGGGTGTCAAGGGAGGCCCCCATGGTCAAAGATTTTGATGTAGCCAAGTTAAAGGATGTTGACCTCTGTCAGGTTCTTTATGATGAGCTGAAGAAAGCTGTATTTGCTTGGCAGGATGCCAAAGTTGATTGGAAAGCTATTCCTGGCTGCATGATTGCTTTTCTGCTTATCTATGCTGATCTCATTTCAAACAAGCTTAGTCCTGTTGATAAGCGTACTCCTTGTATCCTTTATTTGAACACTAGCAATCGGAGGAAGCTTTTCGACTTGGACCATGTGAAAGGTGGGAATAAGCTCCCTCATACCTAGATTTAGGGCAAGCTTCCGGTGAGCATACTTTTATTATTTTTTCTTGTATGTTCTTTTTCCATTTTTTATGCCTTCATTTTCTATTGTTGAGCTAATTTACCTTTTTTACTTTGATTTTACCTTTTTGCGTTATTTGCAGTGGAAGAACCCCGATAAAGTTGTGTACTTTGAAAAATTGCTAAAACCTATTGGTATCCAGTCTCCTTTGTCGGTGAGGAGTTCTGCATCTTTGCTGGCAGTTTTTCCTCCTTCTCCTAAGAAGTTGCTGGTAGGAAGTAGCAGTTCAGCTGGGCATGATGTTGAAGGAAGCATTTTCAACCCTTGTGTTTCTACTTTCTGAGAGCTTGAATCTTTTTTGAAGAAGGCTTTTGAGGTTTCTCTATTGCTGCCAAGTACTAGTGTTCGATTGAGCCATATTTCTAGGCTTCTAAGTCCTAATCATGCTTTCGATGAGGCAGCTTCAAAGGATGAACTAGCTTTCGAGCGAGTTAGCATTGACATGCTTTGGAATTCTATCTCTCACACCCAAGGTACTCTTAGTTTGGTCAGTAAATCGTAGAATGCTCGGTGTAAACCTTATGAAGAGCGAGCTGCAAATTTGCTTTGTGAGTTGAATGAGAAAGATGTTGCTGATGCTACTGCTGCTGGTACTGCTGATGCTGAAGGTTCTACTGATGTTACTAGATATAAAGGCCATGTTGATGAGCTGGCAACCAGCGATAAAGTTAGTTGAACTTTCTTCATTTTTATTGTTGAACTACCTGTAATTTGTTCCTTGAACTTACCTGACTTCTACAGTCGTTTTTATTTTTTCTCACTGTGCAATGTAGGATATTGGTGTTTGATGGCTCAATGCACGGCGCCCAGAAAAGTGCTGGTGCGTGGTTGATGTAGAGCTCGTTGGGAACCCCAAGAGGAAGGTATGATGAGCACAACAACAAGTTTCCCTCAGTTATGAAACCAAGATTTAATCGAACCAGTAGGAGCAAGGAAACACCCCAAAGGTGTTACTAGCTGAGCTTTGGCAGGGCGCACTACCGGTGCTAGTAGCAACGTGGAGACCTGCACAACACAACCACAAAACTTTTCCCCCAACTTGCGATGAGGTTGTCAATCTCACCGGTTTTGCTGAAAACAAAGGATTAAACGTATCGAATGGAAGGAAATAGTAGTTTGCAGAAAGTAAACACAAAGTAGTAAACAGTTTATAGATTGTATGTAAAAGAAAGGACCGGGGTCCATAGTTCACTAGAGGTGGCTCTCCTTAAGATAGATAACATGCTCGGTGAACAAATTACAGCGGGGCAATTGACAAACATCGAGAAAGCAATACATGCATATACTAATCATCTTGACTCCTTTGGAACTTGATTGGGCATTACAACATTATACATAGACCGCCATCCAACTGCATCTATGACTAATAATCCACCTTCAGGTTATCATCCGAACCCCCTCCAGTATTAATTTGCAAGCAACAGATTATTGCTTTACGAACTACATGTAAAGTAAACAATACGATTGTTCTATGAACAAAGGATTGTTGTTTTCTCCCTAGTAGCAACAACACATCTAGTACATTAGAGATTTCTGTCACTTCCCCAGATTACCAGAGGCATGAACCCACTATCGAGCATAAATACTAACTCTTGGAGTTGCTAGCATCTACTTGGCCAAGATAGCTACTAACAAGGGAAAGCATGCAAGATCACAAATAACAAAGACATGATAGAATCAATAATCAATCTGAAATAGCATCTCAATATCCATCGGATCCCCGCAAACACAACATGCAGAATTACAAATAGATGATCTTGATCATGAAGGGAGCTCACAAGATCTAAACATGAAAGCACAAAGGAGGAGAACCAGCCATCTAGCTACTACATGGATCCGTAATCCAAGGATGAACTACTCACGCATCACACCGGAGGCTTGCATGGTGATGAAGAAGGCCTCCAGGGTGAATTCCCCTCTCCAGCAGAGTGTCGGGAAGAGCTTCAGATCCCTCCCGATCTAGGGATGGGGATGACGGTGGCTACAGACTCTGTCGTCGATTTTTGATCGGGTACCTACGGTTTACGTCCCGAGGGCATCTTATAGTCGGAAGGGGAGGCCGAGGGGGTGCCAGGGGTCACCACACCACCCCCTGGCGCGGGCCTAGCCTGGCCGCGCGGCCAGGTGGTGTGGCCGGCCTCTAGCCCCTCTCCGTCTCGTATTCTGGCATCTGATGACTTCCGGAAAAATAGGCACTTTGGCTTTTGTCCCATCCAATTCCGAGAATATTCATTTTCTGACTTTCCTGGAACCAAAAATAGCAGAAAACAGGCAGCTGGCACTGTGGCTCTTGTTAATAGGTTAGTCCAAGAAATCATATGAAAAGTACTCCAAGTTGGAACAAAACACAAGAAAGTGGATAAAACCAAGCATGGAACATCAAAAATTATAGATACATTTGCAATGTATCAACATCCCCAAGCTTAACTCCTGCTCGTCCTCGAGTAGGTAAGTGATAAAAAGAAAGAATATTTTTGAGGTGACATGCACCATCAAAGACTTGATTAAAGTATTTGTAAAGCATTCAAAGCTGGGATCATAGTACTTCAATCATAACATGAAAGACAAAGTTCTAGCAATAAGACAAAGAAACTATGATGCAACATGAAAAGGCACAAACAAATGATTCATGAATAACAATGCTTTGCAAGACGTTTGTTTGTTTGTTTCACATAAAGAAAACATAGCATAATAGCATTCAGCTTGTCCCTCAATAGAGTAGAAATATAAATGCATAGGACACCTTCAAAGTTCATAAGAGTGACTAGATACAATTAGTTTAAAACAAGCAATATCAAGTTATGCATCAATCAACTAGTCTTGGTACAATGCACATAGAACTAAGAATGGCCACTATGCTCTCAAAGTAGGTGCATAAAGATAGAAGGTGGAGACTCAATATAATGGTGGAAGAAAGGCCTTTGTAAAAGGAAGTAGGGATTCAAGTATCATAAAGAGCTTCCAAAAATTATGGTACTTATAGCTTTCAGCTCTCATTGCCCCTATCATAAGCATCTTTAAGGTGATTAAGGTTAAAGTGACACAACTAAGAGGATATGCTTGACAAGTTATAAACCGAAATCTCAAGCCCCTTACTTACGAAGACCAATCCTCATGCTACTCAACTTCAGTCACGAGTAAGCTCTTGTCATTGTAAGTACATGTGTATCTTTAAGAACCGCCAACAGGGTACCCCTTGCACATGATACGGGAGCTTTCCCATAATCAAAATGATAAGGCAAGCAGACAATGAGCATCTCAACGATCTTTTTATTTGCTATTTGCATAGGTTTTTATTGAGGATGCTTCATAGAGTGCTCATTATGGTGATGCTGCAAGTTTCCACCATGATTAGGCATGGCTTAGGCTAGCGGCCCAGGTGTTTCTCTAACACACATACAAACTCCATGATCTTACAAGTTCCACTTTTATTTCACACCGCCGGGATCCGTAAGCAAAAGAACATGATATCAACGGGGTACAAAGTACAAGTGCAATGTTGAAAGCGTTTCCCATGAAACATGGTTCTGCTAATTTCAACTTATAAAGCGCAAGCATATACGCAACAAAGAAGGACCCAATGGTTCAAGTTTATTAGGTGCAAAAAAGTAAAGTGTGCCATCAAGTTCATGAGAGCTTTAATCACTAGTTTTCTCATAACAAGTTTAGTTTGGAAGGTAAACAAAAGCATGAATATACTTGGAATAGCATAAGCTAGTAGGTAGGTATGGTGGACTCGTTGGAATAACTTGGTTTAGGGAGTTGGATGCATGAGTAGAACCCATACTTGGTTGTGGAGGCTAGCAAAAGACTGGGAGCGACAAACTAAGAGAGCAATAATGGCCATAATCATGCAGAGCGACAAAACATCATTGATCAAAACATAAAGTGATACTACAAGTTGAAAACTAAAGGATCATAAAGGCTATGGTGACTTGAGATAGTCATAACATGGTGTGAGCATGCGCCAAGTCAACCCAAATAAAGCATCAAAGGAGAATACCACTATACTATGCTTTAATATGCTAAAAAACGCATGATTCATCCAAGGCACATTAAGCGATCTCAATTGTTTATAAAAAGTCATGCTACAGCAAAGAATACTAAGCAAAAGGCTAAAACAATATCAAGCATGGCATGACAAAGCATAGGCCACAGTCAAAAACAAGCTCTTTTTACCACATAAGCATGAACTTTCCTACTCTTTTCCAAACCAAACCAAACTATTTGCAAACCAATTTATGAAAGAGGGGGTCCAACCAATTTATTTAGAAAACTAAGCAAACTAAAGCAAACAAAAAACCAAAACGAAAACGAAAAAGAAGACGCTCCAAGAAAAACACAACTATGCATGAAATAATAAAAATGAAGCGTTTGGAAGAAACCTGAGATTTTTATTGATGAAGAAGGGGATGCCTTGGGCATCCCCAAGCTTTGACGCTTGTAGTTCTTGGATATTTCTTGGGGTGACATGCGTGGCATCCCCAAGCTTGAGCTTTAGTCCATCCTTCATCTCATTACTCATTCCTTCCATACACGTGAAATTTTTCCTTCACACAATCTTTATTAGCAACATTAGTGCACTCAAGATAAATAAGTCTTAAGGTTCAGTTCTAACACCAAATAAACTCCCATTAGAACACTAGCTACTGTAGCACTTCCCTCAAAAAGCTCAATTCCCCAAAGGAACTCAAGAAGGAACCAACAAGAAGCAAATGCAGAAAATGGCAGAAATCTATCAAAACAGACCAGCAGGTAAAGACGAATTTTTTCGAAGACCTTCTGTTACTAAAATGAAATAGTGTTAAACTAACGAAAGTTAGATAACAAAATGGGGCAGAAGCACAAAAATTCACGCCTGAAAAAGACGTTCAGAGATTTTACATGAATTTTTACGATGAAGCACAAAAATCTGTTTCGGGACAACAACTTTCCCAATCATTACTTCTCTCTCATTAGAGGTTACTCTTGGCACAAAAAGCAAATAAAAAGGATAAGGAGCGGTTATTACTGAAGTAATAACTTCCAAGACTCATCTAAAACTTTTGGGTTATCTCCCAATAAGTACTTTTCTTTAATGCCTTTAAGTTAGGCATAAGAAGCAAAGAAAGAATCAAGTGTTCTCAAATGAAGAAGCATTAAGACCAAATTTTGTTTTCATAGGAGAAGCAAAATAAATCTTCTCTCTCTTCTTAGGGAAGTGTTCTATACCTTTGTTGAGTGGGAGTTGATATTTAATGGTGCCTTCTTTCATATCAATGATGGCACCAACAGTTCTAAGAAAAGGTCTCCCCAAAGTAATAGGACAAGAAGCATTGTATTCAACATCCAAGACATAGAAATCAACGGGGACATAGGAATCATTAACCATAATAAGAACATCATTAAGACTCTCCATGAGTTTCTTTTTAGCATTAGTATCAAGTGGGACATTCAAATAACAATCTTCAAGAGGAGGCAAATCAAGCATATCATAAATCCTTCTAGGCATAATAGAAACACTACTATCAAGATCACACAAAGCTTTGAAATCAAAGTCATTCACTTTCATATTAATGATGGGTTCCCAACCATCTTCTTGTTTTATAGGGATAGAAGCTTTATGTTTCATCTTTTCTTCTTTAATCTTTATGAGAGCATCAGTAATGTGTTTTGTAAAAGCCATGTTCATAGCACTAGCATTAGGACTTTTAGCAAGCTTTTGTAGGAACTTAATAACTTCAGAGATGTTGCAACCATCAAGATCAAAATCAACTTTATCATCTAAAGTAGTAGAACTATTATTAGCCTCAACACTAGTGGTGGTAATAGTAGAAACACTAATGTTTCTAGAAATTTCATCTTCTCTTTCCCACTTAGCATGTAATTCAGCTAATAGTCTAACATTTTCATATATTCTTACTTGTATAGCATTAGTAGCTGCAAAGGGATTCTCATTAGTTTCTGGTTTAGCAGCTATTTTATTCAAAGAAGATTGAGCTTCAGCCAAAGATGCTATATTTGTTTCAGCATTAGAGAGTTTTTCCTCAATAGTTTTATTGAAAGCAGTTTGTTTACTAATAAACTCTTTAAGCATAACTTCAAGTTCAGAGGGAGCACTCTTATTATTGTTGTAAGAATTTCCATAAGCATTACCATTGTTGGGAGGATATGGCTTATAATTGTTGTTACCAAAATTGTTCCTATAAGCATTATTACCATAAGCATTATTACCATAAGCATTGTTGCCAAAATTATTATTTCTTATGAAGTTCACATCAACTTGTTCTTCTTGAGCAACCAAAGAGGCTAAAGGAACATTATTTGGATCAATATGGGCTTTCCCTTAACAAGCATAGACATAATAATATCAATCTTATCACTCAAGGAGGAGGTTTCTTCAACAGAATTTACCTTCTTACCTTGTGGAGCTCTCTCAGTATGCTATTCAGAATAATTAACCATCATATTATCCAAAAGTTTTGTTGCAGCACCCAAAGTGATGGTCATAAAGGTACCTCCAGCAGCAGAATCCAATAGGTTCCTTGAAGAATAGTTCAATCCTGCATCAAAAGTTTGGATGATCATCCAAGCAGTCAGTCCATGAGTGGGACAATTCTTAACCAAAGATTTCATTCTTTCCCAAGCTTGAGCAACATGCTCATTATCAAGTTGTTTAAACTTCATTATTTCACTTATCATGGATATAATCTTAGCAGGAGGATAGTATTTTCCAATAAAAGCATCTTTGCACTTAGTCCAAGAATCAATACTATTCCTAGTTAAGGAATTCAACCATTCTTTAGCTTTTCCTCTCAAACAGAAAGGAAACAATTTCAGTTTAATAATATCACCATCTATATCCCTATGCTTTTGCATCTCACAAAGTTCAACAAAGTTATTTAGATGGGAAGCAGCATCTTCGTTACCAATACCAGAAAATTGTTCTCTCATAACAATATTGAGCAAATCAGGTTTTATCTCGAAGAAAGTATTTTCAGCCACAGGTGGAGCAATAGGTGTGCTCATAAAATCATTGTTGTTGGTGCTAGTGAAGTCACAAAACTTAGTGTTTTCAAGACTAGTCATTTTTTTGGGTTTTCAAATAAGAAAGCAAACAAGTAAAACTAATTTTTTTTTGTGTTTTTTGAAGAACAAAACAAGCAGACAAAGCAAAAATAAACTAAGCAAAACAAAAACAACAAAGTAAAGAGATTAGTTATGAGGGACTCCCCTTGTGAAGATGTCCTTGACTCCCCGGCAACGGCGCCAGAAAAGATCTTGATGCACTCGACGATCGACGTAGAGCTCGTTGGGAACCCCAAGAGGAGGGTATGATGAGCACAGCAGAAAGTTTTCCCTCAATTATGAAACCAAGGTTTAATCGAACCAGTAGGAGCAAGGAAACACCCCAAAGGTGTTACTAGCTGAGCTTTGGCAGGGCGCACTACCGGTGCTAGTAGCAACGTGGAGACCTGCACAACACAACCACATAACTTTATCCCCAACTTGCGATGAGGTTGTCAATCTCACCGTGTTTTGCGGAAAACAAAGGATTAAACATGTCGAATGGAAAGAAGTACAAGTTTGCAGAAAGTAAACACAAAGTAGTAAACAGTTGTAGATTGTATGTAAAGTAAAAGGACCGGGATCCATAGTTCACTAGAGGTGGCTCTCCTTAGATAGATAACATGCTAGGTGAACAAATTACAGCGGGGCAATTGACAAACACCGAGAAAGCAACATATGCATATACTAATCATCTTGACTCCTTTGAGACTTGATTGGGGATTACAACATAATACATAGACCGCCATCCAACTGCATCTATGACTAATAATCCACCTTCAGGTTATCATCTGAACCCCCTCCAGTATTAAGTTGCAAGTAACCGATTATTGCTTTACGAACTGCGTGTAAAGTAAACAATACAATTGTTCTATGAACAAAGGATCGTTGTTTTCTCCCTAGTAGCAATAGCACATCTAGTACCTTAGAGATTTCTGTCACTTCCCCAGATTACCAGAGGCATGAACCCACTATCGAGCATAAATACTAACTCTTGGAGTTGCTAGCATCTACTTGGCCAAGATAGCTACTAACAACGGAAAGCATGCAAGATCTCAAATAACAAAGACATGATAGAATCAATAATCAATCTGAAATAGCATATCAATATCCATCGGATCCCCGCAAACACAACATGTATGAATTACAAATAGATGATCTCGATCATGAACGAAGCTCACAAGATCTAAACATGAAAGCACAAAGGAGGAAAAACTAGCCATCTAGCTACTACATGGATCCGTAGTCCAAGTATGAACTACTCACGCATCACACCGGAGGCTTGCATGGTGATGAAGAAGACCTCCAGGGTGAATTCCCCTCTCCGGTAGGGTGCCGGGAAGAGCTTCAGATCCCCCCAATCTAGGGACAGAGACGACGGCGGCTACAGACTCTTTCGTGGATTTTTGATTGAGTCCTTAGGGTTTTCGTCCCGAGGGCAACTTATAGGCGGAAGGAGAGGCCGAGGGGGTGCTGGGGTCGGCCAGACCACCCCCTGGCGCGGGCCAAGCCTGGCCGCGTGGCCAGGTGGTGTGGCCGGCCCCTGGCCCCTCTCCGTCTCGTATTCTGGCACTTGATTCCTTCCGGAAAAATAGGCACTTTGACTTTTGTCCCGTCCAATTCCGAGAATATTCATTTTCTGACTTTCCTAGAACCAAAAACAGCAGAAAACATGCAGCTGGCACTATGGCTCTTGTTAATAGGTTAGTCCAAGAAATCATATGAAAAGTACTCCAAAGTTGGAACAAAACACAAGAAAGTGGATAAAACTAAGCATGGAACATCAAAAATTATAGATACATTTGCAATGTATCAGGGTGATAAAGTGTGTCAAATTTTATGTAGAATTGTAAGCATTTTGAGGAACATGTGAACTCTTTTTGAAAGAATGTCAAGGATATAGTGATAATAGGTTTTCGTAAATACTCACTTTCCTTGTTTTGAAACTAAGTTTTTCAGACGTCCATTCTAACTTGGGTCTCCTATGGTCAGGTTGGCTCTGATACCAACTTGTCAACACCCGGATTTTTAAGTCCAGATGCCTGTTATGTCGTACATCAAAATCCCAGGATTACCATTTTTGCGAGACATAACAGAATTGGTACCACAGTACATCGTCCATTACAAACCATAATAGTCTTACAAGTAGTTGATCTCATGATCAAGCCTTAATACAAATCAGAGCAGCGAAAATATAACATAGTAGACTCCATTTTCATGTACACAGGCAATGCTGACGATGGGAGATGATCCTAGTTATCATAGATCTCCTGTTGTCCATCTTCCGGGTAGTCTTCCTCATAGTATGGCCATGGGAATAGCCAGGGACAAAGCCATGAGTACTCTTTAAATACTCACAAACTATCACTGACATGAGTAAGGTAGTTCTAGTAGGAATCTTAAGCTCTAGGTTGGTTTGCCAAAATCCAGGTTTATTCCAAAAGGACTTTAAGAGTACAGACCTAATTTACTTCTCTACATCACTTAAGTGGGAACCCAATTTTCATGTCCACAACTCTGTTGTGGTCAAGTCAAGATCATTGTTCAATTCCCAAGTCATTTTGAAAACATCTGACAACAGAATAGAATGGCCAATCCAACTCTCCATAATCCTGGACGCGGCTATTCGAATAGTTTGACACTCTGCAGATGTGGTACACTTTCACCACAAGATTCGATACATCCGTCAGGGATAGCCCTGAATCATCATAACTTGGTATGCGGATAATCAATCCTAACACTTCAATTACACATCCTAGTATAGGCACCTCCCCTATGAGTTTGGCCTCCTAGCCATGGCCATCTACCATCCTAGGCACTACATAGGTGGACATTCATATTCACAAGGTAGCCTCAGCTCAACCTCTTCCACAAGGGAACCCATACTAAGACGTATAAGCTTCAAGTCAAGCCCTACCCAACTCAGGTATTGTGGTTGTACGGTAAAGTTGGAACGGTATCGCATCCGAACCCAACCATCAGTTTTTGTCAAAGTCAAGGCTCATGCCTCATTCAGATTCATCATCAAACCATTGTGTTTCATAACACATGTCAAAATATTTCAATAGAATGAATCATCATTCCAAGGTTTTCATAATCCTTTTCTCCAAGTGTTCCCATCTAAAGTGATCAAGTTTTAGCTTAGCACTAGCCACTAGTGTTGAGGGTATCACTATTGAGGGGTGCTAATCAAGTATAAGCATCCAAGGCTAGTTCCATGATCTTGATGGTATCCATCCTATTTTCCACTAATCACAATTCATTAACTATGTAAGAAACTTTAGTAAAGGGAAAGGAATAAAGCTTGCAAGTGAAACTTGGAATTGGTATAATTAAGATTGCATAACCAAGCATGCCTAGTGCATCTTGCATATGTTAACATGCATGTATGGCTTGCATTAGTTAGCTTGCATGGATAGCTTGCCTTGCTGGATGCAGTCGTTGAAGTTCTCTTCTTCTTCCTTGAAGTACTCCTCCTCGTCGTAGCCCTGGTTGGTACTAGCATCTATAAATACACACGAGGTACACAATCACCAAACAACACTTTACTACTTCTATTTAGCACGCAAGGGCTCACACTAGATGATCTGTCATCATCTCAATCATCACATGCAATAATGACACATTCTTATTTATCTTATTTGCGAAAATAAATTTCTACACATTGAAAAATACTTAATATTTAATATTCTCCAACTTAAAATATGGGATCATATTGACACATGTCATCACCACATATTCCCATACATGGGAATGTGATTTAAAAGGGTTGGGCATATATTACAAGATTTAATATTATTATTTAATAATATTAATGTGACTAGAAATGCATATATAGCATTCTCTTAATACTAGTCCATGTTTAACATTTGTAAAACCAAATCTTTTTACATATTCATGTAGAGCATGGCAAATGTGATTTTTGAGAGTTGGAATCAACTCAAAAGCATTTATGGTTGATTTTATAAAAATGTTTGAAGTGGTAAAAGTCTCTGTCTTGTTATTTTTACTATAGGTGACCTACAATTTCAAATGGTTTGAATCCAACCGGAGTGATTAGATATTTTCAATACTTTCTAGCAAAACTGGAATCATGCAATTTGATTCAGTACATCTCTTTGAATTCAATTTTGAAATACAGCTATAGAACAGGGTTTTGAATAAAATAGAAAAACTAAGTTTGAATCACTAGGCTATGCGCAGGAAAGAACTTGGGACGGCCCAACTGCACAGCGCACACGCAGCGGGCTGCTTACAACATGGTTCCACGCGTTAGTGACAGATCTAACGTGAAGCGGTATCATCAATTCTCAGCGCTACGATTAGAACAAGATCAACGACTCAGGTTCATCGTCTACGTCGCAGAGGATGCGCGAGATTCTAAACCTAGCGGCATGGTGGGGGTCGTCGGAGGCTTGCCAGGGCTCCAGCTAGGTCCGGCGATGGGGGAGAATGGGCTGGTAGACGATGGAGAATTGAACGATGGTCGCGGCGGCTCCTGGGGTGGCTACAATCAACGACACCCTTCCTTCACTACATCCTGGGCTCCGGCGAAATTCCAATGACGTGGTGCTCGCCTTGCTCCTGGAAAGGGTCTGGGATGTTTCTGAGAGAGAGGAGAGTGGAATGGTGTGTTGTTTGGGGTCTGGGAGGGTCCTATTTATACACTAGTGAGAGAGGCAGTGGGGCATGGCTCGGCGCTCTGGGCGTGCGCTCGGCATGGCAGAGAAGTAAATGGGCGAGGCACTGCTGGCTTCTCCACTGCTTGCCGTTGGTCAAGGGGTGGACAGACAGGGGCAGTGAGGTCACGCTTGTATTCTCATGGTCATGGGAGAGGGCGGCGCGGCGTGTGGTGTCGTGTCCATGGTGGACCGGCATGGACATGCTCGGGTACGACATGGCACTGGTGCAACGATGATGGGGAGAGGCTCCACTACACGGCTAGGTACTGGGGATGGTCGTAGGTGAGTAATGGAGTCGAATTGGGTACAATTGGTGATCAATTGATTGATCAAAACAGTGAATAGTGGCTGAGCTCGTACTCTGTCTGCTAGGTATTTGATCAAATGGCCGCATGAAGTAAAGATTCAAATTTTTGAATGAAATTTGGTGGGTTTGTGGGTCACATGCTTGAGTATCTCTGGTTGCTAGGGATTTCCAAGTGGTGTTGGTTTGAGTGGTTTTTGCAAAATGGTGATCTATATACCTACACTTGATTCGATTTTGAATTGCCTATCAAATAGATTTGAAATTGGTTTCTGAAAGTTTGTATAGTTTGCTTGTACTCATTTTACTTAGTCTAGCAAGGGGAGAAAAGAAATAGAATTGTTTCTGTTGGAAATCGTTTATTAGAGATTCCCAAAGTGGGGTAATGGTTAATTTTGGCCAAAGTGACCATTTGATCATATGCTTCATATTTGATTTTCTTTTTATTTGATTTTGTTTGGAATTGACCTAGATAATGTGATATTCATCTTTAAATTAATCCTTATCATTCATAGCAATCAAACATGGCAAATGCAAGAATTCATGCTTTAATATAAATCACACATGAACTCATATGGGTTTTGGAATAAAAGTTTTTGTTAACCCTAATCTTGGGTGATTAGAACTTGATAATCTTGTTTAATATTTTTGAGATGTTACAGGAATGTTTGTCTCACATAATCACACACCTTAAGCTTGTCCTTTGCTACAAAGAGGATTAGGATTTCTCTCAAAAGAAAGAACTTAGTTTCTTATATACTAGTTTCTTTAATATTTAGTTTCTTGCACATCTATTCCCTTGCATATTTTGTTTCAGTTTTAAACTACTCCAAAGAAACCATCTTTGTTTGTTTAGTGCATAGATAATTAGAATAGTGACACCCTAATTTGAAATTATAAATACTTAAATCGATATTTTTTAGGAATATACGACGAGCACTAGTCTGGCCTGAACCATTTTCATTAAAACCATCAAAACCCCCCAAAAAATCTATACAATTAAAAAGCAAACACTATCAAAAACTAACTAAAACCTAGTCATATAAATATAGGTAGGGAGAGCAATAGATATTACATGCGATCTTGGTTGTACAACAGAGAGAAAGAAAACAAGGGGTTAACCTTTAGAGGCTAGATAAGTGAACATAGTCGCCTAGTCCTTAGCTAGAGATTTATGTGTCTAATTAGCAGACCTATGTGACTAAAGAAAAAGGTTGTCTACACAACTGTGAAAGATGAGATGTATGGGCTCGACTTTGTTCCATATTAATTTTGCATTTCATCTCTTCCAAATATTCCAAAGGGCGCATATGAGCACGTATATTCTTACTTCTCAAGACCGAGAGCCAAACCAAAGATATCTGAGCGAGTGGTAGGAATGTACATCTGCATGTAAGGCGAGAACAACATTACACACCATCCACCCTTGCTCTCATATGCCCTCAGGTTGGAATCTCCCTCCCCCTCTAGCCTTGCCCATTGTCACGAGTATGTCGCTTAGGCGAAGCCCTGCTCAAGATCTTCTCCACCACCATCACCACCATGTTATAGTGTTGGCGGAGTTCCTGGGGATCCACTAATTTCACTGCCATGCTAGAGCGAGAGATGAAAGTCGTCGACACACCATACGTGTGACCGATTATGGAGGTGCTACACTTGTGGTACTATCATCGCGTCTTTGAGGACGGTTGTGTACACTCTACAACAACCATGTTTGTTTGCGGGAACGTTATATCGTGTTATGGTATTTGATGGTGAGTCTATCTGAAACCGTTACATGTATCTCCTAGATATGATCTTGGTGGTTGCAACCGTAGGATTTTTTTTGTTTTCCATGCAACGAACCCCATCAGTGGTATTAGAGCCGTGTCTATGTGTAGATACTTTATATGGTTAGAATACATATGAATATGTGGGTGCTGATGATCATGTTATTAGATCCTTCATTTATTTTGGATATTGGTGGCATAGTGGGATGAAGCGGTTCAAACAAACTTTACATGTCCGCGCACATGTGACCTGTTCCACGGTTGACAGGCAACTAGTTTTGCATAAGTGTCTAGCAGGTGTCTATCTCTCCCACTATAGTTGATATCTGATTTACAATAGGTTGCTAATAATTTTATTATCATCGTTGTGGTTCCTTGTTGGTAGGTAAGATCGATTATATCTTCGAAAGCCCAAAGCCACGTAAAATATGCAAAAGATAAATTAGAAGCATCAAGTTTAAATTTTGCTGGGCATGTGTCATGATATGGTAAATGTTATAATTTTAGCATGGTGAGATACTCTCGGGAATTATAACAAAGTGGGAGCACCATATACCTTGGCGCTACACAAATGGAATGATAGAGATCATACCATGATGCACAAGATAGTGATCGAGTGCAAGAACCATATCATATCACTTTATGCATATGATGTTTGTTTGCATCTTATTTTGCTTATGTCTAGCTTAGAACTTGGCAGTAGCATTATAAGATGATCCCTTTCACTAATATCAAGATAACAATATGTTCTTCCTTAGTATGCACCGTTAAGAAAGTTCGTCGTTTAGAAGCACCACGTGATGATCTGGTATGATAGAATCTACGTTCGCATACAACAGGTGTAAGACAGTTTAACACACGCAAGTACTAAGGTTCTTACTTGGCGAGCCTAGCATGTACAAACGTGGCCTCAGAACATGAACCGAAAGGTAAAGCACGAGGCATATGAATGATATGATGTTCAAATGATGCTCGCCAATGGAGCTGCACCACCACTCGTGATGATCGGTCGTGGTGTAGTGAATTTGGTTCGTGTAATCACCAAAACAACTCAAGGGATGTTGTTTTGAGTGGGAGTTCAATTTAGTAATTTGGATTAATTTGAACTCAATTTATCATAAACTAAATCAAAGTGAATTTGCATAGTTTGTTGTAGTCTTTGGCATTCGTTCACTACCTTCTATTTAGCTATAATTGAGATAATAGAACTATAGAATTCTAGAATTTTACTTTACGAGCTGGTATCATATTGTTTTATGAGTGTCAATCTAAATTTTTAAAGTACTATTGCAAACTTTTAGCAAAGCCTCAAATACTCCGTGAAATTCAATAAATAGTATTGAATCAAGAGTAAAAAATTACAGCCTTAGTATCTAAGTATCATGCTTACCTCCATGATTCTTGATATTGAAAAATTGATTTAATATCAATGTTATCTAGGAGTTGAAAATTGTTTCAGTAACCATAATCTGTAGAAGATATTATGATATCTGAAACAATGCTTAGTTGCAATATGATGGAGTATAATGTAATAAAATACATATTCTCATATTGTATGGGAATTTGTAAAGGTTGGAGACACTAGGCGTCCTGATCACCCAAAAGGTTTTGGGAATTAAGATTATATTCGTGATTCGTCCTTATGAGCTATAGTAGCTTGATCATGAAAGTTGTCATGATAAAGATGGATAAAAGATGTAGGTAAAATGTTTATTACATTAAAAGGATTACTAAAAGGAATGAAATTTTGAAACAACAACAATCATTTGTTGATGGTGATCTATTTCAAAAGTGCAAGTCCAAAGGTATTAGTATTTGACTATACACGCTTTGAACTATGTGTCATATGTATAACACCACTATTGATGTTGATAGTTTCTTTTGAAAGAGAAAAGGAAATGCTGAAAGAGATCTAGAAAATATTTCGCAAAAAAGGAAAGACTGGAAATGTCCAGCTTAGGTATATAAACAATGTACTCGTTATGGGTGTATTCTTTGCTTGTTAAACAATGTGGTTCTTGGGTATTAGATACCGTATTTGCTGGTATGAAGTGTCATACAGAACAACGCAATTCATGAACTGCAATGGCCTAAGGAACTAGCAAAAGAATATGTGATGATGTTCATCGAAAAGAAATAAAGTGTTATTGTGTTTCTCATTGACATCAAAGCTTCCCTTCAAGACCACTACAGACGTTTACATAACTCAATAGCCAAAATCAAGTGGTTTCCCATATTTAGATCGTTCATTGGCCAACGGAGTTAATAGTTCCCCATGGAGCACGACAAAGTTGTAATGACACGCGTAGAGAAATATCTTATGGTAATTATTACAAAAAGTAGTGGCATAATCTCTATTACTTCGAAGCATCCATTTAATCAAACAATTTCAATCAAGGGTACTATCGATTCTATTTATACTAAGCTCAAAGGGGATGGAATAGTTCTAAAATCAAATTCTTTGAGCTAAGCATGGACTCAAGTCATCTTTCAGATGCTTTTTATTGTTGTAAAAATGTAGAAAGTATTTTTAACCAAGTTCATTGCTCATTGTTTCAAAGCTAAAAAGGAGACACTAGCAAAGGAATAAAATTTGTAGGATAACAAGCTAAGCGGTGAGTGACTCCAGTGCACGCAAGTAAATAATTGTAGGATCAATTTAAGGTTGCAAAAAGTGTGATGAAAGGAAAGTAATACCTCGTCTTTCTTGATTCGTTCTCGTATTTGAGTCGAACCTCTCCTATATTACATATTGCCAAATCACCTGAAATTAAGTAATCTCCGAGAGAAACAAAGAAACGAACTTGCAAATAAAGTTATAGCTATTTTTTTGTATTTTTGATTTAGGAATGCAAAACTGAAAATAAACATGCAAATTTTGAAGAAATAAAATAAATCAAAAGAAGAAATAAAAACATGAATACAAATTTTGGAGGTTTTCAAACCTCCACCAAGCTTAGGCTATTGCCAGGCTCAGTTGTTGCCGTCATTTGGCGGCTGGTGCGGATACTGCTGGTAGTAGTCGGGGAAGTGGGTCATGAAGTGACTGAAGTGGTGAGTCAATGTATTCACATCTTCATTCACTTCCTAAAGAGTATGGTCGATCTCCCCAACGCGTTGGTTAAACTGCTGGAATTCCTGGTAGGGGACGTAGCCATATCCCTGCTGTGGCTGGTTAGGCCACGGGTCCCAGGCTCCTCCTGGCTGCTGCTGCTACTATCCCTCCTAAGCAGGGTTGTGTCCCTGCTCTTCCTCCTTCTCCTTCTCCTACTCCTCCTCATCCTGCTGCCCTCCTTCGTCACCTTCCTCTTCATCAGGCTGGAGCTCGGCCAGGATCTCCATCACTTGGTCCTTGGTGAGGACCCAAGCGTCCTTCTGCACAATAGAGAAGGCTTGGGGCATGGCAACTGAACTAGCTCACCCTGTGCATCACCAAGATAACTTAATTGATATGCTCAGAGCCTTCGATTAGCATGGTAAACAACAAGGAAGCTA
The DNA here is from genome assembly GCA_910589775.1 of Avena eriantha. Taxonomy (NCBI): domain Eukaryota; kingdom Viridiplantae; phylum Streptophyta; class Magnoliopsida; order Poales; family Poaceae; genus Avena; species Avena eriantha. Next base: position 236,341,812 of record OU342745.1, read on the forward strand.
CAAGCAGTCAAATACTTGACATCCATAAGTTTGGAGCCGTCAACAGGTTCCATAATAGGTAGTACAATATTTAATGGATAGGCAAGGTGGGTTACCAATCCACCAATGTGAATGTCACCTTTGGTCTTGTTGCTCTGGTGGCGAAAGTGTTGGATGAGTAGAACTGCAGGACTGGGGCTTTGCAGTGCAGTGGGGAAGAGAGCCTTGGTGATCATTGCCATGTCTGCATTGGCCATGGAACTAGTGTCACCCCTTCCCAGTAGTGTATTGGCGAGGAACAAAGCATAGTAGCGGATGGTTGGGTTCTGAATGGTGGACATATTCTTTTGCTAAAATTGACTGCCACCATTAACAGAAATAACCTCCCAAGTCTCTCCACTTGTCATGCTATAGAGGTTAGTAACATTGGGCTCCCCGGTATGAGGGAAGCGAAGGCATTGCAAAATTGTTCGAAATTTATTTCATAGTGATGCCGGTTCATGGTGAAGCTTATCGTGCACATTTTACCTTTCTCTATGTGGTCATCGTAGAAGGAGGTAAGGAACTCATGGGTGAGCTCGGCGTAGATGTCGTGGCTTGCGAAGCCAAGTACTACCGACCCCGCCATGGTGAGAAAGTTATGGTCGGCCCAACGTGTGGGAAGCACCCTCCTCGATGAGACAATGTCCAAGTTGGAGTTGTGCGGGGCTCGGGACCCCGAGCTCGAGCCCTCACCTCGTTGGCGCTTGCTCGAACGAAAGAGGTTACCGATTTTGTTCATCGTGATGCACTGAAAAATTTCACCATAAAACCTTAGGCATATAGTTTCTACATGATATATGAACGATTCTACATGGAAAAATTCAATCCTAACGTGAGAAATTTATAGGGAAACGAAATAAGCTTGAGTTTATCTACTAGATCAATATGAGAGTTTCAACCATGGAAATATGAAAATAAAGCAAGGATAGGGAGAGAAACATAACGATCTGTTAATTCCCCCACTCAAACGAATGAAATCTGCGAAGAATCAAAAGTTCTAGGTGGATTTTGAAAGGTTTAGAGAGAGAATATGAGAGAAGTAATGAGGTGAGGAGGAAGACCTAGCCGCCCCTATGCGATTTTGTGGTCGCATCAAACTATACGGCCGGAACTATACAGACGGGTGTTGTTGTTCCGCCTGTATAGTTGTGGTGGCGCCGCCAACTAGGGTTTTTTTATACAGAAAACAACTATACGGACGCAACTATACGTCCGGATCACAATGATCCTATCGTATAGTTGGTCGTTAAACTGTCTGTCTCTCGAGATAAATTTCTAAAACTAGCATCGATATCTATACGACCGGAACTATACGGCTAAATTTTTTATTCCTATCGTATAGTTGGTCGTTAAACTCCCAGAACATTGGGATAAATTTTGTATGGAGGCATTGATATCTATACGACCAGAGATATATGACCGAAATTTTTATTCCCGCCGTATAGTTGGTCGTTAAGCTCTCAGTACCTTTCAAAGAATTTTGTACGGAGGCATTGATATCTATACGACTGGAGCTATACTGCCGGAATTTTGGTCATTAAACTCTCTGTGCCTTCAAAGAAAATTTGTTGACGGCAAAGATATCTATACGGCCGGAATTATATGGCTGGATTTTTTATTCTCGCCGTATAGTTGGTCGTTAAACCATCAGTAATCATCAAAAAAATCTATTTCTTCGAGGATACCTTCTTATCCCAAAACTTAGCGAAATACCCTATTTTGGACAGAAAATTAATGGTAGAAACTGTAGACCAACATTTGCATATTAACAGCAAAATTTTAGCTTCTTTAGATGAAAAACTTCAAACTTAAATTTTTATTGTTATTCTAAACTCATTCGTTCAATGTTTTATTGACGAGATGGGTTGACTCCCACTAATCCTTTATTAGGAATGGTTGAGTAACTCAACCTTTCTTCCATTCTCGAATTCTTACCTTGGGTTGCCCCTTATCAAAGGCACTTACCACATGAACTCGTTTTGCCGGTGGAACATATCTTTCTCCTGCTTCTAGCTTCTTTGGAAAATACCGAATGATTTCAGCATCATAAACATTGAAGATTATCTTTCCTTCAGCACAATCTAATGATGCTCCTGTGGTACTAAGAAAAGGTCTTCCAAGCATTATGGATAATCTTTCATCTTCTGGCATTTCAAGAATAATAAAATAAGTAGGAATAACATGCTCATCTATTCTAAGTAAAACATCCTCAATCATACCAACGGGTTGTTTAGTGGACTTGTCAGCCATCTGTAAAGTGATAGTATTAGGAGAATACTCCCCTAATCCTAACCTTTTATAGAAGGAGTATGTCATTACACTAACTCCTTCTCCTAGATCACACAAGGCATTATGAATATTAGTTTTACCTATTGAGCATGAAATAGTTGATATTCCAGGATCTCCAGACTTTGACAACAACTTCCCATTAGCATGATAACTACTTACCATGGAAATAGTTTCAGTTATTTCTTTCTTTCTACTAAAAATATCGCAGAGGAATTTACTATAAGTAGGAACTTTTATTGCATCCGCAAACGAAATTTCCAGATGAAGGTCACCAAGTGCCTTTGTAAAAGAATTATAAATTACCTGATCCGGTGATTTCTTTTTTTGATCTAGATAAGGAAGCTTTTTCTCACCTGACTTGCTCTTGTCTTTTACCTTTTGTGGGGGGTCGAGTTCTTTCGTTTCCTTCTTTTGTTGTTGCTTATTGCTTTTCTTCTTTTCTACTACAACAACTTCATCTTCCTTTCTTACTTCTTTATCTTCTCTTGGATCAACCGTATGTGCATCAGAGTCATAATGGTCATCCTGTGCATCATTTTGGTCCTCCTTGGTTTGATCTTGTGTTTTAGTCTCATCTTGAGGATCCACCAATGTATCATCTTCTTGGCTTGCTTCGAGCAAGGCTTTTTCCTTTCACTCTTTTTTAGCTTCGTATTCCGGTGGTCATAAGGGTCCTGTAACAACTGCACCCCTTCTTGTGACAATATTAGTAGAAACATAAATATCTTTATCATCACAAAGAAAAATTTGATAACCAGATGCTATTTGTTCACACTGGGTTTCAATCATACTAAGATACTTGTGAAATAGTTTTATTTCTTGGCCAATCTCATCATAATTTTCAGTGAGTTCCGCCAAAATCTTATTGTGTTTTTCGAAATTCTTATGCAAGTTATTATGAGATTTCACTTGTCGATGTTTTAATTCTTGAAAAAAATCTAGTTTCATCTTCTTCATTTAAAACTTGTAACAAATCTACTTTGTTTTCGTTAGCAAGTTCAGAAGGTATCCCTTTTTCTTTCATTGTTTTGCGTACCTCGGGCATAAGATCATGCGTTATCCGAAGTATCCCTCTTTCTATCTTTGTGCCAAAATCAGGGTTATATAAAGAATCATTCTTAGCCCTAGTAGACATCAAGTCCAAACATTCCTTAATAGTTAAAGTATTTATAGACCCTCCTGCCGAGAGGTCAAGCAATTCTCTACATTGAGTATTAAGACCGTGGTAAAATAAATGGCAAATAGTAGATTCAGAATAGCCATGATTAGGAATACTATTGATCATTCCAAAGAATCTGTCCCAGGCTTGTGGATAGTTTTCTCCCACATTCTGATTAAAGTTGCCTATATTATTTCTTAGTCTAGTTACCTTTTTAAAAGGATTAAATATGTTTATGAATTTAACAATGCAGATTTCCCAACATTTGATTTAATGGTGAGGGAGAGAATATAACTAGTCTAGTGCTTTACCTTTAAGAAACCATCGAAATAATTTAAGACGAGAAAAGTCTCTCAGCAAACCTTTTGGTCCAAGCGATCTTATCACATCATTAAACTCTCTTATATGTCTTCCTGTGTCTTCATCTTCCCTTCCACCAAAAGATTTTTCCTGCAAAATTTTAATAATTCGACCATCAATTCAATATTCTCTAATTCCAGGATTAGGGAACTCTATTGGTTGTTTAAGAAATTCAGAACTTGGAGTACTGTATTCTCTGAGTTTTCTCAGGTTTCATAGGAGTTGTCCTGTAAATAGACATGATTTCCATAATATCACTCAGGTTTTCAACTTCAACTTTATTTGATCATAAAAGTTTTTCAATAATTTCTACATGCCTCTGAGCAGGCACGCGCTCAATATAATATGGCAGGTAGGTCCTACCAGAGCGTGTAGACCCTTTGTCTCCTAAGGAGAACATTTTGTAGTAGCAACACCTGAAATGTCAAAAGATAAACACTTAGCGCTTAGCTCCCTGACAACGTCGCTAGAAAATAGCTTTATGTCTGCAAGTGCACAGATCGTTTGTAGCTAGTTTCGAAGTATAGATATCAATCCCACAGGGAGCCCAAAGGTAAGTGTTTATGGGTGAAGTCTCTTTCACACCCGAAGTTGTCACAAGTCTTCGAGTGAATTGACTGCAAGTGTTGAAGTAGGAATAGGTTTGATTAAATGGGATGTATTTAAATAGAACTAAAATATAAACTTCAGAAATATAAAGCATAAAAGTAAAGAACGACTTGGTTGTTTGTTGTTTACTGCAGATGGCAAAAGAAGGCGCGAGGAGATTCAGTTCATGGTGATAGTGACTATGCCAGGTGGATGAATGATAAATGTAACAATTATAATCTTATAAGTATATGTGTAGGTGAGCAACCCATAATTAGCCGGAACTCCTCTTGGTAGATTTCATCCCAACTTCAATAATCCTACTAGCCTGTTACCAAAACCATGGTCAGGCACTAGAAGATTAAGACCCTTCAGGTCGCTTAGCGGTTAAGCTCCTTGGATCGGACTAATGCAATAAGCATAGTGGTTCCTCATTACCCTCGAGTCTACTAGTTTTCCATTGATATCCCCGTGTCACCCGGGGTCGCCGGTCCACTAGCGAACAAGATATTATCTATGTAGAACAAAGCATCATGTTGTTTGGGCCCTTAATTGGACAACAAGCATTAGGCATCCCATAGATAGTCAAGCACACATAATATATTAATTAGAATCAATCACAAAATAATGGAAAATATATGAAGGCACATCACATCTCACCAATCCCTTACATCTCCCACGTCCAGGGGAATTACTCACACATGAGAGAAGAATGGATCATCAATATAATCAGATAAAGGGAATTCATCTTGGTATTACCATGGAGATCCACAATAAGAATAGAAAAATATCCAAAACAATTAGTGGGTATGAAATAATCTCAAACCCTAGTCTTGCAAGGTGGAGATCCCTCTCTCTCTCAAGTACAAGTAGTGGGTATGAAGGTGTTGCGGCTAGGAGGTTGAAGATCTTGGAGCGAGATGAAGAACGTCTTCTCCTTCTTCTCTGGATCTCTTCTTTCTGCCTTCTAGATGGTGTGGTGGCTGCTGCATTGTGTTTTTGCCCCCTTCCCTTCATGGAAGTTGTCCCTTTTGACAAGATAGAGGTGGCGACAACTATACGGTGGGAACTATACGGCCTAAAAAATATTTCCCATCGTATAGTTGCTCGTTAAAGCTTCTATGAGGTCCCCTCGCGTGCTTCCAAAGTGAGACTTGCTTGTTTTCTCCAGAATATTGTGTTTCTCTAGTTAAAACCTTCTGTTGATGTTCAGAACCTGAAACACACATTAAAAACCAAGTTTTCTTCGCTACTGAAGTATTAGCGTTAGGTAAAGATGGAAAACGATCAAATCTGGGAGAAAACCATCAATAAAAACCATCAAAAATGTGTTGAATCCCATAGCTATCATGGAGAAGCTGGTCCACGCATGCAACGTGTGCTAGCGCTTCGGCCAACTGAGGTACTTGCCCACTACCGTACTCAGGACCATCACGATCACGTGGCCCTTTGCTGTTTGGGGGCTGGACATGGTCGGCCCCTTCAAGCGAGCGCGCATGGGCATGACCCATCTGCTAGTGGCGGTGGACAAGTTCACCAAGTGGATAGAAGCAAAGCCTATCCAGAAGCTGGACGGGGCGATAGTCCTCACCTTCTTCAAGGACATCTTCAACTGGTTCGGCTACCCCAACAGCATCATCATGAACAATGGCACAAACTTCGCCAAGGGGGCCTTCACTTGGTTCTGCAGCAACAAGGGGATACGGCTGGACCTCGCATCCGTTGCACACCCGCAGTCCGACGGGCAAGTCGAAAGTTCAAACGGCCTAGTACTAGCCGGCATCAAGTCGCGACTCATCAAGCCCTTGGAGCGGTCTCCTAGATGGTGGATCGAGGAGCTTCCGGCTATGCTGTGGAGCCTCCATACCACCCCGAATCGGTCAACCGGCTTCACCCCATTCTTCCTCGTCTACGGCTCGGAGGCCGTCCTCTCCGTGGATATCAAATTCGACTCACCCCACAAGCTCCTCTACGACGAGAAAGCCAACCAAGAGGCACGAGAGGATGGTGTGGACCTCCTCGAGGAGGCCTGCGAGCTACCATTGTCTAGATTGGTGCTATACCAGCAAAGCCTGCATCGTTACCATTCGAGCCGGATTTGTCCCGTCGCGTTCTGTGAGGGTGATCTGGTTCTCTGGCTTGTGCAAGATATGAAGGGCATGCACAAGCTGTCACCGCCTTGGGAGGGCCCCTTCATCATCAGCCGGTCACTAGGCAACAACTCCTACTACCTCATCGACACGCAGCAGCCGTGCAAGAACAAGATGGACAAGTCGGACGAGGAGAGGGAGTGCCCATGGAACACGGCCCTACTCTGTCCATTTTACACCTAGTCGTCTGACAGTGTATGTATCTCATGAACCCTATGGATGAATAAAAAATGTGGAACCCTGAGAGACACTCGGGGGCTCCTTGCCATAAATTTGCATATCGTTCTTCGATGCAGTTTTCTCCGGCTCTGACAACCCCTACCCAGGGGCTCACCGGTTAGCCCAACCTGCTAATTCTGAAAACTAACTGAGTAGTGTGTGATGGTGTTAGAGGCCCACTCTTCGTCTCAGCTACAGACTGCAACTCGGTTGTCCGGCTAACAAGAGCAAAAGCCCAAGACATCCCACATGAAAAACGACAAAGGATGTGACAAATTGGACGTTCCAACCCTTGTGCCTAGTTTGAAATTTTCTGGCTACTAAGCCTCTAGTACCGTGCGCATGTATTGTTAGCTCCCCCTTCGATTCCCTCTCCAAACCGCATCCCGGCTGACCGGCAAGGACACATCGTAAACAACAGAGCGCATGAGAAAGCGACTAAGTGTCCTGAGAAGCGCAAGATAGTTTTTGAAAAATGACTGAGACCATTACCCGGTTAATAATGCGCATACTGACCGACTAATATATTAACAACAAACCCATTTATGTCCGTTTGTTTTGCACGACTACATCGAGTCGGATCTCAAGAACAGAGAAAATTTGAAGTCCTTGCCTTCACCAAGCACTAAGAATCTCGGGGCTACACCCACTAGGTGCGCTCGCGCGCCCCTAGTGGAATCATGTAGTTTTGGCCGGCTAAAGGAGATTAGCCGGCTATTCGGGCCCAGGTGTGGGCAAGGGCAAGAGCAAGATAAGAGAAGAAGAAGATTCGAAGTGGGTGCACTGATGCGCCCCACTGTTGGTCATGGTTGACCGGTTGGTCAAGGAAGGTCAGGTTGTCCGACTGAAGGTGTTCAGCTGGAGTGAATGTCAGGTTGTCTGGCTGAAGATGTTCAGCCGGAAAGAAGTAAGAATCTAAAGGAAAGGAAGAGAGAAGATTCGAAGTCCTTGTCTTCATCAAGGACTCCGAATCTCGGGGGCTACACCTAGTTGGTGCGCTAATGTGCCCCCACTGGAATCATTAGTCCTCCGACTAAAGGAATTTTGACGGATGAAAGTAGTTGGATGGGACTAATCGGCAAAAATCGAAAGAGATCTAAGGTATAGAAAACCAAAAGGAAAAACAAGAAAAAAACATATGATGCATAAAGATAAGGGGAGTCAAAGATCCCACAAGTTCACAAGTGCACACACATAAGTTCAACAAAAGGAAGTCATTACAATTCCACCAGGCATCCCGAGGATCAGGTCTAGATGGCGGGGCCCTTGCCATGAGGCTGGTCCGGGCTGGCTATGGCTTTAGGAGGAGGAGGAGGTGCGCTGGAGGTTCCGTCTCTGGCTTCTCCACCATCAGGCTGCGGGGTCGGTTCGGCCTCCGTCTCCGGCGTCCCGGTGGACTACGAGTCAGTGAGGACCTCATCGATGTCGGCCTAGCCGGCAACCTTGATGGCAGAAGCGTGAAGTTCTGGATGAGCCTGGCGGATGGCGGCAAGGTTCGCACCGGTGTGAAAGCCTCCATTAATCTTCTCGATGCACACGTCCTTGTAGCAAAACAGCATCTTGGCCCCGGCCCGTGCCGCCAAGTTCCTCAGCCGGTCGACGGCAGTCAGTACCTTCACGACCTTCACCACCAGCTGGGCGATGGTGCCCGGCGCAGCCGCGTCCGGCCAGAGGAAGTCGAAGACGGCGTGGGAAGCCTTGCACAGCTTAGCGTCCTCCTCGCCAAGAAGGGCGACGAGCTCCTAGGAAGTGGGCTGCTCACCCGGCCAGTTTACCTAGAGCCGGTTGTAGGACAGTAGGTCTACGCCCGTATAATATGCTATCAGAAAAACTAAGTCAGTTCCAGCTACCGGATCCGAAAAATAAAAAGACTCGGCAAGAAACCATACCTTTGGTGGTACGACCGATCTGCATCAGCTCCTCTAGGAGGACCTTCTGCCGCTCCGCCAGCCGCTTGACCTCCTTCTCCTGATCCTTGCACTAGGTGTCAAGGAGTTTGAAGGCCTGGGCCTAGCTCATGAGGGCGTCATCGTGCTCCTTGATGACGGCCTCCAGCTTCTCCGCCTTGGAGTGACACTCCTTGTTCTAGAGGCGGAGGGTGGAGGTGCTCTGGCTGACGTGCTCGTTCTCCTTGGTCAGCCGGTCAATCTCCTGCTGGGCATAGACCATGACGGCAACGGGTATAGCCAGATATGAGTAAAAAACACACAACAAAGAAAGAAGCTGTAGCCGGATAAAGGAACTTATTCTATGAGGTGCCGTTCGCCGCGACGAGCTTCTGCTCCAGCATCCGGCTGGCCCCGAGCGAGGCCTCGAGTAGCCGGACCTTCTTCACCGCCACCTCTAGGCTAGCGGCCAGATTCTCCAAGGACACAGCTGAGGAGGAAGAGCCGTCGGTGGCATTGAGAGTTAGGGACTCCTTTGCCTCGCGGAGCACCACACACCACTCCTCCTATGGCTCACCATCGGAGTTGTCATTGGCCACCACCACCAGCTCTTTGCCGACCACCGACGACTTTGCTCCCACAGAGGATCCCTTGCCGCTACTTGAGCTCGGCGCGGTGGTGTCTGGCTGGACCATGATAGTCAGCGGGGCATCGCCGGCCCTGGTTGTAGTAGCTAGATCTGCGCGGTGTGGTGGCGGGTCCCTTGCGGGGGAGAGGGGCAGTAGCATGGGCAGTGGCCGGATTGGCAGGCGTGGCGCGAGGCGGAGAGGAGGTGGACGTGCACGCGGGGCTCGCGTTGCTGAAGGAGATGAGGGTACTACAAGGAGAAAGATAAGGGCAGTAAGAAAAGGCAGAGAAGCAAGCCAGAACAGTCGAAAGAAAAATAGCGTATGAGGGGAGGGGAAAGCCTTACCCCTGGAACACTGGGGGCGGCGCCTTCTTATGGCCACCACGGCTCGGATGCAGAGCACCGGTCTGGCTCCGCTTGTGCACCAGCTCATCCACCGTGGGTCGGCTAGATCCTCTTCCCCCCATGGCAGACCGACTAGAGTCGCTATCCGCCGTCCGGTGCCAGCTCGGTTAGGGGGTCGGGGCAGCCTCCTCTTCCTCGACAACCAGCGTGTGGGGATCGTGTGTCGGCTTGTCATTCCGGTTGGTGAAGACGTCCGCCTCACTGTCGGACTCCTCGCTCATTCGCTGCACGCGCGGCTCCGGAAGATTGTCCTCCTCTTGGATGACGCGGGGAAGATGATGCCACAAGGAAAAAGACAAAAACGTTAGCCAGATGAGCACATGTAGAAAGCGATGAATGACAAATAAAAGAACGGAAGACCTACCCGGGGCACGCGGTTCTCGCGTGTGAACGGGGCAAGCTCGAACTGCCAGGTCTCCAGAAGCTTCTCCTTCGTGATCGTCCACACCCACCACTTGAGGTTGTGGTAGCGGGGACCGCGACGGGAGAGCCAGGTCCGGTCCAGCCGGCCGAAGTAGAAGCACATCTTGTGCACCCATTGCTACATCGGTATCATCAGCCGGGACATCCCGCTGAGCATGATGTCCAAGACGGTTAAGCCGGCGGTCATCCCCCCACCTCATCTGCTGCATCATCTTGTTCGACTCCTCCTTGGAGCCGTGAACCTTCAAATCCCAGTGCTACCGGCTGGACTCCACATCTTGGAACACGGGCAGATTGATCCGATCGACATCGGTGATGTTGCGGACATAGAAGTATGACTGTTGCTAGAGTCAGACCATGTTGTGCAGCCGGAACTTCCGGTAGCCAGTCTGCATGCGGGAGTAGATGGAAGCACCACCGCAGGAGACCAGCGGGCCCTGGGCGAACTGGACCTATGGCTAGACACAGGAGAGCTGGCAGAAAAGCCCGAGATCCAGTTGGATCCCAAGGTAGCGCTCGCAGAAGGCGGCGAAGTGGGCGAGGATGCCGATGGCGTTGGCACCGATATGGTGAAGGCACGGGTCGAAGAAGGCGAGGAAGGTGAGGAAGAAGGGATTGGCGGGGAGGGAGAAGCCGCATGTGAGGTGGGACAGAAAGATGACCCTCTCCCCTTCCTGGGGGTACGGCGACTGCTCCTCTGGCGGCACGAGCCGCTCCGCCACCTCTAACTCCGCCGGGAGGACCCGCGTTGCACGGTACTTGTTGATGTGGTCCTCCGTCACCTAGGATCCGCACCAGGCGCCGCGGTACGCGGTCGTCACTTCTTCCTCGGACATCGTTACGGGCGCTGAAAAGCGAGGGTCCATGTCTCCGGCAACCACGAGCGGGCGACGTAGCGAGTGCGGCAACGAGCAACTGGAGGCAGAGCAAGGACATGCAGCAAGAGAAGGAGCGGAAATAGGGAAGGCAGACAGCGGGTGGGGGGAACTGCTCCACTGGGCAGCCCCATGGAAGAGCAACCGTCCAGGTTGCCGCGTGGCGCCCGTTGGGCTGTGCCACACCTCCACCAACCGCTCCGGATAGCATGGGACAGCACCACACGCACAGAAGATCCAGGGGCAGAAACCGAAGAGCCTGGCAATGGTTCCCTAGGCGACGTGCAATGGGACACGATGCTGCGGGCGGCAGCGTAATGATGGTGCGCGTGGGTGTGGCTGGCGTCGGCACTGACGTCACGAGGCAGCACAATCGCCAGTTCGTAGCCAGGCACATATTCAAAAAGGAGGGAAGCGTGTGCACATTTCACCTAAGGGCGAAACCTACACGTGCTCGGGGGCTAGTGTCGAGGGGGGTGACCCTCGGATAATCTAGCCAGACAAGAACAAAGGAAAGCAAGTTCCGACCGGCTAGTGGAGCCTAGCCAGATGCATACACAAGACGACGCAGAGAGTAACCTAAAGAAGGAAGGTCGGCAAGACGTGGATCCGGCTAGACGATCGTAGCCGGACACAATCAAGATGGAGGCAGGGCGACATGCAGCACAGTGTGCAGTACGCGCTGGTACGGTGACAAGACTTAAAGCGAGGACCATATCGAAGACTTTGTGGCTGACAGGGGCATAGTGGCCGGCTGCTAATGATAGCCCGCACGGCGTTCACTGTGCCCATGACACCTCGCATGGCGTGTACTCTTGACAAGACCCGCCACTATGTGGCATTGTAGATGACCAGTCGGCTGGGGCCCGCATGTGGGACCCGCCAACCGGCATGTCCAGTAGGAGGGCTACCCCCAGCCTATATAAGGGGGCAAGGCTCTCGTAGCAGGGGTTGATCATTCAGTAACTAGACAGTTCATACAACTCAAGGAGCAGCTTGTATCTCTCATATCACCCCATAGTAACGCAGGAGTAGGAATTTTACCTCACCACGAGAGCTCCGAAGCTGGGTACTTCCTTCATCTCAGTTACGTTGGCTTGTATCCAATCCCGCCTACTGACGACATCGATAGCTTCCCTATCGTTTGCCCACACCTCTATCTAGCTTGTTCAGGCACTACCTTTTCCAATACAACGACATTGAGGCATAGGGGATGTAACACATCTCTTTTCTATCTTTTAACCATTGTTGTTTATACCGAGATAAACTCAATGCTTCACCTAGTTATACAAGTAAGAATTTATTTCTTGGTTTGTTCTATTCTGAACCTATTCAAAATCTAATCTAGGACATTATGAACTTCTCCAGAAACTATGCTAGGAAAGCATTTCAAACTTAATGTTATTGAACATATCGATCTATCTTGATAGATTTTAATGTTTAATACATGTTCAACTTCATCTATTGAATATTTACTAACTTAAATAATCATTAATACTCACTAGCCTTCTCTCTATGCCCCCTAGAGCGTGGCTGTGAGACCAACCGTTGTATGTCATCTACAGTTAGTCAGATCGTCTGATCACAACATCAAAGACCATCAACTGTTAGATTTAATTTATGGACAAAATGTGGATAGAGAGCTAAGTAAACACCTCATATCTATGAGTCAGATGTTGCATCGAGGGCAACACATGGACATAGAGTAAACACGCCTGTTTCTATAGACATTCTAGACAGCTATCCAGCTCGAGGAAAGTACTTAATTTGCATGTTGCATGCTCTGCAGTACTGTGTTGTCAGTCTAACGATCATACCAAGCTTACCAAAATCTATGTCACATTCGTGTAAAAAGGAGAAGACACCAAGGAGATGAATTTGCCATTATAACAGGCTATGGAGACATATCAAATTACTTGCTTTGCATAATGCATGCTCTGCAGTGTTTTATTGTCAAATTAACTATAGTACCAAGTTGACAAAAAATTACGCCAGATTCCTGGGAAACAACGAAGGCATCAATGAGATGAAGCTACCGTTGATGCGTTCTACAACGATTGCATGTGTAGGAGTAGAAACGATTGAAACTTCTTTCACATCAGTCTGTCTCTCTATCTCGTTTTCCCCTTCCATCCAAAAAGTCAACATTTCAAATGACATAACAATATTTAAGGAAACATGAGTTGTAGCATCGAACAACAAAAGTCAGAACTCAATTCAGATCCGGACATAAAGTGTAGTAAAACTTTACTGCAACTTCTTAACAAAAGATTTTCACATTGTTCACAAACAAATAAGCAACTTAACAATAAAATACTAAGGTACTGCTATACTACTATTGGAACCCTACATCGTCTTCTTCTTCCTCTTCAAGGGCTCAGGCGCAACATAATCTCCATGATGCTTCGCTATGCTCGAGGAAGCGCCTCCAGCATCGTTGCCGGTGCTAGATCTAGAGTCGTAGTCATCACCATCGTCCGGCTACTCACCCTCACTGCCATCTGCCCCTCGTGCCTCTTGAGCACGTGCCACCAGCGTGTCCTCCCGCTTCCACACCTCCTTGGCTTCTTTGAAAAATGCCCAATCAAGGCCGTCGTATATAGCAGCATAAGCCTCGACATTGTTCTTCATGACCCGCGCGTCAGCCTGGGCATCGTTATCCTCATCCTCGTTAGGGTCGGTGTTAGTGTGGTTGTCCTTGTTGGTGTCCTCATCCTCGTAAGTGCTGCCAATGTCGTGATCCGTGTCAAAGTAGAAGTCGGGGTCGATGTTCTCATCGTCACTAGCAGGGGCATCCTCATCCTTGTCGGTGTTGTTGGCGCTGCGCTCGCGATCAACATCCTCATTGGTGTCGATTCGGTTGTTGTCCTTTGATGTCGATATGTTCATGTACAATGCCTCTGTATTATTATCCTTGTCGTCCTCGTAGAGAATCACTCGCGAGACCTTGATGGTTAAGATGGAAGCGGCGGGAAGAAGGAGCCAACCATGGTTACGTGCGCAAAAAAAGTACAAAGAAAGCAGATACGGAGAGAGAATTCAATCAGAAGCGATGAATCTGGTAGTTGTACATATGTGTGGACGGTAGAGAGAGAGTAGAAAAGGGTACGAGAGCGGACGGTTACATTTTTTCTAATCCAATCCTCCTTCCAAGTTCAGAATCATACGTGTAAATATGAAAGAATTTGAAAGGGTACCACATATATTCTTTCTAAATGCATCTCCATTCTCATCGCGTTTTGTTTTTTGGTCATGGTCACATGCAACACGTTCGCATCCAACATCTTTGCATACAACATGCTCGAATTCAACGGGTTTGCATTCAACGGGTTCACTATTAAGCACATAAGAAAAGGTAAAGAAGAACGTCAAGAAAGAAAAATGCAGGGAATCAACGGTTTATTTACACACCTTTTATCATACGAAGATTCTTATCCAAGATTTCTCACACTTCCATTAGTAGATTTTTTTCAAAAAATGTATAGTAAACGCTTTTCGATCCTCGACGTATTTACATTCTCAAATAAAATCATGTTTGGGCATGTTCGCATCCAACCGTTTTGCAGTCAAAAATCTCGCAACAAACATTTTCATAGTTAACTTGTTCCCAGTCATCGTATTCACAGTCAACGTGTTCGCAGTCATCGTGTTCGCAGTTAATGTGTTTGCTCTTTAGCGTGTAAGAAAGAAAGAGAAAGCAAGAAGAAAGAAAGGCATTGAGAAGAAGTGAAAAAACAAAGCAGAAGACCCCCAAAAGTCTAAATGAACGGCATAAGAGAATACTTACATGATGCCCACACCGTCGTCGATAGCCAGATCACCACCACCCTCGATTCGAGCAACACCACGAGCAACCTAGATGAGGCAGAACATGAAAGAGGGATCACCATCCTACGAACGTACCAGCGTGCGAGAGGCTAGGTGCTCGATGCGTGAACCGCCGCCAAGCCGGCCCGTGGCCACCCACATTGCCAGCACCGGGTGTGTTCATCGTGTCGTCACACGCGAATGCCGAGGGGAGAAACCTAAAAGAGTAGGCAGAGGTGGAAGGGAAGAGAACCTAATCTAGCATGTCGTGGATAGATAGAAGAGCGAGAGGAGTCTTATACATCACTCACTGGACATGGCACGAAACTACACGACGCATGCGTGATAATCCGTGGACGTCTACAATCTACATTGCTAGCTAGTCTATGAACGAGACACATGGTACGATTTCACCGTGATAACCCACGGATGTATACGGTCTCAGATACTCTGCCAGCGACTCCCCGTGTCGTCTATGATTTAGGCCGACATATGTCATGGGTCTATGTCGGCACGTCGTCTCTAGATAGTCCTGACGTATGCGAGAATATGCGACTAGATACTATCTACACTGCCACGTCAGTTTCGGCCGGGGCCCATGTACGCGACATTCCGCGTTCAACATGGGCTCACGATGCCACGTCTGCTACAGGCGAGTCCTGCCACCCGGCAGGTGTGGAGGCATGTCACGTTGAAACTTCTCTCACGGGGCAAAACTCTTTCCATGTACACTAACATTGGGCCAATGAAGCACGAAACGCACGCGTCCCACCTTGCGGCGACGCGGGGTACCACGCCGCACGGTACACCAGTACGCGGAAGGGAATCTTTCTCCTTGGCCCGTAGTGGGTCCCACCTCACATGATAGAATCAGGATAGCGTGGATAGCAGTTTGAGCCAAAACAATCTAGCGCTATTATTTACTCCTAATTAATACCAACTATACCATGTCATACACATAGAGGAATGTCGTTAAGCTCCTACTCAAATATGTCATCCACATATAAGGCATGGAAACTCACTTAGCTCCCACTCAAAATATGTCATCTAAATATTAAGATTACGAAAGCTATTTAGTTCCCACTCAATTTCTTGTAAGTGTAGGTACGCTCGATATTTTGGCAATTCCGAAATTCTTTGATCATCTATCAAATCGACAATTCTAGCTACGATACACTAGCATCCATGATTGACAAAACCTTCTTTTTGTATGATGGCTCCGATTTTTGCCATTTTCAACCGTGCTTAAACATTGTTTTTGGTCAAGCAATTGCCAAATAAACTCTTAACCTTGCCAATAATGACTAATAATTGTAAACATGTGCAAATCCCTTCTTTGTTTTATGTTGTGCAGGAAATCACTGCTTTTAAGGCGAAATAAGGAGTCATAATAAAGGATTTTGAGGAAGTACACACGGCCAAGTAATTGGGAAGCAATTCCAAGGCGACAGAGTGCTTAACGACCATTGGTACGGGCGCGGTCCGCCCGTACCGCCCGCCCATACTAGGTGGCGACGGCTCCGTCTCGTCAAACGCTACAACTTTCATGAAGACGCATATATATTTTGAAGCTTCAGCCGCCAGCCATAGAGCCGGCATTCTCAGATTGCATCACAACACCACCAATGGAGATCCATACCATTGTTCATCCATTGTTCATCACTTCCACCATCCATCCCTCCCCTAGCCATAGCCATTGATTTATACTTTTAGATCTCCTTGTGATTGGGCAACCATTGTAAGAATATTTGATTTCAATCTAAGTATTTGCATGATGTTTTCTATCTCTGATCTATTTGTTATGAGTGAGTAGTCCTCACGGGCTGTGGGTTGGAGAGAAACCTCACAACAATTATGTGCATCTAGATCATGGGAGAATTGTGTTTTGTTTGGATTCATGATTTGTATCTTTTGTTTCTTCGTCTCTCGCCTCGATCCTTGGACTTGTAGGTACCCAAGATCCCATAGATTGATAAAGGCTTGAGGTGAGATACTTGGCTAGCGGCGATCTCATAGGAAACTCAGTGAAAGAAAGGGAAGCACGGTCGTCGCTTAGCGCTCCATTTAGGATCAACAACAACATCACCACTTAAAGCTTTGCTCTGTGTTTACACTTAATAATCGTTTGCATCCCGTGGCTTTGGTGTATTATCGGTTGGATTAAAAGTCTATTGCTATGCCCACTGCATCATGGGGGCTCTAGAATATTAGGATGTGTTGCCCACAAAATATTATCTCAATACAAACATGATACATGACTATGCTTATTATTATCTTTCATCCCATTTGATGTGCAGCTACATGTGGATCTTCAACCCTGGCCCATCTCCATCCATTGATTCAAACCAATTTATAAAGTAAACTAGATTGGCCCGGTCAACTAAGGTAAAACAAACAAACAAAGTTGTGTAGATGTGTCCTTTCTTATTACCATTTAGCAGTGCTTTTCAAGGTTCGATTAAACCTAGGTCTTCTAAGGAAAAAGCTATTATACTACATCCATGAATCCGGATCAAAGGTATCAACCCTTTTTCTGGCGCCATTGTTGGGGAAGCAATTTTGCTATCCTGGTGAGGTTATTAGAGACCTTGTTTTTAGTTTTATTATTAGTTGTAGCTTAATTCTTGTTATTAGCTTACTTTCTTCTTATCTATTTATAAACCCAAAAAAGTTAGTTACTTGTTATTTGTTTTCATTACTTAAAAATTACTAAAAAGATAAGAGCCATGGCTCAAAAGAGACTTGGGAGTATGCTACTCCCACCGATGATTTTATTCGTGCACCCATCACTCAACCCACAGTTAATGCGGAAACTTACGAGATAAAACCTAACCTTTTAAGTTTGGTCCAACAAAACCAATTTGGGGGTTCATCTTCTGAGGATTTGGGACTGCACTTAAATACTTTTACTGAAATTTGTGACATGATGAGTATTAAAGACGTGGATCCAAATGTTGTTAAGATAAGATTATTCCCTTTCTCTCTTAGAGGAAAGGCTAAGGATTGGTTGCTAGCTCTACCAAAGGGCACGATTAAATCTTGGAAGGAATGCACTAATTTGTTTATGACTAAATTTCCCCCCCCCCCAACTAAGACTATGCAACTAAGATCCAACATCACAAGCTTTAGACAAGAAGACCGTGAGCCACTAGCGCTTGCATGGGAGAGGATGAAAGAAGCTGTAGTGAACTGTCCTAATCATGGGATGGGAGAATGGCTTATACTACATTTATTTTATAATGGTCTTAACCTAATGTCTAAGTCTATGCTAGATACTACAGAAGGAGGAACAATCCTGGGAAAACATGTAAGCATTGCAAACAAGTTACTTGATGATATGCAACATAACCATGCCCAATGGCATGTGGAAAGAACCTCGAAGAGAGTAAGATCAATTACCGAGGTAAACAATGAGGAGCTTACATCTAAGGTAGATGAGTTTCTTAGCTTACTAAAGGGTAAGGAAGATACCCAAGTTAACGTTATCACTAACGATGTTAATGATATCAATTTTATAGCTCACACTCCTTTTAATCCTGCATGGAAAAATAATTATGCTTCTAATGTTCAAAAATACCATGCTAATCCTGCAGGACCTCCTTATAATATTTATGATAATACTAATGTAACAAATCATGGTAATTTCCCGTTTGAGCAAACTGTTAGAACATTTATCTAAGCTCAAACCGAACAAAATAATATGCTTATTAAGATTACGGAGAACCATGAAAGTAGTTTAGGAAGATTATCTAATCAGGATGTTGAAATTAGAAATGATGTGTAGGCTCTACAGGAAAGAACAAAGACCGTGGAGGCTCAGTTGGGTAAAGTGGCCAAGAGCCAAGCTCTCATACTAGCAAAGTTTGTCGGCAAACCCGAGACAAATCCGGTAGAGGACCTCAAAATGATGAGGGTGGTAATAAACGATTGGAAATCCTGAAGTGCTGGATTGTAGCAACGCTCCAACACCGAAATATACCATGGAAGATTTATTGAAGATGATCACCGTTAAGAATCCAGCTATAAAACAAGGTAACGATGCTATGTACCAACAATTCATACAAAAAGTAGCATCTAAGGTTCCTTATTTATACATGGATTATAAATGACTAGCTGATAAGCTTCCATCTATGCTAGCTGATATATTTGAGCCCGCTATTAAAATTAAGTTGGGAGTTAATAAGATATCCGCACTTTGATATCTTGGTGCAAGTGTCTCAAAAAATTCCAAAAGCCTATTCAATAAATTAAACTTGGGGCCATTTGTTACAACTGAACTAAGACTCCATCTAGCTAATTTAACTTATAAACAAGCTGTTGGGATCAACGAAACTATAGTTGTTGAAATTAAAGGAAATACCGCTCTTATTGATCTAGTTATTGTGGACATGCCTGAAGATCCCATAGCACCTATAATTCTAGGTAGGCCATTTATAAGAACTATTAAAGCTTTAATTAATTTACATGAAGGGAATGTAAGGATATGGCTACAATCTAGAGATCCGTTTGTAGTACACTTCCGTAGGAAAAAGAAGGCCAAGCCTAATGATGATGATGGTGTGATTACTTTAAAAGCAAACTATTTTGGAGTAGGCATTCCACTCCCCAAACCTAAGTGATCACCATCAATGTCAAGCTAATTAACCCTAATTAGAAGCGCTTCATGGGAGGCAACCCATGTGAAATAAATTTTCTCATTTTATTATGTTTTATTTTCGTGTTAGTTTTTGTTTTGTTTTTGTTTTTAATAAAGAGTATTCAAGAAGACCTATGGAAAGCAGAGAAGAAATAAGGTAATCCTCTATTTTACTAACACATGGCTTAAGAAGTATTGCTAGATCATTAGTTTGTATTTTTTGCTGCTATCTAACCCTTTGATAAGACGTGCAAAGGCACACAGAGCTACTAATCAAATTTTGAGTTTATTGTAGTTCACAGAGTCGATAGTTACCACCGGTACGGCCGGAGTGGCCCGTACCATGCGCCCGTACCACCTCAAGGCAAAGGGGGATAGAAATTTTGATGATTTCCGAAGGAGTCAGTGGCGATAACGACCATTGATATGGCCGGCCGCGCCCGTATCGCGCGCCCATACCGTACCCCCGAGCAAACATCAGGTTTTAAACAAAGTCTCCAAATAGATAACAACCAGTAGTACGGGCGCGCGCCACCGTACCGCGCACCCGTACCGAGTGCACCGGCTGGGAGCTATCGATGCCCCCAAGCTAAGACACCCGGTACGGGTGGGCTCCAGCCGTACCGCCCGCCCGTACCACGTACGCGGACGCCATAATATGCCCGAGGAGGTAACCTAAAATCCCAATTCATCTATTTTCTCTTTCTTCTTCCTCCAAACTTCAAACAACCTCCATTGGATCTTCAAACTTACTCAATATCTCTTAGATTCTTCGCACTCACTCGATCTAAGGTATGATTCTCCTCTGATCCCCTACTTATTTATACAAAAGCTTGGCTTAGTCATTCATCATTGTCAATCTAGACATAGGTCTTGTTCTTGATTTAATCTTGGTACTAAGTATGGTTATCATTGTCTTTAGAGGAAATTTCTTTTGTAGTTAGTGTAAAGAATCACTTATGCTATGTTTCTATTGGACCAAAACAATTATTAGCAATTTTATTTACTTTGTCTTGTTTTTTGTTTATTAGATAAACACGAGGAGTCGTACACGTGAGATGGCTGCGGAATCCTCCGCACCACCCGTTGATACGTTAACCCTCGAGTCACCTGGCATCGAGTTCACCGAGAAATTCCATCTTTCCCGTTCGATCGTCTCAAGATTCGAGAGATCAAGTCCACCAAGTGGGCGTGTCCTTATATCTTGAACCAACTTGGCATTCGTTCTAATTTCGATTTACTTTGTAACAATGTTAGTTTGTACAATTTTGTCTTTTAGGATGTCGCAACGTACCACCGCTTGACACTTGAGTTCTTCAGCACCTTGACACACATGGTGGATCCTTATGGTTGTTCCGAGGAACAAAGGCTTAGAGTTGATCGAATCATATTCCGCCTTATGAACGGTGGGTAGACTTTGACACTCAGCCAATGGGCTCAATGCTTTGGGTTTACCAACAACACCACCGATGTACACACAACTACCTTTGTTTTAGATCCTTCCCCTTCACAATACTTTAACTTGATGAGAATTCATGGACACACACCCAAGGGGAACCAAATTGATCATCCTGCAATCAATATTTGTTCTATGTTATTGCTAACACATTGCAGGCAGATGGTGAGTTTACTAGTGTTAATGAGGAGGACATGTTGATCCTCGCAAAAGCTGCACTTGTCAATTGTAATTCAGCGCCAACTTTGGGCGCTTTACTTGAGTTTTATCTTAAGCATTAAGCTCTTCAATCTTGAGGTCCCATATGCGGAGGAGTTGTGACCATTCTTGCATGTACACTTCACATCAACCTAGGTAACATCCAACCATTGACTGGAAGTACCGTCTCGGTCCAGCTACTCTAAGAGCATGTGGTATGATTTCTAAAAATCATGGTAGATATTTCTTTGATATACCTAGAGCGGATCACTTGATCCCTGCTCCTTTGCCTAACGTTCTATTCACTATCAACGATGGACGTTTGCGTTTTGATGTGTAGTTCGAAGCTAACCTACCCCAACAAGAAATACCCGTGGGAGGAGGAGCAGATGAAGAAGTAGAACAAGAAGGACCCGAACATGATGTGTAACCACCAAACTACTACACCACCTATGAAGATATCCATGCACTCAAAGGGAATATTCGCACCATGAACAACTTCTCCATCAACCTTCGAGATGCCATTGCATGCCTCGCCACCGAGTTCCATGATTGGAGCAGCCAATGGAACGTGGGAGACTATCCACTGCCACCACAATGAACAACAAAGGGGCTTGCAAAAGCCTGAGCTTGGGGATGTGTTCCCCTAGCAAATTTATTTGTGTAATAACGAGGTTGTACTCCAGCTCCTTGTGAGCTTTGAAACACTCATGTTGGCTTGTCCCAACACTTTGCTTTTTTCCTTGCTTTTTAAATTTGCTTTCATTTTAGTTTTATTTTGGTTTTCATTAGTCCTTGCTTGGTCGCAAGTTATTTTTTATTCTTTAATACCTATCCTTAAAAACACAAAAAGAATTTTCCGCTTATCTTTCATAAACATGGATTCATACTTTGCCTCTTTGCTTTGATATCATTTTCAAGAGTAATCGTGTTTGAGTGTTGAAGGAACACATTCCTATAAGGAAGATGATCAAGAAATTACTTATGAGAGGTATGTCCCATGTCTCCCACTTATGAAGTTTGAATTGTTTATCTTAGTTGGTTGATTTGCTAAGATGCATGCTAGTGGGAAGTAATTTAATATGGTTAGAGTAAGACTATTTATTAGTATGATGATTAGTTGTTGAAGCTCTTGCTCTAGTTCTTTAGTTAACCGATTCTTTCATTCGAAATAATAATGCCAAACAAGTACAACAAGAAAAAGTCTAAAATTTACGACTTATTTTATCAATGATTGTCTTGAGAGTATACCCTTGATTATACTTAACCACATAGATATTTTGACAGTCTCGACAACACTCATGAAAGGAATTGTTTGATTGAAATAAAGTCTAGGGGTAATTGTGACGCATGCGAAAGCTAACCTTGTGGATCAAACCGTGGTTCTAGCTCAAAAAAGAGAAAAAGCTACAAGACAACTATATTCCATGTCTCTGACGCACACCTTTGGGATGCCAACAACTCCGCTAGCTTTTGAATGATCCATGGTATAACCCCGGATTTCGGCTATGAGTTGATCACATGATTGGCATCCATGTCAATGTATGGGCAAAATTATTGGTACTCCCAAAGGTTGTTCAAATACTAGCAAAAAGAGACAAACATCGATCCTTGAAAAATGAGATAAAAAGAAAGAAAGAAAAATATATCTACGAGGATCCACATAACAAGTCCTTGGCATGGTCCCATTACTACTTTACGATTTTTTCTTGAAAGACAATAATTGGATTAGAAGTGTTTTAGATTGACTTGATCTATTGATGTGGGTGTAAATAAGACACTTCATTGTTATACTACTTGGGACATGAAACTCTCTTACTCAATTATGCTATGTAAACATCTTAAGTGTTCCTTGGCAAGCTGAGAGTTAATTAGAGGAATTGGATTGATTGCTACACTTCTAGTTATTTATACTTATATTAAACTTTACTTTGATTATCTTGACTTACCGAAGCTTGTATAGTATTCTTGTCATCTCTCTAACTTTGATAAGCTTTGCAAATGAATGAAGTGTTGAGGACATACGACTACCTACTGTAAGTGAACTCCTATTCTCATTGTTTCAAGTTTAAACGATGAATTCCTTATAGTTCTTCTGGTTCTTCTTGCTCAAGGACGATCAAGGTTTGAGCTTTGGGGAAGTTGATGGCTCCGATTTTTGCCATCTTCCACAACGTTTAAACATTGTTTTTGGTCGAGCAATTGCCAAATAAACTCTCAACCTTGCCACTAATGACTAATAATTGCAAAGATGTGCAAATCCCTTCTTTGATTTATGTTGTGCCGGAAATCACTGCTTTTAAGGCGAAATAAGGAGTCATAATGAAGGATTTTGAGGAAGTACACACAACCAAGTAATTGGGAAGCAATTCCAAGGCGACAAAGTGCTTAACGACCACTGGTATGGGTGCGGTCCGCCCATACCACCCGCCCATACTAGGTGGTGACGACTCCGTCTCGTCCAACCCTACAACTTTCGAGAAGACGCCTATATATTTTGAAGCTCCAGCCGCTGACCAGAGAGTCGCCATTATCAAATTGCATCACAACACCACCAAAGGAGATCCACACCATTGTTCATCCATTGTTCATCACTTCCACCATCCATCCCTCCACTAGCCATAGCCATTGCTTTATACTTTTAGATCTCCTTGTGATTTGGCGACCATTATAAGAATATTTGATTTCAATCTAAGTATTTGCATGATGTTTTCTATCTCCGATCTATTTGTTATGAGTGAATAGTCATCACGGGCTGCGGGTTGGAGAGAAACCCCGCAACAATTGTGTGCATCTAGATCATGGGAGAATTGTGTTTTGTTTGGATTCGTGATTTGTATCTTTTGTTTCTTCATCTCTCGCCTCGATCTGTGGACTTGTAGGTACCCAAGATCCCATAGATTGATAAAGGCTTGAGGTGAGACACTTGGCTAGCAGCGATCTCATAGGAAACTCAGTGACAAAAAGGGAAGGACGGTCTTCGCTTAGCGACCCATTTAGGATCAACAACAACATCACTACTTAAAACTTTGATCTATGTTTATGATGACCCACAAGTATAGGGGGTGTATCGCAGTATTTTCAATAAGTAAGAGTGTCGAACCCAACGAGGAGTAGAAGGTGTTGACAAGTGGTATGGATCATGATTTCTCTGTAAATACTTAGCAAACAGATTTTTAGGGTTTTTTGATAATGCAGATAAATAAAGTACGAGAAAATAAAAGAGAATAATAATAATTGCAGCAAGTGGCCCAATCCTTTCTTTAGCAAAGGACAAGCCGGTTGTATTACTTAAGATGACCAAATGTTCTCGAGGACACATGGGAATATTGGCAAGTGCTTTCGCTTCATATAGTTGATTAATCTTCTCTGGTTAGATAAGTGATGTGTGGGTGAACCTATGCTAATGTACTAACCTTCCTAGGACTAATACATACTTGTGATTATGCCCCTTGCAAGCATCTGCAAACTACAAGAAAGTAATTAAGATAAAACCTAACAACAGCCTTAAACTTTGAGATCCTACACTCCATTGTGCAAAGGTTTCCTAATGGGGGTTCAGGTTTCTATCACTCCGGCAACCCCACGATTATTAGCCAGATACAGAATGCATTCCCCTAGGCCCATAAAGGTGAAGTATCATGTAGTTAACGTTCACATGATACCACTAGAAGAATAACACCACAACTTAAATATCAAACCATTGACTATTTCTCAACACAATTCCACTACTAACAACATGATTTCTCCCATGTCCTCAAGAACTAAACGAACTACTCATGAGATATCATATGGATCAAGATCAGAGATGAAATAATGATAAGTAACAATCTAAACATGAACAATAATTCAATGGTTCAACTCAATAGCATCAACTACAACAAGTAATCAACACCAAGAAAGTTTCCCCTAAGAACTATGCAAGATTCAACCCAATTGTTACAGCGGTACGGAGTGGTGATGATGGTGCTGGTGGAGATGATGGTGGAGATGATGATGATGATCCTGATCAAGTCTATCTTGATAACGGTGTTGATGGCGACGATCTCCCCTCTCCGGGAACGAATTTCCCTAGCAGATTTCTATCTGCCGGAGAGCTCTTTCTCTCTGTAGTTTCCACCCTGCAAAGGCGGTAAAACCTTTCTGTCGTCGCTCCCTGAGTCTTAGGGTTTCAAGGGGATTATATACGCCAAAGGGCGATGCCAGAGTTGGGCCAGGGTGGCCACACCACCTGCTCTCACGGCCAGGGGTGGCCCGCGCTAGGGGTGGTGTGGGCCCCTTGTGGCTCATCTCCACTTCCCCTTCTGGCCTTCTTTGTCTTCTAGAAAAATAGGAATTTCCGTATATTTTATGGGATTTTCTGATCTTCGCCAATTTTGCACCTGGATAGTGAAGTTTCCATCAGAATCCTGACTTCAGTGGTTCATCCTCCAAAAGTCATCAACCATGCATAAATGAAATAACATAAGTATCATCTCTTAATATGAAATATATCAATGAATAACAGTAGATTATGATATAGAATAGTGATGCAAAATGGACGTATCAACTCCCCCAAGCTTAGACCTCGCTTGTCCCCAAGCGAAAACTGAGATCAATAAACATGACCATAAGTTTATGGAGTGAAGTGTCGATAAAAAGAATACGGACAAGACGCATCACATTTAATACAAAAATCATAATAGAAAACAACTCACTATTATATAACTTAACTTGCAGTGAGTAAAGGAAACACAATAAAGATACACAAATTAAATCATAATTGGTGATGGCAAACTTTGTTCTTGGTCAAAGAACGATTAACAATTTGCGGGAATTCAAACATATTGGGGTTTTCAATGATAGCTTTCAAAGTAATATTCACGCAGATAAGAGCAATGTGAAAAACAAGGAAAATAAGAAACATGATTGAATAGATCATCATATGAACGGTTGAAACACAACAACTCAAATGCTTGCTTAAGATAGAAAGGAATAGGTTTGCTGAATCAAAAAAAGGTAAAAGATAGGCCCTTTGCAGAGGGAAGCAGGGATTTCAAATTTCATAAAGAGCTTCCAAAAATTATGGTACTTACTAGATTTGAGCTTTCATTGCCCCTATCATAAGGATCTTTAGGTGATTAAGGTTAAAGTGAACAAATATGAGGATATGCTTGACAAGTTATAAGCCAAAAATCGCATGCCCCTTGCCTACGAGTACCAAACCTCATGCTACTCAACTTTAGTCACGAGTAAGTTCTTGTAATTGTAAGTACATGTGTATCATGGAGAACCGCCAATGGGGTACCCCTTGCCCCATGATACAGGAGCTATTGCATATCAAAATGACAAGGCAACAGACAATTAGCACCTCAGTGCTCTTTTTATTTGCTATTTGCATAGGTTTTTATTGAGGATGCTTCACAGAATGCTCACTATGGTTATGCTGCAAGTTTGCACCATGATTAGGCATGGCTTAGGCTAGCCGCCTAGGCATTTCTCTAACACATTTACGAACTCCATGAGCTTACAAGCTCCCCTTTTATTTCACACCGCCGAGATCCATAAACAAAAGAATCATGATATCAACTGAATAATAAGTGCAATGTTGAAAGCGTTCCCCATGGTACATGGTTCTGCTAATTCTCAACTTATAAAGTGCAAGCATATACGCAACATAGATGGACGCAATGGTTCAAGTTTATTAAGTGCAAGAAAGTAAAGTGTGTCATCAAGTTCGTGATAGCTTTAATCACTAGTTTTCACATAACAAGTTTAATTTGGAAGATAGATAAAAGCATGTATTTACTTGGAATAGCAATTGCTAATAGGTAGATATGGTGGACACAAATGGCACAGGTTTTAGTTTAAGGATTGGAGGCATGAGAAGCATTCCCTCTCAGTACAGGTTTTTGGCTAGCAAGGCTGGGTAACAAGCATAAGAATTGAAGGAAACAACCAAACATTCAAGTGGTAGAAACAATCATACAATCTTCCTTCGAAACACAAAAGATCTTAACTAGAGAATACTAAGCTTATGATCCAAACAAGAAAGAAAAATAATGAAATTATATCTCTAGAAGTACTTTTCTCTTTTCCATTCAATCCTCAAACAGTGTTACTACTGACCAAAGCTAGGTTTTCCAAAACCAACTAAATTTACTTAATGATCCCAATGTGATACCAATACTAACAACAAGACCAATCATATAACATAAATTGCAAACTAAAGTAAGATGTGTGCAAAAAGTAAATGATAGAACTTCTCATTAATATTCCATAACGGCAACTCACACCAATGGATACATAGATAGCTAGGGGAGAGATACTTCCACAATGCAACCCATCCTATATGATAACTTCTCTATTTATGATATGACTCTACTAAAAGGTAAAAAGATAAAAAATAATGATGTGATACCGCGGCACTCCCCCAAGCTTGAACAAACCAAGGGGATGGCAAAACCTGATGAAGAATTACTCCTTCGGTGGTGGTGGTGTTCTCTTGATAAGCTTTTCAATCAATTTCTTCAAGTCCTCAATCTTAAAGGTGAGAGTACGAATCAACTCCGAATTTTTCTCAATGTGGTTCATGATCATGTTGGGCTGTGAATCCCAGTCCTTGTAATTCTTTCCCACTCTTCCTCCTTGAAGTATTCTTTTCCTGCATGGTTAGAACGAGACATATCCGAAATGGAGGGTAATTTTTCCTTGGGCATCTTTTGGAACTGTTGCTCATGTATAAGGGTACGGAAGGGATTCTTGTCTCATGGAGAAAGTGACCGTGGAGCTCCAATGGACATCTGTGTAGTCCTTTTTAGCTTGATAGGGCGTGCCATCACTCCAATGCTTGCAATGGTGGTGTTGGTGCGTGGATGCTGGTCTTCCTTCACTTCCTCTTCAACTTCTCCCTTGATCTCCTCCTCCTGCTTAGGGTCTTGGAGATCATCTTCCACATGCTTCTTGCCCTTATCATTGGTGGAGACCATCGTGCTTCTAAACTTGAGATTAGCTCCCAACAGAAACAGCTCGAAACGAAAACATGACGAGAACACGATATACGAACCTCGGGGGATCCGGGGGATTATATATTACGATGTTTAACAACAAAAGGAAGGTACTGGGAGAAAATGGGTCAGAGACGGTCTCCGGGGTGGCCACACCCCCTAGTGGTGGGCCAGGTGGGCCCATGCCACGGGGTGGTGTGTGCGCCTCGAGCTCCATTTCCGTCCCCCTTTCGACTCATTATCTTCCATGTTAGATAAAAACTGCAAAAATATAAGTTGAAAGGTTTTTCGTGGACCTTTTCTTACCAAAACTGTTACCTATTCGAAAACGGACTCTGTAGGTTTCTGAATTTGGTTTTTGATAAATTTTCCAGAGTCGTCACTAGGATAACCTCAATATCTACATTGTAAGAATCTCCAGCAATATAGTGCTTGAGTCTTTGACCATTCACCATCTTATTACACCATTCTCTCCTAACACTTGAAAATTTCTTTCATACAAATTTTCACACAATCTTCATTAGCAACATTAGTGCATATAAAATAATAAACCTTTGGGTTCAATTTCAACTGAAATACATCAAAACATAAGCTACTGTAGCAACTCCTTTTGAAATCCCAAAAGAATTCAAAAAGGAAATCGATTTAAGAGGCGAATGCAAAATGGTAGAAATCTGTCAAAACATACCATCAGGTAAAGATCAATTTTTTTCGAAAATCTTCTATTTCTCAAATCAAAAAGTGCGAAACTAACAAAAGTTAACTAATAACCTGGGGCATGCACACAAAAAATTACAGATCAGAACGACATTCTGGGATTTTTCACGATTTTTTACAGTGAGGCACAAAAATCTGTTTCAGGACAACAACTTCCCCAAATCTTACTTCTCTCTCATTAGGGGAGAATCTTGACACAAAACCAAAACAAAAATGATAAGGAGAGGTTATTACAGAAGCAATAACTTCCAAGACTCAAATAAACAAAAATAAACTAAAAGCAAAGATAAAATGGGTTGTTTCCCAATAAGCTCTTTCTTTATAGCCATTAAGATGGGCATGATAATTTCAATGATGCTCACATAAGAATGTGAATTGAAGTAAAAGAGAGCATCAAGAAGAAAATATACACATATTTAAGTCTAACCCACTTCCTATGCAAGGGAACTTTGTAAGAAAATAAATTATTGAAACCAGAAGCTACTAGCATAGGAAGGCAAAACAAGTGTAACATAAAGACTTTCAGCATATAGCGAGGAAACTTAATATTATTGAGATACATAAAAACATTTTTCCCTCTCTCATAATAATTGTCAGCATCATGAATAAATTTAATGATATATCCATCACATGAACCATAGTATCTAGGATCACTTATTTTGACAGAAAACACAGGAACACTCGCTTTCCTAGTCATACTAGGATATGAAAAAATATTAGAAGTATCCTTGCAAAGGATAATGTGTCCATCTTCCACATTTTTAGTGACAAGGTCTTCCACATTTTTAGTGACAAGATCTTCCACATTTTCTACTACAGGTTCAACATCTATTTGTTCATCAGGTTCCCCAGCTTTATTTGTACTTTCATTAACCATACTAGCTATCATAGAATGTTCCTTTACCTTAATAGGGAAAGGTATTTTCTCGATGTAAGGTTCAGGTAAAATACGATTAGCAGTATATCTTTAGTATTTCTAGCGAGAACACATCTAACACTGTCTTTATATGGCTCATGATACTTGTTCCATTTCTTTATAGTAATTTCAATATAAGAGGCAAAGGCCTTAAAACAATTTGCAGTACTTTGAGAATCAAGACCATAAGCAACACTAATATTATGAAAGTCATCAGTTCCCATAAAAGATTTAATGCATTCATAATCATAATTTATACTTGACATTCTTCCTTTATCATTCTCCCATGCTTCAGCATTGTCTTGAATACGGTCTAGAAGATCATATTTAGCTTCTTCTTCCCTACGTGTAAATGACCCAGTACACGAAGCATCCAATAAATCCTTATCATGAAGAGAAAGCCTTGTATAAAAGTTATTGATAATAATATTATTAGGGAGCTCATGAATAGGACATTTGAGCATTAGTAACTTCAATATTCCCCAAGCTTGGGTTGTACTCTCTCCATCTTGAGGCTAAAAGTTATATATTTGATTTCGATCTTTATGAATCTCGCTAGGAGGATAGAATTTGGAATAAAAGAGAGGTACAATTTCCTCCCATTCAAGAGATTGGCCATTCTTTAGCAGCTTAAACCATTCCTTCGCTCTGCCTTTCAATGATAACGAGAATAACTTCCTCTTAACTAGATTTATGGTAATACCTGCACACTTAAACAATCCAGATAGTTCGTGTATAAAGAGCAAATGATCACCGGGATGGACAATTCCATCTCCAAAATAGTAGTTATCCATAACACGATCAACAATTTTTGTAGGTATCTTAAAAGTATCATTTTCAACACGTGGTGGTTCATCTACTACCTGAGCGGTGGTAGTAGCATTACGAAATAAGAAACTAAGTGAATTATCCATATTGAAATAAAATAACTAATAGAAATAAACAATACTCACAGTAGAAGTTTCCTTTACCAATTTCACTCTTCAATAGCACTTCACTCCCCGGCAACGGCGCTAGAAAAAGGTCTTGATGACCCATAAGTATAGGGGGTGTATCGCAGTATTTTCGATAAGTAAGAGTGTCGAACCCAACGAGGAGCAGAAGGTGTTGACAAGGGGTATGGATCGGGAATTCTCTTTAAATACTTAGCAACAGATTTTTAGGGGTTTTTGATAATGTAGATAAATAAAGTACGAGTAAATAAAATACAATAATAATAACTGCAGCAAATGGCCCAATCCTTTCTTTAGCAAAGGACAAGCCAGTTGTATTACTTAAGATGACCAAACATTCTCGAGGACACATGGGAATATTGTCAAGTGCTTTCGCTTCATATAGTTGATTAATCTTCTCTGGTTAGATAAGTGTTGTGTGGGTAAACCTATGCTAATGTACTGACCTTTCTAGGACTAATAGATACTTGTGATTATACCCCTTGTAAGCATCTAGAACTACAAAAAAGTAATTAAGATAAAAACCTAACCACAACCTTAAACTTTGAGATCCTACACCCCCTTGTGCAAAGGTTTCCTAACGGGGGTTCAGGTTTCTGACACTCCGGCAACCCCACGATTAGTAGCCAAATACACAATGCATTCCCCTAGGCCCATAAAGGTGAAGTATCATGTAGTCGACGTTCACATGACACCACTAGAAGAATAACACCATAACTTAAATATCAAACCATTGAATCTTTCTTAACACAATTCCACTACTAACAACATGAGTTCTCACATGTCCTCAAGAACTAAACGAACTACTCACGAGACATCATATGGATCAAGATCAGAGATGAAATAATGATAAGTAACAATCCCAACATGAACAATAATTCAATGGTTCCACTCAATAGCATCAACTACAACAAGTAAACAACACCAGAAAAGTTTCCCCTAAGAACTATGCAAGATTCAACCCAATTGTTACAGCGGTACGGAGTGGTGATGATGGTGCTGGTGGATATGATGGTGGAGATGATGATGATGATCCTGATGAAGTCTAGCTTGATGACGGTGTTGATGGTGATGATCTCCCCTCTCCGGGAAGGAATTTCCCTGGCAGATTTTTATCTACCGGAGAGCTCTTTCTCTCTCCATAGTTTCCGCCCGTAGAGGCGGCGGAACCTTTCTGTCGTTGCTCCCCGAGTCTTAGGATTTCGAGGGGATTTTATACGCCAAAGGGCGATGCCAGAGGTGGGCCAGGGTGGCGACACCACCTGGTGGAGCGACCAAGGGTAGCCCACGACAGGGGGTGGTGTGAGCCCCTGTGGCCCATCTCCACTTCCCCTTCTGGTTGTTTTCGTCTTCTGAAAAAATAGGAATTTCCGTATATTTTCTGGGATTTTCTAATCTTCGCCAATTTTGCACCTAGACAGTGCGCTTTCCATCAGAATCCTGACTTCAGTGGTTCATCCTCCAAAAAGTATCAACCATGCATAAATAGATGAAATAACATAAGTATCATCTCTTAATATGAAATATATCAATAAATAACAGTAGATTATGATATAGAATAGTGATGCAAAATGGACGTATCAGTTTACACTTAATAATCGTTTGCAACCCGTGGCGTGGGTGTGTTCTCGGTTAGATTAAAAGTTTATCGCTATGCCGCTGCATCACGGGGGCTCTAGAATATTAGGATGTGTTGCCCACAAAAGATTATCTCAATACAAACATGATACATTACTATGCTTATTATTATCTTTCATCTCATTTAATGTGCAGCTGCAGGTGGATCTTCAATCCTAGCCTATGTCTATCCATTGATTCAAACCCATTATAAAGTAAACTAGATTGGTCCGGTCCACTAAGGTAAAACGAACAAACAAAGTCTTATAGATGTGTCCTTTCTTATTACCTTTTAGCAGTGCTTTTCAAGGTTCGGTTAAACCTAGGTATTCTAGGGAAAAAGCTATTATACTGCATCTATGAATCCGGATCGAAGGTATCATTGTAACAATTACAACCCTTCTTCAATTCTAATATTGAAGGAGACGTAGTTTTTGGCAACCTTATCAATTATCAAATTGTAGTATTTGTTAGTGTAAACCCAATAGACTCAAACATCGCTACATATAGTAGTCGACCTTTTAAAATTTTCAAAACATTCCTTGTGACAAATCGAGCTTTATGTCCTTTTATGAAGTTTCATTTCTTCCTTGTAAATTTGAAGTTATTTTGAAGATCAAGTAACGTCTTTACTTAATAAGATCAAGTAACATTTTACTTTGTAATCTTAAATATAACTTAGTATGATATTTCATGACTCTTAGTCATTTCTCGTAGTTAGGTCCACCATCACTTCTTCGTAGTTCGTAGGTATGCTTTGTTCCATTAAAAGGACAAGTGAATCATGAATATTATTCCACAAAGAGGCAGAACATATCCTTGAATCCTAGTTAGTTCATTAAAAGCACTAGTTGAAACATCATGATCATTATAATTGGTTGCTCCTCTACTTGTAGAGTTTGGTTCTGAAACACATGCCGTTACGCTACTCGATATTCAGAGGTAAGATCAACAACCTTATTTTGAGATTTTACTTTCTTCCACCAACACCTTTATCCAGAAACTCCTTCTCGGGGAAGTACCATGCTTAGCAATACAAGCATTGCCCGATTTTAGTTGAGGACGATGTATTCATAACTGCCTAAAAATACTACAAACATTTATTTCTTTGTTATAATTTTGAATTATAATATAACTCAAAATTCTAGAAACTACGTCATGCTATAACTTATATGGTGGTTGTTTCTACGAATTTGGATGGTTCTTTATTTTGAAGTGAGTGTTTTTTATTTAATCACTAACTCTAAATAACAACAGTAACTTGGTAAGAGATAATATAGACCATAGAAAATTCAATAGAGTATGATTATAATCCGAAACACTGGAAAAAGGGAGCCCTCTAGGAAGGGTGCCCCGTGTCGCGCCTCACGCTTACAAGTGACGCAATCTAGTTCATCCCACAAATTCTCGCCCCTTTCCTATGTGCCACGTGTGGACAACAGAGGACGTTCCTGGTTATGTTCCTTTTTTGCCAATCTAAATACGAAAAAATGAAATATCTTTCGAACCAGCGTCCAAATCAAGATCCGTTTTCACGCTTGTGCTAGTTACGCGAAGAGCTATAAAACTAGATAACATATTGATAGGTTCTAAAAACCTTTTTTTTGCACTGCCTTCGGTCCTTAGCTTGCACTGTATCATGTTTTATAGTGCACTAGATGGTGCAGTAGCAGTGCACTTAGCATGCACCACCTTACTGTTCCACGCCGCACTGTCTTCGATCGCAGTGCATGGGGTGGTGCACGACGCGGCGTTTTGTTAGTGCACCATACCGTGTATTGTATTTGTTGTCCTACGTTGCACTGTCTTCGGTTACAGTGCACGACGCGATGTCTGTGCACTGCCTTATTGTACTGGGTTGCATTGCCTTCGGTTGTATAGTGCACGGCGTGGTGTCTTGTCAGTGTACCATCTGCGCACTACCTTTTATACTATGTTGCACTTCCTCCAGTCATAGTGCACCGCGGTGGCATGAAAGTGCACTACCTTGTGTTATATGCTGCACTATCTTGGTCGCATTACAAATGACGTGGTGCTCTAGCATAGCACTGCTCGTGCACGGCCTTTTTCTATTTTTTGATGCACTTCTCGTGCACTGTCTTTTCTCTTTTATTTTTAAATTTTTACAATGTTTACTTGTACATTCATATTACCATTCACACTAAAAGTGGAGTGAGAACATGTAAAAAAAAGCGTGAGTGAGACTGAGCAAAGCTACTCGAGTGTATGCAACCCAGGCCATGCTCGTGTGCATGCACCGAACTGTGCGTCTCACGCACATGCACCGGCCAAGAACCACTGGATGGTTTGCTGTGTGTGCGGCCACAGAAGCCCCGTGTGCTTCCACGAGGTTGCACTCTCGCTAGTCGTGCTCCATTATAATGGTAATACATATCAATATATTGAAGTGTTCAAGCATTGCAATTTGTGAAAACATCTTCCACAAGTCTATATGCCAAAATTTAACTCAAAATACTTGTCCTCGATCAAATCCTAGAGACTTGATATTCTTGTTAATTTAATACCCATCTTCATTCCAAAATTCTTTGAGCATGTCAAATGGTTTGAAACTCGTGTTTCATTTAGCAAATATACATATTTACTCAAATCCACAATGAAGATTACAAAATAATGATATCCACTACTTTTTGAATTACAATACGTCATCATGTATGATATTCAACAATTCATCCATATTTTGTTTTACCAGAACGGAGTTTCAGTAATTTTGCCCAATGAGGCATGGTTTGCATATGTCAAAAGATCAAGTATTTTTTTCATCAGAATGAACCTATCACTGTGACTTAAACGATAGTGCCATTATTAAGTTTGGATATTTTTCGATAATTTTAATATTTTATAAATGCTTAAACTACTATCATTTGGATACAATAAGAAATTAATTCATAAACTTAATGTGACCGTAAAAGATATCTATACTTTCTTATAAAGCAAAACCCCACTAAGATATATTTAGGTAGTCTATCTCCACATGCAATATATCCACGTTATCACATATTCCTAGCCGTATTATTTTCGTAATCGGTCCATGCATTTTGTGTTGTTCATCACTTGATGATCCCAACAAATGTATTTCTCTCGACAGGTAATCAAGTTTGTCACGTCGAATCCTTCCCGTTGCATTTTTTTTTGAGAAACACAGTATAAACGCAGGCGCTCACAATGCGTACATACACTCATCCCTATGAACACACACGCACACCTGATGACTCACAAGTATAGGGGGTGTATCGCAGTATTTTAGAGGGAACTGAAACCCAATTTATTGATTCGACACAAGGGGAGCCAAAGAATATTTATAAGCCTTAACAACTGAGTTGTCAATTCAGCTACACCTGGAAACAATCTTCCTCGCAGCAGTTTATCAGTAGTAACAGTTTTGTAGTAGGAATAGTAAAGTAACAACAGTAGTAAAGCAAAGACAGTAGTAACAAAAGCAGTAAACAGTAGGATTCGAGTGTGATAGGCATAGGGATGTCTGGCGCCCTGCTAAAACCACTACTAGAAAATCGCGGTGTTTTTGTGCATTGCATCATCATGACCGCATGCTCATGTCATCATGCCACATTGCATTTGAGCATCGTCATCATCATGCATGTGTTTGTCTAAAACTATTTTCTAAGAGCCTAGTTTATTCTCTAAATATGCCCCGTCTCTATTCAAAGTAAAACCCTGGCGCTCCAGAGTATTTTTTGTTGTCTAAAAATAATTTACCAAAAAGTCTGTTAAAAATAAAATAACAGTCTAATAAAATACAACGTTTTTACCAGGGAGACCGCCAACGTGCCAGGTCAAAAGCCCGGCGAGCCAGCAGTCTACTACCCGGCCCAACTAGAAAACACCCTAACCCTGACCAGTCTAAACCCTAATTCCTACCTACCCCAACCAGTCCTAATCCACTCCCTCCACCCCAGCCGCCACTCCTCTCTCCTCTCGTTTCCCAACCAACGCCCCTGGACACGCACACACACACACGCCACACGCATGCACCAGCCGCCACCTGCCCCGCACTCCCAGCCCGACCCCCACACCGACTCAGTCAAACCCACCTGCACCCATCCCCACGCCCCTATCCGACCCGGCCCCACCACGCGCGTCTATCTCTCCCTCTCTCTCTTACACGCACACGACACGGTCGCCCCACCCCACATGCAACCCTCCTCTCCCGCTCACCCAACCACCCTCCTGGCCCCGACCACCTCGCACCCCGCGCCCCACCCCTGGCCCGGATCTCCACCACCCCTGGGCGCGTTCCCCACTCCTCCTCGATCCCAACGCCCCACCAACCCCGCCTTCCTCCTTCCTCCCCCGAGCCCCTTCTCTACAAACCTTCCGCCCGCTCTGGCAGCCGAACCCGCCTCCTCCGCTCGGGCTCTTCTTCTTCGCCGCCAGTGCCGCGCCCGGGCCACAGAGCACCGTCGTCGACCCCACAAGCTCCTCCCAATCCCGTCGGCCACGCCTCCGCCGGCGCGGTCCCCTGCCTCTGCCACCGCCGGCCCTGCACCTCTCTCTACCAGCGCCGCTCGCCTCGCCTCTGGCCGGCCGTCGATGCCCAGCGATCCCGTCCGCCGCCCCCGTCCCTCTCGAGCCGGCTGTCGCCAGATGTAGCACCCCAATTGTCTAACAATTGGAATGCTACTTGTCCTAGTAAGATATTGGCTACTTTATATGTATTATTGTGGCATCATAATGATATCATGTTCATGTCATCATGCCACCTTGCATTTGAGCATCATATAAAACCCTCTTTCTTTTGGTTCTTCTCTCACATACATTATAAATTGTATTTGCCTCTTGACATTGTATTTGGTTATTAATATATTGTTCAATGCCCAAGTTGAGTTGGGGGCATATCTTTTATTCCATTCCACCATCCTTCTCTTCCATCACTTTATAATTCCACCATCCTACTAGACCATGAGCTTGTTTGTCTTTATTTTGGATTTCTCTAGCTCATGTGCAATAGGGTGGATCTAGTCCATTAAATTCCTTGGCTTGGTTTAATCTCCACTTCTTGGATAAGCATAGAGTAATGCCATAATATTCATATTGTTTTCACAAATAATCAATGGCATTATTATTTTTGCATGGGTCATGCACTAGTCTTCAATACCTTCCTCTCCTTTGGTTTTTCTTTGGTTTTGTTGGTTCCTATCTTTGTGGAAAACATCTCCTACCACTCCACCATTCTCATATCCTCTCCCACATTCTTTTCTTTTAATTTATTTTCTACATGCATGATCATATGAGCTTTTCTTTTTCCACCTAATTTCTTTTCTTCCTCTTTCTTTCTTGTTTCCATTCCTTCTAGCTCAAGTTAGTCCAAGCCCCATGATCTTTCTTGAGATGTCCTCATAAACAAAATTAACAACTAAACACCTAATAATAATCTAAACCTAGTTTTCTCTTCATTATTCTTTTAACCCTATTTCTACTAAACCCTAACCTACTCCCAACTCTCTCTCTTACTCTCCCTCTCTCTCTAACCTGCCGAGCACCACCTGGCCACCCTCTCCCTGGCCCACACCCAGCCACCCAAACCATAGCCCATGCCTAACCCGAGCTCCACCTAACCCTAGCCCGATCTACTCCCTCTTCTCTCTCTCTTTCTCTCCCGGCTGAGCTAGCCCCACCTGGCTGTCCCTCCCTCTCGACCAAGCCCCACCTGTAGCCCCAGGACCAGCCCCAGCCGGCCGAGCACGTGCTCGAGGGAGAAAAGGAGAGAAAGGTGGCACGAGGCCACCTTATCTCTGCCGTGCCCCGCCTGCCTTCCTCCTCCCTCACGCCTCTCCTGGCTCGCCCAGATCCACCCCGAGTCGCCCCTCCTCTCCTCCTTCTTCCTCCCCAACGACTACCACCTGCCGCCGTTCGCCGCCAGCACCACTTCGCCCTTGTCGTTCTAGCCGGCGTGCGCGACGTGGAGTTGTCCTGGGCGACCAAGAGGACCCCCCCTGCTGCCCCCTGTATGCGCCAACGTGGACGAGGAGCTCCCCAGCACCGCCTGATCCTCGCCGTCCTCCGAAACCCTAGCCCGCCGGTGCGTCTGCATCCTCGCCGTTCCAGCGCCTCCCCGACCGATCCAACACCGCCGTCGAGCCCGCGGTGAGCCTCCCCTTCCCCCTGACATGCTCCGCCTCGCCGTACCGCTCTAGCCCTGCCGTGCGTTTCATCGAACAACCTCCGCGCGCCAGAGCTCGCTGGCGTCTGTAGCTTTCCCGCGCCGCAGCAAGCCTATCTAGCCCACGCCCACCTCCCTGTCAGCTCCCCTAGGCCGCCGCACCGGTCAGCCCCCTCAGCGCGCACTCCCGCGGCCCGGGATCGAATCCCCGCTCCGCGCCGCGCACGCACTTGCCGTCAGAACAGAGAGGAAGAAAAACAGTAACCCGCGCGTGGTCGATTTGCAAAAAGCCCCCCACCTTTTTGATTCCTGCGACCCGCGCTCCTACCGACCCCACCAGTCAGTCGCGCTGACGCTTTTGCTGAAAACCCCTCG
Source organism: Avena eriantha (assembly GCA_910589775.1). Taxonomy (NCBI): domain Eukaryota; kingdom Viridiplantae; phylum Streptophyta; class Magnoliopsida; order Poales; family Poaceae; genus Avena; species Avena eriantha. The sequence goes on from OU342745.1 coordinate 236,380,615, forward strand.
GCTTTTCCCGGCCGCAACCCGCGCTCCAGCCCCCAGCCCCACCTGTCAGCCCCTGTCTCCCTCGCCGCTGTCACGTGGGCCTGCGCTAGCTGGCCCACCCCGCAGTCACAGTGGCTAGCTTGGGACGCGGTGCCAAAAGGTTTTCCCCGCGCGTGGTCCAGTCAGCACAAAGGCCCACCTGTCAGTGTCTGGGGTTGATTTTGCCTGAGTAACAAAAGTTTTTCCCTGTGTTTGTTTTAATCAAATCTTTTTCAAATTGATTTAAATTCAAATTCTTTTCAGATTCAAATAGTTTTTAAAATACAAATCCAAATAATACAAATAATATATGTTTTGGAATCAGAAAAATGTGAGGAATTCAAATATTCCCTTCAAAATATATTTGGACACTTTAAAATTTCGAGATGATTAAAATTACAAGAAAATGCCCTTTTCCTTAATTATTTGATAACTTTTGTTTTATAACTCCAAATTTGACAAATAATATGTCTAAATCGATCAGCGCGACGAGCCCGTTCTATTTATGTAGTCCTTGTTCTGAATTGAAGCATGCATCATGTTGTCATTTAAAATCTGAACTGTTTATGACAATAAAACTTGGTCAAATGAATAATAAAATGTTTTATTTCTTGTATCCACACCTCACCTTTGCCATGCTACTTTAATGTCATGTAATTGTGCATAATTCATCATGGCATGCTTGGTTGCTTGTGGCATTTCAATTCATATGCTTGCGCACTTTATTTATGTTGGCCCTTGTTTGTTTGGTTCTTCTTCGAATAGACGCCCAGCAGGAGAATTACCAGGAATCACAGGAGTACTACCCAGATCCATCTCTCGCTTCAACTGAGCTGCCACGCAAGCACTACCACATGCTTGCATACATACAGTACCTATTGCCTCTATCTTAATCTTGCATCATTGAGTCGCGATTGCATTAAATTGAATCCCAAGTACTGCATAGCCTTTACTTTTAAACCACACCAAGCTTGTTCCGGTCCCATGAGCCATTACTAAAGGAGTTGTTTGAGCCATGCGAGTCGTAGAAAAGCATGAGTAGGGTATGTGAGTGTCTGAGGAACAACGAGGTACCTAAACAACATAACCTGAGTAGTAATGGGATAACTAATGAAAGAGGCACCAGTGTATCTGTTATTTGGTTTTTCATGCTCACTTGTGTCCCGTAGGACCCCGAGTACTTGATTCCTGTTCCTTGACTATTCGCACTATCCACATCCGGGAGGCCTTATGGACCCCCCTGAGCCAGAGCTTCATTCATTCTTATTTCTTGGGGCCACAATTAGTTTGGGGCTTTATTACTATACTGTACTTATGCCATGTTACTTCTTTATTTAAGATTGTGCGAGGAGCACCTGTACTGTTTTGGATTGTGACACATTTTCGCTGTATCGACAAGCCTAGTCACATTTTCGGGTTCCCAGTCGTTTACCGCCGTCCACACAAACCTTGGGTCCGTCTCGGAGCCGGCCAACTTCGTTGCGGGTAGCTTAATGGGGTGGCCCCCTGAAATGTTTCTGAATCCTGTGATTGCTTTATCGTGAATGCCTCGTTGGGTTTTGATTTGGTTTTACCGAGGTTGATCGAGTGTGTGTTGCTATTCGTGCACCCCTGCAGGGTAAATCTTTCTGAAAGCCATGTCCGCGGTTATGGACGACTTGGAGCACAGTTTCTCGATCATAGACAAGTATAACTAAAGTACCGCTTTTAAATTGATTAAGTACTTGACTAGTAAATAGTGCAATACTCATGGGATGGTTAATAAAACTGCCAACGGATGATGAGGGATGTTCGTCCGCTTCCTCGTTGGTAAGCGAGGAGGAGGATGGATCTGTTAATTATACTGTTATAACTGTTGCTCTTAATTCACGGACTTCCGTCTATCATTGGTTAGGCGGAAGGTTAGCGAGTCTCTATAGAATTGTTAGGTATTATCTTTTGCTGCAATTGCGTCACCCCAGGTTGTGTCCCCTTTAGTGGCATAAAGACTTGCTGAGTACCCCTAGGGTCTCACACGATAAATGGTTTGATTCAGATGAACAGGTGTACCCGCAAGATGGATACTGGGTGGAAGAGACAGATGATGTTGGCAACGATCATTTGGTGTAGAGATTCCGGGAACGGGGATCCGTGTGATCTGTGGGCGGGATGTGTTTATTTATGGGGCATCTTATGCCAATTTGCTTCTTATCCGTACTCGGATCTTCTTTTCCGCTTCCGCCTGATATTCTGATGTGTGATGTATGAGGAGCTATCCTAAATTATTATATCTATCTAGGACATTTGGATCTTGCCCTATGGCGTTGCAATATTTCTATTTCTTTTAGATGGAATGGATCTGAGGACTGTTGTATGTGGCTTGCATACATACTCATTTGTGTATGTAGTTGATCCCTTCGCCTGCCGATTACGCCGCTCGTTCTTGTCCCGTTGTTTGAAAGTGGTTAGGACGGCCGAAAGGTCTACCGTGAGTGGCCCTGGGCCCCACCGTACTATTTTAACCACTTTCGTTCATCCAGGCATTAACTAAGAGCGTAATTCACCGAGGTAGTTACAATTGGTATCAGAGCCATCCCGCCCTTCAGGGTCTCAGCCAAAATGGTCGTTGTCTGTCTAGCAAATATTTTGGTAGTTATGTATACTAGGGAAAAACAAACGTGAGAGTAGGATTGCTTCCATTTTTCTTCTTACCCACCCACCCACCCTTTTCTGGTAAGGAAGTGTAACGTTTTCAATCCTCTTCTTAAAATTCAAACTAGGATTCACGTGTTCTGGGTTCCGTAGTACCATAGGTTGTGTTTGTGTTTGTGTGTGTGTGTGTGTGTGTGAATTCCTTGTCTAACTGTTGCATCCAAATGTTATCACTATCTGCCTTTGGTTATCAACTGTTGGTACATTCCATACCGACAGGCCTTTGTAAACCGACGCGATCTATTCTGATTCGTTGTACACCGATGCGATCTATCTTACTCTTTGTATCCGACATTATCTTGTTGGGGTGTTCGTTTCTGTAGTTACCAATCTTTAGGTTCCTCTTAAGAAGTTGTTGGGATATGTGTTTTACTGATTCATGTGCGGAGTAATGATTTGAGTGCGGGATGGAGTCGCGACCATACCACTACTTTTGTCATTTGCTTTTGTATATTGAACTAGTAGAGTTACTAATCTTGATTCGTTAAGTGGTTTTGCGCATATAGTGGTATTTTAATGCCGAAATTTGCGGAAAATTTTTCTTTGTTAGTTTGTATACCACACTCCTTGTTTAGTCGTGTGTGTTACGCTTAATATCTTCTAGTTGCCTTGAACTTTGTTGATATTTTAATATCACCTCAGTGTATTGCATTCTTTAATCTTGATTAATTCCATTTTGGTACTATTTTGGATTATTATCATTCTCCATTATAGTACTGACTTGTGTTTTATATCAATCACAGGATGGCACCACCACGCCGTTCTGAGGAGGATATACCACCTGAACTCGGGGCTGCTTTGGCAAGTATTACAAATGCTTTGGGCACTATGCAGCAGAACCAACAGCGCTTTGAGGAAAGTGTGAGGAGGAATGAGTTTGCTCCGCTACCTCCACCTCCCAAGCGAGGAGACATCAAGAGTTTTCTCAAGTTCAACCCACGTCAATTCGAAGTGTCTGATCAACCACTTGATGCGGATGATTGGCTTCGTGAGGTGTCAAGATTGCTGATGACTGCGGATGTTCCCGAGCAAGAATGGGTCAAGTGTGCTACTCACCTTCTGAAGGGAGATGCAGCTCTCTGGTGGGAAAATTACCTCAAGGCAGATCTTTCTGGTTTTCAGCCTACTTGGGAGCGGTTCACTGCTGCTTTCAAAGAGCAATATCTGTCAGAAATTGTCATGGAAAGGATGAAGGAAGTGTTTCTCAACCTCAAGCAGGGCACTGACAATGTCAACACCTACATCAGAAACTTCATGAACCTGTCTCGTTATGGTGGCGATGAGATCTCTGATGACAAGAAGAAGCAAAAGAGGTTTCGGCAAGGCCTCAATGCTTCCATCAAATATGCAATCACTCATGCAAGGCCAGCATCTTTCCTGGAACTTCAACACACAGCTCTGCAGGAAGAAGTAAGTAGGCAAGTGTTTGAGGAGTCAAAGAAACACAGCCGTGATACAGCAAGCTCTTCTGCTATGACAGCTCCTTCTAAGCGTCGTGTCTGGGTTCCTAACACCCCACCGTTGCTCCCTGCTCCACCAAGACCTTCAAGCTACGCACCAAGGCCACCAAACTCCTTCACTGTGCCTCCCAGGGGCTACAACCACAACTACCCTGGAGCGCCTGGCGAGTCCCTGGCTACGTTGCTCCACGTCCACCTGGTGCTTGCTATACTTGTGGAAACACTGGGCATCAGCACTGGAATTGTCCAATGAACAACAAAGCTCTTCCACCACCACCTCCAAGACCTGCGGCAAGTGCTCCTATGATTCGTGCACCTCCACCTCGGGCTCTCAACATCAACACTAAGTCGGGGTCTACGGTTGCTCGTGCCAACTGTGTCAACGCCGCTCAAGCTGAGCATGCACCTGGAGTTGTCATGGGTATGCTTCCTGTTAACTCAGTTCCTGCACGAGTTTTGTTTGATTCTGGTTCTTCACATTCTTTTGTTTCTCACAAGTTTGCTCATGAGCAAGATCTGGCTATGGTTCCTTTATTACACCGTCTTGTGGTACAATCTCCTGGGTCAAACATGAGGGCTGCTCATATCAGCCATGGCAATCAAATTGAGATTGGTGGTTCTTCGTTTCCGGCTTCCTTAATTATTCTGGGAAATTCTGATATTGATGTTATCTTGGGCATGGATTGGTTGACAGCAAATGCAGCTGTGATTGATTGTGCTGAACGTTTGGTTTCTCTGAAAATTCCTGAAGGCCATATAGTCTATTCTCCAAGTCTGACTCCTGCAATTCAGCTTTATTCTTTGGCGGCTCTGAATGATGATGCTATGGAAGGTATTCAGAGTGTTCCTGTAGTTTGTGAGTTTCCAGATGTCTTTCCTGAAGAGTTACCAGGTATGCCTCCGGATCGTGAGGTTGAGTTTGTCATTGAACTTGAACCTGGTACCGCTCATATCTCCAAGCGGCCTTATAAAATGGGTCCTGCTGAGTTGGCTTAACTTAAGCGTCAGTTGGATGAACAAGAGAAGTTGGGTTTCATTCAGCACAGTACTTCTTCTTGGGGTAGTCCAACCATCTTTGTGAAGAAGCGAGACAAGACTGATAGACTTTGTGTTGACTATCGGGCACTCAATGCTAAAACAATCAAGAATAAATATCCCCTTCCGCGAATTAATGATCTCTTTGATCAGCTAGCTGGAGCTGTGGTATTCTCTAAGCTTGATTTGAGAAGTGGTTACCATCAAATCAAGATCCGCAAGGAAGATGTTCCCAAAACAGCTTTCACCACCCGCTATGGCTTGTATGAGTACACGGTCGTGTCTTTCGGTCTCACCAATGCACCTGCCACCTTCTCGAGGCTTATGAACTCGGTTTTCATGGAGTATCTTGATAAGTTCGTTGTGGTCTACCTGGATGACATTCTAGTCTATTCTAAGTCGAAGGAAGAACATGAAGAACACCTTCGGTGTGTCCTAAACAAGCTTCGTGAGAACCGCCTGTATGCAAAGTTCTCCAAGTGTGAGTTTTGGCTGCCTCAAGTCACCTACCTTGGTCAGGTCATCTCTGCCAAGGGCATTGCCGTCAACCCAGAAACTATTAAGACAATTATGGACTGGCTTCCACCCATAAATGTCAAAGAAGTCCGGAGTTTCCTTGGCTTGGCCAGTTACTGTCGTCGCTTTGTTCAAAATTTCTCAAAGATTGCGAAGCCTCTTACCGATCTCCTCAAGAAAGGCAAGAAATACCTTTGGACTCCTGCATGTCAAGCAAGCTTTGAAACACTCAAAGAGAAGCTCACTTCCACACCAGTTTTGGTTCCTCCAGATACATCAAAATCTTTCCAGATTTTCTGTGATGCTTCATTGCAAGGATTGGGTGCGGTCCTTATGCAAGAAAAGCAAGTTGTTGCTTACGCATCTCGTCAGTTGAAGACGCATGAGATCAATTATCCTACACATGACCTCGAACTCGCAGCAGTTGTCTTTGCTTTGAAAGTATGGAGGCATTACTTGCTTGGCAACCGTTGTGAGATATTTTCTGATCACAAGAGTCTCAAGTATATATTCACACAGCCTGATCTCAACCTTCGTCAGAGGAGGTGGATTGAAACAATCAATGATTTCGATTTGACCATCAACTACACCCCGGGCAAAGCCAATGTCATGGCAGATGCTCTCAGCCGAAAAGCTTATGTCAACAACCTCATGGTGGAAGAACAACAGCCTCTCTTGTGCGAGGAATTCCGCAAGCTCAACCTTGAAATTGTGGATCAAGGTTATCTTCTGAACCTTCTAGCAACACCTCTCTTGGAAGAAAAGGTCCGTTCCATTCAGCTTGGGGATCCTTACACTAAAAAGATCATCTCCAACATTCAACTTCCGAAGTATGAGTCCTTCCACGTAGATGACCAAGGCACTCTTTTCTTTGAACACCGGATGTTTGTTCCGAACTACCCGGGTTTAAGAGAGCAAGTTCTCAAGGAGGCGCATGATTCTGTTCTTTCTATCCACCCTGGCAGCACTAAGATGTACATGGACTTGAAAACACAATATTGGTGGCCTGGTTTGAAACGATATTGTGCCAAGTATGTCTCGGAATGTGATGTTTGTCGCAGAGTTAAAGCTGTCCATCAGAAACCTTCCGGTCTTCTACAGCCATTGAAGCCTCTGGAATGGAAATGGGAGAAAGTAGAGATGGACTTCATCACTGGTTTTCCAAGGTCGCAGAAGGGCAACAATGCAATCTTTGTTGTCATTGACAGGCTTTCCAAAGTAGCTCACTTCTTTCCAGTCAAGGAAACAATTTCTGCAATTCAGTTGGTTGAACTCTATATCAACAGAATTGTCTCCCTGTATGGAGTTCCTCTTGAGATCAGTTCAGACAGTGGAAGCATCTTCACTTCCAAGTTCTGGGGAAGTTTCCAAAATGCTTTGGGAACAAAGTTAAACTTTAGCACAGCTTACCACCCTCAGTCGCAAGGACAAGTTGAAAGGATCAATCAGATTCTGGAAGATATGCTCCGTGCTTGCGTTATCTCTTTCGGCATGAAGTGGGAAGAATGTCTTCCTTATGCTGAATTCTCTTACAACAACAGTTTCTAGAAAAGTCTAAAGATGGCACCATTTGAGGCTCTCTATGGTCACAAATGCAGAACTCCGATTGGTTGGTCGGGCGCAGGTGAAAGAATATTGTTTGGCCCTGACATTGTAACTCAAGCGGAGGAGAAAGTTCACATCATTCTTGAAAACCTGAAGATTGCTCAAAGTCGCCAGAAGAGCAATTATGACAGAAAGCACACGGACATGGAGTATGTCCCTGGTGATCTCGTTTACCTTCGTGTCACTCCCATAAGAGGTACGCACCGCTTTGGTATCAAAGGAAAGCTGGCTCCTAGATACATCGGTCCTTTCAAATTTCGTGGAAGAAGAGGAGAAGTTGCTTATGCTCTTGAGCTCCCTGAACAACTCAAAGTCCATGATGTTTTTCACATCTCTCAACTCAAGAAGTGCTTCAAGGATCCCGGCAGGACCGTGGACCATGAACTCATTAAATCTCCAAGAAGATCTGTCTTATCAAGAACACCCCACAAAAATTCTTGAAGTCGCAGAAAAAAGGACTCGCAACAAGTCCATCAAGTTCTGCAAGGTGCAGTGGTCGCACCATTCCGTTGATGAAGCAACCTGGGAACGTGAGGATGAGCTCCGTGCCAAGTATCCTACCCTTTTTGAGTCTTCTTCTTCCTAGAATCTCGGGGCGAGATTCCTGTTTAGTGGGGGAGAGTTGTAGCACCCCAATTGTCTAACAATTGGAATGCTACTTGTCCTAGTAAGATATTGGCTACTTTATATGTATTATTGTGGCATCATAATGATATCATGCTCATGTCATCATGCCACCTTGCATTTGAGCATCATATAAAACCCTCTTTCTTTTGGTTCTTCTCTCACGTACATTATAAATTGTATTTGCCTCTTGACATTGTATTTGGTTATTAATATATTGTTCAATGCCCAAGTTGAGTTGGGGGCATATCTTTTATTTCCATTCCACCACATTTCTTTCCACCACTTTATAATTCCACCATCCTACTAGACCATGAGCTTGTTTGTCTTTATTTTGGATTTCTCTAGCTCATGTGCAATAGGGTGGATCTAGTCCATTAAATTCCTTTGCTTGGTTTAATCTCCACTTCTTGGATAAGCATAGAGTAATGCCATAAGATTCATATTGTTTTCACAAATAATCAATGGCATTATTATTTTTGCATGTGCCATGCACTAGTCCTCACTACCTTCCTCTCTTTTGGTTTTCTTTGGTTTTGTTGGTTCCATCTTTGTGGAAAACATCTCCTACCACTCCACCATTCTCATATCCTCTCCCACATTCTTTTCTTTTAATTCATGGTCTCGGAGCCGGCCAACTTCGTTGCGGGTAGCTTAATGGGGTGGCCCCCTGAAATGTTTTCTGAATCCTATGATTGCTTTGTCGTGAATGCCTCGTTGGGTTTTGATTTGGTTTTTCCGAGGTTGATCGAGTGTGTGTTGCTATTCGTGCACCCCTGCAGGGTAAATCTTTCTGAAAGCCGTGTCCGCGGTTATGGACGACTTGGAGCACAGTTTCTCGATCATAGACAAGTATAACTAAAGTACCGCTTTTAAATTGACTAAGTACTTGACTAGTAAATAGTGCAATACTCATGGAATGGTTAGTAAAACTACCAACGGATGATGGGGGTTGTTCATCCGCTTCCTCCTTGGTAAGCGAGGAGGAGGATGGATCTATTAATTATACTGTTATAAATGTTGTTCTTAATTCACGGACTTCCGTCTATCATTGGTTAGGCGGGAGGTTAGCGAGTCTCTATAGAATTGTTAGGTATTATCTTTTGCCGCAATTGCGTCACCCCAGGTTGTGTCCCCTTTAGCGGCATAAAGACTTGCTGAGTACCCCTAGGGTCTCACACGATAAATTGTTTGATTCAGATGAACAGGTGTACCCGCAAGATGGATACTGGGTGGAAGAGACAGATGATGTTGGCAACGATCATTCGGTGTAGACATTCCGGGAACGGGGATCCGTGTGATCTGTGGGCGGGATGTGTTTATTTATGGGGCATCTTATGCCAATTTGCTTCTTATCCGTACTCGGATCTTGTTTACCGCTTCCGCCTGATACTCTGATGTGTGATGTATGAGGAGCTATCCTAAGTTATTATATCTATCTAGGACATTTGGATCTTGCCGTATGGCGTTGCAATATTTCTATTTCTTTTAGATGGAATGGCTCTGAGGACTGTTGTATGTGGCTTGCATACATACTCATTTGTGTATGTAGTTGATCCCTTCGCCTGCCGATTACGCCGCTCGTTCTTGTCCCGTTGTTTGAAAGTGGTTAGGACGGCCGAAAGGTCTACCGTGAGTGGCCCTGGGCCCCACCGTACTATTTTAACCACTTTCGTTCATCCAGGCATTAACTAAGAGCGTAATTCACCGAGGTAGTTACACCAGAGCCTGGCCCCACGTCTCGCCCTCGCCTCTTCGGCGTCCCCGGCCCGGGCTCGGCCACACGCCATCGCGACCTCCCTGGGTCCGCCGCCCCGCGACCGCCGCCACAGAGGCTCGGCCATGTCTCGCCTCGGCCACCCCTGCCTTGCGCGTCTCCTCTGCTGCGGGCCGCCGTCGCCCCACCTCGCAGGACCCGCGTCAGCCTCGCCGTCCCCGCCGCCAGGAGCTCCGTCTCCTCATCAGCTGCGCCAGCCACCACCAGCGAGCCTGCCTCTAGTCTCCCTTCGTGCTCGCCAACAATCTCCGGCCGCCGCCGAGCCGTTCGTCTGCTGTCCCGCCCCTGCTCTCTCTCTCCGGCGGTCAGGTCTAGTTCGATGTGCTCCAAGAGCATGTGTATGCTCTGCCTCTTGTGACTCCACGCGCGAGTAGACATGTTAGTACATGCATTTCTATTGCTGCTAGTACTACCTCGTCTACAGGCATGCGGTGGGTGCATCATGTTGGTTTTGTTTTGATGAAGCAAGGGAACAGTGAAGACGTGGCGCCGGGCAGCGTTCTCTAGGATACTTCCTTCGGCTGCCGGTCTACTGTAGATACCTCATGGAGGACAAGTTAGACGAAGACCGTGGGCATCAAGTTCTCCTTCCTGGGTTGAATGAACCATCCCGACACCGGAGCTAAGTACATCGTCAACAACCGAGGCCGGAACCCCATGATCTCCTACCCCGGATTCGAAGACCGATCCCCTTTGAACCCCGAGACCCCGGATCCGAACCCCCAATGTATGACCCCTATCCGAGACCCCTATATTTTATAATATATGACATTATCCAATGTTGCATACTAAATTGTTCATGCATGCATACCTGTTTGTGGGTTCAGGGGCATTATAGTCGATTCACCTAAATTAAATATGGAGTCCATATGCGGGCTATTCTAGTCTTATTCCGGACTCCATTTAAATTTGTGTAGCGAACCGATACCATGTTTTGCCTTGTTAAGACAACATTTAAATTGCAGGGTATCTAAATAACTCGAACCGTTTAATTAATTGCCGGGATCCTAGTTCTGCTTAATATTGCCTAATCGCATCGCATCTTCGCCATGCCATGCATCATATCATAAGCATGCCGGATCTTCTGCCGTAGTATTAAATATTGCATCCGGTGTTTCTTCTAGTGTTTGCTTCTTCGCGGATTAGGCCGATGAGTTGATGCGAGTATCGACAAGTTCTCCGGATATGATCCGTCGGCAGTGTTTCCCAGGCGAGCATCTCTTCCCCTTCTACCTATTTTGCATTTATAGTCTTTATTTCCTCCTGTTGATCTATTGCTATCTGTGTCGTGATGCTTTAGTTCCGTGCACCAGTTATATCCCGTGCAGCCTCTATATTGCCTTGGACACCTCCTATTACCTGTGTTTGATAGATAGCTGGCCTTGCGAGTCGTAGTTGCTTGCTCAGGTGCGATCTCGTGTAGTCAAGTACCACCGTTGTTGGAATGATGGCGGATGTTTATGGTGGAGATGATCATGACTTTAAATACAACTATTATAATGCTAGATATAACTAATGCAGAGGCATCGGTGGGCAATAGATGTTATTTGGTTCTTCCACGCTCACTTGTGTCCCGTAGGACCCCGAGTACTTCATACCTGTTCCTTGACTATTCGCACTATCCACATCCGGGAGGCCTTATGGACCCCCCTGAGCCAGAGCTTGATTCATTTCTATTTCTTGGAGCCACAAAGTAGTTTGGGGCTCTATTAGTATCCTGTACCTATGCCATGCGTTACTGCTTTATTTACGATTGTGCGTGGAGCACCTGTACTGTTTAGGATCGTGACACGTTTTCGCTGTGTCGACAAGCCCAGTCACACTTTCGGGTTCCCAGTCGTTTACAGCCGTCCACACAAACCCTGGGTCCGTTCCGGAACCGGCCAACTTCGTTGCGGGTAGCTTAGTGGGGTGGCCCCCTGAAATATTTATGAATCCTGTGATTGCTTTGTCGTGAAAGCCTCGTTGGGTTTTGAGTTGGTTTTTCTGAGGTTGATCGAGTGTGTGTTGCTATTTGTGCACCCCTGCAGGGTAAAACTTTCTGAAAGCCGTGTCCGCGGTTATGGACGACTTGGAGCACAGTATCTTGATCATAGACAAGCATAACTAAAGTAGTGTTATAAATTTGACTTAATATGTGACTAGTAATCAACTTCACTATAATGCAATGGATAATAAAAATGCCAACAACTGGTGGATCTGTGGTGATCTGTGTCATGCTGTACCTGCCTAGTAAGTATTGCAACTCCAATGGAATGTGATAAAAGTGCCAACAATTGCTGGGTTTTGGAATTCCTTAGGACAATTCTATCTGACTAGTAAATGTTCCAACTACAACGGAATTGTGATTAAAACTGCCCACTACTTCTGCTATCAGGATGACTCATGCTATCTATGTCTGACTAGTAAGTGCTTCAACTATAATGGAATGAATAAAACTGCCAACTGTGTGAGTTCCTCGGTTTGACTTCCTCGTTTGGTCTCGAGGGGGAATACCAGGATGGGTATGTTTGGTGTTACTATCAGGTTGGATCCGAATAGGTATTTCTTATCCCTCTCTAATAGCCGCCAGTTTTATTGAGTCTCTATTGGTTGTTTAGTGCTGTTGTGCTGCCGCTTCAGTCCACCATTCCTATGCAGGCGAGAGCCGCCGAATTCTAGCCTCGTCGTGTACTGGCCTTAGTACTGACGTTCCTCTTTTTCTTTTACCCTTTGTCGGCACCCCTTTTGTTTAGCAGGTACGAGTTCGACGTGGTTAGCAGGGTTACCCTTTCGGCTTGGCCTGGGAAGGGTTATGGACACCGTTGGTTATTCTTCAGGGCTCTTAGCCCCCATTTGCATCTTGTCCATAGTCGGACGCTTTATCGATTTTGAGGTGATTTGGACCTTTGTATTGTATATCTGTATTCTTGACTCATGGAGTCGTTGTTGTACATATATGTTCTGTGGGTCCCATCGAGGACTGTTGTGTAATGGTATTACTTCATTTTTCCACCCGCACGAAAGTGCCTGGTGGGCGTCCTTGAATCGTTTCTATGCGGGTTTGGAGGAAAGGGCTAAAACTTGCATAGGGCCGATTCGAGGATGTTACAGAGTGGTATCAGAGCCCAGTAGTTGCGATACCCCACAAGTCCAGCCTGTAGGATAACCTAGCTAACGACGGAAGTAGAGTGACAAAACTATTTTTGGAAAATCGGCTGGATAGATCTGATTAGGTCTGATTTTTCTCCTTACCCCTGTGTTGTCCTCCTCTTACCTCTGCGTGTTTTAATTCTACTCTCTTACATTCTTCTAGTCCAGGATTTCTCGTGGTTGGGTTTTCCGTCGTACCTTCAGGGTTTTGCTTTCTCCTTTGGTAACGGTGCTTCTACATCCGGTCTTCTTGCTATCTGAGGAATCTTTCATCTGTTGGACTTCTCTCTGTTCCTTGTTGTGCATTCCGGTGGTTTTCAACGCGATGACATCCTCTATGCCAGATCCGATGTAGAGCCTACATCATTCCTTTGTTCTCCGGACATCGCTTGTCAAGATCTTAAGTGTGAATTCTGAGAGTTGGTTGCACGGTTCTTTTGTTCATGTACAGAGTAATGCTTTGAGTGCGGGATGGAGTAGCTACCATACCACTACTCTTATCATTCGCTTTTGTACATTGAATGGGGGTCAATGCAATTTTCACTCCTTCCACGGAAGTTAAAGGTGGCCTTATCTTTTGAGACCTTTATCTTTGTCTTTGTTTCTCCGGAGTGTTCTCTCAACGATCATGGACCACGACCCCTTGTTGGTGGTGTCGCCGATTTAAAGATGGAGCAACAATCTTGTTAGTGGTGTCGCGAGGATCTACATGATGCGAGAAGATTCGGGTTATTGGCTTCCTTCCTGTACCATGAGGCGGATCTCGAGGGTGAGATCCATTGTTAGTGGTGTCGAATTGTGGCGCCCCGCTAAAACCACTACTAGAAAATCGTGGTGTTTTTATGCATTGCATCATCATGACCGCATGCTCATGTCATCATGCCACATTGCATTTGAGCATCGTCATCATCATGCATGTGTTTGTTTAAAACTATTTTCTAAAAGCCTAGTTTATTCTCTAAATATGCCCCGTCTCTATTCAAAGTAAAACCCTGGCGCTCCGGAGTATTTTGTGTTGTCTAAAAATAATTTACCAAAAAGTCTGTTAAAAATAAAATAACAGTCTCATAAAATACAAACGTTTTTACCACGGAGACCGCCAGCGTGCCAGGTCAAAAGCCCGGCGAGCCAGCAGTCTACTACCCGGCCCAACTAGAAAACACCCTAACCCTGACCAGTCTAAACCGTAATTCCTACCTACCCCAACCAGTCCTAATCCACTCCCTCCACCCCAGCCGCCACTCCTCTCTCCTCTCGTTTCCCGACCAACGCCCCTGGACACGCACACACACACACACACGCCACACGCATGCACCAGCCGCCACCTGCCCCGCACACCCAGCCCGACCCCCACACCGACTCAGTCAAACCCACCTGCACCCATCCCCACACCCCTATCCGACCCGGCCCCACCACGCGCGTCTATCTCTCCCTCTCTCTCTTACACGCACACGACACGGTCGCCCCACCCCGCATGCAACCCTCCTCTCCCGCTCACCCAACCACCCTCCTGGCCCCGACCACCTTGCACCCCACGCCCCACCCCTGGCCCGGATCTCCACCACCCCTGGGCGCGTTCCCCACTCCTCCTCGATCCCATCGCCCCACCAACCCCGCCTTCCTCCTTCCTCTCCCGAGCCCCGTCTCTACAAACCTTCCGCCCGCTCCGGCCGCCGACCTCGCCTCCTCCGCTTGGGCTCTCCTTCTTCGCCGCCAGCGCCGTGCCCGGGCCACAGAGCATCGCCGCCGACCCCACAAGCTCCTCCCAAGCCCGTCGGCCTCGCCTCCGCCGACGCGGTCCCCCGCCTCTGCCACCGCCGGCCCTTCACCTCTCTCTACCAGCGCCGCTCGCCTCGCCTCTGGCCGACCGTTGACGCCCAGCGATCCCGTCCGCCGCCCCCGTCCCTCTCGAGCCGGCTGTCGCCGGAGCCCGGCCCCGCGCCTCGCCCTCGCCTCTTTCGCGTCCCCGGCCCCGGGCTCGGCTACACGCCGTCGCGACCTCCCTGGGTCCGCTGCCCCGCGACCGCCACCACGGAGGCTCGGCCCTGTCTCGCCCCGGCCACCCCTGCCTTGCGCGTCTCCTCTGCTGCGGGCCGCCGTCGCCCCACCTTGCAGGACCCGCGTCAGCCTCGCCGTCCCCGTCGCCAGGAGCTCCGTCTCCTCATCAGCCGCGCCTGCCACCACCAGCGAGCCTGCCTCCGGTCTCCCTCCGTGCTCGCAAACAATCTCTGGCCACCGCTGAGCCGTTCGTCTGCTGTCCTGCCCCTGCTCTCTCTATCTCTGGCGGTCAGGTCTAGTTCGATGTGCTCCAAGATCATGTGTATGCTCTGCCTCTTGTGACTCCACGCGCGAGTAGACATGTTAGTACATGCATTTCTATTGCTCCTAGTACTACCTCGTCTATAGGCATGCGGTGGGTGCATCATGTTGGTTTTGTTTTGATGAAGCAAGGGAACAGTGAAGACGTGGCGCTGGGCAGCGTTCTCTAGGATACTTCCTTCGGCTGCCGGTCTACTGTAGATACCTCATGGAGGACAAGTTAGACGAAGACTGTGGGCATCAAGTTCTCCTTCCTAGGTTGAATGAACCATCCCGACACCGGAGCTAAGTACATCGTCAACAACCGAGGCTGGAACCCCATGATCTCCTACCCCGGATTCGAAGACCGATCCCCTTTGAACCCCGAGACCCCGGATCCGAACCCCCAATGTATGACCACTATCCGAGACCCCTATATTTTATAATATATGACATTATCCAATGTTGCATACTAAATTGTTCATGCATGCATACCTATTTGTGGGTTTGGGGGCATTATAGTCGATTCACCTAAATTAAATATGGAGTCCATATGCGGGCTATTCTAGTCTTATTCCGGACTCCATTTAAATTTGTGTAGCGAACCGATACCATGTTTTGCCTTGTTAAGACAACATTTAAATTGCGGGGTATCTAAATAACTCGAACCGTTTAATTAATTGTCGAGATCCCGGTCCCGCTTAATATTGCCTAATCGCATCGCATCTTCGCCATGGCATGCATGATATCATAAGCATGCCGGATCTTCTGCCGTAGTATTAAATATTGCATCCGGTGTTTCTTCTAGTGTTTGCTTCTTCGCGGATTAGGCCGATGAGTTGATGCGAGTATCGACAAGTTCTCCCGATATGATCCGTCGGCAGTGTTTCCCAGGCGAGCATCTCTTCCCCTTCTACCTATTTTGCATTTATAGTCTTTATTTCCTCCTGTTGATCTATTGCTATCCGTGTCGCGATGCTTTAGTTCCGTGCAGCAGTTATATCCTGTGCAGCCTTTATATTGCCTTGGACATCTCCTATTACCTATGTTTGGTAGATAGCTGGCCTTGCGAGTCGTAGTTGCTTGCTCGGGTGCGATCTCGTGTTGTCAAGTACGACAGTTGTTGGAATGCTGGCAGATATTTATGGTGGAGATGATCATGACTTTAAATACAACTATTATAATGCTAGATATAACTAATGTAGAGGCATCGGTGGACAATAGATGTTATTTGGTTCTTCCACGCTCACTTGTGTCCCGTAGGACCCCGAGTACTTGATACCTGTTCCTTGACTATTCGCACTATCCACATCCGGGAGGCCTTATGGACCCCCCTGAGCCAGAGCTTGATTCATTTCTATTTCTTGGAGCCACAAAGTAGTTTGGGGCTCTATTAGTATCCTGTACCTATGCCATGCGTTACTGCTTTATTTACGATTGTGCGTGGAGCACCTGTACTGTTTAGGATCGTGACACGTTTTCGCTGTGTCGACAAGCCCAGTCACACTTTCGGGTTCCCAGTCGTTTACAGCCGTCCACACAAACCCTTTGTCCGTTCTGGAGCCGGCCAACTTCGTTGCGGGTAGCTTAGTGGGGTGGCCCCCTGAAATATTTATGAATCTTGTGATTGCTTTGTCGTGAAAGCCTCGTTGGGTTTTGAGTTGGTTTTTCCGAGGTTGATCGAGTGTGTGTTGCTATTTGTGCACCCCTGCAGGGTAAAACTTTCTGAAAGCCGTGTCAGCGGTTATGGACGACTTGGAGCACAGTATCTTGATCATAGACAAGCATAACTAAAGTAGTGTTATAAATTTGACTTAATATGTGACTAGTAATAAACTTCACTATAATGGAATGGATAATAAAAATGTCAACAACTGGTGGATCTGTGGTGATCTGTGTCATGCTGTACCTGCCTAGTAAGTATTGCAACTCCAATGGAATGTGATAAAAGTGCCAACAATTGCTGGGTTTTGGAATTCCTCAGGACAATTCTATCTGACTAGTAAATGTTCCAACTACAACGGAATGGTGATTAAAACTGCCCACTCTTCTGCTATCAGGATGACTCATGCTATCTATGTCTGACTAGTAAGTGCTTCAACTATAATGGAATGAATAAAACTGCCAACTGTGTGAGTTCCTCGGTTTGACTTCCTCGTTTGGTCTCGAGGGGGAATACCAGGATGGGTATGTTTGGTGTTACTATCAGGTTGGATCCGAATAGGTCTTTCTTATCCCTCTCTAATAGCCGCCAGTTTTACTGACTCTCTATAGGTTGTTTAGTGCTGCTGCGCTGCCGCTTCAGTCCACCATACCTATGTAGGCGAGAGCTGCCGAATTCTAGCCTCGCCGTGTACTGGCCTCAGTACTGACGCTCCTCTTTTTCCTTTGCCCTTTGTCGGCACCCCTTTTGTTTAGGAGGTACGAGTTCGACGTCATTAGCAGGGTTACCCTTCCGGCTTGGCCTGGGCAGGGTTATGGACGCCATTGGTTATTCTTCAGGGCTCTTAGCCCCATTTGCATCTTGTCCGTAGTCGGACGCTTTATCGTTTTCGAGGTGATTTGGACCTTTGTATTGTATATCTGTATTCTTGACTCATGGAGTCGTTGTTGTCCATATATGTTCTGTGGGTCCCATCGAGGACTGTTGTGTAATGGTATTACTTCGTTTTTCCACCCGCACGAAAGTGCCTGGTGGGCGTCCTTGAATCGTTTCTATGCGGGTTTGGCGGAAAGGGCTAAAACTTGCATAGGGCCGATTCGAGGGTGTTACAGGATGGATGGACGGGCGTTGCATGGACAAGACAATTCACATAGCAATCAGAACATAGGGCAATTGCAGATAAATAAGATAAAGCACCCAAGTACTAGACAATCCTAGGCATGTGTTCCATATATAGTTATACGTGCTCGCAATGAGAACTTGCACAACATCTTTTGTCCTGCCAGCCCGTTTGCAGCGAGGCCTCTAGGGAACTACTGGCAATTAAGGTGCTCCTTTTAATAGAGCACCGGAGGAAAGCATTAACACTCCGTAACACACATGTGATCCTCACATCAAAGCATTTCCCTTCCGGTTATCCCGATTTCTATCACTTCGGGGCCATAGGTTCCGGACAACAACGTGTGTATACAACTTGTAGATAAGACCAGAAACAATACTATCATAATGAATCAATAATAAGTTCAGATCTGAAATCATGGCACTCGGGCCCTAGTGACAAGCATTAAGCAAGTCGCAACAAAGTCATAAAGCACTAATAAAAGATACTAGGCACCATGCCCTAACAATCTGATGCCATTACATGAACGATCTCATCCAATCCCTACCATCCCCACAGCCTACAGTGGGGGATTACTCACTCATAGATGGGGGAAACATGGATGGTCGATGGAGAAGCGATGGTGATGATGATGGTGATGATCTCCTCCAATTCCCCATCCCGGCAGGGTGCCAGAACGGAGTTTCTGGTACTGTTTCGTGGAATCTAGTGGTGACGGCGGAGCGGAACTCCTTCTGGAAAAACATCAAACCCCCCAAAGTTTTTAGGTCAGAAGGCTCCTTATAGGCGAAGAGAGAGGCCGAGGGGGTGCTGGGGGACCCACATGTGCAGAAAATCAACTATCAGGAAAAATCCCGGAAAATATGCCAAAAATCCTATTTCACCCGAAGATTCCAGGAGCCAGAATACAAGACGGAGAAGAGCCCTGGGGTGGCCACACCACCCCTGGCGCGGCCTGGCCTGGCCCGCACCACCAGGTGGTGTGGCCAGCCCAAGGCTCTTCTCCGTCTTGTATTCTGGCTCCTGGAGTCTTCGGGTGAAATAGGATTTTTGGCATATTTTCCGGGATTTTTTCTGATAGTTGATTTTCTGCACAAAAAGTAGACACCAAGGTAATTCTGCTGAAAACAGCGTCAGTTTGCATTAGTTGTATCCAAATCACACAAGTATAGAGAAGAAACAATAGCAAAAGTGTTCGGGAAAGTAGATACGTTTTGGACGTATCAACACCCTACCCTATGAGCACCTCCGAGAGACTGAGCTGGCGGGTCTTGAGATTGACGAAGTCACCACAGGCGCATCGCTATCGACAGGAACGTCGCCTCCCACTGAAAGAATATTCCGCCTTTATGAGACACCAAAGCGTCAAACCTGGGGTTTGAACTCTGGTGGGCACTACCCCCCCTAACCATCCAACCACGGATACCACTACCCTCCTAACCATCCAACTACGGGTTGGTTCTCCCTTCCAGTTGCATATTGTGACCCCCATTGAATCAAATCGAATAGCACCCGCACGACACCAGCCAAGTCGGTACACCTTCTGTACCTGATGTATCTTTTATCTTACACGGCAGCCTTCGGTCTTCACTCCTTTCCCTTCCTTGGTTTATTCTCACCGTCGCCTAATCAGGCTACTACATCACCTGGCGTCCCTACCTCTACTCAGCCCCTAATTTTCATTCATCTCTCTGTCCCGGCAGGGTGTTTTGACGTGCAGTGCAGTACAGGTTACTGGTATACCCCAGCAAGCTCGGCCAGCGGCTTCCTATCATCGTCGTGTCCAGCGCCGCTCCTACTGAGTTGACTACAACTCTCTTTTCTTGGTCATCGGTTAGACAGCTATAGTTGGGCGTCATATACGGATTCCTCACTCTTTTTTCTTGGGATGATCCTTGATTTCTCCTGCTCCTTATTTCTAACTTTTTTTTAGCTATTTCCCATATATGGACTTCAGCAAAATCTCATGTATTCCGCAATATGCAGGCTTGATTGGATTTTTACTGTAGAGATCCATACGGATGGATGAACTCATCTTTCTGGATTCTTGAGCTGTGGGACCGATTAGATCATAAGACAATCTGTTTTTGGACAAGGCATGTATAAGCATTGCTATACGCTGTTTACAATGTTTAGCTCATCCATACGGTAGTCGTTTTCCATCTATTCTTCCCGGTGCGGTGCCTGACAGTTCACAAGGTAATTTGTAGTAGCCTCCAGTATCAAAATAGATTTGAACTTTTCAAAATTAAATCTTTGAGTATTTTCTAAGAAATTCCGTAACAGTAGCATGTAATTGTAATTCATACGAGTTAATATTTTCAGTACTTCCCCACAGATGACCCTTCAAACTAATCCATAAATTTTTATCTGGTTCATAGATTTTTGTTTCGTGAAGCTCCTTACACTCACAATAAATTGGCATATGTCTATTTCGACTAATTAATCTACAACAAGATCAGATATTTAGAACAATTCAGTGTTGTTTTGATACACGAGACAGGAGTCATACAATTTTGTTTGGTGTGCAACCCTAACAAACTACCATTGGAGATGATGTTCTGCAAGTTAGCAATTATGCCCTAACCACCCAATTGTACGACGGCCATGAACAAACAACTTGCCTCCACGTGCTTGGAGGTCCATCATTTCACCACTAGACATTTAATTTCCACATCTATAAAGTTCATCCTCACTAAAATACA
Organism: Avena eriantha; assembly: GCA_910589775.1. Taxonomy (NCBI): domain Eukaryota; kingdom Viridiplantae; phylum Streptophyta; class Magnoliopsida; order Poales; family Poaceae; genus Avena; species Avena eriantha. The sequence continues at coordinate 236,401,259 of OU342745.1, forward strand.
TTTAATGTTTGCAAGCTGAAAGCTGGTACAGCCACATCACTCCAATTAACCCTCTCCGTTAGATTTCAAAGATGCGGGTCTTCGTTAGATTTCAAATCCTTATCGCAAGCAGCCTCACCTGTATGACTCGAAAAACAAAAAGACTACAGCCTCTGGTTACTTCTCCACCGGCCCAGCCCATATGAACATCCATGCCTTCTGTTTCGATCCCACCTCTTATTCTTCTTCTCAACCTGCCGCACGAAGACAGTTAAAAAAAGAAAAAGAAAAAAAACAACCTGCCGCACGAAGAAGGAAAAAATTCAGACGGTCGAGAAATAGACAGGGTCGCCGTTTCAATTGGCAGCCATGTCTCCGGATTCACACCAGAAATCACCGGATGCCTCTCACGGAAACAAACTGGCGCCTCTCGAACTCCACGTCGATGCCGCTATTCCACGGTAACGCCCGCTGTCCCAACATCTTCCACGATCCGCTGAATGGATTTTAATGGCTTCCGCCGACCGACTGTTGCTTCCCATCGTGTATTTCAATCCCTGGGTTGTCTCTTCTTTCCTCAATATGCCCTCTCAAGCGCTGTGTCCGTATTCCTGTTGAGCTCTGCTCCAACTCCAATTAGTCAGCGCTCGCCGGAGCGGAGGAAGTCCAACATCAGTGAGCCGCCCCTCTTCCGTGGATTGCCGTTCATTGAGTATCGTAGAAATTGTTCTACTACCAGGTTCACCAAGGAACTCAGATGTATCTTTGTTCATCCTCGCGAATCGTCTCTTTGGTACTGTGCTGCTGAATCATCTTCTGAAATAACCTGCGCCATCAAATTCACAGGTGATTGTACCTTCATTTATCCCCGCAGTTCATCCCTGATGTATTATTCTAAACAACATTTTTGCTACTACTGTTAGTTGCCTCGAGAAAAAGTACTGGCTCATTTTCCCTACCCACACTGCAGCACGTTACAACATTTTTTTTTCTTATTTGCATGTAGAGTTCGCTTCTTGCCGGCCGGTCGACACTTTTTATTCTAACCACCTATTGACCAAACTGGTATTGTCTAGCTTGAGTTAAATTAATTTGTACCAGCAAGCCTATTCCAAACGGTATGTGTCTGTGATTTTACAGTAGCACAAGCTTTGGTCTACTAGATATGTTCGACCGTAATTTGAATGGTCCATCTGATCGATCTTATTTGTGTAGTTCAGTTTCAAATATAATATGTTTATTGACACTGCAGATACCTAGGCGTTTTCTAATGAACAAAGATCGAGTGGTAGTTGTTACAGACCCTCGCAACCATGGATTTTTGAAATATTCTATCCTTCATTCTCTTTCTAGATGTGAAGGGTCCTATGAACTCCTATTTTTATTTCTGTACATATGTGTTCCTGATATATGAGGGATGTATATTAATCACTTACTGGTCAGTCTCAGTCTCTTCTCTGTTCCTGCCTTCAGAGTTCATTCTTGCTGAAACTTTCTTTGTGGAAATCTGAATTGTGGCTTCAAACAAAGTTTAAATAAAAAAATATTGGTGGTTTAAGCGTACTAATCTTTCACTTCTAGAAAGACTCTCTCATGAAATTCCACCATGGCTCCTGTCCAACTACAGACTTAACGCAAGACATACATGCTTGCAGTGCCACATTCAGCTCACCGAGGATACTTATTTGTGATTCGGAAGAACCTGAGACGCATGTCGCATGACCATCTGTATTGGAATTGCTGTTTCGGTACTTCATGCTGGGACTCCACTGGGCAAGTATCAAATTGCTTTCTCCTATGACAAGGAAAAAATTTCGAACGCAACACAAGAGTATTTGCGTGTCATTGGACCGGGGGATTTAGTTATTCATCACACCCAACACGTTTCTATCCTTCCTGCTAGATACCGATCACCTTAGTAGATGATCAATTTGTTCACTTCATTTGTTAAAATATATTGTATGTTATAAAATGTCGCGTACAACCATATTCTACTTCAATTTACAATCAGTGCTATTTTTACCTAGATTATAGTTGGTTAACTACTGATATGAGTTCATTGTGTTCGTATATACGAACCAACCAAAGACAACTTAATATATTTGAATTCAAGAACGTTTGTGCAATTTTTTTCATATATGATTCTCACAACAACCCGCAACCAAAGCCAAGTAAATAAGTATAATCTTCCACTTCATAACGGTACATTGATAAAAAAAAGTTTTTCATAAATGTTCATGCCATTTTTTAACACAAGAAGATCATCTGCAATGCCCGCCGCAATGCGCGGGGATTCAACTAGTTCCCTTAACTGTGTTGCCAAGCGTCACCATCAATGGCCACTTGGCAAGAGATCTCACTTACAAACAATATGCACGAAATAAGTATTACAAATATAAGTAAAACATGAGAGATGCAGCAAACTATTTTTGTACCGATCACGTGCATTCCTGCTGTGTAACATCCCAAAACTTGAATCCAAGGTTATTAAGATCCAAATCATCAAAATTAGGGTTAACAAAAACTTCTCCAATTGAAATTATTAAAGCATTCATATGTGTGTGCATTTAAAATAGGAGTTGATTTGAATTGCCTTGTTTAAGTGATCCATTACTTGTAAAATGAATCTTAGGTGAAATAAACATCATCTAGATCATTCCCAAACAAATCCCAAAGAAAAACAAATCAAAATGAATAAAAGAAGAGAATGGTCATTTGTGCCATTTTAATCAACATGCCTACTTTAGCTATTCCTAGTACTCAATTCTTAACAGAAAAATTTGTTTTATCTTTGCACCCCTTGCTAGGCCGACTTTGTGATCTGCCAAAAACTTTTAAACACTAATTTTAAATGACATTTGAAAATTGAATATAGTGTAGGTATCAAGATCACCCTATTTCAAAAACCACTCAAATGACTTTTTTTTCAAAACCCAAGCAACCACAGAGTCTCAAGCTTATGACTAACACACCCACCAAAAATCTTTTCAAAATTCAAAACTAAATTTCTTGCGGCCATTTTCACCAACACTTGGCAGGCAGAGATTACACCTAGTATTAGCTCACTGTTTTCAACAGGGTTTTGCCACCCAATTGACATCCATTTACTCCTTCCGTCCCTTCTAGCTCTAACCAAAGCCTAACCACCCCATCCCCTATCCCCTAGCAGCAGTGCCACGCCACCCCGAGCACCATGCTCGCCGGCCAAACGTGCCAACGCAGCAGGAGACCGCCCTCTCTCTCTCGCCATGTCTAGGAGCTAGACCAGACCGCACCGCCACTCTCTGTCCCCTCCCCGAGGAAAGCCGAGCCGTGGACCACTCGCAGCGCGCCGCGCCCAGAGTGTCTGCGCCATGCCGAGCACGCGCCAGAGCGCCGCGCCTGACAAGCGTGCACACGCCGCGCCTCGACCGCAGCCCGCGCTCACCGCCTCGCCACGACCCAGTGAACCACCCAGACATTCCCGCTCGCTGCCGTTTGACCCGCAGCCACCGCACGCCGTGTCAAACGCCGCCTCGACCGCTCAGAGCGTGAGCACCGCCCGACCGTTTGCCACCGCTCCTAGCCACGCATTTAAGCCGTAGAGCACCGCCAGGAGACCGGCCACCGTCCCCTACCTCGACCCACGCCGCTAGCACGCTGTGCAGCCCTCGCCGGAGCCGCCCGCCCATCACTCTCGGTCGCCTCGTCGAACTATAAATAGAGGCCACCCCCAGCCTTATTCTGCACACCACTCACCTCCCCTCTCGCCACTGATCATTTCCCACTTCTCCCCGGAGCCGCTCGAGATCGTAGTCGTCGGAATTCCACCGGAGCGGGCCGCTACTGGAGGAGAAGGGCCCCGCTGATTGCGACCACCCCAGGAGCTGCCGCGACCACCCCTGAGCTCGCCGTCGTCCACCAGTTCGATCGCCCCCATCGCCGTCGTCACTGGAGCCCTGGTACGCCCCCTGAGCACCCCCACCGAGCCGCTAGGGTTAGACCTCGCCGGCGACCTGTCCGTCGTCGACGACGAGCCCCAGCCGTAGATCCTAGTTCTAATCTAACGGCCCACATCGCCCTATACCGCTTCACGTGTAAAGAGCCGCTGACCGGTGGACCCCCCTGTCAGCTGTGCCTCGCGCCACGGAGTGCCACTGGGCCGGCCCGTTAGTTTTCCCGCGCGACCCATTTAATTCAAACTTATATTTTTCTATTCAGTTTAAACCTAGTTTTGTCCCCTAATTTGAAAATCAATTCAGAGATATTTACAAATCCGAATAGAGTGATTCCAATTTTGTTAGAAAGCTACTGAAAAGATCTACCCAAGCCCGTTGGATTTAATTAAATTAGAGTTAGAGATCTCTTCTAGTAAAAATAACAAGACAGAAGCTTTTGCACATTCAAACATTTGTATAAAATCAACCATGATAGCTTTTGAGTTGATTCCAACTCTCAAAAATCACATTTCACTATACCTATCTGAATATGTAATAATATTAAGGTTTACATGCAGTGACTTTGCACTAGTACCAAAATAATGCTATATAGGCATTTCTAGTCACTTTAAATCATTAAACAATAAACTTAAACCAAAGTAATTGTGATCCAACCCTTAAATCACATTCCCACATGTTATAATATGTGGTGATGACATGTGTCGACATGATCCCATATTTTAATTAAATCTTAGTTAATTTTTCAATGAGTAGAAATTACTTTTCTTAAATAAAAAGAATGAAACTGGTTAATAAAACTTGTGATGCTTGTGATGATAATAGATCATCAAATGTGTGCCTTAGAGTGCTAATTAGACTAGTAAGTATTGTTTGGGTGATTGTGTACTCCGTATGTATTTATAGACGATAGTACCGACCAAGCTTTCGAGGAGGAGGAGTTCTATCAAGAGGAGGAAGAAAACTTCAACCATTAACCACTGCACTGCACAAGGCAAGCCACCATTAACAATGCAAGCTAACCCTTGCAAGCTAGATAATCTAAGTAGATGCTTTAGGCATGTTTTGGCTCTACCACTTGGACCATTACTTACCCCAAGTATTATTTCCCAAGCTTTACTTCCTTTACTTTACCAAAGTCCTTTACTTGTTTTGAAGGTAGCATAAAGAGTATAAAACTTGACCTATATAGATAACTTTAGATGTCATTCTATGGCATGAGATTGACTCCATCTTTTCACCTTAGTGAACACTCTTAACTTAGTAGATTAAAGCTAGATCAAAACTTGAGTCACTTTAGATGGGAATACTTGGTGAAAATGAATTATGAAAACCTTGGAATGATGAGTCATTCTATTGAGATGTTTTGACATGTGTTGAGAAACACAAATGGTTTATGATGATGAAAATATTGAGGCATGAGCCTTAACCCTTTTACAAAACTGATGGTTGGATTCAGAAGCGATACCATTCCAAATTTACCGTACAACCACAATACCTGAATTGGGTAAGGCTTAGCCGGAAATTTATATGCATTAGTATTAGTTCCCTCGCGCGAGAGGTTTGAGCTGAGGCTACCTCTCAATGTTGTCCACCTATGCAGTGCCCAAGATGACAGATGGTCATGGTTGGGAGGCCATGCTCATAGGAGAGGTGCTTATACTAGGGTGTGTAAAGCAAAGGTTATGTTTGATTATCTGCATATTAAGTATGATGATTTAGGGTTATCCCTGGCAGATGTATTGAATCTTGTGGTGAAAGTGTACCACCTCTGCAGAGTGTCAAACTATTCGAATAGCCGCGTCCTCGGTTATGGACAGTTGGAATGGCCATACTGTTTCGTTGTCAGATGTTTTCAAAATAATTTATGAAATGAATGATGAATCTTGACTTGAGCACAATAGGGTTGTGTTTATGACACTAGCTTCCCAACTTAAGTGATTCTAGAACTTTATTTTATCTTTCTTTGCTTCTGAACTCAGCTTAGGTTTCAAACTTAACCTTATAGTTAAACTTAGAGTTAGCACTTTACATTAGAACTATACTACTTGTTAGTGGTAGTTTGTGAGTACTTAAAGAGTACTCATGGCTTTTGTCCCTGGCTATTCTCATGGCCAGACTATGAAGGAGACTACCAAGATGATGGTCAGTAGGACGGCTATGATAACTAGGACTATCTGCCTTCGTCAGCATTGCCTGTGCCCCTGAAGATGGACCCCACCGCTACGCTTATCTTTTATTCCGCTGCTTGTTGTATTAAGCCTGGATCATAAGATCCTTATTTGTGTAAGACCTTATGTATGGTTTGTAATGGATGATGTACTGTGATATCCAATCTGTTATGTCTCGCAAAAATGGTAATCCTGGGATTGCGATGGATGACATAACAGGCATCTGGGTTTAAAAATCCGGGTGTTGACAGGGTGGTATCAGAGCCATCCTGACCATAGGAGACCCTATTTATAATGGACGTCCAAAGAAAAACTTAGTTTCAAAACCAAAGTGAGTATTTATGAAAAACTATTTCCTCTCTTATCCTTGAGAATTCATTCTTTCTCAAAAATTCATGTTCCTCAAATTTCTTACACTACTACTTAAAATTTGACACACTTGATCACCTCACTAACTTCCTCATCCTTAATTCTTGTAGATGGAGACTCAGTTCAGCAAGTTCTATCAGTTGGGAAACGGAGGTCAACTGATCTTCGAGAGGGATCTGGATTCACTGTCGGAGTTACTGGGACACCCACATCCGGAGTTTCTTGGAGCTCAACTTCCAGGACCCCCAGGAGGAGATTTAAAGTGGCTAGTCACCGCTGATCTTAGAGGAAGCATAGAAGCACCAACGTCCAGGAGAATCCAGTTCTCCATGAGAGAGAACAACTGGCTAGATGGATTAGCCAGGGCAATGCATGAAGCTCTCGCATGTCTATGTGCCCTTAGCATCAACCAAATCCAAGGAACCCGTTTTGCTCACTATGCAAGACATGACTTCATGGGAACGCCAATGGAAATGCCAAGTCACCCAGAGCTGAAGCGCCAAGTGGAGAACCTCGACTTCCTGTTGTACGATCGTCAGAAGGAGTTGGACAGTGCTAGGGAGTTCGCCAACCACAATCATGCCATTGCCGCCCAGAAGGCCTAGACTTTCTCACTGCTTGTCAAGGACCGTCAGTCTCTTCGCCTCCAGCGCGAGACGAAGGATCGCACCATCGCCCGTCTTCACAAGAAGGTGGCCGACCTCGAGAAGACCGTCAAGGAGCAAGAAGCTTAGCTTGCAGCAACGGAGGAAGAAGAGGAGGGTGAAGACATCCAGGGAGACATGAATTCTTACCTCAGCAATGACGATGAATTTCTGGAGGAGGATGCTATGGACTTCTACACTAACGATGAGGACTCCGACTTTATCGACGATGAGTAGATGCACTAGAGCACTGTCGTAGCATGAGATGTATCGGTCCCACTGTATCGTAGCTTGTAGAATGGTTCTTCAAACCATCTGTTTTCCTTTATTGTTGTGGTGTGTGTTTGTATCGTGTGCTTGTTGGAGTGAATGAAATGAAGTTAGTTGCAAAACCTGAGTCAAACTCAAAGTTTTAGCTTTGAAACCAAAACCATGAACCTTAGAACTTCGCCTCTTACCCCTTTATCTACCTCAATCTTCAGATGACTCGTGGAAACCAAGGAGGGAGCAGTTCGTCGCAAGACCCAATGCTGCAGATTATGCAGATGTTAGTTGCAGACCGTGAAGCAAGCAGGGCAGAGCGCCAGGCCAACTTAGCAACATTGCAGCAGATAGCTCAGATGGCCCAAAACAACCAAGGGCATGGAAACCAGGATCACCATGGATCCAAACTCAAAAACTTTTAGAATACCAATCCCCCAATCTTTAACCAAGCTGAAAATCCACTAGATGTTGATGACTGGTTACAAACAATGGAAAACAACTTATAAGTTGCAGGAGTTGATGACAACGAGAAAGTTCTCTTTGCCACCCACTACCTGGCGGGAGATGCAAGAGCTTGGTGGACTAGTATCCGTAACATGAACCATGGTCAAGTGATGACATGGGAAGCCTTCAAAACCAAGTTCAGCCGCACCCACGTGCTGCAAGGTCTAGTCACCCGACTAAGGGATGAGTTTCGTGATTTGAAGCAAGGCAGAATGACTGTGGTGGAATACCGTGACAGATTCCTGTCGCTTGCAAGGTACGCCCCTGATGATATCAACACAGAAGTCAAGAAAAAGGAGAGATTCTTGAACGGACTGCATGATGAGATGTAGACTGTCCTCGTCAATATCCGCTTCGAGGATCTCGAAGAGCTAGTCGACTCTGCCATTCAGATGGAAGGGAAGATTAATCAGGCAAACGACAACCGCAAACGTCATATGATGCAGCAATCTGGATCCAGCAGTCGCCAGAAGTATCGTCCCAACCCCTCACCAGGATATGCACCAAGGAACAATCGACCCCCAATGTCTCGCCCAAGCTACCCCAACCGTAGCGGAGGCAATGTAAAGTCCGGAATAAACAACCACAACTCCGGCAATGCCAACAACTTCAACCGTGCCCCTCCCAAGAACAACAACAACAACACTGCACCCAGAACTGGCAGCAATGCTGTGCCCGTCGCAGCAAAGGACAAGTCCCAAATCACTTGTTTCGAGTGTGGAGTGAAGGGTCACTATTCCAATGAGTGTCCCAAGAAGACTGCCGCCACTGCCAATGTGAATGCCCCAGCTCAACAACAGCGTCGTGTTCAACCAGGGAGAAGGTTTGCCCTAAGGAACCCTCACAACCGCAACGGTTGTCTCTTCCACATGAACGCAGAAGAAGCCCAAGAAGCGCCAGATGTAGTGATGGGTATGTTTTCTATCAACTCAGTTTTTGCAAGAGTATTGTTTGATTCGGGAGCATCACATTCATTGGTCACCAAAGAATTTGCATGCACTAGTAAGATTCACCCAACCAACTTGAAGCATATCATGATAGTTCAAATCCCCGGTTCAACCACCAAAGCTAGAAAAATTTGCAAAGTTGTGCCTATCAGAATACATGGGATAGATTTTTATGCCAATCTAATTGTACTTGGAACCAAAGGATTGGAAGTAGTACTAGGTATGGACTAGATGTCAAGGCATAAAGGAATGATAGACTGTGCTAAGAAATCCATCACCATGACCAGTAGCTCTGGAGTCACAGTAGAGCATATATCTGAAACCCTACCCCGTCAATTCAAGTGCAACAAGAGCCAATCCCTACCCACCATAGACCAAGGCAGAGTAGTCTATGAATACCCCGATGTATTCCCAGGTGAATTGCCAGGTATGCCCCCGGATAGGGATATTGAGTTCATTATCGAACTAATCCCCGAAACCGGACCCATAGCCCAGACACCCTATAGCATGAACCCCTCAGAGTTAGTGGAATTGAGGAAGCAGTTGGATGCCATGTTAGCAACAGGCTTGATTCAACCAAGCGCTTCGCCATTGAGATCACCAGTGTTATTCGTCAACAAGAAAGATAGAGGCAACCGTTTGTGCACAGATTACAGAAAGTTGAATGACGTCACCATCAAGAACAAGTACCCTTTGCTAAAGATAGAGGATCTATTTGATCAGTTGACTGGAGCTCAGGTATTCTCAAAGATAGATCTTAGGACTGGTTATCACCAAGTTAATATTCGTGCAACGGATATTATGAAGACCGCCTTTACTACTCGCTATGGTTTATACGAGTATATGGTTATGTCTTTTGGATTAACCAATGCCCCTGCTTATTTCATGAATCCCATGAATAAGATCTTTATGAGTTTCCTAGATAAGTTTGTAGTTGTGTTTATCGACGATATCCTTATCTACTCCAAGTCAGAAGAAGAGCATGAGCAACATTTGAGAATCATCCTAGAAATCCTGAGAGAGCATCGGTTGTATGCCAAGTTCAGTAAGTGTGAGTTTTGGCTGAAAGAAGTAGGATTCCTAGGACATATTGTGTCTGCCGGAGGAGTCTCTGTTGATCCTGCCAAGATCAAAGATGTCGAAGAATGGGAAGCCCCAACCACTCAAACCCAAGTCCGTGCATTTCTCGGATTAGCGGGATACTACCACAAGTTCGTAGAAGGATTCTCGAGCATCGCCAGACCCATGACCTAATTGCTAAAGAAGGACAAAAAGTTTGAATGGACAGACAAATGTGAAGCCAGTTTTCAAGAACTGAAGAAGAGATTGATATCAGCCCCAATATTGATCATGCCAGACATCAAGAAGCCGTTTGATGTATATTGTGATGCGTCCAAGATTGGTCTCGGATGTGTGTTGATGCAAGAAGGCAAAGTCATCGCTTATCTGTCTCGACAACTGAAGCAGCATGAGCAGAACTATCTGACCCATGATCTTGAGTTAGCAGCCATAGTGTTGGCATTGAAGACATGACGTCATTATCTGATGGGTAATCGATGTGAGATTTACTCAGATCACAAGAGCTTAAAGTATATTTTCACTCAGAAGGAGCTGAATATGAGGCAAAGGAGATGGATAGAGTTAATCAAGGATTATGACCTTGACATTCACTATCACCCCAGCAAAGCCAATGTGGTAGCGGATGCTCTTAGCAGATTGCCTTACAGGCTAAACAACATGATTAAGGAGAAGCAGCCAAGTTTGTATGAGGAGTTGGAGCAGTTCAGAACTGAATTAGTTAGCAAAGGATTCTTAGCTAGCATTGAACTTTAACCCACGTTGATTAGCCAAATCAAGGAAGCCCAGAAGGGGAATGAAAGTATCGACAGAATCAAACGTCGTATTGGTACATGAAAGGTACCTGGATTCACTGAAGACGAAGGAGTTCTGTGGTACAAAGGACGTATCTGTGTGCCAGCAGATTCAGAGCTGAAGCAGGTTATCATGCAGGAAGCTCATGATACTCTTTATTCTATCCACCCCGGAGGAACGAAGATGTATCAAGATTTGAAAGAGCAATTCTGGTGGCACAAGATGAAAAGAGAAATCGGAAGCTATATCGCTAAGTGTGACATCTGTCAAAGAGTCAAGGCAGAGCATCAGAGACCCGCATGACTGTTGCAACCTTTGCAGATTCCGGAATGGAAATGGTATTCCGTCGGAATGGACTTTATCACCGGTTTGCCTACTTCTAGTAGGGGAAATGACTCAATCTGGGTCATAGTTGATAGACTGTCCAAGGTAGCTCACTTTATCCCTGTCAAGGCAACCTATCATAGTTCGAAGCTAGCAGAGCTGTATATTGCTAGAATTGTTAGTCTGCATGGAACCCCCAAGACCATAGTATCAGATCGACAAACCTAGTTTACCTCGAGATTTTGGCAGAAAGTTCAGGAAGGATTTGGCACCAGGTTGAACTTTAGCACCGCTTATCACCCACAAACAGATGGATAGACTGAAAGAGTCAACCAGATCATAGAGGATATAGTTGGATAGTATTTTTGCGGAACTTTTCTTACCAGAACTGTTACCTATTTGAAAACGGACTCTACCGGTTTCTGAATTTGGTATTTAGTGGGTTCTTCCGGAGTCACCACTTGAATAATCATCAGTATCTTCATCTTCATATACTTATTACTTGAGTCATAAAACCCTTCTCTTCCTTATTACACCATTATCTCCACTTTCTAGAAATTTCTTTCACACAAAACTTCACACAATTCTCATTAGCAACATTAGTATATGTGAAGTGATAAAACCATTTGAGTCCAACTTCAACTGAAAACCATCAAAACATAAGCTACTGTAGCAACTCCTTCCGAAAACCTAAAAAGAATTCAAAAAGGAAATCGAATAAAGAAGCAAATGCAAGATTGGCAAAATCTGTCAAAGCAGACCAGCAGGTAAAGATAATTTTTTTAGAAAATCTTCTGTTGCTCAAATCTAAAAGTTCAAACCTAACGAAAGTTAAATAACAACCTGGGGCAGAAGCTCAAAAAATTACATCTCAATCCGACATACAGAGATCTCTCACGAATTTTTACGGTGAAGCACAAAAATCTGTTTCGGGACAACAACTTCCCCAATTCTTACTTCTCTCTCATTAGAGGTCGATCTTGACACAAAAACCAAACAAAACGGATAAGGAGCGGTTATTACTGAAGTAATAACTTCCAAGACTCAAATAAACAAAAACAAACTGAAAACAAAAACAAATTGGGTTGTCTCCCAAAAAGCTCTTTCTTTATATCCATTAAGATGGGCAAGATAATTTTGAAGATGCTCACATAGGAATATGCATTGGGGTGAAAGAGAGCATTAAGAAGCAAAAATACACACATTTAAGTCTAACCCACTTCCTATGCAAGGGAATTTTTAACCAAACAAGTTGTTGAAACCAGAGGCTACTTGCATAAGAAGGCAAAACAAGTGCAACACAAAAACTTTCAGCATAAAACGAGGAAACTTGATATTATTGAGATACATAAGAACACTTTTCCCTCTCTCATAATAACTTTCAGTATCATGCATAAACTTAACAATATAACTATCACAAGGACCATCATAGCAATGATCTCTTATTCTAACAGAAAACACAGGAATACTAGCTCTCATAACACTACTTTGTGAAACAATATTAGAGGTATCCTTACAAAGGATAGGGTGTCCCTCTTCTTCATATTTAGTAAAAAAGTCTTTCACATATGCTATTATGGGTTCATCAACCATTTGTTTATCAGGTTCAACAGCTTTACGTGTACTTTCATTAACCATACTAGCTATCATAGAATGTTCCCTTATCTTAACTAGGAAAGGCATTTTCTCAATGTAAGGTTCAGGTAAAACATGATTAGGAGTATAAACTTCAGTATTTCTTGCAGGAACACTCTTAGCAATATCTTTATAAGGTTCATGATACTTATTCCACTTCTTTTTAGGCACTTCAATATAGGAAGCAAAAGCCTTAAATAAGAAGCAATAGCTTGAGAGTCTAGACCATAAGCATTTTTAATATTTTGAAAGTCATCAGTTCACATAAAAGATTCAATGCATTCATAATCATAATTTATACCTGACTTTCTACCTTTGTCATTCTCCCAAGCTTCAGCATTGTCTTGAATACGGTCTAGAAGATCCCATTTAGCTTCTTCTTCCATACGGGTGAATGATCCATCACAAGAGGCATCCAATAAATCCTTGTCATGTAGAGCGAGCCTTGCATACAAGTTGTTGATAATAATATTGTTGGGGAGCTCATGAATGGGACATTTGAGCATTAGTAACTTCAGTCTCCCCCAAGCTTGAGCTGTACTCTCTCCATCAAGAGGCCAAAAGTTGTATATTTGATTCCGATCTTTATGAATCTCACTAGGAGGATAAAACTTTGAATAAAAGAGAGGTACTATTTCCTCCCATTCCAGAGCTTGACCATTCTTCAGTAGCTTATACCATTCCTCAGCTCTTCGTTTCAGCGATAATGAGAATAACTTCTTCTTAACTTGATCTGTAGTAATACCTGCACACTTGAACAACCCGCATAATTCGTGTATAAAGAGTAAACGATCACCAGGATGGATAGTTCCATCCTCAACATAATAGTTATCCATAACACGATCAATAATTCTTGTAGGTATTTTGAAAACATCATTCTCAGCAGGTGGTGGCTTATCTACTACCTTAGCAGTGGTAGTAGCATTACCAAATAAGAAACTCAGCGAATTATCCATAACAAAAATAAAGCAACTAACATAAGTAAACAATACTCACAGTAGAAGTTTCCTTTAGTAGTTCCACTCTCCAATAGCGTTTCACTCCCCAGCAACGGCGCTAGAAAATAGTCTTGATGACCCACTAGTATAGGGGGTGTATCGCAGTATTTTTGATAAGTAAGAGTGTCGAACCCAACGAGGAGCAGAAGGTTCTGGCTAGTGGTATGGATCAGGAATTCTCTGCAAATACTTAGCAAACGGATTTTTAGGGGTTTTCGGTAAAGCAAGTAAACAAAGTACGAGTAAACAAAAGACAGTAGGAATAAATGCAGCAAGTGGCCCAATCCTTTATGCAGCAAAGGACAAGCCGGTTGTATTACTTAAGATGACCAAACGTTCTCAAGGACACATGGGAAGACTGTCAAGTGCTTTCGCTTCATATAGTTGATTAATCTTCTTTAGCTTGCTAAGTGTTGTTTGGGTGAACCTGTGCTAATGTACCGACCTTCCTAGGACTAATACATACTTGTGATTATACCCCTTGAAAACATCCGTAAGTACAAGAAAGTAATTAAGGTAGAAACCTAACCACAACTTTAAACTCTAAGACCCTTACGTCCCTTGTGCAATGGTTTCCTAATGGGGGTTCAGGTTTCTGTCACTCCAGCAACCCCTACGATTAGTAGCCAAATACACAATGCATTACCCTAGGCCCATATAGGTGAAGTGTCATGTAGTCGACGTTCACATGACACCACTAGAATAAGTACACCACAACTTAAATAACAAACTATTAAATCTTTCTCAACACAACTCCACTACTAACAATATGACTTCTCCCATGTCCTCAAGAACAAACGAACTACTCACAAGACATCATATGGATCATGATCAGAGATGGAATAATGATGTATAACAATCTGAACATAAACAATAATTCAATGGTTCACTCAATAGCATCAACTACAAAGAGTAATCAACACCGGGAAAGTTTCCCCTATGAACTAATGCAAGATTCAACCCAATTGTTATAGCAATATGGATATGGTGATGAGGGTGCTGATGATGATGATGGTGGTGATGATGATGATGATCCCGATGAAGTCCAGCTTGATGGTGGTGTTGATGGCGACGATCTCCCCTCTCCGGGAAGGAATTCCACTGGCAGAAATCTGTCTGCCAGAGAGATCTTTCTCTCTCGGTGTTTTCCGCCCCGCAGAGGCGACGGAATCTTTCTGTGGTTGCTCCCCGAGTCTTAGGGTATCGGGAGGATGGTATACACCAGAGGGGAGAGCTAGAGGTGGGCCAGGGCGGCCACACCACCTGCTGGCGCGACCTAGGGCTGCCCGCGCCAGGGGGTGGTGTGGGCCCCCTGTGGCCCATCTCCACTCCATCTTGTGGCATCCTTAGTCTTCTGGAAAAATAGGATTTTCCGTATATTTTCCCGGATTTTCTGATGTTCGTGAATTTTGCCTCCAAATAGCACCTTTTCTATCAGAATCCTGACTGCAATGGTCCATGCTCCAAGAGTCATCAACCATGCAAAAACAGATGAAATAACATAAGTATCACCTCTCAATACGAAATATATCAATGAATAATAGTGAATTAAGATATAGAATAGTGATGCAAAATGGACGTATCAACTCCCCCAAGCTTAGACTTCGCTTGTCCCCAAGCGAAACTGAGCTCAATAAACATGGCCTCAGGTTTATGGAGTGAATAGTTGATAAAAGAATACGGACAAGAAGCATCACAATCATCAAATACACAGATCATAATAGAAGACAACTCACTATTATATAACTCAACTTGCAATGAGTAAAGGAAACACAATAAAGATACATAAAGTGAATCATAATTGGTAATGGAAAACTTAGCTCTTGGTCGAAGAATAGTCGATAATTTGCTGGAGTTCACAAATAGCTGATTTTCAATGATAGCTTTCAAAGTAGTAAACATCAAGATAAGAGAAATGCGCAAAACAAGGAACATAAGCAACATGATTGAATAAATCATCATATGAATGAATGAAACACAACAACTCAAAATACTTTCTGAGATAGAAGGAAATAGGTTTACTGACTCAACTACAAAGTAAAAGAAAGGCCCTTCGCAGAGGGAAGCAGGGATTGCAAGTCTCATAAAGAGCTCGCAAAAATTATGATACTTATTAGCTTTCAGCTCTCATTGCCCCTATCATAGGCATCTTTAGGTGATTAAGGTTAAAGTGACACAATTAAGAGGATATGCTTGATAAGTTATAAGTTGAAATCTCATGCCCCTTACTTATGAGTACTGATCCTCATGCTACTCAACTTTAGTCACGAGCAAGCTCTTGTCATTGTAAATACATGCATATCATTGAGAACCGCCAATGGGGTACCCCTTGCACATGACACAGGAGCTTTCCCATAATCAAAATGACAAGGCAAGCAGACAGTGAGCATCTCAGCGATCTTTTCATTTGCTATTTGCATAGGTTTTTATTGAGGATGCTTCATAGAATGCTCACTATAGTTATGCTGCAAGTTTCCACCATGATTAGGCATGGCTTAGGCTAGCGGCCCAGGCGTTTCTCTAACACACATATAAACTCCATGATCTTACAAGTTCCACTTTTACTTCACACCGTCGGGATCCATAAGAAAAAGAACATGATATCAACTAGGTACAAGTACCAATGAAGTGTTGAAAGCAGTCCCCATGATGCATGGTTCTGCTAACTTCAACTCATAAAGCGCAAGCATATACACAACAAAGAAGGACCCAATGGTTCAAGTTTATTAAATGCAAGAAAGTAAAGTGTGACATCAAGTTCGTGAGAGCTTTAATCACTAATTTTCACATAACGAGTTTAATTTGGGAGGTAGATAAAACAAGAATTTACTTGGAATAGCAATAATGCTACTAGGTAGGTATGGTGGACACGAATGGCATGGGTTTGGTTTAAAGGAGGTGGATGCACGAGAAGAATTCCCTCTCAGTATAGGTCTTTGGCTAGCAAGGCTGGGTAGCAAGTATAATACTTGAAGGAAACAAACAAACATACAAGTGATAAAGACAAACATGCAATCTTCCTTGGAAGCACAAAAGATCTTAACTAGAGAACACTAGACTTATGAGAAAATCAGGAAAGAAAGATGATGAAATTATTTTTTCTTTAGGGTACTTCTATCTTTTGCATTCAACTCTCAAAAATAGTGTTGCTACTGACCGAGCTAGGTTTGCCAAAACCAACTAAATTAAATCAATGATCCCAAAGTGATACCAATACTAACAACAAGATCAATCATATAACCACGAATTGAAAACTAGTATAAGCTATGCAAAAGAGTGAATGATAGAACTTCTCATTAATATTCCATAACGGCAACTCACACCAAGGGATACATATCTAATGAGAGAAGGGACACTTCCATAATGCAGACCATACTACATAATAACTTCTCTATTCATGATATGACTCTACTAATAAGGTAAAAATATAGAAGATAGTGATGTGATACCGCGACACTCCCCCAAGCTTGAAACAAACCAAGGGGATGCCAAACCTGATGATGAATTACTCCTTTGGTGGTGGTGGTATCCTCTCGATGAGCTCTTTGATCAGTTTCCCCAAGTCCTCAATCTTGAAGGTGAGATTACGAATCAGCTGTGAGTTTTGCTCAATGTGGCTCATGATCATGTCGTGTTGAGAATTCTAGCTCTTGCTGTTCTTTTTCCGTTCTTCCCTCTTGGAGTCTTCTTTTCCTGCATGGTTATGGATAAAGGTATGGAAGGGATTCTTGGTGTGTGGAGGATGTGACCGTGGAGCCAAACTATGACAGGGAGCTTTCCCCCCAGTCTGCATCCGTGCCGTCCTTCTAACCCTGGCAGGTTTTGTCACCACTCCAATGCTTGCAATGGTAGTGCCGGTGTGCGGATGTTGGCCTTGCTCTTCTTCACCTTCACTCTTGATCTCCTTCTCCTTCCCAGGGTCTTGGAGGTCTTCCTCCATAGGCTCCTTCCCTTTATCCTTGGCAGACACCATTGTGCTTCTAAACTTTCAAAGAGTATGTCCTAGCAGAAACAGATCGAAACAAAAATATGATGAAAACACGATATACGAACCTCGGGGGATCCGGGGGGTTATATATTATGAAGTTTCATATCAAAAAGGAAGGTACTGGGAGAAACAGGTCGGAGGCGGAGTCCGGGGTGGACTCACCACCTGGTGGCGCGGCCAGGGGAGGGCTGATACATTGCAAACGTATCTATAATTTTTGATGTTCCATGCTTCGTTTTATATCACCTCTCAATACGAAATATATCAATGAATAATAGTGAATTAAGACATAGAATAGTGATGCAAAATGGACGTATCACACGCCGCTAGCATGTTGTGCAGCCCTCGCCGGAGCCGCCCGCCCATCACTCTTGGTCGCCTCGTCGAACTATAAATAGAGGCCACCCCCAGCCTTATTCTGCACACCACTCACCTCCCCTCTCGCCACTGATCATTTCCCACTTCTCCCTGGAGCCGCTCGAGCTCGTAGTCGCCGGAATTCCACCGGAGCTGGCCGCTACTGGAGGAGAAGGGCCCCGCTGATTGTGACCACCCTAGGAGCTGCCGCGACCACCCCTGAGCTTGCTGCCGTCCACCAATTCAATCGCCCCCATCGCTATCGTTGCTGGAGCCCTGGTACGCCCCCTGAGCACCCCCACCGAGCTGCTAGGGTTAGACCTCGACGACGACGTGCCCCAGCCGTAGATCCTAGTTCTAATCTAACGGCCCACATCGCCCCGTACCGCTTCGCGTGTAAAGAGCCACTGACCGGTGGACCCCCCCTCTGCTATGCCTCGTGCCGCGGAGTGCCACTGGGCTGGCCCGTTAGCTTTCCCGCGCAACCCATTAATTCAAACTTAGATTTTTCTATTTAGTTTAAACCTAGTTCTGTCCCCTAGTTTGAAAATCAATTCAGAGAGATTTACAAATCCAAATGGAGTGATTCCAATTTTGTTAGAAAGCTACTGGAAAGTTCTACCAAGCCCGCTGGATTTAATTAAATTAGAGTTAGAGATCCCTCCCAGTAAAAATAACAAGACATAAGCTTTTGCACATTCAAACATTTTTATAAAATCAACCATGATAGCTTTTGAGTTGATTCCAACTCTCAAAAATCACATTTCACTATACCTATCTGAATATGTAATAATATTAAGGTTTACATGCAGTGACTTCAGACTAGTACCAAAATAATGCTATATAGGCATTTCTAGTCACTTTAAATCATTAAACAATGAACTTAAACCAAAGTAATTGTGATCCAACCCTTAAATCACATTCCCACATGTTAGAATATGTGGTGATGACATGTGTCGACATGATCCCATATTTTAAGTGGTGAATATTAAATCTTAGTTAATTTTTCAATGAGTAGAAATTACTTTTCTTAAATAAAAAGAATGAAACTGGTTAATAAAACTGGTGATGCTTGTGATGATAATAGATCATCAAATGTGTGCCTTAGAGTGCTAATTAGACTAGTAAGTATTGTTTGGGTGATTGTGTACTCCGTATGTATTTATAGATGATAGTACCAACCAAGCTTTCGAGGAGGAGGAGTTCTATCAAGAGGAGGAAGAAAACTTCAACCACTGCACTACACAAGGCAAGCTACCATTAACAATGTAAGCTAACCCTTGGAAGCTAGATAATATAAGTAGATGCTATAGGCATGTTTTGGCTCTACCACTTGGACCATTACTTATCCCAAGTATTATTTTTGTAACATCCCAAATTTTTCATCTAAAAAAATCATCATCATTGCATTCAAATCATCATGGCATGTACTACTTTGCATTAGATTTGTCCTCCGAAAATTTGGTGAAATTTTGAGACTTTTTGAAGCACTTTTGCTAAATTCAAACAAAACCTAGAAAAGAATTCGAAAAGAAAAAGAAAAGGAGGGAAAAGATTTTAAACAGCAGCAGCTTTTGGCCTTTTGGCCCAATCCAGCCCAGCAGCCACCCGGACTCCCTCTCCCTTCTCTGTCTTTTCGCACCCCTCCCTCAGCTAACCCCCACCCACTGACCTCCGGGCCCCACGCCACGAAGACGCCACCTCAGCGTCTTCCACGCGAACGGCCAGCGCCCCCTCCACCTCCTCTGCCGTTTCCATGTCCGATTGATTGCGGGTGTTTCTGTGAGTAAGTCGCCACCGCTTCGGCCCCTTGTTAATCCCCTCCTCCTCCCCGACCTATTCCCCCAGACACTGCCCCTGGAGAGCCCCCAGGCTCCCCAATTGCCACCTCAAATCGCCGCCGTCCGAAGCCACTCCGGTGAGAATTCCGGTGAGCCCAGGCCACGCCGTGCCCTCCTCTCTGCTCTGTAATACTTGCCGTGACCTAGCGCGTGTTTTAACCCTGGCCGCGTGCTTTCTTTTGCACCAGGTCGATGACACGGTCCAACTCCGGCGAACTCCTCTGCCGCCGCCGTCAATCGTCTTTTGCGGTGAAGGTAGGGTTCCCGCCGCCTCCTTTTGGTCTTTGCTAGGTCATGCAGATCCTTGCGCATCTCACTGACCCCTTTACTGGATGGTTCGAGCCCCAGGTCGCCATCTCCGACACCGAGCCGCGAGCTCCGCCGTCTGCGCAACTCCGGCGAGGGATCCAGGCCAAGCCAGAGCACCCCCCACACTGCAGTGACCTCCATCGAGACCGCCATGACCTCCTCGACATCTGGTATGTGTCCACGGTCTCCCAACCCTTGTAGAATCGCCGGAACATCATCGGCCGACGCTCCGCCGCCGCGCGCAGCCGGTCAGCGCTGCCCATCTCCGGCCAGGTCGCTAGGGACCGTTAGATCTTGTGTCTGCGGCTAGGATTAGAACGTGGACGAAACGGTACGGGCTAATCTGATCCGTCTGTCATCACTTAGGATCCAACGGCCCACAGCGGTTGATCCGACCGAACCGGTACGGGCCAATTAGATTGTGCCACGTCACCCAGGATTATCTGTTTAAATAGAAATTAGACAGATTTTGTATTAAACTTAGAAAATCCATAACTTTTGATCCACAATTCAGAAAAATGCAAATTTGGTGTCTATGGATTCAGAAAAATAAGACCTTTATTATAGAAGCCTTGTTTCACACATTTGCCTCTGAAAAATTGGATTTATAGGCAGATCCTTTTTAGGAGTATTTTGCTCATAAAAATTGTTCTATAAATTGTTTTGGGGGTATTTCTTATGTATTTAGATGAGGTATTTTACCCTCTGTTCTGTAGACTCTGTAAATTATAGAGTTGTGATCATATCATTGCATTTTGCATGCATTCATATTTTTTTTGTAATGTTTTATTGATTGAATTATTGTTGTTGTGTTTTTCTTTGTGTAGATTGTGAAGTTTGTTGCTGTGAGGATTGTACCTATTCCCCTAGCTACCAAGGCAAGTGATATTTCATCTCATGTCTTATTATTTTCACTATTGCACTAGTGTTATATTGGTAGATCTTAGTATGATAGGATTATTTACATGTTACTATGCTATGTTACCCCATAGACTATATCTTGGTAGTATCTCCTAGTTGAAAGACTTCATATGCTAGATTGCTTAGCCATGCTATTAGAATTCATGGGTGGAATACACATATAAGATAGTATGGAAAGATATTATTTTGTTTGACTAAGAAAACAACTAGTGTTAATGAAACACCTGGGTGGAATGGGACTTGCTTGGATTATGTTGAGTGGTTACTCAGGGGGCATGTCTATGGTCAGCTGGTGTATCACAGTTGTGGATGGCCACCCAGGAACAAAGAGATTGGAGACATTCTTGTCATGAAGCTTCTAGTGCAGCCACATGGCATATGGGCTCTGCCTTGACCAACTAAGTTGCAAGAACTCAGCCAGACGGACAGAAGGTGGTAGATGTGATAGGATGGAACGCGTCCGTGGTGGTCGGAGGGATTGCTTCTGAAAGGTCTTGTCTCGATGCATGTCGAGTATTGTGGGGAAAGTGAACCACCTCTCGAGAGGGTAAAACTAAGTACTTAGCCGTGTCCCCGGTTATGGACAACTTCTGAGCCTCAAGACAGTGAAGCAGTTCAATAATCTCCTCATCCAAATTTCTTTAAGTTAAAATACTTGTGGGTGAACATGGGTAGAGGTCCAATGATGTCTATCATTGGTACCTTAGAGTTTGAATGAGAAAACTTACTCTTCAAAAACTATAAGTTAAACTAGCTTTTTGCAAAGCCATCCATAACCCCACTTAGCCATATATTCATGTAGTTGTTGGATTATACTAAGTATCTATGGTATCACTTGCCAATACAATTCCAAATGTATTGACCCTTGTGGCTGTAAGTTTTTATGTTGCAGGATACTCTGATGATGAGTAGGGTTGTGGGTCTACACTCGACATACTTGCCTGTGGCACATGAAGAATAAAGACTCTATTATTATGCTATGTAATGTGAACTTTGAGTGTCTTAGCCTTGGGCTAAGTGAGTTGTAAGAACCATTATACTCCTGGATATGCGATGTAATAATGACCTTTGTTTCTGTGTACTTCATCTTAAACTGTGGGTGCTAGCATTTTGATCCAGGGACTAGCACTGCAATCACAGGGATCTTACCTTATTATGGTGAGATCTTACAGATGGTATCAGAGCACTGTGTTGCCTGTAGGTTCGTGACCCTAGAATGGATTAGACTAAGGAAAACCCTTAGGAAAAAAAATAACTCTATATTCCAACCTTACACTTGTCTTTTCATCTCGTAAAGCTTTCCCCTAATCATCCTTCTCATCTATTTTTGTAGATGTTCACCATCAATGAATCTGTCAAGAAGGGACCACTGATGACTATGAGCCTGGAGTGTGAGACAGAATTTCCCAATGCACTCAAGAACCTCATGCTCGGCTTGGGAATGAATGGTGAAGCCGTGTACAAGGGATTTCCTATGATAGATGAAGGATAAGAGTATTGGTGGGTGCAACTCCATTTGTACAAGAACAAGGAAGATGATCCCAAGAGTACGGGATTCTGCATGTTCACCAACTCTGAAATGCACACGTCATTCTTTGACTCTGCAAGGAATGCTGCATGGAAAGCTATTGAGGAACTTGGGGAGAGACTCAAGTATAGAATGCTCAATACTCAAGAGGATCTCAAGGAGGAGAAGCGTCTTGTCCAAGACTCAAAGGCCACTGTGAAACGCCTAAGTAAGGATATCATAGGCCTAGCTTTGGAGCTATGTGACCAAGACAAGAAGATTGCTGCCAAGGATGCCCAGATTGCCACCTTGGTTAAGAAGGAGTGAGATATTAGTTGGACCACCACCTTGGCATTTTATCACGTTAATATTTTGATCATACCAACCTATGTGGTATGGCAAAAATAAGTTATGTCTGGAACCTTGAGTGCTTGAGTTGAATAATGTATTACCACTTGGAATGTTCTGTTGGTTGATTTTTATTTTGTGACTTGTGTTTATTTTCTCTATCGTGTGTTACTAATTTTCTCCATGCTATGCAAAAGATGCCGAATTTTGTCTACAGCACGGCTGAGGATTTCAAGGGGACTCGCTTTGGGAATCGTATGTTGGAGCTAGTCCAAGTGCTTGCTCTTCCAATCCCTACCATTCAGGGACTTCAGCTGAGGAAGATTCAGAGGAAGGACTTATGGGGATTCAGAGTTACCCAGCCAGGACGTGAGACAGAGCCCCAAACTGGGGAGATTGCCTTCAAGATACTCCATGATGACATGGAAAGGGGCCTCGACGTCGCTATGCAGGAGCTGTTGGGACGCCTATGTGGACGTCACTATTCTGAGATCAGGAGCCACTACTTCCAATTCTTTGGGAGGCGCGACGAGGATGGAGAGCCTATTGTGTTGGACGAGGCCACTAAGGAGTCAATCAAGCCTGTGCGCCACTACCTCCAGGACTTAGAGAGCCTTATCAGACACCTTGATACTGATAGGACTAATGTGATGCTTAGTAACGATGAACTACGAGTCCAACTTAAGGAGAAGGACAAGGCCTTCCTGGAACAGGAAAATCGAATCAAGGAAATGGAGAAGAAGTTTGAAGACCAAGAGAAGAAATTCAAGAGCCAAGAGAAGAGAGTTCAGGAGAAGAACAAGAAGATTAGAGACCTGGAGACCGAGTTAGAACTTGAGGACATTGAGCTGGAAGCAGATCACGAGGTGATAGAGAGGCTACGCACACAGAAGAGAGAATTACAGACAAAGATCGATGCTTTGACTACAAGCCTAGAGGAATACAAGGCAAGATTTGCAGCAGCAGGACTTGCACCAGTGGAGGAGGAAGTTGACATGGAGGAGTAGTGATACTATTCCATCTACCTATCGTCTTATTATTTTTGAGTTGCATAGGTCATACCAACTTGTGGGTGACTATGCTAGTATGTTTATTTTCGCAAACTCTGTCATTGCTGTGATGTTGAACTTGCATGCGCTTGTTTATTTGATTGGTGTTTTTATTTGGGTTATCTATCCTTACTTACCCTTATTAAACCCACAGATGCCTCCCCGACGCAACAACGAGGATAACAATGACAATGGCAATGGAATGCAGTAGATGATGGCTGCACATACACAATTGATGCAAATGATGACTCAATTCATGGCAAACCAGAATCAGAACAACAATAATAACAATAACAACAACCAGAACAATCCACCACCTCTAGATATGCTAACCAGATTTCTAAGGCTGAGACCTGCTAAGTTCTCGGGTACCACTGACCCCATGGTAGCAAATGATTGGCTACGTTCTGTGAATAAGGACCTAGTCACGGTTGGATGCACGGATGCAGAAAAGGTCAGGTTTGCAGCACACTTATTGGAAGGTCATGCAGCTACTTGGTGGGACAATTTCCAAGTTACTCACCCTATTGAGGAAGTGACTTGGGCAATGTTTGAAGATGGGTTTCGCACCACTCACATCTCTTCTGGAATAATGGGGTTGAAGAAAAAGGAGTTTCATAACCTCAAGCAACGCCACCGCAGTATTTCTGAATACATCGAAGAGTTCAATAATTTGTCACGTTATGCACCCGACGATGTTGACACTCATGCAAAGAGAAAGGAGAAGTTCCTAGATGGGATGAATGATGAAATTTCTATGCAACTATCTGTTGCATATGTTCCAACTTATCAATCCTTGTGTGATAAAGCTACCATCCTGGAAAACAAGATGAAACAAGTGGAGGGTAGAAAGAGGAAGCACCATTTTGATAAGTTTGGATCAGGATCTCCTCACAAGCGCTCTCATGGTGAAGGAAGTGGGAGTTCAGGATTCCACAAGAATGGGAATCATAATAACCATCGTAACAATAACCACAAACATGATGGAAACAATCATCGTGGACATAACAAAAGTGGGTTCAGGAACAACCACAATGGTCATGGCCATGGAAACCAAAATGGTCAGAATCGCCACAGTCAGCCAGCAAAGAAAGACATCAGTCAGGTGGAATGTTTCAAGTGCAAGAAGACAGGGCACTATGCTAATGAATGCTCAGAAAAGAAGACTAATGGGGCTAAGCCAAACCCATTTCAAAAGGGTCATGTGAATCACATTAATGTGGAGGAAATTCAAGAAGGATCTGATGCCGTGATCGGTAAGTTCAAGATTAATTCCTTTCCTGCACTTATCCTTTTCGATAATGGCGCATCGCATTCATTCATTTCAAGAGCATTTGTAATTAAAAACAAACTCTCCATAGAAACCATTGGATGTCCCATTAAAGTAAGCTCCCCGGGTGGAGAAATGATAGTAAATTCCGGGTGCCGACAGATAATCCTAGAAATTGGAAAGAACAAGTTTCCGGTTAGTTTAATAATCCTAGAGTCCCAAGGATTAGATGTTATATTAGGGATGGACTGGTTGACCCGTTATGAAGGGGTGATTGATTGTGCCAAGCGAACTGTTATGCTCACCACCCCAGAAAAGAAAAGGATCAGGTTCAAGTCTAACTTTGAACCCAAGGGGAGCAAGGTTAATTCTCTTAAGGGGGTTAGCCTAGACAGTGTGCCAATAGTGAAGGAATACCCAGATGTGTTCCCCGAAGAATTACCTGGCATGCCACCAGATAGGGATGTGGAGTTTCTGATAGACCTACTGCCTGGAACGGGGCCTATAGCAAAGAGACCTTATAAAATGTCGGTGGACGAGTTAAAAGAACTCAAGAAACAGCTGGGAGAATAGTTGAAAAAGAGATTTATCCAACCAAGTTTGTCGTCTTGGGGAGCACCAGTCTTGTTTGTTGAGAAGAAGGACCGAAGTCAAAGGCTATGCATAGATTATCGTTCACTCAATGAAGTGACCATAAAGAATAAATATCCCCTGCCTAGAATAAATGATCTCTTCAATCAACTAGAGGGAGCCTGTGTGTTCTCAAAAATTGATCTTCGATCAGGATACTTCCAACTAAGGTTAGAGAACATGACATACCCAAGACTGCATTCACCACTAGATATGGGTTGTATGAATATACAGTGATGCCGTTTGGATAGACTAATGCACCAGCCTATTTCATGAACATGATGAACAAGGTATTCATGGAATTCCTTGACAAGTTCGTAGTGGTATTCATCGATGATATATTGGTATATTCCAAGAGCAACAAAGAACATGAAGAACATTTACGTCTAATTCTAGAGAAACTCAGGGAACACAAACTTTATGACAAGTTCAGCAAATGTGAATTCTGGCTGAATGAAGTGGGTTTTCTTGGGCACATAGTATCTAGAAATGGTATAGCTGTTCATCCAGCAAAAGTGGCAGCCGTGATAGAATGGGAACCTCCTAAATCGGTTAAATAAGTCTATAGTTTCCTTGGCCTAGCAGGGTACTACCGGAGGTGCATTGAAAATTTCTCTAAGATAGCAAAGCCCATGACTGATCTGCTGAAGAAGAAGAAGTTTAATTGGACAGAAGCTTGTGAAACCAGCTTTCAGGAATTGAAAAAGAGACTAGTGTCAGCACCAGTGTTATGTCTGCTAGACATTGAGAAAGACTTTCAAGTATATTGTGATGCATCTCACCAAGGATTAGGAGGTGTACTGATGCAGGAAGGTAGAGTTGTAGCTTATGCATCAAGGCAACTCAAAAATCATGAAGTGAACTATCCTACTCATGATCTAGAGTTGGCATCTGTTGTACATGCCTTAAAAACATGGAGGCATTATCTTATGGGAAAACGTTGTGAATCGCTGATCACAAGAGTCTGAAATACATTTTCACACAGAAAGAACTCAACATGAGACAAAGAAGATGGCTAGAACTTATCAAAGATTACGACTTAAGTTTGCAATACCACCCTGGAAAGGCAAACGTCGTGGCCGATGCATTAAGCCGCAAGGTTTATGTAAATGGCCTCAATAAAGGAGAGTTGCTGGAGGAGTTGTGTGCCCAATTTCGAGAGCTGAGACTTGAGATAGTGCCCGAAGGGTACCTTGCATCCTTGGAAGTGCAACCCACACTAATGGACAGAATCCAAGAAGCCCAAAAATTGGACATCAAAAGTAAGGTTAGTGATGGCAAGGCAAAAGGATTTCATGTAGATGAACAAGGAATCTTATGGTACGAAAAACATGTCTCTATTCCACAGGATCTTGAACTTAGAAAGTTGATCTTACAAGAAGCACACAACTCGCCATATTCGATTCATCCTGGCAACACCAAGATGTATATGGATGTTAAGGAGAGGTTTTGGTGGAATAATTTAAAGGACATAGCGGAGCACATTGCCTTGTGCGACGTGTGCAGTCGTGTAAAGGCGGAACATCAGAAGCCGGCAGGATTATTACAACCACTGCCAATACCTGATTGGAAATGGGATAAAATTGGTATGCACTTTATTACCGGACTGCCCAGGACTAAATATGGACACGATTCTATATGGGTTATCGTTGACCGCTTGCCAAAAGTGGCCCATTTCATACCAGTGAAGACCACTTATACAAGTGCAAAGCTAGCCAAGATATACATGAATAAAATTGTATGTTTGCATGGGGTTCCTAAAAGTATCGTGTCCGATAGAGGAACTCAATTCACTCCGCACTTTTGGCGACAACTTCACGAGTCACTGGGAACTCGGTTAGAATTCAGCACTGCATTTCATCCGCAAACTGATGGGCAGACAGAAAGGACCAATCAAATATTAGAAGATATGCTGAGAGCATGTGCGTTAGACTATGGATCCAGTTGGGATGAAAGTCTACCATACGCAGTGTTTTCTTAGAATAATAGCTATCAATCAAGCATAGAAATGGCTCCATTTGAATTCCTTTATGGAAGGAAGTGTACTACACCGTTGCTATGGAATGGAGTGGGAGAAAGAAATTTATTCGGGCCAGAACTAATCAAGGAGGCTGAAGAGAAAGTCAAGATGGTAAAGGATAGGCTAAAGGTAGCCCAATCTCGGCAAAAGAGCTATGCCGATCCAAAACATAGAGAGGTTACCTATGAGGTTGGTGATAGAGCTTATCTCAGGGTATCACCACTTCGTGGAGTGAAGAGATTTGGAATCAAAGGAAAATTAGCACCACGCTATGTAGGACCTTTCAAGATTTTGAGCCACGAAGGAGAAGTGGCATATGGGATAGAATTACCAAAATCTCTGTCAGCAGTTCATAATGTATTCCATGTCAGTCAGCTGAAAAAGTGTCACCCAGAGATGGAAGAAACTTCGTTGAAAGACACTATACCATTAGAGGAAGTTCAGCTAGAGAATGATCTCACTTATGAAGAGAAACCTATTAAGATTCTGGAGACAGCAGAAAGAATTACCCGTACCAAGACAATCAAATTCTGCAAAGTGCAATGGAACCATCACACTGAGTCAGAAGCAACCTGGGAGCAAGAGGATGAACTTCGGAGAGATCACCCTCACCTATTTGCTAGCCAACCCGAATCTCGAGGGCCAGATTCATTTTAAGGGGGTTAGATTTGTAACATCTCAAATTTTTCATCTGAAAATCATCATCATTGCATTCAAATCATCATGGCATGTACTACTTTGCATTAGATTTTTCCTCCAAAAATTTGGTGCAATTTTGAGACTTTTTGAAGCACTTTTGCTAAATTCAAACAAAACCTAGAAAAGAATTCGAAAAGAAAAAGAAAAGGAGGGAAAATATTTTAAACAGCAGCAGCAGCTTTTGGCCTTTTGGCCCAATCAGGCCCAGCAGCCACCCAGACTCCCTCTCCCTTCTCTGTCTTTTCGCACCCCTCCCTCAGCTAACCCCCACCCACTGACCTCCGAGCCCCACGCCACGTCGACGCCACCTCAGCGTCTTCCACGTGAACGGCCTGCGCCCCCTCCACCTCCTCTGCCGTTTCCATGTCCGATTGATTGCGGGCGTTTCTGTGAGTAAATCGCCACCGCTTCGGCCCCTTCTTAATCCCCTCCTCCTCCCCGACCTATTCCCCCAGACACTGCCCCTGGAGAGCCCCCAGGCTCCCCAATTGCCACCTCAAATCGCTGCCGTCCGAAGCCACTCCGGCGAGAATTCCGGTGAGCCCAGGCCACACCGTGCCCTCCTCTCTGCTTTGTAATACTTGCCGTGACCTAGCGCGTGTTTTAACCCCGGCCGCGTGCTTTCTTTTGCACCAGGTCAACGACACGGTCCAACTCCGGCGAACTCCTCTGCCGCCACCGTCAATCTTCTTTTGCGGTGAAGGTAGGGTTCCCGTCGCCTCCTTTTGGTCTTTGCTAGGTCGTGCAGATCCTTGAGCATCTCGCTGACCCCTTTAATGGATGGTTCGATCCCTAGGTCGCCGTCTCCGACACCGAGCCGCAAGCTCCGCCGTCTGCGCAACTCCGTCGAGGGATCCAGGCCAAGCCAGAGCACCCCCCGCACCGCAGTGACCTCCATCGAGACCACCACGACCTGCTCGACATCTGGTATGTGTCCACGGTCGCCCAACCCTTGTATAATCGCCGGAACATCATCGGCCGATGCTCCGCTGCCGCGTGCAGCCGGTCAGCGCCGCCCATCTCCGGCTAGGTCGCTAGGGACCGTTAGATCTTGTGTTTGCAGCTAGGATTAGAACGTGGACGAAACGGTACGGGATAATCTGATCCGTCTGTCATCACTTAGGATCCAGCGGCCCATAGCGGTCGATCCGACCGAACCGGTACGGGCCAATTAGATTGCGCCACGTCGCCCAGGATTATCTGTTTAAATAGAAATTAGACAGATTTTGTATTAAACTTAGAAAATCCATAACTTTTGATCCACAATTCAGAAAAATGCAAATTTGGTGTCTATGGATTCAGAAAAATAAGACCTTTATTATAGAGGCCTTGTTTCACACTTTTGCCTCTGAAAAATTGGATTTATAGGCAGATCCTTTTTAGGAGTATTTTGCTCATAAAAATTGTTCTATAAATTGTTTTGGAGTATTTCTTATGTATTTAGATGAGGTATTACCCTCTATACTGTAGACTCTATAAATTATAGAGTTGTGATCATATCATTGCATTTTGCATGCATTCATATTTTTTTGTAATGTTTTATTGATTAAAATTATTGTTGTTGTGTTGTTCTTTGTGTAGATTGTGTAGATTGTGAAGTCTGTTGCTGTGAGGATTGTACCTATTCCCCTAGCTACCAAGGCAAGTGATATTTCATCTCATGTCCTATTATTTTCACTATTGCACTAGTGTTATATTGGTAGATCTTAGTATGATAGGATTATTTACATGTTACTATGCTATGCTACCCCATAGACTATATCTTGGTAGTATCTCCTAGTTGAAAGACTTCGTATGCTAGATTGCTTAGCCATGCTATTAGAATTCATGGGTGGAATACACATATAAGATAGTATGAAAAGATATTATTTTTTTGACTAAGAAAACAACTAATGTTAATGAAACACCTGGGTGGAATGGGGCTTGCTTGGATTATGTTGAGTGGTTACTCAGGGGCCATGTCTATGGTCAGCTGGTGTATCACAGTTGTGGATGGCCACCCAGGAACAAAGAGATTGGAGACATTCTTGTCATGAAGCTTCCAGTGCAGCCACATGGCATATGGGCTCTGCCTTGACCAACTAAGTTGCAAGAACTCAGCCAGACGGACAGAAGGTGGTAGATGTGATAGGATGGAACGCGTCCGTGGTGGTCTGAGGGATTGCTTCTGAAAGGTCTTGTATCGATGCATGTCGAGTCTTGTGTGGAACGTGCACCACCTCTCGAGAGGGTAAAACTAAGTACTTAGCCGTGTCCCCGGTTATGGACAACTTCTGAGCCTCAAGACAGTGAAGCAGTTCAGTAATCTCCTCATCCAAATTTCTCTAAGTTAAAAACTTGTGGGTGAACATGGGTAGAGGTTCAATGATGTCTATCATTGGTACCTTAGAGTTTGAATGAGAAAACTTACTCTTCAAAAACTATAAGTTAAACTAGCTTTTTGCAAAGCCAGCCATAACCCCACTTAGCCATATATTCAGGTAGTTGTTGGATTATACTAAGTATCTATGGTATCACTTGCCAATACAATTCCAAATGTATTGACCCTTGTGGCTGTAACTTATTATATTGGAGGATACTCTGATGATGAGTAGGGTTGCGAGTCTACACTCGTCATGTTTGCTTGTGGCACATGAAGACTAAAGACTCTATTATTATTATTATGCTATGTAATGTGAACTTTGAGTGTCTTAGCCTTGGGCTAAATGAGTTGTAAGAACCATTATACTCCTGGATATGCGATGTAATAATGACCTTTGTTTCTGTGTACTTCATCTTAAACTGTGGGTGCTAGCATTTCGATATAGGGACTAGCACTACAATCACAGGGATCTTACCTTATTATGGTGAGAGCTTACAATTTTCCAAGATTTACTTCCTTTACTTTACCATAGTCCTTTACTTGTTTTGAAGGTAGCATAAAGTGTATAAAACGTGACCTATATAGATAACTTTAGATGTCATTCTATGGCATGAGATTGACTCCATCTTTCCACCTTAGTGAACACTCTTAACTTAGTAGATTAAAGCTAGATCAAAACTTGAGTCACTTTAGATGGGAATACTTGGTGAAAATGAATTATGAAAACCTTGGAATGATGA
Organism: Avena eriantha; assembly: GCA_910589775.1. Classification (NCBI taxonomy): domain Eukaryota; kingdom Viridiplantae; phylum Streptophyta; class Magnoliopsida; order Poales; family Poaceae; genus Avena; species Avena eriantha. The sequence continues at coordinate 236,432,942 of OU342745.1, forward strand.
GTCATTCTATTGAGATGTTTTGACATGTGTTGAGAAACACAAATGGTTTATGATGATGAAAATATTGAGGCATTAGTACAACCACAATACCTGAATTGGGTAAGGCTTAGCCGGAAATTTATATGCATTAGTATTAGTTCCCTCCCGGGAGAGTTTTGTGCTGAGGCTACCTGTCAATGTTGTCCACCTATGCAGTGCCCAAGATGACAAATGGTCATGGTTGGGAGGCCATGCTCATAGGAGAGGTGCTTATACAAGGGTGTGTAAAGGAAAAGTTATGTTTGATTATCTACATATTAAGTATGATGATTTAGGGTTATCCTTGACAGATGTATCGAATCTTGTGGTGAAAGTGTACCACCTTTGCAGAGTGTCAAACTATTTGAATAGCCGCGTCCGCGGTTATGGACAGTTGGAATGGCCATACTGTTTCGTTGTCAGATGTTTTCAAAATAACTTATGAAATGAATGATGAATCTTGACTTGACCACAACAGGGTTGTGTTTATGACACTAGCTTCCCAACTTAAGTGATTCTAGAACTTTATTTTATCTTTCTTTGCTTCTGAACTCAGCTTAGGTTTCAAACTTAACCTTATAGTTAAACTTAGAGTTAACACTTTACATTAGAACTATACTACTTGTTAGTGGTAGTTTGCGAGTACTTAAAGAGTACTCATGGCCTTTGTCCCTGGCTATTCTCATGGCCAGACTATGAAGGAGACTACCAAGATGATGGTCAGCAGGACGGCTATGATAACTAGGACTATCTGCCTTCGTCCGCATTGCCTGTGCCCCTGAAGATGGACCCCACCGCTACGCTTATCTTTTATTCCGCTGCTTGTTGTATTAAGCCTGGATCATAAGATTCTTATTTGTGTAAGACCTTATGTATGGTTTGTAATGGATGATGTACTGTGATATCCAATCTGTTATGTCTCGCAAAAATGGTAATCCTAGGATTGCGATGGATGCCATAACAGGCATCTGGGTTTAAAAATCTGGGTGTTGACACGCTGCAACGCGCGGCGTATTCTTATAGTTATTCATAAAATATAGAATAACAGGTTTGTCAGTAATTCACATGAATACTAGTCTTGTGAGACGCAATACACACTAATAGAGCTCACACACTTTATAACAATTACAAAATATTTATGCAAATCCACTAATCCAAATGATATATGTAGAGGGAGAGCGTCTGTGAACACCCGGATTTTTAATCCCAGATGCCTGTTATGCCATACCTTGCAATCCCAGGATTACCATTTTTGCGAGACATAACAGATTTGATATCACAGTACATCATCCATTACAAACCATACATAAGGTCTTACTCAAATAAAGGATCTCATGATCCAGTCTTAATACAACAAGCAGCGGAATAAATAATAAACATAGCGGTGGGGTCCATCTTTAGGGGCATAGGCAATGCTGACAAAGTCAGATAGTCCTAGTTATCACAGCCATCCTGCTGGTCGTCATCTTGGTAGTCTCCTTCATAGTCTAGCCATAGGAATAGCCAGGGACAAAAGCCATGAGTACTCTTTAAGTACTCGCAAACTACCACTAACAAGTAGGATATTACTAAAGTAAATGCTAACTCTAAGTTTAACTATAAAGTTAAGTTTGAAACCTAAGCTGAGTTCAGCAACAAAGAAAGATAAATAAAGTTCTAGAATCACTTAACTTGGGAAACTAGTGTCATTGTCACAACCCTGTTGTGGTCAAGTCAAGTTCATCATTCATTTTATAAGTCATTTTGAAAACATCTGACAACGAAACAGTATGGCCACTCCAACTGTCCATAACCACGAACGCGGATATTCGAATAGTTTGACACTCTGCAGAGGTCGTACACTTTCACCACAAGATTCGATACATCTGTCAGGGATAACCCTGAATCATCATACTTAGTATGCAGATAATCAAACATAACCTTTCCTTTACACACCCTAGTATAAGCACCTCTCCTATGAGCATGGCCACCCAACCCTGACCATCTGTCAACTGGGCACTGCATAGGTGGACAACATTGAGAGGTAGCCTCAGCTCAAACCTCTCTCGCAAGGGAACTAATACTAATGCATATAAACTTCCGGCTAAGCCTTACCCAATTCAGGTATTGTGGTTGTACGGTAAAAATTGGAATGGTATCGCATCCGAATCCAACCATCAGTTTTGTAAAAAGGGTTAAGGCTCATGCCTCAGCATTTTCATCATCATAAACCATTTGTGTTTCTCAACACATGTCAAAACATCTCAATAAAATGACTCATCATTCCAAGGTTTTCATAAACCATTTTCACCCAGTATTCCCATCTAAAGTGAATCAAGTTTTGATTTAGCTCTAAACTACTAAGTTAAGAGTGTTCACTAAGGTGGGATGCTAATCTCAATCTCATGCCATAGAATGACATCTAATGGTATCTAGATAGGTCAAGTTTTATAATTTTTATGCTACCTTCAAAACAAGTAAAGGACTTTGGTAAGTAAAGAAGTAAAAGCTTGAAAGTAACTTGGAGTAGGTACTAGTCAAAGTGGTATAACCAAAGCATGCGTAATGCATCTTGCTTAAGTCATCTAAATACTTTAGCTTGCTAACAATAGCTTGCTAAGTATTATACTTGCAAGGGTTAGCTTGCATTGTTAATGATGGCTTGCCTTGTGCAATGCAGTGGTTGAAGTTTTCTTCCCCCTCCTCGAAAGCTTGGTCGGTACTATCGTCTATAAATACATACGGAGTACACAATCACCAAACAATACTTAACTAGTCTACTTAGCACTCTAAATCACACATTTGATGATCTATTACAATCACAAGCATCACAAGATTTTATTAACTAGTTTCATTCTTTTTATTTGAGAAAAGTAATTTCTACTCATTGAAAATAACTAAGATTTAATATTCAGCACTTAAAATATGGGATCATGTGGACACATGTCATCACCACATATTCTAACATGTGGTAATGTGATTTAAGGGTTGGATCACCTTTTAATAAGTTTAAGTGTATAATTTAATGATTTAAAGTGACTAGAAATGCCTATATAGCATTATTTTGGTACTAGTACAAAGTCACTGCATGCAAACCTTAATATTATTACATATTCAGATAGGTATGGTTAATTGTGATTTTTGAGAGTTGGAATCAACTCAAAAGCTAACATGGTTGACTTTATAAAAATGTTTGAGTGTGCAAAAGCTTATGTCTTATTATTTTTCCTAGGAGAGATCTCTAACTCTAAATGAATTAATTCCAACGGGCTTGGATAGATCTTTTCATAAGCTTTCCAACACAATTGGAATCACTCCATTTGGATTTGTAAATCTCTCTAAAATGATTTTCAAACTAGGGGACAGAACTAAGTTCAAACTTAAATAGAAAAACCTAAATTTGAATTCGTGGGCTAGCGCGGGAAAGAAAATGGGCCGGCCAGTGGCGTTCCACAGCACATAGAACAGCTGACAGGGGGGTCCACATGTCAGCGGCTCTTTAAAACGCGAAGCGGTACGGGGCAACGTGGACAGTACGATTAGAACCTAGATCGACGGCTTGGGCTCGTCGTTGACGACGGATAGGTCACCCACGAGGGCTAACCCTAGTGGCTCGGTGGGGGTACGGTGAGGGCATACCAGGGCTCCACCTACTGTGGTGAGGCGGGCAAACGAACTGGTGGACGACGACGAGCTCAGGCGAGGTCGCGGCAGCTCCTGGGGTGGATTAAATCGACGACGCCTTCTCCTCCTCTGTAGCAGGCTCCTCCGGCGCAATTCCGGCGAACTATGGCTCGAGTGGCTCCGGCGAGTGGTGGGGAAGGATCAGTGAGGAGAGGGGAGTGGAGTGGTGTGAGTCGTTGGTGTTGGAGAGGGCTCCTTTTATAGGGCGACGAGGGGACCGAACGGCATGACGGCGAGCTCGAGGTGACGCTGATACAGGCGGCTAGAGGCATGGGCGGCGTAGGCGGACGGTGGCCTGCCTCCTGGTGATGCTCTACGGCGTTAATGCAGGGCTAGGGGTGGTGGCGTTTGGTCGGGAGCTTCCCGCGCTCTGGGAGACAGAGGCGGTGCTCGACGTGGCGCACAACTACTGTGGGTCGCGGCGCGGCGCACGACCATGTCTGGCGGGGTTCTGGGGTCGAGGTGGTGCGGCATGCGGGATTTTGTGTCCAGTGGCGGTCTGCTGCATGGTGGCGACGATCGCGCTCTGGCGCGCGCTGAGCACGGCGTAGAGAGAATGGGCGGCGGTGCTGGGGTGTGGTCCAGGGGCTATGGGTGATCGAGGGGTGGACAGGAGGCGACGGTAGGGTTAGGCGGAGCTAGTGGTGGTGCTTGAATGGAGTGGCGCAGTCTGTGGAGCTCTGTCCACGATCGGCCGACGGTGACAAAAATGGGCGGGGCGCCACTGCTGCTAGGGCTTAGGGGTAGGCCGATGGGGACTTGGTTGGACTCAGGGAGGACAAGAGTGATCAATGCAGCTCTAATTACTCGACAAGATTTGATCAAAATAGTAGAAGTTAGGCTGAGTTTGATTCTGTCTGCAAGGTGTTTGTAGAAATGGTGGCAAGAATTCAAGTTTTAAATTTTTGGATGATTTTTGGTGGAGTTGCTAGACACATGCTTAAGCCTCTGTGGTTGCTTGAGATTTAAAAATGGAGCTCATTTGAGTAGTATTTGAATAAGTGTGATCTTGATACCTACACTAGATTCAATTTTCAAATGCCATTTAAAATTAGTGTTTGAAAGTTTTTGGTAGATCACAAAGTGGGCCTTGGTACATCACTTCATGTACTAGCAAGGGGTGCAAAGATCCACATTTGTTTCTATTAATAATCGAGTCATAGGAATAGCCAAAGTAGGCATGTTGATTAAAATGGCACAAATGACCATTTCTTTCTTTTATTCATTTTGATTTGTTTTTCTTTGGGATTTTTTTGGGAATGATCTAGATGATGTTTATTTCACCTAAGCATAATTTTACAAGCAATGGATCACTTAATCAAAGCAATTCAAATCAACTCCTATTTATATGCACACACATATGAATGTTTTAATAATTTGAATTGGAAAAGTTTTTGTTCACCCTAATTTGGATGATTTGGATCTGGATCACTTGTATGAAAGTTTTGGGATGTTACAAACCTTCCCCCCTTAAACAAAATATCGTCCCGAGATTTACGAAAGAAATCTAGGAACTAAAGAGATCTGGGAACTCTGTCCTATTGTAATCTTCTCGCTCCCAAGTGGCTTCCTCTTCGGTATGGTTGCTCCATTGAATCTTGAGAAATTTGATACTCCTGGTCCTGGTGGTTCTGTAGGCTTCCTCTAAGATACAGATGGGGGTCAGGTCATTGTTGATCTCCACAGCTCGGTGATCGATGTTCTTGAATACTTCGGTCTTCTCTGGCACTTCTAGGCATTTGCGAAGTAACAAGATATGGAACACATTGTGGATGGCTGACATCTCTTCTTGTAGTTCCAGTTGATACGATACTTCTCCTCGACGGTACAGAATCTTGAAGGGTCCGATATATCTGGGGGCTAACTTTCCTTTCAGACTAAAGCGCTGTGTTCCCTTCAATGGTGACACCTTGAGATATACAAAATCTTCGACATTGAAAGTCAGGTCTCGCCTTCTCTTGTCAGCATAACTCTTATGTCTGGACTGGGCGGTCTTAAGGTGCTCGCGGACCTTGTGCACCTTCTCTTCTGCTTCTCGGAGAATGTCGGGTCCAAAATCTGACTCTCTCCTACTTGCGACCAATTCAAAGGGGTACGACACTTCCTTCCGTATAGGAACTCAAATGGTGCCATTTGCAAACTAGCTTGATAACTGTTGTTATATGAGAATTCTGCAAAAGGCAGGCAGTCTTCCCATTTTGATCCGTACCCCAAAACACAAGCTCTTAACATGTCCTCTAGGATTTGGTTGACTCTTTCAGTCTGTCCATCAGTTTGCGGGTGATAAGCGGTGCTAAAATTCAACTTGGTTCCTAATCCTTCCTGGACTTTCTGCCAAAATCTCAAGGTAAACTGGGTTCCTCGATCTGATACTATGGTCTTGGGGGTTCCATGCAGACTAACAATTCTAGCAATATACAGCTCTGCTACCTTCGAACTCTGGTAGGTTGTCTTGACAGGTATAAAGTGGGCTACCTTGGACAGTCTATCCACGATGACCCAGATCGAGTCATTTCCCCTACTAGAAGTAGGCAAACCGGTGATAAAGTCCATTCCGACAGAATCCCATTTCCATTCCGGAATTTGCAATGGTTGCAATAGTCCTGCGGGTCTCTGATGCTCTGCTTTGACTCTTTGACAGATGTCACACTTGGCGATGTAACTTCCGATTTCCCTCTTAATCTTGTGCCACCAAAATTGCTCTTTCAAATCCTGATACATCTTCGTTCCTCTGGGGTGGACAGAATAAAGAGTATCATGAGCTTCTTGCATGATAACATTCTTTAGCTCCAAATCTGCTGGCACAGAGATACGGCCTTTGTACCACATAACTCCTTCTTCGTCTTCAGTGAATCCCGGTACCTTTCCTATACCAATACGACGTTTGATTCCATCGATACTTTCATTTCCCTTCTGGGCTTCCTTGATTTGGCTGATTAATGTGGGTTGAAGTTCAATGCTAGCTAAGAATCCTTTGCTAACCAGGTCAGTTCTAAACTGCTCCAATTCCACATACAAACTTGGTTGCTTCTCCTTGATCATGGTGTTTAGCTTACACGGCAATCTGCTAAGAGCATCCACTACCACATCGGGGTGATAGTGAATGTCAAAGTCATAATCCTTGATTGACTCTATCCATCTCCTTTGCCTCATATTCAGCTCCTTCTGAGTGAAAATATGCTTCAAGCTCTTGTGATTTGAGTAGATCTCACAGCGATTACCCATCAGATAGGGACACCATGTCTTCAGTGCCAAAACTACGGCTGCTAATTCAAGATCATGGGTCAGATAGTTCTGCTCATGCTGCTTTAGTTGTCGAGACAAATAGGCGATGACTTTGCCTTCTTGCATCAATACACATCCGAGACCAATCTTGGATGCATCACAATACACATCAAATGGCTTCTTGATATCTGGCATGATCAATATTGGGGCTGATATCAATCTCTTCTTCAGCTCTTGAAAACTGGCTTCACATTTGTCAGTCCGTTCAAACTTCTTGTCCTTCTTCAACAATTGAGTCATGGGTCTGGCGATGCTCGAGAATCCTTCTACGAACTTGCAGTAGTATCCCGCTAATCCGAGAAATGCATGAACTTGGGTTTGAGTGGTTGGGGCTTCCCATTCTTCGACATCTTTGATCTTGGCGGGATCAACTGAGACTCCTCCGGCAGACATAATATGTCCTAGGAATCCTACTTCTTTCAGCCAAAACTCACACTTGCTGAACTTGGCATACATCCGATTCTCTCTAAGGGTTTCAAGGATGATTCTCAGATGTTTCTCATGCTCTTCTTCTGAATTGGAGTAGATAAGGATATCGTCGATAAACACAACAACGAACTTGTCTAGAAAATTCATAAAGATCTTATTCATGAGATTCATGAAATAAGCAGTGGCATTGCTTAATCCAAAAGACATAACCGTATACTCGTATAAACCATAGCGAGTAGTAAAGGCGGTCTTCGAAATATCTGTTGCACGAATCTTAAGTTGGTGATAACCAGTCCTAAGATCAATCTTTGAGAATACCTGGGCACCGGTCAACTGGTCAAATAGATCCTCTATCTTCGGCAAAGGGGTACTTGTTTTTGATGGTGACGTCATTCAGCTTTCTGTAATCGGTGCACAGATGGTTGCCTCCATCTTTCTTGTCGACGAATAACACTGGTGATCTCTATGGCGAAGCGCTTGGTTGAATCAAGCCTATTGCTAACATGGCATCCAACTGCTTCTTCAGTTCCACTAACTCTGAGGGGTTCATGCTATAGGGTCTCTGGGCTATGGGTCCGGTTCCGGGGATTAGTTCGATAATGAACTCAATATCCCTATCCGGGGGCATACCAGGCAATTCATCTGGGAATATGTCGGGGTATTCACAAACTACTCTGACTTGGTCAATGCTGGGCAGGGCGAAAATTTTGTTGCACTTGAATTGACGAGGTAAGGTTTCAAATATATGCTCTACTGTGACTCCAGAGCTACTGGTCATGGTGATGTCTTTCTTAGCATAGTCTATCAGTCCTTTATGCCTTGAGATCCAGTCCATACCTAATACTACTTCCAATCCTTTGGTTCCGAGTATGATTAGGTTGGCATAAAAATCTATCCCATGTATTCTGATAGGCACAACTTTGCAAATTTTTCTAGCTTCTGTAGTTGAACCAGGGATTTGAACTATCATGACATGCTTCAAGTTGGTTGGGTGAATCTTACTAGTGCATGCAAATTCTTAGGTGACAAATGAATGCGATGCTCCCGAATCAAACAATACTCTTGCTAAAACTAAGTTGACAGAAAACATACCCAGCACTACGTCTGGCGCTTCTTGGGCTTCCTCGGCGTTCATGTGGAAGAAATGACCATTGTGGTTGTGAGGGTTCCCTAGGGAAAATCTTCTTTCTGGTTGAACACGACGTTGCTGTTGAGCTGGAGCATTCACATTGGCAGTGGCGGCAATCTTCTTGGGACACTCATTGGAATAGTGACCCTTCACTCCACACTCGAAACAAGTTATCTGGGACTTGCCTTTTGTTGCGACAGGCACAACATTGCTGCCAGTTCTAGGTGCAGTATTGTTGTTGTTGTTGCTCTTGGGAGAGGCACGGTTGAAATTGTTGGTGTTACCGGAGTGATTGTTGTTTCCTCCGGACTTCACATTGCCTCTGCTACGGGTGGGGTAGCTTGGGCTAGACATTGGAGGTCGGTTGTTTCTGGGTGCATATCCTGGTGAGGGGTTGGGACGGTACTTCTGGTGACTGTTGGATCCAGATTGATGCATCATACGACATTTGCGGTTGTCGTTTGCCTGATTAATCTTCCCTTCCATCTGAATGGCAGAGTCGACTAGCTCTTCGAGATCCTGGAAACGGATGTTGACGAGGACAGTATGCATCTCATCATGCAGTCCATTCAAGAATCTCCCCTTCTTCTTGGCCTCCGTGTTGATCTTATTAGGGGCGTACCTTGCAAGCGACATGAATCTGTCACGATATTCTACTACAGTCATTCTGCCCTGCTTCAACTCTCTGAATTCATCCCTCATTCTGGTGACTAGACCCTGCGGCATGTGGGTGCGGCTGAACTTGATCTTGAAGGCTTCCCATGTCATCACTTGACCATGGTTCATCAGGCGGATGCTATTCCACCAGGCTCTTGCGTCTCCTGCCAAGTAGTGGGTGGCAAAGAGAACTTTCTCGTTGTCATCAACTCTGGCTACCTCCAAGTTGTTCTCCATTGTCTACAACTAGTCATCAGCATGTAATGGGTTCTCTAAAGTGCTAAAGATTGGGGGATTAGTATTCTGGAAGTTCTTCAACTTGGATCCTTGATGATCCTGATTTCCATGCCCTTGGTTGTTGAGAGCCATCTGGGCAATCTGTTGCAGTGTTGCTAGATTAGCTTGGTGCTCTGCCCTGCTTGCTTCTCTGTCTGCGATGAGATTCTGCAAGATCTGCAGCATTGGGTCATGTGACGAGCTACTCCCTCCTTGGTTTCCATGCGTCATCTGAAGATTGAGGTAGATAAAGGGGTAAGAGGGAAAGTTCTAAGGTTCATGGTTTTGGTTTCAAGCTAAAACTTCGAGTTTGACTCAGGTTTTGCAACTAACTCCATTTCATTCATTTAAGATACAAACACACACACACCACAACAAGGAAAACAGATGGTTTTAGGAACCATTCTGTAAGCTACGGTACAGTGGGACCGATACATCTCATGCTATGACAGTGCTCTTGTGCATCTACTCATCGTCAATGAAGTCGGAGTCCTCATCGTCAGTGTAGAAGTCCACGGCATCCTCCTCCAGAAAGTCATCGTCATTGCTGAGGTAAGAATCCATGTCTCCCTGGATATCTTCACCCTCCTCTTCTTCCTCCTTTGCTGCAAGCTAAGATTCTTGCTCCTTGACGGTCTTCTCGAGGTCCGCCACCTTCTTGCGAAGACGGGCGATGATGCGATCCTTCTTCTCACGCTGGCGGCGAAGAGACTGACGGTCCTTGACAAGCAGTGAGAAAGTCTGGGCCTTCTGGTCAGCAATGGCACGGTTGTGGTTGGCAAACTCCCTAGCATTGTCCAATTCTTTCTGATGGTCGTACAACAGGAAGTCAAGGTTCTCCACTTGACGCTTCAGCTCCGAGTGACTTGGCATCTCCATGGGCATTCCCATGAAGTTACGTCTTGCATAGTGAGCAAAACGGGTTCCTTGGATCTGGTTGACACTGAGGGCACATAGACGTGCGAGAGCTTCTTGCATTGCCCTGGCTAATCCATCTAGCCTGTTGTTCTCTCTCACGGAGAACTGGATTCTCCCGGACGTTGGGGCTTCGATGCTTCCTCGAAGATCAACAGTGACGAGCCACTGCAAATCTCCTCCTGGGGGTCCTGGAAGTTGAGCTCCGAGAAACTCCAGATGCGGGCATCCCAATAACTCTGACGGTGAATCTAGATCCCTCTCGAAGATCAGTTGGCCTCCGTTGCCCAACTGGTAGAACTTGCTGAACTGAGTCTCCATCTACAAGAATTAAGGATGAGGAAGTTAGTGAAGTTCTCAAGAGTGTCAACTTTCAAGTAGTAATGTAAGAATTGGAGGAACATGAATTTTTGAGAAAGAATGAATTCCCAAGGGTAAAAGAGGAAATAGTTTTTCATAAATACTCACTTTGGTTTTTGAAACTAAGTTTTCTGTTCGGACGTCCATTCTAATTAGGGTCTCCTATGGTTAGGATGGCTCTGATACCAACTTGTCAACACCCGGATTTTTAATCCCAGATGCCTGTTATGCCATACCTCGCAATCCCAGGATTACCATTTTTGCGAGACATAACAGATTTGATATCACAGTACATCATCCATTGCAAACCATACATAAGGTCTTACACAAATAAAGGATCTCATGATCCATTCTTAAAACAAGAAGCAGCAGAATAAATAATAAGCATAGCGGTGGGGTCGATCTTCAGGGGCACAGGCAATGCTGACGAAGGCAGATAGTCCTAGTTATCATAGCCGTCCTGCTGGTCGTCATCTTGGTAGTCTCCTTCATAGTCTGGCCATAGGAATAGCCAGGGACAAAAGCCATGAGTACTCTTTAAGTACTCGCAAACTACCACTAACAAGTAGGATATTACTAAAGTAAATACTAACTCTAAGTTTAACTATAAAGTTAAGTTTGAAACCTAAGCTGAGTTCAGAAACAAAGAAAGATAAATAAAGTTCTAGAATCACTTAACTTGGGAAACTAGTGTCATTGTCACAACCCTGTTGTGGTCAAGTCAAGTTCATCATTCATTTTATAAGTCATTTTGAAAACATCTGACAACGAAACAGTATGGCCACTCCAACTGTCCATAACCACGAACGCGGATATTCGAATAGTTTGACACTCTGCAGAGGTGGTACACTTTCACCACAAGATTCGATACATTTGTCAGGGATAACCCTGAATCATCATACTTAGTATGCAGATAATCAAACATAACCTTTCCTTTAGACACCCTAGTATAAGCACCTCTCCTATGATGATAGATGGTCATGGTTGGGAGGCCATGCCTCAATATTTTCATCATCATAAACCATTTGTGTTTCTCAACACATGTCAAAACATCTCAATAGAATGACTCGTCATTCCAAGGTTTTCATAAACTATTTTCACCAAGTATTCCCATCTAAAGTGAATCAAGTTTTGATTTAGCTCTAAACTACTAAGTTAAGAGTGTTCACTAAGGTGGAATGCTAATCTCAATCTCATGCCATATAATGACATCTAAGGGTATCTAGATAGGTCATGTTTTATACTTTTTAGGTTACCTTCAAAACAAGTAAAGGACTTTGGTAAGTAAAGAAGTAAAAGCTTGAAAGTAACTTGGAGTAGGTACTAGTCAAAGTGGTATAACAAAAGCATGCCTAATGGATCTTGCTTAAGTCATCTAAATATTCTAGCTTGCTAACAATAGCTTGCTAAGTATTATACTTGCAAGGGTTAGCTTACATTGTTAATGATGGCTTGCCTTGTGCAGTGAAGTGGTTGAAGTTTTTTTCCTCCTCCTCTTGGTAGAACTCCTCCTCCTCGAAATCTTGGTCAGTACTATCATCTATAAATACATACGGAGTACACAATCACCAAAAAATACTTAACTAGTCTACTTAACACACTAAAGCACACATTTGATGATCTATTACCATCACAAGCATCACAGGATTTTATTAACTAGTTTCATACTTTTTATTTGAGAAAAGTAATTTCTACTCATTGAAAATAACTAAGATTTAATATTCACCACTTAAAATATGGGATCATGTGGACACATGTCATCACCACATATTCTAACATGTGGGAATGTGATTTAAGGGTCGGATCACCTTTTAATAAGTTTAAGTGTAGAATTTAATGATTTAAAGTGACTAGAAATGCCTATATAGCATTATTTTGGTACTAGTCCAAAGTCACTGCATGCAAGCCTTAATATTATTACATATTCAGATAGGTATGGTTAATTGTGATTTTTGAGAGTTGGAATGAACTCAAAAGCTAACATGGTTGATTTTATAAAAATGTTTGAGTGTGCAAAAGCTTCTGTCTTGTTATTTTTCTTAGGAGAGATCTCTAAATCTAAATGAATTAATTACAACGGGCTTGGGTAGATCTTTTCAGAAGCTTTCCAACACAATTGGAATCACTCCATTTGGATTTGTAAATCTCTCTGAAATGATTTTCAAACTAGGGCACATAACTAAGTTCAAACTTAAATAGAAAAACCTAAATTTGAATTCGTGGGCTAGCGCGGGAAAGAAAATGTGCCGGACCTATGGCGTTCCGCAGCGCAGAGAACTGACATTGGGGGTCCACATGTCAGTGGCTCTTTAAAACGCGAAGCCGTACGGGGCAACATGGACCGTGTGATTAGAACCTAGATCGACGGCTGGGGCTCGTCGTCGACGACGGACAGGTCGCCAGCGAGAGCTAACCCTAGCGGCTTGGTAGGGGTACGGTGAGGGCATACCAGGGCTCCAGCTACTGCGGTGAGGCGGGCAAACGAACTGGTGGACAACGGCGAGCTCAGGCGAGGTCGCGGCAGCTCCTGGGGTGGATGAAATCGACGACGCCTTCTCCTCCTCTGAAGTGGGCTCCTCCGGCGCAATTCCGGCGAACTATGGCTCGAGTGGCTCCAGCGAGAGGTGGGGAAGGATCAATGAGGAGAGGGGAGTGGAGTGGTGTGAGTCGTTGGTGCTGGGGAGGGCTCCTTTTATAGGGCGACGAGGGGACCGAGCGGCACGACGGCGAGCTCGACGGTGACGCTGATACAGGCGGCTAGAGGCATGGGCAGCGTAGGCGGACGGTGGTCTGCCTCCTGGTGATGCTCTACGGCGTTAATGCGCGGCTAGGGGCGGTGGCGTTTGCTCGAGAGCTTCCCGCGCTCTAGGAGACAAAGGCTGTGCTCAACGCGGCGTACGGCGACTGTGGGTCACGCGGTGGCGCACAACCATGTCTAGCGGGGTGCTAGGGTCGAGGCGGTGCGGCGTGCGGGATTTTGTGTCCAGTGGCGGTCTGCTGCGTGCTGGCGACAATCGCGCTCTGGCGTGCGCTGAGCACGGAGTAGAGAGAATGGGCGGCGGTGCTGGGGTGTGGTCCAGGGGCTGTGGGTGATCGAGGGATGGACAGGGGGTGGCGGTAGGGTTAGGCGGAGCTAGTGGTGGCGCTGGAATGGCGCGGCGCAGTCTGTGGAGCTCTGTCCACTATCGGCCGGCGTGACGAAAAATGGGCGGCGCCACTGCTGCTGGGGCTTAGGGGTAGGCCGGTGGGGACTTGGTTGGACTCAGGGAGGACAAGAGTGATCAATGCAGCTCTAATTACTCGACAAGATTTGATCAAAACAGTAGAAGTTAGGCTGAGTTTGATTCTGTCTGCAAGGTGTTTGTAGAAATGGTAGCAAGAATTAAAGTTTTAAATTTTTGGATGATTTTTGGTGGAGTTGCTAGACACATGCTTAAGCCTCTGTGGTTGCTTGAGATTTAAAAATGGAGCTCATTTGAGTAGTATTTGAATAAGTGTGATCTTGATACCTACACTAGATTCAATTTTCAAATGCCATTTAAAATTAGTGTTTGAAAGTTTTTGGTAGATCACAAAGTGGGCCTTGGTACATCACTTCATGTACTAGCAAGGGGTGCAAAGATCCACATTTGTTTCTATTAATAATCGAGTCATAGGAATAGCCAAAGTAGGCATGTTGATTAAAATGGCACAAATGACCATTTCTTTCTTTTATTTATTTTGATTTGTTTTTCTTTGGGATTTGTTTGGGAATGATCTAGATGATGTTTATTTTACCTAAGAATCATTTACAAGCAATGGATCACTTAATCAAAGCAATTCAAATCAACTCCTATTTATATGCACACACATATGAATGTTTTAATAATTTGAATTGGAAAAGTTTTTGTTAACCCTAATTTGGATGATTTGGATCTCGATCATTTGTATTAAAGTTTTGGAATGTTACAGTGTCGTAGGACATGAACCTCTTGCTTGCCATCACCACACTATGCCGCCTCATCCCTTCCATGCAAATATCATGTCGTGGGTCATGTTTTCATAAAAACAGAATAAGTATTAAATACTTAGTAAACTGGAATAAGTGCATGTAAGGAAAACCATTTACAACACGTATATCAGACTAGACTACTCTATCCCTCCCCCCCGTTGCGCGGCTGTCAGATGGATCGATGATATAGAAGCGGTGAAGTTTTAACCCCTTGACGGACGGACCAAGTATACAGAAAGTTCGAGTGATGCTAGCAACGTGCAAAGCAACCTAACCGCTAAAAAATTAGTTCTTACATCAGCAATTTTTTTACATTTCTTTTACTTTGCGCCCCTGGGACTGGCTGTAGACAGCTATTTATATGCTTAAGTGCACTATGTACTCTATATAAACTTATAGTAGTAGAAAAACATAAGCCAGCAGAATAAATGCGAGCACGTAAAAGTACAATTCAACGTGGTCAGAAGTTTAAAGCAGTCAGTTGTGAGACACCAAACACGGTCTACACGGAACACAGACTGCATTTTCTAACACATATGTTCGCTCTTTTTTCTCGTAGCCTATCCAATAAACTTTGCCCTATACATTGTCTCCCTGAACATAGCAGTATATTTAAGCTTACGAAGGAGCGAGCGCGTGGCGTTCACGAATGGGTATGTCCACACACAGCGATGTAGGTTTTTTTACTACCAAGCGACGGTGGCCTTGCCCCTGACACATCTCATCGAACAAATTATAATAATTAATATGACACGCCTGCTTCTATCACATCATGTTTCATACATAGACAACGAAAGAAGAAGGATGAACAAAGCAATTTAAAACATTGTATTTCCGACTAATGATACAAGATTCATCGGAACTAAAGAGTTTCTTACATTAGCATCCCAACTTTTTTTAAACTATTCTACGTGCTGTACTAATCCCACGTTGGATTCGCCTTCGGTACGTCGAAGACAGCATTGGCATGGTCCATCTTTGTGAGAAAGACATGCTCCGGCTTCGGCATGACAAAGAGGTCGTGCTCGGGCTTTGGCACGACCAAGACGAATATGCCGCGTTTTGGCTTCAGAAAGACGAAGCTAACGTTCTCCATGTTGGGGACGTCATCATGCTGCTCCAGCCTGGAGATGACAAAGGAAGAACACATCTCAGCTTTGAGTAAGACAAAGCAAGCATCTTGCTCCGCCTTGGTGAAGACATTGACCTTCACACGGAAAGCTGGCGATGCCTACACCATGAGCGTCTCTTCGCGGCGGTAGCATATGTCAAGAACCTTGTTCAAAGTGTGCCACAGTGCTAACTAGAATTCATTCGCTCGCTGCAGTTATGCTTCGGCTCATGAAAACCCTCATAGAGCCTGAGAGCCTTCATGTGCTCTTCGCAGAACTTGTAGTCCTCGTAATCATTGTCGGACGCAAACCTTGCACGAACCCTTTCCTCATCCTACATGGCCTGCCGTCGGTGCTCGATCTCCACCTTGCAGCTCAACCCAGTTGGTGGCGATAGTACCACTAAGCCGCCTAGGCTGACGACCTAGCCTTTCGTCATAACCACGGCCGGTGGCACTAAAAGGCCGTATTGAGTGCACTCTCTCTCCCACTTCTGTCAGGTAGATCCCATGCATGTTTCTTTTGGAAGGGACTAAGAAGTTGGAAGAAGAGGAGGCTAACGGCGCGAGCAAGAGAAGAAGATGAGCGATGTGGGTGTCAATGACGTCTTTCTAAAAGCGTATAAGCGTTGAAAAACACAATAGTCATGCACGTAAATATGGGCGACCGAGTCTTTGGAACCGACTACGGTATTAAACAACACTGACCATTTTCCCCCTGTTTACGGGTCTAGATGGCACAAACAAATTGTCTCCCGAGTGTTTTTCACACACGTGCTCTTTCCAAGATCAATAATACAGAACAATTACCGCACAGTGCATCGAATCATCGCGTGATCTCTATTTTTAACAATCACTCAGCACGGTGATCTTAATTCTAGGCGTTCAAAGATCCGATCTAGTGTACAACTTTATCTGGGCAATGCAGTGCATGACATATCGTATCGTGGATTAACATATATAACATTAAGCTGGCTTTTTTCTCTGTTTTCCTTCACATTACGCTACATGTTGTTCTTCACATTGTTCATGTACTTGGATTCTACAATTTATGCTTTCGAAAGGACTCATTCTTCAATAGACGACAAATGATGAAAGAGCGCAGTCACCATATCCTAAATAAAGCCTAATGATCATCCATTTAGTTACCTTCTTGCATCACATCTGAGTCATAAACGTGTTGTCTTATCGCCGTATTCGATTATCCACGTTTTAAGAAACAAAGGAGACATGACAAACCGTTGCATTTTATTTTCTTTCCACGATGTCGCCGATCTGGAATTTTTTCACTTTTTAGCATATCCGCTTTTGAATAATTAATTTTAAATGATTACTTTTGAACATTTTCGCATTTCAAGTTTTTGCATATGAACATTTTCAAAATCAAAGAAGCGTAGCGCAGGAGTACCGGAAGAGGCAAGCGAACTTCAGAAAAAAGAAATTAAATAAAGAGAAAAAAGAAAAGGACAAAGCTCGCCATGATCTGAAGTATCACTAAGCAAGATCCATGCTACTATCGCACCGAAGTGTAGGATGTCAGGTGATCACCGTGATCTCGAGTATCACTAAGCGAGGCCCGGGCTACGACTGCACCGAAGTGCAGGAGCACATGTGCTCGCCGCATGTCCTACCTCTTCTAAAGCGCTACCGTGCTATTTCAGTTGACGACCATCAGCAGTCGCATCACCGGTACTAGGCTTGTTCATCAACTCGATGAACGCAATGACGACGGTTACGAACTAGAAAAATACATTGGTGGAAACATGAGAGGGATTATCTAAATGCATTTCTTGAATAAAATACACGAAGAAGCGTCTTATAGTGTTTCCACTGTGAGAATCCGCGTACGGCTAGACTCTACGGTGCCAGCTATTCTATGGCTGGAGATCATGCTGGCAGACATGCTCTCCCACGCGCGATAATGCTGCCATATCGGCTCTACACCCACGAGAACCCGTGTAGTCTACGGTATACGCTGATAGACTTCATGAGTTTACGTCTCCATGTCGGCTTCGAACGTCCCCACGTCCACGAGAAAACACAGCCGACATCGGATTATCGTGCCACGTCGGCTATGGGCACGCCTTAGAGCCGTAAGGAACCGCTCCCGGCTAGTCTATGTCACCACATTTGCCCTAGATGGGCCCACGTCCATGGGAAATCGCGGCCGACATGGGCTTATAGCGCAACGTAGGCTCTGTGTGGGACCCATGACCACGAGAAGCCGCGACCATTATGGGCTCACCACGCCACGTCGGCTCTTGGCGGGCCCCGCCATCTAGTGGGTGCGGAGCGTTATCACCCTTGGAATTCCTCTAATAGAGCGTGTTCCTGCCCGCGTCCGCTGACGGTGGGCCCATGTCACACACGCGGCAAACTGTCCTGCGATGCGGGGTGTGAGGACACGCGCGAAACCAACACGTGGTATGAAATCTTTCGCCCTGTCCTACAGTGTGTTATGCCTCATGGGATAGCAGGGCTCCGTTGAGACATCGCCGTGTGTTCTTTTCGGTGTCCATCCCATGACCGAAAAGAATTAGGTTGACGTGGGTAACGGTTTGAGTCGAAACAATCTAGTACTATTATTTACTACTAATATACCTTCTTCGTTGATGACTTCCCCTGCAATTGGCTTTAACTTTAGAGTTCTCAACTGATCCAGGAACTCATGAAATATGAATGATACCCCTCGCATGATGTATCCTATGATATCTTTAGAGCAACTCCAACAGAGGCTGGAAAATGTCGCGTGCACGTGAAAACATATTTTTTTTGGCACGAGTGCCCGCGCCGCGCCCTCCAACAGCTGCTCCATCTTCCCGCGTGTTATTCTTTTACCGCACCGCTCAGCGTGTGCTCAATAATTCGCGCGCCGCACGCAAGCCCAATCGTCGGCGCACGTGGACATTTCCTCCTATTCCCACCACTTTCTCTTCCGACGTGCTCTCGCCCGTGCCACCGCTGCCATGCCACCGTGCCGGGGAAACTCCAGGTACTGCGGCATACACGCGCGCCTGACGAGGGGTAACCTCAGTAATGCCCATGGTGATGGATTTGGGGTTTCGCGGAAAAGAGAACGCTGGAGATTTCATCGGATGTCAGGAAAACAATAAAGACAAAGTCGCCTGAATATTGGGGAAAACACTCTATTACAAGTTGTCATCTATATTTCGGTATCCTCGCTTGGGCTTCTCCCTCCCTATATATAATAGGACGAGTCTCAAAGCTGTATGCTGATAGGTTTCATACACACGCTATTATAATTCCAACATAATGTCGGTTCATAGTTTCTTTCTTAATGCAACAAAGTCTCTGTCAGTTGCTTCCTTGGGCTGTTCTTCTGGAATCTTTATGGGCCGTAGGCTTTTTACCCAATGTAGGGTGGAGAACAATAAGGATCCGAGTAATCATACCCATGTCAGTAGTCCCCGAGACTCTACCTGAATTCATAGTATTCAGGTTTGAGTCTCAAACTTATCTTTCTTTTTGTTCTGTTTGATTTTTATTTTTTGTAGGGATTTTGGCACAACGAGTCTGATGCTTCCGACTGATCGAAAATCACTTAATTTCTCCTGGGAAAAAACAAGGTTGACCTACATTAAACACAAGTCCTTAGGCTCGAATCCGGAATTTTTTAACTGGTGTAATTCAATTCGAGCCGCTGAGATCTTACCGAATACTGAATTTCAGTTTTCTATTTTTTATCGGGTACCCAACGCGTCCATCGGGATTTTGCATCGTATCGTTGATACGGATTTTTTTGGGCAGAGCGCATTCTTGTGCGATTACCAGACCACACAGGATGAATCCTGGGGTCTTACCTTCGTATTTCTGAACACGGCATTCAGATTTTTTGTCGCGTCTGAACGTGATCCGAGGTTTTTTGGCTTTTTTGGCGGTTGGCATGTTGGGCTACCAATACCTCTGATTATATCAGATCTATCCCTTTATTATTATTTTATGCTATCTCCCGATGGGAGTAACACCTTTGTAGGATACACTAGTGTAAAACTCAAAAGGTTTTTGCAACTTTGTCAATGCACTTTGTACACAATAGAATTTCTATCGGGTGCGCGCTAGCGCTCCCAATGTGAGTAGCCCCCGAGGCTATGTTCGGATGCCTGTATTTGTACATAAGCTCATAATTATTGTTAGATTTAAAAAAAAGATTAAGATACAAATTACTTCTCTTTATATATAGGCCAAAAATCATCGGTATATTATTGTTTGAGCGGATGGCTATTTTAGCCTTTTCTCTGGGATATCTTGGCTTAATAAGCCAAATTGTATCTCTTATTATTTTGCAAACAATCTTATGCGTAAAAGCGTCGTAGATGTGCTACGTTCCAGTGATTTGAGTAATTTACTTCTGTCTTCTTGTCTTGTAGTCAATATGCTCCTCCGGGAATAACTTCTGTGACGATGTATGGTCCTTCCCATGGTGATTCTAGCTTCTTGTGACCATCTTGCTTGAGGCGAAGAACTAGGTCCCCTACTGTGAAAGACCTAGGCCGCAATCTTATGTTATGGTAATTGTGCAGGTTTTGATGGTACATAGTTACTCTTTGGAGGGCTTCGTCTCGAGCTTCATAAAGCGCATCTACATCATCTTCAAGTGCTTCTCTTGATTCCTCTTTATTATATGCAGCTACTCTTGGCAATTCGTGTGATGCTTCAACTGGAAGCACGGCTTCCGCATCGTGGATCAAAAAGAAAGACGTCTCTTGTGTTGAATTATTTGGAGTTGTACGTAAAATCCATAACACGGATGGTAATTCATCCACCCATGCCCATTTTCTCTATCAAGTGGTGCCAATAATTTCTTTTTGAGTCCAGCAG
Source organism: Avena eriantha (assembly GCA_910589775.1). Classification (NCBI taxonomy): domain Eukaryota; kingdom Viridiplantae; phylum Streptophyta; class Magnoliopsida; order Poales; family Poaceae; genus Avena; species Avena eriantha. The sequence goes on from OU342745.1 coordinate 236,453,615, forward strand.
TAACTAACCCATTGTCTTTTTCGACCTGTCCATTTGTTTGCGGGTGAGCTAACGAAGCGTAGCTTATTTTGATGCCCATCTCCATGCAGTACTCCTTGAACTCATTGGAAGTGAAGTTGATCCCATTATCTGTGATGATGTTGTCTGGTATACCAAACCGAAATACTATAGATTTGATAAAATTCACAGCCGAAGTTCCATCTTGGGTGGTGACAGGCATTGCTTCAATCCATTTAGTGAATTTGTCGACTGCTACTGGCAGAAAGACGTGTCCTCCTGGCGATGACTTGTGGAGTTTTCCCACCATATCGAGTCCCCACTGAGCGAAAGGCCATGCTAAGGGTATGGGATTCATCTCACCCGCGGGTGCTCCAGGTTTTGTTGCGAAGCGTTGGCATGCTTCACATGTTCTGAGAATGTCTTTGGCATCTTGTACTGCAGTGAGCCAATAGAATCCTGTCCCGAATGCTTTGCAGCAATTGCTCGGCTGCTAGCGTGGTGGCCACAAACTCCTTCATGTTATCTTTAAGTATAATCTTTCCTTCTTTGGGTGTCACGCAGCGTTGCAACACATCCGAAATAATTCTTTTGTATAGTTCTCCTTTGATTATCCTGAAGGCCTTTGATCGTCGAGTGATTCGTCGGGCCTCTATCACATCCTCTGGCAGTCCCCCTTTAGTCATGGATGCTATATACGGTTGCATCCAGGTTGGTTCGATCAACATGACCTCTCCGATTTCTCCTTCTTCTTCGTTGATGACTTCTTCTCTAACTTTGGCTTCTGAAGGACCCCCGATTCTTTGGGCAGATGCTTCTTTTTCCATGTTTTTGGTGCTACAACTTCGGAGATTCTTTTTTCCTTGATTGATCGTTCTATTATTTCTTCCCAAAAAACTCCTGGTGGTATTGGCAAACATAATGAGCCGATGTTTGCCAAATTGTCGGCTTCCTCGTTGCTTGCTCTTCCGATATGTGATACTTCACATCCATCAAACTGAGCCTCCATGATGATGTCTAAGTCAGCAATCATATTTCCGCTAGTAGCATCATACTTGTTCATTGTTTGCTGTGCTACAAGATTGGAATCTCCGAAAACTTTTAGGCGAGTTGCACCACATGCCTTGGCCATCCGCATGCCGTGCAACTGGGCCTCATATTCTGCGTCATTATTGGATGCGTTTGTAAAGCTCATCCGAAGAATGTAGCGCATTTTGTCACCTTGAGGTGATATTAGAACGACTCTTGCTCCCGCTCCTTCCGTTCTTTTGGATCCATCAAAATACATTGTCCAGCCACTAGAAAGGTCAGGTGGACCCGCACAATGCAGCTCCGTCCATTCGGTGATGAAACCTGGCAGGACTTGTGACTTAATTGCTTTTGAGCTTCTCATACGTGATATCCCTGGGTGATAATTTGATGCCCCATAGAGAAACTCGCGCGGTTGCTTCTGGATTGTTAAGGATACTTGACAAAGGCGCTTCGTTGACCACTATGATCGGGTGCTCCAAAAAATAGTGGCGTAGTTTTCATGTTGTCGTAAATACCCCGTATGCTAGCTTCTGGTAATGCGGGTACCTTTGTTTAGATGGCGACAAAACCTCTCTTAGGAAGTATACTGGCCTCTACACACCGTGTGTCTTCCCTTCTTTGGGTCGTTCTACGACCAGGACTGTGCTATCCACCTGATGTGTGGCAGCAATATAGAGGAGTAAAGGTTCTTTCTCTTTTGGAGACACGACGATAGGGGATGTCAAAAGTGTTCTTTTAAGATCTTCAAAGGCACGCTGGGCTTCTTTCGTCCATTCGAATTTTTCTGATTTCCTCATAAGAGCGTAGAATGGCAGCGCTTTTTCTCCTAATCTTGCAATGAAACGACTTAGTGCCGCCACTCGTCCCGCTAGTTGCTGTACACCACACAAATTTGTTCGCTTCTTTATTGTCAGGATTGCTTCTATTTTTTCAGGATTAGCGTCGATCCCTCTTTCTGATTGTCCTCTAGATTTTGGTACCCTCGCTTGGGCTTGTCCCGCCCTATATATAATAGACTGGGTCTCAAAGTTGTATGCGGATATGTTTCATACACGCGCTATTACAATTCCAACATAATGTCGGTTCATAGTTTCTTTCCTAATACAACAAAGTCTCTGTCCGTTGCTTCCTTGGGCTCTTCTTCTGGAATCTTTATGGGCCGTAGGCTTTTTACCCAATGTAGGGTGGAGAACAATAAGCATCCGAGTAATCATACCCATGTTAGCGCCCGAACGACACCTTCTACACGGAGATCAGGTTCGGCGACGAGCGCATCGGCCTTGGCACCTTCGAGAGCGCGCACAAGGCGGCGCGCGCCAATGATGTCGTGGCATGGCGACTCGGGCGCCGGCGGGCATGGATGAATTTCTAGGACGTCTAGACACGCGCGAGCAGGCTGAGGCGCTCACGCCACCGCCTTGCCTCGTGACGGAGGAGCAGTGCTGCCTGCTCGTCAGCGAGCGCGACGAGCGCCTGTGGCAGGAGTGGTGCCGGCACTTCTCCGAGGACGTCGAGGCGTAGCGCAAGCACGATGACGAGCAGGCCGCGAATAGGGCAACGCTGAGGGCTGCGAAGTACGAGGACTGCCTCGAGCGCCAGGCAGACAAGGCATGGAGGTGTGCCTTCATCGAGGCGCAGATTGCCAGGACAACGACCATCTCTGATGACGATCCCTGTTGGGAGGACTATTGGTCGTCGACGCCAGTGTCTGACACGACACCAGCCTTGTCCGATGATGAGAGCAACTAGGACTAGGTTCTAGTATTAGTTTCTAGCTTCTTTCGTGTTCTATGTAATATATTTTTGTCTAATTTCTTGATCCATTTTCTATCACATTTGTTGCAAAAACTTGTTTGCACGCGCTCCAATGTAGCGCGTCTGTTGGAGGGGTTTGGGCCGCAAATTTAGCGTGCACATTTAGCACCTCTGCTGATGGAGATTCGCACGCGGCGCGCGAAACCTGGATCACGCATGCTGCATACGCATTTTACAGTGCCAAAATTTACGGCCTCTATTGGAGTTTCTCTTATAGCTGGGAGGAAGCGAGCGCAACACCCCATCTATCACAAGTTTGTCCATCATCTAGTAGTCCAAGTCCTACACAAGGTGTTCATGAATCCCATGGATGATCGTCGAGTGACTCTCTAAGAGCAAGTTTAACAGTACCCTTAAAACGCCGGCGCCCTTAAAATACTGGCGGTTATACGGGCTTGTGGCCGGGCCGTCGAGCTAACAGCGCCTGTAGACGGCACGACCCGTAAACGGAATTCATAGGGGCCTATGAAAGGCCCGTTGCAGCTCCTATTTCTACCGGCCGGGCGAGCGGAGACGGATCAAAACCCATGTCCCTCCGCCGCAAACCCTAGCCGCCGCCGCATTTCCGCGCGTACTCCGGAGAGCAATTCCTCCCATTTCCGCGGGAGAGAGAGATGGCGAGCAGGAGCGGGAGTTGCCAACTCGGCAACGGGCGTGCTGGGAGGAGGAGGAGGGAGTTACCATCACCACCGTCGAGCTCTCCATGAAGCAGGAGGAGATCGAGAAGGCTGTCACCACCATCCGCGACAAGGAGGGGGAGGCCGGACTAGCATCCGTCGATGACATGGATGTTGACATGATCGTCCTCGACGACTAGGAGCATGCCGACGATGGTAGGCGGCGACTTAGAGCTCGCCGCCGACTAGGAGCTCACATTTTGGACATACCAGGACGCGGCGACGTCCTCCGCGAGCTCTCCAAACACTATTTTTTAATGTAATTTTGCAATATGTATATACTGGATGATGAACGCGCGCATGATATTCCCTCGTTAATTTAAATTTCAGTTCAAATCATGATTTAAGTGTTGGATTTAAAGGCACTGTTCTCCGTTGACAAGTTTGAAATCCTAAATCGCGAGTACATGCATTTGTACTCGCAACTTAAGGGTTGCCGATTTGAGGGTGCTGTTAGTCATGCTCTAAGCAAGTGTTTTATTCCATCTTAATGGAAAGAAACTTGTCCAAAAACTCATACTTCATCACATTGACTTGTGATATGAAGATCACTTTTTGTTATCAACCATCTCATATGCGTTAGTGTTGAACAAATGCATCCGCAATTCAGGCTCCATGGAATAAAGCATGGTACATTGGACAATATTGGAAATGTCACGACGAGCATGGTAATCATCATCATCTTGCTCACTCGCGGAGTCCTCAAGAAAATCTCCTATTGGTTCTTGTATCACGTAGAGCAAGTCATTTACTTTGAGGATGTCCCTCAGGCGTTGGTACTAATCGATGAAGTTTGACCCATATACTTTAAGTTCCTCATCGCGTAAGAAAGGTCCATAGTCAAAATAGACATTTGGGTATGACATGATCAACAAGGATTAAGACTAAGTTAATAATACGAGTTAAAGTCATAATCAAATTATTCAATGAGCTCCTACTAAAATTATCATCCCTAAGAAGCTTTTAGTGGTTACATGACCCTAATTCACTATACCTTCCCCGAACATCACGTCCGGCGGCAAAACTGCAAAGGTGGACATTGAAATCTCGATCACATCATTCATGTGACTCATACTTTATCTTTTGATTACTTGTGCTCTAAAGCCATGTATGTACATGCTAGACTCGCCAATCTGACCTTGGTGTCTTTGCTATGCAACATGGCTTACACTCACCATATATGAACACCAATATGTCTAACACCGGATCGTCATGGCGTGCTTCATAACGGAGAACTTTCTTAGTGGTGCACACTAAGGGAGAACACTTTTATTGGCATTAAGTTAGGGATCATCTTATAGTGCTACGTCGAGTATCTAATACTAGCAAACAGTAAGATGCATAAAGGATTAACATCACATGCAGTTTATATATATGTGACATTATATGGTCCTTCATGGTGTGTCTTGATCTCCATCGAGCTCTCTAGCTTGATCTCCACCTTGCCCACTAGCATGACGCTAAGTCCACAATGCCTCCAGTTGGTCATCAATCATGATGATCGACTTCTACTACTACTACTACTACTACTACTCAGTAATATAAAGTAACACTACTTTTACATCATTTTCTCGGCATGCAGGCCATTGAATAAACTGAACAAGCAAATGGCTCCTATTGGTTGCTTTACATAATGTGCATTTCATACAACATATAAAATCACACCATGACCAAATCATATCACATGCCTCTAGAAAATAAAGTTAGACACCTCTACTTTATCTCTTGCATGTTTTACATGGCTGCTAGGGCTTTTGCAAAAGAACAGTTTCTTACCTACGAACATCCAACCACAACTTTGATCAAATAGTTGTCTCTATGACACCCCTTTAAAGGCCGTCCATTGCAAATGTCATATCAACTACTGTGAGAGATATAGACACCTGCCAACTGCATATATGATACAAGCTATATGTCAAGTGTGGAACCAGTCTCGCGTAAGATTACACGTAAGGTCGATCCAGGATGCTTCATCAAATAGTACCGCGATATGCACGTGGGAGGGTAAAACTATAGGATCAATGCCCACAGTCAATATGTCCTCTAACCATACAAGCACAACTACACATAGATCGTCTCTGATACCACTGATGGGGTTCGTTGTACAAAATAATTTTTCATGACTAGTGTATGCCAATTGCTAGGATCTATCTAGGGGTAATGTTGTAATGGTAAGGTTCCTATGACATTCCCTTGTAGACCAAAAGCGCTTAACGTTCACGATGAATGTGGAATGATGTAGTCGAACGACGTAGCCTACCTCAAGATCATGTTGATACTTGCTCCGACGACCAAGTTCCACAACTGGCAACACCTTCGTGGTTTTGCAGATGTTCAGTGCTCAACAACGACTCACGGTTTTTCCGATCCAACCGATATTATGGAAGTAGATCCTTTTGGATCAGGGATCCAGAAGCGTGACGGTGTGTCGGTGATGAAGTTGTCTCCCACGCACATAGTTATTCTTGAAACCACAAGCATAAGAGCCAATGAGAGAGAGATGGAGAGAGAGAAAGCCACGAAGGAATAATGCTTGGGATTGGGACTGGTGTGCCTCCCCTCCCCATGTGCCCCTCCTTATATAGGGGGAGGGGAGGGGCACCCTAGGTCTAGGAGGCGACGACAGCTAGGTGGAGGCGGCGACGGTTGGGGTGGGCCTCACCCTATTCACATGCCCTAGGATGTCTCCCCTTTCCTTCTTTGGGGTGGTGCCCCCACATGGGCCTCAACCTCCGGGAGTTGGCCCATTTACGGTGGGCTGCTCCAAAAAATTAAATTCAATATTAATTCCATTAGTTAATATGAAAAACATATTATTTGATTCCCTATTATCCGAAACACCTTTCCGATCATTCTGAACATTCTTTAGATTCTCACAAAACTTTCTAGGTTCTCTCTTCTCTTCAATCTAGTGATCTCGATGAATCCAAAACTATCTCCATGCATCATCAAACCCTTAAGTGTGTTACCCTACGGTTCAAGAACACAATAGACATGATTAAGACACTTCTCGAACCAATGATCATCAGCAGGACCTGTATGCCCATAATTACCCCTACACATTCCACGATTGAAATGTTGTTTGAACCATAAACGTCGAGTCCCATTCCCTTTGTTACTTCGATACATTCAGGTGATAGTGATTCGATATGATCTCAAGTTCTAAGGATTATGTTACTACACTTCCTAATTATCGCAATGATGAACTTTATGGCTTGATCGTGATGCAATACTTATGTTGGGTAAGCGTGTCCATCACATCATTCACTAATTATATGACGTCATTGTCAATTGACATAAATGTCCATGATTAGGAAACCTTTATCATCATTTGATCAGTGAACTAGTTAAATAGAGGCTACTAGGGAGTTGATTTGTTTACATACCAGACGTGTACCAATGTTTCCGGTCGATACAGTAATAGCATGGTATAAAACTATTATGAACTAATTGAGATATGTTAATAAACACCCTTTATTATTTGCCTCTAGGGCATATCTCCGCTATTTGTTAAGGCCTTCGGTAGTTATCAGTGTCGCGCTGAGCTTCAGTTCATGGGTCATGATGGCCCTTGAAGTGGTGCTCCGCGTCAGCACACTCTTTTGTTGTCCTGGGCAAGGAAGTGGTCTACCACTTCAATCCTGAGATTTCCCTTTTCTGCACAAGAAATCCAAAGAGAAAATAATATATTTATTCTCTCATAGTACATGTATTTAATTTAGTTTTGCCAACTCAACCCAAAGCTCCTGCTGGCCACTCTGGATCAATAGTTATTCAAGTGGCTGCCCTGTATATTATGGGTGTTTCCGAGTTTGTATGCTCCATGTCTGTTCTTTTCATTTTATACCATTGCTTCCTCGAACCTAGAATCGACAGGGCAATAGTCCCCGAGAATGGTTCTTTAGGAGCGAGCCGAAGAGAATTATTCAGACAATACCTTCCTTGGAACTCCTTGGGAACGCGCAGGTGAGTGCTTGTTCTTCTAGAGATTCAATCCTCACACGGTTCACTCATGTGAAGAAAATAGAATGATCTCTTAGTAAAACAACTTATCTTCCAGGTGCAGAGGTTAAGGTTGCACGGGTGTCGCTGATAAGCGCTGCTCTAGGGACATGCACTCCACAAAGTTCTCTTTGCTTTAGGCCCGATCATCGCCTTTCTCCAGCCGCACATCGAGGAGGTGCCAATCCTAGTTAGCCCGCGGGTAAGCAAGTAAGGTAGGCATTGAGCAAGGCTCATGTTCTTGTTTTGAGCCTGATCTTCGCCTCTCTCCGGCTGCATTGTGGGGAGGTGTCGATCCTGGTTAACTCTCGGATAACCAGGGAAGGTAGGCGACGATCAAGGCTATGATTTCTTATTGTGGGTCTGACTATTGCCTCTCTCCGGATTTGCAGCGCGAAGGTGTCGTTCCTGGTTAGCACCTGGCTATCCAAGGAAGGATAGGCAATGATCGAGACTTGTCTTCTTGATTTGAACCCAACCATCACCTCTCTCCAACCCTTCAGTGGGGACGTGCCAGTCCTGATTACCCTTGGGTAATCAGGGAAAGTTAGGAAACAATTGGAACTCTGAGCCTGAAGCTCAGTCATGGCTTCTCTCCGGCCGTGTTAGTAGGGAGGTACTGATCTCGGATGCCTTCCATACATCCTATGAAATGCAAGATCTTCCATATGGTCCCACAGCGCAAGGCAGGAGCCTGTCGGCCTCCCTTGCGAGAGAACCAATTTTATGCGAAGGTGTTCATCCACAAAATTCATCCCAGGAGAACAAAAACGAGAAGGACACACGACCAACCAAAGGCGACTCTCCATTAACGAAGCACCTTAGATGAATGATAATCAAAATGAGTGCAGAAAAGATCAACTTATTCATATTCATCCACATGGAGTGCTTATGGATACAGTGCTTGTGCTATGGGGCCTAGCACTCGCATAAGGCTTTTCATTACAAGGGGGATAACCCCCGACTAGTCTGTTCTCAGAGGGCTTATCGCCCGTCATGCCAGTCCAACCATGGGCAAGACTAGATAAGTTGTCGCGGGGTGGCCGGTGGCCACAATGCTAAGTGCTTCTTTACGATAAACCTAACCATACATCTTTGCTCTGGCTTGAGTCGGGCTATGACGCCTTTTCTGGAGCTACCTGCTTGTCGGCTTCTCCTCAAGTCTCTGGTGAAGAATGCCCAATTCCTATGGTGAGACATGCTTTCAACCTAGAAGCCCACCTTCTGTGAACTACCTAGTCCCCTACGCCCTCCTTGCTACTGATGCACGGGGAGGGGGACAAGTAGCTGATGTTTATTTTGTGAAGCCTTTTTCCATTGCCATAAGGAGGCCTCCATAGTTGGGAGGTGGGACTCCTTGCGTGAGGAAAACCACTGAGACTCATTCATATTATAGTGACTTTCTTCTAGGGAGTTCCACACTCGCAGTGAGCACGAGTGAGGATTCCTAGGCCCAAGGAACGGAGGCGAGCATGCGCTCCAGCCCCCGTGGGCCATTGGCTTGTTTCTTGTTGAAATCTGTGGCTGCATGCCGTGGAAATTCTAGTATCTTTGCTCTTTAGTGCATTGGGTAGGATATCCCTGTGAACAAGCTGATTATCCTTCATGGACCTTTAGCAAGGTGGGTCCCCGAGGATCCTCCAGATCCCTCGAGCACGTCTCATGAGCCGAAATCATCGCCCTAGGAGCCAGAAAGGGGAGAGCTTTTAGTTGGGACCTCTAGTCGTTCGAGATGATTTGGTGAGTGCGGGCACCGCACTTTAAGACAGGAGTTGGCATTCAGCTCGAGGAGGGCCATTTATTCTTACATTGTCCTCATCGAGGGGCGAGGGGGCGATTTCCCGAGGTATTTTCCCAATCTTCTTCTGCAAACGGTTTGGCATGATTTGCACCATTATTTGTGATTTGGAGTTCTTCGAGGCGAGCATTATGGGGTTGGGGACCGTTCAAGGGTACCCCCACTTGGTGGATTGCAGACGTGGGGGTGGTTTTGGTAAAACTACGGCCTTCGCCGTCATTGAGTGGCGGGTGAAGTTTGTGGCCTCACGCCAAGGAGGCTCGCCTGCCTACCCAAAATACCACACTTGGTGGAGGGTGCTATTTTTCACCGGCATTGCTAGCTGAGCGCTTTATGGAAGTTGCGCCATGACTCCCTCAAGGCGACAACCACCCAGAGGAGAGGTGTGCCTACGGACTACAAGGTGTTAAGTCGTGTGGTACCTAGTCACCGTCCTTCCGCTGCCCTACAGGGTTCTATTGTCTCCTGCTGCTCAAGCTATAGGCGCAGGAGGGGCACTTTCAGGCATCCAGGTGTGCCCTCCGAACTTGTAGAGTCGGGTAGGTGCACCCGGCTTGTATTTTATCCTAGGGCCATTAGTGATGAGCTAGTGGTCATCTACCTCCATGGCCTTGCTTTGTTAGGATGGGGAAGGGGCACTGTCAGGCATCTGGGGGTGCTCTCTAACTCATGTCCGAGCTCCGAGGACTCCCCCAGCTCGGTGCATGACCGGGGCCGTCGACAATGTCCCTAGGGCATCTCCTTTCCCACATAATACGAGCAATGCACCCAGTACTGAGTTGTGGTGAAGCAATTAGGATGTAGGGGCACTGCCCGGGGGCTCCCCTATTTTTGTTGAATTTCTCGTAGGTTTTGTGGGTTCATGCCTCTCAAGTTGTGAGGATAGATAGGAGGCGCTTTTAGGTATCCAGGGCCATACTGAGGCTTTCAGCAATGACTTCATCGGTCATCTTCCACCGCGAGTCTTATCGAGGTGGTATCGGGGAGATGCACTTTCAGAATTTGAGGGTCATTCTCTATCTCACTCGTGAGCCTAGGAGAAGCCCCCAGCTCGGTACGGGACCAGTCCCATCAAAGATACCCCTATGGACATATTCTCCCTCCTCCTAACGAGTATGGTGTTTTTTGGATGAGTATTTTCGAGGCAGGGAGGGAGCTGGGACGCCGCTCAGGTGTGTCCCGAATCCGAGCTGTTTGGAGAAGGTGTGCTTGGCATCATACGTCGATGATGACACTTCTTGCTTTCCTCCCCTAATTGCCCACAGGGAGATGCTAGGGTTACGAGGGCCGACAGGAGGCGCTTTTGGTCATCCAAGGTCACTTCCCCCACTCGTGGTTGGGTAGGCGCACCTATCTCCGGGCCGAAACCGGTGCCTTCAGTCATCTTCCTCCACGGGTCTCACATTGTTAGGGTCAAGGAGAGGTGATGTCAGGCATACAGGGCCACCCTCCCACTTCGAAGAGTTTTGGATAGACCCCTGGCTCGGAGGCCGGGGTCATCGGCGATCGCCCTTGGTCCATCTTCTCCACAACCCCCGACAAGGAGTGCGCTTTCTCATGCGACGGTGTTGCTCGGGGCTCCTCGAAATTGGCCCACTAACATAGGCACCGCTCGTCTTGCCGTCAAGGACGAAAGGAAGATTCTTGTTCCTACGCGTGTGCGCACTTGTCCGCCATGAAGAAGATCTCTATCGTGGAACTAAAGATCTAGGTGACCATTCTCTCTTTCATCAAAGGGTTGTGCACCCCTCAGAAGAATGCTAGCTCCACTCTTTCCTCGGATTCCTACAGGAAGAAGGCAAGGATTCGGGTGGACCTCCTCGACAAACCATGTGACACCCCCAAGATTAGGGCTAGACAAAATATCAGACCTCTGTCTGATCATAAGTCTAACCTAAATCTCGAAAGCATACAGACAAAGAATCGGTAGCATTATAGTACCGTACGACTCGAAAGTTATTACAGCAAGCTCATAACTGAGCAGAGAACCAAAATATTACAAGCAGAGGTTACTGACCATAAACACCAAACAATGGAAGACAAATTATGCTATTAAGTATAGCAAACTTATGAAATGGCCTAAGAGGCCTAAAGCATAACGATGACGTCCCAATCCATAGATTCTAGACTTTGCCAGGAGAGAGTATTTGACGAATTGGACGTGATGCCGCATGGTACGGGTGTACCACTGGTCGTTATCGCGGCATATGCTTTCCTATTGAAACAGGTGCAAAGGTAAATCAATAAAATGACTTATAACACTTAAAAATATCATATTATAACATAATATGATAGTTCCAATTGATATGTTCATAATAGAGTTAGTAGTTTGGGATCCTATTGAAACAAGGATAAAAAGATGCGTGCAAACGCAGTGAAATACTAAAATCCCTATTCTATTTATGCAAAAACAGAAGGTAAATATGCTACAATTTTGGACTCATAAACAGGCTATTGCGCAATGGCTTCTACGTAGACACAATCTAAGTAAAATGCTAGAAAAAAAGAAACAATACATAAATATAGAAAGTATATTATATATTATTCATGGAAATTATTACAATATATATAACCATGTTAAATTCTATGTAGACCCATTGTTGTGTAGGTTGTCTTTGTCGTCAGAATCCAACATCAGGTTCTCCCACAATGACTCATGATTCAGGTCGTCCTTCTCATCCAAAAGTGGAGACTTTGAGACCGCCTGAGCCATAGGCATAGAAACGTCTGCCGCCAAAATATCGGCATCGGTAGCTCTACAAATTTCTTCGGCGACCGCCTTTACCAAAGACACAGCCTCGGTCGCACGCATACTCTCTTCATGGACAAATTTCGATGCCACTTTCTTAGAGGCTTCCACGACACGAGAATTCTCCGCGGCCTCCCCCTCTTCCTCCACCTCTTTTTGCGCCCACGTGTGCTCAAGACGTCCGTGCTTGCAAAGCTGAAACCATGATGGGTCCTCGTCACCGCCCTATCCTGGAAGTAGAAGAGAAGTATAGACATCCCGCATCGGACAACGACGTTTGCCCTGATGGATCGAACGAAACAAACCCAACAGGCATACAGACTATACGTGTACAACATCTCGAGGAAGAATAGAGACAATAGAGTCACCCGAGGTAGAAATATGTACGCCCGCTCGTCTAACGCTGGCATTGTGGGAACTGGGAATAGGAAAAGGTGGAAATTCGTATGAGGAACCTACGAGGCATGCGAAAATTACAAGAATATATAAGATAGAAAGACATATGTGTGACATAGGCTGCGTATTTGGTTAACTATGACAGAGCAAGTCACGGCGCAGAGTACGTCGAGAGACCTGCGACACCAAAGAAAAAACACAAAATCCGGCGCGATGTGGCATTAAACATCATGTAATGCATACGAAGAACATTTTCTTCCACACGAGAGTATGTACCGTCAGAGTGAACACACACGGTAGACATAAAGGGCTAATGATATCGTCCAGATAATAAGTATCGATGGCAATAAATAATGCTAATGATTTTGATACCATGCACGGAACTGAAATAATAACATGTTGAAAAAATATGATTGTTAGAGATTTTTCCCATGAAGGAGTTAGGGTCCAATGATCCCTTGGTTCGTGAGGGGGCTGAACACACGGTTTCGAAGGAGTTCAGCAACGGCTACGGCGACGGAGTGGATGCATGAAAGGGAATTGACACCGAGGTTTTTTACCTAGGTTTAGGACCCTCGTGAGGAGGTAAAGCCCCTACTCCTGCTTTGTTGTATTGCTCGCTTGCCTCGCGAGGTTACAATGGAGGATGAAAGTCTAGGGTTTTAGATCTCTAGGATATATTCCCTTACAAGGTAGGAGAAGGACCTCTTATATAGGGCGGTGTCGGGTCCTTCCCTCTAGCCTTTGGACATGAGAGGTGTCTGTAGTGCAACCCCCCGTGATCACGGTCTAGGAGACTACTTTACTTGGACTTGGTCCAGCACATCGCGCTCCACTCAGTCCTCCTGTAAAGCGTCCTTTATCAATGTCCTTTGTCTTTATTTGTCGCTCTTTGCTTTCCCCCTCTTTCACCAAAGCGGCAACTGGGGGAGCCTCCTGCCACCAGATCACCTGATCCTTCCCTGCGAAAGGATAGTGGACCGGGTATTCTTTACTAAGGCAGCTGATGCCACGAAAGCCATGCGCTTGCTGTCAGGGCTGAAGTTCGTACTCCGTCCGGTGTAGTTATGGTTCTGCCCCAGCCGCACCCCGGCGTATCCGAGGCTCGAAGATGTTTGCCTGGTGCCGTATTGGTCCCTCTTGTGAGGGTACCTCATGATGCCTGCCCAGTTTGGTCCCTCCTAGAGGCGTCTTACCTCTAGAAGGCGAAGACTCCTAGGTAGCAGGGCTCGTCCAACGTGGGGAAGTGGCACCTCGGATGCCAGGGCTCCGACAATAGCCCCTGGGCGCTTGGCCTGCACGTGTCCCCTCATTGGCCCGAAGGGGCAAGCGGCCTCAGAAGGTGGGCGGGCCCCTGCGCTCACTAGGTCAACAAAGACCCGACCTGCTCGAATCCTGGCCGTGAAGCCCAACTGGCCATGAGCTCTCATCCATATATCTGGAGCACACTGTTCCCTCTCTGGCAGTTGTTCCCACGACGTGACGGTGCGTGGAGCCTTGAGGTTAATACCGTGTATGCGGCGCAATGATATGTCTTTTCGGTTGGCGCAGTTATAGGTGGGGAAGGAATCTTTTTTCTTCCACTCTGCTGCCTTCTTCCTTCCTCCCTTGCGCTCTTGAGTCGAAGACCTCGCCCCCTCTCCTTGGCACCCCTGTGCTTCTTGGCTGAGGAGAAGGGAAAGGCTGTGATGTCCGAGGTAGTAGAGGCTCTGCCGGTGAAGCGCGGCCGTGGGTGACCCTGCGGGAGAGGTCGAGGGAGGCGCCATGGAGTTGGCATGACTCTCGCCGTACTTACGCCCATGGAGGCAAGCGCAGCCTCAGGAGAGACTCCCGCCAAGAGCTGGCGTGGCCGTCCTCGCGGGAGTGGCAGGTGTCGTGGAAATGGCCACGGCAGTCGCTGCCACTGGCAGCGATTGAGTGTTTCGTGAGGAAGAGTTGGCGGCCATCTGCGGTGCGAGATGGGGGCGGATGCACATGGGTTTACCCAGGTTCGTCCCCCTAGAGGGTAAAGAACTACTCCTGCTAGATTAGATTATTGGAGAGCGAGTTACAGGGGTGGCGAGCTCGGCGGCTAAGCAGCGAGTCGCTTGAGGGGGTGTATGATGGAACGTGAGTCCTTAGGATACCCTAGGGAGGTTTATATATGAGGCACCTCGCTAGGGTTTACAAGCTACAACCGAACAAGATAAGGATTCGAAGGTTTTGACCAAATCCGACTGGGCTTCTGTTACGCTTCTGGGCCTCCAGTCTCCAGTCGCCTGGCCTCTCCTTCCGTCGTAGTCCAGTCATCATCCTTCAGGCGCACCCACAGGCCCTTCGGCCGAATCGAAACGTCCTGCTAGGCATACCCCCTTTGGCATATCCCCATCAGTAGTCCCCGAGGCCATCGTTGATGCAGGTGCAGGCGTCCCTTTGGTGTTCGGAGCAGGCGAGCCCAATTTGGGCATCTAGTCGAGTCGACGATGGACTCTATCAGAACCAAGGAGAATTTCCCCATGTTTCCATTCGCCATCCCAATGAATGTTACTACCGCCAAGTCGTCGTTTTGGTGAGTGGAGAAGACTGGCGGGTAGCGGGTGAAATGAAGGAGTTGGATCGTCAAATCTGGTCAAATTATCCGTTGGAATTTCCAACGGTAACTTCGGCGCAATTACCGTGAGTAACGGCTATCCCGATTTTAGCGGGTAGCGTCCCCATATAAGGGGAGTGACGGTTCAGCTCTGCAGATCTTCTCCACATTCTTCATTCTTCCTCATTTGTTCTTCTTGTCTCCAATCTCCCTGCCTTCAACCTTACGACTCATCTTTTCCGCACAATGCGACTCCACATCCAACCCGATGGCGCCTCCCAAAGGCTCATGGGGAAAGTCCAAGTGCACTACAGCCCAGCTCAAATCCTTCGAGGATGCCGGAGTCCTCTGCAAGGGGAACTGGCGGGTTCCCCCCTCCTCCGAGACCGAACCGAAGCCGCGACCCGGCGAATTCATTTGCTTCCCCAGCCATCTTGAGAGGGGTCTGGGATTCCCCACTTCACTCTTCTTTCGCCGCTTCTGCGCGTATTACGCGATCAAACCATCGGATCTCGGTTCGCATAGCATCGAGCAGCTGGCGATCTTCGTCGCCTTCTGCGAATGCTACCTCGGCTGCAGACCATATTTCCAACTGTGGTTGGAGCTCTTCCACGGCTGCATCGGGCGCGAGGCGTCCGGTGGTTTGATGTTGGCCGCATGCAGCGTCACATTCCAATTGAAGCCAAAGGCCAACTTCGTCAAGCTCCTCTTGCCGAAGAAGGCCGCCAGCGAGTGTAAGAAGAGCTGGTTCTACGCAAAAGAATCCACTCCCTCCGGCGAGGTGGCACTTCCCGAGTTCGTCGCCTCGAGGAGCGAGCCTTGCCGGTTGGCGTCGAAGAAGCTTCCCGAAGACCAGCAGATGGCCGTCGCGAAAATGATGGACCAGATCCAGAAGCTAAAGGACCAGGGGTTGATTTCGATCAACCTCTACAATTGTTGGCTCGGGCGGCGTCTAGTTCCGCTGGCGGCTTGGCCGCACTAGATGTATGAATACAGCGCGAAGCACGACCCCTCCCGAACCAGCAAGGAATCATGGGAGGCCGAGGACTACAAGGTTGCCCTGAAACAGATCACTAATGCAAAGTTCACTAGCGTGGCGGTCGGGCTCGCCCCGTACACTCCTGTGAAGAATGAAGCCCCCATAGTAAGTTTTCTTCCCAGTCGCTATGTCCGTACCTCAGCTCTTAGTCGCCGCATTTGGTGTTGTACTCTTGGTGGTTCTCAGCTTTTTCAGGTGTTCGAAGGCTGGCTCCCTCAACTCGATGAAGAGGTTCCCTAGGAACTGGAGGAAGACTCCGGGGGAGACTCTTCCGACAACGACGGGGAGGAGGAAGAGGTTCCTCCCCCAGCGCCTGTGGCTCGCAAGACCCACATGCAGAAGCAACGCGAGTTCGAGGCGAGTCGTAGCCTGGACGAACACGACGGAGGCGACGAGGTCCCACAGGAGCACACGTCCCGGCGTAATGCTATGCCGTCGAAGCCCGCACGCAAGCCCAAGTCACCAGCGAAGAGGCCAACATCACCGTCCAAATCGGCGGTGGTGTTCGAGTTGGATGACGACTCCGATGATGAAGGTTCCCCCGAAGTCTCGCACAAGGCCCCAAAGGATGCTATCCCGACAAAGGGGTTGGAGGGCGTGGACACCTCGGTAGTGGTAGAGGTTCCCCTGGTGGCGATTGCGCCAACGGTCTCGGGGGTTCCGATCCAAGAAGCGGCTGAGCGATGACGTCCAAGTCGCTGCAGCCGTCAAGGACGGCCGCGTCTTCGGAGCCGGAGATCCCGGCGACTGCGGCTTCATCATCGAGGAAGCCCGCGGTGTCGTGGGCTTCAAATGTCTTCGAGAGGGGGCTCACTCGCAAGCTGGGTCTCGAGTTGGACAAGCCTGCCCACATCAGCACCGGGCTTCGCGTCCTCCCAGTCGCCAAGTGAGTATTAGTTCTTCTTCCTGATTCGCCTCGCTCTTTCTGTATTGTCGTTATATTGATTGTCAGAACTCGTGCAGGTCGGAGGCCAATAAGATTGGCCATCCTTCGGTGGCTAAGATTCCACCGGCCGCCCCCACGGGAGAGGGCGACCTCCCTAAGAAGAGGAAGGCTGCCGGAGATGTGGTGACCACGGAAGGCAGGAAGAAGCAGAAGGGGGCGCCAACGATGTCGTAGCCAAGGACAGCACCGCGGAGCCCGATGTTGCATCAGTCGCCGAAGAAGTGGTGGCGGCTTGATCGGAGCCAGTCTTGGCTGCGTCCGTGTCAGAAGCGCTAGCCCCGACAACTAGTGCCCCCGCCAGAGCGTCGGCAACGTTTCCACGCTTCATGGCTAGGGGGTTTCCAGGCGTGGCGGACACCCAGTCTCCGCAGAGTCCAGAGATCGTGGATGAAGACATTGGGTCCCGTCATGGGTGAACTTCCTTCATGATCCAGTCGACTTATGCTGGAGAACTTCACAAGATGCTCGGCGCCGCTATTCAGGTATGTCCAGTCCCTGAGTTCCTAGTCGCTGAATTTCAGCGGCTGGGAACTGAACTTCTTTCTCCTCTCCAGTCCCTGAATTCCTACTCGCTGAATTTCGGCGGCTAGGAATTGAGCTTCTTCCTACTCTCTAGTCCCCGAGTTCCTGGTCGCTGAATTTCGGCGGCTGGGAATTGGGTTTTTGTTTTCATGAATTCTGAGATGTGGTGCTTGTTTGCAGGGATAGCAAAGGGAGTCGACCGATCGGCAGGCCGCGAGAGAGCGCTTGGAGCGTGATTTGCGCGAAGCGCAAGAGGCGAACCAACGGCTTCAGGAAAGTATTGGTGAGTATCTGTTTTTCTTTCTTTTCCTCTATCGTTTAGAACTAGTGGTGTAGAGCATGTTGATATCTTCTCTTTCAGATGGTTTCCCGGCTGCGATTTCCAAGGCCCGTGAAGAGTATGTTCTAGTCGCCGAGCTGGACGCGGCGAATGGACGAATAGCCTCCCTGATCCAAGACTTGGAGGAGGCGAGAGCGGCCTGAGTTTCTTCGGAGGAGCGAGCGAAGGCTACTGTTGCTGCGCTGAGGAAGAACGCAAAGCCATGGATTCCATCATCGTGGGGCTGTACAACAAGCAGACCGCCTTGGAGAAGCATGTCACGGAGAACTACCGCAAACTCCTTGGTGAGTCTCCGTCTTTGCCTGACTCATTTGCCGAGTCCCTGATTGGGGAGTTTCATAGGTTCACTGACGCCTGATTTTGCAGCTGTGACAGGCCAAAGCGATCCGGTGGTGCAAACATACAATGCTTCGCAATGTTTGACTGCCGTGGTGAATGCGGCCACGACTTTGGTGTTGTGCGTCCAAGAGGCTCTTCAACGCATTTCCCCCACCGAAGTTATTCCTAGGGGGCTTACGAAGGTGTGGCGCTATCTGGAGGAGGTGCCCGCCGTTGTGGAATGGATGGCGCGCTCAGCGTTCAGGCGCGGGGCTACCACGGAGTTGAGCTTAGGTCTCACCCACTTCCCCGACGACTTCGACCTTGATGACGTGAAGAGTGGCTATCAATCGGCGACCGACATGGTGGAGATGTCGGAGGTGCTGAAGATGACTGCGAAGGCCGCCCCTTAGGCCGATCGGGTCTTTGCTATGGGGGATCTGCTACCGTACCAGGAGATGGTGTTGGCGCCTGGCGACCCCGAGCCGGAGCATCGCGATATGAAGTCAGAGCAGCCCTTCCGGTCGTCATTGTCGAAGTCGCTGACAATGTACCTGACGAACCCGTGGCAGCCTTTTGTTCGTGTCAAGGGGGGTGGCATTGCTTCTTCATCAGGTCCTGTGGAATAAACAATGTAATTGTGCGATTTGTGATGTATGCCAAGTGGCGACTTCTGTAATGTACTTTGCAATGTATGCCAAGGGGAGTCAATCGACTCGTATTGCGACTAAGATTGTGTGGTGTGTTTGTGTTTGGTTGAGCGAGTCACCGAGCGTGTCCGCCCTTTAATGGGGTTTAACTCGAGTGTATACTTTTGTGTATTGTTTTGGTTGCGCACTGTTTTATCTCTCGGGTCTTCTGAGTGATGAGTCCCCGGGTGCGAGTTGGACTGATTTGTAGGCGAGTCCCCGAGCGTGGTGCTCGACCATGTTGGTCATGTTCCTGTTGTATGTTGTGAATGCGTTGCTTGTAACACGTCTCCTCCCCTAGCCCGGAGAGCCAGTCGCTTGGCGAGTCCAGAGAAGCTCTCTTACTTGGTGTGTTCCCGAGCCGCGTGGTGGTTCCCATTTTGCGGAGTCCCCGTGCGTGGTACTTAACGGTTCGAGTCGCTTTCACGAGGATGGGAGGTACAGGTCGCTGTGAGAAGCGTGTACCGGTTGTCTTGGCCCGGTAGGCCAGTCGAGCTAGGCGACTCCAATGGCGGCTCCGGGTTGGCGTTTTCGTGGACTACCCAAGGCCCGAATATTTTCGGTGCCCTTGTGCCACATTACTTAGCCGTGCCGGTCGCTCGACCAGAGGTTGACTCCCGTAAGTAGCGTATTGCTAATATGTACGAGTGCGAGTGGCACAAGAATATGGCGAGTGGACAAATTGTGCGATCCTGATGAATTTTATTATGCCAGCGGAGTACAATGGGAGGTTCTAAGTATAGAACTTTCTGAGGAGGTTTACATTCCATGGCCTCCTGACCTCGAGTTGGCCGTCACCCCGTATGTCGATGAGATAGTAGGCGTCGTTGCCAAGGACCCGGCCTATGGCGAATGGCCCTTCCCATGGGGGGAGAGTTTGTGCATGCCTTTCTTGTCTTGGGCCAGTCGTAGAACCAGGTCGCCTTCCTGGAAGGTGCGAGCTCGCACTCGGCGGCTGTGGTAGCGGCAGAGTCCTTGCTGATATATGGTGGTGCGGGAGCGAGCCAGGTCGCGTGCCTCGTCAAGTTGATCGATTCCGTCTTGGCGGGAAACCTCGTTGGTCGCCTCGAGGTAGTTGGCGACTCGAGGTGAGTCGTGCTGGAGATCAGTGGGCATTACAGCCTCGGTGCCATACACCATGAAGAAGGGCGTGAACCTGGTGGAGCAATTGATAGAGGTGCGGATCCCCCATATCACAGAAGGGAGCTCGTCGACCCAGCATCCTGGGGTGCGCTCGAGGGGCACCTGGAGTCGCGGCTTGAGCCCATGGAGGACGCTCTAGTTGGTGCGTTCTTCTTGGCCATTTGACTCCGGTTGGGCGACTGATGCGAGGTCGAGTCGTATGCCATGTTCTTCACAAAATTCCGCCATGGCCCCCTTGGCGAATTTGGTGCCATTGTCTGTTATGATGCTGCGCGGGTAGCCGTACCAGTAGATGAGTTCGCGTTAGAACTTGGTGGCCGTCTTGCCGTCGCACTTTTTTATTGGCTTGGCCTCGACCCATTTGGTGAACTTGTCGACTGCGACCAAGAGGTGAGTGAAGCCAGACGGGGCCTTCTTGAACGGGCCCACCATGTCCATGCCACATACGGCGAATGGCCATGTGATGGGGATGGTCTTGAGTGCCGAGCCAGGGAGGTGCGTCTGGTGGGCGTACTTCTGGCACCCAACGCATCGTTGGACGATGTTGGTGGCGTCGGCGTGTGCAGTGAGCCAGTAGAAACCGTGCCGCATGGCCTTGGCGACTAGCAACTTGGCGCCGGCGTGATGGCCGCAGTCGGCGGCGTGAATGTCTTGGAGGATCTTGCGGCCTTCTTCTGGCTGTACGCAGCGCTGGAATACGCCGGTCACGCTGCGTCTGTGGAGCTCGCCATTGATGATGACGAAGGATTTGCAGCGGCGCACAATCATTCGCGCCTCCGTCTCATTGCTTGGTAGGATTTTGTGCTCCAGGAAGGCGACGTATGGTGTTGTCCAGTCGCTAGGTTCCACAACCATGGTGACTAAGGCCGGTTGTGGTTGCAGTGGTATCTCGACGTCGGTCTCTTTTGGTGGGCTGACCGACGGTTCGTGGATGATGTCGAGGAAGACACCTACTTGTGGCGCTTGTCATGTCGATCCGATGCGGGAAAGGGCATCTGCCTCCTTGTTTTTGCGCATGTTGATCCACTCGACGGAGTAGCCGTCGAAGTGTCCTCCCAACTGGTCGACAGCATGGCGGTATGCGATCATTGTTGGGGAGACGGCGTCGCACGTCCCGGCGACTTGGACGGCGACTAGATAGGAGTCGCCGTTACATCGTAGGGGGTTGACGTTCATCTCCTTGGCAGCTCTCATGCCGTGGAGGAGGGCCTCGTACTCTGCCATGTTGTTGGTGCAGGGCTTGAAGTTGAGGTGGAGCACGTAACGGAGCTTGTCTCCTTTGGGAGAGGTCAGTATGACCCCAGCCCCTATGCTGTCGGTGTTCTTGGAGCCGTCAAAATGGAGTGACCAGTAGTGGAGGTACAGGAGCTTCTCTGGCTGTTGTGCTTCTTCCCAGTCTGCAAGGAAATCCGCCAGGGTTTGTGACTTGATCGCTTTGCGGGGCTCATATTTGATGTTGTGGACGCCGATTTCGACGGCCCACTTGGCGACTCGCCCAGTCGCCTCGCGATTGCGTATGATGTCTTGCAGGGGCGCAGAGGAGACCACCGTGATTGGGTGCTCCTGGAAGTAGTGTGGGAGTCGCTGCTATGCTCGGAATACCGCGTACACCAGTTTTTGGTATTGCGGGTAGCGTTGTCGTGAGTCCGTCAGGACTTCGATGATGTAGTAGACAGGGCGCTGTATGAGGCGCTCCTTGCCCTCTTCTGGTCATTCGACGACCATCACGAAGCTGACGACTCGAGTAGAGGCCGCGACGTAGACGAGCATTGGCTCTTTGTCGAGTGGAGCAGCGAGTAGTGGGGCCGCGAGTAGCACTTCTTTGAGCGCTTTGAGTGCATCGTCGGCCTCCGGGTCCCATTGGAACGTGGGGTTCTTGCGCATTAGGCGGTAGAGGGGCATTGCCTTCTCACCTAGTCGGGGGATGAAGCGACTGAGGGCCGCGACTCGCCCTGCCAACTTCTAGACGTCGCGCAGGCAGGGTTTCTCGAGTCGCACGATGGTGTCGATCTTGGTGGGGTTGGCTTCGATGCCTTGATTGGAGACTCCATATCCCAGGAGCTGTCCGGTGGGGACGCGGAAGGTGCATTTTCCTGGGTTCAGCTTGATGTTGTACCTCCGCAGGTTTGTGAAGGTTTCGGCTAGGTTGGCGAGCAGGTCGTCCTGGCAAGTGGATTTTACCACCACGTCGTCGATGTAGACGTGAATGTTGCGGCCAATTTGGCTCGCTAGACACTCCTGCATGCATCTCTGGTATGTGGCGCCTGCGTTCTTGAGGCCGAACGTCATGGCCATGTAGCAGAAGGCGCAGAATGCCGTAATGAACGCCGTCTTCTCCTCGTCATCAACCGCCATCTTGATCTGGTTATAACCAGAGTAAGCGTCAAGGAAGCACAGCGGCTCCGATCCCGCGGTCGAGTCGATGATCTGATCGATGCGCGGTAGGACAAACTCCTCCTTTGGGCAGGCGCTGTTGATGTTGGTGTAGTCGATACACATTCTCCATGGGTTGTTCTTTTTTAGAACCAGGACTGGGTTTGCCAGCCACTTGGAGTATTTGATTGGCCGGATCAAGCCTGCGGCTAGCAGGCGCTGAACTTCTTCGGCGATTGATCGACGGCGCTCTTCATTGAAGGGCCGTAGCGACTGCTTTACTGGTCGCACTTTGGGGTCGGTGTTGAGTTTGTGCTCAGCGAGTTCCCTCGGGACACCTGGCATGTCAGATGGCTTCCATGCGAAGATGTCGCGGTTCTCACGGAGGAACCCGATGAGTGCACTTTCCTATGCGGGGCTCATGTGTGCCCCGATGGTCACCGTCTGGCTGGAGTCGCCTGGGACGAGCTCGACAGTGCGGGTGTGCGTGGTCGCCACAAACGTGGAGTTCGCAGGCGGTTGGTTTCTTCAGGATGGTGGGGTCGTCCTTGTTGATGTTGCCCGCGTATTTCGTGAGCTCCTCTACATGGTCAGTTTCCGCGGCAATGACGGTGTCGGCGAGCTCGGCACCTTTGTCCTCGCATTCCATGGCCATGTTTGGGGTCGTCGTGGATGGTGATGATGCCGCTTGGCCCGGGGAGCTTCATCATGTTGTAGGCGTAGTGCGGGGTCGCCATGAACTTTGCGAATGCCTGGCGGCCTAGGACGCAGTGGTAGGGGCTATGGAAGTTCACCAGATCGAATACGATCCTCTTCGTGCGGTAGTTTGCCAGAGTGCTATAGGTGACTGGCAACGTCACTTTCCCGATCGGGTACGCCTTTCAACCGGGGACGATACCATGGAAGGTCGTTAGGGTTGGCTCAATGGCTATTTCTGGGAGCTGGAGCCTCTTAAATGTGTCCAGGTACAGGATGTTAATGGAACTCCCACCGTCCATTAGTGTCTTGGGCAGCCAGTAGTCGGCTACCTTAGGCCTGACTACCAGGGCGACTCGCCCTGGTTATTCGATCCTTGGCGCATGGTCCTAGCGACTCCAGGTGATGCTCTGCTTGGACCAGTTGAGGAAGCGAGGGATGTCGACCTGCGTCACCGCGTTGACGGTGACCGCGCGCGCGAGCACCTTCTTCTGGCATTTCGTGCGGAGTCCGATGAAGGTGTATAGCGAGCCGACGGCATTTCCAAAGCCGCCGCCGTTCCCGTTGTCCCGAGGTGGGTTGTTATTGGGGTCCTCCCTTGCTCGCCTCGCCTTCTCATTCTCTTTGAGAGAGTGGCAATCAGCGGTGGTGTGGGTGGCTGGTTTTTCCTCCCTGCTGTGGTAGATGCAGGGCTGATTGAGCAGGGCAGCGGGGTCGAATTTCGGCCTCGCTGTGTTGTTGGAGCGGTAGTTTCCGCTGTCATGATAGTTTCCTCCGTCGCGGCGGTAGTTCTTGGAGTCGCGCTGGCTGTAGCTAGCGTTGGCGACGAAGTCGACTCGCCCATCCGTGCGGCGCTTGCCGGTGATGCGGGTGTTGCTGTAGCGCATGTCGCGTAGGCGCTCGCTGTCATGGATGCTGGTGCGGCGTCTTCCTCCTGACTCGTGGTCGGAGTCTTGGTTGGGGTCCTCCTCCGCATAGCGCTTGGCGATCTCGAGGAGGTCGGGGATGTTGTCGAGCGTCCGGTAGACCCTCTTGATCTTAGCGACCAGGGGTTCATACCGGCACGCGTTCTTCAAGCAATGTATCGCCGTATCTGGGTGGATGCCAAAGGCGTTGATCCATAGTTCTTGCCATCTTTGGATCCAGCTATGATTCGACTCGCGTTGTCCCTGGATGCATCGCTCCAGGTCCTCTATGGTGGTGGTGCGGGTGTAGGAGCCCTCGAAGTGCCCGACGAAGGCGTCTCGCATTTCTTCCTAGGAGTCGATGATGTCGGCGGGGAGCGTGTTGATCCATTGACGGGTCTCACCCTCCATCATCAGGGGGAGGTAGCGAGCGGCGAGTAGGTCGGTGTGGCCTGCGATTCCCATTGCCATGAGGTATGTGTCTAGCCATACAGCGGGATCGTACATCGGGTCATACTTTTCGATCTCCTTGGGGGCCTTGAAGTTGGCGGGGTATTTTTCCCCGCGAATGATGGGCCCGAAGCATTGCGGCCCGACTCGACTAAGTGAGCCTCTTGGTTCCAGGTCACCGCGGTTGGTGAGGGTGTGCCTCAGGTCGTTGGGCTGGCGCGACCGCCATGCCTGGTTGTTGATGATGTTCGTTCGAGCGTCGAGGGTCTGCTCGTTGGCGGCGACCGTGTTATTCGCCGGTCGCGGCTCATTGGTTGACAGCGCGGGATTGGCGGCCCGTGGTTGGTTCACCAGGGGCTGCGATGGTGGGAAAATTAATGCGTTAGCCATGGTGGGGTGGCCGCTTGATGCCGCCCTGCTTGCTGATGAGCAGGAGTACATCCGCCCATGCGGGTCGACTCCAGCAGCTTGTTGCTCGACGGCCCTGACGAGTAGGGCCTTGGCGTACTGGATCTGTAGCACGCCATCGCCTTGGACATCAAGGTTGGCGATCGCGGCGTCGCCCGCGACGACGTTGTCCATCGGGGTGGAGTATAATGGTAGCCCGTTGGCGTCACGGGCTTGAGGCAAGATGATGATCCGCGGTTGGTCCGGCGGGGGCGCGCGGCCCATGGGTGGTGGAGGGACTCCGGCTGCCGATGCGCTAGGTGGTGGCCTCGTGGGGTTGCTTCCGCCCGGCGGAGCGTTCTCGCAGTATTCACGCTCGGCGGCGCGTGCGGGGTCGCTTTCGTCATTGAAGTTCAGGACGCAGCCCTGGACGTTGGAGTTCAGGCGGTCCTGATGCGGCGTTGGTGATAGAGCGATAGCTCGCGCACCGTTTCCCGTTCGAGGCGGTATTTCTCGCGCTCGGCGAGTTTGTTGCATTGCGCCTCCACGAGCCGTAGTCGGGCTTCCTCCACCTCCGTGGCCGTCGCAGTTGGCGGGATCGGCATGGCGAACGGATCTGGCGGGGCGGCCGTGCTGCCCGCCATATAGATCGCGTTGAAGCGATTGGATTTGGCGCTAAAATCCTCGGGGGACTCCGAACCGGAATCGAAGATCCCCAGGATGGAGGAGTCCTCGAAGTCCTCGGGATTGGAGACTCACGTGATGGAGTCCTCCAGTGATGCGGCGGTGATGGATCTGTCGACCGAGGCAAGGGTCGCGGAGTTGGCGTCGTTGTTTAGGGCATCGTCGTTGGTGGCGGCGTTAGTCTCGGCCGCATCGCTGGCGGTCGAGTCATACTCGGTGACGAGGCTCCTGATGGAGCAAACCTGCTCCTCCCAGAGCAGATCGCGGTGCGGAGGCGATCCGCCGACGATCACCGTTGTGGCTGGGTCGACCGCGCTGGTGAAGCCGACGAAGAGGTTGATGGAGCCGACCGGCATCACCGCGCCGTGAGTGACCGGGCGTGACGCTGGGATGTAGCTGTTGGGCAGGATCTGTAAGATCCCGCTGATGGCGATCATGCGACCGGTGGCGAGCGACCGATCGATCGGCGAGTAGGGTCTTGCCGCAGAACTCAGGCCAGTCCCGCTATGCCCCATGGTGGGCGCCACTATCGTGGAAATGGCCACGGCAGTTGCTGCCACTGGCAGCGATTGAGTGTTTTCTGAGGAAGAGTTGGCGGCCATGTGCGGTGCGAGATGGGGGCGGATGCACATGGGTTTACCCAGGTTCGGCCCCCCGGAGGGTAAAGACCTACTCCTTCTAGATTAGATTATTGGAGAGCGAGTTACAGGGGCGACGAGCTCGGCGGCTAAGCAGCGAGTCGCTTGAGGGGGTGTATGATGGAACGTGGGTCCTTAGGATACCCTAGGGAGGTTTATATATGAGGCACCACGCTAGGGTTTAGAAGCTACAACCGAACAAGATAAGGATTCGGAGGATTTGACCTAATCCGACTGGGCTTCTATTACGCTTCTGGGTCTCCAGTCTCTAGTCGCCTGGCCTCTCCTTCTGTCGTAGTCCAATCTTCATCCTTCAGGCGCACCCACAGGCCCTTCGGCCCAATCGGAACGTCCTGCTGGGCATACCCCCTTTGGCATATCCTCATCAGCAGGGGTCACCTCGGAGGGTGTGGTGGTAGGCCTAGAGTTTGATCCAGCCCGAACACTCCCGCTGCTACCGAGGCCCCGGCTCTGGCTGCCCCTGCTCCCGTGGTCATCAAGATCGAGGATGACCCTGATTCTGAAAGGGTCATCGACTTCATCGTCGTCCTCGACGGCTTGGACTGGTTCATGAGGGTGGAACTCCCCAAGCGATTCGTGCTCGGGACCGCACACGACCTCCCGTACGTGGCGCAGTTGTGCCACTCTAGGGGCGAGAGAAGTGGGAGGTGACCATCACGACCTTCTCGGGAGGCGAGAAGTTCATCTCTAGCTACTGACGTCACTTTCTCTCCGAGCACCGCATCCAGCGCTGTGATTTCTGTACACCGGAAAGGGGGACTTCCCCATCTCGGTATTCGACACATAGTTGTGCCGTGTTGACTATCCTCCTCACCTCTTGTAACGCCCCAATTTTAGTTAATCTTGTATTTAGGGTTAATTGTGCATTCATGAGCATCATCCTTAAATTGCATGCTAAAAAAGAAATAATGTAAAACCGCAAACCCTAGTTTTTCCTCTCCCTCTCAAATTTATTCAAAATGGTTTTGAATTTTGAAAACCCAAAATATTTGGAGCCCAAACTGAATATAAGGGTCCCTAAGTATTTTATATATTTGCAAACCTTCTGGTATTTTTCAAATGGTTCAAAACAGTTTCAAATGAAAATACAAAAAGAAAAACACAAAACAGAAAAAAAAGGAAAAGTTTCTGGAAATAAATAAAATAGAACTAGAGACCTAAGCAGGCCGGCCCAACTCCCTCTTCTCCCTCCCTGCCGCCCACCCACGCAGCAGCCAATAACCACCGCAGCCCAGCCAAAGCCCACCCGGCCCAAGGCTCGGTACCCCTTCGACGTCATCTTCTCCATGGTGACGCGGAGCAGCTCGGTGGCGCTGTCGATGTCGTTCGCCGCGCCGATGCGCTGCGATGCGTGTCGTCGATGCCTGCAGGAGATAAGAACACCACGCTGTGCCCTCCTTCTCTTCCCCTGTGTCCATCTCTCGCTCACCAGCTCGCCTCTCTCGTTCCCCATTGGAAGTCGAAACCCTAGCTCACCGCCGACTCGAATCGCCGCCGTTCTGCACCGCCCCAGGTCAAGTCAGTACCACCGTTGAGTTCGCCGGGCTGCCCTCGTTCACCTTGCAGAAGGAATCGAGCCGGGGTGCAGGGAGATGTTGCCGCTGTCCCTTTCTTCTCCGCACATGGTCACCGCTTGCTGTCGTCCGTGTCGTCGACACCGCCCTTCCCCGACCATGACGAGCATACGAGAAGCTCCAGGGTGAGCTTGCAGTCCTTCTGGACCACCACTTTGTTCCCCTCCCTCTCTGGTTCGTACTCGCATCGACCACCACCGTGCGCCGCCGCCAGTCACCGCTGTAGTCGCTTCTCTGATGACCCAAAACTAGTGGCACCACCTTTTTAGGGACCCCTATGTTGGCCTAGTTCGAATGGAACCACCCGCGCGCCCCAAATCCCCCTCCTCTGCCATCCTTGGTGCCGTCTGAGGTGTCTCCGGTGAGCCTAGGCGGCATCGAGGTGTCCCCGATGTGGCGGTTGCGTGTTGTCAACGTGGTCGTGGGCTGGCAACCAACAAGCTTTGCCATGGTGGCACCTAACGTGGCCCGTGGCCCACCCGTCAGTCTCTACGGGTAGCCTCTGCCTCGGTGTAAAAAGGATTAAACGCCCTTGCTGACGTCATCCGTGTGTCATGCTGACACAATAAAGGGTTTAAATTAGTTTAACAATTCCAGAAAAAGGTTTAATCTTATAAATTCAATATCTAATTATTTATAAGTCAGAAAAACATGTATAATATACCAAAATGTTCAGATAAATGAGATCTATGTATTTAAACTATGATCATGCATTGTTAAGAAACTTAAATGACAAGTTTAATTAGAGAACTAAATCAACCCCTCACAGGTGTTCCGGGGTTCCCCTGTCCTATGGTTTGTACCCTTCGGACCATATTTAAAATGATCAAGCATGCCCTAGGTTTTCATTTAAGATGTATTTAACTTGTCATATAATCATCCTTGCTTGAGCATTGCATCGATGCCATGTGTTGATTGTTGTTTCCCCTTTCTTTCTAGTGTTTGCTTCTTTCCGCTAGAATACGATATCGAGATCAAGATCAAAGACCGAGATCAACACCATCGAAGATCAACGAACAATACTTGACCAACTATAATCAAGTCAAGCATAAGGCTTCCGAAGATCTATATCTGGGTATCAACAAACAAGGCAAGCATAGCCCCACCATTATACAATCCTATGATTTCGAAAGCATTTCAATTCTTGCGATGCTACATACGATTCCACTGTGGTCTTTTATCGATAGATAGAGTATCCCATCTTCTGCATTACTCCCTTGAGATATATTACCTGATCCACTGCTCCTAGCATAACTAGGTCTGGCTTGTGTGCATTGCTAGAGCTATTATTTGTGTCTTTCTTAGCCATGCTTAGCTGTTAGTGCTGGTTCATCCATATGATGTACCATTTGAAGAGAATCTTGTATGATAGGAGAACAAGGTATACTAATGAGGTAAGATCAGTGTTAAAGGTTAAACATGCTAAGGCTTGTATGGGAGGCCACGTTGGGATGTGGTTTTTCTAGTCCCATGCTCGCCACTACTAGGAACTGAGTTCTTTCCTTTGGAACCGAGACGAGCGTACATCCACACGGGGCCTGGAAAACCTTACGAATAACTAACTTGCCTAGTAGATTCCATGAGTCACCTAGTTCGGTGTTCCATTCGACATATGCATTCTGGTTGTTCTCGAAGGTGGTGAAGGAGGTGCATTCCTACAGGTAGGGAAGCGTGGACCGGGTTGCTTGGGGTCGATGGAGCCCCTGATAAACCAACCTCGCCCACATCTCTAGGGACCGGCTTCAGGATTTGACCCGTTATGGTGGAACCATCCTTAGGGTGTGACTCATGGTCTTGGCGAACGCAAGGTAAAGGTCGTGTCCAACCACCCTCTGTCGGCCTTCCAAGGAAGAGGGCTAATAGCTTGGCATTCAGAGTCGGTTGGTACGTGTGGGTAAAGTTGTACACCCCTGCAGGGTTAAATCTTTTCAAAAAGTCATGTTCACGGTTATGAACGCTTGGTGACCGAATTCTAAGATCATAGAGAACTTTAACAAATCATAAAACTTGGCAGATCAATGTGTGCTTAAGCATGCTTCCTCATGGGTACGAGGGTGTTATCCTAGTTGTGAGATGAGCATTACTTTGGTGGATATCAAGATGATGATCAATTCTTTGGAGATGTCGCGCTTTTATCCCCTTTTAAAATACTCTGATTAGACAAGCTTCTTCTCTCCCTCTTGTTTTATAAACAAAGATGGCTTTATGCAAAATAACCCCACCAGCCATAAGTCTTGTGGAGTACACCCTGTACTCACCCTTGCTTTGTTGAAACTTTCAGAGTAAGTGTTCCCCTAAAGACGAGTTATGTACGACATCGACATAGACGAGTAGCTTGGGTTCCCGGCCGGTAGCCTAGAATCTATGGGCTAGGACGTCATCGTTATGCTTCAGGCCTCTTAGTGTTGGTGATATACTTTCTGGGTATCCTCACAGTTCCTCACTGACCAGGGTGGCCCACTTCGGGTTAGAGATTTCCTTCACGGGCGGCCCAGTCAGGGAGAAAAGACGGAGTCCAATCCGACTACGGGAAGGCCCAGAAGACTTACCGACTTAGGCCCATACTGTTACTTGTAGTTCAAGATGTACTTTCTAACCGACTCTTAGTCGTAGTCGGATAGATCTCTCCTGTAAACCCTAGGCCGGATATCTATATAAGCCGTCCTAGGGAGAGCCTTTAGGGCACACCTCAATAGTCTACAATCTGAACTCGCACAGGCGAAACCCTTGTAACCCATATTCTGGCTCTGCCGTATTACTGGATTGCTAGCAAGAGTAGGATCCGTCCAAAGCCAGTAGATTCAAACCTAGGTAAATTTGTGTGCTCGCCATCCTGGAACACCATACGTCTCACACCCCTCTCTTCCGCACGCCTCGAGGACCCCCTCATGGCGTACTTTTCATCAACCCGACGACAGTTGGCGCCCACCGTGGGGCAAGTGAGCTCCGGATCTATGTTCCGAGCAGAATCTCTAAGAATAGGAATCGGCGAGACTATCGCCGTCTATCGCATCCTCTACGCCAGCGGCGTCCCTCTCATCGTTCTCGACAAGACCTGGATGCCGGCTAGGGAGGCTGTGACTGCCTACGCCATCATGTCTTTTGGCGAGATCGATGTTTACATCAGTTTTGCTGAACATGTCCCACCCACCCCAGCGGTGATGATAGAGGCAGAAGAATCTTCTGGGTCCCCTTTGTCCGTGGAGGCGGTAGAGTTCTGGATCTCAGAAAACCCTAATCTCACCCAGCTCGCACCAGTTGCGGAGATAGTGGAGAAATCTGAGCCTGAAGAAGACCTAGCGGTCCAAGTCGAATCTGGAGTGGATCTCCTTGGAGAGGCCGGATCCCAGATCGACCCACCCGCAGAAGTCGAAATCCAGGAGGAGCGAAGCATATCATAAATCCTTCTAGCCATAACCGAAACACTAGTGGCGAGGTTGAGGAAAGAGGTATGAGGAAAAATGAGAACTCCACCTTAGTCCCACCATGCTAGCCCCCACTGTCAGCGATCTCCCTCCCCGGCGTCCAAACTCTCCCTCTTCTCCAATCATTGTCTCCCCCTCCTTCTGATCTACCTACCCATCTCTTGTCGGTGTTTTTTCCATGGAGGTTTTGGCTAGATCTTGGAAGGTTTCATACACTAGGGCTTCGGAAGAAGGAAAGTTTCTTGAGGGTTCCTTGGTTTTTTGGCCTTCTAAGAATTGGTTGGTGCTAAACAATGCTAAAGGATTTTCTCTAGAAGGTAGAGCATCCCTGGAGGATGAAAGTCTCAACATCAGCACAGTGGTACGTCTCCCTTTTCATTTGGTTAGGATCAATGATTTGCAAGTTGGTACTCATGAATCTGGCCCTAGATCTCCTAGATCTTCCTCTGGATTGGTTATTCCCCCTTTGAGATGGAAAGTCACTTGTGGATCTTTTAACTCTGATGTCAATTCCATGCGAGATGCTTTTCTTATTCTAAAACCTCACGCTATAAGAATTATTTTGCTCGATCATAAGGAAACAGTTCTTGATGCAAGGTTTCTTTTGAAGGAAGAGTCATTTGATAAAGGAAGTATCATTGTTATGCATTTTCATAAAGTTATTGTGGGAGATCAAGCTCTTTTGAATATGTTAGAATCTGCCGAAGTTAAATCTCCAGAAAATTCAAAGGCTTATACTCCTGTTCCTGCGCCTACCCTGGATTTTTCTGTTGGCCTAAATTTTGAAGCTGGCATCTTGAAAAAGTTTGGTTATGCAGTCAACTTCATTAGGGGTTTTAGGACAAGAGAATTCATTTTGGTTATTTCT
Organism: Avena eriantha; assembly: GCA_910589775.1. Lineage (NCBI taxonomy): Eukaryota > Viridiplantae > Streptophyta > Magnoliopsida > Poales > Poaceae > Avena > Avena eriantha. The sequence goes on from OU342745.1 coordinate 236,485,668, forward strand.
TTTGGAAGAGCAAAATTCAAGCTGGATATTCATTCTGTTGGATTGGCCATCCATGCTATTTTTGGAGGAAGGGCTTCTTTCTATCGTGTCAAACTCTTGCATGATAGAACTTTTAAGTTCTCGGTTGCCTCCAGAGCTGTGGGATTTGAAATATACAATATGGGTTATTTTTCAGGAGATATGTTTGAATGTTTTTTTAATCTCTGGGGAAATGGTCGTCCTAATTGGCAAGCTGAGGAGAAAAAATATTATCATGAATTGTCCTCGGAATGGACTTTGGTTTCAAAAAAGAAAGTGAAGAAATCGGTTTTCAATCGCGTGACCAAGCCCAACGTCAATTCAGAAAATTTGAATTTCCTTTCCTCTCCCAATAATATTCCTGTTGGACAGCTTAATTGGCATTCATCTCAGTGCGTCAATCAAGCCATTTGATTAAATGCCAATGTTAATGATAATTGTTCGGACGGCGCGTCTTTCCCGCCTGCTTTAAATGGGCCATGCTAGGTCAACCTGAGCATTAATTCGGCGACGAATAATCAGCAAAGGTTGCCTATTCGGGAATATGCTTCATTCCCTAAACGGGCTTGGCCCAATAATAGCTATCTTACTTGGTTCAAAGCCCAAGAACCCTGGCAGTTTTCTTGTTTTAGGGAATTCGATATTTTCTCTAAAGGAAAAGAAAATCAAGACCCTGTCTTCTCACCTTCTTCGCCTGGTACAAACCCCAGTTCCGCTGATTGCTCTCCTCCTGGTTCTGCTTCGCCGACCACTTCACCGGCTGCAATGGCGAACATTCCCATTGATCCTAGGCCTTTCGTTCCTCAAGGCTTCGAGATTCGTCAGATACTTGGTCGTGTCAGAGTCAAGCGGGTGGTCGTGGCCCACCGACGACTGCTTCATGAACAGTACGCCATCGCCACCATTGCTCCAGTTCCTCCAGGTCAGATTCCCTTTGCAAACATTGAGGAGGTTCTGCAAGATTTTCTAGCCAGTGAGATGCATGTGGGATTTAGGGACATTCAAGCTTGTCCTTTTGGGTCTGCGTATGTCAAATTTGCGCTGACCAATGACAGAGACAGGTTAATTCGAGAAAGTCCTATTCCGTTTGAAGAGGTACACATCTCCTTTTCCAAGCACAATGAAGGCATCAATTGGAGAAGGGCTCAGTTTAATAGGGAGGTTTGGGTTCTTCTTGTTGGTCCTCCTCTTCATCACTGGTATACTGAGGATCTAGATGCTGTTTTCTCTGATTTTGGCAAGCTCATTATGTAGGAAAACATCCCCAAGCACAAAGGAAGAATCATGGCTAAGGTCAGAGTCACTGATCTTGAGGACATTCCTAAAAGTGTCAGGTTCACTGAAGGTGATGCTCCTGATGCTCAGTCCTGGACCTTCTGTATAGAGGTTCTATTGCAGAATATGCTGGGTGGTGGCCCACCAGATGAGGACCCATTACCTGATGAGGGGATTGACCCACACCCAATTCCCAACTTAAACCCTGCTGCCAATAATTTTGTTCCACCTCATGTCAATCATCTGGTTGCTGAAAATAATGATGATGAAGGTTGGGGACATTGGGCTATGGGAAATGATCAGAATGAAAACCAACAAAATCAACCAAATGCTGCTTTCAACCAGCTTTTGGATGCCATTATGGAGGATGTCCTACCTGAGGATCCCCTGCACCCCCCCACAAGACAACACTGTTGTTACCATTTCCTCTTCTGTCCATGCTCACAATGGCTCTGAAAACAGTGGCGGTCTATCCCAAAATAACAATCTTATCCTTGATGAGGATGAGGTCTTACAAGAAAATCTGAATGCAGCACGTGGAGAAGGTTTGGAACAGCTAATGAATGCTTACAACTCAGAATCAGAAGAGGTTGAGAATGTGGACAACACTAATAACATTAATTTGGTTAACCTAGGAGGGCTCCTGGATGACTCTGAGATGCTTTCACCCAACTTGGCTCACTTCCAGGTTGGGTTTGTGCATACTCATTTTTCTCAGATTCCTGATCTTCATGTTGCAAAATTGAGTTTCTCAAAACAAGGATTAGACCTATGGGATAAATTTTTTGCTCCTCATTGCAAAGTCAATGGCAGGGTCAGAAACTTTGATATCCCTGTAAGGTTGTTCAATTACATCACTCTATTACTCTTGACACCTGAAAATTTGATTGGACAAATCATTTCTTGCAATCTTCTTTGCGGGGTATCTTAAAGGAGCCTAGTTTAAATGAGCAGACAATCCCTTTCTCTATTTCGGATACTTGTGTCACACAATCAACACCTACTTGTATTCTTCAGGGGGAAAGTATTCTTGGAACTGAAACTCAGAGGGCCCCCAACTCACCTGCTACCCCCATAAGGAAGAGGAGGGGAATATCTAGTCTTGTTGAAAATGAGGTGAGGAGGAGTCCTAGGATCATTGAATTAAATGATGGTTTTAAGAGTCATGCTCATTGTACTAGCAAAGACTGTCTTACATGCAATGCTGTTCCACCTGATATTAGCAAAAAAATTGTTAAAAAGATTGCTACCTCCTTTTGCAAGGTTGCTGAAGAAGGAATTGAAAAGAGGCTACTGAAAAAAAGTAAGATTGTTGAAAAGGTGAAGGTGGCACCAGGACCAAGAACTTCTTCATCCGCTGTTGTTAGAGGGAAAGAACTTGCAGCAAACTCTGACAAGGTCATTGAAAAGAGAAATGCTACTGCTGGAATTGGCTCTCAGCAGCACAAGACGCCACCCAAGAAATGATTTTAATGGTTTACATCTCCTTTTATCAGAGTGGTGGCAGGAACTACTTTTGTTGTCATGGGAACTGTAATAGACCTAGTCTCTCTTGCCTTCTGATGCAATGTTACTTTGTGTGGATGATGAGATGGCTCCCTGAATATTCTGAAAGTTATTTCCACTACTTTGGCATCTATTCTGTCTAGAAGTATACTTTGCTTCCTAAAATAGATCTACATCACACATTTTTTTATGGATAACACAAGAAGTTGGAAAGTAATGAACTGGAATATTAGAGGGATAAACTCTGAGAAAAAAATGGGTAGCCCTATTTGATAAAATTGTTGAATCGGGATGTGATATCATTTGCCTACAAGAAACAAAAAGAGATTGCTTTGATCTAGAGTACATAAAGAAATTCTGCCCACAAAAATTCAATAAGTTTGAGTTTTTGCCATCAGTTGGTGCATCTGGTGGAATTATCACCATTTGGAATGGGACTCTATTCTCTGGGAACCTGGAATTAAAAAATGACTTCTCTATCTCCATCAAGTTTCAGTCCAATTTATCCAATGAGACCTGGTACCTTACCAATATCTATGGCCCCTCTGACTCTTATAGAAAAGCTGTTTTTATTCAGTGGTTTCATAATCTTTATTTTAATGATGGTGTGAATTGGCTTGTGGTGGGGGATTTTAATTTAATAAGAAAACCTTCTGATAGAAATAAAGGAGGAGGTGATATCAATGATATGTTACTATTTAATGAAGCTATTAGTAATCTTGGGTTGGTTGAGTTACCTCTAAAAGGAAAACAGTTTACCTGGAGCAATATGCAAAAGGATCCCCTTCTTGAAAGACTTGATTGGTTTTTCACCTCAAGCTCTTGGACTTCCTCCTATCCATCAACATTTGTTTATCCTATGGTCAAACCTACATCTGATCACACTCCTTGTGTTATTAACATTGGTACCAAAATTCCCAAGGCAAAAGTTTTTAGATTTGAAAATTACTGGTTGCAGGACAATGATTTTCTTGGTATTGTTCAGAATGCTTGGAATATTCCAGTTGCTTACCATGGCAGTGCAAAGAATGTAAATGCTAAGTTAAAAAATGTGAGAAGAGGCTTAATACTTTGGGCAAAAAACCTTCCTTGCCTCAAACATCTGATTGACAAGGTTAATCTGGTCATTGAACTCCTGGATATTTTTGAAGATCTTAGATGTCTGAACATACTGGAATGGAACCTGAGAGATATGTTGAAATCCCATGTCATTACCTTATTACAGAACCAAAAGTCCTATTGGAAACAAAGGGGGAAGATTAAATGGGTCAAACTTGGGGATGGTAACACAAAGTTCTTTCACTCAAAGGCAACTATCAACTATAGACATAATTACATTTCTGCTCTCAAGAATGCTAATCAGGATGAAATCTCTGATCATAAGGGTAAAGATGCTTTATTATGGAATGCTTTCAAAAATAGAATGGGCACATTTGACAATACTACTATGCATTTCAACCTGGCTGATTTTTTTGGAGATGGCATGAGCTCAAACTTAAGAGAAAGTTTGGAAACACCTCTTTTAGACAAACAAATTGATGATGTTGTGAAGGATCTACCCAATGACAAGTCCCCTGGTCCAGATGGTTTTAATAATGAGATCATCAAATGTTGTTGGCCTATAATTAGTAAAGACATAAGAAAGATGATTCAGGACTTCTATGATGAGAAAATCTCACTTGAGAGCATTAACTCCTCTTTCATTACTCTGATTCCTAAAAAGAGTTTCCCTAAGTCTCCCTCAGATTTCAAACCCATATCTCTTCTCAATAGTGTGTTAAAGATCATCACTAAAATCCTGGCAAATAGATTGCAGAAGATTATTTTAAAGCTTGTCCATAAAAATCAATATGGATTGCTACAACAAAGATCTATACAGGATTGCCTTGGATGGGGATTTGAATATCTTTTCCAATGTCACCAATCAAAGGAGGAGATTCTTGTTTTAAAACTAGATTTTGAGAAGGCTTTTAACAAGATTGAACATTCTGCATTACTTGAGATTCTCAAGGCTAGAGGTTTTGGAGAAAAGTGGATAAAATGGATACAACTGTTACTATGTTCTGGCACATCGTCTGTTCTACTAAATGGTATTCCTGGGAAGAAATTTTACTGTGAAAGAGGAGTTAGACAAGGGGATCCTTTATCACCACTTCTGTTTGTCCTTGCTGCTGATTTACTCCAATCCATCTTGAATAAGGAAATGAATCTGAATTTAATCTATGCCCCCTCAACTGACCTGCATGCCCTGACTTCCCTGTAATTTAGTGTGCTGATGACACACTTCTGATCATGAAAGCTGGTGTCAAAGAATTGATCTGTCTAAAATCCTTGCTAAAGACTTTCTCTGATTTAACTGGACTGAAAGTCAATTATCAAAAATCAAGTCTAATACCCATCAATCTGGACAATGAAAGAGTGGACTACTTTGCAAAAACACTGAATTGCCTAAAAGGTACTTTTCCTTTTACTTACCTTGGACTACCTCTTGGCCTTACCAAGCCCTCTTTAGAATATTTCATACCAATGGTTCAAAGAGTGGAGAAGAGGCTAAGTGGAATTGCTTACTTCCTCAATTATGGTGGTAAACTTGAAATGGTTAAGTCAGTGTTATCTTCCCTACCAATGTTTTTCATGAGCTGCCTTGAGATTCCACCAACCATCAAAAATCAATTAATCAAATACTTCAGACATTGCTTATGGAGAAAAAAAGGTTCTGAACGTGTTGAAGTCCAAGCAAAAGGATCTGCCCTGGTGGCTTGGGAAAAAATCTGTAGGCCAAAGGATCAAGGAGGATTGGGTGTCCTAGATATAACCATCCAGAATAATGCTTTACTTCTAAAAAACTTGGATAAGTTCTATAATGACGATGACATTCCTTGGGTGAAACTGGTGAAAATCTCTTATTATGTGGATGGGTTTGTCCCTAGTCATAACCCTGAAGGCTCATTCTGGTGGAGATCTCATCTAAAACTAATTGATTCCTACAAAGCCATTGCTAGAGGAAATCTAGGTAATGGGGAGTCAATTTTATTCTGGACTGATCTTTGGGAGGAGCAGTGTCTTCACCAAAAATTCCCTCATCTGCTATCATTTGCAAAAAATACAAGCTACACTATAAAATAAGTGGTACAAACTGAGTTCCTAGAATACTTATTTCACTTACCCTTATCCCAACAAGCCTACAATGAGTTTGAACAGATGGAAGTTATTTGTCAACAAGCTTTGGCTAAGATTCAAGAAGGCAGACAAGACAATTGGTCATACATTTGGGGAAACAACAAGTTCACATCTCGAAAAGCCTACAAAGTCATGATTGGGTATCAACCTACCCCCTCACATTTCTCTTGGATCTAGAATACCTCCTGTCAACCGAAACATAAATTCTTTTTTTGGCTACTACTTCAAGACCGTTTGAACACAAGGAATCTCCTTAGAAGAAAAAATATGCAAATCCAGTCTTATTCGTGTGCTGTTATGGAATGTTCACAAGAAGAAACCCTTTCTCATTTATTCTTGACTTGACCTTTTGCTGAAAACTGTTGGGACTTTATTTGACTGCAAAGACACAAGGGTTTATCAATGTTTGAGGCCACTGAAGATATTAAGGAGAAATTGCATTTACCCTTCGCTATGGAAATCATCATCCTAGCTGCTTGGGGGATTTGGATTATCAGAAATAATAAGATTTTAAATAATCAAAGACCAAGTTTCAACAATTGGAAGGCAATTTATAAGGAAGAGCTAAGATGAATTAACTTTAGAATCAAGAGAGACCTTGCTGAAAACTTTAAAGCTTGGCTCCAATCTCAGACTTAGTTTTTTTTCCTTTGTTAGTTAGGCCTCTGTAATTATTCTTGTACTCTACTTATAATTTAATATAAAAATTGCAGTGGGATTTTGCTCACTGTTCATCCTCCAAAAAAATCTAGGAGGAGCATATCAACGACACTGATTCCGGCTCTGACGACGCCGGGACAGACAGGCCTTTCCTGAGATACACACTGCGACGTATGATAATGCACGACGCAAGCGCAGATGCAATTGTCGAGACCATCAAAAGTTTCGACGAAGCTGATCGCGAGAGCCGCAGGTACCTCAGGCAGCACGCCTCGCACTTCGTCGGATATGTGGGATCCGGATCCAGCTCTGCCGATGCTGGAGACAACACCGACTCTGTGCTGGAGGCAATTGGAACAAACACCGACATACACGCATTCTCGGATGAATCGATGACGTCAACGGATTTCTGAAAGTTCTCCGTGGAATATGAAGAGGAGTATAACTCCAAAGCTGTAGAGGAAGGAGAAGCCATGGATGAAGGATCCGAGGAACACTCTCCCATAGCGCGGGATGACATGGAAGTCGGAGATAATCCCGAAGTCCAGATGTCCGAAAGTACCGATCAGAGCTTGACTCCGGGAAACAGACCCAAAGTCATCTTTGCGACCGGCGCTGCCAAGAAGGCAAAGAAGAAGAACAAGACCCCGGCAAAAGATCCTCTGACAGAGGAGGTGATTGCCGAGGAATATGAGGAAGACTCGGATGGAGCACTTATCCTAGAAGAGCCGAAAAAAGAAGAATCGGTGGATGGACACGTGATCACCAAAGGTGCGCGTAAACTCATCGATGCTGCACTAACCACACCTATCCCTACAGCTGCAGAACTTACTGCCGAAGAGCTGGACCAAAGGGCCCAAGCCCTAGAAGCGCGTCATCAACAACTCCTGGATGAAGCCAAAAACATCAAGGAGGAAAAGAAACGCATGGCAACTAAGGATTACATGTCTTGGTTGCATTAGAAGACACGGAAACGTTACACACGTGACGGTCAATTTCCGGAAGTGAACAGGGTCCTCTTTGAAGGACATCCAGGGATGCCTCGTCTCGACAGCAAAGGAGATCTGGTGTACCCAACACCGGTACAGAACATTGTCGCAGCTCGAGATATCCTGTCAAATAACCCAGGCCTAGAACAAGTTCGATTGGGCATCAAGGTACTCACCAAGGGTCTGGAGCAACAGATGGCTGCGAAATCCGGAAGTGGAAAACTGGTCTCCAAATCCGACCAATGTCACATGGACTCAGGCTGGAATGATATAAGGCCCCAGCGTATTCTGGAACAATGTCACCGTTCCGACCGATGGGAAGACAACTACTCCAGAACCGGATCATCAGGACAGCATCATAGAACTGCATGTGACTAGAGCAACGTCGCTCCAGCAGCCGAGCAAGAGGCCATTGCTGCACTGTATCCAAGGAATCCTCCCCTACGAGAGTCAAACGATCGAAGGGGAGAAGATAAAGAGAAACGTCGGGAGGAGGATCATCAAAAAATGCCACCTCCTAGACATGCAAGCCGTCCGGCTGCCTCACTATAGTGGGAACGATGGACGAAGGAACGACGGAAACCATGCCGAGACAAGCCGGCAGGGGGCTTGTCGTAGTGAAGACCCTCCTCGGAACCGGAATAATGACGCTCTGGACGGAGGCCGGCGAATAGCCGAAAACAATCCAGCTGCCCCACCCTCTCCACCAAGCTGTCATCACAACGGCTCTCAAGGAGGACGACGTGGCGGACGAGGTGGTGACAGAAGCCAAAGTCTGGCTCCAAGGCACTGCAGCCACAGCCGACATTCGGGACGATCTCTATCCCCAAACGACGCAAGGCACAGGATCAACTCCAATATAGAGGCGCGGCGCTACGAAAACGATGATATCTACGTGGGCTCAAAGTGCTTCGGACCACGCATCAGAGCTACAAGATTCCCGGAAGGATTTGCTATCTCAAGACATATCCAAGCCTACGATGGCATTGCTCGGCCAGATACCTGGCTACAGGATTTTTTCCAAGCTTGCTACATCGCTAAAGGCGGGAATAGCCTGGTCGCAACCCGATATCTCCCACTTATGTTGCGGAGGACGACACGATCATGGCTTAATGAACTTCCGGAGAACACCATCCAGAACTGGTATGACATGCAAAGTGCGTTCTTTCGGAATTTCGAAGGCACATACCGGAGGCCCTGTATGGTCGGAGACCTACAGCGTTGCACCCAGAAGGCTAGAGAAACTTGCCAGGATTACCTCGGACAATGGATCGACACCAAGAACTCCTGTGAAGGAGTAAATGATCAAACTACGATTGAAGCTTTCATCGCAGGTCTCGCAATTGGTCTACTGCGTCATCGCTTGAAGTGTGACAAAGTCACTGATTTGGGAGAGATGATAGAAATAGCGAGCAAATATGTAGATGCCGACGATGATGCAGAGGGATTACTCCATGCCCTAGTTGTGCCATAGTCGGCAAAACAACCAAAGCAACAAGCTCAGAAGCGCAAAAATACCTCGGAAGAGAAACCCAGCATGGAAACGGCAGTGGTCACTGCTACTTTCGGGTCTGGAGGACGAGGAGGACACGGCGGAGGCCACGGGCGTGGCTGTGGAACTTCAAGAGTCCAAGGTAGAGGAGACCAACAACCAGGCAAAACCTACTCTTGGGCCGACATTGCCAATAACCCATGTGTGCATCACTTAGCCGCCAATGGGGGCTCGTCCCACACCAACGCCAAATGTCGTTTCAATGACAACTTCAAAAGAGATGACACCACGGGCTACAAAGCTAAGCAGAAGAAGGGAAAGAAGAATCCCGAAAAAGATAAAGAGACCAAGGAAGATTCCGACATGGAGGAAGCTGATGCTTCAAATCCCAAGCCGAAAGGAAAGAAAAATTTTCCGACCAAGAAAGACACTTATGTCACCTTCCTCGGATCTCAACCAGCAAAGGTTAAGAAAGCAGTTCTACATGAGATCAATGCAACAGTTCCAGCTATCCCCCAATTTTTGGACTGGTCGGAAGTGGCAATCACATTTGACCGCGCTGATCATCCGCCTAAGTTGCACAGGCGAGTAAAATACGCCTTAATCGTCAATCCACTTATTAACCGTTATGGTGGCAGCAGTTTCAATATTCTCTATGTCGAAACGCTACGCCGGATGAAGATCTCGGAGACTCAGCTGAACCATAGCTCTGTGATCTTTCACGGAGTTGTCCTAGGAAGACAAGCCAATTCCCTGGGAGAAAACACTTTGGATGTTACCTTTGGAACTCCAAAGAATTATCGGACGAAGGCACTTTCCTTCGAAGTGGTATCGTTCAAGAGCGTGTACCACACTATATTTGGACGTCCAGCTTACTGGGTTTTTATGGCTCATCCGTGTTACATTTATAATATGGTGAAAATTCCAGGTCCCAATGGCGTAATCACCATCAAGGGAGACCTGAAGAAAGCGCGAGAGTGCAAGGATGGAAATGCCGCCTTTGCTGAAGTCGTGCTGCACGCCCAGGAGTACCAGGAGATCAAGAAGAGCATAGATCCGTCCGAGATGCCTGCAATGAAGAAGGAGGTGACAAAGCCAAATCCGGAGTTCAGGGCATCAGAAGAGACGAAGAAGACGCCGTTGAAGGATGATGACCCCTCCAAGGTGACCCAGATAGGCGTAGGCCTAGATAGCGCATAGGAAAGCGCGCTCGTCAAGTTCCTCCAAGAAAATCAAGATATCTTCGCATGGCAGCAATCTGACATGACCAGAGTGCCCAGGGAACTTGCCGAGCACTCTTTAAATGTAAACCCGAACACTAAACCCGTCAAACAGTCCTTACGACATTTTGGCGATGAAAAGCGTAAGGCAATAGCTAAGGAACTAGCACAGCTCGAGTTAGCCGGATTCATAGAAGAGGTCATCCACACTGAGTGGTCGGCCAATCCTGTAATGGTCCCTAAAAAGGACACCACTGATTTAAGGATGTGTGTTGATTATACTGCCTTGAACACGGCTTGTCCAAAAGATCCGTTCGCTCTGCCTAGGATTGATCAAGTTATCGATTCTACGGCAGGCTCGGAACTCCTCTGTTTTCTCGACGCATACTTCGGTTATCACCAAATCCGAATGAAGGAATCTGACAAAGTCAAAACTTCATTCATAACCCCCTTCAGAACCTTCTGTTTTGTTACGATGCCCTTTGGGCTGAAAAACGCAGGAGCTACCTACCAGCGCATGATGCAGCGTTGCCTCCATGACCAACTCGGACGCAATGTACATGCATACGTGGATGATATTGCGGTGATGTCCAAAAAGAAGGAAACGTTGATTTCCGACTTGGAGGAAACATCCGCCAATCTACGAAAATACAACATCATGCTTAACCCGAAAAAATGTTTCTTTGGAATACCAGCCGGAAAATTGTTAGGCTTCATCGTGTCTCAAAGAGGCATAGAGGTGAACCGGGACAAAATCAAAGCTATACTCAATATTTCCAGGCCAACTCGCCTGAAGGACGTACAAAGACTAACTGGCTGCATCGCTACGGTCAGTCGATTTGTAAGCCGGCTTGGTGAAAGAGCCGCACCATTATACAAACTCCTGAAAAAACCAAGGATTTTGTTTGCACCGATGAAGCTGAAGCTGCATTACAAGACCTGAAGAAAGTACTCTCATCTGCTCCTATCCTTGTTGCGCCAGAACCACAGGAACCGATGTTGCTTTATCTTGTTGTGACAAACAAAGTCGTTAGTATCGTCATGGTGGTGGAGAGACCGGAGGAAAATCAAGAACACCTCGTGCAGCGTCCGACTTACTTTGTCAGCGAGGTCCTGACAGAATTAAAACAGCGGTATCCACACTATCAAAAGTTGGCTTACGGTGTTTTTCTAGCATCTCGTAAGTTACGACAGTATTTTCAGGAGCATCCAATTACCGTGGTAAGTACAGCTCCCATGAGAGATATAATCAACAACAGTGACGCCACAGGACGCGTCACCAAATGGGGATAGAGCTTTTAGCTTTTGATATTGAGTATAAACCTCGGACAGCAAACAAATCCCAGATCCTTGCTGACTTCGTCGCTGATTGGACAGAGACGAAGGAGAATATGACCCTCCCTGAGTCGGAATAATGGACCCTCTACTTTGATGGGTCTAAGGATCGAGGTGGCTCGGGGGCTGGCGTGGTGCTCAAATCGCCCCAAGGAGATAAACTTCTATACGTGTTGCAGATCCACTTCACAGCGACAAATAATATTGCCGAGTATGAAGCACTGCTGCATGGAATCTGGATTGCTAAGGATATTGGCATCCGACGTTTGATGTGTTACGGAGATTTGGATCTTGTTGCTCAAAAAGTGTCGAATATTTGTAATGCAAATAAACACATGGCAGCATATAAAGCTGTCGTAGATTATTTATCTAAATCGTTCGAAGGTATTGAGGTTCAACACATCCCTCGAGCAGAAAACGAGGAAGTAGATGCATTATCTCGGATAGGCTCTGCACGGAAAGAGGTCCCGGATGGCGCTTTTTGAGAGCACCTCAAAGTTCCCTCAATAAAGGGAGTAGATGAGGGATATCCGAGCAAATCCGACACACCTCTAATAGCAGTTCTGGCTGTAATTCCCAGCTGGACTCAACCCTACCTAGATTATCTGGTAGATGGCAAATTACCTGAAGACGAGGTTCTGACCCGGCAGATCGTCCGACGAGCAAAAGCTTATACTATAGTTAAAGGTGAGCTCTATAAGCGGAGTGTTTCTGGGGTTTTTCAGCGCTGCGTGTCTCCGGAAGAAGGAGTGGAAATCTTAAGAGAAATCCACGAAGGCGAGTGTGGTCACCACGCTGCAGCCAAATCTTTAGTGGCAAAAGCTTTTAGACACGGATTTTTCTGGCTTACAGCTCAGGCAGATGCTAAACGATTAGTCAAGACATGCAAAGGCTGCCAAAAGTACGCCAAACAAGCTCATGTTCCGGCTGATCAGCTGCGAACAATACCTATAACATGGCCTTTTGCGGTCTGGGGGCTTGATATGGTAGGACCATTTAAACGGGCTCCAAGTGGATTTACTCACCTCTTAGTGATGGTGGATAAATTCACCAAATGGATTGAGGCTAAACCTGTCACTAGTTGTGATGGAGCAACAGCCAAAAGATTTGTCGAGGATGTTATAATCCGGTATGGTTATCCGTATAGCATTATCACGGACAACGGGAGTAATTTCTCTATGGGAGAATTGGCCAAATTATGCAACGAGCAAAATATCCGGCTTAACATTGCGTCAGTCGCACATCCACAGGCTAACGGACAAGTCGAAAGAGCAAATGGTTTAATCCTACAAGGTCTAAAACTGAGACTCGAAGCACCACTATGACATGCTGCGGGGGCTTGGGCAGAGGAATTACCCTCTGTAATATGGAGTTTACGAACGACTCCGAACAGGTCAACTGGATACACACCTTTCTTCTTGGTCTATGGTGCAGAAGCAGTTCTTCCTAGTGATTTAATTCATACTTCTCCTAGAGTGGCCGCGTATATTGAAGAGGATGCCAAGATTTCTCGACAAAATGATCTCGACTTAGTCGAAGAAGTTTGCGTCGTTGCTGAAATGAGATCAACAGCCTATCAGCAGAAGTTACGCAAGTATCATAGCCAGAGAGTCAGAAACAGATCTTTCAATAAAGGCGATTTGGTTCTCTAGCTTGTGCAACAAAGAAAGCACAAACTTTCCCCAGTATGGGAAGGGCCCTTTTTAGTTAGTCGAGTATTGCACAATGGTTCGTACTACTTAACTGACATGAGGCCAGTCAAAGAAAGACATGCTACTAAGAAGAGAAAGAGAGCTGGAGGCAGTACAAATCCGGATGAATTAGACAGACCATGGAATATCGCTCAGCTACGTCCCTTGTATTCTTAGTTTATCCTTCTTTGTAATCATATATATGTACATGTTCTGTGAGAAATAAAAGTTTTGGTTGCCTCAAGTTTTTCTGAGAAGTTTTTACCATCTTATTTCCGAATGATCATGTCATAGTCGAAAATCCCAGAATGCTTAAAAGGACTTTAAGCTCATGTTCGTTCTGGTTTAGATTTCTGATTCTAAAATTGCTACCCTCGGGTATAACTCTAAAGTTTCTAGTCTTTACTTTGGTTATTTGTCTGATTGCCGGATGCGGGCATTTTCTGAGTAGTGAATTGTTGGTACTAGAAGCCGGCTTTGTTTCCGAGTTTAAACTGGTTTAGCAATTGAGCTCCGTTGCTCGGCAAAGTTTCCGTGCTGAAGGTTTAGCCGGCTCACGAAAGGAACGAGGCGAAAAGCTAGATAAACGATAAATACAGACAAAAAAAGTTCAAGTGCTTATGAAAACATTTCAGGCACACAAAAATTTAAAGCCAAAAGTGCTGAATAGGTCAAAAGCTTAGCACTAGCAAAATCATAGTACTGCATATTTACAAGCCCATCATGTTTTTCAGAGTAATACAAATGTTTCTGGCAATCTATGATGCAGGAGGAGAGGAAGGAGCTGCCAGCTCGCTGGATACATTGCCTTGATATTGTTCTGAGATGTCCATATCCGAAACGGTGTGGTCATCGTCGGAAAGTTCTGCTAATTCTTCTAGATGCAGAGGTGGAGTATCCACGCGGGTGAAGAAAGGTGTTTCGTAGCTAGTCAAATCAGCCACGTGACATCCATATCCGGGGCAGGAGTCCATAATGGCATTGATGTCCTGCTCCTGGCCGTCTTCATCCACCTTGCAGTACCCTCTGGTCACTTGCCATATTTCCATGTTTCCATGGTGGCTCATGACCATGGTGAGAGCGTTCTGCGTTGCGGACCACGCGTAGGACATGTTCCAATCCTGGACAAGTTGCGGCATCTCCTTCGCCTTTTCCCGCACCTGAAAATCCGACATGCTATGCATGTCCGGAATCTTGAGAGCTTCGCCAATATCCTCAAGGGATTGGCGGAAGTCATGAAGCAGGTCACCAACTTGGGTAAGCCGGTGGGTGCAGGGCTCAACGGAGGTGGAATCCGTCAAGTTCAGAGGACCTATAGACAAAACAGTTAAGAAAATCCGACTTTGAAAGAAGTCGAAGAAAATGGACAAGTCAGACAGATGGAACATACCGAAGATGACGTCGTCAATCTTGGTCTTCTCTTCCCGAAGACTCTGGAGTTCAGCCCGGAGCGCCTCGGAAAGGTCCTTCTCTCTGCACAACTCATTATTGAGGTCCGAGATTTTCTGATCCTAAGCAGCAATCTTATGATCACGCTCGTCAGTAGCTATGGAGGAGGACTCGAGAACTTGAGCTATGCTCTTCTCATGATCCGCCTTGAGCTTATCCATCTCTTGAAGAAGCTCTTTGTTCTCCACCACCAAGGTTTTGAGGTTCTCAGCCTCTTCAATCATAGCGCATGATTGTTTTACCAGCGCTGTAAGTCAAAAAGAACAATAGTTCAGTAAAAATTCGACTATGAAAACATGAAAGACAAGGTTTGAGTCTCGGAATGTTTACCTTTGGCCTCATCCTTGGCGACCTTAAGTTCAACATTCTTAAGTCGGAGAGCTTTGATCTCTCTCCGCTTGTTGCAGACATTTTTCAACAAATCCTGGTTATAGGAATATACTTTCTGCAAGTCAGAATACCCAAAGTCAGAAGTCTACTAAAGACTCGGGCTAATATTTTTACTAATATCAGCACGAGCCTAGGGGGCTACACTAGTTCATTCTTTGGCATCCTAAGGAAGCATAAACCCGGATTATATATCCTACTTCATGCTTGGGGGCTAGAGGATTTGATATGAAATAAAGAAAAACAGGAGTTAGAATTCTGACTTACATATTGTTCGCGAGTAAGTTTATCCAAACCTGCATTCACTTCAACAACAACCTTCTCGGCGAGAGTCAGAGGAGTCACTGAAGCAGTTGGAAGCTCACCGGACATTATCCTCTCGTTGTGAAGATGCACTTGTTCAAGAAGGTCAGAGTGCTTAATGTCCTCTGCCTCTTGCGCTTCTTCTTCGGCAGATAGATTTCTTTTCTCTAGGCACTACCTGGCCAGCCGCTGGATCTCTTCTGTAGATTTCCGAGATAGGCCAAACTTGGCAAGTCTCGGATTGCTAAGAAGGTTTTCGGCAAAGGTTTCTGCCGAGGGATCATTACCCGAAGAGGGTTCACCCTTATCTATACCTGACTCACTCATGGTGACGTTAGTTTGCAATTCAAGGATCGCAGGCTCCGTTGAAGGAGCCGGATCTTCTACGACAGCTAGAGAAGGAGTGATCACCGGCGTTGCGGAAGGTTGAGGGGCAGGAGTCGGAGGAGCCACGACAGGAGAAGCTATGGTAATCTTCGTCTGTCGCAGGGGCTTCGAAGAAGTTCCCTTCCCCTTACCCTTGAAGAGCTGCTTAGCTCTGAGAAAGTAATAGAATGGAAAACATTACATCTCGGAAGAAAATTCGAGTAAGGTACAAAGGCGGAAGTTGTGTTGAAAGTTACCGCTTCACAACAGGCACCTCCTTTGTGCCAATAGCCACTGTCGGAGCCTTGTGCTTCTTGGGCACAATGTCCAACAATGGGACCAGCTCTGCCTCCTGAGAAAACTCTGGAGGATATCCCTCGAGAGGAGCAAATTCCGACTCGGGGAGGTCAGTAAGCTGAAAAGAAGAAAACATATCAGTATTGCGATATAACTTAAAGATTGAAACACATAAAACGGTTTATTGTTAGAAGCTTACCGACACTATGGGGTTTTCTGCTGTGTGCATGTCTAGAGAAACCTCCGAGATCCTCCTCTCAATCCGCTCCCTTATCAGCCATTTAATCTGGCTTATATAACCTTGTGTGGTATAGGCTCTGGGGCTGATGCAGAGGGAATCCTTTTTGGACGACATGATGGAGTGCATCAGTCGGTCTCCGTGGTACTGAAGGGGTTGGATCCGGCGTGACACCCAACATTGGACCAAGTCGGATCCCTTCAGTCCTTTGTGTTTGATCAGATATTTGATCCACCTCTTAGCAAGGATCAGATCGTCACTAAGAGCCGGAGGAGCCTTGTCCCAAGACGGTTGGGTCGTGGCAGCTCCATCAATGAAAGCCGGCAAAGCAGTGGCTTTGCCGGGAGCTGGAACATCCTTATGATAAAAGAAGGTGGCTGGCCATTGTTTGACCGAGTCACTGGCTAGAATCTTAGGATATGCGCGCTCACGTCTAAGGGAAAAGCTAATTGTACCGGTGATATAAGCAACACCAGCGGTGATAGAATTTCTCCGGACATGGAAGTAGTATCGGAATAAGGTAAGACTCGGCCTAATGCCGAGAAATCCCTCTCACAAAGCCGCATAGGCGCTCATCTCTAGGAGGGAGTTGGGAGGAAGATGGTGGATTTGAACACTATAGTGATCTATCACCTCGGAAAAGAATTCCGAGGGAGGAAACGACAAACCTCTATGGAGGTGGGTACCGAAGTGTACCCGCTCGCCGGCGTGCGGGTTGGGGACGGTCTCCCCGGCGCTGCTCCGCTAGTCACCGGCGCGGAGGAGCCCTTCTGTCTCCACGCCGCGTAGTTTCTCATCGTCAAGCATGCAGGGGATCCAAACCCCACATAAGCTTTTCTTTTCTGCCGCCGCCTCCGTCGCTGCTGCCACCGCCAAACCGGAAGAGGAAGAGGAAGCCATTTCTCCGATGCGTCGGTGACCTAAGATGGGCGGCGCTAGGAGTTTTTGGGGAAAGCAGAGGAGCTCTATGCGCAAGGGAGATTTGGAGGAGAAGAAACAGCGAAGGAACAAGTGAAGAAAGGAGGAGGAGAATCCTCACCCCTTATATCCACCTAACCGCGCCAAGATTCATGCAAATGGCACTGTATAACCGCCACGTGTCGTGGAAGGAACTGGGAAGGACCCACGCGATGATTACGTCGCCTCGATCTCCGCGTACGCATTGAAATGGTGCCTCGGTTCCGCGAACTGTGGACCCACCAACGGTCGTGCTGACAGATGTCTGTCAGATGACGTGACTTGACCATGACTGGTGTCAGGTGGCGTTAGAAACGAAGTTCCGGCTTAGTTTGAAATCGAGCTAGAAAATCCGACTAACATGTTGATATGTCCGACTTATTTTTTAAGACCCGGATCATATTTTTTGTTGTGAAGTTTCAGGAACCCTTCAAGATTCTGCAAGCCAAAGATCAAGCTAGACGATGGTAAATCCGACTTTGGATCTTGGAGACTTCCCGGGGCTGCTGTTGGGGATATACTATCCGGGTATCCTCACAGTTCCTCACTGACCAGGGTGGCCCACTTCGGGTTAGAGCTTTGCTTCACGAGCGACCCAGTCAGGGAGAAAAGACGGAGTCCAATCCGGATACTGGAAGGCCCAGAAGACTTACCGACTTAGGCCCATAGTGTTACTTGTATTTCAAGATGTACTCTGTAACCGACTCTTAGTCGTAGCCGGATAGATCTCTCCTGTAAACCCTAGGTCGGATATCTATATAATTCGTCCTAGGGAGAGCCTTTAGGGAACACCTCAATAGTGTACAATCTCAACTCGCACAGGCGAAACCCTTGTAACCCATATTACGGCTCTGCCGTATTACTGGATTGCTAGCAGGAGTAGGATCCGTCCAAAGCCGGCAGATTCGAACCTGGGTAAACTTGTGTGCTCACCGTCCCGGAACACCGTACGTCTCACACCCCTCTCTTCCGGACGCCTCGAGGACCCCCTCATGGCGTACTTGTCATCAACCTGATGACACTTAGGCCATTTGTTAAGTTTGCTATACTTAATAGCATAATTTGCCTTCCGTTGTTTGATGTTTGTGGTCAGTGACCTCTGCTTGTAATATTTTGGTTCTTCGCTCAGTTATGAGCTTGTTGTAATAATTTGTGTGTCGTAGGGTTACTGTTGTGTTACCAATTTCTCATTGAATATCCTCGAGCTCTAGGTTAAGCTTATGTCAGGCTAAGGTCTGGATTTGTTTAACCCTGATCCCGGGGGTGTTATAGTCTTTGGTATCAAAGCAGTACTGATCGTAGAAAAACCTTGCTACTGGTCGATGTTGAGTCTAGTATTTGTGAAAACTGTTGCAAAGATGAAAATTATTTGCGAAAACTCTGGTATGTTTCTTTTTATCCTTATCCAGTTTCGCTCTAACTCTGGGTCATCTTATCTTATGTTGATTTTGAAAAGTTTTGATATCTCTTCTAGTCTTTCAAAACTTAGGTGTCTTTTAGGCACGTCGTTTCTCAACCAGTTGACCTAGTGTACAGTTCTCTAGAGTTGTGTGTGTTGTGTGTTCCTTGTTTTCCTTTTGCTCTGTTTCGTCTGAGAGATTCCTTTCTATCATGATCTCTCTATCTTATGGGCCCACAATATTATATTGTAGGATCCATAGTGTTTTGTTCTAGGCTTTGAGGTTTCCTTTTGCCTAATGTGCCTCCTTTTTATTTGTTTGGGTACTTTAGAAGTTATTACTTCTCTTGGAAGCTACCTCGTGATTACTACCTTATGGTACCCTTTGTTCTACTAAGATAGTAATTACTTCTTTTCTCCGGTTTTAACCCTTGGACTTGAACCAAAGATCCCAGATTGTGCTGGATTCTAGTACTGCGAATCTGGTACATGAAGCTGATCTTTAATCCAAGATCCATTTTGTTGATCCCTGTTGTTAATGTTTAAACATTACCTCAGGATGGCTAGTACCTTTTAGTATAGCCTTCAAGCTTGTGGTTATTGTCGCAATTAAATTTTGACAGTTAAGGACTTCCCCTACCACTAGCTATGGAAGATGTTCTTTAATGGAACCAAATAGATCACGACAAGTGTACTCCTCATGAGTCTCGCATCTATACTCATGACTCTGCAACACCCTCCCTTCCATGCATTGGTTATCAGAAGATTGATAATCTATGCATCCACCTCTCGGGATTCCCTCCTGAGCATGTTCTTCTCCCCTTGTTGTTTCCGACCTTTGTCTACTAGTTGGTAGCCAAGTAGTAAATGTGCATAGGTGTCTTATGATGTATGATACTCTTGTGGTCCGTCAAGACAAACCATATCGGGATGTCGGGAGAAACAAACTCCAATACCTCGTCATATCTAGGACCAGGTCAAAGTGTTGTAATCCGCAGATAAAGAGGCATTGATTAGCTTCTGTCAGTTCTACCTTAGAGTATCACACTCTTTTACACTAAGAGGTTGTGTTGAGTTTCATGACCTTCTTAATGAAGTGATGCTCTTACACATAATCACCCACCCTTCCTTCGAGCTTTCGCGCTCGTGAATGATGCGTGTGCGTAATAATGTGACCATCTGAGATTCGTAGCAACCATTATGTTTTGAAATCCAAGGACATTTGTGTCATTCTTAGCATAGTTGGTTAACCCTATCAATAAGCGAAGGATGATTGTGCTACCAAGTCTGTTATTCTGGTACACCCTCTTCGGTCAAAGAGTTAGGCTTGTGCCGAAGCTCCGAGACTACGTCTTCTTGCCTTACCAAACAAGTTTCCTCTCAAACTAAGTGACATATCGGTGGTTCCTGATATTCTAGATGTATTTCTAGAGGTATCGCCATGTTGCCACATGACCGTGTTGTCCAGTTCTTGAGCAAGCTAGTTTTATGAACGGTTTCTTCCTCCAAGCATCTGTACTGGATACTCCTGAACTAGTTGGTTGAGCTTAAACAACAACTTGGAGAGTTGTAAGACAAAAGTTCTATCTGACTTAGTTCCTTTTAAAGGGATGTCTAGTTTTATCCGTGCTGAAGTAAGATAGTATTCCTTCGTGGATATCTTATCTCCCCTCTTTTGATTTGATTTGGGTTATCGTCAAATCAAACTCAATTCCAAGGACTATCTTGATGATGTTGCTACTTGTGATGTTTCACTTGAGTACATCCTCATGTCTATTGGTCTGACCAATAGTTTTGTTTTGTCCATAAAACATATGAGTCCATATGTCTTGAGTGTCTCGATAAGTTTGTTGTTGAGCCCATCGATGACATCCTTATCCTCTCCATGCTAGAATAGTTTCATATGGAACATTTGGCATTAATGTTGGAAAACTTTTAGGAACCGTCTTCCAGTTATCTTGAAGTATGTGTTCTGGATGTTAGACGTGACTTCTTCGATTCATGTGCAATTGTTGAAAGATGTCGCCATGGATTCGAGTAGAGTTAACTCCGTATCTTAAGGACACAGTTGTATTGCGTTGCAAGTACTTCATGTATAAGAAATTGTCATTTGACAAGTTGTTAATACATGGGTCTAGCAATAGCTCAGTCTATTGGAGCTTAACACTGAAGTCCATGTATTGAGAATCCGGTAACTTTACCTTCGTGGTAAATGTTGCAAACTTTCTATTCGGACATGCTGAAGTATCAATCCACCTAACGAGAGATGAATCTCAAGCAGTAATAATGGTTGGTCTCTTCAAGGAATTGACATGGGACTCTCTGTAAATCCGGCAAGATTGATGTAATGGTTAGTACAATTAGTCGGAAGTCCTATTGTCACATTCTCTTGAATCAGCAAATAACAACCACTCTTCATGAGGCATCTTCTATGACTTATTATAGGAGTTATGTTATGGTTTCCTTTGTCCCCGAAGTCCGACCTTTACTTGATGTTTGCTTCCTCGAACATCAAGGATAACATTTAGAGTAGTGTTGCTAAATATCTCTCGGTCGATCCTCCAGACCCTGTTATGTTGGCAAACACTTGTTGTGCCAAGTAACTGAAGTCTAAGAATGAAGTTTCTTTTTCCTTGTGTCATCAGGAATCTTCTTATATATTCATCTTAGTGGTGTAAAGTGATATCACAATCTTTGGCAAAGATTTTGATAACCCTGGATGAATAAAGAGTTTCCTTCATTTTCGATCATGTTCGAACAGCGACTATGATTTTGGTAATCACCAGTTCCTCTTGATACTTGTTCCTTGTGACTCTTATGAGTCCCCTCCACAAAAACACCTTTCTGTCTTGACCTTGTGTTGAACGAAGAGTGATCCTTCTGTATCAAAAGTAGTTCAACATCTTGGTCATCCGTATATCTGTACCCTTGGAAGCTCTACTTAAGTTGTTTAGTAGAGGTTCCCCTTTCGAAGTCTATGGTCATGTTCTTTGTGTTGTAAGTTCTCCTATGCAGCAGCTTAAACTCTTATGAAACTCCATGGTCTCAATCCTAATGAAGACCAAATATTTATCACGTTGAAACCATCTCCTTTTGTTTCCTTCGTTACCTTAACGTGTATCATGTTGTCATCTCAGAGCCGTTTCAGAACACTCCTTCATGAGTTGACCATGAGATATTCGGTGTGTTGTTTAGTGTGTTTCCCTCTTATCCTTAGAAGTGACCCTGTTTCTCTTCCTTCTTCCTACCTTTGGAATCTCGGGTCGAGATTCTCGTAAGGGGGATAGAGCTGTAAAGCCCTAGTTTTAGTTAATCTTATATTTAGGGTTGCTTGTGCATTCATAAGCATCATCCTTAAATTTCATGCAAAAAAAGAAATAATGTAAAACCCTAAACCCTAGTTTTTCCTCTCCCTCTCAAATCTATTCAAAATGGTTTTGAATTTTGAAAACCCAAAATGTTTGGAGCCCAAACTAAATATAAGGGCCCCTAAGTATTTTATATATTTGCAAACCTTTTGGTATTTTTGAAATGGTTCAAAACAATTACAAATGAAAATACAAAGAGAAAAACACAAAACAGAGAAAAAGGAAAAGTTTCTGGAAATAAATAAAATAGTACCAGAGACCTAAGCAGGCCGGCCCAACTCCCTCTTCTCCCTCCCTGTCGCCCACCCGCGCAGCATCGAGCAACCACCGCAGCCCAGCCGAAGCCCACCCGGCCCAAGGCCCGGTACCCCTTCGATGTCATCTTCTCCATGGTGATGCGAAGCAGCTCAGTGGCGCCGTCGATGCCGTCCGCCGCGCCGATGTGCTGCAATGTGCGCCGCCGACGCCTGCACGAGATAAGAACGCCACGCCGTGCCCTCCTTCTCTTCCCATGTGTCCCTGTCTCGCTCACCGGATCGCCTCTCTCGTTCCCCATTGGAGGCCGAAACCCTAGCTCGCCGCCGACTCAAATCGCCACAGTTCTGCACAGCCCCAGGTCAAGCCAGTACCACCGTTGAGTTCACCGGGCTGCCCTTGTTCACCTTGCAGAAGGAATCGAGCCAAGGTGTAGCGAGATGTTGGCGTTGTCCCTTTCTTCTCCGCGCATGGTCGCTACTCGCCATCGTCCGTGTCATCGACGCCGCCATTCCCCGACCACGCAAAGCATACGAGAAGCTCCAGGGTGAGCTTGCGGTCCTTCTGGACCACCCCTCTGTTCCCCTCCCTCTCTGGTTCATACTCGCATCAAAATTGTCGTGCGCCGCCGCAGGTCACCGCTGCAGCCGCTTCTCCGACGACCCAAAACTAGTGGCACCGCCTTTTTAGGGACCCCCGCGTTGCCCTAGTTCGAATGGAACCACCTGCACGCCCCAAATCCCCCTCCTCCGCCATCCCTGGTGCCATTTGAGGTGTCTCCAGTGAGCCTAGGTGGCATCGAGGTGCCTCGACATGACGCTTGCGTGTCGTTGATGTGGTCGTGGGCTGGCAACCGACAAGCTTTGCCACGGAGGCACCTGACGTGGCCCGTGGCCCTACCATTAGTCTCTACGGGTAGCCTCTACCTCGGTGTAAAAAGGATTAAACGCCCTCGCTGACGTCAGCCCTGTGTCATGCTGACGCATTAAAGGGTTTAAATTAGTTTAATAATTCCAGAAAAAGGTTTAATGTTATAAATTCAATACCTAATTATTTATAAGTTAGAAAAATATGTATAATATATCAAAATGTTCAGAAAAATGAGATCTATCTATTTAAACTATAATAATGCATTGTTAAGCAACTTAAATGACAATTTTAATTAGAGAACTAAATCAACCCCTCACAAGTGTTCCGGGGTTCCCCTGTCCTAGGGTTTTTACCCTTCGGACCCTGTTTAAAATGATGAAGCATGCCCTAGGGTTTCATTTAAGATCTATTTAACTTGTCATATCATCATCCTTGCTTGAGCATTGCATCGATGCCATGTGTTGATTATTGTTTCCCCTTTCTTTCCGGTATTTGCTTCTTTCCGGTAGAATATGATATCGAGATCAAGATCAAAGACTAAGATCAACACCATCGAAGATCAACGAACAATACTTGACCAACTATAATCAAGTCAAGCACAAGGCTTCCGAAGATCTATATCTAGGTATCAACAAATAAGGCAAGCATAGCCCCACCATTATACAATCCTATGATTTCGAAAGCATTTCAATTCTTGCCATGCTGCATACGATTCCACTGTGGTCTTTTATCGATAGATAGAGTATCCCATCTGTTGCATTATTCCCATGAGCTATATTACCCGATCCACTACTTCTAGCATAACTAGGTTTGGCTTGTGTGCACTGCTAGAGATATTATCCGTGTCTTGCTTAGCCATGCTTAGCCATTAGTGCTGGTTCATCCACATGATGTACCATTTGCAGAGAATCTAGTATGATAGTAGAACAAGATATACTGATGAGGTAAGATCAGTGATAAAGGTTAAACATGGAAAGGCTTGTATGGGAGGCCATGGTGGGATGTGGTTTTTCTAGTCCCATGCTCGCCACTACTAGGAACTAAGTTCTTGTCATTGGAACCGAGACGAGCGTACAACCACACGGGGCCTAGAAAACCTCACGAGTAACTAACTTTCCCCTAATAAACCAACCTCGCCCACATCTCTAGGGACCGGCTTCGGGATTTGACATGTTACGGTGGAACCATCCTTAGGGTGTGACTCATGGTCTCGGCGAACGCAAGGTAAAGGTCATGTCCAACCACCCTCTGCTGGCCTTCCAAGGAAGAGGGCTAATAGCTTGGCATTAAGAGTCCGTTGGTACATATGGGTAAAGTTGTACACCCCTATAGGGTTAAATCTTTTCAAAAAGCCGTATTCACGGTTATGAATGCTTGGTGACCGAATTCTAAGATTATAGAGAACTTTAACTTAATAGTAAAACTTGGCAGATCAACGTGTGCTTAAGATGCTTCCTCATGGGTACGAGGGGGCGATCCTAGTTGTGAGATGAGGATTACTTTGGTGGATATCAAGATGATGATCAATTCTTTGGAGATGTCACTCTCTTATACCCTTTTAAAATACTATGATTAGACATGCTTCTTCTCTCCCTCTTGTTTTATAAACAAAGATGGCTTTATGCAAAATAACCCCACCAGCCATAAGTCTTGCGGAGTACACCCTGTACTCACTCTTGATTTTTTGATACTTTCAGAGTAAGTGTTCCCCTAAAGACGAGTTATGTACGACATCGACACCGATGAGTAGCTTGGGGTTCCCAGCCGACAGCCTGGAATCTATGGGTTGGGACGTCATCATTATGCTTCAGGCCTCTTAGGCCATTTGTTAAGTTTGCTATACTTAATAGCATAATTTGCCTTCCGTTGTTTGATGTTTGTGGTTAGTGACCTCTGTTTGTAATATTTTGGTTCTTCGCTCAGTTATGAGCTTGCTGTAATAATTTTTGTGTCGCAGGGTTACTGTTGTGTTACTGATTTCTCACTAGATATCCTCGAGCTCTTGGTGAATCTTATGTCAGGCTAAGGTCTAGATTTGTTTAACCCTGATCCTAGGGGTGTTACACCTCTTGTCCACCTAGTAGGCGTGGACACCACGACGCTGACAGGATGCGCAGAACTCGATTTCTGGAGGTGTGATGCTAAAATAGTTGTCGGCTCCTTTTGCCTTGTAACTAAGACCTTAGGATGAACTTACCATTGAAGGTCCTTGTTCTATTTTGCCTCCCTTTGTTTGTATTTGTTGTGCCCAAAGTTTGTCACATGTTCATGACGTAGCGCCCTCTTGCCGGGGTCTGTGATGGAGGCCCGCGCCTCCCTTTCACAGGGACGGTCTTCTAGAGGCATCAAATGCATTCGTTGATGGATTACACGTCCTGGGATGATGCCCTCATGAGGCAAGGTCACGGGCATAGCGCTTGTGGGGGCGGTTCCTGAGGACGATGTTCGTGGGGCGCAGCTAGCGGGGCTTTCTAGCCAATGAGTCGGGTTGCCGCGCAGTGGATTGCATTTGATTAGGCCCGCGAGGCTTCAAGAGGGTAGCCCCCTATTCACGCAGGGATAACCCAGGTTATCGGGCCTCAGGAGGGTAGCCCCCTATTCACGCAGGGATAACCCAGGTTATTGGGCCTCAGGATGCCCCGGCTTTCCGTAGCTCGTCGATTACAGTGGATTCGGGCAGTTATCTCGAGGAGAGGTCCCAGTGTGTACCCTCGAGGAGGGGTCCTATGCTACTTCTGGAGTTCTCCCTCTTGAGACGGGGTGTGGCCTCACGAAGCTTGTGTGCCTTTCTCGGGCGCCTCCCGTGGGGATGACCGTTGATACATTGCAAATATATCTATAATTTTTTATGTTCCGCGCTTGGTTTTATATACTTTCTTGTGTTTTTCCCACACTTTGAGTACTTTTCATATGATTTCATGGACTAACCTATTAACAAGAGCTACAGTGCCAGCTGCCTGTTTTCTGCTGTTTTTGGTTCCAGAAAGTCAGAAAATGAATATTCTTGGAATTGGACGGGACAAAAGCTAAAGTTGCTATTTCACCGGGGGAACACGTAGCCAGAAGACGAGACGGAGAGGGGCCAGAGGCCAGCCACACCATAGGGTGGCGCGGGTCCCCCTTGGCCGCGCCACCAGGTGGTGTGGGCCCCTCTAGCCTCCACCGACCTTGCCCTTTCGCCTATATATTCCTCCCGAGGCAGAAACCCCAGATCGTCAATCAGAAATACACGAAAAGTTCAGCTGCGCCACCGCCACTGAAGGGGAGACTCGGGGGACAGAAAGTCTCTGTTCCGGCACCCTGCCGAGATGGGGAAGTGCCTCCGGAGCCATCTCCATCGATCTCCATCACCGTTGTTGATTCCCATGATGATGAGGGAGTAGTTCTCTCTCGAGGCTAAGGGTTCTAGCGGTAGCTATGCGTTCATCTCTCTCTCTATGCATGATCTTATTGAGATCATGAGCTTGTAATCTATAGATCTACCTTGCTACTCAAGTGCTTTAATAGATCTCTGCTCTCCCCATGTGTGTGAAAGTGACAGCGTGCACACAATGGTGGTACTTAGGCTAGAGATTACAAATACTTGTTATGAGTTATATTTGGAGTTGGATATCTTTCTGAAATTGTGGTGTTTATTGGACTCATCTAGTACTCAAGGTGACAGTGTGGGGTTTTCTAGATGGAAAAGGCTTACTTTGAAGTGTGCTGTTATAGCCCTACCATCGATTAGAGTGTCCAATCGGAGAGTAGTTAAGAGTAGTATCATAAAGATAATATATTTATATGAGAGTGTTCATTAGTGAAAGTATGATCCCTAGGCCTTGTTTCTAAACATAGAAACACCGTTTGCAATTAGATCTGTTACATGTTTTCTTGCTTCCATCTTTATTTCAGTTTGCCTTTAGTATCTTCCATGCCATCAAAGTATTTTCTGGCACCGTTACCACTTACGCTTTGTTTGGATGCGCAGAATTGGTGCTCCGAATTGAATTGAGTGGTAATTCCAAATCCAATCTGGAAAGGAAATTGTTGCGATTTGAATTCTGTTTTTTGTGTGTGCATGGAATTTGTTGTTGGAATCAGCAGGTGGTACCCAATTCTATTTCATGTTTGGATGTAGTAAAGATGGAATTGGATGTTTTATTGAGTGTATAAGATATAAACTTCTATACATGCATGAAAATAGCATATGTTTATTAGAATGTATACATATTATTTTCACACATAATAACATGTGTTTATTAGAATGTATACATATTATTTTGCACCATAATAACATTAAAACAATCGAAATAAGATTTTTTTGAAAACGCGCAGGAGATCTGCGTGTCATTTCAAGTACCAACAATTACAACATGGCCAAATTACTCAAGTTATCACTTCAGAATTAAGAACAGACTACAAAGTTCCTTCGCCATGGACAGGAACTTTAGCCTAATTAATTAACCTCTTTAGCTAGTGTCTAGTGATAGCCTAAGGTTCCAATATACAGTACCACTAGTACGATCAATAAAGTCTAATCCCTTCAGCGACAGACAATATTGATTGGAAATGATGAAGTCCCGAGTTCCTTTCATTGCATCGATTAAGCAGCAAGTTCTGACTGATCTTTCTTGCGTGTAGAAACAGAACAGAACTTCTGGCTGTTTAGATTGTTGTGGTGTCTTTTCTGAATCTTTGTTGTTTGCGGCAGCTGATACTCAGGCAGACCACCAACTTAATATGGGGCAAGCTGCTCGGCGCCAGCTTATTTGACATGGACAATCAATAACGTCAAGTTCAGCTGCTTGCATATTGTCAAGTGTCATGTTCTGAAACTTGTGTCTACTTTTTACTGTTTGGTGGTGAATTCAGGTGCTAATCTCTTCAAGCACAGTTCCTTCAGATACTGTCCCGTCACCAGTTGGGCAGCCCATCCCATCGCCAACCGGCCACCACCGTCCTGTCGCCGATGTCGGTCATTTGCAGCCGTCGTTGACCCTCCAGCCATCTTTCTGGTCATGCCCGTGATTTACATTAGGACCGGCAGGGAGGGGGCGGCCTGGAGGAAGAGGGCCAGGGACGGGAGGCCATGGAGGAAGGAGGCTAGGGAGGAGAAGGAAAGTGAAAGGAGGGCGGGGAGGGAAGCCTTACCTACGCTGCCGCCACCGCCGGGGTCCTCTCTGCGCGCCAGGCCGCTCGCCTCGCGTGAGTGTGTTCGACTTCAACGCGTACCGCTTCGTCAATTCCAGGTACTTTCCGAGGGTGAGAGCTCTGAATTGCGGGAGGGGCAGTTTGCACGCGAGAGAGGACGACTCAGAATTTGCCTTAGATTCCAAGCCTAAATGCCGGGCGCACCCAAACAGTGGAATTTCGGGACCAGATTCCTTGGTCCCAATCTCCATCACTTGGAATTTCGGGACCAGATTCCTTGGTCCTCTCTGCACCTAGATCACAAAGTGCAGCTATCTCCTTGGTCCCAATCTTAATCTTAATAGTAGGCTCAAATATATCATCAAGCTTCACAGGTAATTTTTCAGCAATTTGCTTATATTCTTCCTCAAGCTCACGTACCTTTATTGCTACTAGATTAACAAAGTGTTGGTACATAGCTTCCTCATTTCCTTCACTTACCGGAATCATCTTCATGTTGATCCTTTTTACAAGATCTTCAACGATGTAACTTGGTGAAGGAGCATTATTATAATCAAGTTCTTCAGGCTCCTCCTTTTGGATTCTTGGTACATTGCAAATGTATCTATAATTTTTGATGTTCCATGCTTGGTTTTATCTACTTTCTTATGTTTTGTCCACACTTTGGAGTACTTTTCATATGATTTCTTGGACTAACCTATTAATAAGATGCCACAGTGCCCGTTGCCTGTTTTTTGTTGTTTTTGGTTCCAGGAAGTCAGAAAATCAATATTCTCGGAATTGGACGGGACAAAAGCCAAAGTTCCTATTTTACCGGAAGACTCACGGAGCTAGAATACAAGACGGAGGAGGGCCAGGGCCTGGCCACACCCCCCAGGCGCGGGCTAGCCTTACCCGCACCACCAGGTGGTGTGGGGCCCCCTGGCACCCCCTCGGTCTCCCCTCTCGCCTATAAGAGCCTCCCAATACCAAAACCCTAAAACATCAAGCCTCCAGCTACGAAAAGTTCCGTAGTGCCGCCGCCACCGAAAAGGAGATTCGGGGGACAGAAAGTCTCTATTCCGGCACCCTGTGGGGACGGGGAAGTCCCCCTGGAGCCATCTCCATCGATCTCCATCGCCATCTCCATCACCATTGATGATTCCCATGATGAGGAGGGAGTAGTTATCTCTCGAGGCTAAGGGTTCTACCGGTAGCTATGTGTTCATCTCTCTCTCTATGCATGATCTTATTGAGATCATGAGCTTGTAATCTATAGATCTATTCTACTACTCAAGTGCTTTAATGAATCTCTGCTCTCCCCATGTGTGTGAAAGTGACAGCATGCTCACCATGGTGGCACTTAGGCTAGAGATTACAAATACTTGTTATGAGTTATATTTGGAGTTGGATGTCTTTATGAACTTGTGGTGTTTGTTGGACTCATCTAGTACTCAAGGTGATAGTGTGGGGTTTTCTAGATGGGAAAGACTTACTTTGAGGTGTGCTGTTATAGCCCTACCATCGATTAGAGTGTTCAACCGGAGAGTAGTTAAGAGTAGTATCATAAAGAGATAATATATTTATGAGAGAGTGTTCACTAGTGAAAGTATGATCCCTAGGCCTTGTTTCTAAGCATTGATGCACCGTTTGCTACTAGATCTGTTACATGTTTGCTTGCTTTCATCTTTATTTCAGTTTGCCTTTAGTCTTTTCCACTCCATCAAGTTATTTTCTTTCACCGTTACCACTTATAATTATCTACACCACTTGTATTTTACTATCTCTTCGCCGAACTAGTGCACCTATACACCTGACAAGTGTATTGGGTGTGTTGGGGACACAAGAGACTTCTTGTATCTTGATTGCAGGGTTGCTTGAGAGGGAATACCTTTGACCAATTCCTCCATGAGTTCGATAAACCTTGGGTGATCCACTTAAGGGAAAACTTGCTGCTGTTCTACAAACCACTGCACTTGGAGGCCCAACAACTGTCTACAAGAATAGAAGTGCGTAGACATCAACCGTCGCGTGCAAACGAATGTGAATGGAGGCCTGACGCATGCTCATGCGAAGTATTGAAGACGCTGGGAACCGTAGATGAGGTAACTCATCACCGATGAGGGTTGTAAGTTCAGAGCTCACGCTTTAGGCCCTACGAAGTTTAACCTCTTAGAGAGGGCGTCTCTAGGGTCACTCCGTAGGCTTCTCGAGGAGAAAACCGTGGGATTAGGTGTTCTTCCCTCTAACCCCTTTGCCAAGGGTTTTGTGTGTTTCACGTGGATTTTTCACAAACGTTAGGAACCGTGGGCGAGTTAACTCACGGCCGAGGAACACACCATGGATCTCAGAGCTCGACACTTTAGGTCTTGACACGCTCGGGCTGTAGAGGAACTGGGCCTCATGAGTCGCCGCGAGGATAAAATCATGGTCAAAAACTATGGGTGGGGTAACTCACGTCCAAGGAACATGCTGGAGAGTTCAGAGCTCGACACTTTAGGTCCTGACGCTCTCGGGTTGTGGAAGAACAGGGCCTCATGAGCTGTCGCGAGGATAAAAACATGGCCAGGAACCGTGGGTGAGGTAACTCACAGCCGAGGAACGGGTCGTGGAGTTCAGAGCTCGACACTTTAGGTCCTGACGCGCTCAGGCTGCGGAGGAACAGGGCCTCATGAGCCGTCATAGAGATAAAACGTGGTCAGGAACTGTGGGTGAGGTAACTCACGGGCGAGGAACGCGCCGTAGAGTTCAGAGCTCAGCACTTTAGGTCCTAACGCGCTCGGGCTGTGGAGGAACAGGGCCTCATGATCCATCGCGAGGATAAAAACATGGTCGGGAACCGTGGGTGAGTTAACTCACGGCCGAGGAATGGGCCGTAGAGTTCAGAGATCGACACTTTAGGTCCTGGCGAGCTGCCTCATAGACCTTACCAGGAGAGGGCCATAGGGAAAGAGCACCCACCATTAGAGGCCCGTACACGCGCCGCACGAGGATCTTAGGCGCTAGGAACCATGTCCCTGATGCCGATAGGGAGTAGCCCGGTGAAGGGTACCGTCCCTAGCCCCCGTTTGTGTGGAGTGTGTGAGGGAAATCTAGTGGTGCGGTTTTTCGGAGAAATGATTTTTCGAAGAAAAAACCAAATAGCCAAACGTGCGCGCAGCACAAGATCCAAGGAAGCACCAGTAGTACAGGCTTATTACAAACGCCAGCGCGGCTCGCACGGGGTCTAACAAGAGGCACAACCGCAAGGGGTGAGGGTTTTTGGGGTTAACCTTCAAAAGGTCGCGGATTCAGGTGCGCCATTCGGAGAGGTCTGTCCACCTTCCAGCAGCCCAGCCTGTCGGCTCATCTGGCCGCTTAGCTGCCGCCAATGGGGCAGCAGGTGTCGTACGCGCGTTGGGTACAGTCCATGGGGAAGTCGGAGTCCCCGCTCCATCACCGTCCTCAGGAGGCACCACATCCCTCGCGAGGACGGGTAGGGAAGCTCCCGATCCCCTCTTGAGGTCGCGAGCACCAGCCACATCCTGCCCCTTGCGAGGCGGGAACAGTGCGGCCGCTGCCCTCTTTGCCATGGTGTTCTCCTGGGCCATCATCTGCTTCCTCCTGGTAGAGCCTCCAACATAGTCCAGTGCATCCACATCCTCAGGATAGGTGGTGGCAGCGGTCTTGTAGGCGTGATATAGGGAGTGTAAGGCTTCCACCTTGTCGCAGCGGACTGTGATGACTCCGCCGCTGCCGCCTGGCATCTTGAGCATGTTGTAGGCATGGTGTGTGGGTGCTATGAACTTCGACAACACAGGGTAGCCGAGGATGACATTGTACGGGAGGTTGATGTGCGCCACATCAAAGTCAATGATCTCGGTGCGGTAGTTGTCGCTCGTTCCGAACACGATGGGTATGGTGGATCCGCTTGTCACCCCGGAGAATGGCATGGTTGCCATCAGCCTGTCATAAGGAACCTACAGCTGGGCGAAAGTCTTGGTGGAGATCACATTTAGGCTCGTGCCTCCATTGATGAGGGTCTTTGCAACCGTTATGTTGTTGATGGCGGGGGTGCAGATCAGGGGTGTGTGCCCACGGGGCTGGTGGAGACGGGGTGGTCGCTAGCGTCGAAGGTGATGGCGCACTGGGACCACTTGAGCTTCATTGAGGGGATTCTCGGTCTAGCGGCTGCGACCTCGCGAGTGAGCAGCTTGAAGTTCCAGTTGTACATCGGGGCTTGGGAGCCTCCAAGGATGCAGGCTATAGCACCTTGCGGCACTTGGTAGCCCCCAGGATCCTCATCACGTCCCTTCTCCTGTGGGGGTGGATGTTGTTGCGCGACATTGGCGTGGTGGCCCGCCAGAGGGGCATCGTGCCCACCAGAGTGGTTGTTCTGGTGGTTGCCTCCTTGGTTCCCCCCACCTTGGCCGCCTCGCTCGCCACCCGGCCTCCCCTTTCTCTAGCTGCTGTGCGGGTCGCGGACTTTCTTGAGCTCGTAGCAGTTGTTGGTGGGGTGGTCTGGCTTCTTGTGGGAGTGGCAGTATGAGTGATCGTCCCACTCGCAAGCTCCTTCACCAGGGCTCTTTCGATCTAGTTCAGCTGCCAGGATGGTGGCGGTTTTGCACTTGGGACCCTTGTCCTTTCCCTTGGACGAGCCCGAGGCCTTGGGGTGGCTTCTGCCTCCGCGAGGCCTAACATCCGCCCTGCCTTGTCCTTGGCACACTTCTCGGCCATGACGAAGAGCTTGGCAGTGTTGGTGAGGCTCTCGCCCTGAATCCCGATCTTTTCCCTCATCTTAACGTCCTTCACGCCTTCAGAGAAAGCAGTGATGACGTTGGAGTCTAAGATCTTGGGGATCTTGTTGCGGACTCGACTGGACCTCTGCAGGAACTTGAAGAGGGTCTCTCCAGGCTACTGACGTATCTAGCGGAGGTCATAGTAGGTGAGCGGGAGCTCGCAGATCCCCTTGAAGTTGGAGATGAAGAGGGAGCTGAGCTCCTCCCATGAGTCGATTGACTCCTCGGGGAGGTTCATCAGCCAGGTACTGACCGCCTCCTTCAGACACAAGGGGAACTAGTTCGCCATGACACGGTCATCTCCTCCCACCGCTTCGATGCCTGTGGTGTAAAGCTGGAGAAATTCACATGGGTTCGTGGTGTCGTCGTAGCGCGTCGGCCTCTTCGGGCAGAACTTGTGAGGCCAGACCACGCGGCGGAGGTTCTTGGTGAAGGCGAGGCGGCCGTTGGCCTGGACCTCCCTATCGTTGTCGAGGGACGCACGGTTCTGCTACCCCGCGGTGGCGATTTCCTCGGCGAGGCGGTCCTCATGCTCGTGCGGCTACGGCATGGCGAAAGGAGGCGAGATGTCAACACCTGGATTTTTAATCCCAGATGCCTGTTATGTCATACATTACAATCCCGGGATTACCATTTTTGCGAGATATAACAGATTGGATATCACAGTACAGCATCCATTACAAACCATAATAAGGCCTTAAAAAAATAAAGGATCTCATGATCCAGTCTTAATACAACAAGCAGCGGAATAAATAATAAACATAGCGGTGGGGTCCATCTTTAGTGGCACAGGCAATGCTGGCGATGGAAGATAGTCCTAATTATCATAGCCGTCCTGTTGTCCTTCATCTTTGTAGCCTCCTTCATATTCTGGCCATAGGGATAGTCATGGACAAAAGCCATGAGTACTGTTTAAGTACTCGCAAACTATTACTAACAAGTAAGGTAGTTCTAGTAGGATTGCTAACTCTAAGTTTATCTATAAAGTTAAGTTTGAAACCTAAGCTGAGTTCAGAAACAAATAAAGATAAAATAAAGTTATAGAATCACTTAAGTTGGGAAGCTAGTGTCATAGTCACAACTCTGTTGTGGTCAAGTCAAGATTCATCATTCATTTCATAAGTCATTTTGAAAACATCTGACAACGAAACAGTATGGCCACTCCAACTGTCCATAACCACGGACGCGGCTATTCAAATAGTTTGACACTCTGCAGAGGTGGTACACTTTCACCACAATATTCAATACATCTGTCAGGGATAACCCTGAATCATCATACTTAGTATGCAGATAATCAAACATAACCTTTCCTTTACACACCCTAGTATAAGCACCTCTCCTATGAGTATGGCCTCCCAACCATGACCATCTGTCATCTTGGGCACTGCATAGGTGAACAACATTGAGAGGTAGCCTCAGCTCAAACCTCTCCCGCGAGGGAACTAATACTAATGCATATAAATTTCCGGCTAAGCCTTACCCAATTCAGGTATTGTGGTTGTACGGTAAAATTGGAATGGTATCGCATCCGAATCCAACCATCAGTTTTGTAAAGGGCTAAGGCTCATGCCTAAACATTTTCACCATCATAAACCATTTGTGTTTCTCAACACATGTCAAAACATCTCAATAGAATGACTCCTCATTCCAAGGTTTTCACAATTCATTTTCCCCAAGTATTCCCATCTAAAGTGACTCAAGTTTTGATTTCGCTCTAAGGTACTAAGTTAAGAGTGTTCTCTAAGGTGGGATGCTACTCTCAATCTCATGTCATAGAATGACATCTAAAGTTATCTAGATAAGTCAAGTTTTATACTTTTTATGCTACCTTCAAACAAGTAAGGGACTTTGGTAAAGTAAAGAAAGTAAAATCTTGAAAGTAAAACTTGGAGTAGGTACTAGTCAAAGTGGTATAACCAAAGCATGCCTAATGCACCTTGCTTAGGTTATCTAGTTTAATTCTAGCTTGCTAACAATAGATAGCTCAGTTTACTTGAAGTGCTAGGCTTGCAAGTAAAACTTGCATGGGTTAACTTGTATAGTGCTAGCTTGCCTTGGTTGGTATAGTGGCTGAAGTTTTCTTCCTCCTCCTCTTGGTAGAACTCCTCCTCCTCGAAAGCTTGGTCGGTACTATCGTCTATAAATACATACGGGATACACAAATACCAAACTATACTTAACTAGTCTACTTAGCACACTAAGGCACACATTTGATGATCTATTATCATCAGAAGCATCAGAAGGTTTTATTAACTAGCTTCATTCTTTTTACTTGAGAAAAGTAATTTCTACTCATTGAAAGTAACTAAGATTTAATATTCTCCAATTAAAATATGGGATCATTTGAACACATGTCATCACCACATATTCTAATATATGGCAATGTGATTTAAAGGTTGGATCACATTTTAATAAGTTTAAGTTTAATATTTAATGATTTAAAGTGACTAGAAATGCCTATATAGCACTATTTTGGTATTAGTCCAAATTGACTGCATGAAAACCTCAATATTATTACATATTCAGATAGGTATGGTTAAATTTGATTTTTGAGAGTTGGAATCAACTCAAAAGCTACTATGGTTGATTTTATAAAAATGTTTGAAGGTGAAAATGCTTCTGTCTTGTTATTTTTACTAGGAGAGATCTCTTACACTAAATGAATTAAATCCAATGGTGTTGGATAGATCTTTTCAGAGGCTTTCCAACAAAATTGGATTCACTCAATTTGGTTTAGTAAATCTCCCTGAATTGATTTTTAAACTAAGGGACAGAACTGCATTTCAGCTAAAATAGATAAATCTAAATTTGAATTAAACGGGTCGCGCGGGAAAGGAAATGGGCCGGCCTAGTGGCACTCAGCGGCGTAGAGGGTGGCTGACAGGTTGGTCCCGCTTGTCAGCGAGTCTTAAAACCCGAAACGGTATCTAGCGATCTGGGCCACACGATTATAACGTGGATCAACGGCTCACGGTCATCATCGACAACGGACTCGTCGCTGGCGAGACCAAACCCTAAACGGCTGGTGAGGGTCTACTGGGGACGTACTAGGGCTCCAGCTAGTGCAGCGAGGCAGGCGATCGAACTGGACGACGACGGCGGACTCAGGCGAGGTCACGGCAGGGGCTGCAGTGGACGGAATCGACAGCAGCGTCTCCTCCTCTGCAGTGGGCTCCTCCGGTGCAATTTTGGCGAACTATGGCTCGAGCGGCTCCGGCGAGAGAGGAGAAATGTTCAGGGAGAGAGGGGAGTGGAATGGTGTGAGGAGTTTGTGCTGGGTGGCCTACTTTTATAGGCTCGACGGTGAGACCGAGAGGTATGGGCGGAGCCCGTCGGTGACGACGGCACAGGGGGCTACCGGTGTGGGTGAGGTAGGCGGACAGTGGGCGGTTCCCTGGTGGTCAGCTACGACGCAATGGCGTGGCTCCGGGCGATGTATATGGTCGGGAGCGTCGCGTGCTCTGGGAGACAGAGGCGGTGCTCGACGCGGTGCTCGGCGACTGTGGGTCGCGCGGTGGCGCACGGCTGTGTCTGGCGGGGTGCTGGGGTTGGCATGCGCGGTCTGCGGTCGAGGCACGGTATGTGACGTGCTGGCGCCTATCGCGCTCTGGCGCACTCTGGCGAACTCTCCGAGAGAAAGGGTGGCGCTGCTGGGGAGTGGTCCAGGGGCTGTGGGTGATTGAGGGGTGGACCATGGGCGGTGGTAGGGTTGGGCGGAGCTAGGGGATGTGCTGGTTTGGCGCGGCACGGTCCCTGGCACGTTGCCCGCTTCTGGCCGGCGGGGACCACAAAGTGGCGGCGCTCTACTGGTGTTGTGGCTAAGGGGGTAGGCATGTGGGTGTTTGGTTGGACTCAGGGGGACAGAGGAGAGCAGAGAGGGTGCAAATGGGGACAAGGGTTTAACTAGGAGCAATGTTAGTTAGGCAGGCTTATTTCTGTCTGCCACCTGTTCGACCAAATGGCCGCAAGAACAAAAGTTTTGAATTTTGGGCTGATTTTTGGTGGAGTGTTTCATCTCATGCTTAAGCATCTAGGTTTGCTTGGTATTTGAAGAGTTCATTTGAGTGGTTTTTGAGTAAGTGTGATCTTGATACATACACTAGATTCAATTTTCAAATGTCATTTAAATTTAGTGTTTGCAAGTTTTTGGGCTGAAACAAAGTGGGCCTTGGTACATCACTACTTGTACTAGCAAGGGGTGCAAAGATCCACATTTGTTTCTGTTAAGATTTGAGTTCTAGGAATATCCAAAGTAGGCATGGTAATTAAAATGGCACAAATGACCATTTGCTTATTTTATTCTTTTTGATTTGTTTTTCTTTGGGATTTGTTTGGGAATGCTCTAGATGATGTTTAATTCACCTTAGAATCATTTTACAACCAATGGATCACTCAAACATGGCAATTCAAAACAACTCCTAATTTAAATGCATACACATATGAATGCTTAATGATTTTAAGTGGAAAAGTTTTTGTTCACTCTAAATTTGATGATTTGGATCTTAATAACCTTGGATTGGAGTTTTGGGATGTTATAAACCTTCCCCCTTAATCAAAATCTCGTCCCGAGATTTAAGAAAGAAAACTAGGAACTAAAGAGATCTGGGAACTCAGTCCTAATGTAATCTTCTCGCTCCCAAGTGGCTTCTTCTTCGGTATGGTTGCTCCATTGAATCTTGAGAAATTTGATACTTCTGGTCCTGG
Source organism: Avena eriantha (assembly GCA_910589775.1). Lineage (NCBI taxonomy): Eukaryota > Viridiplantae > Streptophyta > Magnoliopsida > Poales > Poaceae > Avena > Avena eriantha. Next base: position 236,523,517 of record OU342745.1, read on the forward strand.
TGATTCTGTAAGCTTCTTCCAAGATACAGATGGGCACTTCACGATATGTCAGGTCCTTGTTGATATCAACAGCTCGGTGATTGATGTTCTTGAAAACTTCGGTCTTCTCCGACACTTCTAGGCATTTGTGAAGTAACGAGATATGGAACACATTATGGATGGATGACATCTCCTCTGGTAGTTCCAGTTGATACGATACTTCTCCTCGGTGATTCAGAATCTTGAAGGGCCCGATATATCTGGGGGCTAATTTTCCTTTCAGACTAAAGTGTTGCGTTCCCTTTAATGGTGAAACCTTGAGATATACAAAATCTCCGACATTGAAAGTCAGGTCTCTCCTTCTTTTGTCAGCATAACTCTTCTGTCTGGATTGGGCGGTCTTGAGGTGCTCACGGACTTTGTGAACCTTCTCTTCGGCTTCTCGGAGAATATCGGGTCCAAAAATCTGACTCTCTCCTACTTGCGACCAATTCAAAGGGGTACGACACTTTCTTCCGTATAGGAACTCAAATCATGCCATTTGCAAACTAGCTTGATAACTGTTGTAATATGAGAATTCTGCGAAAGGCAGGCAGTCTTCCCATTTTGATCCGTACTCCAACACACAATCTCTCAACATATCTTCTAGGATTTGGTTGACTCTCTTAGTCTGTCCATCAGTTTGCGGGTGATAAGCGGTGCTGAAGTTCAACTTGGTTCCTAATCCTTCCTGGACTTTCTGCCAAAATCTCAAGGTAAATTGGGTTCCTCGATCTAGTACTATGGTCTTGGGGGTTCCATGCAGACTAACAATTCTAGCAATATATAGCTATGCTAGCTTCGAACTCTGGTAGGTTGTCTTGACAGGTATAAAATGAGCTACCTTGGACAGTCTATCAACGATGACCCAGATTGAATCATTTCCCCTACTAGAAGTAGGCAATCTGGTGATAAAATCCATTCTGACAGAATCTCATTTCCATTCCGGAATCTGCAAGGGTTGCAACAGTCCCGCGGGTCTCTGATGCTCTGCTTTGACTCTTTGACAGATGTCACACTTGGCGATGTAGCTTCCGATTTCTCTCTTCATCTTGTGCCACCAAAATTGCTCTTTCAAATCTTCATACATCTTCGTTCCTCTGGGGTGGATAGAATAAAGAGTATCATGAGCTTCCTGCATGATAACTTGCTTCAGCTCCGAATCTGCTGGTACACATATACGTCCTTTGTACCACAGAACTCCTTCTTCGTCTTCAGTGAATTCAGGTACCTTTCTTGTACCAATACAACGTTTGATTCCATCGATACTTTCATTTCCCTTCTGGGCTTCCTTGATTTGTCTGATTAATGTGGGTTGAAGTTCAATGCTAGCTAAAAATCCTTTGCTAACTAGCTCGGTTCTAAACTGCTCCAACTCCTCATACAAACTTGGTTGCTTCTCCTTGATCATGGTGTTTAGCCTACAAGGCAATCTGCTAAGAGCATCCGCTACCACATTGGCTTTGCCGGGGTGATAGTGAATGTCAAGGTAATAATCCTTGATTAACTCTATCCATCTCCTTTGTCTCATATTCAGCTCCTTCTGAGTGAAAATATACTTCAAGCTCTTGTGATATGAGTAAATCTCACAGCGATTACCCATAAGATAATGACGCCATGTCTTCGATGCCAAAACTATGGCTGCTAACTCAAGATCATCGGTCGGATAGTTCTGCTCATGCTGCTTCAGTTGTCGATACAGATATGCATAACTTTGACTTCTTGCATCAATACACATCCGAGACCTATCTTGGATGCATCACAATACACATCAAACGGCTTCTTGATATCTGGCATGATCAATATTGGGGCTGAAATCAATCTCTTCTTCAGTTATTGGAAACTGGCTTCACATTTGTCGGTCCATTCAAACTTCTTGTCCTTCTTCAACAATTGGGTCATGGGTCTAGCGATGCTCGAGAATCCTTCTACGAACTTGCGGTAATATCCCGCCAATCCAAGAAATGCATGGACTTGGGTTTGAGTGGTGGGGGCTTCCCATTCTTCGACATCTTTGATCTTGGCGGGATCAACAGAGACTCCTCTGGTAGACACAATATGTCCTAGGAATCCTACTTCTTTCAGCCAAAACTCACATTTGCTGAACTTGGCACATAACCGATGCTCTCTCAGGGTTTCTAGGATGATCCTCAGATGCTGCTCGTGCTCTTCTTCTGACTTGGAGTAGATAAGGATATCGTCGATAAACACAACGACAAACTTATCTAGGAAATTCATAAAGATCTTATTCATGAGATTCATGAAATAAGCAGGGGCATTGGTTAATCCAAAAGACATAACCATATACTCGTATAAACCATAACGAGTAGTAAAGGCGGTCTTCGGAATATCCGTTGCACGAATCTTAAGTTGGTGATAACCAGTCCTAAGATCAATCTTTGAGAATACTTGGGCACCAGTCAACTGATCAAACATATCTTCTATCTTTGGAAGAGGGTACTTGTTTTTGATGGTGACGTCATTCAACTTTCTGTAATCTGTGCACAAACGGTTGCCTCCATCTTTCTTGTCGACGAATAACACTGGTGATCTCCATGGCGATGCGCTTGGTTGAATCATGCCTATTGCTAACATAGCATCCAACTGCTTCTTCAACTCTACTAATTCCAAGGGGTTCATGCTATAGGGTCTCTGGGCTATGGGTCCGGTTCCGGGGATTAGTTCGATAATGAACTCAATATCCCTATCCGGGGGCATACCTGGCAATTCATCTGGGAATACATCAGGGTATTCACAGACTACTCTGACTTGGTCTATGGTGGGTAGGGCTATACTCTTGTTGCACTTGAATTGGCGAGGTAAGGTTTTAGATATATGCTCTACTGTTACTCCAGAGCTACTGGTCATGGTGATGGGTTTCTTAGCATAGTCTATCATTCCTTTATGCTTTGACATCCAATCCATTCCTAGTACTACTTCCAATCCTTTGGTTCCAAGTACTATTAGATTAGCATAAAAATCTATCCCATGTATTCTGATAGGCATAGCTTTGCAAATTTTTCTAGCTTTTGTAGTTGAACCAGGGATTTGGATTATCATGACATGCTTCAAGTTGGTTGGGTGGATCTTACGAGTGCATGCAAATTCTTCGGTGACAAATGAATGTGATGCTCCCGAATCAAACAACACCCTTGATAAAACTGAGTTGACAGAAAACATACCCAGCACTACATCTAGCGCTTCTTGGGCTTCTTCGGCGTTCATGTGGAAGAGACGGCCGTTGCGGTTGTGAGGGTTCCCTAGGGCAAATCTTCTCCGCTAGTTGAACACGACGCTGTTGTTGAGCTGGGGCATTCACATTGGCAGTGGCGGCAGTCTTCTTGGGGAACTCATTGGAATAGTGGCCCTTCACTCCACACTTGAAACAAGTTATCTAGGACTTGTCTTTAGCTGCGACAGGCACATCATTGCTTCCAGTTCTGGGTGCAATGTTGTTGTTGTTGTTGTTGTTGCTCTTGGGAGGTGCACGATTGAAATTGCTGGTGTTGCCGGGGTTGTGGCTGTTTACTCCAGACTTCACATTGCCTCCGCTACGGTTGGAGTAGCTTGGGCGAGACATTGGGGGTCGGTTGTTTCTTAGTGCATACCTTGCAGACGGGTTGGGACTGTACTTCTGGTGACTGCTGGATCCAGATTGGTGCATCATACGACGTTTACGGTTGTCGTTTGCCTGGTTAATCTTCCCTTCCATCTGAATTGTAGAGTCGACTAGCTCTTCGAGATCTTCGAAGCGGATGTTGATGAAATACTCTGCATCTCATCATGCAGTCCGTTCAGGAATCTCTCCTTCTTCTTTGCCTCCGTGTTGATCTCATCAGGTGCGTACCTTGCTAAGGACAAGAATCTGTCACGATACTCCACCACAGTCATTCTGCCTGGCTTCAACTCTCTGAATTCGTCCCTCATTTTGGTGACTAGGCCCTGTGGCACATGGGTGTGGCTGAACTTGATTTTGAAGGCTTCCCATGTCATCACTTGATCATGGTTCATCAGGCGGATGCTGTTCCACTAGGCTCTTGCATCTCCTACCAAATAGTGGGTGGCAAAGAGAACTTTCTCGTTGTCATCTACTCTGGCTACTTCCAAATTGTTCTCCATCGTCTGCAACCAGTCATCAGCATCTAATGGGTTCTCCAAAGTGCTAAAGATTGGGGGATTGGTATTCTGGAAATTCTTCAGCTTGGATCCATGATGATACTGATTTCCATGCCCTTGGTTGTTTTGGACCATCTAGGCTATCTGCTGCAGTGTTGCTAAATTGGCATGGCGCTCTGCCCTGCTTGCTTCACGGTCTGCAACTAACATCTGCATAATCTGCAGCATTGGGTCTTGCGATAAGCTACTCCCTCCAGGCTTTCCACGAGTCATCTAAAGATTGAGATAGATAAAGGGATAAGAGGGAAAGTTCTAGGGTTCATGGTTTTGGTTTCAAAGCTAAAACTTTGAGTTTGACTCAGGTTTTGCAACTGACTCTATTTCATTCATTCAAACAAGCACACGATACAAACACACACACACACACACACCACAACAAGGAAAACAGATGGTTTTAAGAACCATTCTGCAAGTTACGATACATTGGGACCGATACATCTCATGCTACGACAGTGCTCTAGTGCATCTACTCATCATCAATGAAGTCGGAGTCCTCATCGTCGGTGTAGAAGTGCACAGCATCCTCCTCCAGAAAGTCATCATCATTGCTGAGGTAAGAATCCATATCTCCCTGGATGTCTTCACCCTCCTCTTCTTCCTCCTTTGCTGCAAGTTGAGCTTCTTGCTCCTTGATGGTCTTCTCGAGGTCGGACACCTTCTTGCGAAGATGGGCGATGGTGCGATCCTTCTTCTCGCGCCAGCGGCAAAGAGACTGACGGTCCTTGACAAGCAGTGAGAAAGTCTGGGCCTTCTGGTCAGCAATGGCACGGTTGTGGTTGGCAAACTCCCTAGCATTGTCCAATTCCTTCTGGCGATCGTACAACAGGAAGTCAAGGTTCTCCACTTGACACTTCAACTCTAGGTGACTTGGCATCTCCATTGGCATCCCCATGAAGTCACGCCTTGCACAGTACGCAAAGCGGGTCCCTTGGATTTGGTAGACACTAAGGGCACATAGACGTGCGAGAGCTTCATGCATTGCCCTGGCTAATCCATCTAGCCAGTTGTTTTCTCTTACGGAGAACTGGATTCTCCCGGACGTTGGTGCTTCTATGCTTCCTCGAAGATCAACGGTGACTAGCCATTGCAAATCTCCTCCTGGGGGGTCCAGGAAGTTGAGCTCCAAGAAACTCCGGATGTGGGCGTCCCAATAACTCAGACAGTGAATCTAGATCCCTCTCAAAGATCAGTTGGCCTCCGTTGCCCAACTGGTAGAACTTGGTGAACTGCGTCTCCATCTACAAGAATTAAGGATGAGGAAGTTAGTGAAGTGATCAAGTGTGTCAAATTTTATGTAGTAATGTAAGAATTGGAGGAACATGAATTTTTGAGAAAGAATGAATTCCGAAGGGTAAGAGAGGAAATAGTTTTTCATAAATACTCAATTTGGTTTTGAAATTAAGTTTTTGTTCGGACGTCTATTCTAACTAGGGTATCCTATGGTCGGGATGGCTCCTATACTAACTTGTCAACACCCGGATTTTTAATCCCAGATGCCTATTATGTCATACATCGCAATCCTAGGATTACCATTTTTGCGAGACATAACAGATTGGATATCACAGTACATCATCCATTACAAACCATAATAACGTCTTACACGAATAAAGGATCTCATGATCCAGTCTTAATACAACAAGCAGCGGAATAAATAATAAGCATAGCAGTGGGGTCCATCTTTAGTGGCACAGGCAATGCTGGCGATGGAAGATAGTCCTAGTTATCATAGCCGCCCTGCTGTCCTTCATCTTCGCAGTCTCCTTCATAGTCTGGCCATAGGAATAGCCAGGGACAAAAGCCATGAGTACTCTTTAAGTACTCGCAAACTATTACTAACAAGTAAGGTAGTTCTAGTAGGATTGCTAACTCTAAGTTTATCTATAAAGTTAAGTTTGAAACCTAAGCTGAGTTCAGAAACAAAGAAAGATAAAATAATGTTATAGAATCACTTAAGTTGGGAAGCTAGTGTCATAGTCACAACTTTGTTGTGGTCAAGTCAAGATTCATCATTCATTTCATAAGTCATTTTGAAAACATCTGACAACAAAACAGTATGGCCACTCCAACTGTCCATAACCGCGGACGCGGCTATTCGAATAGTTTGATACTCTGCAGAGGTGGTACACTTTCACCACAAGATTCGATACATTTGTTAGGGATAACCCTGAATCATCATACTTTGTATGCAGATAATCAAACATAACCTTTCCTTTACACACCCTAGTATAAGCACCTCTCCTATGAGTATGGCCTCCCAATCATGACCATCTGTCATCTTGGGCACTGCATAGGTGGACAACATTGAGAGGTAGCCTCAACTCAAACCTCTCCCGCGAGGGAACTAATACTAATGCATATAAATTTCTGGCTAAGCCTTACCCAATTCAGGTATTGTGGTTGTACGGTAAAATTGGAATGGTATCGCATCCGAATCCAACCATCAGTTTTGTAAAGGTCTAAGGCTCATGCCTCAACATTTTCACCATCATAAACCATTTGTGTTTCTCAACACATGTCAAAACATCTCAATAGAATGACTCCTCATTCCAAGGTTTTCACAATTCATTTTCACCAAGTTTTGCCATCTAAAGTGACTCAAGTTTGATTTAGCTCTAAGCTACTAAGTTAAGAGTGTTCACTAAGGTGGGATGCTACTCTCAATCTCATGCCGTATAATGACATCTAAGGTTATCTAGATAAGTCAAGTTTTAAAAAATTTATGCTACCTTCAAACAAGTAAGGGACTTTGGTAAAGTAAAGAAAGTAAAAGCTTGAAAGTAAAACTTGGAGTAGGTACTAGTCAAAGTGGTATAACCAAAGCATGCCTAATACACCTTGCTTAGGTTATCTAGTTTAATTCTAGCTTGCTAACAATAGCTTGCTCAGTTTACTTGAAGTGCTAGGCTTGTAAGTAAAACTTGCAAGGGTTAACTTGTATAGTGCTAGCTTGCCTTGGTTGGTGTAGTGGTTGAAGTTTTCTTCCTCCTCCTCTTGGTAGAACTCCTCCTCCTAGAAAGCTTGGTCGGTACTATCGTCTATAAATACATACGGGATACACAATCACCAAACAATACTTAACTAGTCTACTTAGCACACTAAGGCACACATTGGATGATCTATTATCATCACAAGGTTTTATTAACTAGCTTCATTCTTTTTACTTGAGAAAAGTAATTTCTACTCATTGAAATTAACTAAGATTTAATATTCTCCAATTAAAATATGGGATCATGTGGACACATGGTATCACCACATATTCTAATATATGGGAAAGTGATTTAAAGGTTGGATCACATTTTAATAAGTTTAAGTTTAATATTTAATGATTTAAAGTGACTACAAATGCCTATATAGCCCTATTTTGGTATTAGTCCAAAGTCACTGCTTGCAAACCTCAATATTATTACATATTCAGATAGGTATGGTTAAATGTGATTTTTGAGAGTTGGAATCAACTCAAAAGCTACTATGATTGATTTTATAAAAATGTTTGAAGGTGCAAATGCTTTTGTCTTGTTATTTTTACTAGGAGAGATCTCTAACTCTAAATGAATTAAATCCAACGGTATTGGATAGATCTGTTAAGAAGCTTTCCAACAAAATTGGAACCACTAAATTTGGATTAGTAAATCTCCCTGAATTGATTTTTAAACTAAGGGACAGAACTGAGTTTCAGCTAAAATAGATAAATCTAAATTTGAATTAAATGGGTCGCGCAGGAAAGGAAATGGGCCGGCCCAGTGGCGCTCAGCGGCGCAGAGGGCGGCTAATAGGTTGGTCCCGCTTGTCAGTGAATCTTAAAACCCGAAGCGATCTGGGCCACATGATTATAACGTGGATCAACGGCTCACAGTCTTCGGCGACGACGGACTCGTCGCCGGCGAGACCGAACCCTAAACGATCGGTGAGGGTCTACTAGGGACGTACCAGGGCTCCAACTAGTGCGGAGAGGCGGGCGATCGAACTGGATGACGACGGCGGACTCAGGCGAGGTCACGGCAGGGGCTGCGGTGGACGGAATCGACGGTAGTGTCTCCTCCTCTGCAGCGGGCTCCTCCGGTGCAATTCCGACGAACTATGGCTCGAGCGGCTCCGGTGAGAGAGGGGAAATGTGCAGGGGAGAGAGGGGAGTGGAATGATGTGAGGACTTTGTGCTGGGGTGGCCTCCTTTTATAGGCTCGACGGTGAGACCGAGAGGTGTGGGCGGAGCTCGTCGGTGACGATGGCAGAGGGGGCTACCGGCGTGGGTGAGGTAGGCGGACAGTGGGCGGTTCCTTGGCGGTCAGCTACAGTACAATGGCGTGGCAAGGGGCGGTGGTATATGGTCGGGAGCATCGCGCGCTCTGGGAGACAACTGCGGTGCTTGACGCGGCGCTCGGTGACTGTGGGTCGCGCGGCGGTGCACGACCGTGTCTGGCAGGGTGCTGCGATCGAGGCGGAGCGGCGTGCGCGGTTTGCGGTCGAGGCGCGGTCTCTGGCATGCTGGCGGCGATCGCGCTCTGGCGCGCTCTGGTGAGCTCTCAGAAAGAAAGGGCGCTGCTGCTAGGGAGTGGTCCAGGGGCTGTGGGTGATCGAGGGGTGGACCATGGGCGGCGGTAGGGTTGGGCGGAGCTAGGGGATGTGCTGGTTTGGTGCAGCGCGGTCCCTAGCACGTTGCCCGCTTCTGGCTAGCGGTGACCACAAAGTGGCGGCGCTCTACTGGTGTTGTGGCTAAGGGAGTAGGCATGTGGTTGTTTGGTTGGACTCGGGGGGGGGGACAGAGGAGAGCAGAGAGGGTGCAAATGGGGACAAGGGTTTAACTAGGAGCAGTGTTAGTTAGGCAGGTTTATTTCTGTTTGCCACATGTTCGACCAAATGGCTGCAAGAACAAAAGTTTTGAATTTTGGGCTGATTTTTGGTGGAGTGTTTCATCTCATGCTTAAGCATCTAGGTTTGCTTGGGATTTGAAAATGGAGTTCATTTGAGTGGTGTTTGAATAAGTGTGATATTGATACATACACTAGATTCAATTTTCAAATGTCATTTAAATTTAGTGTTTGCAAGTTTTTGGGCTGAAACAAAGTGGGCCTTGGTACATCACTACTTGTACTAGAAAGGGTGCAAATATCCACATTTGTTTCTGTTAAGATTTGAGTTCTAGGAATTGCCAAAGTAGACATGGTAATTAAAATGGCACAAATGACCATTTGCTTATTTTATTCTTTTTGATTTGTTTTTCTTTGGGATTTGTTTGGGAAGATCTAGATGATGTTTAATTCACCTTAGAATCATTATACAACCAATGGACCACTCAAACATGGCAATTCAAAACAACTCCTAATTTAAATGCATACACATATGAATGCTTAATGATTTTAAGTGGAAAAGTTTTTGTTAACTCTAAATTTGATGATTTGGATCTTAATAACCTTGGATTGGAGTTTTGGGATGTTACACGAGATGATCTAGCAGCTGTTCGCGTGCGGCGGATTGGCGTTGTCCGGCTTGGTTGCATCCCCGTGCTGGTGAGGCGGGAGCGAGCCGTCATCCCCCAGCTCCCCGCCCTCGGGGCAAGCCCCCGGGCCCTCAGGGAGAGGGTGGCAGCGTTGAGGAGTTCGGCGATCCGTTCGCGCCACCTCTCTTGGCCCTTCTCCTCTGGTGGGTGGTTTAGGATCTCACACCACATGCACTTGGCGGCCTCTAGGGTGACCTGCTCAGGGTGGCCACAGAGGACGCGGTGCGGGAGAGCGACATGACGTCGTGTGAGGAGGGAGCAGTCTCTCGCAATGGGCGGTAAGAGGAGCCCCCCTCGTCCTCTGTCCACGGGCCTTTCTCCGAGGTGGCACAATGTAGAGCCGGCTCCATCTGAGCCTTGCTCACGGCACGATAGAGAGACTGCTCGGCGCGTGTCTCGTTGCCAGCTGACATGATGCTGAGGTCATCGAAGGTCTTGAAAGGGCGCCTCAGCCCCCTACCTGGCATGCCAAATGTCGGAGATATGTCCCACGAAGGAGCTAGGGTCCAAAGATCCCTTTGTTTGTGAGGGGGCTGAACACGCGGTTCCGAAGGAGTTCGGCGACGGCTACGGCGGTAGAGTGGATGCACGACAGGGAATTGACACCAAGGTTTTTTACCCAGGTTCGGGACCCTCGTGAGGAGTTAAAGCCCCTACCCCTGCTTTGTTGCATTGCTCGGTTGCCTCGTGAGGTTACAATGGAGGATGAAAGTCTAGGGTTTTAGATCTCTGGGATCTGTCCCCTTACAAGGTAGGAGAAGGGCCTCTTATATAGGGTGGCGTCGAGTCCTTTCTTCTAGCCTTTGGACATGAGAGGTGTCTGTAGTGCCCCCCCCACCCCCCCGTGATCCTGGTCTAGGAGACTACTTTACTTGGACTTGGTCCATCACGTCGCACTCCACTCAGTCCTCCTGTGTTGACATCCTTTGTCTTCATCTGGTGCTCTCTGCTTTCCCCTCCTTTCACCAAAGCGGAAACTAGGGGATCCTCCTACCACCAGATCACCTACTCCTTCCCTACGAAAGGAGAGTGGACCGAGTCTTCTTTACCAAGGCGACTGATGCCATGAAAGCCCTGCTCTTCCTATTAGGGATGCAGTCCGTACTCCGTCTAGTGTAGTTATGGTTCTACCCCAGCTGCACCTCGAAGTATCGGAGGCTCGAAGATGTTTTCCTGACGCCGTATCGGTCCCTCTCGAGAGGGTACCTCATGATGCCTGCCTAGTTTGGGCCCTCCGGGAGGCGTCTCACCTCTAGAAGGTGAAGACTCCTAGGCTGCGAGGCTCGTCCAATGCAGGGACATAGCACCCCGGATGTCAGGGCTCCGACAACGGCACGATTCATGTATGACTTATAGTTTCTGATTGAACATTTCATCTTGTCGAGAAGACGGGCAAGAATATAGGAGGTGTCAAACACTTTTATGTAACACATGGAAGCGATGATTCCAAAGGCACCGAGTTATTCCCTCGTCAAAAATGTAACATGCAGATCTATGACAGAACGCATCGGCAAAGGTGCATATGATACGCAAGGAAGCACATTTTGATAACACATAAGCACATACGATTTCACACTAGAACTCACCATAGAAGACACAGTAGAAACAAAAAATTTATATAACACAATATGAACATCTATTACAGAATACACACAGTTATACATGAGGTTACATAGCTAAGGAAACACGTAATGCTAAAGACGATAGAACAACACAAAAATGAAAATATAGACTTTCATACACGGCTGGTAAGACTAATTTGGACTACACAACTTATCCTTCCTTCCACGTCTGAGGCGATACCTCCTCCTCCGTAGACATACGCCTTCTCATCCGCGTATAAGGTACAGGGTCACCATAGTGAGGCCCACGGTGAAGCATCGACATCTGGTAAGCATGACACTAGAGGGAGGAGCGTCGAACTATATCATCACTTGGTGAGGCGGTGATGCTTAGTAAGCACGACCCAGGAGTGGGACCAAAAAATGCGGCGAGAGGTGCTTCTCTAGAGATGGCCTAAACGGTAAGCATCATCTAGAAAAGCGCCTCCTCATAAGGCGATGTTGGCAAGACGAATGAACCAGAGAAGAATGGGACCTACCGGCCATGCATGGCCACCGAGCGACCATGAAGCGCCACCGAAACCGTAGGAAAGGCCATGCTAAGCATTACATCAGGGCTACTAACTCCGAAGATATGGAGAGAGGCTAGGAAGATGAGATGCATCTCAAGGTCGAACAACCACACTTTGTTCCGCTCGGAGCTCAACCAGAGCGACCTGTGAGCTCTACAAAAAAAGTAGGGCGCAAGAAGCCGAGACTTTAGAAGCATGCTGACATGGGTATGCCCTACGGGTTCCTGAGATGGGCCTACCCAGTTTGGCCTAGTAGGAGCCCACGTGACACACCGCTAGTAATGGTGAAGGCCATGATGATTCGGGTAGCCCCAAGCCCATGAAGGACGTGACTCCTTGAGGAATACGGCAAGCTTTAGATAGAAAGTTAAAAGAGTTAACCATAATTTGTAACCGACTCGGTTGCATCCTGAGACCCAACCTCCTCATATAAAGGCCCGGAGGGAGCAATAAGAATGACATCGCAAACCCTAGCATATACACCCGCCAGATTACATCTGCGCACCATCGCCATCAAGGCACCCCTGTAACCTTCGATACATCTTCAATCAAGAATTGACTAGCAGGAGTAGGGTATCCCTCCAGGGGCCTGAACATGGGTAAACATCGTGCCCCGTGTTGCTTGCCCACTTGGGAACGACCAAAACATCGGAGCCGATCTGGAGAGATTTGGAAGAAATGTCCACGCCAACCTCTACTACTGCACCATCATCCACACTGGCACCGGTGGTGTCACTAGAAACGGCATCGACACCGGCGCTAATCCTAAAGCTGGTAACGGAGCTAGTCGCGACAAAAAAACAACAACGACGGTGATGGGCTGCAGATCTGCCTCACTAATGCGGAGTGGGAAACGGTCCAGCAGGCCCTGTCGGGTGGCACGCCTCTGCCCCCTTGGCTCGTCACAAGAAGTACTGATGGCATACCATTGGTACCTGAATAAGGAGTTCCACCGCCAGCGAGCGCTCAAGTCCCAACTCTAATAATGATGATGACTCACCAATGAGTCGAGTGCCCGATGGGCAAAACTCTCCTCGATCAGCAGATCCTCCTCGAAGGGGAACCACAACGCTATGACATCCAAAAGACACCCTCGAACGGACCTGATGGATAAGGAAGCAAGGCACAAAGCCACTCGACAATTGGACTTTTCATTCATGTCTATAGATGCACAGGGAAATTTAATGCCCAAGACCCCGCAGGCCGTTGTCATGGCAGTCACCACCTATCTGTTTTCCAAATCCCCGCAAGCAGGGGATCCGTGCACTACCATCCATAGATCCGCTCTCGGACTTGGACTAGTCGAGGCTATACTCGCGGGAGAGCCAGCCCCAGAACCAAAGAATTCATTCGAAAAACTCGCAAAAAATCGATCGTCATCATACGATGAGAATTACCTGCCACAGAGGTGTTGTAGCCCATGGCGAAGAGACTGCAACTACAACGCCCGCGATGAGATCACGCAACACAATGTCAACAAGCTATGAACCAAACGCGCCTACTCCTCTGAGTCTGAAGATTCGGACATGGAACTCTCCGGCGCCAGATGCTTCAGCCGTGCCATATGGAAAACTCGGATGCCCAAGGGCTTCAAGCTACCCTCAGATAACCCAAAAATTGATGGCTTGCAGGAGCCAAAGATCTGGCTGGACGATCATAGATAGTCTATGAAATTCCACGTCGGATCCAAAGGCACAGCCATGCAATGCCTGCAACTGCAGCTACAAGGCGTCCACGAGCCTGGCTGTTAGGGGGATGATCCCGAGGTACCCCAACCGAATAAGAAACAAGACAGTCGGATCGCGTCCGGCTGACCAGATGCAGCCAGACAGGGCAAGACAGGCCGGCTATCCCCCGGTAGCCGGATCAGCAGGAGGTAGCCGGATACGGCGACGTAGCCGGACTCAATCAATAGGACAGGGCGACGTGTGTATCAGTGCACGGTACGCCCTGTACGGTGACAAGACTGGCAACTACCCGGCCATACCGAAGACTTTGCGTGGGTGACGCAGGAACAGTGGCCGGTGCTGACGACAGGCTCGCACGGCGTCCACTGTGCTTACGACAGCCATACTGCTCGTACTCCGACAGGACAAGCCATACCGGACACTGTAGATGACTAGTCGGCTGGGACCCGCATGTGGGCCCGCCAGTCGGACTGGCCAGTGAGACCTTTGCTTATCTACCTATATAAGGAGAGGCAAGGCCTCAGTAGAAAGGGTTGGACATACAGCATTTAAGGCAGTAGCTAGCGTATACAGCTCAAGGAGCACTTGTAGTTCGAGTATTCCACTTAGTCAGATCCGGCAGGAGTAGGGGTTTTACCTCACCATGAGGGCCCCGAGCCTGGGTACTTCTTGTGTCCCGCTACGCTAGCTTGTATCCAATCCCGCCTGCGGACGCCGTCGATAGCTTCCCTGCTAGTCCCCACACCTCTATCTAACCTCCTCAGGTACTGTCGTTCCCAATACAACGAAAGTTGGCGCCCACCGTGGGGCTAGATGGCTTCGACCGGAGTCACGTTCCGCACGGGACCCCGCACTTCAGCCGGTGAGCGCGTGGCCTCCGGCCTGGTGCTCACGCTCGGCAAGTTCGACTGCGTCATCGACAACGCTTCCTGCTTCGCCAGAACCTCCTTCCCGGTGAACGACACCGTCCTGCTATTCGGCGACCTCCCCGTTTACGTCGCCACCGTTCCGGAGCGTTTCCCTTGGGAAATCGTCTCTATCGCGGAGCTGCCGTGCTCAGGCGGCAGAACCTCCGCCGCACCTCGCGGCGTAGAGGTGATGATGGCCGGTTCCAGCTCCCATCCCCGCCAGCCGCGGGAGCGAGGCGCGGACGAGGTCGGAACTTCCGCTCCTCCGCAGCCCCGAAACCCGGTGGAGGACGCCATTGATCGGCTCCTGGCGCCTGTTAACCTCGGGGATAACCCGGAGGAGGCGGAGGCCAACTTCAGCATGGAGAGATAGATCCTCCTCCATGAGGCCATGGAGCTAGCTGCAGCCCGTAAGCAGCTCGAGATCACCCGGCGCGAGTACGACCGCGCGCACGACCTCACTCCGGCTACCACGGAGCTGAGCCGGTGCGGCCAGGTACGGCGTCGGGGCGGCGAGCTAGGCGGTAGGTTGGAAAAGGACGGGGAATCGGACCCCGCGCCCGCCCTCACACGGCCCACCTACAGCACTCCCATCAAGAACTTGCGCGCGGCGCGAGCCGCGGCAGAGGAATTACCCAGCCTGGAGGGCGAGGAGCGAGCCCGCTAGCACGCTCGCGTGCAGGAGCTCCTCCGCGTCGCGGACGAGCAGGCTGGTGCCAACTGGCAGATGTAGGAAGACCTTAGCTACTCCCCCGGGAGCAGGCTACCCGCCAACAGCAGGGGCGCGCCGCGCGACACCCAGCAGGCGTCCTCCCCTCAGCCGCCCAGCGCCCGCAGTAGGCGTCGCAGCTCTGGCAACAGGGGCCAGCCGCGCCAGGAGCAGACGGTGAACAGCAACCCGCCAGGAGCGCCCAGACCAGCCGGTTCCCGTCTCTCGGGCCGGGTGGGAGCGCCCAACCCAGACTGTCCGGATGCCCGCGACCGCATCGAGCTCCTCGCTCAAGCGCGCGTCACGGAGGATGAAGATTCTACCGGTCCGGTCTATTTCGGACCCCGCATCCGGAACGAGCCATTTCCGGATAAATTCTCCCTGCCGAGGGACACCCCCAAGTACGACAGCAGCATGAAACCAGAAGACTGGCTGACCGACTACGCTACGGCAGTCGGCATCGCCCACGGGAACAAGCGCACAGCCGTGCGCTACGTCCCCCTCATGCTAACCGGGTCGGCGAGGACATGGCTCAACAGCCTCGTGCCCAACAGCATCAACGCCTGGCCCGACTTCTAGAAGGTGTTCGTCCACAACTTCAACGGCACGTACAAGCGCCCAGGGCGCCCGCACGACCTGGCCTTGTGCGTCCAGGGTGACCACAAGACCGACGCGAGTACCTCGCCAAGTGGACGGAGCTGCACAACACCTTCGAGGGCATCCTGGAGAGCCAAGCCATCGGTTTCTTCATCGAGGGTTGCCGCGAGGGCACCATGCTCCGCCACCGGCTACTGTGTGACGAGCCGAAAACCATAGCGGAGCTCATGATGGTTGCAGACCAGTACGCCGCGGCAGATGCCACCATGAAGAAGCCCCTCCGAGTAAACGCGGACGGCCGCCCGACTCCCACGGAGCCGGCTCGCGACCGACCCAACAATCCGGCTGGAGAAGCCGGATCCTCCAGGCGCCACGGCAATGACAACCGGTTCCAGGGGGACCGCCAGGCCGGACAGCAGAAGCCTCGCTACCACGCACGGCAGGTCAATGCTGTGGAGGGCGCGCCCAACGCGCCGGCTAATGAAGCAGGGAGGCAGAAGCCACGGCTCACCTTTGACCAAATGTTCGATGGTCCGTGCAAATGGCATAGCGGTCCCTTCAAGCCGGCTACGCACACCACCCGGAACTGCAGCTAGACCCACCAGCTAAAGGACCAGGGCAACCAGCCTCGTCCCCCGCCTCCCCCCTAGGTGGACCTCCACCACCGGCTAGGGGAGCCGACAATGATGGTAATGGCGGCAACGGCAGCAACAACAACAACGGCTACCCCCAGCCGCACGCCGCCTACCATATCTTCGAGACGGAGCAAGACGACAAGCACAGCCGCAGGCGACGCTCCAAGGAGGTCAATACCATCGCCTCTCCGGTCCCCCAGTACCTGAACTGGTCGGAAACCCCCATCACTTGGAACCGGGCGGATCAGCCTGTGCATCTACCGACTCCTGGGGGCTACGCCATGGTGCTCGACCCCCTCATCGTCTCCAACGCGCGCACCTGCCGGTTCTCGCGTGTCCTCATCGATGGAGGCAACAGCCTCAACCTCCTCTACCAGTCCTCGCTGGAGAAGCTGGACATTCGCGAAAGCGACCTGCGCCCGACTAACACGATGCTCCACGGCGTTCTGTGGGGGCCAGCCTGCACCCCGCTGGGGAAAATCCAGCTGGACGTCATCTTCGGGACCGAGGAGAACTTCCGCCGGGAACCAATTTGGTTCGAGGTGGTAAATCTGACGAGCTCCTACCACGCTCTCCTCGGGCGCCCCACCCTCGCCAAGTTCATGGCCATCCCCCACTACGCCTACCTCAAGACGAAGATGTCGGGACCCCACGACATGATCACCGTCGCCGGCTGCTTCAGGCGATCGATGGAGTGCGCCTCAGCCGGTTCCAAACTGGCAGAGGCCCTCATCATAGCCGAGGAGAAGCGCGTGATCATGCGCAATGTGGCCATGGACCAGCAGGACATTACGGCTAGCAGCAAGCCGGCTGGAGAAGGAGCCTTCCAGCTGACAGAGGAGACGAAGAGGATCCTGCTCGACCCCTCCGATCCGACCAAGTTTGTCAACATTGGCGCCGGCTTGGACAGCAAATAGGAAGGCGCGCTTGTCGACTTCCTCCGTGAGAATCAGGACATCTTCGCATGGTCCCCTAAGGACATGCCGGGTGTGCCGAGGGAGTTTGCCGAGCACTCCCTTCACGTGCGTCCGGATGCCAAGCCGGTCAAGCAACCTCTGCACCGGTTCGCAGAGGAGAAGAGAAAGATAATCGGTGACGAGATCACCCGTCTCCTTGCAGCCGGGTTTATCATGGAAGTGTACCACCCGGACTGGCTGGCGAACCCAGTCCTGGTGCTGAAGAAGAACAAGACCTGGTGCATGTGTATCGACTACACCAGCCTGAACAAGGCGTGCCCGAAAGACCCCTTCACCTTGCCCCGTATCGATCAAGTCATCGATTCCACGGCCGGCTGTGATTTGTTGTCTTTTTTAGATTGTTATTCCGGGTACAATCAGATCCGGCTAAACCCGGCTGATCAGATTAAGACATCATTTATCACCCCCTATGGGGCTTTCTGCTATGTAACCATGTCTTTCGGCCTAAAGAACGCATGCGCCACCTATCAGCGATGCATGCAGAAATGCTTGCACTCGCAGATAGGCCAAAACGTGCACGCTTACGTGGACGACGTGGTCATCAAGACCAAAGAGAAGCGCACCCTCCTCGAGGACCTGGGAGAAACATTTGGCAACCTCCGCCAGTACCAGATGAAGCTGAACCCAGAGAAGTGCGTCTTTGGAGTACCGTCCGGCCAGCTACTCGGTTTCCTCATTTCGCAGCGAGGTATCGAGGCGAATCCGGAGAAGATCGTGGCCATCGAGAGGATGCAGCCGCCCAGGAACCTTCTTGGAGTCCATAAGTTCACCGGATGCCTGGCATCCCTCAGTCGCTTCGTCAGTTGGCTGGGGGAGAAGGCACTCCCGTTGTACCAGCTGATGAAGAAGACGGACAAGTTCTCCTGGACCTCGCAAGCCGACGCCGCATTTCACAACCTCAAGCACATGCTATCCACAGCACCGGTTCTGGCCACGCCGGCTAGTAAGGAGCCGATGTTGCTCTATATAGCAGCCATCAGCCGGGTCGTCAGCATCGTCCTGGTGGTGGAGCGCCCCGAGGAAGGCAAGGCTCAGCCGGTTCAGAGGCCCGTCTACTACCTCAGCAAGGTCCTCTCCCTCTCCAAGCAGAACTACCCCCACTACCAGAAGATGTGCTACGGCGTGTACCTGGCATGCAAAAAGCTCAAGCACTACTTCTAGGAGCATCCGATTAAGGTCGTGTGCACCGCACCCCTTTCGGAAATCATCGGCGACAAGGACGCCACCGGCCGGGTTGCCAAGTGGGCCATCGATCTTGCCGCCTACTCCATCCAGTATGAGCCCTGGCTCACGATCAAGTCACAAGCGTTGGCGAACTTCCTCGTCGACTGGGCCGAGACCCAGTATGTCCCACCGGTTCCGGATTCGGACCATTGGCGGATGCACTTCGACAGATCGAAGATGCTCGGGGGCTTGGGAGCCAGCATCATGTTCACCTTGCCCAAGGGAGACCGGCTGGAGTACGTACTACAGATCCACTTCAAGGCCTCCAACAATGTAGTCGAATACGAGGCACTGGCGCACGGGCTCCGGCTGGCAAGGGAGATCGGCGTCAACCGGATCCTGTGCTTCGGCGATTCGGACTTGGTGGTGCAGCAGGTATTCGGAGAATGGGACGCCAGAGACACAAACATGGCTCTCTACCGGTTCCACATCCAGAAGCTCAGCGCCTCCTTCGACGGGTGCGAATTTTACCACATCCCCCGCGTCAACAACGAGGCAGCCGATGGGCTCTCCAAGATCGGCTCCACCAGGCAGGCCATCCCACTAGGGGTCTCCTTGGAGCACCTGCGCAAGCCATCCATGAACCCGTCGCCAGAATCGGACTCCATCGTCTGGGAAGGAACCGTTCCGGCTGACGGAACGGCGGAAGCGGAGCCGGCAGAACCGCCAAAGAAGAAGACCCACACCAATTTCGGCCCGGCAGCGCCTTCCGGCTTGCAAGACTCGGGGGCTGCCGGCTCACCTTGCGGCTCGGGGGCTGCTACTCCGGGTACGCCACCCGGACGACCCCCCGACACCCGTCAACCGGAGAACATGAGCGTCCTTGTCATCCGGGAAGCGCCATCCTGGGCACAGCCCTTCATGAGCTACATCGCCAATGGAGAACTTCCGGACGACGAGGTGGAGGCCAGGAAAATCCAGCGCCGCGCGCACACGTACACCGTCATAAACGGCGAGATGTACAAGCGCAGTGTATCCGGTATCTTCCAAAGATGCGTCGATGCGGATACGGGCTACCGGCTACTCAAGGATATCCACCAGGGCAAGTGCGGGCACCACGCTTCGTCAAGGGCGATAGTCGCCAAGGCATTCCGCCATGGTTTCTACTGGCCCACCGCCCTCGAAGATGCCGAGCAGCTGGTCCGCGCATGCAATGGGTGCCAGCGCTTCAGACAGCTCGGGCACATGCCAACTTTGGTACTCAAGACCATACCGATCACCTGGCCGTTCGCTGTTTGGGGCCTCGACATGGTCGGTCCCTTCAAGCGAGCGCGCGTGGGCATGACCCACTTGCTGGTGGCAGTGGACAAGTTCACGAAGTGGATCGAGGCCAAGCCTATCCGGAAGCTGGACGGGGCGACAGTTGTCACCTTCTTCACCAACATCATCAACCGTTTCGGCTACCCCAACAGCATCATCATCGACAATGGCACGAACTTCGCCAAGGGGGCCTTCGCCCGATTTTGCAGCAACAAGGGCATCCGACTGGACCTCGCCTCTGTCGCGCACCCTCAATCCAACGGGCAAGTCGAAAGAGCAAACGGCTTAGTACTAGCCGGCATCAAGCCACGTCTCATCGAGCCGTTCGAGCGTTCGCCCGGATGTTGGATCGAAGAACTTTCGGCTGTGTTGTGGAGCCTCCGCACCACGCCGAATAGGTCAACCGGCTACACGCCGTTCTTCCTGGTCTACGGATCGGAAGCCGTCCTCTCTGCCAACATCGAGTTCGACTCCCCTCGCAAGATCCTCTACAACGAAAGAGCCAACCAGGAGGCGCGGGAGGACGGAGTGGACCTCCTAGAGGAGGCCCGCGAACTGGCCTTGTCCAGATCAGCCCTGTACCAGCGGCGACTACGTCGCTACCATTCAGGCCGGATTCGCCCAGTCGCATTCCGCGAGGGCGACCTGGTTCTCCGGCTGGCGCAAGACACGAAGGGCATGCACAAGCTATCGCCACCATGGGAGGGCCCCTTCATCATCAGCCGGGCACTGCCCAACGACTCCTACTACCTCATCGACGCGCAACAGCCGCGCAAGAACAAGATGGACAAGTCAGACGAGGAGACCGAGCGTCCCTGGAACGCGGCCCTGCTGTGCCTGTTTTACACCTAGTCGCCAGGCAGCGTATTTATCCCAAAAACCCTATGAATAAAAATGTGGACCCCCACGAGAATCTCCGGGGCTCCTTGCTAGAAATGTGTATGCATCAGTTTTCCGGTTATTATTTTCCGGCCCCGGCAACCCCTACCCGAGGGCTCGCCGGCTGGCCCGGCCTGCTAAGTCAACAAACCGGCTGAGTACTGTGCCGCGATGTCAGAGGCCCACTCTTCTTCTCAGCTACAGACTGCAACCCGGCTGTCCGGCTAGCAAGAGCAAAAGCCCAAGGCATCCCACACGAAAAACAGGGAGGAGACGCGACAAATCGGGTGTCCCGGCCCTGCATCTAGCTCGAACCAATCCAGCTGCTAAGCCATTAGTACCGTATGCAATGTACTGTCAGCTCCCTTCGATTCCGGCTGCAGACCGCAACTCGGCTGCCCGGCAAGGACGCAGCGAAAACAGCAGAGCACACGGGAAAGCGACTAAGTGTCTAGAAAGGGACAAGCCAGTTTTTCGAAAAAACAAGCCGTTTTCCGGCTACAATTTGGCAGACTAACCTGCTAACCTATGTGGGCCTGTGTGTATGCGTATGGACATTTGTCCGACTACCTAGAGTCGGAATTCAGGAGAAGGAAAGAAGATTCGAAGTCCTTGCCTTCATCAAGCGCTCCGAATCTCGGGGGCTACACCCACTGGGTGCGCTCGCGCGCCCCCAGTGGAATCTTGTGGTTCCCGACCGGCTAAAGGCGTTTAGCCGGCCGATCGGGGCCCAGGTGAGGGCACGGGCAGGACCAAGAGAAGACAAGGAAGATTCGAAGCACCTGGCTACGCCAGCTACTCCGAATCTCGGGGGCTACACCTAGTGGGTGCGCTCGTGCGCCCCCACTGGAATGTTAGTTCCCCCGGCTGAAGGCGTTCAGCCGGCGAAAGCAACTGACCAAGACGAGTCTAGTCGGATAAAAATAGAAGAATGAGGAAAGAAGGAAGATTCGAAGCACCTGGCTACGCCAGCTACTACGAATCTCGGGGGCTACACCTAGTGGGTGCGCTCACGCGCCCCCACTGGAGGTGCGATTCCCCCGACTAAAAGTGTGTAGCCGGGCGAAAGCTAAGAGACGAAGTATGGAAAGAAAATTTGAAACACACAAGTCAAGGGAAACTCAAGAATTTCAACAATGACAAACAAAAGAGAGACGAAGCCCCCATAAGTTACCCGGCGTCAAAGACAGCCGGCACAAATAGACAAGGTTCATAAACACGTAACACAAGACAACTACACCCGGCATCCCGGGGCGATATCTAGGCGGCAGGACCCTTGCCGTGGGGGAGTCCTTAGCCGGCAGAGACTTCGGGCGGCGGAGGAGGCGCGCAGCTGGATCCAGTTCCAGCGCTGGTAGGCGGCGGCATCGGGGCCTCCACATCAGGAGTGCCGATGGATTCTGAGTCGGTGAGCACCTCGTCAGGGTCCACGTAGTCGGCGATCTTGATGGCGGACCCGCGGAGCTCCGGATGGGCTTGGCGGATAGCGGCAAGGTCAGCTCCGGCGCGGAAACCTCCGTCGATCTTCTCGACACGGGCGTCCTTGTACCAGGAGAGCATCAGAGCCAAGGCCATCTCCTCTCTGGCTCGCGCGGCTAGGTCCCGCAGCCGGTCCACCGCAGCCGGCACCTCTCCCACCTTCGCAGCCAGCTGCGCCATTGTCTCTAGAACTGGAGCCTCCGGCCAGACGAAGGAGAAGACGTCCCTCGCCGCCTGGCGAAGCTTGGCAGCTTCCTCGCCAAGAAGGACGACGAGCTCATGGGCCGTCGGCTGCGCTCCCGGCCAATTCTCCTACAGCCGGTTGTAGGCCAGCAGGTCTATGCCGGGGTAAAAGGCTGTCAGAAAAGAGAAGTCAGATCCGGCTACCGGATCCGGACAGAAAAGAAGACGTAAAGAAAACTCACCCTTGGCAGTGTGTCCGACCTGCATCAGCTCCTCCACCAGTGCCTTCTCCTTGAGCGCCAACCATTTAATCTCCTTCTCTTGGTCCTTGTTTTGGGCCTCGAGAAGGGAGAAAGCTTCGGTCCGGCTGGCGAGCGAGGCGTCACGCTCCTTGATGGTGGCCTCCAGACCGTCCACCCACGCGTGCCAATCCTTGTTCTGCTGCCACACAGTAGAATTGGACTTGCTCAGCCGGTCGTTCGCCTTCTTCAGGCGATCGATCTCGCGCTGAGCGCACACGAGGATAGCTGCAACGAAACCGGCTATCAGTAGAAAAAAGGCAAGCCGGATGAAGCGAACTTACTCTGGGAGGTCCCGTTGGCGGCAGCGAGCTTCTGCTCCAACGTCTGGTTCCCACCGGCTGTGGCCTCCAGCAGCCGGATCTCCTTCACCGCCTGCTCAAGCGTCGCGGCGAGGTCCGATAGCGAGGCGGCGGAGGAAGCGTCGTCGTCCACGGCATTGACGGCCAAGGACTCCTTCGCCGCGGCCACCGTTGTCTGCCATTCCTCCCCAGGCTCCTCGTCGGAGTTGTCATCGCCAACGACGACGAGCTCCTTGCCAGCAGCCCCCCACGCACCCGCGGAGGATCCTTCCGGCTGGGAGGAACCCGCCTCCGGCTGGGGGACTTCCGGCTGGGAGGAGGCAGTCGCCTCAGCCCGAGGGGGAGGCGAAGGCTGCGCCTCAGAGGAAGGAGGGGTGTTGGTCGGCGTAGTCGGGGTACGGGGCGGCGACCCAGCTGGCGCGCGAGCCGAGCTCGCGGCTCCAAAGGAAACCAACGTGCTAAGGAGAAAGAGAAAAAGACAAGAGCAAAACAAGCCAAAGTCAGAAAAGGAGGAAAAAGGTAAGCAGACAGAGAACGGGCAGAAAGGGAAGGGGGAGAAAGAACATACCCCGGCACAATAGGAGGCGGCCCCTTCTTCCGGCCAAGACGGCTTGGCGGCAGGGTGCCGGACCGGCTTGGCGGCAGGGCGCCGGACCGGCTCCTCTTGGGCGCCGGCTCCTCCGTCGCGGGGCGGCGGGAGCCGAGCGGCTGGAGCCGCTCCCACCCGCTTCCCCGTCCGTCGCGGAGCGCGTCGCCGGCTCCGTGGTCAGCGCGGCCTCCTCCTCGTGCACCTCCGCGTGCGGGTCGGCGGCCGGCTCGTCGTTCCGGCTGGGGAAGGCATCGCCGTCCCCATCCGATTCCTCGCCGGACCGCCGAGCGCGCGGCTCGGGCAGGTCGGGCGTGAATTCCTCAAGGGCCACCGCGCCCTCCTCATGGATGATGCATGGGAACATCTGCCGAACACAAAAGTCAGCCAGACGAAGACAAAGAACAAGTACAAGAAAACACCAAAAATGCATCTGGTTAGAAGAGCTTACCTGGGGCGCGCGGTTCTCCCGAGTATAAGGCGCCAGGCTGAACTTCCAATTCTCCAGCAGCCACTCCTTGGTGATCGTCCACACCCACTCCTTCAGGTTGTGGTAGCGGGGATCACGGCGGGACAGCCGGGTCGGGTCCAGTCGGCCAGAGTAGTAGCACATCTTGTCTGTTCGCTGCTGCAACGGCATCATCAGCCGGGACATCCAGCTGAGAGTGACGTCCAGGCCGGTCAGCCGGCAGTGGACGAGGGAGCGCATGCACTTCAGCAGCTCATCCGTCTCCGCCTTGTCCCCGTGGAACTTCAAGTCCTAGTTCTGCCGGCTGGACTCAACGTCCTGGAAGGCCGGCAGATTGATCCGGTCGACGTTGGTGAGGTTCTTCATGTAGAAGTACGACTGCTGCCACAGTCGTACCGTATCGTGAAGAAGGAACTTGGGGTAGCCGGTCTGCGATCAGGAGTAGATGGAGGCGCCGCCGCAGACGACTAAGGGCCCCTGGGTGAACTACACCTGCGGCCGGACTCGAAAGAGCCGGCAGAAGATCCCGAGATCCGGCTGGATCCCGAGGTAGCTCTCGCAGAAAGCAGCGAAATGCACCAACGTTCCGATTGGATTGGCGCCGAGGTGGTGGAGGCGAAGATTGAAGAAAGCGAGGAAGGTCAAGAGGAACGGGTTCACCAGAAGGGCGAACCCGCGGGCCAAGTGTGAAAGGAAGATGACGCACTCGCCCTCCTCCGGATGCGGCGACACCTCCCCGGTCGGCGCCAGCCGCACCGCCACCTCCTTCGCCGGCGGGAGGACGCGGGTGGCGCAGTATTTGGCGATTTGGTCCTCGGTGACGGCGGAGCCGCACCAGGCCCCGCGGTCGGCGGCCATTTCTGATTGACGAGGGGGAGCGGCGACGGAAGATTGGCGGTGGCCCGTAGTGTCGACGACGGCGAACGGGCGGCGCAAAGAGCAAAGGCGCATGAGCGGAAGCAACGAAAGAGAAGGAACTGCAGCGGGGGAGCGAAGGAAAGAAATCGCCTCCCCCGCGGCGTCCCTTTAAGGAGCCAGAAGGGCAACCGTCCACGGGGCACGTGGCGCGCATCCGGGTGACCCACACCCCAACCGCCGCCTAAGATCCCGTGTGCCAGAGCAGGATGCGCAGAAGATCCTGGAGCAAGAACCAAAGCGCCGGACAGCAGTTTCCCGGGGCGACATGCGACGGGACGTTACGCTGCCCGCCGCAGAGTAATGATGGCGCCTGCGCGCGTGGCCAGCGTTAGCACTGACGTCACGGGTAGCGCAACCGCCAAGCTCAGCCGGACATAAATTCAAAAACAAGAGGAAGCGTGCGCACATTTCGCCTAAGGGCGGAATCCACACGCGCTCAGGGGCTAGTGTCAGGGGGATGATCCCCAGGTAACCCAACCGAATAAGAAACAAGACAGTCGGATCGCGTCCGGCTGACCAGATGCAGCCAGACAGGACAAGACAGGCCGGCTATCCCCCGATAGCCGGATCAGCAGGAGGCAGCCGGATACGGCGACGTAGCCGGACTCAATCAATGGGATAGGGCGACGTGTGTATCAGTGCACGGTACGCCCTGTACGGTGACAAGACTGGCAACTACCCAGCCATACCGAAGACTTTGCGTGGGTGATGCAGGAACAGTGGCCGGTGCTGACGACAGGCTCGCACGGCGTCCACTGTGCCTACGACAGCCATACCGCTCATACTCCGACAGGACAAGCCATACCGGACACTGTAGATGACTAGTCAGCTGGGACCTGCATGTGGGGCCCGCCAGTCGGACTGGCCAGTGAGACCTTTGCCTCTGTGCCTATATAAGGAGAGGCAAGGCCTTAGTAGAAAGGGTTGGACTTACAGCATTTAAGGCAGTAGCTAGCGTATACAACTCAAGGAGCACTTGTAGTTCGAGTATTCCACTTAGTCAGATCCGGCAGGAGTAGGGGTTTTACCTCACCACGAGGGCCCCGAACCTGGGTACTTCTTGCGTCCCGCTATGCTCGCTTGTATCCAATCCCGACTGCGGACGCCGTCGATAGCTTCCCTGCTAGTCCCCACACCTCTATCTAACCTCCTCAGGTACTGTCGTTCCCAATACAACGACACTGGCTAAATAGCCTCCCCTCTAGCTTGATCCGCAGCTAGGAGGAACTGGTGTACAGTTTCATCCGAAACTTCAAAGGTATCTATAAGCGCTCGGCATCAATCAAAGAGCTCCGATCCTGCTGTGTCGGGGGATGGCCTCCGGATACCCCAGCGAGACAAGAATCACGGCAGTCGGATCGTGTCCGGCTGGCTGAGCATAGCCGGACAGAAGCAAGTCAAGCTGGCTACCTCACGGTAACCGGATCGGCAAGAAGCAGCAAGGCACGAGACCGGCTATACCAGAATAGCTGGAACCAATCAAGAGGGCAGAGCGACGTGCGACACAATACGTGGTACACCCTGGTACGACGACAAGACCTGCAACTACTCGGCCATACCGAAGACTTCTGCGGGTGATGCGGGAACAGTTGCCCAATGCTGACGACAGGCTCGCACGGTGTTCACTGTACCCACGACAACCATACCGCTCGTACTGTTATAAGACATGAGTGTACGGAGTACTATAGATAACCAGCCGACTGGAACCCGCTTGTGGGGCCCGCCAGCCGGACTGGCCAGTGAGACAGTTGCCTCTCTGCCTATATAAGGAGAGGCAAGGCCTCAGTAGAAAGGGTTGGTCTTAGTGCATTTAAGACAGTAGCTAGAGAGCACAGCTCGAGGAGCGATTGTAGCCCGTATACCACTCATAGTCAGATCGGTAGGAGTACGAGCTTTACCTCATCACGAGAGCTCCGGACCTGGGTACTTCTTGTGTCCAGCTATACTTGCTTGTACCCAATCCCGCCTGCAGACGCCGTTGGGAGCTTCCCTGCTAGTCCCCACACCTCTATCTAACCTGTTTAGGTACTCCCGTTCCCAACACGACGACAGTTGGCGCCCATCGTGGGGCAAGATGGCTTCGACCGGAGTCAAGTTCCGCATGGGACCCTGCACTTCAGCCAGTGAGCGTGTGGCCTCTGGCCTAGTGCTTACGATTGGCGCGTTCGACTGCATCATCAACAACGCTTCCAGCTTCACCGAAACCATGTTTCCGGCAAACGGTTCGATTTTTCTCTTCGGCGACCTCCCCGTCTACGTCGCCACCATGCCGAAGCATTTCCCTAGGGCGGCAGGATGGAGAGGGACGGCGAGCCGGATCCGCTACCCGCTCTCATCTGGCCCACCTACAACACACCCATCAAGAATCTGCGCGTGGCACGAGCCGCGGTAGACGAACTGCCCAACCTGGAGGGCGAGGAGCGAAATTGGCAGCACGCCCGGGTCCAAGAGCTCCTCCGGATCGCGGACGAGCAGGCATACGCCAATCGGCAGATGCAGGAGGACCCCAGCTGCTCAAAAGTGAGTAAGCCGCCTGCTAACAGCAAGGGCGCACCCCGCAAGACCCAGCAGACGTCCTCTCCTCCGGCTAAAGCTCATAGCAAGCACCGCAGCTCTGGCAACAAGGGCCAGCCGCGCCAGGAGAAAACGGTGAACAACAACCCACCGCCACCCCCTCCGCCAACTGGTGCGCCAAAACCTACCGGCTCCCGTCTCTCGGGCCGGGTAGGAGCGCCCAACCCGGATCGTCTGGATGCTCGCGACCGCATCGAGCTCCTCACACAAGCGCGCTTCACGGAAGAGGAAGACTCCACCGGACCGGTTTGTTTTGGACCCCGCATCCGGAACAAGACGTTTCCGGAGAAGTTCACCCTACCCAGAGACACCCCCAAGTATGACAGCAGCATGAAACTGGAAGACTGGCTGACCGACTACGCCACGGCAGTCGGCATAGCCCATGGGAACAAGCGGACAGTGCTGCGCTACATCCCCCTCATGCTAACCGGGTCCGCGAGGACATGGCTCAACAGCCACGCACCCAACATCATCAATGACTGGCCAGACTTTGAGAAGGTGTTTGTCCGCAACTTCAATGGCACGTACAAGCGTCCGGGCCTCCCACGCGACCTGGCCTTGTGCATCCAGGGCGACCGCGAGACGGACTGTGAGTACCTCGCCAGGTGGACGGAGTTGCGCAACACCTGCAAAGGAATCCTGGAGAGCCAGGCCATAGGCTTCTTCATCGAGGGGTGCCGAGAAGGCACCATCCTTCGCCATCGGCTACGGTGTGACGAGCCGAAAACCATGGCGGAGCTCATGACGGTTGCGGACCAGTACGCCATGGCGGATGCCGCCATGAAGAAACCCCTCTGAGTAAGTGTTGACGGGCGTCCGACTCCGACGGAGACAGCTCGCGACCCTCCAAGCAATCCGGCTGGAGAAGCCGGATCCTCCAAGCGCCACGGCAATAACAACCAGTTCCATGGGGACTGCCAAGCCAGACAACAGAATCCCGCTACCACGTGCGGCAGGTCAATGTTGTGGAGGGCACGCCCGACGCGCCGGCTAATGATACAAGAAGGCAGAAGCCGCGACTCACCTTCGACCAGATGTTTGACGGCCCGTGCAAGTGGCATAGCAGTCCCTTCAAACCGGCTACGCACACCACCTGGAACTGCAGCTGGAACCGTCAGCTAAAGGACGAGGGCAGCCAGCAACGTCTTCCCCTGCACCCTCCTAGTGAATCACCACCACTGGCTAGGGGTGCCGCCGTTACCATCATTACCGGCTAGGGGAGCCGGTAATGATGGTAACGGCAGCAACGGCGGCAACAACAACAACGGCTACCCCTAGTCGCACGCCGCCTACCACATCTTTGAGACGAAGCGGGACGACAAGCACAGCCGTAGACGATGCTCCAAGGAGGTCAATGCCATCGTTTCTCCGGTCCCCCAGTACCTAAACTGGTCGGAAACCCCCATCACCTGGAGCCGAGAAGATCAGCCTGAGCAGCTTCCAACTCCCAGGGGCTACGCTATGGTGCTCGACCCCCTCATCGTCTCCAATGAGCGCACCTGCTGCTTCTCGTGCGTCCTCATCGACGGAGGCAGCAGCCTCAACCTCCTCTACCGGTCTTCGCTGGAGAAGCTGGGCATCCGCGAGCGCGACCTGCGCCTGACTACCACCACATTCCACGGCGTACTGCCAGGACCGGCTTGTGCTCCGCTGGGCAAAGTCCAGCTGGACGTCATCTTCGGAACCGAGAAGAACTTCCGCCCCAAGCCGATTTGGTTCGAAGTGGTAAACCTGACGAGATCCTACCATGCTCTCCTCAGGCGCCCCGCCCTCGCCAAGTTCATGGTCGTCACCCACTGCGTGTATCTCAAGACGAAGATGCCGATACCAAATGGCGTGATCACTGTCGCCGGCTGCTTCAGGCGGTCGATGGAGTGCGCCTCAGCCAGCTCCAAGCTAGCAGAGGCCCTCATCATAGCCGAAGAAAAGCGCGTGATCATGAGCAACGTGGCCATGGCCTAGCAAGAAATGCCGGCTAGCAGCAAGCCGGCTGGGGAAGGAGCTTTCCAGCCAGCAAAGGAGACGAAGAAGATCCTGCTCGACCCCTCCGACCCGACCAAGTTCGTCACCATTGGTGCCGGCTTGGACAGCAAATAGGTAGGCGCGCTCGTCGACTTCCTCCATCAGAATCGGGACATCTTCGCATGGTCACCCAAGGACATGCCAGGAGTGCCGAGGGAGTTCGTCGAGCACCCACTTCATGTGCAGCCGGATGCCAAGCCGGTCAAGCAGCCTCTGCGCCGGTTCACAGAGGAGAAAAGGAAGATTATCGATGACGAGATCACCCGGCTCCTTGGAGCCAGGTTCATCATGAAGGTGTACCACCCGGACTGGCTGGCCAACCCAGTCCTGGTGTTGAAGAAAAACAAGACCTAGTGCATGTGTATCGACTACACTAGCCTAAACAAGGCATGCCCGAAGGACCCCTTTGCCTTGCCCTGTATCGATCAAGTCATCGATTCCATGGCCGGTTGCGATTTGTTATCCTTTTTAGATTGTTATTCCGGTTACAACCAGATCCGTCTTAATCCGGCTGACCAGATAAAGACATTGTTTATCACCCCATACGGGGCTTTCTGCTATGTAACCATGCCTTTCGGTCTGAAGAATGCAGACACTACCTATCAGCGCTGCATGCAGAAGTGCTTGCACTCGCAGATCGGCCAAAACGTGCACGCCTATGTGGACGATGTAGTCATCAAGACCAAGGAGAAGCGCATCCTCCTCGAAGACTTGGGGGAGACGTTCAGCAACCTCTAACAGTACCAAATGAAGCTGAACCCAGAGAAATGCGTCTTCGGAGTCCCATCCGGCCAGCTACTCGGTTTCCACGTTTCACAACGAGGGATCGAGGCGAATCTGGAAAAGATTACAGCCATCGAGAGAATGCCGCCGCCCAGGAGCCTGCTTGGAGTCTAGAAGTTCACTGGATGCCTAGCCTCCCTCAGCCGTTTCGTCAGCCGGCTGGGAGAGAAGGCACTTCCGCTGTACCAGCTGATGAAGAAGACAGACAAGTTCTCCTGGACCTCGCAGGCCGACGCCACTTTCCATGACCTCAATCGCACGCTATCCACAGCGCCAGTTCTAGCCACGCCGGCTAGCAAGGCACCGATATTACTCTATATAGCACCCATCAGCCAGGTCGTCAACATCGTCCTGGTGGTGGACCGCCCCGAGGAAGGCAAGGCTCAGCCGGTTCAGCGACGTGTCTACTACCTCGGCGAGGTTCTCTCCCTCTCCAAGCAGAACTACCCCCACTACCAGAAGATGTGTTATGGCGTGTACCTGGCATGCAAGAAGCTTAAGCACTACTTCCAGGAGCATCCGATTAAGGTCATGTGCACCGTACCCCTTTTGGAAATCATCGGCAACAAGGACACCACCGGCCGAGTCGCCAAATGAGCCATCGAGCTCGCCGCCTACTCCATCCAGTACGAGCCCCGGCTCACGATCAAGTCGCAAGCTCTAGTGGACTTCCTCGTCGACTGGGCCGAGACCTAGTACCTCCCACCGGTTCCGGATTCTGACCATTGGAGGATGCACTTCGACGGGTCGAAGATGCTCGGGGGCTTGGGATCCGGCATCGTGCTCACCTCCCCCAAAGGAGACCGGCTGGAGTACGTCCTCTAGATCCACTTCAAGGCCCCCAACAACGTAGCCGAGTACGAGGCGCTGGCGCACGGCCTCCGTCTAGCCAAGGAGATTGGCGTCAACCGGATCCTTTGCTTCGGCAATTCGGATCTGGTGGTCCAGCAGGTATCCCGAGAATGGGACGCCCGCGATGCAAACATGGCTCTCTACCGGTTCCACATACAGAAGATCAGCGACTGCTTCAACGGATGTGAGTTCCATCACGTCCCTCGCATCAACAACGAGGCATCCGATTCGCTCGCGCGAATCGGATCCACCAGGCAGGCGATCCCACCTAGGGTCTCCTTGGAGCACCTGCATAAGCCCTCCATCAGCCCGTCCCTCGAGTCGGGTTCCATCATCTGGGCAGGGAGCTCTCCGGTTGACGGAACGGCAGACGCGGAACCGGTGGAACCCCCAAAGAAGAAGGCCCGCACCAACTCTGACAATCCGTACCCTCCGACTAGCAAGACCCGGAAGCTGCCAATTCACCAAGTCGCTCGGGGGCTGCCATTCCGGATACCTTATCCGGACGACCCCCCGATGACCATCAATCGGAGAGCGGAAGCATCCTCACCATCCGGGAGATACCATCCTGGGCGTAGCCCTTCATGGACTACATCACCAATGGAGAACTTCCGGATGATGAGGTGGAGGCCAGGCAAATCTGGCGCCGCGCGCACACGTACACCATCATCAACAAAGAACTGTACAAACGCAGCATATCCGGCATCTTCCAAAGGTGTGTCGACCTGGACACAGGCTACCGGCTGCTCAAGGACATCCACCAGGGCGAGTGTGGGCACCACGCTTCATCAAGGGCAATAGTTTCCAAGGCGTTCCGCCACGGATTCTATTGGCCCACCACCCTCGAGGGCGCTGAACAACTAGTCCGCGCGTGCAACGGGTGCCAACACTTTGGGCAACTCAGGCAAATGCCGACTTCGGTGCTCAAGACTATACCGATCACCTGTCCTTTTTCTATTTGGGGCCTCGACATGGTCGGTCCCTTCAAGCGGGCGCGCGTGGGCATGACCCATCTGCTGGTGGCGGTAGACAAGTTTACAAAGTGGATAGAGGCCAAACCTATCCAGAAGCTGGACGGGGCGACAGTGGTCACCTTCTTCACTGACATCATCAACCGGTTCGGCTACCCCAACAGCATAATCACCCACAACGGCACGAACTTCGCCAAGAGGGCCTTCGCCCGGTTCTGCAGCAACAACGGCATCCGGCTGGACCTTGCTTCCGTCGCGCACCCGCAATCCAACGAGAAAGTCAAAAGGGCAAACTGCCTATTGCTAGCCAGCATCAAGCCACGCCTCATCGATCCCTTGGAGCGATCGCTCGGATGCTGGATTGAGGACCTTCCGGCTATGCTGAGGAGCCTCCGCACCATGCCGAATAGGTCAACCGGCTATACCCCATTCTTCCTCGTCTACGGCTCGTAAGCCGTCCTCTCCGCGGACATCGAGTTCGACTCTCCGTGCAAGCTCCTCTATGATGAAAAGGCCAATCAGGAGGCGCGGGAGGATGGCGTGGACCTCCTCGAGGAGGCCGGTGAGCTGGCATTGTCCAGATCGGCCTTGTACCAGCAACGTCTACGCCACTACCATTCGAGCCGGATCCGCCCTGTCTCATTCCACAAGGGCGACCTTGTTCTCCGGCTGGTGCAAGATACGAGGGCATGCACAAGCTATCCCCACCTTGGGAGGGTCCCTTCATCATCAGCCGGGCACTGACCAACGACTCCTTCTACCTCATCGACACGCAGCAGCCATGCAAGAACAAGATGGACAAGTCAGATGAGGAGACAGAGCGCCCCTAGAACGCGGCCCTGCTCCGCCCATGTTACACCTAGTCACTAGATAGTGTATGTATCCTGCAAACCTTATGAATAAAAATGGGGCCCCCTACGAGCTACTCGGGGGGTCCTTGCTATAAATTCGTGTGTATCCATTTCCGGTTCAGTTTTCCGGCTCCGGCAACCCCTACCCGGGGGCTTGCCAGCTGGCTCGGCCTGCTAAGTCAACAAACCGGCTGAGTAGTGTGCAACAATGTCAGAGGCCCACTCTTCGTCTCAGCTACAGACCGCAACCCGGCTGTTCGAATAGCAAGAGCAAAAGCCCGACGCATCCCACATGAAAAACAGGGAGGAGATGTGACAGATCGGGCATCCCGGCCTCGCAACTAGTTTGAGACGATCCGGCTACTAAGCCGTCAGTACCGTGCGCGATATACTATCAGCTCCCTTTGATTCCGGCTGCAGACCGCAACCCGGCTGCCCGGCAAGGATGCAGCAGAAATAGCAGATCACACGGGAAAATGACTAAGTATCCAGAGAAGCACAAACTGGTTTTCAAAAAACAAATCCGCCTTCCATCTAAATTTTAACAGACTAACCTATTGACGGGTGAGAATGTATGTATGTGAGCCTATTTTTTGTACGACTACTTCAAGTCGAAATCCAGGAAGAAGGAAGATTCAAAGTCCTTGCCTTCATCAAGTGCTCCGAATCTCGGGGGCTACACCCACTGGGTGCGCTCACGTGCCCCCAGTGGAATCTTGTAGTTTCTGACCGGCTAAAGGTGTTTAGCTAGATATTTGGAGCCTAGGTGAGGGCAAGGGCAGGAAGAAAAGAAGATTCGAAGTACCCGGCTGACTAAAGGAGTTAGACCGATATTTGCAGCCCATGTCAGGGCAAGGGCAGAACAAAAAGAAGATTTGAAGCACCTGGCTACGCCAGCTACTCCGAATCTCGGGGGCTACACCCAGTGGGTGTGCTGGCGCGCCCCCACTGGAATAGAAGTTCCCCCGGCTGCGAGTGTCCAGCCAGCGAAAGTAACCGGCTAAGAGGTGTCTAGCCGGATGAAATTAAAGACTTGAAGAAAGAGAGAAGATTCGAAGCGCCTGGCTACGCCAACCACTCCAAATCTCGGGGGCTACACCGAGTGGGTGCGCTGGCACGCCCCCACTAGAGTTGGAGTTCCCCCGGCTAAAGGAGTTCAGTCGGATAAACTCAGTCGGTAAAATATTGAAGCTTTGAAGCACACAAAAAACACAAGTTGGAAGCAAGCCAAAACAATTCAAACTAATATAAAAAAAAGAGAGGGAGACGAAGCTCCCATGAGTTCACCTAGTGTCAGAAACAAACAGCACAGACCATAATGTTTGAACAAAACAAGATGACAAATACACCCGGCATCCCGGGGAGCATAACTAAGCGGCAGGGTCCTTGCCATGCGGGGGATCCTGGCTGGAGGCAGTCTCGGGAGGAGGAGGCATGTTTGCTGATCTGGTTCCGGCATCCCCTCCAGTAGGCTGCGACGAGGCTTCCGCATCTGGAGTGCCGGCGGACTCCGAGTCGGTGAGGACCTCGTCGACGTCCCTGTAGTCGGCGATCTTGATGGCGAAAGCCTAGAGCTCCGGAAGGGCCTGGCGGATGGCGGCAAGGTCAGCACCAGCGCGGAAACCCCCGTCGATCTTCTCGACGCGGGCGTCCTTATACCAAGAAAGCATAAGGGCCAGGGCCATTTCCACCCCGGCTCGTGCCGCAAGATCCCTCAAGCAGTCGACGGTAGTCGGCACCTCCGCCACCTTGGCCGCCAGCTGTGCCATCGTCCCCGGAACCGGAGCATCTGGCCACATGAACGTGAAGATGGCATGCGTTGCCTGGCGAAGTTTGGCAGCCTCCTCGCCGAGAAGGACGACCAGCTCCTAGGCCGTCGGCTGTATCCCCTGCCAATTCTCCTACAGCCGGTTGTATGCTAGCAGGTCTCCGTCGGGATAAAAAGCTGTCAGAAAAAAGAACGTCAGATCCGGCTACCGGATCCGGAAAGATGAGGGAAGTCAGAAAAGAAACTTACCCTTAGCCGTGTGCCCGACATGCATCAGCTCCTCCACCGGGGCCTTCTCCCGGGTCGTCAGCCGTTGACTTCCTTCTATGGGCCTCGAGAAGGTCGAAGGCTTGGGCCCAACTGGCGAGGGTGGCGTTGCGCTCCTTGACGGTGGCCTCCAGAGCATCCACCTTGGCGTGCTAGTCCTTATTCTGAAGCCGAAGCATAGAATTGGAGTTGCTCAGCCGGTCATTCGCCTTCTTCAGGCGATCGATTTCCCACTGAGCGCACACCAGAATGGCTACAAAAAACCGACTATCAGAAAAAAAAGACCAAGGTATCCGGCTGAGGGAACATACTCTGTGAAGTCCCGTTGGCAGCGGCAAGCTTCTGCTCCAGGGTCCGGTTACCACCGGCTATAGCCTCGAGCAGCCAGATCTCCTTCATCGCCAGCTCGAGGGTGGCAGCAAGGTCCGTCAGTGAGGCAGCGGAGGAGGCATCGTCCTCAATGGCGTTGGCAACCAACGACTCCTTCACGGCAGCCACCGTCGTCCGCCACTCCTCCCCCGGCTTGTCGTCGGAGTTGTCATCGCCGACAACCACTAGCTCCTTGCCGGTGGCGACCCTCCGCGCCCCCGCAGGGGAACTACCTCCACTTTGTGAGGTGGTCACAATTGTTTCCGGCTGCACCACCACGGTCGGTGGAGCGTCCCCTTTTCCGGCTATGGCAGCCGAATCAGCTCGAGGTAGTGGCGGAGGAGGTGCCCCAAAAGAAGGAGGAGGAACGGAGGCAGAGACGGGTGGCGTGGTGTCCGGCGCGTGGGGCAGCGAGCCAGTTGGCCCCCACGCCGGGCTCGTAGCGCCGAAGGAAGAAACCAGCAAGCTGAGAAACAGAAGGCAGAAAAGAGGCAAAAGCAAGCAAGTCAAAGACAGACAAGGAGAGGACAAAGAGCTTAAGAAAGTAAAGGCACTCAGAAAATAAGACTTACCCCTACACCACTAGGGGCGGCCCCTTCTTGCGACCATGGCGGATCGGCGGAAGAGCGTTGATCCAGCTCCTCTTGAGCGTCGGCTCCTCCACGGTGGGCCAGTTGGCCCCGCCCCCTACTCCGCTGGACCGGCTGGAGCCTCCCCCGCCGGCACCAGACCGGCTGGAGCCGCTCCGATCGGCGGCGGACCGGCTAGAGTCGCCATCCGTCATGCGGCGCCGAGACGGATCGGGAGCCGGTGCAGCCTCCTCCTCTTCGTCGACCTCCGCGTGAGGGTCGGCGGTCGGCTCGTCATTCCGGCTGGGGAAGACGTCGCCGTCCCCATCAGACTCCTCGCCGGACCGGCGAGCACGTGGCTCGGGCAAGTCGGGCGTGAAGTTTTGAAGGGAGGCCTTGCCCTCCTCCTGGAGGATGCAAGGGAAGATCTGCCAAGGAAAAAAGAAGCGAACAGATTAGTCAGATGACAAAAACGGCAAGAAACGCAAGAGGAAATCCGGTTGGCAAGACTTACCCGGGGCGCGTGGTTGTCGTGGCTGTAAGGGGCGAGCCTGAACTGCCAGCCTTCTGGCAGCTGCTCCTTCATGATAGTCCACACCCACTCCTTCAGGTTGTGGTAGCGGGGATCACGGCGGGACAGCCGGGTCGGGTCCAGCCGGCCGGAGTAGAAGCACATTTTGTGCGCCCGCTGCTGCAGTGGCATCATTAGCCTAGACATCTAGCTAAGGGTGATGTCCAGGCCGGTCAGACCGGCGGTGACGAGGGAGTGCATGCGCTGCAGCATCGCGTCCGACTCCGTATTCTCGTCGTAGATCTTCAGATCCCACTACAGCTGGCTGGACTCTACGTCCTGGAACGCCGGCAGGTTGATCCGGTCCTCGGCGGTGAGGTTGCGGATGTAGAAGTACGACTGTTGCCACAGTCGTACCGTGTCCTGCAGCCGGAATTTGGGGTAGCCGGTCTACATGGGGGAGTAGATGGAGGCACCGCCGCACGTCACCAGTGGCCCCTTGGTGAACTGAACCTGCGGCTGGACTCGGAAGAACCGGCAGAAGAGCCCAAGATCCGGCTGGACCCCGAGGTAGCTCTCGCAGAAAGCTACGAAGTGCGCCAGCGTCCCAATGGCATTGGCACCTAGATGGTGGAAGCGGAGATCGAAGAAGGAGAGAAATGTGCGGAAGAAAGGGTGCACCGGCAGCGCGAAGCCGTGGGAAAGATGCGACAAGAATATCACCCGCTCCCCCTCTGCCGGGTGCGGTGACTCCTCCCCCGCCAGCGCAAGCCGCACCCCCACCTCCGTCTCCGGTGGCAGCATCTGTCACGGAGGAGCCACACTAGGCTCCACACTCAGCTCCCATCTCTAGCTCGTGAGGAAGGGCTCCGGTTGAGGAAAGACGGTGGCCCGTGCTGCCGACGTCGCTAAACGGGCGGCACAGCGGACTACAGTAGCAGTAACGAGCGAGGCAATGAGAGGAAGGCAAGGGCGCAGGAGAAGAATGAGGAAGCAGTGAACGGAGGGACAAACCGCTCCCCCGGGCGCCCCCTTTAAAGACCCGGAAGCGGAACCGTCCGCGGTGCCATGTGGCGCACACCCAGACGCTCCCCGCCCTCCGCACAGTGCGGGATCCTTTGTGCAAGCAGAGGACGCGAAGACGATCCTGGAGCAGAAACCAAAGCGGCAGACGGCGGTTCCTGAAGCGACGTGCGACGGGACATTACGCTGCCCGCCGCAGAGTAATGATGGCGCATGCGCACGTGGCCGGCGTCAGCACTGATGTCACGGGTAGCGCAACCGCCAAACATAGCCAGCCAGTCAAAATGAAGAGGGAGCGCGCGCACATTTCACCTAAGGGTGAAATCTACATGCGCTCGGGGGCTAGTGTCGGGGGGATGACCTTCGGATACCCCAACCAGACAAGAATCACGGTAGTCGGATTGTGTCTGGCTAGCTGAGCGCAGCCGGACAGAAGCAAGTCAAGCCGGCTACCTCACGGTACCCAGATCGGCAAGAAGCAGCAAGGCACGAGACCGGCTACATCAGCGTAGCCGGAACCAATCAAGAGGACAGAGCAACGTGCAGCACAGTGCGTGGTACGCCCTGGTATGACGGCAAGACCCACAACTACTCGGCCATACCGAAGACTTCTGCGGGGTGACCCGGGAACAGTGGACCAATGTTGACGACGGGCTCGCACGGCGTTCACTGTACCCACGACAACCATACCGCTCGTACTGTGATAAGACATGAGTGTACAGAGTACTGTAGATGACCAGCCGGACTGGCCAGTGAGACCGTTGCCTCTCTGCCTATATAAGGAGAGGCAAGGCCTCAGTAGAAAAGGTTGGTCTCAGTGCATTTAAGACAGTAGCTAGAGATCACAGCTCGAGGAGCGATTGTAGCACGTATACCACTCATAGTCAGATCGACAGGAGTAGGAGCTTTACCTCATCACGAGGGTTCCGAACCTAGGTACTTCATGTGTCCAGCTACACTTGCTTGTACCCAATCCTGCCTGCGGATGCCGTTGGGAGCTTCCCTGCTAGTCCCCACACCTCTATCTAACATGTTTAGGTACTGCCATTCCCAACACAATGACATATTGCCAGAGGTCTAGCGAATCCCTCCGCTCGTACATCCAGCGGTGGTCCATCATCAAGAACTCCACGAAACATATTTCTAAGGAGCGAGAAATCGACACGTTCAAAGCCGGCGTACACCATCAAGAAGTCAAGGAGGAGATAGGCCGCATGAAGCCTGAGACCATTGACCACCTCATGGACATAGCGAATCGCTGGGCAGACAGCGAAGACGCTATCCAGAACAGCCAAACACGCTCGGATGAGGAGGATGACTTGGGCCGCAGGCGCGACCACTGGGGAAATTGCATGATGCGCGGTTATGAGGACCGTGACTTAGTCAACATGGTCGCATTTGGCTACCCCGACAAATGCGATGATGGCAATGACAATAGCGGATAATGTGATGGCAGCTACCATGATAGCAGCAAGACTACCCAAGTGTGGCAGCACCATACCCACGATGATGCTTCAACTACAATGTCACAACTATAAGGCCTCTACAATGTCCATTACTACATCGACAAATAGGATGACAAAAGGAAGTCGAGCCATCTCCTCAAGGACTGCCGCGAGTTCTAGAAGCTCCAAGATGCCTACGTGCAACTATAGCGTGAGGCAACAAGCCAACGGTATGGGGCAGCCACATGGCCCATAGCATATGGAGCACTACCACCACCACCCCTTCCGGCAAACAAACCAACACCATCAGCAGCTCCGGTGGTACACAACAATGAGGGCGAGCCATATCCCCCACCGCGTGGGACCATGATGCTCTAGAAAGGGTGCCCCTCCAATAGGGTCTAGAAGACTATTAGTCGACAAGTCAACATGGTGCTATCATCACCACCTGCTATCCCTAAGTACCTCAGCGGATCAAAATCTTGCATCACATTCAACAAATTTGACCACCCACATCAGGTCCCACTCCTAGGCCACGCATCCATAGGGCTCGAGGCTTAGATCAGTGGGTACAAGATGAGCAGCATCTTCATGGACGGAGGCAGCGGCATCAAACTCATGTTCACAGAAAGACGTTTATATAGAAGAGGGAAGCATAAGGTTTAAGCTATAACACCATCGCAGACTAAAGAGGATTCTCGAGGTGTAGTCTATGCTACCAGTTATGGTATCGGCCATGATAAACCACTAACGCCTACAGTCTACACTGCCAGAGCGGCCCTCCTCCACGAGGAACCATGTTAGTCTTGGGACTATGATGCCACATCAAATATATCTGTGGGCCCCTCCACCGCGAGAAACTGCGACCGGCTATAGTCTATGGTGCCACGTTGTTTCTAGACAGGCCCCACGTATGCGAAAAAGCATGGTCCACATGGGCTTACGATGCCACGTCGTCTCTAGATAGGCCCCGTGCACATGAGAAAACGCAACTAGCATGTGCTTACGGCGCCATGTCCGAAATGGGTGGGCCTCGCGTCCTCGAGAAATCGCGGCCACCATGGGCTTATGGCGCCATGCCGGCTCTCGGTGGGCCCATGACCATGAGAGTCCGCAACTGACATGGGCTCATGGCACCACGTCAGCTTTGGGTGGGCCCTGCCACCTGGCAGGTGCGGAATGTGTCATGCTGGGAATGCCTCTCACAGATCACGGTCCTTCCCTTGTACGCTAATAGCGGGCCTGTGTTATGCGC
This sequence comes from Avena eriantha, assembly GCA_910589775.1. Taxonomy (NCBI): domain Eukaryota; kingdom Viridiplantae; phylum Streptophyta; class Magnoliopsida; order Poales; family Poaceae; genus Avena; species Avena eriantha. Next base: position 236,563,712 of record OU342745.1, read on the forward strand.
GCGTCCCACCGTTCGGCGATGCGCGGTACGACGGCACGCGAGACACCCTTCCACGGTCTAGAATAGTTCTCCCTAGCCCGAAGTAGGACCCACCTCATGAGATAGCAGGGATCCATTGTGACGTCTTTGTGTGTCCTTCTCGATGTCCATCCCACGGCCGAAAAGAATCAGGATGACGTGGATAGCAATTTGAGACAAAATAATCTAGCGCTATTATTTACTCCTAATAAGCTTTAACACTCTCAATTAGTTCTATGTTGTTTCTAGTGAGTAATATGTCATCTACATATGTATTACAAATGCAATAGATCTCCCACTCACTTTCTTGTAAATACAAGATTCTCCATTAGTCTGGACAAATCAAAAATGTTTGATCACCTCATCAAAGCGGGGATTCCAACTCTGGGATGCTTACTTCTGACCATAGATGGACCTCTAAATTTTGCATACCTTGTTAGCATACTTAGGATCAAAACCTTCGGGTTGTACCATGCACAACTCTTCCTTAATGTAACCGTTCAGGAATGCAGTTTTGACATCCATCTACCAGATATCATAATCATAGAAGGAAACAATTTCAAACATAATATGTACATACTTTAGCATCACTAAGGGTTAGAAAGTCTCATCATAGTAAACTCCTTGAATTTTTCAAAACCATTTGGAACAAGTCGTGCTTTATAGATGGTAACATTACTAGCAGCGTCTATTTTCTTGTTGAATATCCATTTGTTCTCAAAGACCTTACAGTCATTCGGTAAGTCCACCAAAGTCCATACTTGGTTTTCGTACATGGATTCCATTTCTGATTTCATGATGTTTAGCCATTTACTAGAGTTTGGGCTCATCATCACTTCTCCATAGTTCGCGGGCTCACTGTTTTCCAAAAACACAATTGTCATGATGAGATTACCATACCATTCAGGAGAAGTACATTTCCTAGTTGACCTACAAATTTTAGTTGTAGCATCGTGCTCATTAGCTTCCTCTTCAAGAGGCAGAGGCTGCACTGGAACAACTTCCGGTGTTGTGCTACTTGCGATCTCAAGATAAGGTTCGATAACCTCATTGACCTATACCTTCCTACCGCTCACTTATTTCGAGATAAACTCCTCTAGAAAAGTTCGGTTTTTAGTGACAAACAATTTTCCTTTGAATCTGTGATAAACAGTATACCCAATCGTTTTGTTAGGGTGTCTATGAAGACGCATTTTGCTGACTTGGGTTCAAGTTTATCAGGTTGTAGTTTTTTGACATAAACGTCGCATACCTAAACATTAAGAAATGACATCTTAGGTTTCTTGTCAAACCATAATTCATGCAATGTCATTTCAATGGACTTAGATGGTGCCCTATTTAACGTGAATGCAATGCTCTCTAATGCATAACCGCAAAATGAGTATGGTAGATTAGTAAGAGACATCATAGATTAAACCATATCTAATAAAGTTTGATTATGACGTTCAGACACACCATTACACTGTGGTGTTCTAGGTGCGTTAGTTATGAAATAATTCCACATTTATTCAAATGCATGCCAAACACTAAACTCAAATACTCGCCTTCGTGACCGCATCGTAGAAAACTTAATTTTCTTATTTCGATTATTGTCTATCTCACTCTGAAATTCCTCGAACTTTTCATATGTTTCAGACTTGTGTTTCATTAAGTAAATATACCCAGATCTACTCAAATCATCGACAAATATTAGAAAGTAACGATATCCATTGTGTCATAACATTCATTAGACCACACACATCAGTATGTATGATTTCCAACAAGTCACTCGCCCTCTCCATCGTGCCAGAGAAGAGAGAGTTCTAATCATCTTGCCCATAAGACATGGTTCACACATGTAAAATGATTCAAAATTGAGTGACTCCCAAAACCCATCACTATGAAGCCGTTTCATACGGTTTACACCAATATGACCTAGATGGTAGTGCCACAAGTATGTGGTATTATCATCATTCTCTTTACATCTTTTAGGATACACATTATGAATATGTGTATCAGCACTATCGAGATTCAACAGAAATAAACCATTCACATATGGTGCATGACCATAAAGTATATTATTCATACTAGACTTCTCTCTGCACCTAGGGGGCATGGTTGTAAAGTACGACATTGATTAAAAGGATGAAGCAAATTGTCTCATACCTTTTCAAATAAACCATCGTTCGCACATGCTAGGACATTTGATGAACACAATAGAATCTCAAAATGATATAATCTATTTGAGAGCGAGATGATAGACACCTCAAACCATACATTACAATTTTATAACAAAGAGAGTAAAGCAATGAACCCTGACATCAGCCATGTTGTGGTCTTTAGCCTTCCCAATGGACGCGATGTAGCCAATGATTTGCTTCTGAGATCGTCTCTAGTAGTAGGGGAGCTCTGTCAATGGTTCGACTGAAGCCATTGTTGGACATACTGACTAGTAGGCGATGGTTGAAAGAGGTCGACCTTCCCTCCTATCAAATCGCTTCTTGTAGATGCTCCATTGCCGGCTGCACGGTCCTCGAGCTCGAACTCGAGCATGTCCTGATCATGAGATAGAGCCAAGAAAGGATTGATAGGCTCGCTTCCCGTAGCCATCCCTGTCGGTCCTGTAGGTTCTAGGGGTTTGCGGTTTGATGGGTTTTGGTCCTGGTCCTCCGTGAAAACGTGGTGTCGGGAGCTCAAAGCACCTGCTCGAGAAAATCCCCCGGGCACAGATCTCGGGGACGGGGAGCTAACTGCTACCCTAGAGAAGGAAGAGAGACAACTCACCGATGATGCATGACCTAAGGGACAGACTGCCCTCTGACCACGCTTTGTCCAACCCACCTTGGATATTGACAGCATGACCAAGCTATGTCGCGCCCGCTGGCAGTACTAGTGCACCACATTGCAACCATGCAAGCCATGCAGCACATGGGGGCTGGTTGGGATTTCCTCTAAGGTCCCGATTGGATCCCTACGGATTGTGCACTCGGAGAGCCAACCCCTGACATGATTCAGATTGACCGGACAAATGCCTATGTCAGACTGCCTAGTGTACACGGTGAGAGACACGTGGTATGGTGGCAGGAATGCATGGCCACGTTGAGAGCATGCATTATGTTCCTATTCGGCATGGTGATAGACCCTTGTGGTGTCTCGTTTCCCTTGTAAAATAAGGCCTAGGTCAGTCGAGAAAAAGGAAGGAGTTTGTTAGCTAGAGCCTTCCCAGGGAAGGAACTAGTGTAATTGTGAGCATCCACTAGATTGTTGATAGTTGCAGGACATAGGGATCCGCACATCATGAACCTGAACCTGGGTTAAAAAACTATGTGTCTCTGTGTATGTTCTTCCATCTCGCCGATCGATCTCGTCGGACGTTGCGCCCCTAGACAAACTAACAAGGGGATTATCCATCCATGGTGTTGAAAATCAATACACAACATCTAGCGCGCCAGGTAGGGTGCACATCTGAGGAGAGCTTCATCGTGGATCCCATGCTATGGCTTCTACAACCCGGCGCGTGGGTGAAATTTTGCCTTCTCGGAGTCTATGAGGAATCGGAGGATGATTTCAGCGTGTTGTCAAGCTCTTCCCTTGTAGATGGCCATCCCCTCGAGAGGGTTGAGCCATCGAGCGGGCCTCAACTCGCTAGAATCTCATCGCCTCCTCCCAAGGATGCGCTTCTCGATGGCCATGGACTAGGGAGGAGGTGGTAGGGCATCCACTTCATTGACCTCCTCTGGGTCGAGTGAATGGTTGAGTGATTTTACCTGACATTTTTCTTGAGTACTCACCACCCTCGTAGGGGAATAGCCTGAAAGAGTGGAGTTGGACTTATTTCGGGGGGTACAAAGCCCCATGTTTAGAAGGTGCATGGTCGCTTCCGTCTTCGGGTCGATCACGGATGTGTTCTCAATAGCGGACGCTTGCGCCAGAATAGAAGAGGGAGAATGCTTGCATCATCCTTCTTGATAGGACAGCCAGCATCACCCCTTCAAAAAGATCCCCCACGCAAACTCATCTGGCGTGGATGGTGGTGCATGTAGGGGTTGCTATACTAGTCAAGGACAGGAAGTATATGGCCCCTGAACCATCGCCAACAACCTCAGTAACGTACCGAGCCAGGGACATCTCTCTGATTTCTGTTAGAAGAGGAGGAGGCCCCTGAAAGCCCGTCGGTCCCTCTTCTCGGTCCCTGTAAGGCAAGAGCCATGCTGGGAGATGACTTCTCATTGCTTAGGGCAACAGAGAGCGCTCCGAGCCATGGAACCTGCCCCATCCTCAGCCTGGGTAAGCGGCCATGGATGCTCGAAAGAGTGTGAGACCAGGCACATGGCTTAATAGGATTGATAGAATACTCATACCAACAAGTTGCAACTTCTTTTCCGGAAGCTCTTTCGAAAAGAACTCTAAGGTTAAGCCTGCTTGGCCTAGAGCAATTCTAGGATGGGTGACCGACCGGGAAGTGGGTAACCGGGTGCGCACGAGTGAGGACAAAGTGCGTAGAAAAGACTAGTGTTGGTCTGTGGGGCCAGTCTAGATATCCTATTAAGCTGCCAGGAGTGACACCCCCCGAGCCTAGGAGTGGACGAGGTGTTACAAAGTGGTATCAGAGCCGACCCTTGTGATTACACGGGTGTGTGCGGGTTAGTGGCGGTACATGTGGAGCATTGTGTGTGTGGCCCGGAGTGGACACGGCATGGCACATGTGCCGGCACTGGACGCATATACGCGTGCCAAGAGGGAACGTTCCTGGGGTGTGCTTGATCGATGAGGGCATCGATCTTCTAAAGGGTGGGTGTATGTGAGACCAGGCACATGGCTTAATAGGATTGATACAATACTCATACCAACAAGTTGCAACTTCTTTTCCGGAAGCTCATTCGAAAAGAACTCTAAGGTTAAGCGTGCTTGGCCTAGAGTAATTCTAGGATGGGTGACCGACCGGGAAGTGGGTAACCGGGTGCGCACGAGTGAGGACGAAGTGCGCAGAAAAGACTAGTGTTGGTCTGTGGGGCCAGTCTAGATATCCTATTAAGCTACCAGGAGTGACACCCCCCGGGCCGACGATTTTTTGGTCTTAACTCTCAAACATGTTCTAGGTGTGCCCTGGAACCCCAAGAGTGTGGTGTAACACCCTCGAATCGGCCCTATGCAAGTTTTAGCCCTTTCCGCCCAAACCCGCATAGAAACAATTCAAGGACGCCCACCAGGCACTTTCGTGCGGGTGGAAAACGAAGTAATACCATTACACAACAGTCCTCGATGGGACCCATAGAACAGATATATATATACAACACGACTCCAAGAGTCAAGAATACATATATACAATACAAAGATCCAAATCACCTTAAAAACGATACGGCGTCCGAGTACGGACAAGATGCAAATTGGGCTAAGAGCCCTGAAGAATAACCAATGGCGTCCATAACCCTGCCCAGGCCAAGCCGGAAGGGTAACCCTGCTAACGACGACGAACTCAAACCTGCTAGAACAAAAGGGGTGCCAACAAAGGGCAAAGGAAAAAGAGGAGCGTCAGTACTGAGGCCAGTACATGGCGAGGCTAGAATTCGGCGGTCCTCGCCTACACAGGTATGGTGGGCTGGAGCGGTAGCATAGCGGCACTAAACAACCTATAGATACTCGAGACAACTGGCGGTTATCAGAGAGGGGGTAAGAAAGACCTATTCGGATCCAACCTGAAGCTAACACCAAACAAACCCATCCTGGTATTTCCCCCTCGAGACCAAACGAGGAAGTCGGACTAAGGATTTTTTGGTCTTAACTCTCAAACATGTTCTAGGTGTGCCCTGGAACCCCAAGAGTGTGTTGTAATACCCTCGAATCGGCCCTATGCAAGTTTTAGCCCTTTCCGCCCAAACCCGCATAGAAACGATTCAAGGACGCCCATCAGGCACTTTTGTGCGGGTGGAAAACGAAGTAATACCATTACACAACAGTCCTCGATGGGACCCACAGAACAGATATATATATATACAACACGACTCCAAGAGTCAAGAATACATATATACAATACAAAGATCCAAATCACCTTGAAAACGATACAGCGTCCGAGTACGGACAAGATGCAAATTGGGCTAAGAGCCCTGAAGAATAACCAATGGCATCCATAACCCTGCCCAGGCCAAGCCGGAAGGGTAACCCTGCTAACGACGACGATCTCAAACCGGCTAGAACAAAAGGGGTGCCAACAAAGGGCAAAGGAAAAAGAGGAGCGTCAGTACTGAGGCCAGTACATGGCGAGGCTAGAATTCGGCGGTCCTGGCCTACACAGGTATGGTGGGCTGGAGCGGTAGCGTAGCGGCACTAAACAACCTATAGAGACTCGAGACAACTGGCTGTTATCAGAGAGGGGGTAAGAAAGACCTATTCGGATCCAACCTGAAGCTAACACCAAACAAACCCATCCTGGTATTTCTCCCTCGAGACCAAACGAGGAAGTCGGACCAAGGAACTCACACAGTTGGCAATTTTACTCATTCCATTATAGTTGCAGCTGTTACTGATCAGATATAGATAGCATGAGTCATTCTGATAGCATAAGTAGTGGGCAGTTTTAGTTAACATTCAGTCGTAGTTGGAACATTTACTAGGCAGATATAATTGTCCTGAGGAATCCCAAAACCCAGCGGTGGTTGGCACTTTTATCACATTCAATTGGAGTGGCAACACTTACTAGGCAGGTATAGTATGACACAGATCACCGCAGATCCACCAATTGTTGGCATTTTTATTATCCATTCCATTGTAGTGAAGCTGATTACTAGTCACATATTAAGTCAAATGGATAACACTACTTTAGTTTTGCTTGTCTATGATCGAGATACTGTGCTCCAAGTCGTCCATAACCGCGGACACGGCTTTCAGAAAGTTTTACCCTGCAGGGGTGCACAAATAGCAACACACACTCGATCAACCTCGGAAAAACCAACTCAAAACCCAACGAGGCTTTCACGACAAAGCAATCACAGGATTCATAAATATTTCAGGGGGGCACCCCACTAAGCTACCCGCAACGAAGTTGTCCGGCTCCGAGACGGACCCACGGTTTGTGTCAATGGTTGTAAACGACTGGGAACCCGAAAGTGTGACTGGGCTTGTCGATACCGCGAAAACATTCCACGATCCAAAACAGTACAGGTGCTCCACGCACAATCTTAAATAAAGCGGTAACATGGCATAAGTACATGATAGTAGTAAAGCCCCAAACTACTTTGTGGCCCCAAGAAATAGAAATGAATCAAGCTCTGGCTCAGGGGGATTCATAGACTCTCCCGTATGTGGATAGTGCGAATAGTCAAGGAACAGGTATCAAGTACTCGAGGTCCTACGGGACACAAGTAAGCATGGAAAAACCAAATAACATCTATTGCCCACTGATGCCTCTGCATTAGTTATATCTTGTCGTGGTGGTGTCACTGCAGATGCCATGTATAGGCTAAAGGTGGGGACTAATACACGCTAGGGGAATCCAGGGAGGGATAGTGAAGTGATTCTCCACACAAGAGCTTGTATTGATTTACTTCCAAGGTTACAAGTGCTCCTAGAGCTGTATTGGCGAGAGGAGAAGAAGGAGCTCTCTTACTCTCACCTACAGATCTCACCTGAAACCCTAGACCTTAACAGAATCGTACAGAAAACCAACCCACCCCTTCTACAGAAGCCCTAGCCCCCCTTTTATAGGGGAGGCTCGGTTTCTGCCTAGGGCATACATGGAGGCATATTCCTAAGAATATGCCTCCTCCCAAAGCGGTAAGCCGACCGGGGTGCTTTTCCCCCGCGTTACACATGCTTTAGCTACGTGAGCCACTGCGGCGCCCTCGTCAGCTGACACGGGCGTCGTCATGCTTGTCGGCCACGCCCCGGTGGTTCTGTCCTTGCTCACTTCGCTCAGGCAGTGCATACTGGGGCTCCTTTTGACCAGCGAGATTCCCTCCTTCTCCTAGAAGCTTGCTGCGACCCGGATGATGGTTCATCCGGCCACACCCGTTCCTGCATACAAGTAAAACATACACTTTCGACCTACCGCTTAAGTTGGATGAGGCCTAGTTAGGCGAACGCCCCCAGGTCCGGATTACCCCGTGACTCGGCCTGCCTTGAGGTGACCCGGCCAGCATCTGCTTTGGCCTTGCCGAACCTCGGCTAACTCGGCCTTTATACCCCGGCGTGACCCTACCCAGGGGTATCCCCCCAACATTAGTCCCCAAAGCTGGTGCGGTCTTAGCCGCCTTGGCCGCTAAGGCCACACTAGGTTCCATTTTGTGCCCCTGTCGTTGTTGCCGAGTTACCTCTATACCTCGGATAGCTTGGATTTACGTTCCCTTCGCACATTGCAAGTTTTCACTTGCCGGCCGGGTTACCACAGCTCCATCCGGGTCTTACTTCCTTCTCTCGTACGCTAGCCCATGTGAAGGGTAATCATTATGTCGTCTTACTTTAAGGGACGGTACAGTAACCGCCGCAGTAATTGTCAGTTATCACTGTGCGTGGGTCACGTCACGCCTGCCTCCTCGTTTACCGCATCAGTGCGTCACGTCACAGGACTCTCTCCGCCCTGTGGCCTTCCGTGTGGCTCCTTACTGATTGGTACGAACGGGTAATACACGGCCACAGCGTGTGGCCGGTCCACAGGGTGCGATGCCACTCACCCCTGATGGGAGTGGTTAAATAGCGGAGGGGTGCGTCCCTTAGGATTTTCCCCCCTCCGCACCCCTCTGCCCGCTGCTATTCCTCTTTGTCTTCCTCGTGACCGCGCCGCCGCCAGCACTGCCAAAAAGCAGCGTCGCCGCCACACTTCTCCGCTGCGCCTCTGCGTCACCGTCACTGCGACGCAAATCTCCCGCTACGGGTCCTCGTCAATCCAGGCCTCTGTCCCCCGCCGCCTCTAGCGCCAGCGAGGGCTTCGAGGAGCAGATGGCGGAAGAAGAACTCGTCATTGCTGAACAAGAGATGGAGGAGGACGCCGCTGCTGCAGACCGCGGCGCATGGGCCAGGCTCCTGGGTCTGCCAGGACGATTTGGACTGGCTCTACCGGACCAGAGGCATCCCCGCCGGCGTCGCCGCTCGCCTCGCGTCCGCCGAGCTAGCTCCTTCACCCAATCCCGGGGAGTTCGTTGTGTTCCTGTCTCACTTTCAATGGGGCTTCGGACTCCCGGTGAGCGATTTCTTCCACGATTGGCTCAGTACCTATCATCTCCAGCCGCACCATCTTCCAACCAATGCCATTACTTCTCTCTCTGCCTTTGCTTCTACGACCGAAGGCTACGCCGGATTATGGCCCACGAAGGAGCTGTGGATCCGGGTTTTCTCCCTTGGTCGCAACGTTATTCCCGACATTCACGCTGATCCGGAGAACAAGCGGCTCACTCAGTTCGGAGCGGCCTCCATCTCACCCTGGAGGTTCTCTGTTTTCCCCCGGGTCACAGGGCTAGAATCCTGCAAAGGGTGGGCCCGGACGTTCTTTTACGTCCGGAACACGGGCACTGAAGATTTGATCCGGTTGCTCCCCTATACACCAGGTCCGCCGAACCTGGATCTGTGGGACGCCGTTCCCAGGAAACCTACGGCCCTGGCCAACCAAGTGAACAAAAGGTTCGCGGAGCTGAAGGAGCTCGGGTTGCGCAACAAGGATGCAATGATCACTTTCGTGCGCAACCGAATCTCCCCTCTCCAGAAGCGCACCCACAAGGTGTGCCATATGAGCTACGGCCGCGATCCCAACCAGACTTCATCTTTCGAACTGAACAACACGGAGATCTTTCGCCGGGTTAAGGCTCTCTTCACCACTCACAAGGACTTCTCCTCTGACTGGACTTGCGGGATTGAGCATTTCTGCCGTGACCGGCTTCCTCCTGCGGTAAGTTTCATGCTGCAAACTTACCCCGGACTAATCACATGTTTGTTATTGTTGCATTTTTGACTCGTTTGTTTACTCTTTTCCTCAGCTATTCCTTCAGCAGACGCTCGAGGACGGCACCGATCCGACCCTTAAGTGGGCACCGGACCGGGTGACTTCGGACGAGGAGGAGCCGGACCAAGAGATGTTTCTCCCCATGACTGACGCCACGAAACGACCCACGGGTAACTTCTCTTCTGCTAGAGATTGGCCCGATGATGAAGATTACTCGGATATCGAGATAATTGAACCCTTTGAGGCTGTCCCCCTTTCTTTTGCTTTTCCACCATCAGCTCACTCCGGTGGTCATATCCACGAGGATCCTCCCCTCGCTACGGACGAGCCAGCTCCGGTGGCGTCGAAGAAAAAGCGTGGGGCTTCCTCAAGCTCTTCCTCCGGACCTTCCCAGCCCGTTAAAAGGCGAAAGAAGGCCCCAGCACGAAGGGCTCGGAAACCCAGAGCAGCCGAAACCTCGGATACGTAAGTCCCTTTTTTCTTCTGTAACTCGTTCTTCCTTACTTCCTCTTAATTTTTCTTCTGACGTTACTTGATTTCACAGGGCTCCGGTCGAGGTCCCTCAAAGTGGATCTAGTATCTCTTCACCTCTCCGGCCTAGCCCTTCACCCCGCCGTGACGACGAGTCACGTCCGCTGAGCCCTATTCTGGAGGGCTCTGCGGCCGCTCCGGGTCATCCTGGAGCGGGGCGAACCGGCCCAGCCGGAGCAACGGCACCCACCACCTCGGCAACGTCACAACCAGCAGCCACTAAGGCTACCTCGACTCTAGCATCCGTTCCAGTACCAGCAGCCAAACCAGCATCATCTCCAACTCCGGCATCAGCACCCACTCCGGCTGCGAAAACATCAGCGCCGGCACCAAGTCCAGCAACGAGAGTACCAGCGCCCAGTTCCTCTGCATCTTCCGAGTCCTCTCAACCTCGGCAGGGAAAAACCGCTGCTACGGCTTCTTCTTCCCAGCAAGCCAAGGGCAAGAAAATTCGAGACGCTGCCAAGCCCAGTGCTGCCGAGCCTGGGCAACGCACCCTTGAGTCAATGCTCCCCAAGAAGACATCAGCGGCAAAGGACGCGCCTGCCGAGCCAACCGAAGCCCAGCAGTTGGTTCTGCACACCAGCCCCGCCCTTGCCTTGGTGGAGAGGAAGGAAGCACATGCTAAGGGCTTGGTGACGCCCCATATGCCCACGGGAGAACGGTACCCTCCGAGCCTGATGGAGTTTGTCATGAACTGGAATAAGGCAGAGGTAGTCCAGGAATCTGATCTCCCGTAAAAATTCGGCCCCGCCGAGTTTTCCGCTCAGATGAATAGTGTCGCAAAGGCCATCAACCTCGCTGGACGAATGATGGAGGTACGTCGCTCTCTCCTTTGCAAATTGTAGATAATAACCATTAGTCTCCGAGCCTCCGGGGGAGTAAGTTGTTACTCAGCCGGATGCTTTTTTATAGAACTAACATAGCTCCATGATAACTTTAAACATGCACACACCTAGAGCCGGGTTAAGTTCCACTTGGCCCAGATTTTAGTACACTTCAAACATGCACACACCTAGAGCCGGGTTAAGTTCCACTTGGCCCGGATTTTAGTACACTTCGAACATGCACACACCTAGAGCCGGGTTAAGTTCCACTTGGCCCGGATTTTAGTACACTTCGAACATGCACACACCTAGAGCCGGGTTAAGTTCCACTTGGCCCGGATTTTAGTACACTTCGAACATGCACACACCTAGAGCCGGGTTAAGTTCCACTTGGCCCGGATTTTAGTACACTTCGAACATGCACACACCTAGAGCCGGGTTAAGTTCCACTTGGCCCGGATTTTAGTACACTTCGAACATGCACTCACCTAGAGCCGGGTTAAGTTCCACTTGACCCGGATTTTAGTACACTTCGAACATGCACACACCTAGAGCCGGGTTAAGTTCCACTTGTGGTGGTGTCACGGCAGATGCCATGTATAGGCTAAAGGTGGGGACTAATACATGCTAGGGGAATCCAGGGAGGGATAGTGAAGTGATTCTCCACACAAGAGCTTGTATTGATTTACTTCCAAGGTTACAAGTGCTCCTAGAGCTGTATTGGCGAGAGGAGGAAGAAGGAGCTCTCTTACTCTCACCCACAGATCTCACCTGAAACCCTAGACCTTAACAGAATCGTACAGAGACCAACCAACCAACCCCTTCTACAGAAGCCCTAGCCCCCCTTTTATAGGGGAGGCTCGGTTTCTACCTAGGGCATACGTGGAGGCATATTCCTAAGAATATGCCTCCTCCCAAAGTGGTAAGCCGACCGGGGTACTTTTTCCCCCGCGAAACACAAGCTTTAGCTACGTGAGCCACTGCGGCGCCCTCGTCAGCTGACACGGGCGTCGTCACGCTTGCCGGCCACGCCCCGGTGGTCCTGTCCTTGCCCGCTTCGCTCAGCCAGTGCGTACCGAGGCTCCATTTGACCAGCGATATTCCTTCCTTCTCCTAGAAGCTTGCTGTGACCCGGATGATGGTTCATCTGGCCACACCCTTTCCTGCATACAGGTAAACATACACTTCCGACTTACCGCTTAAGTCGGATGAGGGCTAGTTAGGCGAACGCCCCCAGGTCCGGATTACCTCGTGATTCGGCCTGCCTTGAGGTGACCCGGCCAGCATCTACTTTGGCCTTGCCGAACCTCGGATAACTCGGCCTTTATACCCCGGCGTGACCCTACCCGGGGGTATCCCCCCAACATTAGTCCCCGAAGCTGGTGCGGTCTTAGCCGCCTTGGCCGCTAAGGCCACACCAGGTTCCATTTTGTGCCCCTGTCGTTGTTGCCGAGTTACCTCTATACCTCGGACAGCTTGGATTTACGTTCCCTTCGCACATTGCAAGTTTTCACTTGCCGGTCGGGTTACCACAGCTCCATCTGGGTCTTACTTCCTTCTCTCGTACGCTAGCCCATGTGAAGGGTAATCATTATGTCGTCTTATTTTAAGGGACGGTACAGTAACCGCCGCAGTAATTGTTAGTTATCACTGTGCGCGGGTCACGTCACGCCTGCCTCCTCGTTTTCCGCATCAGTGCGTCACGTCACAGGACTCTCTCCGCCCTGTGGCCTTCCGTGTGGCTCCTTACTGATTGGTCCGAACGGGTAATACACGGCCACAGTGTGTGGCCGGTCCACAGGGTGCGATCCCACTCACCCCTGATGGGAGTGGTTAAATAGCGAAGGGGTGCGTCCCTTAGGATTTTCCCCCTCCGCACCCCTCTGCCCGCTGCTATTCCTCTTCGTCTTCCTCGCGATCGCGCCGCCGCTAGCACTGCCAAAAAGCAGCGTCGCTGCCGCACTTCTCCATTGCGCCTCTGCGTCACCGTCACTGCGACGCAAATTTCCCGCTACGGGTCCTCGTCAATCCAAGCCACTGTCCCCCGCCGCCTCTAGCGCCAGCGAGGGCTTCGAGGAGCAGATGGCGGAAGAAGAACTCGCCATTGCTGAGCAAGAGATTGAGGAGGACGCCGCTGCTGCGGACCGCGGCGCATGGGCCGGCTCCTGGGTCTGCCAGGACAATCTGGACTGGCTCTACCGGACCAGACGCATCCCCGCCGGCGTCGCCGCTCGCCTCGCCTCCGCCGAGCTAGCTCCTTCACCCAATCCCGGTGAGTTCGTTGTGTTCCTATCTCACTTTCAACGGGGCTTCGGACTCCCGGTGAGCGATTTCTTCCACGATTGGCTCAGTACCTATCATCTCCAGCCGCACCATCTTCCAGCCAATGCCATTACTTCTCTCTCTGCCTTTGCTTCTACGATCGAAGGCTATGCCGGATTATGGCCCACGAAGGAGCTGTGGATCCGGTTTTTCGCACTTCGTCGCAACGTTATTCCCGACATTCACACTGATCCGGAGGACAAGCGGCTCACTCAGTTTGGAGTGGCCTGCATCTCACCCTGGAGGTTCTCTGTTTTCCCCCGGGTCACAGGGCTAGAATCCTGCAAAGGGTGGGCCCGGACGTTCTTTTACGTCCGGAACACGGGCACTGAAGATTTGATCCGTTAGCTCCCCTATACACCGGGTCCGCCGAACCCGGATCTGTGGGACGCCGTTCCCAGGAAACCTACGGCCCTGGCCAACCAAGTGTACAAAAGGTTCGCGGAGCTGAAGGAGCTCGGGTTGCGCAACGAGGATGCAATGATCACTTTCGTGCGCAACCGAATCTCCCCTCTCCAGAAGCGCACCCACAAGGTGTGCCATATGAGCTACGGCTGCGATCCCAACCGGACTTCATCTTTCGAATTGAACAACACGGAGATCTTTCACCGGGTTAAGGCTCTCTTCACCACTCACAAGGACTTCTCCTCTGACTGGACTTGGGGGATTGAGCATTTCTGCCGTGACCGGCTTCCTCCCGCGGTAAGTTTCATGCTGCAAACATACCCCGGACTGATCACGTGTCTGTTATTGTTGCATTTTTGACTCGTTTGTTTACTCTTTTCCTCAGCTATTCCTTCAGCAGACGCTCGAGGATGGCACCGATCTGACCCTTAAGTGGGCACCGGACCGGGTGACTTCGGACAAGGAGGAGCCAGACCAAGAGATGTTTCTCCCCATGACCGACGCCACGAAATGACCCACGGGTAACTTCTCTTTTGCTAGAGATTGGCCCGATGATGAAGATTACTTGGATATCGAGATAATTGAACCCTTTGAGGCTCTCCCCCTTTCTTTTGCTTTTCCGCCATCAGCTCACTCCGGTGGTCATATCCACGAGGATCCTCCCCTCGCTACGGACGAGCCAGCTCCGGTGGCGTCGAAGAAAAAGCGCGGGGCTTCCTCAAGCTCTTCCTCCGGACCTTCCCAGCCCGTTAAAAGGCGAAAGAAGGCCCCAGCACGAAGGGCTCGGAAACCCAGAGCAGCCGAAACCTCGGATGCGTAAGTCCTTTTTTCTTCTATAACTCGTTCTTCCTTACTTCGTCGTAATTTTTCTTCTGGCGTTACTTGATTTCACAGGGCTTCGGTGGAGGTCCCTCAAAGTGGATCCAGTATCTCTTCACCTCTCCGGCCTAGCCCTTCACCTCGTCGTGACGACGAGTCACGTGCCCTGAGCCCTATTCCGGAGGGCTCTGCGGCCTTTCCGGGTCATCCTGGAGCGGGGGGGACCGGCCCAGCCAGAGCAACGGCACCCACCACCTCGGCAACGCCACAACCAGCAGCCACTAATGCTACCTCGACTCCAGCATCCGTTCCAGTACCAGCAGCCAAACCAGCACCATCTCCAACTCTGGCATCAGCACCCACTCCGGCTGCGAAAACATCAGCGCCGGCACCAAGTCCAGCAACGAGAGTACCAGCGCCTAGTTCCTCTGCATCTTCCGAGTCCTCTTAACCTCGGTAGGGAAAAACCGCTGCTGCGGCTTCTTCTTCCCAGCAAGCCAAGGGCAAGAAAATTCAAGACGCTGCCAAGCCCAGTGCTGCCGAGCCTGGGCAACGCACCCTTGAGTCAATGCTCCCCAAGAAGACATCAGCGGCAAAGGACGCGCCTGCCGAGCCAACCGAAGCCCAGCAGTTGGTTCTGCACACCAGCCCCGCCCTTGCCTTGGTGGAGAGGAAGGAAGCACATGCTAAGGGCTTGGTGACGCCCCATATGCCCACGGGAGAACGGTACCCTCCGAGCCTGATGGAGTTCGTCATGAACTGGAATAAGGCAGAGGTAGTCCAGGAATCTAATCTCCCGGAAAAATTCGGCCCCGCCAAGTTTTCCGCTCAGATGAATACTGCCGCAAAGGCCATCAACCTTGCTGGATGAATGATGGAGGTACGTCGCTCTCTCCTTTGCAAATTGTAGATAATAACCATTAGTCCCCGAGCCCCCAGGGGAATAACTTGTTACTCAGCTGGATGCTCTTTTATAGAACTAACGTAGCTCCATGATAACTTCAAACATGCACACACCTAGAGTCGGGTTAAGTTCCACTTGGCCCGGATTTTAGTACACTTCGAACATGCACACACCTAGAGCCGAGTTAAGTTCCACTTGGCCCGGATTTTAGTACACTTCGAACATGCACACACCTAGAGCCGGGTTAAGTTCCACTTTGCCCGGATTTTAGTGTACTTCGAACATGCACACACCTAGAGCTGGGTTAAGTTCCACTTGGCCCGGATTTTAGTGCACTTCGAACATGCACACACCTAGAGCCGGGTTAAGTTCCACTTGGCCCGGATTTTAGTACTCTTCGAACATGCACACACCTAGAGCCGGGTTAAGTTCCACTTGGCCCGGATTTTAGTACACTTCGAACATGCACACACCTAGAGCCGGGTTAAGTTCCACTTGGCCCGGATTTTAGTACACTTCGAACATGCACACACCTAGAGCCGGGTTAAGTTCCACTTGGCCCGGATTTTAGTACACTTTGAACATGCACACACCTAGACCCGGGTTAAGTTCCACTTGGCCCGGATTTTGTACACTTCGATCATGCACAAAGCTGGCTATGTTTCTGTGTATCTTTTAGGTGACCACCAACCGCCGAAGTGCTGAATTCCAGCGCTTGTTGGAGACGCACACAAATCTTCGCACGAAACAGGCTACACTCATCACGGAGTACGAGAAAAGGGGTAAATTTCTTTCTTTAACGCTCCTTCATTTCCCTTCCACTTCCTTTGCTGAACTGATCTGATTGTTCGGTTTTCGCAGCTGGGGTGGAAGCTGAAAACAAAATAATGCGGAAGAACTTGGAGCAGATCAAGGTTACGTCCTTCTTGTCTGTTTTTACTGTGCTTTTCATCATCTTACCTCCTTCGCTCGGCAAACATTCATAGCTCGGCTCTGCCGGCCCAACACACGGTTTCAATATTGCTTGAAGAAAGTGTGCATGTGCCCGACATGATGCTGCATTTTCTCGAACAAGCAGGACAGCACCAAGCCGAGCTGAGGAAGAAAGATGATGAGCTTGCCCTCCTCCGGACCAAAGACGACGACATAGCCAAGCTCAAAGCTGAAATGGCTAAGATGAAGGCGCAGCACCAAACCGAGCTGAAAAAGGCTGCCCAGCACTACACCGAAGAACGCGAGCGCCTCAAACTCCAAAGTGCTAAGGACCGTGAGCTTCTTCAGGAAGCCGAGGTCAAACTTGAGTCGGCAAATGCTGAGCTCGAGCAGCATCGGAAGAGGCGTGATGCTTGCATCAAGGAGTTGACCCGGATTCACAGTCATATCTCACGTAACTTCTTTTTCTTTATCTGCCTTACTTCTCCGGGTTACTTCATCTGCCTTGTTTTCTCAACTTTGTCCTTTGCCTTGTTTCCCAGGCCATTTTCCAGAGGGTACTGCCATTGCAAGTGCTGTTGTCGCCAATTTCTGCCGAGAAAGGGGTACTCCGGTCGCTGCTGAGGGTGAGAGCATTCCGTTTGACATGGAGGACCTGTTGGTCAGCCTGTCATCTCGCGTGGAAATCATCAAGAACTATGGCTGGGACCTCCTCGATGTTTCAGTCCGGGTCTTCAACGCCTTCTGGCCCGCCGATGATGCTCCAGAAAGAGTCACACAGCTCGCTGAAAGACTGTCGGAAATTGAGACCCAGCTCGACCTCTGGCGAGAATCCGCTGGACGCGCGGCAGCCGATACCGTCCTTCACCACATTTTGACGTGGTATGAAAAGATAGATCTCAACCTCCTCACACGCCTGTGCACCGGATCCAAATGGACAGATGACCCGGAGTGGGTAGCTCGGCGCCAGGCTTGCACCCACAGCCTCATCGAATATGCCCCCATTCATGAATGGACTGAGGGTCCGAGCTTCCTGGACGTCGCAGGTGAAGAGGAGGCTGAAAATGTTGAAGATGATTCGGGTGAAGACGAAGAGGACACTGCCTCGGATATCGAAGAGGGCGACGATGATGTCGAACTTCCTCCCGCTACGTCGGGTGGAATTGTATTCCAAACACTTGTGATATTTTGCTACTAAGTACTTATGCCGGGTTAACTTGGGCGTAGTCCCCGAGTTCCTTTTTCTTGTTCGTTCAATCTTTTGGCTCGGATCGTGTCTACCTTGATTCGGTTTTACAACTTACGAATCCGATCTTGAAAAATTGTCTTAACAATACTGGGAAACTTTTAGACTTAGCTCAGAAATAAAACGGCACAATAACTTGAAAATAAATACAGGGTTAGTCCAAAAACAAACGTCGGCTCGAATAAATTCTTTTCCTTAGTCGTTTTTCATGTGCTACGCAATTCCAAACTTGTTCTCTTGCTTGCCATGAAGCCAATTCTTGTTGGACAGCAGCAAGTCGAAGAGTTGGGTTTTTGGTGCTCACACAGTACTAATCCGAGCTAAGTAGAATAACTTACTCCAGCTGACGCACAGAAAATAACAAACACTATGAAGGCAGTCCCCGAGTTACTGCTCGAGGTGCCAACATTTCATTGATAAGCTCATTGCCGACATACATACCGACATATGAGATAACTCGGATACATTCACTTCTTAGCTAGGTGTAGAAAGGCCGAAGTAGAGCTATGTTCCATGGTCGCTTGGATTCCTCTCTGGACCTGTCCGCCTTGTTCTTTTCCTGTGGCTTTGCATCTATAAGATAGTAAGAATCATTGTGCAATGCTTTGCTCACGATGAACGGCCCTTCCCATGGGGGGGATAATTTATGCATTCCAGTAGTACGTTGTACCAACCGGAGCACCAGATCGCCTTCCCGAAAGACTCGAGGGCACACTTTCTGGCTATGATAGCGTCGGAGATTTTGCTGATATATGGCGGATCTGGACAGTGCCAGTTCTCTCGCTTCTTCCAGCAGATCAACATCATTTTGCCGGGCTTCTTGCACTTTGGCTTCTGTGTATTGGGTGACCCTAGGCGAATCATGCTCTATGTCGGCTGGTAATACAGCTTCTGCCCCATATACCAGAAAGAACGGCGTATAGCTTGTTGATCGATTCGGAGTTGTTCTTAAACTCCACAGTACCGCTGGTAGTTCTTCTATCCAGCACCCCGCTGATCTTTGCAGCGGCTCAATGAGCCGGGGTTTTATCCCGGATAATACTAATCCGTTGGATCTTTCCACTTGCTCATTCGATGCGGGGTGGGCTACCGAAGCTACGTCCAGCCGGATCTTTTTATCCCGGCAGAAACGAGCGAATGCTCCTTCCGCAAAATTTGTGCCATTATCAGTTATGATACTGTGTGGATAACCGTACCTCAAGATGATATCTTTGAGAAACGTTACGGACGTAGCTCCATCACATTTTCTTATAGGCTTTACATCAATCCACTTCGTAAACTTGTCCACCATTACTAGAATGTGAGTCATATTTCCCCTTGCTGGCTTGAACAGTCCAACCATATCCAAGCACCATACGGCAAATGGCCAAATGATTGGGATGGTCTTGAGTTCCGACATTGGCATATGTGTCTTGGTAGCGTACCTCTGACAACCATTACATTTTCTCACCAGATCTTCTGCTTGCTCTAAGGCATTTGACCAATAGAATTCGTGTCGGAAAGCTTTTGCTACCAAGGCTCGGGATGAGGCGTGATGCCCGCATTCCCCTTGATGTATATCTCGAATGATTTCAAGCCCTTCTTTCGGGTCAACGCACCGCTGGAGGACATTGGTCACGCTTCTTTTGTATAACTCGGAATTGATGATTGTGTAGGCCTTTGCCCTCCTCTGTGTTTGCCTGGACAGCACCTGCTCAGTGGGTAATGTTCCATCTTTTAGGAATTGAAATATAGGCAGTGCCCAAGCCGGTATTGGCTGCACGGGGAATACGTCCTCGTCTATCTCCATCTGATCCACCGGCATAACTTCAACCGGGCCATGCTGAGCAGTCCCCGGGTCTTGCGAAGCATTCCCCGGGTTTGCCGAAGCAGCCCTCGGGTTTTGTGAAGCAGTCCCCGGGTTTTGCGCACCACTTCCTGTGTCAACGTCCATGGGCACAGCTCCGTATTCTGTGTCCTCCGGGACGTAGATTGACTCGGACTCCGGGGATGGCCTGATGGATGGTTTCTTGAGGTGCTCTAATGCTACACCCGGTGGAATTGCTTGTCTGGTTGACCCGAGCTTCGACAGCATGTCGGCAGCCTCATTTTCCACCCGGGGTACATGATGAAATTCGCATCCCTCAAAGTAACCAGAAATCTTCTGCACATGAAATCTGTATAGTGCCATGTTTGGATCAAGTGCATCCCACACTCCGGACACTTGCTGTACCACCAAATCCGAGTCGCCAAAGCATATGATCCGATGTATTCCAATCTCTTTTGCTACCTTGAGCCCATGCACAAGTGCTTCATACTCAGCGACATTGTTTGATGCGGTGAAGTGGATCTGCAGCACATATTTCAACTGGTCCTTCTTCGGCGATGTGAGTACAACTCCGGCACCTAGCCCGGTTTTGGTCTTTGATCCGTCAAAGTGCATCCACCAATAGTTCGGATCCAGAAGCGGTGGTTCGTACTGCACCTCGGCCCAGTCCACGAAAAAGTCTGCCAAAGCTTGAGATTTGATGGCTTCTCGTCTGTCATATTGCGGAGCATAAGGAGCTAGCTCAATTGCCCATTTTGCAATTTTGCCGCTTGCGTCCTTGTTACTCATTATCTCGGATATGGGGGCCTCACATATGACCCGGATGGGATGTTCCTCAAAGTAGTGCTTCAGCTTCTTGGCGGCCATGTACACGCCATAAGCCACTTTCTGATAATGTGGGTAGTTCTGCTTTGAGGTTGACAACACTTCACTCAAGTAATACACCGGCCTTTGCACCGACTTACCTTCCTCACCGCGCTCCAACACTATCACTGCACTTACAACTCGGTTGGTTGCGGCTATATAGAGTAACATTGGCTCCTTTGATAGTGGCGAAGCTAGCACTGGTGCCGTGGCTAACATTTTCTTTAGGTGGGCAAAGGCTTCATCGGCCTGCGGTGTCCAAATGAACTTATTCGACTTTTTCATGAGTTGGTAAAGAGGCAAAGCCTTCTCTCCCAACCGACAAACAAACCGACTTAACGAGGCCAGGCAACCTGTGAACTTCTAGACATCGTTAAGACACTTCGGCAGTTCCATTCGTTCGATGGCCCAGATTTTAGTTGGATTAACTTTGATACCTCGGCTGGAGACGAGAAAACCGAGCAATTTTCTAGCCGGGACACCGAAGGTGCATTTTTCCAGGTTAAGTTTCATCCGGAATCTTCTTAGGTTTGCAAACGTTTTCCTGATATCGCCAAGGATCATTTTGCTTTCCTTGGTCTTGATAACCACATCATCCACGTACACCTGCACATTTTGACCTATTTGGTCGTGCAAACATTTTTGCATACACCTCTGGTACGTTTCCCCTGCATTACGTAATCCAAACGGCATGGTGCGATAGCAATAAGCCCCATACGGGGTAATAAAAGCAGTCTTTATTTGATCATCCGGATTCAGAGGTATCTGGTGGAAACCCGAATAAGCATCAATGAATGACAACAGTTCACATCCCGCAGTTGAGTCTATGACCTGATCTATTCTTGGCAGCGGAAACGGGTCTTTTGGACACGCCTTATTCAGGTTCATGTAATCAATACACATGTGCCAAACCACTGCCACGTTCGAATCATCCTTTTTCTTTTCCACCAGCACCGGATTAGATAGCCAATCCGGGTAAAGAACCTCCATGATAAATCCTACAGCCAGCAACCGAGCTATCTCATCCCCGATGACTTTCCTCCTATCTTCGGCGAAGCGGCGGAGAGGTTGCTTCACCGGCTTGGCTCCGGGTCTCACATTCAAAGAGTGCTCGGCCAACTCCCTCGGAACACCTTGCAAGTCCTGTGTGGACCAAGCAAAAATGTCCCGATTCTCATGGAGGAAGCTGACGAGCTCGCTTTCCTATTTATCGTTTAGCCCGGCACCAATTGTTACGGTGCGCTCTGGGAACATGTCATCAACGGGAACCTTCTTGGTATCTTTCGTGGCCTGGAAGGAGACAGTTCCATGCGGGTTACTCAGCGCCGGCATATACTGCTGCGCGGACTGAGCCAATGCCGCCACCTCTTGAATTTTTCTTTTTTCCTGCGCGATCACATGTGACTCGGCTAAGTTTGATCCGGCCAACGCACACTCCATCGAACGTAGGAAGTCCCCAGCAACGGTAACTACTCTGTTTGGTCCGGGCAATTTCATCTTCAAGTAGCTGATATGGCAACTTGCCATGAACTTGTTCAGCGCTGGCCTTCCGAGCAATGCATAATACGCGCTTTCTAAGTTCACTACTTCGAACTCCAGATTTTCAGTTCGGCAATTGTCCCTTGTCCCGAACAAGACGTCGACCCGGACCTTACCTATGGGCTCGCAAGAAATGCCGGGCACAATGCCATGGAAAGTTGTCCTCGTGGCCTGGAGCATGTTCTCCGAGATACCCAACTTGCGCATTGTGTCCGCATACATGATATTTATGATACTCCCGTTGTCGATCAGTACCTTTGAGAACCTTACGTTAATGCTAGGCCCAATGAACGTAGGATCCAGCACCAACGCATACGAACCAGGGCTCAGCATGAGCTTGGGATGATACCTAATGCTCCAGGTGATTTCCTGATCGGACCAAGGCATGTACCTCGTCACTGCCGGCATTACCGCATTCACCTCCATATGCCTACGCTGCAAGCTTTTTCTATCAGTTTCCTCTGTGGTAAATACACAGTAGCTCTGGTGATGCTCCCTGTACTCGTTTCTCCCAACATTTCCAGGGTGCCTCTGATCCGGTTGATGCTGATTTCTACCTGATGCACTGCATCCCTTCTTTCATTGTTATCATACCTTGGCGGAGGGGGAGGCAACATTAGCTATTGCGTGTTCGCTCCGGATAGCAATTGCTGCCGGGGTAACTCCTGCTGAGGCTGATCGTTCCGGGGTGCCTGAGCATTCCCCGAACCACCTTGCTCGATCTTGCGCATCCACTCGCATTGCCTCGTCGTATGACCCGCTGGGTTGTTCAGATTTGGCGTGTGAAACTTACACGGCTGGTCCAACATCGACTCGTAAGTATACCTCGGACGGTCTTTCCTTTCTTGCCACTACTTCTTTTGCTCCGGTGTCCAAGTTTTCTTCCCATCGTTTCTTGGAGTCCATTGACCTCCAGTTTTCTGGCGCTGGCTACCGCCTGCTCCGGGTTGATCTTGATTCACAGCTGCAACTTGCTGCGAACCGTACCTGTGGTCCGGTCTATCATCTCTCCTTTTTCCTCTGTAATCATTCCTCCGGGATGATCCGGATCCATCCCTCTGATAGTACTCGTCGCTTGACTCGTTTGAGGCGAGCCTTGGTTGGGTCGGGTCACCCAACGCATACAAATCCGTGATCCGGATCATTTCTGCCAATGTAGCCGGCATCTTCCATTGCAACTTCATCCACAGCTCGCTTCCATATCTGCACCCCTGTGCAAACCATGCTATGGCCTGTGATTCTATCACGCCCTCGCATGAGTTTCTCACGGTACACCTCCGGGTCAAAAACTCCCGGTCTGTTTCATTGGGTCTTTGCTTGCACATAGCTAGGGTCTGTAGCCTATTTGGCCTTTGATACGTACTCGAAAAATTGCTGATGAGCATCTCCTCAAAATCTATCCAGCAGTTGATGCTCCCTGGTGGCAAATTATTCAACCACACCCTTGCCGGGCCTTCCAACATTTGGGGTACATTCCGTACGGCCCATCTCAGATTGCCTGTGGCAATTTTCACAGCCGTAGCATAGTTTATCAACCAATCCTCTGGCTTGGTACTACCGTCATAGGTCTTGGTGCCCCTGGGCAGCTGAAAGTTCGGTACTGGTGGCTCTTTCATGATCCGGGGTCCAAAACATGCCGGACCCGGTGGACCTTGACATTCAATCTGTTCTGACCTACATAGTCGATCCAGTTTCAACCTTGCATCGTCCGGCATCAAATCCCTGCTTCCCAATCTTGACCCTATCACATGATAGTCCGATCTGGGATATCCCGCATTTGCCATCTCCGAATCACCGTCGTTGTACCAGTTTTGCTCTTGCGGTGCACCTTTCTGTTGCATACCTCGGCCGGCACTGTGCTCTTGCCTTGGCATGTTCCGCTGCTACGGTTGTCTTGCTCCGGCTGAGTTTTGCTGCCCGGCATTGCCGTTGACAACGTTCCTTTGACCGACACTGCCTTGGTCACGGTTACCTCGGCCAGCTTCGCCTCAGCGCACACTCTGTCGATCATCATTTTTCTGCGCTTCTTTTTCTTTCCCTGCCCGTGTCGGGTCATACGGGACAATCTGTTTATTCCGTCTGGCCGAGGTTACCACCTCCTCTCTCCTTGGACCACCATGAGGGGACGACGCGGCTCCAGCGGATTTCTCTGGGTTACCCACCGCCGAATGGACGATCTTGGAGGCCCCAGCTCTCTCCGGGTTTGCCCTGAGCAGTTCCTCGTTTTGCCTATTTGCAATCCGAACCAGCTCGTTAACCCGATCTTGCTGCCTCTGCCTGGCTTCACCCGTCAGTCCCTCTAATTCGGATGCAGCTGCATCCGCTGCTCTGAGGTTCTTGGCCGGGGTACTATACCTCGGCAGCCCCACGGAAAAACAGTTTTTTGATTCCTCGATTCCAACATCACCTTCTCTGTTCATCTCGCTCATGAGATTTCTCCCCTTGACTTTTACATTATCAACTTTGTTCGCCTTAGCGTACTCACGCAGCGTCATGTTCAACGACTGATGGGCCACGGCTATTTTCTTTGCGCCCTCTAGTATTTTCTGCCTAGTTTCTTCCAGCTCGGCCTATGCACGAGCCGGATCTACCGCTGCTACTACAGGGTTTGCCAAGCTATCCATTGCCTCTCTCAACACGTTTTCCGGCCTCTCTAGCGGAGGACCTCTACCTTTCCTTGGTGCCTTGGGCGTCACCTCCAGATCTGGCGCCGGATCCTTGCTTGCACCCGCACCCGGCGCTGTCATCATTACCTCTGCATGGTCCGGGGAACGAGCGATACGCTCCCCGCGAGCCACAGTGAGGGGCGGTTCGCCTGCTTCGACGACGTGGCGCGGATGAGCGCAAGACACGTCCACCGCAACGTAGACCTTGTGCGCGCCGAGCTTGACGAAGATGCCCTTGTGCGGGAGAGGGCGCATGCCGAAGCAGCCTGCGTTGTCGCTGACGAAGTCCCGCGCTCCAAAGCGCTGAACGAGCCCGGAGACGATGCGCTCGCCGGTGGCGATGAAGTTTCCCGTCCGGATTTTGACCCCTGCTAGCGCTGCTAGCCCCACGGTGGGCGCCAACTGTCGTGGTGGTGTCACGGCAGATGCCATGTATAGGCTAAAGGTGGGGACTAATACACGCTAGGGGAATCTAGGGAGGGATAGTGAAGTGATTCTCCACACAAGAGCTTGTATTGATTTACTTCCAAGGTTACAAGTGCTCCTAGAGTTGTATTGGCGAGAGGAGGAAGAAGGAGCTCTCTTACTCTCACCTACAGATCTCACCTGAAACCCTAGACCTTAACATAATCGTACAGAAAACCAACCCACCCCTTCTACAGAAGCCCTAGCCCCCCTTTTATAGGGGAGGCTCGGTTTGTGCCTAGGGCATACGTGGAGGCATATTCCTCCGCGTATGCCTCCTCCCAAAGCGGTAAGCCGACCGGGGTGCTTTTTCCCCCGCGTCACACATGCTTTAGCTACGTGAGCCACTACGGCGCCCTCGTCAGCTGACACGGGCATCGTCATGCTTGTCGGCCACGCCCCGGTGGTCCTGTCCTTGCTCGCTTCGCTCAGGCAGTGCGTACCGGGGCTCCTTTTGACCAGCGAGATTCCTTCCTTCTCCTAGAAGCTTGCTGCGACCCGGATGATGGTTCATCCGGCCACACCCGTTCCTGCATACAAGTAAAACATACACTTCCGACCTACCGCTTAAGTCGGATGAGGCCTAGTTAGGCGAACGCCCCCAGGTCCGGATTACCCCGTGACTCGGCCTGCCTTGAGGTGACCCGGCCAGCATCTGCTTTGGCCTTGCCGAACCTCGGCTAACTCGGCCTTTATACCCCGGCGTGACCCTACCCGGGGGTATCCCCCCAACATATCTAGCATTTTAATAGTTGTATTTAAAGTCATGACCAAATCCACCATAAAGCATCTCCACCATTAACATCTGCCAGCATTCGAACAACTGTGGTACTCGACAACACGAGATCGCACCTGAGCAAGCAACTACGACTCGCAAGGCCAGCTATCTACCAAACACAGGTAATAGGAGGTGTCCATGGCAATATAAAGGCTGCACGGGATATAACCGGTGTACGGGAACTAAAGCATCGCGACACGGATAACAATAGATCAACAGGAGGAAATAAAGACTATAAATGCAAAATAGGCAGAAGGGGGAGAGTTGCTCGCCTGGGAAACACTGCCGGAGGATCATATCTGGAGAACTTGTCGATACTCGCATCAACTCATCGGCCTAATCCGTGAAGAAGCAAACACTAAAAGAAACACCAGATGCTATATTTAATACTACGGCAGAAGATCCGGCATGATCATGATATGATGCATGGCATGACAAATATGCGATGCAATTAGGCAATATTAAGCGGAACCGGGGTCCCGACAATTAATTAATAGGTTCGAGTTATTTATCTACCCCGCAAATTAAATGTTGTATTAACAAGGCAAAGCGTGGCACCAGTTCGCTACTCAAATTTAAATGGAGGTGGTATAGGACTAGATTAGCCCGCATACGGTCTCCATATTTAATTATGAGGTGAATCGGCATAATGTCCCCAAACCACAGACATGTATGCACGTATGAACAATTTATATGCAACAGATTTTATATATAGCATTTAATTAAAATAGGGGCTCGGATAGGGGTCACACATCTAGGGTCAAAGATCTTGGGGTTCCGAAGGTGTTCGACGAGGCTCAGGCTTCGGAATCCACGAAGAAGAACTTGGTGTTCCATCTTGACCGGTTCTGGGAAGGTGAGCTTGGCGGGGTTCGGTCCTCGGATCCTCGGGATCGGGGCCTTCGGATTCCGTGAAGGATATCATAGGATTCCGGCTTCTATTGATGACGATGTACTTGGTTTGGTGTCGGTGTGTCTTCGGGTACTGTAGGTTTTTGGCGTGGTTCCTCTTAGCGCGATACGAATCCTTTGTGCTCATGATCAAACATCGACATCGGAACTTCTCTTAGCATCGGTCACGGTAGCACTTGGATCTTGACACACCGAGTCGGGCCTTGCATGCCAAAAGTGGGGGGACGAGTTGTGGTGGCATGTTGCCAGCACACGGGTAGAAGACGCAAGACATGACCCATATAGACATATGACCGAGCAGCTTCTGGTCGTGCCACGGAGGTCGAGAGCAGTGGCGGGTGCTGGTACCGGAGCTGACGGCGGCCAACATGGCTCTAGGGTGGTGTAGGGGACAAGGCCGCGGGGTCAGCGTCAAGGCCACCGCTGCACATGGCGAGCGGAGGAGCGAAGCAGGCCGAAGGCGGCGGGCAGCACACGCGCGTGCGCATGCGCACGGAGGTGAGATGCGGCCGACGGAGTTCCGTGCGCGGGCCGGTCGACAAGGGCGGGGGCGAGGTTGGAGGGCAGGGGAAGCTCGGCGGGAGGAGGCCGGGTCGAGGCCTGCAGAGGCCGATGCGGAGGGGTGGCGGGGTGGATCCGGCAGGCGGCGGCGGGGCCCTGCGAGGCAACGGGGAAGGAGACGGCGGCCCTGGCAGTGGAGGCGGCACTGAGCTCGGGGGGCGGGGACAACGGCGCGGTGGGGGCCCGCGGCGGCGAGCAGGAGGAGAGAGGGGCGGCCCCGGCGGCGGGCCGGCTCGAGAGGGACGAGGCGACGGGACGTGCGATGGAGGGCGGTGGCGGGGCTCAGCCCGCGGAGGTGGTGGTTGGTGCGGGGAGATGGCGAGCAGGGGATACGGGAAGGGAGAGAGGGTAGGTGGGCCGGGGAACGCGTCGGTGGGAGAGGGAGATGGGGTGCGTGGCGGCAGGCTGGCGGGGTGGGCCCGGGGACCAGGGGAATCCCGAGGGCGCCTGGTCGGGGTGGCAGGTGAGACCCAGGTGGGTGGGGACGCGGGGCCAGGGGGTGGGTGTGTTGGATTAGGCGGGAGAGTGAGCTGGAGCGGGGCTCGCTGGGGAGCGCGCAGAGGGCCCAGGCGGAAGCTGCCGGGTAGTGGAGTGCGTGCATGTTGCGGCGTGCAACACGGGAAGGAGTGGGCCAGCGCGGGAGCTGGCAGGAAAAGAGGTGGGGGCACATGCGGTAGTGGAAGATGGTTGGCGGCGGGGTGGAGGGAGAGGGAGTGCGGGGGGTAGGTGGTTAGGGCAGGCTAGGGTTTTGGTAACGGGGTGGTAGGCTACTGCTAGCTGGGCTTTTGGGCCTGGCTGGTGGCGGCCTCCCCCGATTAAATATTTATTTTATCTGGTTTAATTTTAAAGACTTTTGTAAATAGTTTTTAGACAAATAAAAGACCCGGAAAAGACCGGAGTTTTGATTTGAAATTAAGACGGAGATATTTGGAAGACAAAGATAGGTTTTTCGAAAATAGTTTAGACAAAAACCATGCATGATGATGACGATGCTCAAATGCAATGTGGCATGATGACATGAGCATGCGGTCATGATGATGCAATGCGCAAAACACTGCGATTTTCTAGTAGTGGTTTTAGCGGGGTGCCACAAAGAGCCCCCTCCCGGTCCTTGCAGCCACAGTTTTGTTCCCCCAACCCTATAGGGGTGGGAGGAAAGGAACCATGAATAAGAAGACACCATCAGCAGAAGTTATCACCATCACGGGTGCTCGCTCCTGTAACAAGAAGGCATTGTTTCGTCCTGTCCATAGCAGCGGGACGTGCGTAGCGAGCCCTGTGGAGGGATATGGCGAGGTCTTCATCGAGGGACCCAGAGTAATCACCAATCCGAGAAGGCCCACCCAACCAAGAGTTGGGAGGGTACCTCAGATTCCCGAAACGACTCCTCCCATTTCTAACTACCTCGCCAGAACATCTCAAGACCAACGGGGCTAGCGATCAGAAGATCACGAACCATCCACAAATCCAACCCCGAACAATTGAACTATTAGGGGTGCCCCCTAGTGGTGCCCCTGGTCCAACCCCCGCCTCCGACATCGCTAACGTGGAAGTTCCCTTGTCGGTAATAGCGAGAAGATGACCCATGGGGCATCACCGATGACCCCGGCCTAGTGTCGAGCTACGGGTTTCCCTATAGACTCCACGTGGACCCTGGGAATGCCCCCAGATGCCTGAAAGTGCATATCCCTACCCCGACAGGGCCCGCAAAGAAAGGTCTTTGACATCAACCATAGTGCAGATCCCAGGAATCATAGAGCTACTCAAGAAAACACGAAGAAAGGCCACGACTGAGCGGCGTCTTGCCTAGCAGGACCATAGAGGAAGATAACCACCATGTCATAACCCATGGCCCTGGTGAAAGAACTATCTTATCCTTTTCCTCCGGCTCTATGAGTCACAACAATAGGCTAGGATGCTCGAAGGCACCTCCTCCTAGCCCCTACTGACATACGAGTGAGGGATCCCTTGAACGGTCCCCCCACCGATGCTCGCTTCAAGACATTGCTCCACCAATCCCTTGTAGAAGAAGTAGATTGTGGAGCATCCCCAAAAAAGAGGTGCTCCCCAGCATCAAGGATCACCCTGAACGAAAACTATCCATGCCCATCGAAGGAAAAGAAGACAAGATCTCTAAGCTCGAGGTGATGGGAGGATGCAAAGCATCCCCATCCTCGCCCAAAGCACAACCGTTCACCTGTGCCATGAAAGATCTTCACAAGTCCCTGTTCGTCGTAGCATCCCTCATCCACCATTGACACACTTTGATGGAAGTTGCCTCCGAAGGCCTCAGAGACCGCCATAGAGAGTTCCAAAACTCCCTCGGTATAGCTAACTAGCATCACTAAGAACTCAAAGCCATCCAGATGAGACCACCCTCCAAGAGGATGGATGCTCGAAGGGACACCGCCTTCTGTCGAATTTCCCTTGTAGACCGGCCATCCCCCTTCTTCCTCAAGGACTCAGTAGATTGGGCGGCGATCCAGCTACTAAGATCAAGGACATCAGACGATGTATCTTAGAAGACATCACCCTGCAATGGCGGCCATGAAGCATAAACGACGGTTGAGTGGACTTTTTTCCTCTCAACCATGCCAACGAGTCGCTAGATCAAGCCGCAAGATATAGCGAAAACTAACAGGGAAGCGCGCATCTCGAAGATGGAGCAACACCTCAAGAGTTGTCGGCGTAATGAGATCACACATTGCACCATAGTGTATGGGCTAGGACCCACCGATCAATGGCTCATCGGATGCGTGGCTTGGCCAATAAGGGCGTCGCCAGGATGCGAGCACCCTGTGCCCCAAGCAGGTAAGGACTTGGCATGATGACCTTATGGAGACTAAATGTCATCTATGATGTAGGTGCGAATGGATGAGATGAACGCTACACGACAAGCATCAATCCGCCAGCCAGGCGAGGACAAGGAGGAAAAAACAACAACGTGCGCAAGGCGGTCCGACCCCTCCTTCCAGGGGATGCCCTGGAAGGAGGGTAAAGGCACGATTGGGGGAAGCAAAGCCAAGAGCAGCCTCGACTGAGCCCCGGAAGGACCATGGGAATGCTTCTCATGGGCTAGGCGTGACCCGGGAACCAGAGTCAACTAAGCCTGACAAGATGTGTCAGGCCCGACCTTGGAACTGGCGACACGCCAGCGCTTCTAGACATCATCATGGCGCTGCAGTCCGCTGCAGCGCGCCACCGACAAGAGTGATAGCTCGGAGCCTTAGCTATCACTCAGCCATCAAGTGTGTCTGTGCACCGCCCTTGGCCATCCACTAGCCATAGGCACCACCCATCTGCCTGAAGACCGTGATACGTCCAAAACATATCTACTTTCCCGAACACTTTTGTTGTTGTTTCTCCTCTATACTTGTGTGATTTGGATGCAACTAATGCGAACTAAAGCTGTTTTCAGCAGAATTGCCTTGGTGTCTACTTTTTGTGCAGAAAATCAACTATCAGGAAAAATCCCGGAAAACATGCCAAAAATCCTATTTCACCCGAAGACTCCAAGAGCCAGAATACGAGACGGAGAGGAGCCCTGGGTGGCCACACCACCTGGTGGCGCGGGCCAGGCCAGGCCGCGCCAGGGGGTGGTGTGGGCCCCCTAGGCACCCCCTCGGCCTCTCTCTTCGCCTATAAGGAGCCTTCATCACCATCGCTTCTCCATCGACCCTCCATGTTTCCCCCATCTATGAGTGAGTAATCCCCCACTGTAGGCTATGGGGTTGGTAGGGATTGGATGATATCGTTCATGTAATGGCATCAGATTGTTAGGGCATAGTGCCTAGTATCTTTTATTAGTGCTTTATGACTTTGTTGCGACTTGTTGTGATTAATGCTTGTCACTAGGGCCCGAGTGCCATGATTTCAGATCTGAACTTATTATTGATTCATTATGATAGTATTGTTTTGGGTCTTATCTACAAGTTGTATACACACGTCGTTGTCCGGAACCTATGCTCCCGAAGTGACAGAAATCGGGGTAGCCGGAAGGGAAAGGCTTTGATGTGAGGATCACATGTGTTCACGGAGTGTTAATGCTTTGCTCGGGTGCTCTATTAAAAGGAGCACCTTAATTGCCAGTAGTTCCCTAGAGGCCCCGCTACAAACGGGCTGGCAGGACAAAAGATGTTGTGCAAGTTCTCATTGCGAGCACGTATGACTAAATATGAAACACATGCCTAGGATTGTCTAGTACTTGGGTGCTTTATCTTATTTATCTGCAATTGCCCTATGTTCTGATTTCTATGTGAATTGTCTTGTCCATGCAACGCCCGTCCATCCATCCTTATGCCTACCGCACTCGAATCCCACTGTTTACTGCTTTTGTTACTACTGTCTTTGCTTTGCTACTACTATTACTTTACTATTCCTACTACAAAACTGTTGCTACTGATAAACTGTTGTGAGCAAGATTGTTTCCAGGTGCAGCTAAATTGACAACTCAGTTGTTAAGGCTGATAAGTATTCTTTGGCTCCCCTTGTGTCGAATCAATAAATTGGGTTTCACTTCCCTCGAAAATACTGCGATACACCCCCTATACTTGTGGGTCATCAAGACTATTTTCTGGCGCCGTTGCCGGGGAGCATAGCTTTATTTATCAATTTCACTTGGATTCTCTATTGTTCGCTGCTTTCCATCCATCATGGGTAAGTCTCGTGATGGCAAGGTTCCTATTTTACCATCCACTACAAGAAGAGGTACGGTTCTGAACACCTCTACCGCTATTGATTCACCGTCTGTTCTGAGTAAGTTCCTTACACCACCACATACACATGCTACACGCACTGCTACTACTGCTGAATCTGAAACTTCCGATGCTTATGATGCTGCTTCTACTGTGCTTGATAAGAGTGGTTCATTAGGTCCTTTCCTAGATGCTACGATTACTAGAACTATAGTTGGAAATACCGAAACTCCTAATGAACACACTGGTACACCTGTTAGCTCACCTGAGTCTAGTGAGAGTTATGATGCTGAAGAAGATTATGTTGAGATGACTGATGAGTTTATTGAAGAATGTAGGAACACCCATGATAGGAGCGCTGCTAAGAATCTCCTTGAGAGGCGTACTATTAGACCCAAATTATCTCCTGCTGCTAAGTTTGCTGCTTCTCATGTAAACATTATAGATGAAGATTATGATGTCTCTCTCGATCTATCCTACATAGCTATTGTTGAGAAAGAACCTTTTGGCGGGACTAAGAATGAAAGTGTGGTAGCACATATGAATGAACTTTCTACCATGAGTGGCTTGTTTTCTGATGATATTAAAATGCATACTTACTTTGTTGCTAAGATTTTCCCTTTTTCACTGAAACGAGAAGCTAAAACTTGGTTTGGTAATTTACCTCCTGGATCTATTGATAGCCCTGAGTGCTTGTTTAATACTTTCCTGCAGAAATATTTTCCTTCTAGTGCTAGACATGCTGTTTTGCAGGAACTTTTTGATTTTAAACAGGGAGAAAAAGAGGTATTGCCCGAATCTTGGGCAAGGTTTTGTGCTTTGGTTCATGCACAGGCTGGAAGTCCATTACCTAAGAATGAACTACTTGATATATTTTATAATGGACTAACCGAAGAATCTAGGACATACCTAGATAGTTGTGTTGATTGTATTTTCAGGAATAGGGCTCCTAAGGAAGCTGAGGAATTAATGGCTAAAATAAGCAAGAATTATGAAGATTGGACTCCTCCTAAACAAGCTATTCCTGAAGTAATTGTACCTAAACCATCTATTCCGGTGCCTATTTCAACATCAAAGAAGAGGGGAATTATTGAATTAAATGATGAAGTGATGAAGGAAGCTAAGAAATGTCTTAAGGAGAAGGGAATTAAAGTTGCAGATGTCAAGAATTTACCTCCTATAGAAGAATTATGTAAGCATATTCCCTATTCACCCACTATTGAGGTACACTCTCTCCAACACTTTAATGAAGGTGATATCCCTTACTTGAAACCTCCCGATCAATGCTTAGAAGAACTTGATATCTTTATTGTTAAGCAAGATAACTTTAATAAAAGGGTGCAAAATCATCTAATGGAAAACACTTGAGCTATTGTTGAGTTGAAAGATATTGTGGAAAGAACCTCTAATGATGTTAAAATGATTGTTAAACACTTTCAAATGGTTCAAACTCAAATAGATCAACTCGTTAAAGTGCAAAACGACTTGCTAGTTAATGCTGCTAAAGAAAAACACGCTTATGAAATTAGAACTAGAAGTGATGCTGCTACCCAGGATCCTCTATATCCTGAGGGGCATCCCAAAAGAATTGAGCAGGATTCTCAACAAGCTGAAAATAGTGGTTCTACTCGTAAGAAAAGGAAAAAGAAACATAAAACTATTGTAGAACCCTCTGAACCTGCTATAGATCCTAATAGTATATCTATCTCTGATGCTGAAACTGAAAGTGGTAATGAAGAAAATGAAGTTCCTAATGAAGAAAAAGTTGAAGAAGAACCTGAAAACCACACTAAGACTACTAAATACACCAAAGAAGATTTTATTGCTAAGAAACATGGTAGTGAAAGAGAACCTTGGGTCTAAAAACCTATGCCTTTCCCTGATAAGAAACACAAGTCAAAGGAAGATGAACACTATAATAAGTTTTGTGAGTGGATGAAGCCTTTATTCTTGCAAATTCCTTTGACTGATGCTATTAAATTGCCTCCTTACTCAAAGTATATGAAGGACATTGTCTCGAATAAAAGGAAGATCCCAAATGAAGAAATCTCTACTTTGCTTGATAATTATTCCTTCAATGGTAAGGTTCCTAAGAAACTTGGAGACCCAGGGATTCCAACTATCCCTTGCTCTATTAAGAACAGTTATGTTAGAACTGCTTTGTGTGATTTGGGAGCTGGAGTTAGTGTTATGCCTTTCTCTCTCTATAAGAGGCTTCAGCTTGAAAAATTGATACCAACTGATATATCTTTGCAAATGGCTGATAAGTCTACCACTATTCCTGTGGGTATATGTGAGGATGTACCTATCCAGGTAACTCTTAATTGCTTGATATTAACTGATTTTGTTGTGCTTGAAATGCCTGAAGATGATAATATGTCTATTATTCTTGGGAGACCTTTTCTTAATACTGCAGGAGCTGTTATTAATTGTAATCAAGGAAAGGTGACCTTCAATGTTAATGACAAGGAACATACTATCTATTTCCCCAAGAAGATTGAAAGGACTTATGGTTTAAATTCAATTGAACATGTTGAAGGCATTCAAGTTGGAGAAATATATTGTCCCATACCAAAAGAAAAATTTGAAACTATTATGATTAGGACCATTGCTATCAAGGTTGAGGTAACATAATTATTAGTGGAATACAAAGTTTTGTCTCATATGCAATTGTTTTGGTAGCAAGACTTGATCAACCTTGCTAACAAAAGGATTCCATTGAACAAAACAATGTTTTCATTATGATTATCCCCGTTTATTTCTATCCTTTGCATTTTAGTTTTTGCTTTCGTTTAGTTTTCTTTTGTTGTTAGTTGCTTCCATGCTAGAACTTCTGTAGTTCTAGCCTTGTTTTTGTCCTTGCATCATGTTTCCATAAAGAAAAAATTCTGTCTGTCAGAAAAAAATCATTCTTCTGTTTCTGAAAAATGCCCAAAAATAAAGTGTCTCGAAAAATTCCAGAAAATTCATATTAAATTTTTACGTGAAAAAAAGGGGCAGAGGAGTACCAGGTAGGTACCAGGGGGGCCCACCAGGCAGGCACACCTCATGGTGGCGCGGCCAGACCTGGGTGGCGCCATGCCCTGGTGTGGGCCACCCCTGGCCCCCCACTACCTCTCTCTCCTGCCACTTTCTTCTCTCTCCCGAGTAAGCTCCAGTTCATAGCACGAAATCGCGTTCTCTCTGTGCTTGCCCTCGATTTCTTCGATCTCTTTGCTCAGCCCATCTTTCTTGCTGAAATTTGGAGCAATTGTTCCTTGGTATGTGACTCCTCCCCTTGTCCAAGTAGATTTGTGTTTAGTGGATTGTATGTTGAGTATTTTGCTGCTGTAGGTGACTGGTTTTGAGGGCTTGTAAGCTTGTTTGATGCTTAGAGATATAGTTTTGATGCATGTTTAGACCTCTTGCTAGTCCCTATGAGTAGAATCCTTCATTATATTTGCTTTGCAATCACTTGTTTAATAGGTGTTTAAATTTCAGAATAGAAGATGAGTGAACACCACCTAAACCAACATGAGCTTTGGGTGCCTGATGTCATGAAGGTCCACCGGGAGGAGGAAGTTTTTCCCTCCATTTATCCATGTTCTGAGTTCATGAGAGCTGTAGGAATTGTACAAGATTTCCACACTTTGGTTTCTAATGTGGGGTTAGAGCACTTTTTGGAAGATGAACCTTGTCAATTTGTGAAGCTAACCATGTCTGTTGTGCAGGATTTCAAATTTAGTCACTCTTTGCCTAACCCCATGGTCCATTACAAAATTTACAATATAGCTTTCAACCTTTCTCTTGATGATTTTTGTGCAGCTATTAAGGTACCTCAATGGGGATCATGTAAGAAGATTAAAGAGATACCGGAACCACTCATGGATTTATACGCAGAAATTTGTCAAGGGAGTAGCTTCTCGAAGGAGAATGGAAAAATCCGTAACATTCATCTTCCCTCCATTCGCTACTTTGCCTACTTTATTGTCAAGTGTGTTCTTGCTAGGAAAACTGCCAATAAGTTATCTTCGTTTGATTTAGCATTTATCTCTGCTGTTCTTAGACGAGATAGGTCCTACAACTTGGGTGCTTTGATAGCTTTCCGTCATGCTGCTAACCGTGAGAAGGGTGGAATTTGTGGAGGCCTCATTGCTTCTCGTTTGCTAGCATTGCATGGTTTAGTGCCTCATCCTCTAGACCTACAGTTTCCCATAGAAAGGCTTGATTTTAACTCCATGGTACAACATAAATTTATTTCCTCGTGGGCTAGCTGGAGTGAGTTGTCTTATGAAATAACCTTTCTCAAAGCTGGCTGGAGAAAGAGCAAGTCCGAGCCTGTTGTTCTTTTGCCTGCACCTGTTTTGTTTAACCTTGATAACAGGGAAGGATGGTCCCTCACTGAGGAGGAGCTTGACACGTAATTAGGAGACCTCTCCCAACAGGAGCAGGACACTAGAAGGGAGGTCACGGATGATTCGGTCCAGCCCTCGAATGAGGGAGAGTCTTCATATCAGCAGCCCGCTTATGATTGGGGAGCTTCTTCTTCCTCTCATCGGCCCGGTTATGACCATTCTTACCAAGATCCGCCCGCTTGGAACCCCTATTCTTACATGGATTGATACCCACTTAGGCCAAAAGCCTAAGCTTGGGGGGAGGTACGCCGACACCGCACTCATCTCCATATCATGTTGCGTCGGTTCTTTGTATATTCATGTTTTCGTTCTCTTTCTAGTTTTCGTTCTTCTTTGCTTTTGCTTTCTAAAAATCCAAAAAGACCAAAAAAATTCTCTTTGGTTTGCTTCTTCTTTTTGCTTTGGTTTCCTTTTTCCTTTTTGCTTTGTTTGAACTATTTGAAAAACCCAAAAAGATTTTTCTTTGCTTGTTTTTCTCTTTTGGTTCTTGTTTAAAAATCGAAAACACCAAAAATATTTGTCGTTCTTCTTTGGTTTTTGCAAGTTGGCTACAGGGTTCGGCAGTTCTCAGTGGATTATTGGTTTCATATTATTATTCAAGCCACGCAAGTGAAGAGCAATAATGAGGATGAATGACAACTTGAGGCGTGGTAAGAGGCTGGTAACGAACTCTATTTGTCTTCATTTTTGTACATGTACTCATCATTGTGAGCTTGCTTAGTCCGTTCATG
This sequence comes from Avena eriantha, assembly GCA_910589775.1. Taxonomy (NCBI): domain Eukaryota; kingdom Viridiplantae; phylum Streptophyta; class Magnoliopsida; order Poales; family Poaceae; genus Avena; species Avena eriantha. Next base: position 236,601,035 of record OU342745.1, read on the forward strand.
TAGAGTGTATGTTTTATTTGGATACTTAGTAGTTCTTGCTTTCTTGTGATTAGCTCCAGCTCGCTAATAGTTTTAAGCATGTCTCATGAATGTGATTACTCTATTCATAAATTGGTATGACACTGTGGTATCCTCCTCTGAATGTTTCATTTGATCGATTTGGCACATGCTCACGCATGCACATGACTGTAATAATCAGTTAAGCCTTGACGAATTATTTTGCCTTGAGGATCTTGAATCATTTTCATGCCATGAGTAGTCTTGTTTTGTTGTAAGCATGATAATGATAGCTATTGCTCTCTTGTTTGTCGCTCCCTTACTATTGCTAGCCTTCATTTCCACTGAGTGTTTTACACATGTTTCCAACTCCCTAAACCAAATATTTCCAAAGTGTCCACCATACCTACCCATTAGCATCACATGCTACTTCCGTGCATATTCAATATGCCTTGTTTTCTTCCGAATAAAATGTTTGCTTGTTATGAGAAAGTTAGTTAGTAAAGCTCTGACGAACTTGATGGCACACTTTATTTTCTGCACTTAATAAAACTGAACCATTGCGTCCTTCTTTGTTGTGCATATGCTTGCGCTTTATGAGTTGAAGTTAGCAGAACCATGTGTCATGGGGACCGCTTTCAGCGCTTCATAGGTACTTTGTACTTAGTTGGTATCATGTTCTTTTGCTTATGGATCCCGGCGGTGTGAAATAAAAGTGGAACTTGTAAGATCATGGAGTTTGTATGTATGTTAGAGAAGCGCCTGGGCCGCTAGCCTAAGCCATGCCTAATCATGGTGGAAACTTGCAGCATAACCATAATGAGCATTCTATGAAGCATCCTCAATAGAAATCTATGCGCATAGTAAATAAAAAGATTGCTGAGATGCTCATTGTCTGCTTGCCTTGTATTTTGATTATGGGATAGCTCCCGTGTCATGTGCAAGGGGTACCCCGTTGGCGGTTCTCTAGGATACGTATATACTTACAATGACAAGAGCTTACTTGTGACTGAAGTTGAGTAGCATGAGGATCGGTCTTCGTAAGTAAGGGGCATGAGACTTCAATTTATAACTTGTCAAGCATATCCTCTTAGTTGTGTCACTTTCACCTTAACCACATTAAAGATGCTTATGATAGGGGCAATGAGAGATCAAAGCTAACGAGTACCATACTTTCAGCATTTGGAATCCTTTCAAAATTATTCAAAACCTTTTTTCTTCTACTTGTTGAGTCTCCACATATTCTTTGAGCACCTTCTTGAGAGCATTAGTTGTCATTTTTTGTGTTTGTTCCATTACTTGATTATTTGTGTTATGACTTTGATGCTTGTATCTTTGATATCTTTACTTCTAGTCATCACTTGAATTTCAGAGGTGCCTTGACATTCATAATCCAAGGCAAGTGAGATACCACTCTATCATACCTTTCTATGAGCATTGTAATGTTGCTTATGTTTGTGCTTCGTGCTACTTATTATTCTTGAGTTGGAATCTCTTCATAGCTTGCAATGACTATTAAGTAGAATCAGTTGCATACTCTTTATTATGAATTGTCTAAGTAGTTGATCACATTGCTGAGATTATTTACATCATATGAAGCAAATGTGTTCGTGAAAGTTCTTTTATCGCACTCAGTTTTTAACTGAATTGCTTGAGGACAAGCAATAAGCTAAGCTTGGGGGGAGTTGATACGTCCAAAACGTATCTACTTTCCTGAACACTTTTGCTGTTGTTTCTCCTCTATACTTGTGTGATTTGGATGCAACTAATGCGAACTAACGCTGTTTTTAGCAGAATTGCCTTGGTGTCTACTTTTTGTGCAGAAAATCAACTATCAGGAAAAATCCTGGAAAATATGCCAAAAATCCTATTTCACCCGAAGACTCCAGGAGCCAGAATACGAGACGGAGAGGAGCCTTAGGGTGGCCACACCACCTGGTGGCACGGGCTAGGCCAGGCCGCGCCAGGGGGTGGTGTGGGCCCCCCAGGCACCCCCTCGGCCTCTCTCTTCGCCTATAAGGAGCCTTCTGACCTAAAAACTTTGGGGGGTTCGACATTTTTCCAGAAGGAGTTCTGCTCCGCCGCCACCACCAAATTCCACGAAACAACACCAGAAACTCCGTTCTAGCACCCTGCCGGGACGGGGAATTGGAGGAGATCATCGCCATCATCATCACCATCGCTTCTCCATCGACCATCCATGTTTCCCCCATCTATGAGTGAGTAATCCCCCGATGTAGGCTATGGGGATGGTAGGGATTGGATGAGATCATTCATGTAATGGCATCAGATTATTAGGGCATAGTGCCTAGTATCTTTTATTAGTGCTTTATGACTTTGTTGCGACTTGTTGTGCTTAATGCTTGTCACTAGGGCCCGGGTGCCATGATTTCAGATCTGAACTTATTATTGATTCATTATGATAGTATTGTTTTGGTCGTATCTACAAGTTGTATACACATGTCGTTGCCCGGAACCTATGCTCCCGAAGTGACAGAAATCGGGGTAGCCGGAAGGGAAAGGCTTTGATGTGAGGATCACATGTGTTCATGGAGTGTTAATGCTTTGCTCTGGTGCTCTATTAAAAGGAGCATCTTAATTGCCAGTAATTCCCTAGAGGCCCCGCTGCAAACGGGCTGGCAGGACAAAAGATGTTGTGCAAGTTCTCATTGCGAGCACGTATGACTAAATATGGAACACATGCCTAGGATTGTCTAGTACTGGGGTGCTTTATCTTATTTATCTGTAATTGCCCTATGTTCTGATTGATATGTGAATTGTCTTGTCCATGCAACGCCCGTCCATCCATCCCTATGCCTACCGCACTCGAATCCCACTGTTTACTGCTTTTTTACTACTGTCTTTTCTTTGCTACTACTATTACTTTACTATTCCTACTACAAAACTGTTGCTACTGATAAACAGCTATGAGCAAGATTGTTTCCAGGTGTAGCTGAATTGACAACTCAGTTGTTAAGGCTGATAAGTATTCTTTGGCTCCCCTTGTGTCGAATCAATAAATTGGGTTTCACTTCCCTCGAAAATACTGCGATACACCCCCTATACTTGTGGGTCATCAGACCGCGTGGCACACTGCAATTGAGCTCGGGAACACCCTTGGCGGTTCTCCACGCCGGCCCTTGTAGTGACCCCTTGGAGTATAAAAGGAGGCACTTGGCCGTAGGAAAGGGAGGAGGCTTGAGGGGGGGTTTTGGAGAGGCTTGGAGGGAGGTTTTTGGAGAGGTTTGGAGGAGAGTTTTAGGGAGGGACCAAAGGGGGTTGGAGTTCTCAAAGATCAAAGGTTTCGAGAGTTGGGAGAGGAGAAGAGAGCTGGTGAAGAGTAGATAGAGAGAGATAGAGTTGATATCCTCCTCTACGCCGGAGAGAAGGAAGAGAGGTAGAAAAGTTAGAGAAGGAAGAATGAGGAAGCCCGGGAAGTGTAGAAGCTAGAGAGAAAGCGGCTCCCTAGCACCATAGAGATTATCTTCTTGTACCTCGATCCACCCTAGATAATCCACCAAAGCAGGACGTAGGGTTGTTAGCCAAAAAGTGGCCCGAACCTGGGTAAAAAATGATTGTGTGTGCTCTATTTGTGTTGTGTGCTCGTATCAGCAGGTTCCTTCGTCAACGTTGAGGCCAGAAAGCCTTCATGCCCACTACCAAACAAATAGGGGTGTCCAACATCCCCAATGTTAGCATTGGCGAGACGCGACATCTGGCATGCTAGGTAGGGGGGCACTCGTGTTTTCGGCTTCGGCAATTAGCTTCATCCTCAACAGCTTCGTGAGCTTCGTCGTCATCATCGTCATCATCATCGACGTCCGTTTCATCTTCGTGTTCAACATCAACATCAACTTTGTCATTGCTAGCCATGGCGTCAAAGAGAGGAGCTGGCGCCGAGACCAGCCCTGCCACGGTAGACTCGCCCGCTGGACGGACTCGATCCCACGCCCTTCCCACGACTGGGGGCTTGGATGCCAAGCCTCATGCACGGCACGTGACTACCATCGTAGGCGCCGACCCGTGTCCAGGGCCAAGCACAACTGCACAACCGCCACCACCGTCACAACCGCACCCCGTCGTTGAGGAATGGGAGCATGCTGGCGGAGGCACCGCTGCATGAGAGTTACCACCACCAGGCGACGCAAGAGGCGTCCTACTCGAAGACCACTTCGCCGGCGATGCAGGAGGCGCCGCCGGCGGAGCGTCTCTCCTCGGTGGCCTTGGAGACGCTGTCGGAGGGGGCCATTTGTCAGGAGGAATCGCACCGGTAGGGGCCGGAGGAGCCGACCCCGAGCCATAGCATCACGCGTCGGCCCAGCACACAGCGACCCTAGCTCATGCCGGGACTCACCTCACCGCGCCAAGTCCTAGCCGCCAAGCCCAGTCCCACCGCTCTAGGAACCGAACTTTGGGGGAAGCAGGCGTTGCTGCCCGTGCCATAGCTCGGCACCCACCAGCTCCTAGGACGGCGGAGTATGCGTCGTGGAGGGACGACCTCGACATGCAACTAGAGTTCATAAGGCTGCATCATGAGTCCGCACGCGCTCGTTCCCAGTCCAACCTAGGGTGAGGCGTGGGGTGGAGGATGCTCCCACCACCACCTCAAGGCCCATGCAAAACCCTTACCTAGGGTCGTGTTCCCGGAATGTTGCCCCTGGGCCGGGGGCTGCTGGACCCTACAATGGTGGAAGGAGAACCGACAACCATGCCACGAGACACTTGGGGCTGGCGCTCCTAAGACCTACAGAACAAGATCATGTCTCTGTGGGGTCATCTGCTGACCCCATGCACAGGCGCGCCGAAGGGCACCGAGGTGATTCCCCCGTGGCTAACGAGGCGCTAGTTCGAGATTACCTGCTGCAGCTGCATCAATAGGTTGCGGGTGCGGCTGTCCCTAACCCGCAGGGCATAGCTCAGGTAGGGAGCATGGCTTTGGGATACGGAAGTGGCTGCTCCGCCTTCTCTCCTCCTTTATAGAAGGTGGTGTGGCCGTCGAAATTCCGTCCCATTGTCCCTATTAAGTTTGAGGGAATACCAACCCGAAGGAGTTTCTGGCCATCTACTCCACCGCAATGGTGGCTACAGGTGTTGATGAGAAGGTCATGGCCAATTGGTTTCCAATGGCCCTAAAGGGCATGGCCTTATCCTTGCTCATGCATCTACCTAAGGAGTCCATTCGCTCCTAGGCCGAGTTGTGTACCCGCTTTGTGAGTGCGTTCCAGGGAGCCTTCGAGCGCCCGGGAACACTCATTCAGCTCCACACAGTGGTCTAGGGGAGTGGTGAGAGGCTACAGGACTTCATGCTGCGATTTTTGCAGATAGCACACACTATCCTAGAGGCAGAGGACGCTGCCATTATTGGCGCGATCACCATGAATGTGTGCGATAGCAAGATGCGCGAAGATCTTAACATGCATACCCAAGAGCACCCACAAGTTGTGGGCGTTGGCTGGCCTCTGCTCCTTAGTAGAGGAAGGACGCCTTGCGCTCGAGGATGCTGCCCGGGAAGCTGCTGGAGCGGCAGACCCGGGAAGCACTGCTGCGAAGAAGAGCGTCTCGTGTAAGCGGGGCCTCTGACAGGCTTTGGCTGCGGAGCCTAGTGCGCCCACCGTGGCTGAAAAGAGACCAAACCAGAGGAAGAAGTGGCGGCTGCCAAGCCCGCCACAGGGAAGTGGTGCCCTATGCATGAGTCCGACGAGCATGATGCTCGGAACTACCGCTCCATTCTCGGTTACGTTGAGGGTCGGAAGAGACCCATCGCTGAGAAGGGGACTAATGGTACCTTCAGGAACTGTTACCGCTGAAACAAGGTCAGCCATCATGCAAAGGATTACCCCGCCCAGCCTGGCCCAGGCGCCCCCATCGGAGGTCGCGGGGGAACATGGGGGCTGCACGAGGAGGAGATGGAGGCGATGGAGAAGGAGCAAGAGCGAGGCATGGAGGGGGCCATAGAAATGCAGCCCCTCAACCGCGCGGCAACGACCCTGCTGTCAACCAAGATAGTGACAACGACAGGTGCGGACAGTACCCACAAGTACACGACTACATGTGCGCACACGGAGGAGCCTACACCATGACTTCCCACGGGGAGTTTAAGCATTTCCCCCATGAATTATGCACCGTATAGCCCAGCCCGGAGGCGCAGTGACCACTTCGGTGGTCTCATGTGCCAATTATCTTCGATGCGGGAGATCACCCGGACAGCATCGCTGGGGTCGTCACGCTACCCCTAGTGGTCTCCCCCTTCATAAAGAACGTCAAAGTTACCAACATGCTGGGTGTGGAGGGGCTGGCCTCAACATCCTCTCGGCAAAGCTGTTGGATAAGCTCCAGATCATGAGGATCAATTAGCCTCTATGGGGTCTTTTCTGGGCGTAAGCCCAGGAGCTATCCAGTCATGGGGGAATATCGAAATGATAGTTACATTCGGCACTCAAGACCACTACCGCACCAAGAACATCATCTTCGATGTTGCGGACATTTCCTTGTCGTATAATGGCATAATAGGGCGCCCTGCCTTGGCAAAGTTCATGGTGGTCTCCCACCACCCCTACAACTCGCTCAAGCTTCCCTCCTCATGGGGGACCTTGACCATCAAAGGTGATATCAGCGACGCCGTATTCTACCCTGAACAATTGTTCAAACTAGTAGCCACCGCTTTTCCTATGACTCACACTGACCCTTTGTCCGACTCATACCAACCTTTTGCCCCGATTAGCGGCTCGCCCGGGAAAAGGCTGGGAGCCTTTCTAGAAATTAGTTCCAACGACAATTCTGGTACTGGTGTCTCTCCGAGTAAACTAAAAACTTCTCACATCCACCCTACCAACTAAAAATCCCGGGAGCGTGCGGGGTGCTCCCGGCAACCTTAAAAGCCTAGGTGTGAGTGGTGGTCCCTGGCAAATGAAAGCCCGGGAGCATGCATGGTGCTCCTGGTAACCTTAAAAGCCTGGGTGTGAGTGGAGGTTCCCCCGACAACTGAAAGTCCGGGAGCATGCATGGTGCTACCGGCAACCAAAGGCCCGTGAGTGAGTGTAGTACTCCCGGCAAATGCGATGAATACTAGCATATCTAGCCTGGCCCGCCTATGTGTAAATCGCTTGTAACCCGGGGGCTGCCCCTATTTTGGAATGGGAATCCCGTTGCTCTATTTTTTCACCCGTTTTCATTTGCCAAGCCTTTTTCGGGATTTTGCATTCCTTTGGATTTTCTTAGGACCGGACGTGGCAACAAGACTGTTAGGCCAGGAAATGTTGTACTCTCATGATCCGCTCTGAGGTATGAGTGGTGTGCTCTAGGCATTGCCGACAAGCACTAAATCGCGAAGACACACCTCCCACATCAGGCCCCCGAGTTGGCAACACCATGTGCCCTGATCAAGCGCACGGCACCCTATTTTAAACCTCAGGCATGGTAAGATGCCGTAAGGTGTGTTCATCGGGTTTCAGGATGAGCAGCAGACGGATGAGCAAGAAGAGGCCGAGGCAAGGTCTTGGCGAGGGCGTAAGGCTCACCACCAGATGGAAATAGTAGCAACCACGCGGCTTCCAGGGGCGGCTGGCCCTGCAAAAAAGGCATGAGTCGACCGCAAGGTTGGAACCAAGTGAATGGGAGCAAGGCGCTTGAGACGATGAACAATGCCCCCACGGGCTCTGCGGTGGCATAAAGGCGGGAATGGACAGACGAACCAAGGACAACCATTAGCACAATACGATAGGGAAAAGAGCAAATAACGCAAAGGCAAAGGTAAATACATTGATAATAGCCAATTGGCATTACATTTGAGAAATATACAATGCAGCAACTGGCTCGGGGAGGACTTCGGGCGTAAAGGAGATAGTCGCAAGTCGAAGGTGCAAGGGAGGATCTCGCACACCCTCCTCCACCTCACACGCGGCTGTGCCACTCGCTCAGCGTGGCGCCCCGCCTCAGGCATCGCTGAGACCCGAGTCGAAGACAAGCGGCGGGTAATAGCTTTGGCGGCAGAGGGTGGCATCAAAGATCTTCACCGACAGGCGGCCCCCACTGCGATAGCAAAACTTCAGGGCGTCGCCAACCTTCAGCTCATAGTGGGCAACGAAGTCTGGTCACCCGTCACACAGGTACATGCCGTCGGCACCATCCACCCACCTCTGCAAGTCCTAGATGGGCTGGTCGCCACTAGCCTCATGCATCTGGATCTCGCACGAGGGGTGCTCTCTGAGCTCCTCGGGGAACAAGTCTAGCAGGTGCAACCACCACTTGAAGTTCACTGGAAGAAAGACGAGAAAGTCAAAGCCAATAAGGCCCACAGTTTCATCATCCCTTTACCTGCTATGGAGTGGCAGGGGAGGAGAGTACCCATTAGGCTCCCGCCATCCGTAGCCACCCCGGCGCCGGGGGCTGCAGCCATGCCTCAGAGAAGGAGAACGGTGACCGGGAGGGCCTCCCCTTCCACAGCCGCCTCCCCGGCAGCCACGGTAGGGCGGGGCCTTAGCATGTGGTTGCGGGAGATCTATGCCAGCGATAGAGGAAATCCGGCAGCTTTGGTGCCTGTGCCTACACTGTGGAATCTTCGACGAGGCTGGAGCCATCTCCCCAACCAGAGAAGGAGGATTGTCGTCACTGGAACTGCCCGACGCCATCGTCTTCGACATTGAGCAGGGAGTTGGAAGGGAAAGGGTACGGGGGAATTAGAGAGTAAGCCACAACCCCGCACCTTCCGTCCCTTTTATAACATACGAGGAGGGGAAACGATTGCTGCCCACCTTGTCAGCTCGTTGGATGGCAGCAATTGCGCCCCACAAAATTATTTTGAAGAATACAAGTGGGCGCAGTCAATGCATGCTGCCGCGGAAGCCAAGGCGTGGCCCGGCAGTCCCGTAGCCACTTGAGTGCGCAGGTGCGCACACGCCAGCTCTGCGGGACGGGAAAGCGTGTCGTCCAGTCATGTCGCGCTCCACGCGATGAGGACTAGGCCCACGCGCTATAGAAGGGCGAAGCCCGGCATCGGCCTCTTCGTCGAACCACGACCAGTGCTGCAAGTTGTCGGCCCTCGCCCGGGGGCTTCTGTCGTCGTAATGAGATTGGGGGTCCCTCGCATTGCACCGTAGCACATGGGTTGGGACCCACCGGTCAGCGGCTCAACGGATGCGTGGCCTGGCCGACAAGGGCGTCACCACGATGCAAGCACCGTGTGCTCCAAGTAGGTATGGACTTGGCATGATGAGCCTATGGAGACTAAATGTCAGCTATGATGTAGGTGCCTATGGTTGAGAGGAACGCTACTCGATGAGCCTCGATCCGCACAAGGCGGTCCGACCCCTCCTTCCAGGGGTTACCCCGGAAGGAGGGTAAAGGCATGATTGGGGTAGCGAAGGCAAGGAGCGGCCTCAACTGAACCCCACAAAGACCATGGTGATGCTTCTCCTAGGCTAGGCGTGGCTCGGGAACCAGAGTCAATTGAGCATGTCAAGACGTGGCAGGCCCGGCCTTGGGAACTGGTGACGCGCTAGCGCCTAATAGCTCCAAATTTCATCACTTTTTACCATTGGTTTTCCTCTTGTTTATTGCCGGATTTCACAAAAGATTACCCCTTTCCACTAATATTAATAAGGCAATTAGTGAATCCTTGGTTTCTTGTGATGTTTTTCAGGCAATGAGCATTTATCTAAGATCTAATAGCATTTATGAGCTAATTACACCAGAATAAGTAAATCCCCAATTGGAGCAACTTTCATTGGAGGCGTCCTGAATACTTAATGACAATTGGTATGGTCGGGGCACGCCTGTACCGCCCGCCCGTACTACCCACCGACGCCTTCCTTATATCAATACAAGCAACTTTTGTGAAGGAGGAGAGACGAGAAGAACCACAGAACAAAAGATAGAGCCGCCACAAGCCATCTAGAGGGGACGATCAGATCTGGAAGAAGAGAAGAATTTCACATTGTTCCTCGATGATCTCCAACCTCTACCACACACTTCACCATCATTCCATCATTACTTAGAGAGAGAAAGATTGGCACTTGTAAGATTAGGGTTTGATATTTTGATCTACCTTCGGTTTGTATTTGATTTGATCTTTAATTGCTATTGTGGTTTGCTACAATAACTTTGAGATGATTTTTTGCAATACAATTATGCCTTTGATTTGTCTTCCTCTCATGTCTGAGTAAATCCCCATAGGCGTGGGAGATGTGGGTGATTGGTGAGATGTGTTGTGCCACCTTTAAATCCATCCATTTGTGATCGTTGTAATGTTTTATTTAAATAGTGAGAATGAATATCTATGTTTGCCTAATGCTTGTTATCTAATTTAAGGGCCTAGGTAACATGATCCAAAGATCTCATAGGTATGAACTTGTATGCTAGTCATTTGGCGACCCCCGAGTGACACGGCCGATATCAAAGAAGAGCTAGCACTACTCGAGGACAACAAGGAACCATCAAGATTAAATCCTTGATCTGGTCGCAAGAACTTACTTAATGCGTTGACCATGGCCGTGGTAACAGGAAGATGGATCATTGGGATTGGGAAGAATTGGCCATGAGGACTCCTAGTCGGTATATGGGTTGCTTGCCTACTCACTTATAAATAAGAAATATCACAATCACTTATTCCACTTATTCCATTTGGCACTTTCACTATCACCATGAACTATTTCTCTCCGCGCCTCACTTCTCATCTACAGGACCTTTACACACCTTTCGCATATTTACTTTTATGCAATTTACTTATTTCATAAGCAAGTTCCTCTATCTTTTATTCACCACTTCCACCGTCAACTTTTGTAGTCAATTCACACAAGACCTGTGACACCTTGGGTGCAACAGAAACACCGCATAAAAACAGTTTCCTAGGCGCCTTGTTGGGATTGATATAAAACTGGAATTAATACTTCCGCAAAAACATTCTCTCACGAACCTGTGCACTTGCAGGCCATCAAGATATTTTCTAGCGCTGTTGCTGGGGAGCTAAGCGCTAACTGTTGTTTCTTGACAACAACATTTGTTGACACCATTCATGATCTCCGTTGAAGACAAAGGTACCACTCGATAAGGAAAAACCTATTTACCTCCATATATTGATCGTATTCCGATCGAGAGACGATTAGAATTTATTGAAAGATTTACAAATTCACGTATTGTAGACGTGAACAACTTGATTCCGTTGATGGCAGATTTAACCATCACCCGAGGGGCAGAACCTGAGGTACCTTTGGTAGAATATGGGAATCCATCTAGGCAATTGAGGAAAATGCCTATTCTGTGTTCTGAACTTGAGGGCCTGGAAATTGAAATATATCCTGAGATAATATATATGATGAAAGAAATTGCTTTCGCATGAAAAGAAGAGGAAGACCCCAGTGACCACTTGACGAGGGTCTATGACCTTTCCGCTACTCTTAAACTAGCAAGTTTACCAATAGAGTTCGTACTTCTTAAACTCTTTCACTAGTCTTTGAAAGATAATGCTTTTGCTTGGTTACAATCGTTACCCAACCATACTATAAAAAGCTAGGAAGATTGCATCCGAGAATTCATGCATAGATATTGTTCATTTACTAAAATCATGCAGATCAAATGAAGTATAACAAATTTTCTTCAAAAAGTTGGAGAAACCTTTTATCATGCATGGAATAGATTTTATGCAGTGATTATGAAAGTCCCAAATCACGGTTTTCTCGAGAGTTTAGTTATCTAGTATTTTTATAATGGGCTTAATGACGAGACAAAAGAGATGATTAATCTATCTACAGGACGAGCAATATGCAACTTGACACTGCGAGAATGTGTAAAGCTTTTCGAGGTAAGATCCTTTAATGACGAACAATACAATCCAGTTGAGGATATTGAACCACGAAAAGGTATGATTCACATACCACCAGATCTTATACCCGAAGTCAAAAATTCCATGGAAGAAAAAGGTATAGCTTCAGAACTTGTAAAAGAAAACAAAGTTGACATTCTTCAAACTTATGTACTAAAATATGATATACATCTTGTAATGCAAAAGTTTAAATATCAATAGAATCAATTACATGGAAAAACTATAAATGTCTTATGACACAAGAAAAGAATATAAGAGACCTAATAGCAGTCTTTGATGACTTGGGTCAAGCCACAAAACATTTGGATATATATCTAAGTATGGTTAAAACTCAGTGTGAGCAAAGAAATGAAACCCAAACTTTGATTTTGAACCAAGGAAATTTCAATACTATTTCTACTAACATTGTTACGTGGTGTGGTACAGAAACTTAGGAACCACGAGGGCCACCTTGGTATCAAGAAGAGTAAGCTCGAAAAGCAAGAGAGACTCAGGAGATGAGTCAAGAAGAAGAGGATTTAGTCGATCCCCATGATGACATTGATTATGAGGCCTAGAAAAGGGAAAATGAAGCTTCCAAAACTCAAGGCGAATGGGAAGCAGGGGATAAGCATAAACCATATGATTCAGACACTCAGATGATCGATTCAAGGGAAGAAGCCGATCTCAAAAGGAATGAGAAGAGTAAGTTATCATCCCGCGTGAAGAACACGTCGATAAGCAAAAATCAGTTGCAAGGAAAAAATAAAAAGAATGCTTATCGTGGTGTGGAACACGGCAATACCATTGGGGATGGCATGAAAGGGGACAATTAGGATGCTATTGGTGGCTACTCGCAACAGGTTGGGCACAGATACTACAAACACAGCGATGTACCCAGGTTGGGAGCCCTCTTGGCGAGGTAAAGCTCCTACTCCTACAAGGATCTACTATCGAGGGGTGAACGCCCAGTACAGATGCTCCTGGAGCTGTTTTCCTGGCTACTCCTTGCTAGAAGAAGAAGTGGAACTACTCAAATTGTCCAATCTAGAGAACTTCTAACTTGTAATTTTTCTCCCTAGAACCCTAGCATTACCTTCCCTTATATACTGGTTGAGGAGGCAGTTTACAGGATGGGCTCTAGGGTTTATTGTTTCGATTTGGGCTTTACAAAGTGGGCCGGCTGGACGGGCCCGAACAGTAGGCCCGAGTCCAGTCAAGCCTCCAATACAGGGGAGGACAGCGCTACAGTGTCTAGCACCCTTGCTTTACTCGTCAGTCGGCTCTTTATCCGTCATGTGGCTCTTTATCCATCAGCCAGAGCTTTACTCGTCATCCCTTGCTTCCCTCGTCAGCCTCTAGCTTTGGCACAGTTCTCTGGTAGCGCCGACTGGGCTAGCCAGCCTGTCCGATCAGAGGTGCGCTCAGCAGGGAACGTCACTCCCAATTGTATGATGGCCAGCGGATCCGAGGCGGACGGCTAGGAACAGCCTCCCAGCCGGTTCTTTTGGCTACCCGGCTAGATGGGCCAGCCAGGGAAATTTGGGTGCATACCAGGTGGAGAATTCCACGCGGCTGTGGTTCCTTGTCCTGGGTCCAGACGGCCAAAGCTCCTTGGAGCCGGCCGGTTGGTCCCGCCTTGGCCTACCCAGGGGTCATCCCCCTGACACTAGTCCCCGAGCGCGTTAGGACTTCACCCCGTGGGGAAGTTCTTCCGTGCTCATCTGGTTGAGTTTGAAATGATTGATGATGTAGATGTTTTGTCGTTTTCTTTTGTCTTGTAGCCTTTGTCTTGTACCGGCTTGAGATTCTTCATCATTTCCTAGCTGGGGTTAACCGGCTACGGAGCCGATGGCCCCACCCACAGGGTGTGAGCGGTGATTCCATGGACCAACTGCCGCATCCGGTCAGGAGAGAGATCGCCAGTTTGCTATCGTCGTTGCTCGCATCAGCCACGCCTGCCATTTCTGGCATGCGTCGCGTCAGTTTGACCTCTTGGCCTGCCGCGGCAGTTTTCGATAACCACGTGCACGTCTTCATCATTGCAGTTTCTTGGAGATCGTGGGCGTGGTTTGCCTCCCGCGGTAATCCTGCAGGATCCTTTGTGCGTGTTGCGCTTGTGCACGTGATCTGCCCCGAACCATCGGTGGGAAGTGGGGTAGTTTCCTGCCACATGGTGGAGAGGGAGGGCAACTGGCACGGCCCTTCTTCCTTGATAAATAGGGATGCAAGGGAGTGGGACTCCTCACTTCGTCTTCATGTGCCTGCTGCCTCTGCTCCCCTTTCTGCCCTAGCCTTCTTCTGCTTGCCTGCGCCACTGCCTCTTGGTCACTGGTGCTATTCTTCTTCTTCCGCAACGACGGGCCCCCGTGCGTCCAACACGGCTACCTTCCCCAACAACATGCTGCCGGATGTCGTTGGCGGGTGGTGTGGCTCCTATGTCACTGAAGAGCTGGTGCGGAAGTACCGGCGGGGGAGGTTCCTGCCGTTGGAGCACCTGGTGAAGCACCGCCATGTGCCAGAGGGCGAGCGAGTGCCCAACCCTCAGCTCGGCAAGGCCGTCGTATTCCTCGCCCACTTCGCCCGCGGCCTTGGGCTGCCACTGAGCAGGTTTGTCCTAGAGCTGCTCATCTCCTTCGACCTCCAACTCCACCACCTTGGGGCCAACACCGTGGCGATGCTGTTGCATCACATGGCTTGCTGCAAGGCGTACCTCAGCATCCGCCTCGACGCCGCGAACTTCTTGAAGTTCTTCCACTTCAAGGTCCAGGTGGTGGCAAGGGCGGTCCACAGATGGAGACGGGCTGCTGCGCCATCTACCCACGGTCGTCGACGGTGATGTCGCGCCCGGAGCTCCCGGGCACCGTCAAGCTATGGCAGCGCTCATATTTCTACATGCTCAACACCACCGAGGAAGATTGGATCAAGATTCCGATCTTCTCAAACATCCCTTCCACCCGGAAGGCCCGGAGCGTCCAGCACTTGGGCCCCTAGGGGGACATCGACCGGATGGCCGCCCGGTTGGCGGTGCTGGTGGAGAAGGAGCGGCTCACCGCCCGAGACATTCTGCTGTCCTAGATGGCGAGTCGCGTGCTCCCGCTGTAGCATCGGTCACACAAGATGTGCCACCTCTCCGGCCATCTGGATCCCACCCAGGTATCCCGGCTGGACGTGCCGTATGCAGCCCTCCGCGAGTGGCTTGCCGCCATCTCGAAGGAGGCGCCGGAGGAGGGCTGGGAGTTCTCCTGCCGGCCGTACCACTGCGGCTGGCTTCCACCGAAGGTAGGTCTTTCTTCCCCTTTTCTGAGTGGATTTTCTCGAGGCATTCTTGTTCCGTGCCTCTTATCTTCCCGTGTTGAGTAGCTTTTTACGGTGCAGCTAGCAAAGGAAGGCATAGGGGATGGCGAGCTTCCCAACTTCTCTGTGGACCTCAAGCCCGTGAAGGCTCCACCGATGGAGCCAGAGCGGTTCCCCCTCCGGGCTGATGAGGGTTGCGAGTTCCCACCCAGTGAGAAACTTTTCCTTGCCCTTGGCTGCCTTGCTTCCACTGCATCTAGCCGTAAACTCGATTCTTTTTGCTTGTGTGTTGGAGCAGCCGCGCACAGCGATGATGTGGATATGGCCGACGCCACCGTGCCCAGGGCCAGGGGGAAGCGGGCTGCCTTGACCAGCGTCGTGCCGACTGGGGGTGCCGCCAAGAAGAGCCGCGTCCGTCATGCCGAGCGTCGCCAGGTACATGCTCTTGTGTTTCTTGTTTGCATCGATAGGCTTGTCTTCGCTTATTTTTCCCTTGTCTTTCTTGTAGCGAGGCGATGGCCTTTCCTGGCTCTGCGACCATCGCCACTGCGTCCACCCCTCCACCTGCTAGAGCTGGGGGCTTCGGCATGCCGGCTGTGACCCAAGAGGCTGCGCCTACTGGGGTTGATGCGGAAGCAGCGGAGGTGGCGCCGCCGGCTGCGCCTGTGATGCTGCACTGGGCCAGGGCTGTCTCCCGGCTCACCGAGGCTCTCCTGCCTAGGCGCAGCGGCGCGGCCGCGCCTCCTCCCAGCCTGACGGCTGGGGCTAGCTCCGGCAACTACCGGGTGGAGGAGCCGGTGGAGGTGCCACCACTAGAGGTCTCCGCGCAGCCGGCAGGCGGATCCACCGCGCAGCCGGCGGGTGGGGCCTCCACAGGCGCCGGGAGCAACAATGACCTCCAGGTCACCGGCTGGACGCCGGATTGGGCAGCCCCGCTGCTGGACCTCGCCTTGGCACAGCTGTCGGAGGCGGCGCCCCTGGCTATCGTCCAGGCTCGCCAGCTGGTCGATATGCTGGAGCAGGGGCTTGGGCAGGCCAAGGTACTGGGGGCTTCATTCGAGGTATGTGTCCCTTTGCCAATTTTGCTATCTTTTGATGCCCTGCGCCGCAGCTGGTTTCTTTGGTTCTTACTTCTTTCTTTTTCCGCAGAGGGCTCTTGTCGACACTGCCAAGGCTTCACAGGACCTGGGCCATAAGATTGCCCGCTCTGCCGTGTCCTCCTGATTGTGTGACTTCTCGCGCTTCTTGTGGACTATCGGGTACCCTCCTACAACTCTGTTGGTGGACCGGGACCGCGAGGTGGCCAGGCTGAAGGGGGAGGTATCCAGGCTGAAGGGGGAGATTGCCCGACTGGAGGAGTCCAACAAGGCTCGCTAGGACCAGATCGCCCAGCTGGTTGCGCATCAGCAGCAGATGGAGATCAAGGCTGGCCAAGCCAAGAAGGTGGCAGACACCCGGACCAAGGCGCTGAAGAACCTGGAGATGCTCTACGCCACCCAGGAGGATGCTCTCAAGGCTTCCCGGGCCAAGGAGATGGCGGCGCTGGGGGAGCTGTGCCAGATTGCCGAGATGGTCGTCAGTAAGTGCTATCGAGCCAGACCAGCATTATTATTATGTCTTCTGTGGCCAACATTGATCACTATCTCTTTTCCTGGGTGCAGCTCAGTATCCTGAGGCGACTGACCAGGCGCTGGCCCGCATCCCCGAGACGGATCTGGAGAGCGATCTCCACCTAGGAGAGTTGGTGGCGGTTGTCACCGAGGCGGCGAAGCGGCTGCGTACCACTACTCTCGAGGTGTACAACTACTTCTTGCCTGACACCGTCCAGCCGACCACCATGAACGCTCTGGCCAAGAGGCTTTCGGGCGCTCCTGACCTCATGGATGTGGCTCGGGAGTGGGCGGCTCGTGGCGGTGCGGAGATGGTGCTGGCGTTGTTGAAGTCCTGGTACTCGGATGTGCATCTGCGGAGCCTCTCTCGCGGATTTTGCCAAGGGACCAGCTATGAGCAGCTTCGTGTCAAGGTTCCTGATATCCGCTCTTGTGGCGTGAAGATTGGGAGCTTCATCCAGCTGGACCGGGACTTCAGCGATCCAGATGGCACGGAGCCGTATCACTACAGCCCAGATGCGCCACGCACTGAAGCCCTGGCTGTGCCCAAGACCGCCTCGGCCATCGTCACCTCTAGCAGCCAAGCCCCACCAATGCCTCCGGCCCTTCTGCCAGTCAACAAGCTTGATCCCCGGTATGCCGGGTGTATTTGTAGATGAAAAACTTGTGATTTTGCGTTGGTGAACAACTGTATGTGTTCTCTATTGAACTCTGGTGGGAGCATTACCTCCCTTTGCTCCCTTCGTATATTTCCCCGTGCTTTGTATCTGCACTTTCTGTTTTGCATTTTCTGCATTCTTGTTTCTGTGTGGGGGCGCGTGAGTGCACCTACGGGGTGTAGTCCCCGAGGTTCGGGTCGGCTGGAGAATACAGCCGGGTCAAAGCTCCTTTATGTTGTTGTCTGTTTCCAGGTTTCTGTGTGGGGGCGCGCGAGCGCACCCAGAGGGTGTAGTCCCCGAGGTTTAGGTCAGCTGAAGAATACAGTCGGGTCGAAGCTCCTTTACCTGCTCTTCTGCCGCATGGGAAGCGAGTAGCCTCCGGCTCGGTTTTTCATCATGGAACTTTGGCTCATGCAAAGATGAAAAACAAACAAGTTTTTTGCTTGGTTAAACATATGTAAATGGAATTGTAATCTGAGGTTCATTAGTCTTGAAATTGTGCCGCTTCGCGCGAAGCTGATGACTTTGCCCTTTTCTCAGTGAGTATTGGCCAATTTGATGTTGTGCCCTTGCCGGCTGCAAGCCGGAGTTGAAGGGGTATCTAGTGGGCGTACTGCACGATACTTCAGGTTTGGGTCGTTAGCCTTGGGGAAGAGAGCACAACTGGAACGTCTAGACGTCTTTGTATTCCTTGCGGCTTTTTAGTGTAAGGGTCATCGAGCGTTCTGCTCTTGCTGGATCTGGTAGCCGTCTTGCGGTCTGCAGCCAGAACCGAAGAGGAATCTCTAGGGAACGCATACAGTACTTTGCCACGTGGATTACGTGGCCGTCTAGGCTACCCGGCGAGTCCCTAGTGGAGATCGCAGGCTCCGGGGTTAGAATAATGCAGCCGGAACATCCAAATTGTGCAGCATGACTTGCTAATTTATTGTGGAGTCCCTGAGACTATGTCGAGCCTCCCATGCTTGTTCATTACATAAAGGTAAGATACATACACTTCTTGTGCAAGTGTAAAAGGGGCGAAGCAGGTTCGTGTTCCATGGGCGCTCGGTTTCTTCGCCTGAACAGTCCATCCTGTTCTTTTCCGGCTGGTGGGATCGATGAGGTAGTATGACTTGTTTTGCAGTGCCCGGCTGATGATGAATGGGCCCTCCCAAGGTGGAGACAGCTTGTGCGTCCCCTTGGTGTCTTGTATCAGCCTTAGCACCAGGTCGCCCTCGCGGAACGAGACGCTGCGGATCCGGCTGGCATGGTAACGGCGCAAGTTTTGCGGGTAGATGGCGAATCTGTACAAGACCAACTCGTGTGCTTCTTCGAGGAGGTCGATGCTATCCTCACATGCTTCTTTGTCTTGCTGCTCCGTGTAAAGCAGCTTGCAGGGTGCGTCGAACTCGATGTCTGTGGGCAAGACCGCCTCCGCCCCGTAGACGAGGAAGAACGGGGTGTAGACGGTGGACCGGCTTGGTGTGGTGTAGAGGCTCTGAAGCACAGCCGGTAGCTCCTCTATCCAGTAGTCGGGAGATCGCATCAGTGGTTTGATCAGCCGGGGCTTGATTTCGGCTAGGACTAGGCCGTTTGCCCGCTCGCATTGTCTGTTGGACTGGGGTTGGGCCACAGATGCAAGGTCCAGACGGATACCCTTGTCTCAACAAAAGCATGTGAAAGCTCCCTTGGCGAAATTCGTGTTGTCGTTCATTATGATGTTGTTGGGGTAGCCGAACCGCATCATTATGTCCGTGAAGAATTTGACCACTGTTGGCCCATCCAGCTTCTTTATCAGCTTTGCCTCGATCCACTTGGTGAATTTGTCCACTGCCACTAGCAAGTGCGTCATGGCGGATCTGGCTATTTTGAAAGGGCCGACAATATCCAGCCCCCAGATGGCGAAGGGCCATGTGACGGGGATTGTATTGAGTGCTGCAGACGAAGTGTGCTTCTGTTGGCTGATACGTTGCTAATGTATCTATAATTTTTGATGTTCCATGCTTGGTTTTATCTACTTTCTTATGTTTTGTTCCAACTTTGGAGTACTTTTCATAGACTTTCTTGGACTAACCTATTAACAAGATGCCACAGTGCTAGCTGCCTATTTTTTGCTGTTTTTGGTTCCAGAAAAGTCAGAAAATGAATATTCTCGGAATTGGACGGGACAAAAGCCAAAGTTGATATTTTACCAGAAGACTCACGGAGCCAGAAGACGAGACAGAGAGGGGCCACAGGGCGGCCACACCATGTGGTGGCGCGGGTCCACCCTGGCCGCGCCACCAGGTGGTGTGGGCCCCTGATCTACCCACCAACCTTGCCTCTTCGCCTATAAGAAGCCTCCCGATGCAGAAACCCTAAATCACCAAGCCTCCAGCCACGAAAAGTTCCGCAGCGCCGCTGCCACCGAAGGGGAGATTCGGGGGATAGAAAGTCTCTATTCCGGCACCCTGCTGGGACAGGGAAGTGCCCCCGGAGCCATCTCCATCGATCTCCACAACCATCTCCACCGCCGTTGCTGACTCCCATGATGATGATGGAGTAGTTCTCTCTCGAGGCTAAGGATTCTACCGGTAGCTATGTGTTCATCTCTCTCTCTATGCATGATCATATTGTGATCATGAGCTTTGTAATCAAGTAGATCTACTTTGCTACTCAAGTGCTTTAATAGATCTTTGGCTCTCCCCATGTGTGTCAAAGTGACAGCGTGCACACCATGGTGGCACTTAGGCTAGAGATTACAAATACTTGTTATGAGTTATATTTGGAGTTGGATGTCTCTATGAAATTGTGGTGTTTGTTGGAACCATCTAGTGCTCAAGGTGACAGTGTGGGGTTACCTAGATGGGAAAAACGAACTTTGAGGTGTGTTGTTATAGCCCTACCATGGATTAGAGTGTCCGACCGGAGAGTAGTTTAGAGTAGTATCATAAAGAGAAGATATTTATATGAGAGTGTTCACTAGCGAAAGTATGATCCCTAGGCCTTGTTTCTAAGCATTGAAACACCGTTTGCAACTAGATTTGTTACATGTTTGCTTGCTGCCATCTTTATTTCAGTTTTCCTTTAGTCTCTTCCACGCCATCAACCTATTTTCTGGCACCATTGTCTTATATCCATACCACTTGTATTTCACTATCTCTTCGCCGAACTAGTGCACCTATACACCTGACAAGTGTATTGGGTGTGTTGGGGACACAAGAGACTTCTTGTATCTTGATTGCAGGATTACTTCAGAGGGATACCTTTGACCACTTCTTCTCTGAGTTCGATAAACCTTGGGTGATCCACTTAAGGGAAACTTGCTGCTGTTCTACAAACCTATGCACTTGGAGGCCCAACAACTGTCTACAAGAATAGAAGTGCGTAGACATCAAGCTATTTTTTAGTGTCGTTGCCGGGGAGGTAAGGTAAAAGGTACTCACATCCTCCGATGTGAGTGCTCGAAGTTATTTCCTTTAGATTCTGCAATTTTGTCTTTTTGTTTCTTGTTTTCACTAGTTAGGCTTAATGGAAAACAACAACAAAATTAGAGAGCTTTTTAGTATTTTTCCTAATGTAGAACATGAATTGTCTGAAAAGAAAATTAAAAAACCCATGGAACTTTCTTTGCATGCTAATAACAATGTTATTAGTATGAATCTTCTGAACACCTGTGTTACTAATGCTATGGAAACGTCTAAGCTTGGGGAAGTTAGTTTTTATGAAACCTAGCACAGTGGCCCTCGCAAGTGCGAGGGCATGGTTTTTAATATGTCGAAAATGACCGACGAATAGATAATTATTTAATGTATATTCAAAGTATATGTGAAAGGAATAATAAGTTCTAATAGATATTGTAAATGTTATGCTCTTAAAAAATATCATCCTTTTGTGATTTGGTATATGTTGTCGTATGTTGATCTAAGGTAGTGTTTTGTTTAGGTTGATCCAAAGTTTGGAATCTAGCTGTTTTGAACTTATATTGTTAAAATAAGGACCATTAGATTAACAACATGATGTCGTACATTTTTCATCAAAATAATTAGTTTGTGATTTCCTCTTTACCATGCATGTTGGGAGTTTACTATATATTTGATGTGAGATTTTTATATTTTTGTAGGTCAATGTGGTAATATCTAAATATTGTGTCAAAGTATAATTAATGGGTCGATCATGTGACCATACGGGCTCGTGGTTGCCCATCTAGTGGAGACCGCTCATCAGAGTAAGTTTTGGGTTAGTGTCGGTTTCCTCCACTGTTGTATCGAGAAGCGACTCCCAGTATTTGATTGTCTTAGATATGTAGATGAAGTCCTCTTTATTTTCAACTTAAACTTGTTGACCGGTTTAAATATAAGTGATATATTATGAACTGTTTCTAGGTTATCCTAAGAGCGCTTCAATATAAATTCATGGTTTTTCTAGCGCAGAAGACGTGAGCAAATTTTGATGAAATAAGTATAAATTATTGACTGAGAATACCTATTTCTAAGTCGTCTCACTCACAGTCACTGACTTATTTGCGGGCCTACAATTTTCACGCATAAAAAACCAAAAGTCCATCCACTTAGTATTATATGTTCTCTGGACACATAAAATAACTATTTCTAAGTCGACTTGACAACTTTGAATTGAGCTCGAGTTACTAAACAAGACTGGATTAATGTCCAATCTACACAAAAGAACTATTGCTACATATACAGACCATTTTTCACAAGAACTCTTACGGAATTACGTGGAGGGATGCAGAGCAATCACTGTCCTGAGATCACTGGATGCAAAAAAAATAGAACCAACTAACTTCTGCCACATCATCCCGTAAGTTCGCCCTCTAAACAAATTTCCAAAGGTCTAAGATTATTGCGTGTTTTGATAGTGCCAGTGTAATGTAATCATTTATGGTGATTAATGGAAGTACTTGCTTGATCCTAAAATAGAAATACTGAATTGATAGCATCTCTCAACTCATATTGTCTAGCCAAATATCCTGAATTACTGGTTCAACTGATGGATGCATGTTAGGAAATTTATAAAAATAAGCTGACACTCACCGTACATGTTCTTGTATAGGGCCCTAATCGATCTCTCATTTGAGCCAGGTGCGGACTCCGGGGTTGTGGAGGAAGTGGTCATTGTGGTTCTCCAGCCTAGTGGCATTTCTTTCATTCATGCCATTTTTTTTCAACATGTACTGCAGCACCATCAGGGATATACACATGTCAATAAATAATATTGTCTCTGTTCCAAAATATAAGCATGTTTTAGCTTGCTAAAAATGGTTATATTACAGAAGGGAAGTAGTATTAGCCACTACCATGACTGAACATTAGCTATATATATTTCCAAACTGCAGAATGACCAGTAAAATACATATCAACAGAGGGCTTCGTAATACAAGCTCCTTCCATGACAAAGACTTAATGCAAAGACCAAGAAAACACATTCTTTTTTAAGGCAACAGAGCCAAGGAAATACACGGTGAAACTGTATCCAAAATTGAGCATATCTATAAGGATGGGTATTTGTACACATCATCCGCACTGATCAAATGAATGCATCACAACATTATAATAGGAAGCAATGTATACGTTAGCTTTGCGACAATCAAATAACGAAGAACGATAAAAAAAGCATAGTAAAGGGGACTCAGATTTAACGTGGAAAATCTCTCCAACAAAGAGAGTAAAAAACCGCGGGCGCCAGCCACAAAACTTCACTATAACGGGGAGTGTTTACACAACGCCGGGGATTTCATAGATGCAACCTTTTCCAGCCGGCGGCTTACAAGAGGTTTATATAGTGGTGGTAACCTTGATCTTCGACGATCCGTACTGCGGGCCAAGCCTCTGGCGATGGGCCTGACTCCGCTGTATCAGAAATTGGCCTTTACTTTGTAAAATTTGGATCAACATATAATAGTATATATACTCCCCTCCATCTCAAAATTAATTGACTAAACTATGTCGAGATACGATTTGTATCTAAGAGTTTAAATGAAGGAGTGGTATTTGCATGGAGCATGACACTCCATGATAATAGATATGTACTCGCTATGTTCCAAAATATAAGATATTTTAGACTATTTTAAAACACATATATCTGGATGTATAACAGTACAAGAGAATGCAATAAAAGGTCAGATCATATCTATAAGGTACATATTCACACCTCTACTAATTACCGACTGCGAACAATATCTCGACATTCAAGCTAAATTATGGCTTCTTCATGTGCGAATGCTTGACAATCCCGTATGGAAAAACTGACCGCACAGAACTTGTCTCTCGAGACCATAGTCTGCCTAGGCCCTTCTGCATGCGCATGCGTGTTATTAGCTACCACGTGTTCTCTGGTTGTTATCTCCATTACAAGCAGACGTGTACGCTCGCCCAGCTGTTTCAGATCAAGTATCAGAGAGTATCACGGTCGGGCTCGGCGGCAAGGTGGCCAGATGAACGTGGCCCAGTAGATGGAAATAAAAAGCATGTACCTAGGGATTTTCCATGACCTGATTACTCGGTTTAGAGGCGACCATATTGCATCGGTGAAGTGGGTTTGTAGGGCGGCGACGATGTCTGCACACCCGTGGAGGGGTTTGGTGGACTAAAGTTTCCCGCAGTTGAACGCGGCGAAGATGGTGCATGGCGGTTGCCGACGCACGGAAACAGAGGATTTATTAGAGGCAAAATTATATTAGGTTGATGTATTTTAAGTGGCATAGGTGGGTAATTATTTTCAACTTTAGTGGTAGAAACTTCTTCATAAAATCTAGCGGCTGTGATTCTACATTTTTCTTGATTAATAGTTAGATGTCTCTGATTTTTGTGAATTTTTCTAGTCTATTTCTCTATTTTCTAGTAACCCGTCATGTACTTTTAATATATAATAGATGATCTTTTTAATTCCCCAGGTTTAAAGAAGAAAATTTGCTCCGATGATACTTTATCTCCCGTATGTGGTAATTCTAATGATACTTGTGATATTTTAAATCAACATACTGAAAGCATCACTTTTAAAATACCTATAAAAATTGTTGAACATGTTATGAACAACTGTTATTTGGGAGATGGAACTGTTTATCCTGGTGATCATTTACTCTTTATATACGAATTATGCGAGTTGTTCAAGTGTGCAGGTATTTCAATGAACCAAGTTAAGAGGAAGTTATTCCCTTTTTCACTTAAGGACAAAGTAAGGGAGTGGTATGAGCTGCTAGATGATCCTCATCATTTGGAGTGGAAGGAACTTGAATCTCTCTTTTACTCTAAATTTTATCCTCCTCATGAAATTCATAAAGATAGGAATTACATTTATAATTTGCATCCACATGATGGAGAAAGTATTGCCCAAGCATGGGGGAGATTGAAGTCACTAATGCTCAAATGTCCCATTCATGGGCTCCCTAGTAATATTGTTATTAATATTTTTTATGCAAGGCTTTCAGGACATTACAAGGACTATCTAGATACATGTTTAGAGGGATCCTTCACAAGCAAGGAGGTCAAAGCCAAGTGGGGTCTTCTTGAAACAATTCAAAGAAATACCGAAGATTGGGATAACGACAAAGGTAAAGAACCAGGTATAAACTATGAGTATGACTGCATTAAGTCTTTCGCTGAAACTGCTGATTTTCAAGAGCTTAGTGCTAAATCTGGTCTTAATCCTCAAATTATTATTGATTGTTTTAGAGCCTTTGCTTCTCATATTAATGCTCCTAAATAAAAATGGGACATGTATCATGAGTCTTTTAAAGACACTTGCATGGTGATACGTCCAAAACGTATCTACTTTCCCGAACACTTTTGCTATTGTTTTTCTCTAAACTTATGAGAATTGGATGCAACTAACACGGGCTAACGCTGTTTTTAGCAGAATTTCCTTGGTGTCTAGTTTTTGTGCAGAAAATCAACTATCAGGAAAAATCCCGAAAAATATGCCAAAAATCCTATTTCACCAGAAGACTCACGGAGCCAGAATATGAGACGGAGTGGGGCTGGGCCCAGGCCACACCACCTAGCCGCGCAGGCTAGGCCTAGCCGCGCCAGGGGGTGGTCTAGCCGCCCCAGACACCCCCTCGGTCTCCCTCTTCGCCTATAAGTTGCCTTCTGACCTAAAAACTCGGGGGGAGGGCTCAACGTTTTTCCAGAAGGAGTTCCGCTCTGCCGCCACCACCAGATTCCGTGATTCAGAACTAGAAACTCCATTCTGGCACCCTGCTAGAATAGGGAATTAGAGGAGATCATCGCCATCATCATCACCATCGCTTCTCCATCGACCATCCATGTTTCCCCCATATATGAGTGAGTAAATCCCCCGCTGTAGGCTATGGGGATGGTAGGAATTGGATGAGATCGTTCATTGTAATGGCATCGGATTGTTAGGGCATGATGCCTAGTATCTTCTATTAGTGCTTTTTGACTTTGTTGCGACTTGTTGTGCTTAATGCTTGTCACTAGGGCCCGAGTGCCATGATTTCAGATCTGAACATGTTATTAATTCATTATGATAGTATTGTTTATGGTCTTACCTGCAAGTTGTATACACACGTTGTTGTCCGGAACCAAAGGCCCCGAAGTGACAGAAATCGGGATAACCGGAGGGAATGGCTTTGATGTGAGGATGACATGTGTTCATGGAGTGTTAATGCTTTGCTCCGGTGCTCTATTAAAAGGAGCACCTTAATTGCCAGTAGTTCCCTTGAGGCCCCGCTGCAAACGGGCTGGCAGGACAAAAGATGTTGTGCAAGTTCTCATTGCGAGCACGTATGACTATATATGGAACACATGCCTATGATTATCTAGTACTTGGATGCTTTATCTTATTTATCTGCAGTTGCCCTATGTTCTGATTGCTATGTGAATTGTCTTGTCCATGCAACGCCCGTCCATCCATCCCTATGCCTACCGCGCTTTAATCCTACTGTTTGCTGCTACTGTTACTACTGTCTTACTTTTACTACTGCCATTACTCTACTGTTACTTTACTACTCCTACTACAAAACTGTTGCTACTGATAAATTGCCGTGAGCAAGATTTTTTCCAGGTGCAGCTGAATTGACAACTCAGTTGTTAAGGCTTATAAATATTCTTTGGCTCCCCTTGTGTCGAATCAATAAATTGGGTTTCACTTCCCTCGAAAATACTACGATACACCCCCTATACTTGTGGGTCATCAAGACTATTTTCTGGCGCCGTTGCCGGGGAGCATAGCTTTATTTATCAAGTCCACTTGGAATCATTATTGTTCGCTGCCATCCATCCATCATGGGTAAGTCTCGTGATGGCAAGGTTCCTATTTTACCATCCACTACAAGAAGAGGTACGGTTCTGAACACCTCTATCTATGCTTGATAAGAGTGGTTAATTAGGTCATTTCCTAGATGCTACGATTGCTAGAACTATAGCTGGAAATACTGAAACTCCTAATGAAGACACTACTACACCTGTTAGTTCACCTGAGTCTAGAGAAAGCTACGATATTGAAGGCGGTTATGTTGAGATGACCGATGAATTTATTAAATAATGTCAAAACACCCATGATAGGAGTGCTGCTAAGAATCTCCTTGAGAGGCGTACTATTAGACACAAATTGTCTCCTAATGCTAAGTTTGTTGCTTCTCCCATAAACATTAAAGATAAAGATTATGATTTCTCTCTTGATCTATCTTATATAGCTATTGTTGAGAAAGAACCTTTTTGTGGGACTAAGAATGAAAGTGCGGTAGCACATATGACTGAGCTTTCTACCATGAGTGGCTTATTTTCTGATGATATTAAGATGCGTACTTACTTTGTTGCTAAGATTTTCCCCTTTTCACTGAAAGGAGAAGCTAAAACTTGGTTTAATAATTTACCTCCTGGATCTATTGATAGCCCTGATTGCTTGATTAGTAATTTCCTACAGAAATATTTTCCTCCTACTGCTAGACATGCTATTTTGCAGGAACTTTTTGATCTTAAACAGGGAGAAAAAGAGATATTGCCTAAATCATGGGCAAGGTTTTGTGCTTTGATTCATGCACAAGCTAGATGTCCATTAGCTAAGAATGAACTTCTTGATATATTTTATAATGGACTAACTGAAGAATCCAGGACATACCTGGATAGTTGTGCTGATTGTGTTTTCAGGAATAGGACTCCCAAGGAAGCTGAGGAATTAATGGCTAAAATACACAAGAATTATGAAGATTGGACTCCTCCTGAACCAGCTATACCTGAAACAACTATACCTGAACCAACTATTCCTGTACCTATACCAACATCAAAGAAGAGGGGAGTTATTGAATTGAATGATGAAGTGATGAAGGAAGCTAAGAAATGTCTTAAGGAGAAGGGAATTAAAGATGCTGACGTCAAGAATTTACCTCCTATAGAAGAATTATGTAAGCCAATTCCCCATTCATCCACTATTGAGGTACACTCTCTCCAACATTTTGATGAAGGTGATATCCCTTACTCTAAACCTCTTGATCAATGATTAGAAGAATTCGATATTTTTATTGTTAAGCAAGATAATTTTAATAAAAGGGTGCAAAATCATCTAATGGAAAACTCTAGAGCTATTGTTGAGTTGAAGGATATTGTGGAAAGAACCTCTAATGATGTTAAAATGCTTGTTAAACGTTTTCAAATGGTTCAAACTCAAATAGATCAACTTATTAAAGTGCAAAAATACTTGCTAGTTAATGCTGCTAAAGAAAAACATGTTTATGAAATTAGGACTAGAAGTGGTGCTGCTACCCAGGATCCTCTATATCCTGAGGGGCATCCCAAAAGAATTGAGCAGGATTCTCAACAAGCTGAAAATAGTGGTACTACTCCTAAGAAAAGAAAGAAGAAACATAAAACTATTGTAGAACCCTCTGAACCTACTAAAGAACCTAATAGTATATTTATCTCTGATGCTGAAACTAAAAGTGGTAATGAAGAAAATGATGTTCCTGATAAAGAAAAAGTTGAAGAAGAACCTGAAAAGCACACTAAGAATACTAAATACACTAAAGAAGATTTTGTTGCTAATAAACATGGTAGTGAAAGAGATCCTTGGGTCCAAAAACCTATGCCTTTACCTGATAAAAAACACAAGTCAAAGGAAGATGAACACTATAATAAGTTTTGTGAGTGGATGAAACCTTTATTCTTGCAAATTCCTTTGACTGATGCTATTAAATTGCCTCCTTATTCAAAGTATATGAAGCATATTGTCTCGAATAAAAGGAAGATCCCTAATGAAAAAATCTCTACTTTGCTTACTAATTATTCCTTTAATGGTAAGGTCCCAAAGAAACTTGGAGACCCAAGGATTCCAACTATTCCCTACTCTATTAAAAATAGTTATGTTAGAACTGCTTTGTGTGATTTGGGAGCAGGAGTTAGTGTCATGCCTTTCTCTCTCTATAAGAGACTTCAACTGGAAAAATTAATACCAACTGATATATCTTTGCAAATGGATGATAAATCTACTACTATTCCTATTGGTATATGTGAGGATGTACCTGTTCAAGTGGCTCATAATTGCTTGATATTAACTGATTTTGTTGTGGTTGAAATGCCTGAAGATGATAATATGTCTATTATTCTTGGGAGACCTTTTCTTAATACTGCAGGAGCTGTTATTTATTGTAATCAAGGAAATGTGACTTTTAATGTTAATGACAAGGAACATACTATCTATTTCCCCAAGAAGATTGATAGGACTTATGGTTTAAATTCAATTGAACATGTTGAGGGCATTCAAGTTGGAGAAATATATTGTCCCATACCAAGAGAAAATTTTGAAACTATTATGATTGGGACCATTGCTATCAAGGTTGAGGTAACATAATCATAAGTGGAATACAAAGTTTTGTTTCATATAAAATTGTTTTGGTAACAAGACCTGATCAACCTTGTTAACAAAAGGATTTCATTGAACAAAACAATGTTTTCACCATGATTATCTCTGTTTACTTTTACTTTATCTATTTTAGTTTTTCCTTTCGTTTAGTTTTCTTTTCTTTTTTCTAGTTGCTTGCATGTTAGAGTGTCTTAGAACTTTTGTAGCTTTTGCTTTGTTTTGCATTGCATCTTTTCAAAATCGTTTTTCTGCAGAAAAATCATTCATCTATACCTGAAAATTGCTCAAAAATATAGTGTCTCGAAAAACTCTAGAAAATTCATATTAAATTTTTACGCGAAAAAAGGGGCAGAGAAGTGCCTGGAGTGACCCAGGGGGGGCACCAGGCAGGCACACCACCTGGTGGCACGGCCTGCCCAGGGGCGCGCCTGGCCATGGTGTGTGCCACCCCTGGCCCACCACTCACTCTCTCACTTGCCACTGCTCTCTCCCCCGAGAAAACACCAGTTCATTGCTCGAAATCGCGTTCTTGTTGTTCTTGCCCTCGATTTTTCGATCTCCTTGCTCAGCCCATCTTTGCTGCTGAAATTTGGAGCATTTGTTCTTTGGTATGTTACTCCTCCGCTTGTCCAAGTAGATTTGTATTTAGTGGTTTATATCTTGAGTATTTTGCTGTTGTAGGTGACAGGTTTTGAGTGCGTGTAAGCTTGTTCAATGCTTAGAGATATAGTTTTGATGCATGTTTAGGCCTCTTACAAGTCCATATGAGTAGTGCCCTTCATTATGTATTCACTTTGCAACTACTTGTTTAATGGATGTTTAAATTTCAGAATAGAAGATGAATGAGTATCAACTAAACCAACATGAACTGAGGGTGCCTGAGGTCATGAAGGTTCACCGAGAGGAGGAAGTTTTTCCTTCCATCTATCCATGCTTCGAATTCATGAGGGCTGCAGGAATTTCCCAGGACTTCCATACTTTGGTTGCTAATGCAGGATTGGAGCACTTTGTGGAGGATGAACCTTGTCAATTTGTAAAACTAACTATGTCTGTAGTACAGGACTTTCAATTTAGTTACTCTTTGCCTAACCCCATGGTCCACTACAAAATTTACAATATAGTTGTCGACCTTTCTCTTGATGACTTTTGTGCAGCTATTAGAGTACCTCAGTGGGGATCATGTGGAAGGATTAAAGAGCGACCTGCACCACTCATGGACTTGTATGCAGAGATTTGCCAAGGGAGCACCTTCTCGAAGGAGAGCGGGAAAATCGATAACATTCACCTCCCTTCTATTTGCTACTTTGCTTACTTTATTGCCAAGTGTGTTCTTGCTAGCAAAAACTGCCAATAAGTTATCTTCATATGATTTAGCATTCATCTCTGCTGCTCTTAAACGAGATAGGACTTATAACTTGGGTGGCTTGATAGCTGTCTGTCTTGCTGCTAACCGCGAGAAAGGTGGAATTTGTGGAGGCCTCATTGCCTCTTGTTTATTAGCTTTGCATGGTTTAGTACCTCATCATCTAGACCTATAGTTTCCCATAGAGAGGCTTGACATTAATTCCATGATACAACATAAATTTGTTTCTTCCTGGGCTAATTTGAGTTAGTTGTCTTATGAAATAACATTTCTCAAGGCTGGTTGGAGAAGGAGTAAGTCCGAGCGATTTGTTCTCTTGCCTGCACCTGTTTTTTTTAACCTTGATACCAGGGTAGGATGGTCACTCACCGAGGAGGAGCTTGATACGTACCTGGGAGAGCTTACCCCACAAGAGCAGGATACTAGAAGGGAGGTCACAAATGATTCGGTCCAGCCCTTGAACGAGGGGGAGCCTTCATATCAGCAGCCCACCTATTATTGGGGAGCTTCTTCTTCTTCCCAAGGGCCTAACTACGATCATTCTTACAATGACCCACCTGCTTGGAACCCTTACTCGTACTTGGATTGATACCCACTTAGGCCAAAAGCCTAAGCTTGGGGGAAGGTACACCGATATCGCACTCATCTCCATATCATTTTGCGTCTGTACTTTGTATATCCATATTTCATTCTCTTTTTAGTTTTCCTTCTTTCTTTGTTTTTGCTTTCTTAAAAAACAAAAAGACCAAAAATATTTTTGTTGTTTCTCTTTGTTTGCTTCTTCTTATTTTTGCCCTGGTTTGCTTTTCCCTCTTTGCTTTGTTTGAACTATCCGAAAAACCCAAAAAGAGTTTGCTTTGCTTGTTTTTCCTTTTTGGTTCTTGCTTTAAAAAATCGAAAACACCAAAAATATTTGTTGTTCTTAATTGGTTTTGTGAGTTTGTTGCAGGGTTCAGCAGTTCTCAGTGGAATTTGGTTTCATACTATTATTCAAGCCACTCAAGTGAAGGGCAATAATGAGGATTAATGACAACTGGAGGTGTGGTAAGAGGCTGGTAACAAACTCTATTTGTTTTCATTTTTGTACATATACTCATCATTGTGGGCAAGCTTAGTATGTTCGTGTGGGGTGTATGTTATTTATGGACGCTTAGTAGTTCTTGCTTTCATATGATTAGTTCCAGCTTGCTAATAGTTTGTGGCATGTCATATGAATGTTTGCTTGCATTACTCTATTCATAACTAGGTATGACACCATGGTATCCTCCTCTGAATGTTTCACTTGAATTGACATGGCACATGCTCATGCATGCATATGACTGAAATAATCAGTTAAGCCTCGATGAATTATTTTGCCTTGAGGGTCTTGAATCACTTTCATGCCATGATTAGTCATGTTTTTTGCAAGCATGATTATGACTCTGGCTAGCATCCACTTGCACTGAGTATAAGCTTTACTCGTGCTTCCAACTCCCCAAAACCAATATTGCCAAAAGTGTCCTCCATATCTACCTACTAGCATCATTTGTTATTCCGTGCATATTAAGTATGCCTTGTTTTCTTCCGAATATAATGTTTGCTTGTTATGAGAAAGTTAGTTAGTAAAGCTCTCACGAACTTGATGGCACACTTTATTTTCTTGCACTTAATAAACTTGAACCATTGCGTCCTTCTTTGTTGTACATATGCTTGCGCTTTATAAGTTGAAGTTAGCAGAACCAAGTATCATGGGGAACGCTTTCAACATTGTATTTAGTACCTCATTGATATCATGTTCTTTTGCCTATGGATCCCGGCGGTGTGAAATAAAAGTGGAACTTGTAAGATCATGGAGTTTGTAGGTGTGTTAGAGAAACGCCTGGGCCGCTAGCCTAAGCCATGCCTAATCATGGTGGAAATTTGCATCATAACCATAATGAGCAGTCTATGAAGCATCCTCAATAAAAATCTATGCACATAGTAAATAAAAAGATCGTTGAGAGGCTCATTGTCTGCTTGCCTTGTCATTTTGATTATGGGATAGCTCATGTATCATGTGCAAGGGGTACCCCGTTGGCGGTTATCTATGATACACATGTACTTACAATGACAAGAGCTTACTTGTGACTGAAGTTGAGTACCATGAAGTCCGGTACTCGTAAGTAAGGGGCATGAGATTTCAGTTTATAACTTGTTAAGCATATCCTCTTAGTTGTGTCACTTTAACCTTAACCACTTAAAGATGCTTATGATAGGGGCAATGAGAGATCAAAGCTAACGAGTACCATACTTTCAGCATTTGGAAGCCTTTCAAACTATTCAAAACCTTTTTCATTTCCTTGTTGAGTCACCACCCATTCTTTGAGCACTTTCTTGAGAGCATAGTTATCATTTGTGTTATGACTTTGATGCTTGTATCTTTGATATCTTTACTCCTAGTCTTCACCTGAACTTCAGAGGTGCCTTGTCATTCACAATCAAAGGAAAGCGAGATACCACTCTATAATTCCTTGTTATGAGCATTGTAATGTTGCTTATGTTTATGTTTCATGCTACTTATTATTTTTGAGTTGGAATCTCTTCATAGCTTGCAATGCCTATTAAGTAAACTTAGTTGCATACTCCTTATTATGAATTGTCTAAGTAGTTGATCACATGCTGAGAATATATACATCATATGAAGCAAATGTGTTCGTGAAAGTTTCTTTTATCACACTCAGTTTTCAACTGAATTGCTTGAGGACAAGCAATAAGCTAAGCTTGGGGGGAGTTGATACGTCCAAAACGTATCTACTTTCCTGAACACTTTTGCTATTGTTTTTCCTCTAAACTTGTGAGAATTGGATGCAACTAACACGCACTGATGCTGTTTTCAACAGAATTACCTTGGTGTCTAGTTTTTGTGCAAAAAATCAACTATCAGGAAAAATCCCGGAAAATATGCCAAAAATCCTATTTCACCAAAAGACTCACGGAGCCAGAATACGAGACGGAGTGGGGTTGGGCCCAGGCCACACCACCTGGCCGCGCGGGCTTAGCCTGGCAGCGACAGGGGGTGGTCTGGCCACCCTAGACACCCCCTCGGTCTCCCTCTTCGCCTATAAGGTGCCTTCTGACCTAAAAACTCGAGGGGTCAATGTTTTTCCAGAAGGAGTTCCGCTCCACCGCCACCACCAGATTCCGCGATTCGGAACCAGAAACTCCATTCTGGCACCGTGCCGAGACGGGGAATTGGGGGAGATCATCGCCTCCATCATCACCATCGCTTCTCCATTGACCATCCATGTTTCCCCCATCTACGAGTGAGTAAATCCCCCGCTATAGGATATGGGGATGGTAGGGATTGGATGAGATCGTTCATTGTAATGACATCGGATTGTTAGGGCATGGTGCCTAGTATCTTCTATTAGTGCTTTTTGACTTTGTTGCGACTTGTTATGCTTAATGCTTGTCACTAGGGCCCGAGTGCCCTGATTTCAGATCTGAACATGTTATTGATTCATTATGATAGTATTGTTTATGGTCTTACCTGCAAGTTGTATACACACGTTGTTGTCCGGAACCAAAGGCCCCGAAGTGACAGAAATCGGGATAACCGGAGGGAATGGCTTCGATGTGAGGATCACATGTGTTCACAGAGTGTTAATGCTTTGCTCTGGTGCTCTATTAAAAGGAGCACCTTAATTGCCAGTAGTTCCCTTGAGGCCCCGCTGCAAACGGGCTGGCAGGACAAAAGATGTTGTGCAAGTTCTCATTGCGAGCACGTATGACTATATAAGGAATACATGCCTATGATTATCTAGTACTTGGATGCTTTATCTTATTTATCTGCAGTTGCCCTATGTTCTGATTGCTATGTGAATTGTCTTGTCCATGCAATGCCCTTCTATCCATCCCTATGCCTACCGCGCTTTAATCCTACAGTTTGCTGCTACTGTTACTACTGTCTTACGTTTACTACTACCATTACTCTGCTGTTACTTTTCTACTCCTACTACAAAACGGTTGCTACTGATAAACTGCCGTGAGCAAGATTGTTTCCAGGTGTAGCTGAATTGACAACTCAGTTGTTAAGGCTTATAAATATTATTTGGCTCCCCTTGTGTCGAGTCAATAAATTGGGTTTCACTTCCCTTGAAAAGACTGTGATACACCCCCTATACTTGTGGGTCATCACATGGAAAATGAAATTGTTATTAATGATAGCAATAAACATGCTCAAACCTCTGTGAAATACATAAACCTTGTGAGAATAATCAAATTGAAGAAGAATATTGTATCACCCACAGGAATGAAAAAATTAGAATGTGGTATAGGGCTTTAAATGATCTTGGTAAAAATGTTTGTGCCCTTTATCCTTTTATTTGTGAACTTTGCTTCGAAGTGGGTCATTTCAATTTTCAATGCCCAGGCCATAATTATAGCCCTTCTAATCCAATGAGTACTGCAAGTTTGCATTGTGATGACATGATCACTCCTAATCAGCATGATGAACTTACATTATTTTTGGGGTGTGAAGACTTATCAAGAAAAACCTCTTTCGTAGATATGGGTGCTTTTGATATGAATAGTGTCCTGCATGGTTGTCATCTTTATTGTGTTGATAATTGCCACACAAATACTTACATACAAAATATTATAGAAGATGAGATTTTACCAAAATATGATAGGACTAAAATGTGTTTTGATCTTATTAATGAAAAGAAGGAATCCTCCAAAGTTTCTTCTATTGTCTCTAATAATAAACCAGGGTATATGGAGAAGCTTCCTTTCAAGCCTCTCCCTCCTAAAGATAAGAAGATAAAGAAGAAAAGGAGGAGTAAAAGGAGGGAGGAAACGGTATTTTCCCCTAAGCATGTTACTCCTATTATAGTTTTTGATGAGTCTGAACTCGATGATGTTCCTATGCATGTTACCTATAGTAGTGATCATGATTGGGAAAAGCACACTTCTTTTGATATTGAAAATCTCTTTGGTACCAATTCAGAAAATGATATTAATAATTGATGTACTATTAGTGCTATCCATGTTCCTACCAATGATGATATGTTTACAAACGAACACACTTTGGAAGATAGCTATTTTGTTGAATTTTCTCCCACTACAATTAATAAGATTGACTATGTTTATGTGGGGAGTATTAATTCTTTTATGCATGTGGCTCATGATAAGAATGTTTTATGTGATAGTTATATTGTTAATTTTATTCATGATGCTACTGAAAGTTATTATGAGAGAGAGAAACATGGTTTTATGTATCTCAACAATATTAAGTTTCCCCTCTTTATGTTGAAAGTCTTGAAGTTGCACTTGTTTTGCTTTACTATGCTTATTGCTTTGTGCTTTCATAACTTATTTCTTTACAAGATTCCTATGCATAGGAAGTGGGTTAGACTTAAATGTGCTTTGAATTTGCTTCTTGATGCTCTCTTTTACTTCAATTATATTTCTTATGTGAGCATCTTCTCAAACTATCCTGCCTAACTTAAAGGTGTTAAAGAAAAGTACTTATTGGGAGATAACCCAAAAGTTTTAGATGAGTCTTGGAAGTTATTACCTCTGTAATAACCCCTCCTTATCCTTTTTTTGCTTTTTGTGCCAAGAGTAACCTCTAATGAGAGAGAAGTAATGATTGGGAAAGTTGTTGTTCCGAAACAGATTTTTGTTCTTCACCGTAAACTTCATGTAACATCTCTGTACGTCCTTTTGAGGCGTGAATTTTTGTCCTTCTTCCCCAGGTTTTTATCTAACTTTCGTTAGTTCAATACTTTTTGATTTAATGAACAGAAGGTCTTCGAAAAAATTCGTCTTTACATGCTGGTCTGTTTTGACAGATTTCTGCCATTATTTGCATTTGCTTCTTGTTGGTGCCTTTTTGAGTTCTTTTGGGAAATTGAGCTTTTTGAGGGAAGTGCTACAGTAGCTTGTGTTTTATTGGAAGTTATATTGGTGTTGAAACTGAACTCAAAGACTTATTATCTTGAGTGCACTAATGTTGCTAATAAAGATTGTGTGAAGTTTTGTATGAAGGAAAAATTCCAGGTGTACGGAAGGAATGATTAATGAGATGAAGGATGGTAAAGCTCAAGCTTGGGGATGCCACGCGTGTCACCCCAAGAAATATTCAATAAGTACAAGAGTCAAGTCTTGGGGATGCCCAAGGCATCCCCTTCTTCATCAATAAAAATCTCAGGTTTCTTCTAAACACTTCATTTTTATTGTTTCATGCACAGTTGTGTTGTTCTTGGAGCGTCTTCTTTTTCGTTTTCGTTTTGGTTTTTCGTTTGATTGGTTTTCTTAGTTTGCTGAATAAATCGGTTGGACCCCCTCTTTCATACATTGGTTTTCAAATAGTTTGGTTTGGATGGAAAAGAGTAGGAAAAGTTCATGCTTAAAGTGGTACAAAAGGGAGCTTGTTTTTGACTGTGACTTAGACTTTATCATGTCATGCTTGATATTGTTTTGGCTTTATGCTTAGTGATTATTGTTGTAGCATGACATGTTATAAACAATTGAGATTTCTTAATGTGCCTTGAAAGAATCATGTGTTGTTTTAGCATATTAAAACATAGTATTGTGGTATTCTCCTTTGATGCTTTATTTGGGTTGACTTGGCGCATGCTCACACCATGTTATGACTATCCAAAGTCACCATAGCCTTGATGATCTTTTAGTTTTCGACTTGTAATATCACTTTATGCTTTAATCAATGATGTTCTGTCGCTCTACATGATTATGGCCATTATTGATCTCTTAGTTTGTCGCTCCCAGTCTTTTGGTAGCCTCCGTAACCAAGTGTGAGTTCCACTCATGCATCCAACTCCTTAAACCAAGTTATTCCAAAGAGTCCACCATACCTACCTATTAGCAATTAATATTCCAAGTATATTCATGTTGTTATCTACCTTCCAAATTAAACTTGTTATGAGAAAACTAGTGATTAAAGCTCCCACAAACTTGATGGCACACTTTACTTTTCTTGCCCTTAATAAACTTGAATCATTGTGTCGTCTATGTTGTATATGCTTGCACTTACTTGTTGGGGATTAGCATAACCATGTTGTCATGGGGAACGCTTTCAACATTGCACTTGTACTTTGTACCTAGTTGATATCATGCTCTTTTGTCTATGGATGTCGTCGGTGTGAAATGAAAGGGGAGCTTGTAAGTCCATGGAGTTATGTATGTGTGTTAGAGAAACGCCTGGGCCGTTGGTCTAATCCATGCTGTCATGGTGGAAACCTGCAGCGTAACCATAATGAGCTGTCTATGAAGCATTCTTCTTATAAAAAAGAGTCGGATATTGAAAAAAAGAGAGAAAAATAAAAAAGATATGAGAAAAGAGGAAAGAGAGAAAAAAGCACCATTTTCCCATGGTAAATAAGAAGATTGCTAAGATGCTCGTCGTCTGCTTGCCTTGTCATTTTGATATGGGGATTCTTCCGTATCATCGGGCAAGGGGTACCCCGTTGGCGGTTCTCTATGATACACATGTACTTACGATGACAAGAACTTACCGGTGACTAAACTTGAGTAGCATGAGGAGCAGCCCTCGTATTCAAGGGACATGAGATTTCCAACTTATACTTCGTTAAGCATATACTTCATAGTTTGTACACTTTAACCTTAATCACTTCAAGATGCTTATGATAGGGTCAATGAGAGCTGAAAGCTAACAAGTACCATAATTTTTGGAAGCTCTTTATGAAACTTGAATCTCTACTTCCTTCTATGAAGGCCTTTCTTTTACTTTTATGTTGAGTCTCCACCTTCTACCTTTATGCACCTACTTTGAGAGCATAGTGGCCATTCTTAGTTCTGTGTGCATTGTCCCAAGACTTGTTGATTGATGCATAACTTGAAATTGCTTGTTCTTAAACTACTTGTTCTATCTAGTCACACTTATGAACTTTGAAGGTGTCCTGTGCATTTATATTTGCTACTCTATGAGGGACAAGCTGAATGCCACTATGCTATGTTTTCTTTATGTGAAACAAACAAACGTCTTGCAAAGCATTGTTATTCATGAATCTTTTGTTTATGCCTTTTCATGTTGCAACATAGTTGTTATGTCTTATTGCTAGAACTTTATCTTCCATGCTATGTTGAACTACTATGATCCCAGCTATCAATATTCCTTGATCAAGATTGTGATGGTGCATGTCACCTCAAAAATTATTCTTTCTTTTTATCACTTACCTACTCGAGGACGAGCAGGAGTTAAGCTTGGGGATGTTGATACGTTGCTAACATATCTATAATTTTTGATGTTCCATGCTTGGTTTTATCTACTTTCTTATGTTTTGTTCCAACTTTGGAGTACTTTTCATAGACTTTCTTGGACTAACCTATTAACAAGATGCCATAGTGCCAACTGCATGTTTTCTGCTGTTTTTGGTTCCAGAAAAGTCAAAAAATGAATATTCTCAGAATTGGATGGGACAAAAGACAAAGTTGATATTTTACCGGAAGACTCACGGATCCAGAAGACAATACGGAGAGGGGCCACAGGGTGGCCACAACATGTGGTGGCACGGGTCCACCCTGGCCGCACCACCAGGTGGTGTGGGCCCCTGATCCACCCACCGACCTTGCCTCTTCGCCTATAAGAAGCCTCCCGATGTAGAAACCCTAAATCATCAAGCCTCCAGCCACGAAAAGTTCCACAGCGCCGCCGCCACCGAAGGGGAGATTCGGGGATAGAAAGTCTCTGTTCCGGCACCCTGTCGGGACGGGGAAGTGCCCCTAGAGCCATCTCCATCGATCTCCACCACCATCTCCATCGCCGTTGCTGACTCCCATGATGATGAGGGAGTAGTTCTCTCTCACGGCTAAGGGTTCTACCGGTAGCTATGTGTTCATCTCTCTCTATGCATGATCATATTGTGATCATGAGCTTTGTAATCAAGTAGATCTACTTTGCTACTCAAGTGCTTTAATAGATCTTTGGCTCTCCCCATGTGTGTGAAAGTGACAGTGTGCACACCATGGTGGCACTTAGGCTAGAGATTACAAATACTTGTTATGAGTTATATTTGGAGTTGGATGTCTCTATGAAATTGTGGTGTTTGTTGGAACCATCTAGCGCTCAAGGTGATCGTGTGGGGTTACCTAGATGGGAAAAGAAAACTTTGAGGTGTGATGTTATAGACCTATCATGGATTAGAGTTACAACCAGAGAGTAGTTTAGAGTAGTATCATAAAGAGAAGATATTTATATGAGAGTGTTCACTAGAGAAAGTATGATCCCTAGGTCTTGTTTCTAAGCATTGAAACACCGTTTGCAACTAGATCTGTTACATGTTTGCTTGCTACCATCTTTATTTTAGTTTGCCTTTAGTCTCTTCCACGCCATCAAGCTATTTTCTGGCACCATTGTCTTATATCCATACCACTTGTATTTCACTATCTCTTCGCCGAACTAGTGCACCTATACACCTGACAAGTGTATTGGGTGTGTTGGGGACACAAGAGACATCTTGTGTCTTGATTGCAGGGTTGCTTGAGAGGGATACCTTTGACCACTTCCTCCCTGAGTTCGATAAACCTTGGGTGATCCACTTAAGGGAAACTTGCTGCTGTTCTACAAACCTCTACACTTGGAGGCCTAACAACTGTCTAGAAGAATAGAAGTGCGTAGACATCACTGGCTGAACCGCTGACAACCGTTGCACGCCTTGACTATTTGTTCAGCATCCTCTAGCGCTATGGGCCAGTAAAACCCATGGCGAAATGCCTTTGCCACTATGGCTCGTGCCGACGCGTGGTGGCCACACTCGCCCTGGTGAATGTCGATTAGCAGCCAGATTCCTTCTTCCTAGCCCGCGCACTGCTGATAAATGCTCCCAACACTGCACTTGTAGAGCTTGTTATTGATGATGGTGTATGCGCTGGCCTTGCGCTTCACCTGTCTTGTCTCTACCTCCTCTTCGGGCAGCTCTCCTCTGGCGAGGAAATCCATGAACGGCTTGGCCCATGTTGGTGTTTCCCGGATGGCGCATACCGCCTGCATGAGCAGGTTTACTTCTATGTGGATCGCTAGGTTGGGCTCGTCTGGTGGCCGACCAGGCGAAGTGGTGGAGCCGGCAACCTCCAGGCTGGTTGCGGCAGTCCTTGGGCGTGGTGAAGCAGTCCCCGGGTGCGGTGAAGCTGTCGCGGAAGTCTTGGAGCTGGCATTCCCCGGGTGCGGTGAAGCAGTCCCCTGGTGTAGTGGAGCCGTCATGGAAGTCTTGGAGCCGGCAGTCCCCGGGTGAGGTGAAGCAGTCGTGGAAGTTTTGGAGCCGGCACTCCCCAGGTCCGCGTCCAATATTATGGAGTCGGATTCTGGAGACAGCGTGATTGATGGCTTGCGCAGGTGCTCGAGGGAGACCCCAGGCGGAATTGCCTTTCTTGTTGACCCGATGCGGGCGAGCGTGTCCGCAGCTTTGTTGTTTATTCTAGGGACATGGTGAAACTTGCATCCTTCAAAACAGACACACGGCTGTTGTATGAAGAAGCGATATAGGGCCATGTTTGCAGCTCTAGCATCCCAATCGCCTGACACTTGCTGCACCACCAAATCTGAGTCGCCGAAGCATAAGATGCATCGGATGCCGATCTCTTTCGCCATCTTGAGGCCATGGACG
Source organism: Avena eriantha (assembly GCA_910589775.1). NCBI lineage: Eukaryota > Viridiplantae > Streptophyta > Magnoliopsida > Poales > Poaceae > Avena > Avena eriantha. Next base: position 236,642,158 of record OU342745.1, read on the forward strand.
AGCGCCTCGTATTCAGCGATGTTGTTGGTGCTGCTAGTATAGGTGGTGAGGTGAGCATGCGCTTGAGGTCACGGAAGGCTTCATCCGCCTGCGATGTTCAGACGAATTTGTCTGTCTTCTTCATGACTTGGTATAGTGGGAGCGCTTTCTTGCCCAGCCGGCTGATGAACCGGATGAGGGAGGCCAGGCATCCGGTGAACTTCTGGACATCTCGCAAGTTCTTAGGCGGCTGCATGCACTCGATTGCACTGATCTTCTCCGGGTTCACCTCAATTCCCTCGCTCTGATACGACAAAACCTAGGAGTTGGTCGGCTGGGACGCCGAACACGCACTTCTCCAGGTTCAGCTTCATCTGGAACCGGCGGAGGTTGGCGAATGTTTCCTTCAGATCTTCAAGGAGTGTCTGGTGCTCCTTGTACTTGACTACCACATCGTCGACGTAGGCGTGTACGTTTCTGTCGATATGAGTCTGCAGGCACTTCTACATGCAGCGCTGGTATGTCGCTCTAGTGTTCTTCAGTCCAAACGGCATGGTGGTGTAGCAGTAGGCTCCGTAAGGAGTAATGAATGTTGTCTTTATTTGATCAACGGGGTTCAGCCGGATCTGGTGGTAGCCGGAATATGCATCCAAAAACGACAACATTTCGCAGTCGGCCATGGAATCGATCACTTGGTCTATCCTTGGCAGGGCGAATGGATATTTGGGGCATACTTTGTCGAGGCTGGTGTAGTCAACACACATGCGCCAAGTTTTGTTCTTCTTCAGCACCAGAACTGGGTTTGCCAGCCATTTCGGGTGGAAAACCTCCACGATGAATCCGGCTGCGAGGAGCCGGGTGATTTCTTCACCAATGGTTCTTCTTTTCTCTTCCACGAAGCAGCGTAGTGACTGTTTTCCCGACTTTGGATCTGGCCTGACATGTAAGGAGTGCTCGGCGAGCTCCCTCGGAACACCTGGCATGTCCTTGGGGGACCATGCGAAGATATCCCGATTCTCACGGACGAAGTCGACGAGCGCGCTTTCCTATTTGCTGTCGAGTCCGTCTCCGACCAGGACGAACTTGTCCGGCTCGGCCTCATCCAGTAGGATTTTCTTCGTGCCCTTGGATGGCTTGAACTGCGCTTCCCCTGCCGGCTTGGGCTCGCCAGCCGGCATGTCCTTCTGCAGGGCTGCCATGTTTTGCATGATAACACGTTTTTCCTCTACGATGATCATGTCCTCCGCTATCTTGGAGCCGCCTGTGGCGCACTCCACACACCGCCTGTAGCAGCCAACCATGGTGATGACGCCCTTTGGCCCTAGTAGATTCATCTTGAGGTACGCATAGTGCGGTACCGCCATAAACTTGGTGAGCGTTGGGCGCCCCAGGATAGCGTGATATGCACTAGAGAGGTTGGCCACCTCAAACCATATAGGCTCACGGCGGATATTATCCTCCGTGCCAAAGATGATGTCCAGTCGGATCTTTCCGATGGGCGAATGTGACGGGCCTAGAATGGCTCCATGGAAGGAGGTGCTTGACGGCTCCAGCTGCGACTCGCTGATGCCAAGCCGGTCCAGCGAACTACGATACAAGAGGTTGATGCTGCTCCCGCCGTCCACGAGGACGCGAGAGAATCTGCAGGAATGCTTCTTGGAGACTATGATGGGGTCCAGAACCATCGCGTAGGTGCCTGGGTGAGGCAACACAGCTGGTTGGTCCTTCTGGCTCCACGCAATTTCTTGCTCCAACCAGTTGAGGTACTGGGGGACGGGAGGAACGATCACGTTTACCTCCGCCTTGCGGTGTCTCTTGTCGTGCTTGGTCTCTGGCTCTGTCATGAAGATGTGGTAGTTTCCCACCTGGCGAGGATAGTGGTCATCGTCATCTTCCCTCTGGCGATGGTTATCGCGGTCACCTGGCGGCCCACCGGCTAGGGGAGGCGGTGCCTACGCAGCCGGCGCACTAGCGATCTCTGCCATCTTCTTTGTCCAGGTGTACTGGCGTGTGGTATGCATAGCCAGTTTGTTGCCCCCGCTGTGGAACTTGCATGGCCTATCAAGCATTGACTCGATGGTGTACTTGGGCCTAGGAAGCCGGTCATCAGGCTTCTGTCTCTGGCTTCCGCCTGCAGCCGGATCCTCCTGCACTGCGCCACCTGCCTGGAGCCATATTAGTTATTCGGCTGGTCGTCCTTTCTCTTGCCATGGCGGTTGTCATGTCGCCTGGAGCTGTGACCATTTCCCTCCGGCTGGCGCCGATCTATAGCGACGTCAACGATGATTTGGCCCTAATCGTCCACCCGGATGGATCTTTTCATTGCCACGTCGGTGGTGGCGTACTTGTCCGCGATTGCCATGGTCTTTGCCATGGTGGTAGGCTCCACCTGGCGAAGCTTGTGCTTGAGCATAGTGTCGTCTCAGTAGCCGTTGATGAAGAAGTCAACTGCCTGGTGCTCGTGCACTCCCTCGCAGGAGTTGTGCATGCTCGTCCACCGGGTGATGTAGGAGCGATCCGTTTCATCTGGACCCTGCACGCAAAGGGCGAGCTCGCCAGGTCGGCCTGGGCGCTTGTAAGTGCCAGTGAAGTTGCGAATGAACGCCTGCTCGAAATTGATCCAAGTGTTGATGTTGTTGTCAGGGAGGCTGTTGAGCCATGTCCTGGCCGAGTCGAGGAGCATGAGGGGGGTGTAGCGCACAACCACCCGGAGGTTGCCATTTGCGATGCCTACCGCGGTGGTGTAGTCCACCAACCAATCCTCCGGCTTGACCGAGTCATTGTATTTTTGCGTAACCCTTGGGAGCGAAAATCCCTTTGGAAACGGTTCATTCTGGATGCGCGGTCTGAAGCATCTTGGACCCGCTATGCTTTCTTCTTCTAGCGCGCGTGACTGGACCAGTAGGTCGATTCGCGTGCGCGTCTTGCGGTGCTTCCGGCTCGAGCGGTCCGAGCCGGCCGGATAGGCGAGACTTGGGCAGCGCTTGGCCTTTTCCGGCTTCATCGGCCGGCTCGCGGTTCCGGCTGGTTACCGTCGCGGCGTCACGGGCATTGTGCCCATGTCTTGCCGATCCACCACGTGGGCGGTTGCTTGGCCTCACGCCGTTTGGGGAAAAGGCTTTGCTAGCACCTGGAGTCGGATCCTCCATCCGGCGAGCCGGTTGGGTCTTGCTGTCACCACCCATGCTGAGCGCTGCTTCAGCCTGTTGTTTGTTTGCCGTGACCACAAGGAGCTGGACACGGGCCTGCTGACGAAGCAGCTCCTCGCCCTCCAGGTGGCTTAGTTCGGCGACCGCCGCCTCTACGGCCCTCATGTTCTTGGCGGGTGTGATGTAGATCGGCTGCACCGCGGGGGTATGCGGATCAGCAGCACGATCCATCTTCGATCTGAGGTTTCGGCCTTGGGGTTGGGCTGGGTGGGCGAAGCCATGCACGATGTTGTACTCGCGCATGGTCGCGTTCATCCGCCATTAGGCAGTCGCTACCTTGCCAGCCTCCTCCAAGAGTTTCTGGCGGGTAGCCTCCAGCGCTGCTGCAGCTGCTGACGGATCTGCCTCGATGGGGGTGCTAGGGTTGCGGAGGTTCTCGATGGACGCGGTGAGCAGGTCCTGGTTCGGGAGGCATGAGTTTGCGGCACGGCCCTCCATGTTGTGCTCTAGAGGTGGGCGGCGGTTCTCGCCCGAGCCCGCCATCATGACCTCGACGCTTCCACTGTCAGCGCGCGAAGCGGAGAAACCAGGAGGCGCGTCGGATACAGTGACGACCTCGTGAGTAAAAGCCTCGGCGACGGTGGCGACATAGACGCGATGCTCACCAAAGTGAAGGATGGAGCCGCCACTTGGGAAGGTTGCCCTGGTGAAGCAGAATGCATTATCGAGGACGTGGTCGAAGGAGCCAAAAGTGAGGACGAGGCCGGAGGCGACTCCTTCATCGGCGACAAGTGGAAGTCCCGTGCAAAAGATGATCCCAGCCGAAGCGCTATACCCCACGGTGGGCGCCACCTGTCATGGTGTGGAACATGGCAGTACCATCGGGGATGGCATGAAAGGGGACAATCAGGATGCTATCGGTGGCTACTCGCAATGGGTTGGGCACAGATACTGCAAACACAGCGATGTACCCAGGTTCAGAGCCCTCTTGGCGAGGTAAAGCTCCTACTCCTGCAAGGATCTACTATCGAGGGGCGAACGCCTAGTACAGATGCTCCTTGAGCTGTTTTCCTAGCTACTCCTTGCTAGAAGAAGAATAGGAACTACTCAACTTGTCCAATCTAGAGAACTTCTAACTTGTAATTTTTCTCCTAGAACCCTAGCACTACCTCCCCTTATATACTGGTTGAGGAGGCAGTTTACAGGATGGGCTCTAGGGTTTACAGTTTGGATTTGGGCTTTACAAAGTGGGTCGGCTGGACGAGCCTGAACGGTAGGCCCGGGTCCAGTCAATCCTCCAGTACAGGGGAGGACAGCGCTACAGTGTCTAGCGCCCTTGCTTTACTCGTCAACCGGCTCATTATCCGTCATCCGGCTCTTTATCCGTCAACTGGAGCTTTACTCGTCAGCCCTTGCTTTCCTCGTCAGCCTCCAGCTTTGGCACAGTTGTCTGGTAGCACCGATCAGGCTAGCCAGCCTGTACGGTCAGAGGTGCGCTCAGCGGGGAACATTACTCCCCACCGTATGATGGCCAGCGGATCTGAGGCAGCCTGCTAGGAGCAGCCTCCCAGCTGGTTCTTCTGGCTACTTGGCTAGACGGGATAGCCGGGGAAACTTGGGTGTGTACCGGGTGGAGAATTCCACCCGGCTGTGGTTCCTTGTCCTAGGTCCAGACGGCCAGAGCTCCTTGGAGCCGGCCGGTTGGTCCCGCCTTGGCCTACCCAGGGGTCATCCCCCCGACAATGCTGAACAAGTGACACAGGTAAAAGAGAAGGTAATACCTACTAAAAAGAAAATTATTTATCCTAACCGAGTTCATTACGAACCAGATAAAGCTATTTATTACTCTTTTTTTGAGGCATTGGGCATGTTGCGTTTAGAACTTCCTTTAACTGATGCTATTCAAGTTCCTACTTATAAAAAGTTTATGCGAGACATCCTTAATAGAAAAAAGAAGGTAACTAAGACTGTATCAATAATGACAAGCTTTGGCGATAAACTTTCTACTAAGCTTGGGGACCCAGGGATACCAACCATCTCATGTGCAATAGGGAAAACTAATATATTCAACGCTCTTTGTGATTAGGAGACGGTGTTAGCGTTATGCCTTATTCCTTATTTAAGAAATTGAATCTTGGAGAATGTTCTCCTACATCAATAACTTTACAAATGGCGGATAAGACGATTAAACAACATGTTGGAATTATCGAAGATAATTTACTTAGAATAGATCAACATGTCATACCCATTCATTTTATTATTCTTGATGTTCCTGAGGATGACAAACTGTCTATCATCCTTAGAAGACCTTTCCTTAGTACAGCTGGAGCTAACGTAGATTGCTCTAGCGGTAAGATTGTCTTCAATATATATGATGATCAGACTGTTCGATACTTTCCTAAGAAATAGGAACACAATGGAAAATATGTTCTGCCACTGAAGCGTGATCAGGCAGCAAAAACTAAAGAAAAAGAGTAGCTTGAGATGAACGCCGATGACATGGAGTTTGATTAGTCAAAACTCTAGAATAAAATACATAATGGGAGTTAACCCATTCTTCATAATTAAGTTTTAAGTTTTATTTATGATTACTACCTTATTATTTGTATGATCAAATAAGTTTGTTTTGAGTTTTTAGTTTATTCAGAGAATTTACCTTAGCAAAGTTGAGAAGCAAGGGGAAATAAAGAAAAGAAAAGGGTTCAGCACAAATAAAGAGCAGCAGTACGGTCGCGATACGCCCGTACCGCACGCCTGTACTGAGTCTCGATGAAACCAGCAGCAGGAACAGTGCCGGCAACAACTAGTGGTACGGCCGGGGTACGTCCGTACCCCGCGCCCGTACCGAACTTAGATGAAATTGACCAAAGTTCCCGTATAGATAACGACCAATGGTACGGCCGGGATACGCCCGTACCGCGCACCCGTACTAGGCCAATCAGGTTTGATCTCGAACCATAATGTTGATCTAACAATGACGACCACCGGTACGGGCAGGCTGCACATGTACCGAATGCGTCGCCAGGTAAAGGCTGACGGCCTCTGGCTCCCAGCCAGCCTCCTTCTTCTTCCTCTTTCTTCCTTATTCTTTCTCTATCCACCTCAAACCCTAGCCTCCTAAAACCTTTGATTCTTCATTGATTTCATGTTTTTGAGTTGGGGAATCTTCACATGGTAAGTTTCTCGTCAGATCCATACTCTATTTTCTAAAATCCATGGTTGAATTCATCATATTGGCTATTTAGATGAGTTCATCATATTTTGAGATTATTATTGATTCCTCGCGTTAGGATTTGTAAATTCTACCTATAATCATTTGTTTATGTGATAAAAAACTTGATGCCTATAATTTTCTTCAAAAAATTCGTAGCACAATGCATATCATTGGAAGGATTTTTCGCTCGGGCAAGGGCTCGGGTACGGCGGGAGCCTCGAGCTCCGCCAAGCCGTCCGGCTCAAAGAAGAGACGCTCGGAGGTGGACAGCTTGAGGGCTGCCATGAGCCGAGACCACGAGAGGGTGAGCAACCGCAAGGTTTTGCCCACCAAGTGGGTAGACCATGAGTTCCTCTCCAGCTAGGGTCTTCTGGAGGACTTTGAGTAGATGACTGTGCAAGCTGGCATGGTCCACTTCTCCTACCTCTCGATGACACCTACAAGATCGCCATGTTTGAATTCCTTTCATCATTCCATGATGATCTCGAGACCCAGGAGTGTAATTGCACTGTAATTTTTGTGCTCAATGGGCAACTCCACAACCTGACCTTATATGAATTTTGTAATAGTTTCGGATTCTCCCATGAGGGAGAACTTGATATTAATGACAATGTGCACATAGAGGAAGTGGAATCTTGGGGGCAAACTTCTGTCCACAGGAACAATGATTACTTGCGCAAGAAGAGCGCCACTATCCAGAATCCTACTATCAGTTATTTTCATACCTTCCTAGTTAATTCTTTATTTGGGAAAGGTGATGTTGGGGCAACGGCAGGCCCCAAAATGAGTGTGATTCATATGGCCTTGCATCCAGAGATGGAGCGCAAGGTAAACTTGGGTGCTTTGCTCATCCAGCACTTTCGCTGCCAAAGGTCGGCTTCCGCGGGGGACATTCATTGTGGAGGGTTGATTACACAGATCGCTTACGCAAACAAATTTGTCCTACCATAGGAAAGATCTATGGCTGGCAGTAAGGCCCTATATGACATTCATATGGCTAGCACCAAGTTCATGGGGGTCTATAGACCCAAAGGTGCCCTCCACCCTTACCAATTTTATTTTGAACCTAACGGTAATCTCCACCAAATCTTGCTTCCTTTTGTCCAAGCTTTTGGTTTGCCAGGTAAACAGAGTTGGGTCCTTATTGAGGAGGAGTTCCAGCAGGCACTGATCCTGTCAGGAAGGACTGCACCACTAGGTGGCCACACCAACTGGGAAAACACAGCAGCTAGCCAACAAGAGCAAGATCAAGGAGAAAAAGATTGGCATGGTGCAGGATGGGATGACTACGGCCAGCAGCACCATCACCAGCAATCTTTCCACCAACACCAATAACAAGGTATGCCTCCACCACAACTGGGATTCAACTATGTCCCGAGGAGTGATTTTGACCAGGTGGTGCATCGCATTGACAACGTAGAAAACACGTTGTTTGATGGGAATGCCAACATAGTCAACCTCACTCAAGACTTCAAATCTTTCATGACTGACTTTCCAAATCACTACCCGAACTTCCCATATCAGCAGCCGCCACCTGACAGTAGCGACAACTGATTCCAGTTAGGCAAAAGCCTAAGCTTGGGGAGGTTAAACTCCTCCCACCATTTTGCATAAATATTTTCTTTCTTCTTTTTATTTGTTTTTGATTCCATGCATGTTTACTTTATGTTTTGCATTTGATAAAGAAAATCCCAAAAATATTAGACTAGTTCTAGTTTTATTTGTGCAAATTTCTCTCGGCTCTTGTTGATTCTTTCTACAGGTTGCTCACTTCTAGTGATCGAGCTATGGAGACGAATGCAAAGAGTTGGCTCAAGTAGAAGACGAACAAGCAAGAGGAGGTACCACATTCCTATTTTCCTTCTTCATGTAAGCTTATTCATGAATATTTTATGTCCGTTCGGTTGCACTTGAGTTCGACTCCACACTTAGTTCGTTATATTTTAGAACTTGAGCTCAAAGGTTTTTGTCACCTCTTTGGATAAGACTTTCAAAAATTAATATCAGTTTGAAAACTACTCTTTGGATTCAATTTCAAACTTTTTAGAACAAGAGAATGTGTCCATCGACAACTTTGGTGCCATGTTTTTGTCTTAAGGGCTTAATCTTAGTAGTGCTCAACCCAACATACTGATCGTTGACTTGATGATACCTTCTGAAAAAGAATTGCTTGATAGAACGAACTTTTGAGAGTGGGAGAGGTAGATGCCAAAACTTGTATTGACCTGCTGTAAAAAAGCGGAAAGAAAGAAAAAGAAAAAGGAAAGTACTTTGTTTCAAATACACACCTTTGGGATGCCAACAACTCCGCTAGCTTCTGAACGATCTATGGTATAACCCCGGATTTCGGCTATGAATTGATGGCATGAGTGGCATATGTGTCGCTATATGGGCAAAATTATTGGTATTCCCAATAGGTTGTGTAGGAGTTTACAAAAGAAATATTCGTTGATCCTTGAGAACGAAAAAGAAAAGATTTATCATCAAAATATGAGACGAGAAACTTTCGATACTTCTGATCGTTGGCATCACCTCACCACCTAAAATGTGCAATTAGAGTTCTTGATAGGCAAGAAAAAGAAGAGGTATTTGATAGCCACGATTAATAAAGTGGATCATTAATGAAAAAGCTCTAAGTTTATCCTTCTTTTGACATCTACATGTGCACCCTTAATTTTGACTCAAGCGACCTCGCTTAAAAACATTTTCACTCTCATAACAAGAGAGGCTCTGAAAGAAATTGATTCGCAAAGCCTCGCCAAATTTTTAACAATCTCATTTGAGTTATAAGAACTATTAGCTAGCGAGTTACTTGTGTTTAGGAATCAAGCTTAAGTGCAACTATTTAGATATAGTATGCTCCTATTCAAGGTTGCGGGATTTGAGACGATAGAATATGATACAACCTCAAACTTGTAAGTTTTCATCTTGATTCAATTCTTCTCTATTACTCATTATAGCTTTGTCACTCGAGGGCGACTAACTGCTAAGCTTGGGGATGTTGATAGCTCCAAATGTCATCACTTTTTACCATTGGTTTTCCTCTTGTTTATTGCCAGATTTCACTGAAGATTACCCCTTTCCACTAATGTTAATGTCGCAATTAGCGAATCCTTGGTTTCTTGTGATGGTTTGAGGCAATGAAAATTTATTGAAGATCTAATAGCATTTATAGGCTAATTACACCAAAATAAGCAAATCCCCAATTGGAGCAACTTTCATTGGAAGCGTCCTGAATACTTAATGACCACTGGTACGGTTGGGGAGCGCCCATACCGCCCACTCGTACTACCCACTGGCGCCTTCCTTATATCAATACAAGCAACTTTTGTGAAGGAGGAGAGATGAGAAGAACCATAGAACAAAAGATACAGTCGCTGCAAGCCATCTAGAGAGGAAGATCAGATCTAGAAGAGGAAAAGAACTTCACCTCGTTCCTCGATGATCTCCAACCTCTAAACCACACAGTCCACCATCATTCCATCATTACTTAGAGAGAGATATTGGCACTTGTAAGATTAGGGTTTGATACTTTGATCTACCTTTGGTTTGTATTTGATTTGATCTTTAATCTCTATTGTGGTTTGCTACAATAACTTTGATATGTTTTTTATTTGCAATACAATTATGCCTTTGATTTGTCTTCCTCTCATGTCTGAGTAAATCCCCATAGGTGTGGGAGATGTAGGGGATTGGTGAGATGTGGTGTGCCACCTTTAAATCCATCCATTTGTGATCGTTGTAATGTTTTATTTAAATAGTGAGAATGAATATCTATGTTTCCCTAATGCTTGTTATCTAATTTAAGGGCCTAGGTAACATGATCCAAAGGTCTCATAGGTATGAACTTGTATGCTAGTAATTTGGTGACCCTCGATTGACACGGCCGATATCAAAGAAGAGATAGCACTACTCGAGGACAACAAGGAACCATCAAGATTAAAGCCTTGATCAGGTCGCAAGACCTTAATTAATGAGCTAACCATGGCCGTGGTAACATGCGGATGGATCATTGGGATTGGGAAGAATTGGCCATGAGGACTCCTAGTCGGTATATGGGTTGCTTGCCTACTCACTTATAAATAAGAAATATCACTATCACTTATTCCATTTGGCACTTTCACTATCACCATGAATTGTTTCTCTCTGTGCCTAACTTCTCATCTGCGGGACCTTTACACACCATTCGCATCTTTACTTTTATGCAATTTACTTATTTCCTAAGCAAGTTCCTCTATCTTTTATTCACCACTTCCACCGTTAACTTTTGCAATCAATTCAATCAAGACATGTGACACCTTGGGTGCGAAAGAAACACCGCATAAAAACACTTTCCTGGGCTCCTTGTTGGGATCGATGTAAAAACTGGAATTAATACTTCCAAAAAACATTCTCTGATGAACTTGTGCACTTGCAGGCCATCAGCACCACTAGACATCATCATGGCGTTGCAGTCCACTGCATTGCCCCACCGACAGGAGTGACAGCTCGGAGCCTGAGCTATCACTCAGCCATCAAGTGCGCATGTGCACCGCCCTTGGCCATCCATTGGCCACAGGCACTGCCCATCTACCTGAAGACTTCGTGGCACACCGCGATTGAGCCTAAGAACGCCCTTGGTGGTGCTCCACACCGGCCCTTGTAGTGACCCCTTGGAGTATAAAAGGAGGCACTTGGCCGTAGGAAAGGGAGGAGGCTTGGAGGGAGGTTTTTGGGGAGGTTTAGAGGAGAATTTTAGGGAGGGACCAAAGGGGGTTGGAGTTCTCAGAGATCAAAGGGTTCGAGAGTTGGGAGAGGAGAAGAGAACTGGTGAAGAGAAGATGTAAAGAGATAGAGTTGATATCCTACTTCGCGCTAGAGAGAAGGAAGAGAGGTAGAAAAGTGAGACAATGAAGAAAGAGGAAGCCCGGGAAGTGTAGAAGCTAGAGAGCAAGCGGCTCCCTAGCACCGTAGAGATTATCTTCTTGTACCTCGATCCACCCGAGATAATCCACCAAAGCAGGACGTAGGGTTGTTAGCCAAAGGGCAACCCGAACTTGGGTAAAAAATGATTGTGTGTGCTTTATGTGTGTTGTGTGCTCGTATTAGCAGGTTCCTTCATCGATGTTGAGGTCAGAACGCCTTTGGGCCCACTATCGAACAAATAGGGGGGGTCCAACATCCCCGATGTCAGCGTAGGCGAGACGTGACAAGAGCAGTCAAGCCTTACCCCTCCTAGCGAAGCCATAATTAAGGGTTGTGGGCCCATCAAAGATGAGGGTGCTACTGTCACACGTGGGGTGCTACTGTCACATCCACGGGTCTGGGGTACCCCAGAGCCGATGGGCGGCGGAGCCCTAGGAGGCCACATGAGCCTGGACTAGGGGAAAATGCGTTCTGTTGTCGCTCTGGGCGAGTCCTCGCTGTTTGCTGGATACCACATGAGCAACACCTGACTCGGGGGCTACTGTCGGTCCCACGGGTTCTAGGGGTTCGTAGTTTGATGGGATTCAGACTAGGTGATCTGCATGGACGCGGTGCTAGGATCTCAAAGAACCTACTCAAGAAGATTACCCTAGGTACAAATCTCGGGGATGGTGTGTCAACTACTACCTCGAAGAAGGAAGATGGACATCTAGTCGAGGATGCCTGACCCAGGGGACAGACTGCCCTCTGGCCATGCTTCGTTTGGCCCACCCTGGATATTGACAGCACGACCAAGCTACGTCGCACCCACTGGCAGTACCAGTGTGCCATGTTGCAACCATGGAAGACATGAAGCTCGTGGGGACTTGGTTGGGATTTCCTCCAGGGTCCCGGTTGGAGTCCCGGGAATTGTGTGCCTGGAGAGCCAACCCCGGATATGATTCAGACCGACGAGACAAATTCTAGTGTCATACTCCTCAATGCAGACGGTGAGAGACACACAATATGGTGGCAGGAGCACATGGCCACATTGAAGCATGCATTATGTTCCTATGTTACATGGTAATCGACCCTTATGGTGGAGTCCTAGGTCGGTCGAGAAAAAGGAAGGAGTTTGCTAGCTAGAGGCTTCTTGAGTAAGGAACCAGTGTAATTGTGATCATCTACTAGATAGTCGATAGTTGCAGCAAGTAGGGATCTGTACATCACGGACCTGAACTTAGGTAAACAAACTTGTGTCTTTGTGTGTGTGTTCGTCTATCTTGCTGATCGAGCTTGCCGGATGTCGAGCCCCTAGCCGAACTAACAAGGGGATTACCCATCCTTGACATGACAGTCACTTTGACAGCCGCAGGTTCCCCAAGACTAGACTCGAGCATGTCCTGATCGTAAGCAAGAGCCATCAAAGGATTGATAGGCTCGAGAGGACTTAGGGTGGTGTCATCCGCCACAGCCAGGTCGAGCTGGCGCTCTTAATAGTCGCTGCTTCCAGCCAAATGGTCTGTGGCTGTAGATTCTTGGCAGCATGAATGAACGCTGCCTTGCAAGACCATAACTTCGCCATGACCAAAGTCCATCTAGAGCAAATCAGACAAAATTTCAACATGGTCAAAGTGGAGGCATGCCTCCTCGTTCCTTTCACCGCCGTGTTCACTTCTTCGTGAAATAGCTAGCGTAGGATCAGTAGGCTAGAGGAGGCTCTAGATCGCGTCGTTTGGCACAACCAACCAACATTTGTCATGGTCGTACTGGCATTATACATGGTCGTCTATGTTGGGCCACGTAGAGATAAAACAAAAAATACCTACGCGGTGATCCCAAGAGTAGACGAGGTAGAAGGCCACAAGGATTACCACTAGATGCATAGTTGCAGAATTGATGAAGCACATCACTTGATGCAATGCAGTCCTCATGAATCCACGATCATTGAAGTGCTGATCGTACATCACCTCTGCCAGTATCCACATGTACGAGGAGGAGTGCCGGCGGTGGACTACTAGGTCCGGTACGTCAGCTAGACTGAACTGGAACTAGGGTTTCCAACGTATGGAATGACCTAACCATCCCTCTTGGGCATCTGCGCCCTAGTATATATAGGGAGTGAAAGTGGTCTCCACTCACCAACTCACTAACTTAGTTTGTGTCCGATTTAGGTCCAACCCAAATAGATTTCCGGTCCAGGTCCAACCCAAACTTGCTCCCGCTCTTAAGTGTGTGACCTGAGAAGCTCATGGTGACCTTGACACGATTCGAGTCTTACTCGTGATCGATCAGTCGGCAGCGACTCCTAGTAGAACATGCTGACTCCTAAGTACCAAAGAGTCATGACGACATACCTTCCAATACGACTTGTGTCCGAGTCCCTTTTGCCTCTCGATACATCTTGTCAAGCTATATGCGAATAATCATCATCCTTCAAATAGCTCAACTCTCTTCTCGATTTGAGATAAGTGATTCATCCTACTAACTCTTAGTCGGCCGCCTCGGTTAACACTTAACCGAGTCGTGCATGGCCATGCTTCTCGAATCATATCTTCCGAGAAGGCCCAAAGAATATATCTCCAATCGGAGGGGCAAAATCCCATCTTGGTCATCCACATCACGCAGCTTGATTCTCAGTCGACCCGAATTTTGCCTTTATAACTGCCCTTTGACGGAACAGCGTTTGACAAAACCTAAGTCGGTGATCCACAACTCGGATTGTGCAACAACCTCAGGTCCAAGGATTACACTGATTGAGACATATAAATGATGACTTGTTCGTTGTATCTCAATATGGGTCAGTCTGACTCGCTAAACTCTTTAGTTGAATCCGTGTAAGTCGTAATAGCATCACCATGCCCATGATAAGTGGAACCGAATCATCAACCGACTTTCACATTAGTCTAAGTTGTGTGTCTAGCACAACCTCAATGACCAAGGACATCTAGTATGAACAACGTGAATATATAGCTCCACAACCAAATTAGATATTCAATGATATATATATCAATAGTTAATACAAGGAACATACTATAAATTTATAAATACATTGGGAATAACATCATACATGATTACCTCTAGGGTATATTCCCAACAGTCTCCACCTGTGGTGTGTTCATTAGCTGCATGTTCCAAGCGGAGAAACCCGTTCAGGACCGCTGCTCGAGTCGTAGGAGACCATCAGCCCCGCGCATATGATGCAACAGAACCGACCACCCGCAGGGAGACCTCCAACCTACGGGTATTCCTCGAAGAAGCGAAGGGAACATGGTTTTGGTGGACTAAAGGGATTTAGCTAGAGAGTCTCGACTAGCTTTGCCGAGGAGAACGGCAACACACAGAGCGACTTCCACATAGCGCCTACATTTTCAACCAATCGTTGGCGAGCAATGTCATTTACACTTGGAAGAAAAACATCTCATCGTCGGGGCATGAACCATCTACAAATATAACTTGACACACATGCGGCACGTACAATAATCACTACTGCCATTTAACATGGATGCAGAAGAAAGATGACTCGACATAGCGACCAGCTAGCCATACGTGTGGCGCGTACAGTAGTGTCTACTGCCATTACACATAACACGGGAAGCTGACTGTCATCTCATTAACTGGGAAAAGCAAACTTTCAATGTCAAACCCAGAAGGTGCTACGTACACACATGCGAGGTAGAAGAGTCACTTCTCTTAGAGCTCTACCGCCCTATGTATGGAAAGCCTATAAACACGCATTAGACATGTACAAGAGACACAAAAATATGACTCTTCTCATTGATGGATTATAATGTTACAGTGCTAATCTATTAATATTTTGTTTTACCTTCCATGCGAAGCCTCCGTCTGACGACTGGCTAACTCGCGCTTCGAGATTCTTCTTGCTTCTTCTTCCCGTAAGGTCGAGAACGCAAGCAGAGACCACCCTTGTGACAACTGTTAAACTATGTACCATTTATTATCGTGAGAAAAAATGTCACTAAATCCTAGTTGCTAGCATGTCCGCATGTAAAGGCGCAAAATAGATGCGATGGAAACATTAGCCTAAATAAAATAGGAGGACAGAAAATGGAAAGTATGGTTCAAAAAAGATCTAACAACACACGCTAACATGTGTACGATTCGTCGGCCAAAGCATACAGCAATTACCGAGATGGTAGTGTTGGAATTGTTACCTAAATGGCCTAGCCCATATTCTATTTTAATAATTCCTAAAAATCCTAGAGGCCCATGTGGCCCATTCATACATGGCAAGAGGTGAGACAAATATTTAGTCCCACATTTCTAGTTGAAGGAAGATTTCAGCACCTTATAAGGGGGCTCTTCCACCGCTTAGTAAAAGGATGAGAAGGAGAGAGACGTACATGCACGCTCCTTCTCCTCTGTTGTCTGCCTCGCCACGCCTCGCAACGCAATGCCATGCCTTGCCTCACCTCGTCACGATGCGCGTGCGCCGCGGGTTGCAGGAATGCCTGGAGCTGAGAGCTTCCATTTTCTTTGAGATTTAATTTGAACTTAATGGGATTTAGTTGTTGCCTGTTTGTTTCCTCTCCCAACGCTGCCTGTTCGCCTGCCTATGCGTGCCTATAAGAGTGAGAGGTCACTCCTCTCCGTAGACATACTTCAGTACGTCGCCTCTAGTTCTAGAGAATTGCACTGCCGCTCCATTCTTCCCATCTCGTCTTGCGGCATGCACCTCTAGCTGGGACAGTAGGCCTCCGAGACCCCGCTGCTTCGAGTCCTGTATGGGAGAAGGGAGATAAGGTTTTTGGGGAGCGCTATTGGCGCGATAACTGGATTCGTCACAGACTCCTTCACGGATAGTGGTAGTGTCGATGTCTTCCCCAATGATGACTTCTTCTTGATGCCAACGCCAACATCGGCGGTCCTTCTGCTGTGATGTACATCCTCTTTCTAATCTTGTTTATCTTAGTCAGATAGTATGTCGTTCCCTTTAGTTTGCTATAGATCTTGCTCTGATCTTATCTCAAATTATATGCTTTGTAATTCTCTTGGATATCTGCCTTAATTTGTATCCGCTAATTCATATGATTGGTTTAACTTCTATTATTATATTCATATTTTATTTGGCGTTTATCTTGGGTAAATTGCTCTTTAACTCAACAATCCAAAAACCTTATAATAGGCAATTTGCTCCAAGTGGCTTTGTTGCATCCATGAAGCCACCTGTGTTTGAAGGTGTCAATTACAAAATATGGTGTGCAAGGGCAGTCCTATGGTTTTAGACCATGAGCTGCTATAACGTCATCTATGGCGCACCTGAGGGAGATCTTAATCCTGCTCAGGAAGAGGCCTTTCAAAAACTTGATACCACATTTAAGGCTGCCTTGATCAGTATCCTTGGCAATAATATTGTCGATTCATACTTGTCATTTAGTAATGGCAAGGATATGTGGGATGCGCTCGAGGGAAAATTTGGAGTCTTCGATGCTGGTAGTGAACTGTATGTCACAGAACAATTCTGTGACTATAAGATGGTTGATGACCGCTCCATTGTGGAGCAGACTCATGAAATATTGTCACTTGTGAGGGATCTTGAGCACTTCACTTGTGTGTTACCAGACAAGTTTGTTGCCGGAGGCATTATTTCCAAGCTTCCCTAGTCATGGAGGAATTTTGCTATTTCTCTAAAACATAAGAGACAAGAGTTTTCCGTGACGGATCTCATTGGGACTCTTGATGTGGAAGAGAAGGCGAGAGCAAAAGACACACGTGATTGAGGTACCGAGGGAGATTCTAATGCCAATCTGGTATAGAAAAGGAACTTCTAGCCTCACAAGTTCAAGAACAAGGGCAAGTTTGATGGCAAAGGAAAGTTCGATGGAAATAACAAGGCTTCACAAGTCTACCAGCTTCAAGAAGAAGACTGATAAGAAGAAAGGTGCTTGCCATGTGTGCGGTGATCCTAATCATTAGGCTTCTGCTTGTTCCAACCGCTTTGATAAGTACCAGCATGGGAAGGGCAACAAGACTGCTAATGTTGTCATGAGCGACATTGAGATGAAAGATGTTGGGTATGGTAAATTACCTACTATTATTTCATTATGTCATTCTCCTGATTGGTGGATTGACACGGGCACTAATGTACATGTTTGTTTTGATATCTCCATGTTTTCTTTATATCAGGTCAGAGGGACTCAAACCGTGCTAATGGGGAACGGCTCACATGCTTCTGTTCATGGTGTTGGTACGATCGATCTAAAGTTCACTTCAAGAAAGACCATGCGCCTGAAGAACGTGCATCATGTTCCCTCAATAAATAAAAATATTGTTAGCGGATCTCTTCTATGCCGAGACGACTACAAGATTGTATTCGAGTCTAATAAATTTGTAATTTCTAAGTATGGAACCTTTGTTGGTAAAGGTTATGAGTGCGTAGGCTTGTTCTCCTTATCTCTGCCACATGTTTGTAATAAAGTTGTTAATCATATTTACACGATTTTTGAATCAAATGTCTAGCATCGTCTTTGCCATATTAATTTTGGTCATATGACGTGACTAGCCAAAATGAATTTAATCCCTTACTTCACAACTGTTAAGGGATCTAAGTGCCAAGTCTACGTGCAAGCAAAACAACCTCGCTAGTCACATACGACTGCAGAAGTGAGAAATTTAATACCACTGGAGCTCATACATTCTAATCTTTGTCAGATGAATGGTGTGTTGACAAAAGGTGGAAAGAAATATTTCATGACGTTGATCGACGACTCTACGAGATATTGTCATGTGTATCTTCTAAAATTAAAAGACGAGGCTTTGAGTTTTTTCAAAATCTATAAAGCTGAAGCAGAAAACCAACTTGATCAAAAGATTAAGAGGCTTAGGTCTGATCGTGGTGGAGAGTATATTTCCAACAAGTTTGATTCCTTTTGTGCGGAACATGGTATAATATATGAGAGGACACCTCCCTATTCACCTCAGTCAAATGGTGTAGCTGAAAGAAAGAACCATACTCTAATAGATTTGGTTAACGCCATGTTAGATACATCAGGTATATCTAAGGAATGGTGGGGAAGGCTCTATTGACTATGTGTCATGTCCTAATCCGAGTTTCCACAAAGAACAAAGGAATTGCTCCATTTGAAGAATGGGAGAACAAAAGGTTAAACTCTCTTACCTAAGGACTTGGGGACGTTTGGCAAAAGTTCATGTGCCAATTCCCAAGAAGCTCAAGCTTGGACCAAAAACCGGTGACTTTGTATTTCTGGGTTATTCTTTCCATAGCATTGGTTATAGATTCTTGATAGTAAAATCCGAGGTACCTGACATGCATGTCGGTACAATTATGGAGTCGATTGATGCGATTTTCCTTGAGGATATCTTTCCTATGAAGGATATACCTAGCTCATCAAATCAGAAGATGCCTAGTTCATCCAGTTAGGAATTTGCTACAAATTCTAAACCTACCACTACAATTGAACATGTTGAAAATCCTAAGGAGGATGATAATGAAATTCCTAAAAAGAGCAAGATACAGAGGATTACAAAGTCATTTGGTGATGATTTCATTGTGTACCTCGTGGATGATACTCCCACTTCTATTTCAGGAGCCTATGCATCTCCTGATGCTGACTACTGGAATGAAGTCGTCCGCAGTGAGATGGATTCCATCTTAGCCAATGGAACATGGGAGATCATTAATCGTCCTTATGGGTGCAAACTTGTAGGATGTAAATGAGTGGTCAAGAAAAATCTTAGGTCTGATGGTACTATTGAGAAGTACAAGGCACGGCTTGTGGCCAAGGGATACACTCAAAAGGAAGGTGAAGACTTATTTGACACTTACTCACATGTTGCCATACTGACCACCATTTGAGGACTACAAAGTCAAGGAAAATAGGACAGACGCACAACTATGCTACTAAAGCACAAAATCACCTATACTACTGACCTACACTACTATGGTGGAAATCAATCACACCATGGAGAATCCGCGTGTAGATCTTCTCGCAGTGCTTGTGGAGATCTTCTCGCTGAAACACCGATGTCGGTGAAAGAGCGGTTAGGAAAGACGTGAGCCTCCGCAAAGAGGTGGCGACCTACCACGACCGTGGCTTGTAGATCGTCACTGAAATGCAGAACGACCCAAACGTCTCGGCTGTGGAGAAACACTAGGTAGATCTGCAGATGGTTCGGTTGCGGAGGTAGGAGCAGAACACCGCTAACACCGCTTAAGAAGCGGTAGAACACCATGGAGTGGAAGCACGTATGACGTGACTCACTGCTTAGCGTCGCTGGCATACTGGCGTATAAGTTATTCCTAACATGCACTATTGAATAGCATCACGGTGGGGAAAGAAACATGACACCTAAGGCACTACAAACAAAAGAGTCGCCTTAGCATCTTTAATAAGCAAATTAGAGGGTAGATAGCGCAGCATGGAAGGAAAATGTCAAGCATGGGCATCTCATGATATTCACGTACCCTCCGGCGCTAAAACCCGTAACACATCCTCGGTACAAGGATCCATGGAGGGAGAGGGTTTTCGCTATCATCTCGCTCTCGGCCGGCAAAACCTGCGGGGGGCGAGAATTCTAGTGCCACATCGCCGTGGCTAGGCCCCATGCCCTGATGAGTGTGAAGCACCTATCTCCCTCCATATGCCTCTTAGTGTAGTGTTGTCACGCACAATTGCTGATGCGTGGGCCAGGAAACATCATGCGGCCCGCCGTCCAACGACGCAGGGAAGGAAAGGGCACGTGACACAGCCGTGTCAGGGAATCTTGGCTGCAAGGCCCGCATCCCCGGGAGATTCATGCTCCATAGCAATGTCGTCATGTGTTCTCCTCATCCTCCATCCTAAGAATCGAGGAGACGTGGATAGAATATTCGGCTGAAACTTTCATGCGCTATTATTGACTCCGATAAATCGAACAACCTTTATTCTCATATTTGAATGAATAATTGTCTCATAATAAACAAGATCTATATATAATGTTCATGGTCATGGAAGACACTAAATAATAATTATTGAGGTTTAATAGTAACCCCGAAGGTAGACGTAAAGGAAGTGTCGTGGGAATAGCCACGGCAGTTTCTACCAGGGGTAGCGATTGAGATGAATGGGGCAAGGGAGAGTAGGACGTCTGGAGATCAAGATTGCAAGGACACAGGCATTTTACCCAGGTACGCCCCCCATAGGGTAAGAGCTTACATCCTGATTTCTATATTGATTTAGAGAGGTTATAATGCGGCGAGCTCAAGCGCTAGGCGTCGAATTGCTTCTAAGGGGTGTATCAGAGGGAATATGAGTAGAGGTTGACCCTATCGAGGTTTATATAGAGTCACCTCGCTAGGGTTTACATGGATCAACATGGAATTAGTTAAGGATTAGGTGAGTTTGACCTAATCCTACTAGGCCTAGCTACGCTTCTAGGTTTTCTTGTTCCAATCATCGTGTCCCTTCAGGTCCACCCGTCATGGAAAATTCAGTCACCAGGCCAGTGAGCCCACTCTCTATGGGCTTCCTGTGAGCCTCCCTCGATATGTTAGGCGACTCCACTTCCTAGGTACACCCTGATTGACATATCCCCATCAGTATTTCCTGAGTGCATCAAGGATTCAGTGGTGGTTTCATGCTTGGCGGTCAGAGTAGGCGAATGAAAGCGGGAGACTCCGGTCGAATTAGTGGAGAACTCTTGAAATAGAATACATCGTGTGAAATGAATTAGGCGAGTCGCAGTAGGAGAGTGGACGTCGCAAGCGAGCCGGTGCACCGGACGACTCGGCGCCATACGTAGTCATCAATTTGATGGAACATTGACCGACATATGTAGTCAAACTAGTAACAATAGGATTCCTACACCGCAAAATGGCTAGTTTATGCGCCATTTGGAGGCGCCACTATTTAAGGAGAGTGAGGGTCAGATGTATGGATCTTACTCTGCATTCCCTCAAGCTTTCTCCCAACTCTTGTTGCTGAACCATAGAAGAGAGCGATCCAAATCTCCACGTCGTGCACACCCCACACCGAGATGGCAACGAAGGATACGTGGGGCAAATCCTGATGCTTGGAGAAGACCCTACTGCCTTTCATGAGCGCGGGGATCCTCACAAAGGGAAATGATTGGGTCTCGCCAGCGGGTGAGACCGAACTGAAGCCACAGGATGGCGAGTTCATCTCGTTCCCAAGCCACCTTGAGCAAGGTCTAGGATTCCCCTCGTATGTCTTCTTCTGGTGCTTATACACATTGTACAACATCAAATCCTCAGATATGGGTGCGCAGAGTGTCGAGCAGCTTGCCATTTCCGTGGCCTTCTGCGAGAGCTACCTCGGTTGCCCGCCATACTTCTCGTTGTGGTTAGATGTTTTCCATGCCCGGATCAGCCGCAAGTAGAAGAAAGGGCCCATCGTGGCGTCGAGCGGCATCACCTTCCAGCTTAAGAGAACGTTAGAAATCTTCAAGTTGTTGCTCCTAAAGAAAGTGTCCAATGACTAGATAAAATCGTGGTGCTACGTGAAGGAGCCCACCCCGGAGGACGAGGTTGCAATGCTGGCATACATGGCAGAACGGAGTGTCCCGCGGCGGCTAATGGTGTAGAAGCTTCCCAAAGATCAATTAGAGGTTGTCATGGAGATGCGTGCCTATATGGTGGAGCTGGAGATGGAGGGGTTGAAGACAATCAACCTCTACAACAGCTACATTGGTCGGCAACTCATGCCACTCCCCGCTTGCGAGCACTGGATGTTCTAGTACACCAGGCAGAATGACCCAATGCGGTCGACCGTGACAAGGTGGGAGGAGGATAACTATGTAGACGCCATGAATAAGATCACGGGCACTAAGTTCAATGGGTTCTCAGAGGACTTGCGAACATTCAGGCCGGATAGATGCCCAACCCCTACTGTAAGTCTCTGCATTTTTCCACTTGTCGTTTTTTCTCATTCAGCGATTGGGTCATTGACCGTTTCACTCCTTAATTCACAAGCATTCTAGATTGTGGAGCACTAGCTCCTCCCACTCGACGACGAGGTACCGTAGGAGCTCCTAGCGGAGGGGGAGGCAGATACCTCGGAGGATGAGGAGGAAGAGGAGGTGACCCACTTGGCAATCGAGCCACCCTCCATGACCCGGAAGTCTCACGCATAGAAGCGTAAGGAGGAGGATGTCTAGGATGAGGACTATGATAGTGAGTTAGATATTGTGTGGGAGCAGAGTTCCAAGCGGGTTCCGATGACCTTGCAAGTGGAAGTGAAGAAGGATATGGTGGTGAAGTCGCGGCAAGCGACTCTCCTAGAGTCTGGCTTGTCTCATCGCTTAGGCCCTGAGCTAGAGAAGGCCCCGAATATCACCACGGGGTCGAGGAAGATCCTAGTCTCCGCGACTCCACTTGCCTCTTCGTTTTTGTTTCCTTTGCTATATTTTTCTTCTTGAGATCTTCCCTATCTTATTTCCTCTCGCGCTTTTCAAGGGAAGCACAAAGAAGGCAAAGCGTGTTGCCATGGCCAAGGTCCTAGAGAGCCGTTAGAGCCCATCTAGAACTGAAGAGGAAGATCCCTCCAAGAAGAGGAAATGCGAGCTGATAGAGGCGGGAGGTGCCAACGCCATGAAGCAGAAGGTCGAGCCTTCGCATGTGAGTGAGGTGGCAATAGAGCAGGTCATGGGAGAAGCGTCCGCATAGGAGAAATTCACCGCACAAGCTCCCATGAGCATGGCAACCAAGGAGACGATCGATGTGCAAATATTTGCAAAAGGGTCGTCCGCGATTGTACAATCACAGTCGTCGGCACCGCGGAAGTCCTCAACGGTGATGCGGGCTGATGGTGAGTGGCTCCGGTGGGGTCACATATCGCTGCCGATAGTGATGGTGATTGAGCTGCACCAAATGCTCGGCCAAGCGCTCTAGGTGCGTAATATGTAGTCTCTAGTCCCCGAGGGCCGGATCGGCACATAATGGTGATTCGGGACTCCAAGGTTTTAATTCCTCCAGTACCTAAGGGTTGGATCATCAGGTAGTGGCAACTCAATACTCTAAAGGTTTAATTCCTCAAGTCCCCAAGGATCGGATCAACATGTAGTGGTGATTTGGGATTCCATATATTTAATTCCTCCAGTCCCCGAGACTATAAGTGATTGCAGTACTGAATCTTGTTGTTTGTTTCCACAACGCGACGTGATTGCATAGTAGGCAGAAGTGGAGGGACTTTAGTGCCAACTACAGGTGCTCACGCATGCGAACAAGCAGATGAAGGCCACTGCTAGTAAGTTTTACTGACACGTTGTCTCACATCTTGTTTTTCTGCATTTAACAACATTTTGACAATTCGTTTTGTAGAGAACAATGCCGATGAACTTTTGAAGGCTCAGGAGGGATCTGTACCCACCCACGAGCTAGAGGCGGCCAAGTCCGCAGTGACCTCCTAGGAGCAGAAAGCCAAGGAGGAGAAGGTTCAAGCAGACAAGGACCGCGATACATCGCACTCTGTGATTAAGGAGCAGGCAACAAGGTACAGGGTGTTGGAGAAGGTCATCATCGAGAGTTGCCACCAACTCCTCAGTAGGTTCCTATAACACCCTCGAATCATCCCTTGGCATATTTTAGCGATTCCTGCCAAAACCCGCATAGAAATGATTCGATTACACCCACGAAACACTTGCGTGCGGGTGGAAAATGAAGTAATATCATTACACAATAATTCAAGATGGAACCCACAAGAACATATATATAATAAAAATATACATTACAAGTTCCAAATCACATTGAAAACAATACAACATCCGAGTATGGATAAGATGCAAATTGTACTAGGTGTCCTGAAGAATAATCAATGATGTCCATAACCCTGCCCAGGCCAAGACGGAAGGGTAACCTTGCTAACATTGTCAAACTCAAAGGGGTGCTGACAAAGGTTAAAGAAAAAGGGAGCAGATAGTACTGATGCCAATACATGGCGAGTCTTAGAATTTGGCGGTTCTTGCCTACATGAGTAAGGTAGGCTCAAGCAGAAGCAAGGCATGCACTAAAAAACTATAGAGACTCCAAATGGATCAAGTGATATATGGATGGATATAACTAGTGATATACATCACCAAGGTGTAGAGAATTGATATTAATCATGATAGCTTTTTTCCTAGAATTGATGCCAAAAATGGTTGAAAATAAGGCTGTGAGAACAGAATATTATTTAGCCTCCAAAACCGTGTGGGTTTAAGAAGAACAAGGCTCCAATAGAAACAAGGAATGTATGGATGGATATATAATCATGAGTAGAGCACACTCATGCCAAGAGTTGGTCAAAAGAAGGTGGCATGGAGATGGGAGATTCTGCCAAATTAGGCATGTTGATAAGATTGGCAGAAAAGATTATTTTCTTCCTGCAAATCCATCAAGAACAAGTGGGTTTCAAGATGATCTGGTCAAGGGAAAGGGTTGGATTTTTAAGTACTTAGGATGGTCCACAATATGGTTCAAGTGCATTTCCAAAAATGCACAAGGGTTAGTATAGTTAGGGACTCAAGGATGTGATGTTCATAACAGTTCTAGACTTTGTCATATTTTGACAGATTTGGTTTTTTTGACTAGGGTACAAGGGTTAATGTTTTTTAGGGGCTACAAGGTTCCAAACCCAGCATCAAGTGGATGATGTTGAGGAGTAGGTTAAGTAGAGGCGATCCATGGATTGAGTTGGTCTTTTCCACTTTGGAAACTACAAAATGGAAGGGACTCAAAAATAGAGTCTGATAAGGAAAAACATATGGTCACTTGAGTGTATAAGGATCTAGACAAGCTTGGGAGTCTAGGTAGAGGAGTACCTAGATCAAGAGCAATGATTGGTGATGGTAAGGCACATCACCAAGGGTAGGATAAGGTAGGCTAATTGATTAGGGATCCGATAAAAGGTGGTAACTTAGGGTTTACACAAGGGGTCGGAAGACAAGGAGGAAGGTACTCTTCCTACTAGGGTTTTGAGGGTATGGTCTTCTAGAGAGATAGAATTGGGTTGACACTATCCTTATTTGATTGACAAGAAGGTGTTATGGGTTCATTTCTAAGGTAGAGGGGCTGAGGGTTCTTACAACTCAGGGATTTGAGAAAGAGTAGAGGTAGTACCACAACTTGGATTGGATAGTGTTTTGTTGGTTAAAAGATTTACTCTAGGGTGAGCTCCTAGGGTAGCTCACTCTAACTCCTAAGCAAGCAAGTCAAACAGCACATCAAGGAAATTCATATTGAGTATCTTAATACTACTACTATGAATACCAACTATCCTAGCTTGAGGTAAGGATATGTATTTTTAAGGATTGGGGTTTGAAAAAGGTAAGAGTCTCTTGGTACGTCTACCAAAAGTGGAAGTAAAAAGTTTTAGTAAATAGCTTTGGAAAGCTAGGGGTAAGATTATTTGAAATTCTGTCTTGAAAACATAAGGAGATATCTTACAGATCTCCATAGTTTTGTAAATAGGGGCTAGCAAAACAATTGAATTTTGTAAAAAGTATATTGGCTCCTGTTTTGAAATGCCAGAACATTTGAGAATATGTAAAATAAGCCAAGACAATATCTTTTGTTAAATAGCTTTTGCAATGGTTGAGATGTTGAGGAGGTAATCTTATCTACTACACAAGTAGGAACACATGCACAGTCAATCAAACAACTAGAACATCAATAGTAAGAAAAAGTTCTTGTTCCCCCTGATTTTTGTCATTCTGGACATTAATCATGGTAGCTAGAAATGGGGTGTTACATCTGGTATTCATCCTTGAATATTGTGTTGTGTGTTCAGTTTTGTTCCATTTTATCTACCCTTAGATCAATTCATCTTTACCCAAAATAAGGTTTTAGCAAAGGTCATATTGAAACTTATCGCACTGAACTTGATGGTCTACTTCAGTTCCATCAAGTTAAGAGAAGCTTCAATCATTTCGATAAGTTTTGATCAAAAGCATGAAAATTATTCGGATTTTCTATGCATGAATGCAATGCACACACCTGATCTCTTCTTATTTCTAAGCTCTAATGCTGGGATGTTATAGTGACACATCCCTAAGCTCAAGCTTTTGTAATCCCTTTTGTTGCTCATTGTGGTGGTGGTGGATAATCTCCCAAGTTCCATTGGCTGCTCCAATTAGTGAACTGGGTCGAGAGGTTGGCGGTAGCATCTCGAAGGTTGATGGAGAGGTCGCTCATATTCTGAATGCTTTATCTTCATAAGTGGTGTAGTTTGGTGGCTGCTGCTCTTGTTCGGGTCCTTCTTGTTCTACTTCTTCATCTTCTCCTTCTTCACCCATGGGTTCTTGTTGGGGTAGACTTGCTTAAACTTGTGCATCAAAACGCAAATGTCCATCCTCGATAGAGAACAAACCATTAGGCAAAGGAGCTGGGATCAAGTGATCGGCTCGAGGTATATCAAGAAAGTATCTACCATTTGATTTCGAAACCATGCCACAAGCGTTAAGAGTAGCGAAACCAAGACGGCGAGCACCTACCAATAGTTGAATATTACCTAGGTTAACGAGGAGTGCTCGAGCAAGAACGGTGAAAACTCCTCCTCCACATATGGGACCAGGAGATTTAAGAGCTTGATGATTAAGATAAAACACGAGTAGGGCGCCTAAATTTGGCGTCAAGTTACAATTTGGAATAGCAGCTATCATGTCCTCTTCATTGATTCAAGTAAACTCACCACGTGCCTAAAAAGTGTTAGCAATAACATAGAACAAATATTGAACAGTGGGATGATCAATTTTATTTCCCTTGGATGTGTTTCCATGGATTCTCATATAATTAAAGTACTCCAAGGGTGTCGGATTAAGAACGAAACTGGTAGTGCGTATGTCAATGGTGTTGTTAGAAAACTCAAAATGATGAGCCCATTGGTCGAGTGTCAAGGTGTACTCATGGTTCATAAGACGGAAATTGATACGATCAATTCCCAGGCTATACTCCACGGAGCACTAGTATTGACCCACCGTATGCATCAAGGTACTGAGAAACTTAAGCGTCAAGCAGTGATATGTGGCGGCGTCCTGAAAGACAAAGTGATGCAAACCAACACTATTACAAAGTAAATCAAAATCATGATGAATACCTAGTTGCTTAAGGACATAAGGACATGCCCACTTGGTGGACTTGATTTCTCGGTTCTTGATACGGTTGAAACGAGTGAGTTGAAAATCCTTTGTGAACTCGATGCCAAACGACTCGGGGGTTAGCAAATCAATGGGTGGTGCGGCTTGTTCCACAACCACTTCATGTGTACGACTCATTGTGTTCATCTAAAAAAAATTAAAGCTAATTAAGATTTTTTTTCCAATAGAAACATAGCAAAAATGATCCTCTTCACTTCTTACAAAAGAAACTCCTCTAAAACAAAAGCATGATCATAATCAAGGTTAGCTCAAGAACAAGGCCTAAGTCTAAATTGATAATGGTGAAAGATTAAGCAAGGTTTTGATGAGAATAAACTAGGGATCGAAGGATAAACATACCTTAGATCGATTAGGTGCAAGGAATCAAAGTAAGAATAAGCAGATTTGAAGATCCAATGGAGGTAGTGTGGAGTTTAGAGGAAGAGGAATGAGGGATCTGTGAATTTAGGTTTAGGTTTACCTTCTTCCTGGGGTTAAGGTCGAGGCCGAGTAGGTGGTACAGGCGGGCGGTATGGCCAGAGCCCGCCCGTATAGAGTTTATTACCTTAGGGTCAACATCCTTTCAGGCGGTGCACTTGGTACGGGCCCGTAGTACGGTGGCCCGCACCCGTACTGCAGGTTGTTAAAGGCCCATATCATTTGCTTCAAACTTGATAATTTTCTCGGGGGTATGGTACGCGGATGGTACGGTGGCCTTCGGTCGTACGGATGGTTGTTAAACGCTCTGTACCCTATGAAAAAAATCAAAGGTTACATCCTTTTGTACCGAGATGTGGTACGGCTGATGGTATAACCCGGTCCGGTTGTACTGCTGGTCATTAAGTGCCCAGTAAGCTTCAAAAGCTTGAAAATTCAGTTAGAAGCCTCATACGCCTTTGCACATCAAAATAACAAGAGAATCAAAACAAATAAACTTCATAAAACTAGAATACCTTTTTTCCATGTGTTAGTGAATATCAAGGACTGAGGATTACCTTAGTTTATTATCCTCTCTTAAAAGGAACTTTTTGAACACTCTTTATCAAAAACAAACAAAACTAACACAAAATAAAAACTTTATTTCACATGGGTTGCCTCCCATGGAGCGCTTCTAGTTAAGGTCAGTTAGCTTGAACAAGATGGTGATTATTTAGGCATTGCGAGCGAAACTCCCACTCCAAAGTAATTAGCTTTTAAAGTGATTACACCATCATCATTAGGCTTGTCCTTCGTCTTCCTAGGGAAGTGGACAATAAAAGGATCTCTAGATGACAGCACTATTCTCACATTCCCTTCATGTAAATTAATCAACACTTTAATGGTTCTTAGGAATGGCCTACCTAAAATTATAGGTGTTATGGGGTCTTCAGGCATGTATACTATAACTAGATCAATAAGAGCATGACATCCTTTAATTTAAACAACTATGTTTTCTTTTATCCCAACAACTTGTTTATAGGTTGAGTCAGTAAGATGGAGTCTCATTTCAGTAGTTAAAATGGCTCTAAGTTTAGCTTATCAAATAGGCTTTTATAAATTGTTGAAATACTTGCACCAAGATCACATAGAGCAGCTATTTTATTAATTCCTATTTTAATTTTAATAGTGGGCTCAAAAATATCATCTAGCTTAGCTAAAAGTTTATCATCTAGCTTCTTATATTCCATCTCTATATCACAAATTTTAGATGCTACTTCTTTTATAAATTATTGGTATGTAGCATCGTTACCTTGTTCTATACATGGATTCTTTATGGTGATCATTTTTAGTAGATCTTCCACGGTATAATCTGGTGATGGTGCATTGCTATAATCTTGCTCTTCAGGCTTCTCATCTTTATTTTCTACCCTCCTCATCTTTAGGTCTTCTACCGGGTTTGGCTCAAGCTTTTCAGCGAATTTTGCAAGTATGAGAGCTTGACTCTCGGCTACCTTGCCCAATTGTGCCTCCACGGTCTTATTTCTTTCCTATAGAGCATGTACATCATTTCTAATTGCAATGGCTTGGTTAGATAATTTTCCAATAATATTTTCATGGTTTTCTGTGATTTTAATAAGCATATTATTTTGCTCAGTTTGAGCTTGCATAAAAATTCTAATAGAACTATCTAAAGGGAGATTTTCATGATTCACTCCACTATGGTTATCTAAATTATTATTATATGGAGCACCTGTAGGATTAGAATATTGCTTTTGAAAATTTGAGCCAAAGTTTTGACTCTTCCAAGCAGGATTATATGGATTACGAGCTATAAAATTTACTTCGTTAGCATCGGTAGCAATAGCATAAATTTGGGTATCTTCCTTACCCTTCACAATATTGAGTAACTCATCTACCTTTGAAGTAAGCTCTTCATTATGTTTCTCAGTGATTGAATTCATCCTTTTTGAGGTTCTCCTACATGCCATTGGGCATGGTTGCTTTGTATATCATCAAGTAGTTGTTTTGCAACATTCACTTGCTTTCCCATGATGGTTCCTCCTACCGCGGTATCTAGCATAGACTTAGGCGTTGGGTTAAGACCATTATAAAATAGATGTAATATAAGCCATTCTTCCATCCTATGACTAGGACAGTTCATTACGACTTCTTTCATTCTCTCCCAAGCAAGTGCTAGTGGCTCGCGGTCTTCTTGTATATAGCTGGTAATGTTGGACCTTAGCTGCATAGTCTTAGCTAGAGGGGAAAATTTAGTCATAAAAATATTAGTGCATTTCTCCCAAGTTTTAATTGTGCCTTTAGGAAAAGCTAGCAACCAGTCCTTAGCCTTTCCTCTTAAAGAGAAATAAATAAACATAATTTCATCACATTGGGGTTAACATCTTTAATGCGCATCATGTCGCAAATTTTAGTAAACGTATTTAAGTGCAAACCTGAATCCTCGGAAAATGAGCCTCTAAATTGATTCTCTTGAACCAAACTCAAAAGGTTAGGCTTAATTTCATAAGTTTCTGCATCAACAGTGGGCTTAGTAATAGGTGCACGAATAAAATCATCAGTAGGAGTAGCATACTCCCCAAATTTCTTTTGAGCCATGGCTCTTTTATTTTTGGTATTTTTTGAATAAGAGAACAAATAAACAAGTAACTATTTTTTGGGGGTTTTAATAGATAACAAAAAGTAAACTAATAACAAGAAATAAACTTAAAACAAAAAATAAAACTAAAAACAAGGTCTCTAGTGACCTCACCGAGATAGCGAATTGCTTTCCCGGCAACGGTGCTAGAAAAAGGGTTGATACCTTTGATCTGGATTTATAGATGCAGTATAGTAGATTTTTCTCTAGTAGTCCAAGGTTTAATCGAACCTTGGGAAACAATGCTAAATGGAAATTAAATGAGACATGTCTATAAGACTTGTTTTTTGGTTCTACCTTTGTTTACTTTTATATCATTTTTTGTTGCAATGGATGGGATAGGCTATGATTGAAGATTCACATGTAGCTGCCACATCATACCGGGATAAAGATAGTAATACGCATATTCATGTGTAATGATTTAACAAAGATAGAATCTGTGGTAGCACAACCTAATATACTAGAGCCCATGCAAGTCACAAGCATAGCAATAGTCTTTTGATCCACCCGTTATACCACAAAATTTCGGGCTACAAAATTATTAAGTGAAAACATAGATCAAAGCCTTAAGAAGTGATGTTGTTGTTCCTGAATGGATCGCTAAACAAAGACCGTACTCCCTTTTCTGTCACTGGGTTTCCTACGAGATCACCGCTCACCAACCATCTCACCTCAAGCCTTTATCAATCTCTAGGATTTTGGGTACCTACAAGTCCATAGATCGATACAATAGACAAAGAAACAAAGATTCAAATATTTGTTCAGTCAATACACAATACTCCCATGAATTAGATGCACATAATCGCTACTAGGTTTCATCCTAACCCACATCCCATGAGGACTACTCATTCATAACAATAAGATCAAGGATAAAAAACATTGTGTAAAATACTTAGATTAAAATCAAATATTCTTACAATGGTCGCCGAATCATAAGGAGATCTCAAGTACAAGCTAATGGATATGTCTGTGGAGAGGATGGAGGCCGGAGAAGATGAACTATGGTGGTGGATCTCCTTTGGTGGTGTTGTGATGCAATCTGAAAATGATAGCCCTCTACGCGGCGGCTAGGACCTCAAAATATATATGTGCCTTTATGAAAGTTATGGGGTTTGACTTGACGGAGCCGCTGCCACATGGTACAGGCGGACCTTGCCCGTACCAATGGTCGTTAAACCCTCTGGAGGCCGAGTTTCGACCCAGGCTTGCTTGTCCTTGTAGACATCCTCGTAATCTTCATTAATAGCTCCTGGTTTTGCCTTAAAAGTGTAATTTCCTGCACAACACAATTTAAAACAAAGGATTGCACATCTTTGCAATAATTAGTCATTAGTAGCAAGGCTAGAGAGATTCTTGGTCATTTGTTTGACTAAAATGTGTTTTAAACGCGGATAAAGATGGCTATTTTCACAGTCATCAACATGCTCTACCTGCACATGATCTACCTGCACATGCTCCGACTACACTTGACTAGGATTGTTAACTTGAGAAGCTTCAAACTGAGAAGCTAGCACTTCATATCTCTCAAATGTGCCTCTTCTTACCTAGGTTTCTTCAGTAGACTAGCAATAACCCGAGTGATGACTCTAGTGTCACCAGCAACCATATTGTTGTCTAAAATTTGAATTTCATCTTCTAAACTTTCAACATTCTCTGCAATAATGACCATGTCAGGTTCATCTCCATCACTAATCTATGGCAACTCATCCTCAAAATCACTTCCACTATTGTTGTAGCCATTGTCCTATTCCATGGTACACTACATACAAATCTGCAACTCCACCTACACAAACATACTCCGACATCTTCACACAACCAGAGTCATTGTTTAGAAAAAGCAAACCATCTAGAAGTTCTTCACCAGGAAGATGAAAAAACATCTTCATTGATTCCTTGATCTCCACATGATATTTCAAATGGCCTATCACTTCCTACAAAGATAGCTTGTCCCCCTCGATCTTAGACATCTCCTCACCCCCTATAGTCCAATTTGTGACCAACGCGTACGAACTCCCTGATATGAAATTTGACATTCAAAATCTCTATAGTATCCATTTATTTAAATGCATAATACATTCAAATGTCACTACCTTGCACTGCTAAGAACTGTTTCAGCACAAAAATCAACCCCAAATCATCCAAATAATCAAGCTTTACTATGACCACCCCCCCCCCCCAATTTATCCCGCCAAAACCCTAACCGTACTGGAGAGAAGAGGGTCCAAATTATGGTCAACAGAGGAAGATACATTAGCTTCAACGTCGGTCATTGCCGCACCATCTGAATCTTTGCCGCTACCAATGATCACCCGCCGGTCGCCATTGTCATCGCTGTAAAAGAAAAGAATGCCAGGGGACGCACCGTGAGTGGAGTAGCTAGGCTCTGTTGGCACACCTCGAGGTTAACAGAGAAAACTAGGTGGGTCATGCAGGTTTTCCCTATTAGACTAGCCCAATATCTTACGACATGACGTGTGTTTCCCTCTATGCTACTAAATCCCGGGTACCAACAGACACGTTAGTGAATCCCTGTATGGTAACGAAGCCAAGGTTCATATTAGACCGGGATTAGAGAAATCGGAGTGCCAATTTTGGGGATCAGGAGTTTATGGTTCGTTTTATCTTTCGTCTATGAGTTCAGGGTTTATTTTGGACTTTCCCTTCTCCCATGGACCATCCATGAGCACCACCTCCTCTATGGTTCCACCAACCGCCACCATTCCTGCCTCCAGGAACTCCTCCCACCTCGAATCCATAGTTTCCCCTACTCCCCTCTTGGATCCTTGCCTCTACCTCAAACCCTAGCACCTTCCTCGCCCTTACAAGCCCATGTCTAATGCCTCCCTCTCCAGAACTTGTGTACCTTTGGCCACCATGGACACAACCCCTCTACTTGGTGACATCCACGAACCCGTGTTCAATCCACTTCTCCCAGGTTCGTCTACTACCAAGCATAGGGCTTGCCGACCCTCGTCCTCAACTGGCGCACCATTGCTGACTCGCGAGTTCCCAACCATGTGCTGGAATGTCGGTGGCCACCTCTTTGCACTTTGCCCACGCAAGCCACCGCTCGCCCTCAAGCTCGCCAGCTTCTGCCACCAGCCACGAGCTCCAGAGCCCCGGGCCCGTACGCCTCATGTGCGTCCTCCAAGCCAACACCAGCCTCCCGTGACCTTCAGGTGCTCCACGCCGACCCTGCACGATGCCCCTTACAGGTTCTCCATGTGGACCTCGTGTGACCTTGGCCACCCAACAGTGTCCCCTCTTGCCTCCTCTTGAAGTAGCCGGTTATTATTATATATTTGTGTTTATGATAAATGTTTACATTCATGCTATAATTTTATTATTAGGAAACACTAATACTTGTGTGTTTTGTAAACGTAAAAGAGTCCCTAGTAAGCCTCTTGTCAAGGCTAGCTTGTTGATTAATAGATGATCATGTTTCCTGATCATGGACATTGGATGTTATTAATAACAAGATCATATCATTAGGAGAATGATGTGATGGACACACACCCATAGTAAGCATAGCATAAGATCAAGTCATTTAAGTTTGTTTTGCTACAAGCTTTCAAATACATAGTAACCTAATCCTTCGACCATGAGATTGTGTTAATCACCATCACCGGATGGGTGCTTTGATGACATCAAACGCCGCTTTGTAACTGGGTGTTTATAAAGGTGGCATTAGGTATTCTGAAGGTGTGCGTTGAAGCGCATGGATCAAGACTGGGATGTGTCCATCCATATGATGGATGGATATGCTCTAGGCCCTCTTGGTGGAATGTCATCTAATTAGCTTGCAAGCATGTGACTAGGTCACAAGGGATGACATATAACGGAATGAGTAAAGAGTACTTATCGGTAACGAGGTAGAACTAGGTATGGAGATACCAATGATCAAACCTTGGATAAGTAGAGTATCGTGTGACAAAGGGAATTGGTTTCATATGTTAATGGTTCTATCGATCATGAAGTCAGCGTTGAGTACGTGGGAGCCATTATGGATCTCCAGATCCCGCTGATGGTTATTGATCGGAGAGGTGTCTCGATCATGTCTACATATTCGTGAACCATAGGGTGACACACTTAAGGTTCGATGTTGTTTTAGGTAGATATAGAATATGCGTTCGAGACCAAATGTTGTTCGGAGTCTCAGATTGGATAGGGGACATCACGAGGAGATCTAGAATTGTCCAGAGAATATGATTCATATAATGGAGATCATTTTCTGGGTTTCATAAATGTTCTGGAGTATTCATATGGAGATTCTAGAAGGTTTCGGAGTGTTTCGGAAAGTTCCAGAAGGTTCCATAGGGTTTACTTGAAAACCAAGAAAGAAAGAGGGAAACTTGGGGGCGGAAGTAATCCTCAAACCCTCCCTTGGCGCAGCCCCTCCCTTGGCGCGCTGGCCCTAGAGGGCCAAGGGGGTCAGCCCTAGGCCGCACCCCCTCTATATAAGGAGGGGTGGGGGCGCCTCCCCCCTTGCTCCTTCCACCCCAAACCCTGGCCGCCTCTCTCGTCCACTGCCCTCCTGCTTCGGCTTAGGCGAAGCCCTGCAGAAATCCTTCTCCACCACCACCACCATGTCGTCGTGCTGCTGGGATTCCGTGGAGATCTACCACCTCCGCTGCCCGCTAGAACAGGGAGAGGAAGGTCTACCTCAACTCCGCACGTGTGACCGACTATGGAAGCGCTGCCACAACGTGGCGTCGGAAGGATCGTCTACTCGATCTTGAGATTGAAAAGTGATCGTCTACATCAACCACGAGATCCGATCTCGCACAAGACTTTTGGATCTACAAGGGTTAGTACCGATCTATCTCGTTGAACTGATCTAGTAGATTAGATCTTGGATTTTCCTAGATTTGATCTTAGTTTTGTTCGTTCTTGCGGTAGAATTTTTTTGTTTTCCCTACTACGAACCCATCAGTGGTATCAGAGCCATGTCTATGCGTAGATCTGTTGCACGAGTAGAACACAATGGTTTTGTGGGTGTTGATGCTTTTGTTGTCGTTGTCTTCACGTGTACATTGCATCTTGTGGGATGGTGGGATGAAGCGGATCAGGCTAACCTTACATGTCCTCGCACATGAGACTTGCTCCATGATTGACGTGCAACTTGCATTGCATAAGTGGCTTTGCGGGTGTCGTCTCTTCTACCATAGTTAAGATTCAATTTACAATTAGCATCTGATACATTGCAAATGTATCTATAAATTTTGATGTTCCATGCCTGGTTTTATCTACTTTCTTATGTTTTATCCACCCTTTGGAGTACTTTTCATATGATTTCTTGGACTAACCTATTAACAAGAGCCACAGTGCCAGCTGCCTGTTTTCTATTGTTTTTGGTTACAGGAAGTCAGAAAATGAATATTCTCGGAATTGGACGGGACAAAAGCCAAAGTTATTATTTTACCGGGGGACACACGGAGCCAGAATACGAGACGGAGAGGATCCAGGGGCGACCACACCACCTGGCCGCGCGAGCCAGGCCTGGCCGCGCCAGGGGGTGGTGTGGCTAGCCCAGGCACCCCCTCGGCCTCTCTTTCCGCCTATAAGATGCCTCTGATATAGAAACCCTAAGTACCCGATCAAAATTCCACGAAAGAGTATGTAGCCACCGTCATCTGCATCCCTAGATCGGGAGGGATCTGAAGCTCTTCCCGGCACCCTGCCGGAGAGGGAAAATCACCCTGGAGGCCTTCTTCATCATCATGCAAGCCTCCAGTGTGATGCGTGAGTAGTTCATCTCTGGACTACGGGTCCATGTAGTAGCTAGATGGCTTGTTCTCCTCCTTTGTGCTATCATGTCTAGATCTTGTGAGCTCCGTTCATGATCAAGATCATCTATTTGTAATTCTGCATGTTGTGTTTGCGGGGATCCGATGGATATTGAGATGCTATTTCAGATTGATTATTGATTCTATCATGTCTTTGTTATTTGTGATCTTGCATGCTTTCCGTTGTTAGTAGCTATCTTGGCCAAGTAGATGCTAGCAACTCCAAGAGATAGTATTTATGCTCGATAGTGGGTTCATGCCTCTGGTAATCTGGGGAAGTGACAGAAATCTCTAAGGTACTAGATGTGTTGTTGCTACTAGGGAGAAAACAACAATCCTTTGTTCATAGAACAATCGTATTGTTTACTTTACACGCAATTCGTAATGCAATAATCTGTTGCTTGCAACTTAATACTGGAGGGGGTTTGGATGATAACCTGAAAGTGGATTATTAGTCATAGATGCAGTTGGATGGCTGTCTATGTATAATGTTGTAATGCCCAATCAAGTCTCAAAGGAGTCAAGATGATTAGTATATGCTTGTATGCTTTCTCGATGTTTGTCATTTCCCCCGCTGTAATTTGTTCACCCGGCATGTTATCTATCTTAAGGAGAGCCACCTCTAGTGAACTATGGACCCTGGTCCTTTCTTTTACATTCAATCTACAAACTGTTTACTTCTTTGTGTTTACTTTCTGTAAACTATTACTTCCTTCCATTCGATACGTTTAATCCTTTGTTTTCAGCAAAACCGGTGAGATTGACAACCTCATCGCAAGTTGGGGGAAAGTTCTGTGGTTGTGTTGTGCAGGTCTCCACGTTGCTGCTGGCTCCGGTAGTGCGCCTTGCCAACGTTCAGCTAGCAACACCTTTGGGGTATTTCCTTGCTTCTACTGGATTGATAACCTTGGTTTCGTACTGAGGGGAAACTTGATGCTTTGCTCATCATACCTTCCTCTTGGGGTTCCCCAATGAGCTCGATATATTTTGGGCCATCAGCATCTGACAACACTTGTATCAGCATTGTGGTTCTTATTCGTAGGTAAGATCGGTTCTTATATGAAAGCCCCAAACCACGTAAAACATGCAAAGAAAATTAGAGGCGTCTAACTTGTTTTTTCAGGGGCATGTGATGTGATATGGCCACGATGTGATTGTGAATATATTTGATGTATGTAATGATCCTTATTGTAATATGGCAACCGGCAGGAGCCTAATGGTTGTCTTTATTTTATTAAGACTCGCGTGTCTATTCATCATGTAATAGCTTTATTCCAAGTAGTTGTAATAGTTGTTGTTAAATGGTGGACAACCATGAAGCGGTGCCACTGACGTTGACGCCACGCTGGTGATGATGGAGATCATGTCCGTGCTTTGGAGATGGATATCAAAGGCATAAGAAGAAAGGACATACCATCTCACATATTATGAATTGCATGTGATGTTAATCCTTTTTGTATCTTGTATTGCTTAGATCGCGACGGTAGCATTATAAGATGATCCCTCTCACTAAATATCAAGTAATAAAGTGTTCGTCCTTAGTAGGCAACGTTGCTAAGACTCGTCGTTTCGAAGCATCTCGTGATGATCGGGTGTGATAGATTCCATGTGTGCATACAACGGGTGCAAGCTAGATTTCCACATGCGGATACTAAGGTTAACCTTGACGAGCCTAGCATGTACAAACATGGTATCGGAACACGGAATACCAAAATGTAGAGCATGAGTCATATGAATGATATGATGAACATGTTGATTGTTCGCCATTGAAACTACATCTTCTCTCGTGAAGATCGGACTTGATGTAGTGGATTTGGTTCATGTAATCACTAAGGTAAACTGAGGGATGTTGTTTTGAGTAGGATTTCACCTAGTTAATTTAAGAATTAAATTTGAACTCAATTTTTTCATAAACTTAGTCTAAACTCTTTGCAAATATGTTGCAGATCATGGCGACCCCCTCCATCAACTTTAATGTGTTCCTAGAGAAAGAAAAGCTGAAAAACAATGGAAGCAACTTCACAGACTGGTTTCGTGGATTGAGGATTATCCTCAGCGCTGGTCAGTTGACCTATGTGATCGATGCACCGCTAGGTGACCCACCTGCAAAGGATGCTTCCGATGATGTGAAAAATGTTTACGTAACTCGGAAGAACCACTACTCCATAGTTTAGTGTGCCATCCTGTATGGTTTAGAATCGGAGCTTCAGAAGCGCTTTGAGCACCGCGACCCTTTTGAGATTATCAATGAGCTCAAGCTGATCTTTGAGACTCATGCGTCCGTGGAGAGCTATGAGGCCTCCGAGAAGTTCTTTAACTGTAAAATGGAACAGGGCAGCTCCGTTAGCGAGCACGTGCTCAAAATGACTGGGCACGTGAACAGGCTCCAAGAATTGG
This sequence comes from Avena eriantha, assembly GCA_910589775.1. Classification (NCBI taxonomy): domain Eukaryota; kingdom Viridiplantae; phylum Streptophyta; class Magnoliopsida; order Poales; family Poaceae; genus Avena; species Avena eriantha. The sequence goes on from OU342745.1 coordinate 236,680,732, forward strand.
GAATAACGATTCCTAATGCGTTGGGGATTCATCGTGTCCTCCAATCACTGCCACCTAGTTACAAGAACTTTGTGATGAACTACAATATGCATTGCATGAACAAGACGTTGCTTGAACTCTTCTCCATGCTGAAAACTGCTGAAGTAGAGATTAAGAAGGAGCACCAAGTGTTGATGGTCAATAAGACCACCAATTTCAAGAAACAGGGCAAGCCTATGAAGAAGGGCAACTTCAAGAAGGATGGCAAGAAAGCTGCCGCACCTGCTAAGAAGCCCAAGGCTGGTCCTAAGCCTGATACTGAGTGCTTATACTACAAGGGTGAAGGTCACTAGAAGCGCAACTGCCCCAAGTACTTGGCAGATCTGAAGAACGGCAACATCAAGAAGAAAGGTATATTTGATATACATGTTATTGATGTGTATCTTACTAGTAATCGTAGTAGTGCCTGGGTATTTGATACTGGTTTGGTTGCTCATATTTGTAACTCGAAACATGAGTTGTGGAATAAACGAAGACTAGCGAGAGACGAGGTGACGATGCGTGTTGGAAATGGCTCCAAGGTTGATGTGATCGCCGTCGGCACACTCCCTCTTCATCTACCTTCGGGATTAGTTGAACTTGAATAATTGTTATTTGGTGCCTGCGTTAAGCATGAACATTATTTCTGGATCTTGTTTATTGCGAGACGGTTACTCGTTTAAGTCTGAGAATAATGGTTGTTCGATTTATATGAGTAATATTTATTATGGTAATGCACCTGAGATGAATGTTTTTTCTTATTGAATCTCGATAGTGGTGATACACATGTTCACAAGATAGATGCTAAACGAATTAAAATGAATGATACTTCTACATACATGTGGCACTGTCATCTTGGTCACATTGGAGTGAAGCGCATGAAGAAACTCCATTCCGATGGACTTCTTGAATCACTTGATTTTGAATCACTTGAAACATGTGAAGCATGTCTGATGGGAAAAATGACTAAGACTCCATTCTCTGCATAATGGAGCGAGCTACGGACTTATTGGAAATAATACATACCGATGTGTGCGGCCCAATGAGCATAGCATCGCGCGGTAGATATCGTTATGGTCTTACCTTCACGGATGACTTGAGTAGATATGGGTATGTATACTTCATTAAACATAAGTCCAAAACTTTAGAGAAGTTTAAGGAATTTCAAAGTGAGGTAGAATATCATCATAACAAGAAGATTAAGTTTCTGCGTTCTAATCGCGGAGGTGAATATCTAAGTCACGAGTTTGGCGTGCATTTAAAGAAATGCGGAATACTTTCGTAGTTGACACCGTCGGGGACACCACGATGTAATGGTGTGTCCGAACATCGTAATCGAACTCTCTTAGATATGGTTCAGTCTATGATGTCACTTACAGATTTACCGTTATCGTTTTGGGGTTATGCATTAGAGACAACCACATTCACTTTAAATAGGGCACCATCTAAATCCGTTGAAACAACACCGTATAAATTGTGGTTTGGTAAGAAACCTAAGTTTTCGTTCCTTAAAGTTTGGGGCTACGAAGCGTATGTAAAGAAGTTACAACCCGACAAGCTTGAACCCAAAGCAAAAAAATGCGTCTTCATAGGATACCATAAAGAAACAATTGGGTATACCTTCTATCATAGATCCGAAGGCAAAGTTTTCGTTGCTAAGAATGGATCTTTTCTTGAGAAGGAGTTTCTCTTGAAAGAAGTGTCTGGAAGGAAAGTAGAACTCGACGAGGTTGTTGAACCTTCTCTCGAATTTGAGAGTAGCTCAGCACCGGAAGATGTTTCTGTGCCGCCTGCACCAATAAGAGAGGAAGCTAATGATGATGGTCATGAAACTTCGAACAAAGTTGCTGCTGAACCTCGTAGGTCGAGGAGGGTTCGTGCCACTCCTGATTGGTATGACCCTGCGTTCAATGTCATGTTGGTGGACGACCCTGCGATGTATGAGGAAGCTATGATGAGCCTAGATTCCAAAAAATGGCAAGAAGCCATGAAATCCGAAATGGGATCCATGTATGAAAACCAAGTATGGACTTTGGTGGACTTACCGGATGGCCGCAAGGCTGTCGAGAAAAAATGGATCTTTAAAAGAAAAACAGATGCTGATGGTAATGTTACTGTCTATCAAGCTCGACTTGTCGTGAAAGGGTTTTGACAAATTCAAGGAGTTGACTACGATGAGACTTTCTCACCAGTAGCGAAGCTAAAGTCTATGAGGAATTTGTTAGCAATCGTTGTATATTTCGATTATGAGATTTGGCAGATGGATGTCAAAACGGCGTTCCTTAATGGTGACATTGAGGAAGAGTTGTATATGGTACAACCCAAAGGTTTTGTCGATCCTAAAGATAATGACAAGGTGTGCAAGCTTCAATGCTCCATTTATGGACTGAAGCAAGCATCCCGGAGTTGGAATCAATGTTTTGATAAGGTGATCAAAAACTTTGGATTTATACAAACTTACGGAGAAGCTTGTATCTACAAGAAAGCGAGTGGGAGCTCTGTAGCATTCTTAATACTGTATGTGGATGACATATTGTTGATTGGGAATGATATAGAACTTCTTGAAAGTGTCAAAGCCTATTTGAATAATAGTTTTTCAATGAAGGATCTTGGCAAAGCGGCATACATTTTAGGCATCAAGAGTTATAGAGATAGATCAATACACTTAATAGCGCTTTCACAAAGTACATACCTGGACAAGGTTCTAAAGAGATTTAGAATGGAAGAAAGCAAGAAGGGTTCTTGCCCATGTTGCTAGGTAAGACCTTGAGTAAGACTCAAAGTCCAGCTACGATAGAAGATATAGAGAAGATGCATAAAATCCTCTATGCCTCGGCCATAGGCTCTGTCATGTATGCCATGCTATGTACGAGACCGAACATAGCACACGCTATTAGTTTGACTAGCAGATATCAGAGTGATCCTAGAATGGAACACTAGATAGCGGTCAAAAACATCCTTAAGTACCTGAATAGGACTAAGGATATGGTTCTTTCTTATGGAGGTGATGAACAACTCGTTGTAAACAGTTACACCGATGCTAGTTGGAACACCGACCCGGATGACTCGAAGTCACAGTCTGGATACGTATTTATTTTGAATGGTGCTGCAGTGAGCTGGAGGAGTGCTAAGCAAAGCATTGTGGCAAAATCTTCAACTGAATCGGAATACATAGCTGCTTCGGAGGCTGCACAAGAAGCGATATGGATGAAGGAGTTCATTACTGACCTTGGTGTGGTTCCTAGTGCGCTGGACCCGATGGCCATCTATTGTGACAACACCGGTGCCATAGCCAATGCACAGGAGCCAAGTCACACAGCAAGCTGAAGAACATCAAGCTACATTTCCATGTTATTCATGTGTATGTCCAAGATGGCGACATAAAGATTTGCAAAGTACACACTGATCTGAATGTGGCAGATCCGTTGACTAAACCTCTCCCTAGAGAAAAACATGACCAACACCAGAACGCCATGGGTGTTAGGTATATTACAATGTAATCTAGATTATTGACTCTAGTGCAAGTGGGATACTCTGGAGATATGCCCAAGAGACAATAATAAAGTGGTTAATATTTTGTCTTTGTGTTTATGATAAATGTTTACATTCATGCTATAATTGTATTATTAGGAAACACTAATACTTGTGTGTTTTGTAAATGTAAAAGAGTCCCTATGAAGCCTCTTATCAAGACTAGCTTGTTGATTAATAGATGATCATGGTTTCCTGATCATGGACATTGGATGTTATTAATAACAAGATCATATCATTAGGAGAATGATGTGATGGACACACACCCATAGTAAGCATATCATAAGATCAAGTCATTTAAGTTCGTTTTGCTACAAGCTTTCAAATACATAGTAACCTAATCCTTAGACCATGAGATTGTGTTAATCACCATCATCGGATGGGTACTTTGATGACATCAAACGCCACTTCGTAACTGGGTGGTTATAAAGGTGGCATTAGGTATTCTAAAGGTATGTGTTGAAGCGCATGGATCAAGACTGGGATTTGTCCATCCATATGACGGATAGATATGCTCTGGGCCCTCTCAGTGGAATGCCATCTAATTAGCTTGCAAGCATGTGACTAGGTCACAAGGTATGACATATCATGGAACGAGTAAAGAGTACTTATCGGTAACGAGGTAGAACTAGGTATGGAGATACCGATGATCAAACCTCGGATAAGTAGAGTATCGTGTGACAGAGGGAATTGGTTTCATATGTTAATGAATCTATCGATCATGAAGTCATAGTTGAGTACGTGGGAGCCATTATGGATCTCCAGATCCTACTGATGGTTATTGATCAGAGGGGTGTCTCGATCATGTCTACATATTCGTGAACCCTAGGGTGACACACTTAAGGTTCGATGCTGTTTTAGGTAGATATGGAATATGCATTGGAGACCGAATGTTGTTCGGAGTCTCGGATTGGATCCGGGGCATCACGGGGAGATCTGGAATTGTCCGGAGAATATGATTCATATAATGGAGATCATTTTTTGGGTTTCGGAAATGTTCCAGAGTATTCATATGGAGATTATAGAAGGTTTCGGAAAGTTCCAAAAGGTGCCATAGGGTTTACTTGAAAACCAAGAAAGAAAGAGGGAAACTTGGGGGGGGGAGGCCCCCCTCCCTTGGCGCGCCGACCCTAGAAGGCCAAGGGGGCCAGCCCTAGGTCGCACCCCCTCTATATAAGGAGGGGTGGGGGCGCCTCCCCCTTGCTCCTTCCACCCTAAACCCTGGCCGCCTCTCTCCTCCACCGTCCTCCTGCTCCGGCTTAGGCGAATCCCTCTAGAAATACTTCTCCACCACCACCACCACCACGCCGTCGTGCTGCTGGGATTCCGTGGAGATCTACCACCTCCGCTGCCCGCTGGAATGGGGACAAGAAGTTCTACATCGACTCCACACGTGTGACCGACTGCGGAAGCGCTGCCGGAACCCAGCGCCGGAAGGATCGTCTACTCGATCTTGAGATCGGCAAGTGATCGTCTACATCAACCACAAGATCCGATCTCGCACAAGGCTTTCGGATCTACAAGGGTTAGTACAGATCTATCTCATTGCACTGATCTAGTAGATTAGATCTTGGCTTTTCCTAGATTGGATCTTGGTTTTGTTCGTTCTTGTGGTAGATTTTTTTTGTTTTCCCTGCTACAAACCCATCAGACGCCATGCCTTGCACACATGCATCCACCCATGGTGTGTCACCGTTTGGTTGCTATGCACGCTTGTATGTATGCTTGTGGATTTTTGTGTGCACAAGCCCTAAAGTAATGATCCTGATGTCGCAATCCTTTGGTACGTGGCTTTGTTCGCAGGTTTTTTAGAGTGTTACTGCACATATGTTCCACCATTTTTGATCATCCACATGTACCTATACCAATTTATGCCCGTGTGTTTGTGTGGACATGATTGGTGCTCCGCATCCTACTCCTCTCGAGTCCAAGACCCTACAAGAAAACCGTGTCACCATCTCCGAGTGTCACATGAACTCGACAAGGTCTCCATCATTCATGTTGTGACCAAGACCAAGATGCCGACTAGATCTCCGGTGCCATTCAAGAGACTAAGACCAACACGAGATGAGAACCCAAAAACTGGACAAGACCATTAGTGTTATCCAAGTTCTCCACTGACTAATGGATAGGAAACAAGATCTTTAACTTGGAACCTAGAGGAGATGGCGCCAGACTCAAGAACCCCCTTCATGGAATCCTAAGCCCTTTGTTCCTGAATCGTATAACCCTAAAGATATTTCCTCTTCGTATATGAAGATCCGTTTCAAACCCAAGATCTACAAATCGAAATGTGTGAACCCTACCCGACCATATTTCGATAAATAGAACATAACTTGTTCTATTAAAAATCATTCATGCTTGCACATATAATCTTGTGGTTCGAGTTAAATAGCAATTCGCAAGTGATGATTGGACTTGGGTTAGTGAATTTGGATCATATGTATTCCAAATAGTGTTAGACTTCGATGTTACTTGATCTATTCTTTATGACGTGCTCTTTTATGCTTTCAAGTACTAAATAATTTGATTGGTTTGCTCAAACCATGAGACCTCAGTATCTTGTAACTAAATATAAATACAATTATTCAACAAATAAAGTTAAGAGTTTTAATAAAATAAAGTTTAGAAAAGTAAATGAGAAGGATGAACAATGGAGAAGTTGGAGTCGACCTTGAGCATGTGTTTTTCATGCTAATGGAACCATTGCAAAATCCATATCATTAAAACTTTTCCCATAGTAAAATAAAAATAAAAAGTGTGTTTCTTTGTACATATTTTCTTTTTTAATAAAATGGTTTCCTTATAATAAGTGAGTTTCCATCCTGGCTAAAACTACTATATCATTTTATAGAGAACTAACCATTTTGTAGGCACCAAAAGTATCATCAAGATGACAATATTTCCTTGCTTCAAATGAAACATTAGATGAAGATAAGTTACTAGAAGACAAGAACTATAAAAACCACAAGCTTGGGGATGCCCCCGCATCACCCTCCCTTTTCAAGTAATCTCATGTTTTATTATTCCAAACTCATGTTCTAGTTTTATCTTCATGTTCTTTTGCACATTTGTGGAAGCCATGCTTTTTATTTGCCTCTTGTTTTATTGTTTTTCTTTTGCTTCTTGTTTATAATAATCAAAATACCAAAATACTTTATGTTTCTTCTTTTGTTTTTTTGCTTCTTCTTTTTCTTTTTGATAAAACAAAAACAACAAAGAGATTGTGTTTCTTATTTGCTTTTTCTTGATTCTTTCTTGGTTATTTTGGCTTCTCCTTGCTTTTTGGTTTTTGGAATTTTATTCTCTGTTAAAATAAATTTTTGAGTCGTATTTTAAACTATACTCCCATTTGCACCCCGCGGGGTGCGACTATAAAGTAGAACATGTGATGATATATCGCATTACATTTGTGTAAGAAAAGGCGCAGCTGTAAGGTAGAACATTTACTCGCACCACATTTATGTAAGATAATATAATACGGTCAAGAATCCAAATCAAAAAAGACCCGTACAACATTCACTCCGGAAGTGAAGGTGTTCTGTAGGTAACACGATGTTTAGTCCAACTTCATAATAAGAGTTCACACCATTCATGTTACTCCCAGCAGAGGTAGTCAGATGTTACATGAATAAACATTTCTAATTTTAGATTAACCAAATCATAGAACTACAACACACAACCCTCGCTCATTTCTTTTCTTCCCACCCACCGGCTTCTTGTTAGCAGAGTCATCAAAAGAAAGACGCTTCCTCGCGGTAGAGACAAAGTTCTTTGTTTCAGTCCTACACCCGCGAGAGAGGATAATAGACGTTGTAGAAATATGAAGGACCAAAGAGATAGAAAGTACTATCGTCCTTACCCTTCGTGTTTCTGCAGGTTCGATGGAGTCATAACAATTTCCTCGGATTGCTGCAACATAATGATTGATAAGACGACCCGCATGACCCCCGCGTAAATGTTGTACATGGTAGAGGTTGGAGCATACACCTCTATCATTGGTGTAGTTGATTTCTGGCCCATCACTGCTAAGCCTTTTCGCACTAGTGAAATCACCGATGGTAGTTGGATTTGTTAACAACGATAACTATTTATCAATATCAACCATTATAGGCCTATGATCAGGACCTGTGGAGGTCAAGTTATGCACTCTCTTATGCGGTAATAAGTTTGACCATCCAGCATTCCCGACCGCTCGATCGAGTCTTTCGCGTATTTGTCCATGCTTCCACGTGAACTTGACACCAATGTAACCGAGGTCATCGAGTCTGCAATCACGGAAATCTTGCATATACGATTGGGGCGAGGCACACCACCCTCTTTCTTTAGGTATGACATTATCTCATTCATATCTCCCAACACTAGCCACAATAAATTGTCTTGCTAGTATAAATATCGCAAATAGCACCACATCCGACATTTATGTCTTCAAACCTACTCACCATAAATTCTAGTGAGTCTCCGATCTTTATTCGGGGTTTCTCGAGATACTAACACATCTGCTCATATTTCAGCTGAATATTCACATGTTGATCCCAAAGAAGGATCGATCCTCCTGCTCTACCGTTACTTGGTACCACTAATTTGTGAGCATAGCCAAGAGAACTCCTTAGTCTATTACCACTCCCTCTGTCTAGGTCGGTATTGGGCAAAAAACAGTATATTAGCTCTTGGCTCCAAATCTCTAGAATCGATATAATTGCTAGAGAGTTTCTCGGTCCCCAAAAACTATAGCCACATGTTTTCATTGGACCTGGCGGCGCTCCTCGGAGGAGCTCGCCTCACCATATTTATGCCTCTTCGACAGGTGTATTTTCTGCGGAGTAGTTTCATCCATAGCCTTCCATGCCATCGTCTCTACTATACTGGGCAAACATGAGATGCTGGCATGATCGCCAAATTATTGGCCTTAGTATGGCCCTCGCTAGAGCCCATATCCCGCTTCCTCAGTCACCTAGGACCTTCTTTTGCTAAATTGGCATTGTAACTAGGATCATCTCCCTCTATATTGGTTCTATCATCACTAGGACCAACACCACCTCCATGACCTATGCCTCCTCTACCCATGGAGCTACTAGTTTGGGGCCAAACCACATACTCCCTCTTTGGTTAATACCATAAATCCTCTTGACAGACCATTATAAAATCTCCATATTGGAATCTCTCAGATCATAAGACCCATCAGCACATTCATCTGCTACATGGCCAATGACACCACACGGAGCGCAGAATCATGGAATTTTCTCATACAACACGCGGAATTTCCAGGTGAACCCTCTGTCACAAAAGACATAAGAGGTTTCTTCAAACTAATCCTCAAATACACCTCACAAATTTAACATAATTCACACTATTAAAAACACTTCTCCAATAATCTCCGCCATCACCCTAGCAACCACAAGGTTTCGAACAAGGTCTGACAGTCCCAAGATCCGAACCTAGGCATGTATGGATTCCAAGGAACATCCACAAACCTCCAAATTGTTGTTTTTCAATCTCCAAGGCATCTGAAATGTGCAATGAACATATATTTCCCAGAAGTAACTTCCTTTGCCACAACCCATGCAACCCGCAGCTTCTGGTAAAACCTAGTATAACTAAAAGAAGTTTTTAGGCAAATCCTAAATATCACCGCTCACTTCATAGACGAGCGATTCTCCTCAATCATCACCCCGTTCTTCCTCCTCGTCCCTCATTTCACCTTCTTCAGCCCACAACATCGCAGCCGCTGTCGCATCCACTTTTCCTCATGTGTTGTCCGACATGACTAAGGAGTAGGATCTCCTAGGTTACCAGATTGTCCCCAACAACTTCGGTGAGTTCAAATCAACAACGATAGGGAGGGATCTCTGGTCGGTGGCGATATGGTGGACTCCTAGGGATTCACCACATGAGGATAACTAAACCCTAAAACGAAACGGTAAAATCTCAAAAAGATATACTCCATGTACATTCCACGAATTACATGATCTGGACAGAAATTCTGTCAAAAGTCTCTAATTAAGACGCTTGCCATAAATAGAGGAAGCAATAATCGACTTGCAATTCGCAAAAATAAATAAACAATCGATTTGCAAACGTCAGCTTTTCCGACGAATTCGATATCGAACACTCAAAATACCCAGTCGACTTGCCGCGCCATATGAAGGCCATTTTCTCGATGAGGCAACTCTACAAGCCTCCTGCAGTTATCAAAGTTAGCCATGGAGATAACTTTCGAGTGACGACGACCCAGCCCATATTAGCTCTATCAACGGCCGAACCATCAAAACCAAACCTGGCCAACGGGCCGGCCCGGCATGACACCAGCCCGGCACGGCACCGGCCCGACACTGGCGTCGCGGGCCTGGCCCGGCACGGCACGTGGCGGCCCGTGTAGCTCGCGTGCCAGGTCGTGCCGGCACGGGGGCCTGCCTCCCAGGCCCGGGCACGGCACCAGCGCCAAACGGGCCGGCCCGTGGCACGTTAGGCACGCGGGCCTGTTGGTTTTTTCGCTGGCCCGTCGAGTCAATATACAAATTTGGTCGAGTCTCCTATAAAACCGATAGCGTTCAGTGGCCTGATGGTCAAGGGGGCTGTCCGAGGGGCTTAGCTTGGGAGTCCGATCCCCCTGGATGCTCTTTTTGCCATATTATTTCCTATACTACCACCGGATGCAACCTTGACGGGCCGTGCCGGGCCGGCCCGTGTGCCTAGCCCGGCACACCGCTGGCCAGGCCGTGCTCTTGCCGGGCTATTTTCGCGGGCCACGGGCCGGCACGCCAAAGCCCGGCCCGATGGCCAGGTTTGGTCAAAACTCGTATCGCCGCTAACATCAACCGTTACCCGCTCAAATCAACGCCCAAGATACAACTTACAATTCCGCGGCCCGAAACGAAGAAGGTACAGTACTACTCTGTTGCCTTCGCCGGTCGTCTTCCTCCCTGCTTCCCCCATCCCATCTCCACTCCTCTCCCCGATCCAAACCCTAAGCCGTGGGGATTTGTTCACGCCATGGAAGCGGCGGCCCCGTCGCCACTGCTTCTTAGACCCCCGGACATCACCCCCGGGATCCGGCGCTTCCTCGACGTCCGCTTCCGCTCACTGGCCGACCTCGCCGCGGCTGCTGACGTCGAGGCCGAGATCCGCGGGCGCTGCGCGGAGCTTGAGTCCTCTGTCGCCGAGATATCTGCCCGCCTCGCGGATGCATCTGCGTCCTACTCCTCTTCTCTCGATGCCGCTGGCTCCGCCCTACGCGTCGTCCGTGGTGGCCTCGCGGCCCTCGAAGCCTCCACCGGCAAGACAGGTATCTTAAGCAATTACCAGAATTTTGGGATTCTTAATTTGATATTTCTTCTGGAAAGCTGCAATTCTAACACTGGGGGTTCTCTAGGGGCTAAAGAAGATGTGGAGGCTGGGAACGAGAACATGCTGTTTGAGCAACTCCCTCCCCTGGCCACCGACGTGGCGCGAGTGGACATGGCCAGGGATTACGCTGGTGAGTATGTGAACATGCCGTATTTGGTCCCTTGCTCTGCACCGTGGCTCAAATTTCGGACAGTAAACACTATGTCGACAATTTGCTATGCTGCCCATTTTCCACTTATGGTGGTTATGTTTGCTTAGGCATAATGTGTTATAATTCTTAAGTTGAGATCAGATGATACTCCCTAAAGAGTGCAATTATAGATTGGACTAGTCTGTTAAGGCATGCGAGAAATATTACTCCTGTTTGGTCTTGAATGCGGCAGATATTATGATTTATAAGCTTTACTCTATATGGTGTCCATTCCAGTGTGAAGATTGATTTTCTTTTAAGCAATGTATGTTACAGGTGCTTGATGCGATGGGAAATGGGTTGCTTAGTCTGTGTGTGCAGGAGAAGACTGGTTAGGTTAATAATTAGGTTTGGTTGGTAGAAATCTAGTTCAATACAACTAGGATGGATGATGATCTCTGTTTTGGCCCTCCATTTAGTTGACATGGATCTGGAAGCTCTTGGAAGGGAGCATCATTTTGATCATGTGGATCTATGAGTTGTCTATGATGATCTTCCACTTATATTAGTGTTGAAACCAGAATGCCCTCTTTTTTTTTCCTATTGTCGCCCATCCTTAATCTAGACAATATTCTTTTATGTTTATTTTCTTAGGTAGTGGAGTGTTTTGGGTGCAGGAGTTTAGGACTGAAATTTTACATTTTGAAATGGGTGCACTTGAGGAACATGTGAATAAATACATAACACAATGAAGATTACACTGAGTTCTCAGTTTCTCACTTCTTGGACAATGAAGAGGCTAAGCATGTTGGATTTGAAATGTCAAAATAACGCGTGAAATACATAACGCAATGAAGATTACACTGAGTTCTCAGTTTCTCACTTCTTGGACAATGAAGAGGCTAAGCATGTTGGATTTGAAATGTCAAAATAATGCGTGAAACTATGTATAGCAAGGAAGCACTAACAAAATCTCTAATTCAGTTCAGATGGTTCTTTAATTTGGTAATTTCTTAAAATTTAGCAGTTTTCTCCACACCAGGCAAACTTCATACACACTTTGATGAGTATTCTTTATGTTTCATGCATAGACAGTACTTTGTGATAACGTGTAAAGAATTTTATAATGCCCACTTGTTGTCCAGATGGTTGCTAGTTATCGCTACTAGTTTCCTTATACGAGGCAGTCAGCCAGTCACTGTTTTACGGGATTGGTACCATAACTAAACTACTGCCAGGGGAAAGAGGAATACCATAAGCCCCTCCTTAAATTTGTTTGTTATCCTGAGTGTAATATTTATTATTTTGATTGTCTACCATTCTCAAACATTTGCTCCAGTCTGTTTGTGTGCGATGAATTTGGCATATTAATTACACTTTGTTGCTTAACAATGTCAGAGTAATAATATGTGTAGCATGTGCCTTTTTTGGCAAACAATGTACTGGCACTAGGAGTGGGTATAAAATCTTATACTCCCTCCGTCCCAAAATAAGTGACTCAAATTTTTATAGAAACAGATGTATCTATAACTAAAATGTGTCTAGATACATCCATATCTAAACAAAACCGAGTCACTTATTTGGGACGGAGGGAGTACTCAGATTGTTGGGATCATCAAGTAATAAATCTCCTCGAATAATCAAAAGTTAAAACAGTCTGGGATTATCAGGTCACAGAAATGAGGTTGGGTTAGTGTGCTGACAGTAAGGCTTGGACCTTGGACCATGCGGTGAACACTGAACAGTGGGCTGCTTTTTTGGATGAAGCAAGCATAACCTGCTACTTGCTAGCTTGACTCAGCTCAGGTCACTATTGCACGAGTTCAAGCTGAGCCCTTAACGGACTGAGTCAGCTCATGACTTCCGAGCTTTTCTACCTCTAACCACCGCTTAACAACTTGTAGTTATGCCCGGGATTTATTGTGGCTATTTTTAGGCTCAAATTGCCATGTTCTTTTTTGCTGTCGGTACTGCAGTTTATCTTCTCATTTTCAATTGCATTTCTTTATATTTGAGATTTCTCAAGTTATTTGAATGTATTTCATTATCTTCTTATTGTGGGGCTTTAAACCCAAACACAACATTCAAAATTCTGGACTCTTCTTACTTTCTTTGTCATTCTTTCTTTTCTACTCTACCCAAGAGTTATTTGCTTTATGCTAGAGACCTAGAAACGAGAGGTAATGAGATTGGGTTAGTGTGCTGAGAGTAAGGCTTGGGCCTTGGGCCATGCGGTGAACACGATCAGTGGGCTGTTTTCTGGATGAAGCAAGCATAACATGCTACTTGCTAGCTTGACTCAGCTCAGCTAACTATTGCTAGCAGATCTCCCTCGAGTCTACGTGCGCTGCCGTCCCAGACAATGTGCCAGCATGCCCCAACATCAGGCGCCTGCACCGTGGACCTTGGGGCAGCTTCCTGGCAGCAGCAACGAAGCAGCTGAACCCAATTCTACCCACCCCAGGGAAGAAACAGCGACGATTACCCCTGAACTTTGGCGCCAGAAGAAGAGGGAGATCTGCTACCTCAGGCACCCCCCCCCCCCCCCCCCCCCCCAACTGCAGAACGGCGCGCCCAGATGCAGCTTCTGCGCACATTGGGAATCATAGGCGTGGATCAGGTGATCACGACAGCTGAGATGAAGGCGTATGATGATGCGCTCGCCACTCCAATCCCCTGCCCCGTCCTCGCCGCCATCGCGGCACTCATGAACCATGCCCTGCCTGATGACACCACGACAGCTGCAGCTCAGCAGCCCTATCGGGGTCTAGCTGCGCATTCCTCTGCGCTTGACGAACTCGTGTCAATGGATTACGAAATAAAGATTATTGTCTGGAATGTACGAGTCCTAAACGCTCGCGCTAGACGGATCGCCATCCGCTCGCTGATCGCCACCTCGCCACCTCGGGCGCATCCATTGTGTGCTTCCAAGAGACGAAGATGGAACCTATCTTTTCCTCGATCATCCTTGAGAAACTTGGCCCGGACTTTGATGATTACATGTATCTCCCAGCTGATGGTACGAGAGGCGGCATCCTTCTGGCTTGGAAGAGCCCCGAGGTGTCCATCACGGACCCGCTCTTTACCACATACACGCTGGCAGCCAAGGTGGCCACACCGACCAACACCATCACGCCATGGTGGATTTCTGTGGTGTATGGGCCACAGGAGGATGAGGATAAAATAGCCTTTCTACAGGAGATCAGGGACGTGCGTGCTGAATGCGACGGCCCATGGATGATATGTGGAGATTTTAACATCATATACCGTGACGAGGATAAGAACAACGGCCACATCAACGGGCGCATGATGGGCAGATTTTGTCGCGTGATCAATGACTTGGCTCTGAAAGAAGTGTACCTAAATGGACGCCGCTACACCTGGTCAAATGCACAGACGCCACCTACCCTCGTACACTTGGACCACGTCCTCTGCACCGCAGATTGGGAGGAACAACACGGCGCATGCCACCTACGGTGCCTCGTGCCGGTGGTTTCTGATCACAGTCCCCTACTGCTTGACTGTTCCCCTCGCCGCCTATGCACAGACGATTCCACTTCGAGGACTTTTGGATCCGACAAGATGGATTCCAAGAGACGGTAGCAGAGGCATGGACCTTGGTTCAGGACCCGGACCCATTCCGACAGATGATGTTACGCCTACATGCTACTGCACGTAAGCTCACTAGCTGGAGCTCACGGACTGTCGGCAATGTGCGACACAAGCTGGCACTATCTCGCGAGCTACTTCTGCGGTTTGATAAGGCACAGGAGGATAGGGTGCTTACTGCTGATGAGGAATGGCTGCGGAAACAAATAAAGGTATCATACCTAGGGCTGGCATCCCTGGAACGCACCATGGCGCGCCCACATCGCCATGCTGAAAGACGGGGATGCAAACACTACTTTTTTCCATCGTCAGTGTTCTTACCGCCGCCAGAAGAACAAGATCCACAGCTTGGCGGTACATGACCGCATCCTCACGGACCACCGGGACATGGCTGAAGCGGCATTCCAGCACTTCGACAGCTTGTTGGGATTGAATGTGAACCGCGACTGCACGCTGAACTTGGAGCACTTCATCGAGCCAGTAAACACATTGGATGACCTTGATTTGCCTTTCGGTGCTGAGGAAATCTGGACCGTCGTCAAGAGCCTGTCGGCTCGCAAGACACCGGGGCCCGATGGGTTCACAGCAGAATTCCTAAGGGCTTGCTGGAACACGGTCAAGCAGGATTTCATCGCAGTGTTCCAACAGCTGTTCGAGCTGAGAGACCATGGTTCCAATAAGCTGAACCAAGCTCTTCTCACCCTGATCCCCAAACGAGAAGATGCCCACCACTTGGGAGACTACAGACCGATCAGTCTTATACACCTAGTCGCCAAGATCTTCGAGCCAAGCTCCTGTCGCTTTGCCTCGCACCCAAGCTCGCAAGCCTCGTGAGTTTGATTCAGAACGCATTCATCTCTGGACGCAGCCTGCACCACAACTTCGTCACGGCTCCTGCACAAGCTTGGCGCGCCTCGCGTCTTGCTCAAACTGGACCTGGTTCTAGCATTCGACTCGCTCTCCTGGCCATTCCTATTCGAGGTACTGAGACGCTATGGATTCAGCGACAAATTCCTAGACTGGATAGCAATCTTGCTCTCTTCAGTGAATACCAGAGTGCTGATCAATGGGGAGCCAGGCCCACCAATCTGGCACAGACGAGGACTGCGTCAAGGCGACCCACTCTCGCCACAGCTGTTTGTCTTGACGGTAGACACCCTTGGCAGAATCGTCAGGCAAGCCATTGACCTGGGCATCTTGCAGCAGCTACACCAGAGGCGTGTGATCCCATCCATCTCCCTATATGCTGATGACGTGATACTCTTCTGTCACCCTTCTGCCGAGGATGTCACGGCGGTGCAAGGAATTCTGTCAGCCTTTGGACAGGCATCAGGCCTACAGGTCAATTATACCAAAAGCTCCGCGACATTGATTAGATGTGAGGAAGAAGAGGCCGCACCAATCATACAGCAGCTTGGATGCCCAGTTGTCCAACTGCCAGTCACTTACCTTGGGATCCCCCTTACCATCAGGAAGACGACCGCTACTCAGCTGCAGCCACTAGTGGAACGCATGGCAAACAAGCTCCCAAACTGGAAATCGAGGCTAATGCAGAAGCCAGGAAGGCTGGCCCTAGTGAAGTCGGTCCTTGGGGCGATCCCAATCCACCAACTTCTAGTCCTAGACCCAGGGAAGAAGGAAATCAAGCAAATGGAGCGCATTGAGCGAGGATTCCCATGGGAGGGGCGCGCCGCAGCCAACGGCGGAAGCTGCCATGTCAACTGGCAGAATGTTTGCAGGCCAAGCTCCTACAGCGGCCTCGGCGTGTAGGACCTCGAGCGCACGGGACTGGCCCTTCGCCTGAGATGGTAGTGGCTAAGTCGGACTTCGCTTCTACCACCATGGAGCTAGGAAATGGCCTAACTGCAAAGTTTTGGGAAGACAGATGGATTCATGGCCGATCTATCCGCGAGATTGCACCTCTCCTATATGAATGCATTCCCAAAAACCATCGCAACAAGAGGATGGTGGTAGAGGTCCTGACGGAAAATCGCTGGGCAAGAGACATCACCGGAGCCATAGGCATACATGAGATCGGTCAGTACCTCACACTGTGGCGCATGATCGAAGCAACACAACTATCCAACGAGGCCGACAGAATGATATGGAAGTGGACGGAGGATGGCATTTTTTACAGTGCAAAGTCGGCCTACCTCGCAACCTTCCAGGGCTCGACCAAATGCACAGCATGGAAACTAATATGGAAAAGCTGGGCACCCCCCAAAGTCAAGTTCTTTCACTGGCTTGCTGCGCTTGATCGATGCTGGACAGCGGACAGACTCGCGTGATGAGGGCTGCAGCACCATCCACGCTGCCTGCTTTGCGACCAGGAGCCAGAAACAATCCAGCATCTCCTCATCGGGTGCTCCTTGACGCGTCAGATATGGCATGCACACCCCTGGTGGCTGAAGCCTCGCTCTGCGACTGGTGGTCCGTGGCTGGGCAGAGCGCCCCCAAATCAATGAGGAAAGGGCTCGCCTCCGCGACGCTACTGATCCCCCGGATGATCTGGAAGCACCGAAATGATTGTGTCTTCAACAGGGCGGCAGCATCAGTTTATGACCTGATTGAGAAAATCAAAGATGAGGCAGCTTCATGGATCACAGCAGGAGCCAGAGGCCTAAGAGACGTTTGGCCAACTACCTGGGATGTACACTAGGAACTTAATAAATTTGTAATGGACCTGAAACCTCCTAGGAGGTGTGTATCGAACTCTATCTTTTCAATGAAATAAAACGCAAAGACTCCTTTGCGTTTTTCTCAAAAAATAAACGAGAGGTACCTACATGGCATGCAATCTACTACTCCCTACGATCTGTCTAGATACATCCGAATCTAGACTAATCTGAGTCCATTAATTTGGATCGGAGGGAGTAGTATGAAATAAAAAGATGGTTGAACCTAAGACACTGTACTAATCAAAGAATACTATAGATGGCAACAATTTTACATAATTGGTTCATCATGTGCGTTAGGAGGATAAATTGAATGAAATCTAATAGGCTCAACTCTGATGGAAACCCGCAACTCTTTGTAGATTAGATGGCTTTAGGTGTTCCCCATGTGCGTTAGGAGGATAAATTGAATGAAATCTAATAGGCTCAACTCTGATGGAAACCCGCAACTCTTTGTAGATTAGATGGCTTTAGGTGTTCCCCATGGTTCCTTTCTTTTGTTTTCTCTGGGGTTACTGCTTACTACTAGTTTATGTATGTTGCTTGAGTGCTTGTTTATATTTGACTTTGCAATTGATGGTTTGTTAACGGTAGGCTGTCATATACAGAAACAGCTCTAAAGCTTGACAGTTTGATTGGTGATGTAGAAGACGCCGTTTCCTCTTCTGTGACTGCAAAACTTAAATCCCGTGGAGAAAATCCAGAGGTATGATTCATGACATTCTGTGGTTGGGGGACAGTTAAGTTATCAAGTGCTGATTTTTCCATCGTCTTTTTTACTCCAGAAAACCCACCATGTTGCGATTGAATATCTTAAAAAGATAGAAGATCTTTTAGCTTCAGTTACAAGGACCAGACCACAATGGACTCGCCTCATATCTGCAGTGGATCATCGAGTGGACAGGTCTTTAGCTTTACTAAGACCACAAGCTATTGTTGATCATCGAGGTCTCCTGTCATCCCTTGGCTGGCCTCCTTCCCTTGCTGGAACAAAAATTTCAGATAGTAATTCTGGCAAATCAGCAGACACTGTGAACCCATTGCTTTCAATGAAGGGTGACCTGACAAGGAAGTATTCTGAAAGTTTTCTTTCGCTATGCAATCTACAGGAACTACAGAAACGCAGGAAAGCTAGGCAATTACAAGGGCATAATGTGGGCAACCAACAACGTCAACCATTATGGGTAATAGAGGAGTTAGTAAACCCATTATCTGCCGCAGCACAACACCATTTTTCCAAATGGGTTGAGAATCCTGAATTTGTCTTTGCTCTTGCTTATAAGATAACAGGAGATTTTGTTGATTCCATGGATGAGATACTACAGCCCCTTGTAGATAAGGCTAATCTTGTAGGGTATAGTTGCAGAGAGGAGTGGATTTCGGGAATAGTTATTGCGTTGTCTACATACTTGGTGAAAGAGGTATTTCCTAAGCAGATTGAACTTATTGAAGAAAGTAGCTCAAGCGATGGCAGCACGCCATCTCAGGCAAGAATCACATGGCTTAACCTTGTGGATCTGATGATATCTTTTGACAAGCGAACTCAAAATTTGATCTCAAGTACAGGACTGCTACTTTCAGTAAAGGATGATGACAATTGGCAGAGGATCTCAGTGCTCTCTGTCTTCTGCGATCGGCCAGACTGGCTTGAAGTATGGGCAGAGATTGAGAGACAAGAGATTTTTGAGAACATGAAATCAGCAATGGAGAATGAGAAAAATTGGACCAAGAGGATTGAAGGAGCAATGCTTGAGTACGGATCAGATGACTACAAATCTCCAGCAATAACCGGTGCTGTTCAGCAGGGCTTGTCTTCACTAATTGATCGTGCTAGACCTATTCCAAGCATTGCACTTAGGTCAGAATTCATTAGGATTTCTGCTTCACCCATAATATCAGAATTCCTTGGTTACATGTTTCGGAGGTGCCAAGAAGCAGAAGGACTAACTGCTCTGGCAGATGACACTGCTTTGATCAAAGTAGCACAGTCCATTAATGCAGCTCGGTACGTTGAATCCACATTGACACAATGGTGTGAGGATGTGTTCTTTCTTGAAATGGAAAGTCTACCTGTAGTTGGTGAAAGTGTGAGTTTATTCCAGCAAGAGATAAATCAACTGAAAGAGTTCAGATCAGAATGGGTTGCTAAGATTTCTACTGTTATTCTTAGGGCATTTGATGCTCGCTCCCGGGATTATCTGAAAAACAAGAGGCAGTGGCAGGAGCGTTTGGAAGAACCAGCGATATCCAGGGCCATCATAGAATCTTCAGGCTACATGCAAGGGAGACTGTCTAAGCTGGAAGATGATCTAAATGTGCTAGATTTTGTAACAGTATGGAGAGTTGTGGCGAGTGGAGTTGACCAGCTGCTTTTCACAGGAATTTTCACCAGAAGCCCAAAGTTCAGTAATGGTGGGGTGGAAAGGCTTGATGCTGATCTGAGTGTTCTGTTTGCTGTTTTTCGAGCTTGGTGTCTGAGGCCTGCAGGCTTCTTCCCAAGACTGTCCGAAGGATTGAAATTGCTAAAGGTCGATGAGAAGCAACTAGGAGATAGACTGATTACAGATAAAAGTTGGCTGAGGGAGCATGGTGTTAGGCACCTGACAGCTATTGAGGCTGAAAAGATAATAAAAAGTAGGGTGTATGATGCATGATTTATAAGATGGTAGATATGAGGCGTGATAGTAACAAGATGTGTTGTCAAATTGGAATGGATTTACACTTTTTTTTAACTTCAATACAAATTTGTTTCATTCTCATTTACATATTTATCCTTCCCTCGATGATTGCTGTAAGTCTACAAGCAAGAAATGTATACAATGCCGCTTCAGATTGTAAATATTTCCTTTTCTCCTTCTGTAAGAACAAAAATAAAGCTGTTCAGTTACCCCTCGCTGGCAGAACTTTCTTTGGTTGACCAAGGAAGCAGGCTTTCCTGGTAAGAAAAATCATGTTAGTAGGAAAGCTGCTAAATTCGATGTAGAACATGAGGAGCAGCTTTTTTTTCAAAGCTGTACCGTGTTTCGGTCCTTTCCTGGGTACTGAAGACGGTCGAGTGCTGATCGAATTATCGTGTTTTGACACACTGGGGAAGTGGAGTGAGAACCGTGCATTTCCCTTTTCTTGGTCCTCCTACATATCTCGGCATGAACAGCGTGGCCCGCATGGGCTTGGGCCTGGATTTTTGGCCCCGGGCTTGGGCAGCCTGAAACAGCAAACTGAGGGCTCGTTTGGTTGTTGCAGCGGATTCCGGAGTTTTTCCCGAGCGAGCAGCCCACGCGCAAATGTGACCTGGGGGAGCCCACCTGCGCCGTTTGGTTGCCCACGTGGGCGAGGGACCCCGACCCTTCCTCGGCCTTTCCCTGGGAGATCATGCCACGAGTCTCTAGGGGCCCCTTCTTTTCAGCTTCTTGGCCAGCTTCTTCCAGAAGATACCCTCGACCAGCTTCTCCTAGAATCTCATCCTCAAAATTCGTTCAAATTTCTTAACTAGTAGTTTCAACGTCAATTTAAAAGTATAAACGATTTTGGCAGATGAGATTCTGGGAGAAGCTGGTCGAGGGTAGCTTCTGGGAGAAGCTGGCCAAGAAGTTGAAAAGAAGGGGGCCTAGGTCGGGGACGGGGAGGAAACCCGCTCTCTCTCTAGCGACATAGGTGACGACGCCCGATACGACGGGCTGAGCTTCTTCCTCCGACGACCTCCCGCCTCTCCCTGTTCCGCCGGTCTTCTTCTCCCGCCTCTCCCCTCTCCGATGGTCATCCTTCTCCCACCCCTCCCCTCTCCTCTCCGGCGGTCATCCTTCTCCTGCCCCCTATGATCTGCTCCGCCTCAACCTCCTATCCCTTCCGGCGATATGATGGCTCGGTGGTGGCACTCATGTTCCTTCTCCTTCGAGTAAGGTTACCCCTACCCCTCCTCATCTCGTTTTGCTTCTTTTTTTAGACCTTATTCATCCCCGTGCTAATGCTCTGTTCTCCAGATCAGATCTTGAAGCCCTGTCGACTAGTCGAATCTTGTAGGGCCTCCTCCTGTTCTTTCAGCCAGCCAGCTTCTCTGTGTGGCATAAATCTTGCTCTCTTTGGGCATCTTCTTCACGTTCGCAACGGCTTCTTCCTTCATCTTCTTTGTGCAGTTCAAGTATCTTTTTGTACGGTTTCTCACAGATCTGCTTTCCCATGCAATTGTGCTGATAACGGAGAATAGAACAATTCCTGAACGTGAGTTATTTTTTTTGATGTGTATGGGCCTAGATTTCTTTTCTTAGTAATACCTGCAAAACATTGAATTGAGAACGGTACATTCATTTCCCTCAGCAAACATGAAAATAGCAGAGTTCAATTGTGTTACTAGCAGTACCTACAATGTATTTGGATCTGTTGTTCCAAACAAAATGAATTAGCAATTGTTCCCTAGGTTATTTTGCACCGCATGTTGTTAAATACTATGTTATAAACATGTCAGTTTGAACCTAGGCTATAGCATGTAGCCCTGCAATTGTTCGCTACATCTTCCTTGTGCCGTTTAGGTAGTCAATTCATCTTTTTATATGTCTCCCTGCGGATTTGCTTGCATGGGCAATTGTGCTGAGAAAGGAGAGGAGGACAGTTCCTAAAAGTGTATCATTTTTCTAGATGTGTATGACCTAGATTTCTTTGATTATTAGTACCGGGAAGAAATTGAATCGAGAACAATACACTCCCCGAGCAAATATGAAAACCGGGCTTCCAAAACAAATGCTTGAAAACTGTTGTTTCCTTAAAAGCTGAACTGTACTAGTAGTCTTGATCATCCTATGTCAATGCGTGTAAACTAAATAGGAAAAAGTTGAACTGATAATTTATTGGTATAAGTAAGTTCAGTACATATGAATTGTGAAGTCCCTCTTCAACAATCTTGTTTCATTACTATGGCAGGGGCGTTGCTGATCGATCGGTAGTGATGCTGAATTGTTGCTAATACACATACAAATCTGTTCTAGATATGTTGATGAATCTGCACTTGTGGTGATCTACCAGTGTTATCTTAGATTGCAATTCTGAATCTAGAATTTCTAGTGAATCTATAGTCGCATACACTAAGCATAATTCATGTTCTTTTACTTTGCAGGTTCCTTGCAGCAAAGGCGATAGAAATGCTCAGAATTTGATGTTGGAACTTAGAGCCAGTTTAGATCGACAATATGTCATGGATCAATCACATTATTGCGATGTTTCTCATGCAGCAAAATAAATTTTCATGGTAGAAGAAAATAGTGCTCTCTGAAATATTTCATATTTTTGTAATTTTTTTTGTGTATATATTTTTCCTGAAAAAATTCTGATTTATTATTTTTATTCTAGGAGGAAATACTGAAATGCAAACTTGTTTGGAATTGATACGAAATTCTTATGCTTTCGTCTTTGGTCTTGATGCTGACCTCCTCAACTCACTAACCACCACGTCTGTCCTTGAATTATGATCGTGGTTTTCTTGCCCAAACTCAGCTAAGGATATTTCCCCCTGGCCAGAGGGGATCCCATGTGCACATGGAAATCCCCACCTGTGGGTTTGAAACCCTGGGATATGTTCCACATGCAACCAAACTAGCCCTAAGGAAGAGCCCGCGGCCCATCACCCACCAGCCTTTTTTTGCTAGGCTAGGCTTGGGCCTGACTTTTCACCCACGGTCTTTTCTGGCCCGACCCAGCTCGAGACATGACCAGGTATACTCAGACATCGCTCGAACGTAACAGTTGCATCCCATGTTCCTGATCGACCTTACCTAGCCCAATAAGAGCATCTCTAGCAGATACTTCATCCTGGAGGTACCACAAAACCTGGATGAGGTTTCCCACAAACCGCATATGCGGGTTAGAAGTTGCGTGGCAGATATGAAACGACAAATTAAACAACAAATTTAAAAAACATTGCCGCCAGAATTTCAACAAGCACTTCATACATGGATTTCATCCCCGTGGAAACCGGGGTGCACGGGTCTGCCGGATAAGGACCGCGAGTTGCCCGGGTCCTAGCCGGGATGAGGCCCCAGAAGAAAGTGAAGCAAGGGTCTCCCTGAAGTGTGCCAACACCGAGGGATGAGCCAATTGCTTGAATACGATAAGTCGTTCCTAGAGGAGATAAGCAGACCTTTGACACTACCTGTCAAACGACCCGAAAAGGACTTCTTGGCATCATCATAGATGGTTCTTGATGAGTGACAACCTGTCTCGGCACCTTGGCACACGCTTGGCGTCAGGTCAAGCAACCCGACTAGACAAGGCTTAGGGCCCTGCCCCACCTTAGCAGGCGCCCCAACCACATGCTCGTAGGAAAAGGGTTTCTTTGCCACATCGCAACCATGCACCAAGCTAGGTGTGACGTGGCTACCAGCCCAACGTGGTGTCCGTTTGCCCTTATAAAAGGAGGCCTTGGTTGTAAACAAGAGGACGAAAGAGGAGAGTTCCTTATCCGAGAATGAGATCTATAATAGTCAACCATCCACCATATACACCATTGCTGCAGGACGTAGGGTTTCGCTCAACGCGACATGAACCTCGGTAAAAACCTTGTGTGATGTGTGTGTTGAGTTTCACCTCTGGTCGCGATGCATTGTGCCCCTTGCCTAACTAAAAAGGGATCCCCGTCCCTGGTGTCCACAAATTAGGACGTGACATCTCGCACACTAGGTAGGGGTACAAACGCCCGACAACCCCCTCATCATCGATGATGCCTCCCTCCACCGGCATGGTGATGCATGTAAAATGCATACATGAACTTTGTAGTTTATTGGTACATATTCCCACATATTAGCAACTTATATGATGTTATATCCATGCTTTATATTGCTTTTGGGGATTTACCAATGATCCCCTTTATTTTGGTTATAACTCTACATAATAGGAATTCCCTATTTTGTGTATTTTTATCTTTTACGGACCTAAACGAAGTCAAACGGAGCTAGGATTTTTGGAGCATCATTTTTTCACGAAGAGAAGGACATGTAGCACTTTGACCGTACCAATGGAGCTCAGAGGCCCAAAATAGCACAGTTGGTGCGGGCCCTACCCTAGGCTGCGCCACCATGCCTCTTTCCCTTCTCAAGTGCGGCAAGTCGTCCGTATTCATCTCTAGATCATCGTCTTGACCTAAAAAATGCCTATATAAAGGTCCCCCGACACGTACCTGGAGGGGAGCACCACAGAAACACCGTAACACCAAAACATAGACATAACCAACGAAGATTGGAGGGGGAACTCCATAGGAGCCACCGCTGGAGGGATCTCTACCTTCTCCAACATCTCCACCATCATCACCATGATGAAGAGGGAGTAGTCCACCTCTGTACTATGGGTTTATGGTAGTAGCTCGATCTATTTCTCTCTTGTTCTATCATCGATCTAGTACCATATGAGCTGCCCAACATGATTATGGTCATATATGTAATTCCTATGTGGTGGATCTTTATTCTATGAGTTGATATTTGAGATTGAAATCCATTTATGTGTAAGATGTATGAGTAGATTCATATCATGTACACCATTCTTAAGTGCTTGTTTTGATCCAACTTGTATGGGAGAACATGTGTGGGGAATGTGTGTATTACTTGGAGTAACATGGTGGTAGTGATTGAATATTGACAAGAAATTCAAGATCTACTATGGTTTTTACCTATCTGTTGTTACTGAAAGAACATTTCATGATTTCCCATGTTTTGTGTGTTAGATAACAATACCATGGATTATTTTAATATGCACTAAGTGTTGCAGGAAAGTTTTGCGAGTTTGGGGGCCGGATTATCCGCCCCCATCATGGGCCGGATAATCCGGCCAAACCACCTTGGGCAGGGCTGGCTCTGCGCAAGTCTCTGTCTGGGGGCGGATTTTCCCCCGGAAAATTCTGGCTCTGGCGGTTTTTCTCCCTGGACCGGATAATCCGGCCCTCATGTTGGGGAGAATAATTCGGCCCCAGGGGAATCGCCCAAGTGAGCTCCTGCGCAAGCTTCTGTTTGGGGGTGGAATTTCCCCCGGATATTCCGTAGCTGGGGCAGATTTCTGCCCCAGCCGGATAATCCGGCCCTCCCCTAGGGCCGGATAATCCGGTCCCTAGGAGAAAGTGTGAAGGGCAAGTCTGCGTGAGCTTCTGTCTGTAGCCGGTTTATCTGCCGAATAATCCGTGTCTGGGGTGGAGTTTTCCCCAGGCCGGATAATCCGGCCCTTACTTGGGCCGGATAATCCGGCCCCAAAGGCTCCAACGGCTTGGTTTTGGAAGGGGGTATAAATATCCTTTCTTCCCCAACGAGCAGAACTCTTGATTCACTCAAAATTGTTCAGACCCTTTGCAAGAGCTCCCATTCTAGATCAGCCACTTCAACCACCCGAAGGCTTTGATCTTTGGGGGAATTGAAGGAGGAGAGAATCGTCATCGTCATCACGAATCAAGCGCATCAACTCCTCTCCACTCATTTGGAGAAATCCCTGATCTAGTTTTCTTGTCAATATCTAGATCTTGTTCTTTGTTATTCATAACTTGTTCTTGTGGCAGCTTGTTGTCATTACGGGAGCCTCCAAGTTGATTCTGGAGTTGTGCCCCGCTAGTTATGTAAAGGCACCGGTACCCGCCTCGAAGGGTTCCTATAGTGGAAATGTGGATCAGGCCTTTGGTGGCGGGATCCATCGGAGAACAGGGTGAGGCCTATTGTGGCATGGTGGTCTTAGTACCGCCCACCCCTCCAACGCAGACATACTTCCCTTAACAAGGAAGGAACTGCGGTAAACCAAATCCTGTGTCTCCACGTGCTTCACTACGGTTCACCCGTTCCTCTTCACTTGCTCTTTACTCGCTAGTATATAGGTTTGCAAATAAGGAAATTCCACCTAATAGTTTATCTAGAGAATTTATCCTTTGTGTTAAGCCTAAATTTGAAAAAGCTTTAAAATTTGAAGTAGCACCTATTCACCCCCTCTAGGTGCCCATACGATCCATTTCAATTGGTATCAGAGTCCCGACTCTTTATTCGGGCTTAACCGCCTAAGAGAAGTGTGTACCAAGGGAGATGGGAATGAGGCTGTGGATAAGGTCACAATGGATGACCTCAAGACATTGGAAACAACCTTGTTGAAATCCTTTGAGGCCAAGATGGAGGAGATGAATCAAATGATTGCTAGTCTCACATCATCCATAGCCCCATCTCCATCCTCCTCTGAGGCCGCCACACCATCATCCAAGGAAAAGGCTAACACCGGATCCAAGGATGATGAAGTGGTAGGTGAAAAACATAATGGCTCCACCTCCAAGAAGGGAAGTGGTAAGGAGGAATAGAGTGAAGTTCGTCACGTATAGTCCCCCGATCCACCTATCCCTCATCCTCATATAAACAATAGGGGTGATCCACCCAAGCTTACTGCATCCT
This sequence comes from Avena eriantha, assembly GCA_910589775.1. NCBI lineage: Eukaryota > Viridiplantae > Streptophyta > Magnoliopsida > Poales > Poaceae > Avena > Avena eriantha. The sequence continues at coordinate 236,707,431 of OU342745.1, forward strand.
CTTTTAATCAATGTCAATTATTAATGAAGTCTCATGTTTGCAGCTCCTCTATTGAACTTTGGAGGATTATTGAAGAGGGTCTTCATATTGGAGATCATACCAACCTGACAAGAAGAGAAGTTGTGGACAACCAATTTAATGCTACAGCTCTCCACATGATACAACTCGGTGTGGGTCCCAAGGACATGCCCCACATGGAACATCTCAACACAGCTAAAGAAGCTTGGGATGCCCTCACCGATTTCTTTATTGGGAATGAAAGCATGAGGAATAGGTATGATGCCCTCAGTAATGAAGCTGAAGGATTCTACATGTTGGATGGTGAAAACCATGAAGACATGTATAGAAGACTCAAGGGCATTGCAACAACATTTAGAAAGCATAGAGCCACTCACATTGATGATGCGTGGATAAAAAGAAAATATGTGAGTGCCTTAATGCCTTTCGAGCCAACGGACTTGAAGAGCTTGCAAGGTAGACACAACTACCATCAAATAACATCCAATGAAGTCATGCAAGAAATGGCATCATTCAAAGTTGCTGCAAACAACGTTGAAGATGCCCGTGCCCGTTCCATTGGAATGCAAAAGGGGGTCAATGTTGCTCTAAAGGCTAATGTTGTTGAGAAAGAGGAGGATGAAAGAGCTTTTGAGGGGGCCTCCATGGACTGCCCCGGTGAATTTAAACGTGCTCATGGTGAGTACATGGCGTTTTACGCAAGGAACTTTTGGAAGGATCCTGGCAAGGCCAAGTCAGAACTCGAGCGCAAGAATGGGTCAAGTGGAAGAAGAGAAAGTGGCCCAAAACAGAGAACATGCTACAATTGTGGAGATAGGCTGCACTTCGTAGCCGAGTGTCCATATCAAAATAGAGAAGACAATGGTGGAAGGCGCATTCTTAAAGAAAAATCCAAGGCACCTAAGAAGAAGCCATTTATTAAAAAGAATGGTCCCTTCAAGAAGCAACCCAAGATTGTCTTGGTGGCACAAGAAGAATACTCCTCTGCAAGTGAAGATGAAGAGGATGAAGATAGTTCTCGTGAGGTGGCTGCTATAGCCACCACATCGACTCCATCATCTCTCTTCGACTCACCAAACGAGAACGTCATCAACAACAACGCCACTTGCCTTATGGCAAGAGGGTCCGAGGTATCAAGTTCTAGCTCTTCATTTCCTAAGACTAACATAAACTTGGATATGGATGATCATACTAGTCTTAAAATGAAAGAAGAAGTTATTGCTCTAGACAACTTTTTCACTAACCTGCAAAGTGAGCACAAACTTCATTTTGATACTCTTATGAGTCAACTTGCTCAAGCCGAAGTTCTTCTTGAAGAAAAGGGCATAATTGAAAGAAAAGATGCCTTGGAGATAGCATCTTTGAAGAATACCTTGGAAGAAGAAGAGGAATCTCGAGTATCTTTGGAAGAGAGACTCGAATCCATTGAGGAGTCACATGAAGAAGTGGTGGCTCAACTCATCAAATAACATGACAATGCTCTTGCTAAGGTAAAGAAACTAAAGAAAGAAAAGATTGAATTTGGGGCTGCTCATGCTAGACTCTCGGAGAAGTTTGATAAACTTGACAGTGCTCACAAGGCATTGGAGAGTGATCACTCTACTCTAAATGAGTCTCATGACCAGCTCCAAACTCAATTAAAGCTGTATGATGTGCCAAGTACCTCCACATCATCTTATGGAAAAGAAGATCTTGCAAGAGGTTCTCAACACAAAGGTAAAGAAGTTCTAGATGAGATACTGAGCAAGCAAATGACAAACAATGGAAAACAAGGTCTTGGGTATATTCCCAAGACAAAGAACAAGAAAAACAACAACAAGAAGAAGAGCAAGACTGCTCAACCAAAGACTAGCAACACCACCAATGACAAGTCTAATTATGATGGCTTTGCAGGGGCTAACAATCCTAACTTTGAGTTATATTGCGATCATTACGGTGATGTTTATGCTAGTTATGTAGGTACTTATGATTGTTACATTCCTTGGTCTATTTGGGTCCCCAAGACCCTTGTCACTAACATGAGAGGACCCATTGAAAAATGGGTACCTAAAACCAAGAAGTAACTTTCTTGCAGGGCTATGCTTCCGGTGGGTCTAAATGGGTACTCAATAGCGGATGCACGAGTCACATGACCGGAAGCAAGGATATCATCACGGAGATGCAGCCAAATCATGATCATATAACTGTCTCCTATGGTGGCAAGTCAAAATCTGAGTTATTGGGTCTCGGCAAAGTCGTGGTGGCCCACGATATATCTCTCGTGGACGTCATGCTTGTTGAGACCCTAGGGTACAATTTACTTTCAGTTCGCGCCCTTGGTAAGATGGGCTTGGCAGTTTATATTGATGCTGATTTGGTGGTACTCTTGTGGAGCAAGTCTCTAAAAGTCGCTTTCGTGGGATATGTCGAAAATGACCTATACGTGGTGGACTTTTCAGGGAAAACCACTACAGGCCCGATGTGTCTTTTCGGAAAGACTGACGCGGGTTGGTTATGGCATCGCCGACTAGCCCACGTCAATATGAGAACTTGGCAAATTCTCCACAAGGGTGGCCACATCCTTGGACTAAAAGAAAATGTCTCCTTTGCCAAAGATCGTGTTTGCAGGGCTTGTGTTGAAGGGAAAATGCATGACTCTCCTCATCGAAGGAAGACTATTATCTCGTCAAAAAGGATCTTAGAGATCCTTCATGTGGACCTCTTCGGACCTCCATCTCATGCAAGCCTCGGTGGGAAGAAGTACTGTCTTGTGATCGTTGATGATTACTCAAGATACACTTGGGTTTATTTCTTCAAGTTGAAGAGTGAAACTCAACAAACGGTCATCAACTTCACCAACGAGGTTCAACGTCAACACAACATCCCTATTCTGGCTATAAGAAGTGATAACGGCTCCGAGTTCAAGAACTACACCTTAAATGAGTTCCTAAGTGAAGAGGGGATAAGACATCAATATTCCACAGCGTACACCCCTCAACAAAATGGTGTAGCCGAGAGGAAGAATCAGACTCTAATGGATATGGCAAGGTTAATGCTAGCCGAATTCAAGTCTCCATATAACTTTTGGGTTGAAGAAATCTCAACCGCTTGTCATTCATCCAACCGGTTATACCTCCGTAAAATCTTGGACAAGATTCCATATGAAATACTTACCAGTAACAAGCCAAATATCTCATACTTTCGGGTATTCGGGTGTAAGTGTTTCTTTCTCATCAAGGGAGTTCGTTTATCTAAGTTTGAATCTAAGGCTCTAGAAGGTATTTTTGTTGGTTATGGTGCAGAATCCCACACTTATAGAGTCTACAATAAGCTCTCTATTTTTCCCACCAGAGAGCTGCATCTCCCTTCAGAAGGTGAGTAGCACACTTGACCCATTCTTGCTCGGAAACATCCGCAGTCATCAGCAACCTTGACACCTCACGAAGCCAATCATCCGCATCAAGTGGCTGATCAGACACTTCGAATTGACGTGGGTTGAACTTGAGAAAACTCTTGATGTCTCCTCGCTTGGGAGGTGGAGGTAGCGGAGCAAACTCATTCCTCCTCACACTTTCCTCGAAGCGCTGCTGGTTCTGCTACATAGTGCCCAAAGCATTTGCAATACTTGCCAAAGCAGCCCCGAGTTCAGGTGGTATATCCTCCTCAGAACGGCGTGGTGGTGCCATCCTGTGATTGATATAAAACACAAGTCAGTACTATAATGGAGAATGATAATAATCCAAAATAGTACCAAAATGGAATTAATCAAGATTAAAGAATGCAATACACTGAGGTGATATTAAAATATCAACAAAGTTCAAGGCAACTAGAAGATATTAAGCATAACACACACGACTGAACAAGGAGTGTGGTACACAACTAACAAATAAAAAATTTCCGCAAATTTCGGCATTAAAAATACCACTATATGCGCAAAACCACTTAACGAATCAAGATTAGTAACTCTACTAGTTCAATATACAAAAGCAAATGACAAAAGTAGTGGTATGGTCGCGACTCCATCCCGCACTCAAATCATTACTCCGCACATGAATCAGTAAAACACATATCCCAACAACTTCTTCTTAAGATGAACCTAAAGATTGGTGACTACGGAAACGAACACCCCAACAAGATAACGTCAGATACAAAGAGTAAGATAGATCGCATCGGTGTACAACGAATCAGAATAGATCGTGTCGGTTTACAAAGGCCTGTCGGTATGGAATGTACCAACAGTTGATAACCAAAAGGCAGATAGTGATAACATTTGGATGCAACAGATAGACAAGGAATCCACATACACACACACACAAACACAAACACAACCTATGGTACTACGGAACCCAGAACACGTGAATCCTAGTTTGAATTTTAAGAAGAGGATTGAAAACGTTACACTTCCTTACCAGAAAAGGGTGGGTGGGTGGGTAAGAAGAAAAATGGAAGCAGTCCTACTCTCACGTTTGGTTTTCCCTAGTATACATAACTACCAAAATATTTGCTAGACAGACAACGACCATTTTGGCTGAGACCCTGAAGGGCGGGATGGCTCTGATACCAATTGTAACTACCTCGGTGAATTACGCTCTTAGTTAATGCCTGGATGGACGAAAGTGGTTAAAATAGTACGGTGGGGCCCAGGGCCACTCACGGTAGACCTTTCGGCCGTCCTAACCACTTTCAAACAACGGGACAAGAACGAGCGGCGTAATCGGCAGGCGAAGGGATCAACTACATACACAAATGAGTATGTATGCAAGCCACATACAACAGTCCTCAGAGCCATTCCATCTAAAAGAAATAGAAATATTGCAACGCCATAGGGCAAGATCCAAATGTCCTAGATAGATATAATAATTTAGGATAGCTCCTCATACATCACACATCAGAATATCAGGCGGAAGCGGAAAACAAGATCCGAGTACGGATGAGAAGCAAATTGGCATAAGATGCCCCATAAATAAACACATCCCGCCCACAGAGCACACGGATCCCCGTTCCCGGAATCTCTACACCGAATGATCGTTGCCAACATCATCTGTCTCTTCCACCAAGTATCCATCTTGCGGGTACACCTGTTCATCTGAATCAAACCATTTATCGTGTGAGACCCTAGGGGTACTCAGCAAGTCTTTATGCCACTAAAGGGGACACAACCTGGGGTGACGCAATTGCAGCAAAAGATAATACCTAACAATTCTATAGAGACTCGCTAACCTTCCACCTAACCAATGATAGACGGAAGTCCGTGAATTAAGAGCAACAGTTATAACAGTATAATTAACAGATCCATCCTCCTCCTCGCTTACCAACGAGGAAGCGGACGAACATCCCTCATCATCCGTTGGCAGTTTTATTAACCATCCCATGAGTATTGCACTATTTACTAGTCAAGTACTTAATCAATTTAAAAGCAGTACTTTAGTTATACTTGTCTATGATCGAGAAACTGTGCTCCAAGTCGTCCATAACCGCGGACACGGCTTTCAGAAAGATTTACCCTGCAGGGGTGCACGAATAGCAACACACACTCGATCAACCTCGGTAAAACCAAATCAAAACCCAACGAGGCATTCACGACAAAGCAATCACAGGATTCAGAAATATTTCAGGGGGCCACCCCATTAAGCTACCTGCAACGAAGTTGGCCGGCTCCGAGACGGACCCAAGGTTTGTGTGGACGGCGGTAAACGACTGGGAACCCGAAAATGTGACTGGGCTTGTCGATACAGCGAAAACGTGTCACGATCCAAAACAGTACAGGTGCTCCTCGCACAATCTTAAATAAAGCAGTAACATGGCATAAGTACAGTATAGTAATAAAGCCCCAAACTAATTGTGGCCCTAAGAAATAAGAATGAATCAAGCTCTGGCTCAGGGGGGTCCATAAGGCCTCCCGGATGTGGATAGTGCGAATAGTCAAGGAACAGGAATCAAGTACTCGGGGTCCTACGGGACACAAGTGAGCATGAAAAACCAAATAACAGATATTGCTCACTGGTGCCTCTTTCATTAGTTATCCCATTACTACTCAGGTTATGTTGTTTAGGTACCTCGTTGTTCCTCAGACACTCACATACCCTACTCATGCTTTTCTACGACTCGCATGGCTCAAACAACTCCTTTAGTAATGGCTCATGGGACCGGAACAAGCTTGGTGTGGTTTAAAAGTAAAGGCTATGCAGTACTTGGGATTCAATTTAATGCAATCGCGACTCAATGATGCAAGATTAAGATAGAGTCAATAGGTACTGTATGTATGCAAGCATGTGGTAGTGCTTGCCTGGCAGCTCAGTTGAAGCGAGAGATGGATCTGGGTAGTACTCTTGCGATTCCTGGTAATTCTCCTGCTGGGCGTCTATTCGAAGAAGAACCAAACAAACAAGGGCCAACATAAATAAAGTGCGCAAGCATATGAATTGAAATGCCACAAGCAACCAAGCATGCCATGATGAATGATGCACAATTACATGACATTAAATTAGCATGGCAAAGGTGAGGTGTGGATACAAGAAATAAAACATTTTATTATTCATTTGACCAAGTTTTATTGTCATAAACAGTTCAGATTTTAAATTACAACATGATGCATGCTTCAATTCAGAACAAGGACTACATAAATAGAACGGGCTCGTCGCGCTGATCGATTTAGACATATTATTTGTCAAATTTGGAGTTATAAAACAAAAGTTATCAAATAATTAAGGAAAAGGGCATTTTCTTGTAATTTTAATCATCTCGAAATTTTAAAGTGTCCAAATATATTTTGAAGGGAATATTTGAATTCCTCACATTTTTCTGATTCCAAAACATATATTATTTGTATTATTTGGATTTGTATTTTAAAAACAATTTGAATCTGAAAAGAATTTGAATTTAAATCAATTTGAAAAAGATTTGATTAAAACAAACACAGGGAAAAACTTTTGTTACTTAGGCAAAATCAACCCCAGACACTGACAGGTGGGCCTTTGTGCTGACTGGACCACGCGCGGGGAAAACCTTTTGGCACCGCGTCCCAAGCTAGCCACTATGACTGCGGGGTGGGCTAGCTAGCGCAGGCCCACGTGACAGCGGCGAGGGAGACAGGGGCTGACAGGTGGGGCTGGGGGCTGGAGCGCGGGTTGCGGCCGGGAAAAGCCGAGGGGTTTTCAGCAAAACCGTCAGCGCGACTGACTGGTGGGGTCGGTAGGAGCGCGAGTCGCAGGAATCAAAAAGGTGGGGGGCTTTTTGCAAATCGACCACGCGCGGGTTACTGTTTTTCTTCCTCTCTGTTCTGACGGCAAGTGCGTGCGCGGCGCGGAGCGGGGATTCGATCCCGGGCCGTGGGAGTGCGCGCTGAGGGGGCTGACCGGTGCGGCGGGCTAGGGAAGCTGACAGGGAGGTGGGCGTGGGCTAGATAGGCTTGCTGCGGTGCGGGAAAGCTACAGATGCGGGCGAGCTCTGGCGCGCGGAGGTTGTTCGATGAAACGCACGGCGGGGCTAGAGCGGTACGGCGAGGCGGAGCATGTCAGGGGGAAGGGGAGGCTCACCGCGGGCTCGACGGCGGTGTTGGATCGGTCGGGGAGGCGCTGGAACAGCGAGGATGCAAACGCACCGGCGGGCTAGGGTTTCGGAGGACGGCGAGGATCAGGCGGTGCTGGGGAGCTCCTCGTCCACGTTGGCGCATACAGGGGGCAGCAGGGGGGTCCTCTTGGTCGCCCAGGACAACTCCACGTCGCGCACGCCGGCTAGAACGACGAGGGCGAAGTGGTGCTGGCGGCGAACGGCGGCAGGTGGTAGTCGTTGGGGAGGAAGAAGGAGGAGAGGAGGGGCGACTCGGGGTGGATCTGGGCGAGCCAGGAGAGGCGTGAGGGAGGAGGAAGGCAGGCGGGGCACGGCAGAGATAAGGTGGCCTCGTTCCACCTTTCTCTCCTTTTCTCCCTCGAGCACGTGCTCGGCCGGCTGGGGCTGGTCCTGGGGCTGCAGGTGGGGCTTGGTCGAGAGGGAGGGACAGCCAGGTGGGGCTAGCTCAGCCGGGAGAGAAAGAGAGAGAGAAGAGGGAGTAGATCGGGCTAGGGTTAGGTGGAGCTCGGGTTAGGCATGGGCTAGGGTTTGGGTGGCTGGGTGTGGGCCAGGGAGAGGGTGGCCAGGTGGTGCTCGGCAGGTTAGAGAGAGGGAGAGTAAGATAGAGAGTTGGGAGTAGGTTAGGGTTTAGTAGAAATAGGGTTAAAAGAATAATGAAGAGAAAACTAGGTTTAGATTATTATTAGGTGTTTAGTTGTTAATTTTGTTTATGAGGACATCTCAAGAAAGATCATGGGGCTTGGACTAACTTGAGCTAGAAGGAATGGAAACAAGAAAGAAAGAGGAAGAAAAGAAATTAGGTGGAAAAAGAAAAGCTCATATGATCATGCATGTAGAAAATAAATTAAAAGAAAAGAATGTGGGAGAGGATATGAGAATGGTGGAGTGGTAGGAGATGTTTTCGACAAAGATAGGAACCAACAAAACCAAAGAAAAACCAAAGGAGAGGAAGGTATTGAAGACTAGTGCATGACCCATGCAAAAATAATAATGCCATTGATTATTTGTGAAAACAATATGAATATTATGGCATTACTCTATGCTTATCCAAGAAGTGGAGATTAAACCAAGCCAAGGAATTTAATGGATTAGATCCACCCTATTGCACATGAGCTAGAGAAATCCAAAATAAAGACAAACAAGCTCATGGTCTAGTAGGATGGTGGAATTATAAAGTGATGGAAGAGAAGGATGGTGGAATGGAATAGAAGATATGCCCCCAACTCAACTTGGGCATAGCACAATATATCAATAGCCAAATACAATATCAAGAGGCAAATACGATTAATAATGCATGTGAGAGAAGAGCCAAAAGAAAAAGGGTTTTATATGATGCTCAAATGCAAGGTGGCATGATGACATGAGAATGATATAATTATGATGCAACAATAATATATATAAAGTAGCCAAATCTTACTAGGACAAGTAGCATTCCAATTGTTAGACAATTGGGGTGCTACAGCTCTCCCCCACTAAACAGGAATCTCGCCCCGAGATTCTAGGAAGAAGAAGACTCAAAGAGGGTAGGATACTTGGCACGGAGCTCATCTTCATGTTCCCAGGTGGCTTCATCAACGGAATGGTGCGACCACTGCACCTTACAGAACTTGATGGACTTGTTGCGAGTCCTTCTTTCTACGACTTCAAGAATTTTTGTGGGGTGTTCTTGATAAGACAGATCTTCTTGGAGATTAATGAGTTCATGGTCCACGGTCCTGCCGGGATCCTTGAAGCACTTCTTGAGTTGAGAGATGTGAAAAACATCATGGACTTTGAGTTGTTCAGGGAGCTCAAGAGCATAAGCAACTTCTTATCTTCTTCCACGAATTTTGAAAGGACCGATGTATCTAGGAGCCAGCTTTCCTTTGATACCAAAGCGGTGCGTGCCTCTCATGGGAGTGACACGAAGGTAAATGAGATCACCAGGGACATACTCCATGTCCGTGTGTTTCCTGTCATAATTGCTCTTCTGGCGACTTTGAGCAATCTTCAGATTTTCAAGAATGATGTGAACTTTCTCCTCCGCTTGAGTTAAAATGTCGAGGCCAAACAATATTCTTTCACCTGCGCCCGACCAACCAATCGGAGTTCTGCATTTGCAACCATAGAGAGCCTCAAATGGTGCCATCTTTAGACTTTTCTGGAAACTGTTGTTATAAGAGAATTCAGCATAAGGAAGACATTCTTCCCACTTCATGCCGAAAGAGATAACGCAAGCACGGAGCATATCTTCTAGAATCTGATTGATCCTTTCAACTTGTCCTTGCGACTGAGGGTGGTAAGCTGTGCTGAAGTTTAGTTTTGTTCCCAAAGCATTTTGGAAACTTCCCCAGAACTTGGAAGTGAAGATGCTTCCACGGTGTGAACTGATTTCAAGAGGAACTCCATACAGAGAGACAATTCTGTTGATATAGAGTTCAGCCAACTGAATTGCAGAAATTGTTTCCTTGACTGGAAAGAAGTGAGCTACTTTGGAAAGCCTGTCAATGACAACAAAGATTGCATTGTTGCCCTTCTGCGACCTTGGAAAACCAGTGATGAAGTCCATCTCTACTTTCTCCCATTTCCATTCCGGAGGCTTCAATGGCTGTAGAAGACCGGAAGGTTTTTGATGGACAGCTTTAACTCTGCGACACACATCACACTCTGAGACATACTTGGCACAATATCGTTTCAAACCAGGCCACCAATATTGTGTTTTCAAGTCCATGTACATCTTAGTGCTTCCAGGGTGGATAGAAAGAACAGAATCATGCGCCTCCTTGAGAACTTGCTCTCTTAAATCCGGGTAGTTCGGAACAAACATCCGGTGTTCAAAGAAAAGAGTGCCTTGGTCATCTACGTGGAAAGACTCATACTTCGGAAGTTGAATGTTGGAGATGATCTTTTTAGTGTAAGGATCCCCAAGCTGAATGGAACGGACCTTTTATTCCCAGAGAGGTGTTGCTAGAAGGTTCAGAAGATAACCTTGATCCACAATTTCAAGGTTGAGCTTGCGGAATTCCTCGCACAAGAGAGGCTGTTGTTCTTCCACCATGAGGTTGTTGACATAAGCTTTTCGGCTGAGAGCATCTACCATGACATTGGCTTTGCCCGGGGTGTAGTTGATGGTCAAATCGAAATCATTGATTGTTTCAATCCACCTCCTCTGACGAAGGTTGAGATCAGGCTGTGTGAAGATATACTTCAGACTCTTGTGATCAGAAAAGATCTCACAACGGTTTCCCAGCAAGTAATGCCTCCATACTTTCAAAGCAAAGACAACTGCTGCGAGTTCGAGGTCATGTGTAGGATAGTTGATCTCATGCGTCTTCAACTGACGAGATGCATAAGCAACAACGTGCTTTTCTTGCATAAGGACCGCACCCAGTCCTTGCAATGAAGCATCACAGAATATTTGGAAGGGCTTTGATGTATCTGGAGGAACCAAGACTGGTGTGGAAGTGAGCTTTTCTTTGAGTGTTTCAAAGCTTTCTTGACATGCAGGAGTCCAAAGGTATTTCTTGCCTTTCTTGAGGAGATCGGTAAGAGGCTTCGCAATCTTTGAGAAGTTTTGAACGAATCGACGACAGTAACTGGCCAAACCAAGGAAACTTCGGACTTCTTTGACATTTATGGGTGGAAGCCAGTCCATAATTGTCTTGATAGTTTCTGGGTTGACGGCAATGCCCTTGGCAGAGATGACGTGGCCAAGGTAGGTGACTTGAGGCATCCAGAATTCACACTTGGAGAACTTTGCATACAGGCGGTTCTCACGAAGCTTGTTTAGGACACACCGAAGGTGTTCTTCATGTTCTTCCTTTGACTTAGAATAGACTAGAATGTCATCCAGGTAGACCACAACGAACTTATCAAGATACTCCATGAAAACCGAGTTCATAAGCCTCGAGAAGGTGGCAGGTGCGTTGGTGAGACCAAAAGACATGACTGTGTACTCATACAGGCCATAGCGGGTGGTGAAAGATGTTTTAGGAACATCTTCCTTGCGGATCTTGATTTGATGATAACCACTTCTCAAATCAAGCTTAGAGAATACCACAGCTCCAGCTAGCTGATCGAAGAGATCATTAATCCGCGGAAGGGGATATTTATTCTTGATGGTTTTAGCATTGAGTGCCCGATAGTCAACACAAAGTCTATCAGTCTTGTCTCGCTTCTTCACAAAGATGGTTGGACTACCCCAAGAAGAAGTACTGTGCTGAATGAAACCCAACTTCTCTTGTTCATCCAACTGACGCTTAAGTTCAGCCAACTCAGTAGGACCCATTTTATAAGGCCGCTTGGAGATAGGAGCGGTACCAGGTTCAAGTTCAATGACAAACTCAACCTCACGATCCGGAGGCATACCTAGCAACTCTTCAGGAAAGACATCTGGAAATTCACAAACTACAGGAACACTCTGAATACCTTCCATAGCATCATCATTCAGAGCCGCCAAAGAATAAAGCTGAATTGCAGGAGTCAGACTTGGAGAATAGACTATATGGCCTTCAGGAATTTTTAGAGAAACCGAACGTTCAGCACAATCAATCACAGCTGCATTTGCTGTCAACCAATCCATGCCCAAGATAACATCAATATCAGAATTGCCCAGAATAATTAAGGAAGCCGGAAACGAAGAGCCACCAATCTCAATTTGATTGCCATGGCTGATATGAGCAGCCCTCATGTTTGACCCAGGAGATTGTACCACAAGACGGTGTAATAAAGGAACCATAGCCAGATCTTGCTCATGAGCAAACTTGTGAGAAACAAAATAATGTGAAGCACCAGAATCAAACAGAACTCGTGCAGGAACTGAGTTAACAGGAAGCATACCCATGACAACTCCAGGTGCATGCTCAGCTTGAGCGGCGTTGACACAGTTGGCACGAGCAATCGTAGACCCCGACTTAGTGTTGATGTTGAGAGCCCGAGGTGGAGGTGCACGAATCAGAGGAGCACTTGCCGCAGGTCTTGGAGGTGGTGGTGGAAGAGCTTTGTTGTTCATTGGACAATTCCAGTGCTGATGCCCAGTGTTTCCACAAGTATAGCAAGCACCAGGTGGACGTGGAGCAACGTAGCCAGGGACTCCGCCAGGCGCTCCAGGGTAGTTGTGGTTGTAGCCCCTGGGAGCCGCAGTGAAGGAGTTTGGTGGCCTTGGTGCGTAGCTTGAAGGTCTTGGTGGAGCAGGGAGCGACGGTGGGGTGTTAGGAACCCAGACATGACGCTTAGAAGGAGCTGTCATAGCAGAAGAGCTTGCTGTATCCCGACTGTGTTTCTTTGACTCCTCAAACACTTGCCTACTTGCTTCTTCCTGTAGAGCTGTGTGCTGAAGTTCCAGGAAAGATGCTGGCCTTGCATGAGTGATTGCATATTTGATGGAAGCATTGAGGCCTTGCCGAAACCTCTTTTGCTTCTTCTTGTCATCAGAGATCTCATCGCCACCATAACGAGACAGGTTCATGAAGTTTCTGATGTAGGTGTTGACATTGTCAGTGCCCTGCTTGAGGTTGAGAAACACTTCCTTCATCCTTTCCATGACAATTTCTGACAGATATTGCTCTTTGAAAACAGCAGTGAACCGCTCCCAAGTAGGCTGAAAACCAAAAAGATCTGCCTTGAGGTAATTTTCCCACCAGAGAGCTGCATCTCCCTTCAGAAGGTGAGTAGCACACTTGACCCATTCTTGCTCGGGAACATCCGCAGTCATCAGCAACCTTGACACCTCACGAAGCCAATCATCCGCATCAAGTGGCTGATCAGACACCTCGAATTGACGTGGGTTGACCTTGAGAAAACTCTTGATGTCTCCTCGCTTGGGAGGTGGAGGTAGCGGAGCAAACTCATTCCTCCTCACACTTTCCTCGAAGCGCTGCTGGTTCTGCTGCATAGTGCCAAAAGCATTTGCAATACTTGCCAAAGCAGCCCCGAGTTCAGGTGGTATATCCTCCTCAGAATGGCATGGTGGTGCCATCCTGTGATTGATATAAAACACAAGTCAGTACTATAATGGAGAATGATAATAATCCAAAATAGTACCAAAATGGAATTAATCAAGATTAAAGAATGCAATACACTGAGGTGATATTAAAATATCAACAAAGTTCAAGGCAACTAGAAGATATTAAGCATAACACACACGACTGAATAAGGAGTGTGGTACACAACTAACAAAGAAAAATTTTCCGCAAATTTCGGCATTAAAATACCACTATATGCGCAAAACCACTTAACGAATCAAGATTAGTAACTCTACTAGTTCAATATACAAAAGCAAATGACAAAAGTAGTGGTATGGTCGCGACTCCATCCCGCACTCAAATCATTACTCCGCACATGAATCAGTAAAACACATATCCCAACAACTTCTTCTTAAGATGAACCTAAAGATTGGTGACTACGGAAACAAACACCCCAAAAAGATAACGTCGGATACAAAGAGTAAGATAGATCGCATCGGTGTACAACGAATCAGAATAGATCGCGTCGGTTTACAAAGGCCTGTCGGTATGGAATGTACCAACAGTTGATAACCAAAAGGCAGATAGTGATAACATTTGGATGCAACAGATAGACAAGGAATCCACATACACACACACACAAACACAAACACAACCTATGGTACTACGGAACCCAGAACACGTGAATCCTAGTTTGAATTTTAAGAAGAGGATTGAAAACGTTACACTTCCTTACCAGAAAAGGGTGGGTGGGTGGGTAAGAAGAAAAATGGAAGCAATCCTACTCTCACGTTTGTTTTTCCCTAGTATACATAACTACCAAAATATTTGCTAGACAGACAACGACCATTTTGGCTGAGACCCTGAAGGGCGGGATGGCTCTGATACCAATTGTAACTACCTCGGTGAATTACGCTCTTAGTTAATGCCTGGATGAACGAAAGTGGTTAAAATAGTACGGTGGGGCCCAGGGCCACTCACGGTAGACCTTTCGGCCATCCTAACCACTTTCAAACAACGGGACAAGAACGAGCGGCGTAATCGGCAGGCGAAGGGATCAACTACATACACAAATGAGTATGTATGCAAGCCACATACAACAGTCCTCAGATCCATTCCATCTAAAAGAAATAGAAATATTGCAACGCCATAGGGCAAGATCCAAATGTCCTAGGTAGATATAATAATTTAGGATAGCTCCTCATACATCACACATCAGAATATCAGGCGGAAGCGGAAAACAAGATCCGAGTACGGATAAGAAGCAAATTGGCATAAGATGCCCCATAAATAAACACATCCCGCCCACAGATCACACGGATCCCCGTTCCCGGAATCTCTACACCAAATGATCGTTGCCAACATCATCTGTCTCTTCCACCCAGTATCCATCTTGCGGGTACACCTGTTCATCTGAATCAAACCATTTATCGTGTGAGACCCTAGGGGTACTCAACAAGTCTTTATGCCAGTAAAGGGGACACAACCTGGGGTGACGCAATTGCAGCAAAAGATAATACCTAACAATTCTATAGAGACTCGCTAACCTTCCGCCTAACCAATGATAGACGGAAGTCTGTGAATTAAGAGCAACAGTTATAACAGTATAATTAACAGATCCATCCTCCTCCTCGCTTACCAACGAGGAAGCGGACGAACATCCCTCATCATCCGTTGGTAGTTTTATTAACCATCCCATGAGTATTGCACTATTTACTAGTCAAGTACTTAATCAATTTAAAAGCGGTACTTTAGTTATACTTGTCTATGATCGAGAAACTGTGCTCCAAGTCGTCCATAACCGCGGACACGGCTTTCAGAAAGATTTACCCTGCAGGGGTGCACGAATAGCAACACACACTCGATCAACCTCGGTAAAACCAAATCAAAACCCAACGAGGCATTCACGATAAAGCAATCACAGGATTCAGAAACATTTCAGGGGGCCACCCCATTAAGCTACCCGCAACGAAGTTGGCCGGCTCCGAGACGGACCCAAGGTTTGTGTGGACGGCGGTAAACGACTGGGAACCCGAAAATGTGACTGGGCTTGTCGATACAGCGAAAATGTGTCACAATCCAAAACAGTACAGGTGCTCCTCGCACAATCTTAAATAAAGCAGTAACATGGCATAAGTACAGTATAGTAATAAAGCCCCAAACTAATTGTGGCCCCAAGAAATAAGAATGAATCAAGCTCTGGCTCAGGGGGGTCCATAAGGCCTCCCGGATGTGGATAGTGCGAATAGTCAAGGAACAGGAATCAAGTACTCGGGGTCCTACGGGACACAAGTGAGCATGAAAAACCAAATAACAGATATTGCTCACTGGTGCCTCTTTCATTAGTTATCCCATTACTACTCAGGTTATGTTGTTTAGGTACCTCGTTGTTCCTCAGACACTCACATACCCTACTCATGCTTTTCTACGACTCGCATGGCTCAAACAACTCCTTTAGTAATGGCTCATGGGACCGGAACAAGCTTGGTGTGGTTTAAAAGTAAAGGCTATGCAGTACTTGGGATTCAATTTAATGCAATCGCGACTCAATGATGCAAGATTAAGATAGAGGCAATAGGTACTGTATGTATGCAAGCATGTGGTAGTGCTTGCGTGGCAGCTCAGTTGAAGCGAGAGATGGATCTGGGTAGTACTCCTGTGATTCCTGGTAATTCTCCTGCTGGGCGTCTATTCGAAGAAGAACCAAACAAACAAGGGCCAACATAAATAAAGTGCGCAAGCATATGAATTGAAATGCCACAAGCAACCAAGCATGCCATGATGAATGATGCACAATTACATGACATTAAAGTAGCATGGCAAAGGTGAGGTGTGGATACAAGAAATAAAACATTTTATTATTCATTTGACCAAGTTTTATTGTCATAAACAGTTCAGATTTTAAATGACAACATGATGCATGCTTCAATTCAGAACAAGGACTACATAAATAGAACGGGCTCGTCGCGCTGATCGATTTAGACATATTATTTGTCAAATTTGGAGTTATAAAACAAAAGTTATCAAATAATTAAGGAAAAGGGCATTTTCTTGTAATTTTAATCATCTCGAAATTTTAAAGTGTCCAAATATATTTTGAAGGGAATATTTGAATTCCTCACATTTTTCTGATTCCAAAACATATATTATTTGTATTATTTGGATTTGTATTTTAAAAACTATTTGAATCTGAAAAGAATTTGAATTTAAATCAATTTGAAAAAGATTTGATTAAAACAAACACAGGGAAAAACTTTTGTTACTCAGGCAAAATCAACCCCAGACACTGACAGGTGGGCCTTTGTGCTGACTGGACCACGCGCGGGGAAAACCTTTTGGCACCGCGTCCCAAGCTAGCCACTGTGACTGCGGGGTGGGCCAGCTAGCGCAGGCCCACGTGACAGCGGCGAGGGAGACAGGGGCTGACAGGTGGGGCTGGGGGCTGGAGCGCGGGTTGCGGCCGGGAAAAGCCGAGGGGTTTTCAGCAAAAGCGTCAGCGCGACTGACTGGTGGGGTCGGTAGGAGCGCGGGTCGCAGGAATCAAAAAGGTGGGGGGCTTTTTGCAAATCGACCACGCGCGGGTTACTGTTTTTCTTCCTCTCTGTTCTGACGGCAAGTGCGTGCGCGGCGCGGAGCGGGGATTCGATCCCGGGCCGCGGGAGTGCGCGCTGAGGGGGCTGACTGGTGCGGCGGGCTAGGGGAGCTGACAGGGAGGTGGGCGTGGGCTAGATAGGCTTGCTGCGGCGCGGAAAAGCTACAGACGCCGGCGAGCTCTGGCGCGCGGAGGTTGTTCGATGAAACGCACGGCAGGGCTAGAGCGGTACGGCGAGGCGGAGCATGTCAGGGGGAAGGGGAGGCTCACCGCGGGCTCGACGGCGGTGTTGGATCGGTCGGGGAGGCACTGGAACGGCGAGGATGCAGACGCACCGGCGGGCTAGGGTTTCGGAGGACGGCGAGGATCAGGCGGTGCTGGGGAGCTCCTCGTCCACGTTGGCGCATACAGGGGGCAGCAGGGGGGTCCTCTTGGTCGCCCAGGACAACTCCACGTCGCGCACGCCGGCTAGAACGACAAGGGCGAAGTGGTGCTGGCGGCGAACGGCGGCAGGTGGTAGTCGTTGGGGAGGAAGAAGGAGGAGAGGAGGGGCGACTCGGGGTGGATCTGGGCGAGCCAGGAGAGGCGTGAGGGAGGAGGAAGGCAGGCGGGGCACGGCAGAGATAAGGTGGCCTCGTGCCACCTTTCTCTCCTTTTCTCCCTCGAGCACGTGCTCGGCCGGCTGGGGCTGGTCCTGGGGCTACAGGTGGGGCTTGGTCGAGAGGGAGGGACAGCCAGGTGGGGCTAGCTCAGCCGGGAGAGAAAGAGAGAGAGAAGAGGGAGTAGATCGGGCTAGGGTTAGGTGGAGCTCGGGTTAGGCATGGGCTATGGTTTGGGTGGCTGGGTGTGGGCCAGGGAGAGGGTGGCCAGGTGGTGCTCGGCTTGTTAGAGAGAGAGGGAGAGTAAGAGAGAGAGTTGGGAGTAGGTTAGGGTTTAGTAGAAATAGGGTTAAAATAATAATGAAGAGAAAACTAGGTTTAGATTATTATTAGGTGTTTAGTTGTTAATTTTGTTTATGAGGACATCTCAAGAAAGATCATGGGGCTTGGACTAACTTGAGCTAGAAGGAATGGAAACAAGAAAGAAAGAGGAAGAAAAGAAATTAGGTGGAAAAAGAAAAGCTCATATGATCATGCATGTAGAAAATAAATTAAAAGAAAAGAATGTGGGAGAGGATATGAGAATGGTGGAGTGGTAGGAGATGTTTTCCACAAAGATAGGAACCAACAAAACCAAAGAAAAACCAAAGGAGAGGAAGGTATTGAAGACTAGTGCATGACCCATGCAAAAATAATAATGCCATTGATTATTTGTGAAAACAATATGAATATTATGGCATTACTCTATGCTTATCCAAGAAGTGGAGATTAAACCAAGCCAAGGAATTTAATGGACTAGATCCACCCTATTGCACATGAGCTAGAGAAATCCAAAATAAAGACAAACAAGCTCATGGTCTAGTAGGATGGTGGAATTATAAAGTGATGGAAGAGAAGGATGGTGGAATGGAATAAAAGATATGCCCCCAACTCAACTTGGGCATAGCACAATATATCAATAGCCAAATACAATATCAAGAGGCAAATACGATTAATAATGCATGTGAGAGAAGAGCCAAAAGAAAAAGGGTTTTATATGATGCTCAAATGCAAGGTGGCATGATGACATGAGCATGATATAATTATGATGCAACAATAGTATATATAAAGTAGCCAAATCTTACTAGGACAAGTAGCATTCCAATTGTTAGACAATTGGGGTGCTACACCGACCCTAAATCACCAGTTGTTCAGCAGCCCCCTGTTACGGCTGCTGACCCACCTCAAGGGCACGCTTCATCATCTCCTACTACTGTTAATCCGAATTCTAATCAAGGTCAAGCAAATGACTCCAATGAGGATTCAAGTGATGAAACTATTCCACCAAGAAACAACAAGCTTATTGAACTTCATCGCAAGGCTCGTGCTAATCGGAACCTTGAGTTAAGGGGTCACACTCTCGACAAGGTTGTAGGTGATCTTTGACGAAGGGTTTCCACAAGAAGGGAATTGGCGAGTTTTGGTGAGCATCAAGCTCACATCTCAATGGTGGAACCAAAGAAAGTATTTGAAGCTCTTGAAGATCCGGACTGGGTTGTAGCTATGCATGAAGAATTGAATAACTTTGAGCGCAACAAGGTCAGGAAACTTGTGGAGATGCCCAAGGAGTGCCGCAATGTTATCGACACTAAATGGATATTTAAAAACAAGCAAGATGAACATGGCATTGTTGTGAGAAACAAGGCGAGATTAGTAGCATAAGGTTATTCCCAAGTTGAGGGCATTGACTTTGGCGAAACCTACGCTCCTGTGGCTCGTCTTGAGTCCATCCGTATCCTTCTTGCTTATGCTGCTCATAATAACTTTAAATTGCAGCAAATGGATGTTAAGAGCGCCTTTCTTAATGGTCCTCTACATCAGTTGGTATATGTAAAGCAACCCCCGGGATTTGAGGATCCTAACTTCCCAAACCATGTCTACAAAGTTGATAAGGCACTCTATGGCCTTAAACAAGCCCCACATGCGTGGTATGAGCACCTTAAAGAGCTGTTGCTAGATCGTGGCTTCGAAGTTGGGCAATTCGATCCCACTCTTTTTACTAAGAAGGTTAAGGGGGAGCTCTTCGTATGCCAACTATATGTAGACAACATTATCTTTGGCTCTACTAATAAAGATTTTAATGATGAATTTTCAAAGCTTATGACTGACAGGTTTGAGATGTCTATGATGGGGGGATTATGTTTCTTTCTTGGATTCGAGATCAAGCAACTTAGAGAAGGAACCTTCATCAATCAAGCTAAATACATCCAAGACATGCTCAAGAGGTTCAAGATGATGGATCTTAATGGTGTTGCCACTCCGATGCAAACAAAATGTCACCTTTAACTTAATCCCCACGGCAAAGATGTGGACCAAAAGGTATACCGGTCCATGATCGGCTCTCTTTTTTACCTCTGCGCATCTAGACCCGATATTGTGTTGAGTGTGGGTGTGTGTGCAAGGTATCAAGTAGCTCCTAAAGAAAGTCACTTTGTGGCGGTCAAGAGGATCTTTCGATATTTGGTTCATTCCCCTAACTTCAGTCTATGGTATCCCAAGGGCTCCAATTTCTCTCTATGTGGTCATACTGGTTCAGATTGGGCTGGTGATAAGGATGATTAGAAATCCACTTCTAGAGCTTGTCAGTTATTGGGAAGATCTCTAGTGTGTTGGTCATCTAAAAAGCAGAATTGCATCTCTCTCTCCACCGCCGAAGCTGAATATGTTGCTGCTACTAGTGCCTGCACTCAGTTATTATGGATGAGGCAAACTTTAAAGGAATACGGGGTCACTTGTGACAAAGTGCCTCTTTTATACGATAATGAAAGTGCCATCAAAATTGCATACAATCCGGTACATCACATAAGGACAAAACATATTGAGATTCAGAATCATTTTATTCGGGACCATGTTGCTCGAGGAGATATTGATCTATCTTTTGTGAGCACGGAGAACTAACTTTCTAATATTTTCACGAAGCCACTTGATGAAGCAAGGTTTTGCTACTTGAGGAATGAGCTAAATATCGTTGATTCAAGGAGCTTGTCTTGATTACCCATGCACTCACTCATACATCTCAGTCTTATTTGGTCTAGATGTGGGCATGGATATAGGGGGAGTGTGGTCCTAATTGATTAAACTAACCCTCCCCCCATAATGCCAAAAGCAAGTCAAATCATTTCTCTTAATATCATTTTGTGATATGTGAGCTTATTGATGAGTATTGGTCATGAACCCAAGATATATCCTCGCGGTGTCATACCATACACTCCAACAAGGTGGCTTCGGCCACCGCCCTCTTCCACAAGGAGAGTTGGATTTTTGGTGGATCTTTTTGGTTGTTTTTGCTCATCTCATGTTCTTATGGGAATCACACTCAATTTTGTCTCTTATTTGATTTGGTTCTTGCAATTTTGAGTGAGTAGTACCATGTCAGTTTGGCTCTCTTAATCCTAAGCCTTTCCCTACCTCTCAGCCATCTATTTTTGCACACAAGTCCCTTGTACACCTTGTGGGGGTGTTGTTTGGGGATGCGCGGGCCTGAATATGTGTACAACAGAAATTCAGATTTGAGGCCGGATAATCCGGCTCAAGTGTAGGCCGGCTAATCTGGCCCTGGCGGATTTCGTCTTTAAGGGTAGGGATCGGGGGGAAGGGCTCATAACGAGTAGCACCTCTCCCCCAACCCTCTCCTCCTCCTCAGCCGCCGCCTACCGTTCCCCACCCTCCCCGGAGCCTCTCCCGCAATCGGATTTTCCGGGCCTCCCCGGATCTTCTTCTCCGCGCCTCCGGGTACCTTCTCCTCCACGTTCTTCCTCCAATGAGTGAGGGTAACTCCCTCCCCATATTTGGCTAGATGTGTCATTTGTTGGGTGGAACGTTGTCTAGAAGGATGTAGTTTCGCGTAGAACTTGTAGTCTTGAAGTTTCTAGGCCCGATCTACTTCTTTGCGCTCAATCTAGGCAAGTTGAAAAATTTCTGCCAGGGCGGGATTATCCGCCCCTGGCCAGGCCGGATAATCCGGCCTCACATAATCAAATCTGGTTCAATTTCGCCATAGTTTGTGCATTGAGTAGAATTGTCCTATGAACTTTTTGACTACCTTTTCAACGCTCTCTCTTGGACTTGTGTGTATGCTTATCCCCATGCTATCGACCTTGTTCTCTTCAAAGGTGGTTCTAGTGCTCCCAAATCTTACAAGCATCATTCTCGTACTATCTATTTCGAGGCAGACAGTGAGGGTAATACTGTGGACAAAGTTGAGCTGAGGAGAAGAGAAAAAGAGGTTGAACGCATGATGGAACAAGAGAAGCGGGAGAGATCCAGGAGGGGTGTGTCCAAGAGGAAGGGCACATAGCCCAAGATTAACTACAAGTCCTTGGATCTAGTCACTTATTCCTCTATTCGTCACCGTGATCTGTTTGCTAAGTTGCCACGTGATTCTGAGCTGGGGGATTCTCGCTTTTGGTGTGCTGAATAGAAAGGGATATATGAAGATGTGTATTCCAGGCTGAACATTAGGCCTATGCACCCGCTGATTCTTGCTGAGGCTTTGGAGAAGCCACACCTTGTTGATGCCATGTATGTGGCTGAGCGGATGGGGCTGCACCATCTCATGGCTCTCCAGTGCTCATATGATTCTGAGGTGGTGAAGCAGTTCTTTTCCACTTTGGTTATTTGTGGAGATGAGCATCATACTATGAAGTGGATGACTCGTGACAGGCCTATGACTGCTGATTTCCGTGTGTTTGCTGAGGTAGTTGGATACTCTTTCCACAGCAGGGATAGGGCCAGTGGCCACCGCATCATCACCCAGCTGAAGACCAATAAAGATGCAGTTCTCTCTCCTTGCACGATGGACAATGGCATTGTGGGCACTCTTGCTGGTCTTGCTCCTATCTATGCTGCCTTGGTGGGCCTCTTCCGTGACTCCATCACTTCGAGTGGAGGCAACAATGATAGCATCCATGGTCACCTTGTGTAGCTCCTAGCCTTCTCTCATGAGGTTGTCTCGTGCGAGGATGAGTCCATGCGGTACAAGCTTGATGTGATGGACTTCATCTACCATGAACTGACTGATGCTATGTTCAACCGGCTGTCCATTCCTTATGCTCCCTACATTATGATGCTCATCAGGCACCTGCTTCCCTCTGAAGATTTCAACATTGATGTCGTGCATAAGGCAAAGAAGATCTACAACAAGGTTCAGAAGACCTCTCACCCCTCTTCTGCTCTTGAGGGTCTCATGAGGGATGCTCGCATGCCTCCAGTGCCTCCCGTTGCCCGTGAGATCAAGAAGCTGAACTGGTTCCAACGTCACATACTTTGCATGGGCGTGGACACACGCAAGGGCTAGTACGAAGCGTACAAGCAGCGCCATGAGCTAGCTCGCTCTCAGCAGCTCATCCTTCATCACGTGTCAGGTGTTTCTGGTGATCTTCTGGCTCCTACACCTCCCACACCATATGCCCGTTGGAATTCTTCTTCTGGGCTGAACTATGGCGAGCTCGAGCGTCACTTGTTCCCCTCTGCGGCCACTGCTGATGAAGAGGACGATGACACGGAGGATCTTGAGGATGAGGACGATTATGGGAACAGGGACGAGGACGAGGATGAGGACTACGAGTGATACCTTGGGGTGCTAGCATCGCTCTTCTTCCTTTTTGGCGTCTTGATGCCAAAGGGGGAGAAGTAGTTCTATTAGGTCTTCGAGGATTTGCATGGGTTAGGCACAAGGCATTTACACTTTTTCTATTCGTCGTTTTCTCGCTTGTGCCCATTTAGCGTTGAACTTTATTTGTGGTTTGTGGTTTGTATGAGACTCTATGTCGGTGGACGTCTGGATTTATCTCATGGATTATGCCTATGGATTCATCTATTCATATCCTATTATGCTGGGAATCTATCTCGAGGAAGGCGCCTATATTGGTTATCACGTTGATAATTGTGGCTATTTCAAGGATGCCTCTCTCCCTATCTCGGTGGTATGATTATGTTGTTTATATTTCAATGGAATAAACTCACACCTATTTGTGTGCATTTGTATTCAAATGCAAATTTCTTATATGCACAAAGTGAGGGGGAGTCTCTTCTATGTTTTTGTTGGAGGTCTTGTGATCCTTTCTTGCAAATCCTAGTATTGTCATCTAACACCAAAAAGGGGGAGATTGAAAGAACATTTCATGATTTCCCATGTTTTGTGTGTTAGATAACAATACCATGGATTATTCTAATGTGCACTAAGTGTTGCAGGAAAGTTTTGCGAGTTTGGGGGCCGGATTATCCGCCCCCATCATGGGCCGGATAATCCGGCCCTCCCCTAGGGCCGGATATTCTGGTCCCTAGGAGAAAGTGTGAAGGGCAAGTCTGTGTGAGCTTCTGTCTACAGCCGGTTTATCTGCCAGATAATCCGCGTCTGGGGTGGAGTTTTCCCTAGGCCAGATAATCCGTCCCTTACTTGGGCCGGATAATCTAGCCCCCAAAGGCTCCAACGGCTTGGTTTTGGAAGGGGGTATACATATCCTTCTTCCCCAACAAGCAGAACTCTTGATTCACTCAAAAATTTTCAGACCCTTTGCAAGAGCTCCCATTCTAGATCTCCCACTTCAACCACCTGAAGGCTTTGATCTTTGGGGGAATTGAAGGAGGAGAGAATCGTCATCGTCATCACGAATCAAGCGCATCAACTCCTCTCCACTCATTTGGAGAAATCCCTGATCTAGTTTTCTTGTCAATATCTAGATTTGGTTCTTTGTTATTGATAACTTGTTCTTGTGGCATCTTGTTGACATTACGGGAGCCTCCAAGTTGATTGTGGAGGTTTTCCCCGCTAGTTGTGTAAAGGCACCGGTACCCGCCTCGAAGGGTTCCTATAGTGGAAAGGTGGATCAGGCCTTTGGTGGCGGGATCCATCGGAGAACAGGGTGAGGCATATTGTGGCGTGGTGGTCTTAGTACCGCCCACCCCTCCAACGCAGACGTACTTCCCTTAACAAGGAAGGAACTGTGGTAAAACAAATCCCGTGTCTCCGCTAGCTTCACTATGGTTCACCCTTTCCTTTTCCACTCGCTCTTTACTCTCTAGTAGATAGGTTTGCATATAGGGAAATTCCACCTAATAGTTTATCTAGAGAATTTACCCTTTGTGTTAAGCCTAAATTTGAAAAAGCTTTAAAATTTGAAGTAGCACCTATTCACCCCCCTCTAGGTGCCCATACGATCCATTTCAGTTACCTCACTAGGGATTAAGTGAATTCATGTGCTATAATTATCTAGTGATAACTAAGATAATATTGTTTATTAACGGTAGCATATTTGTTATTCAAACATCATGTCAAAGTACCTAAGGCTATGCTCTGTTAATTCTTAATTATCGATTGCTTGGAGTTTTCCTTTCTAGAGGAGCATAAGAGAGTTGTGTTGCATCATCTCTATGATAGGACATGATTCCCATATGAATGCCAATCATACACATAATGAAGTTTCATCAATATTAAATTGCTTATGATTTTTTATGTCCACTACACCTTTTGAGAGAATAGACAAGTGAACCATGAACCCCAGTCCAATTTTAATAATTAGAAACAACTATCCAACACCATTGCCATCCTTAATGTTTTCCACATTAATTAAATTCAGAAATACCAAAAATACTTGTACTATTACCAAACATAAACCAAAACCCTAAAATACCTTTCTAGTATTGTTATTTATTTGCTTGCCTAGTCATAGATTGTTTTACTATTATTACTTACAAATTTATTTCAAGTTTACTAATACGAAACTTTGTGCTTGACAACCACACGGTGGAGTTGGGGACACAAGGCAATTACTTTGTTTTGTAGGTTGCTTGAAGAGGAAAAACAAAATATACTATAAGCCAATCCCCCAAGAGTTAGATATAAACCCTCGAGTCACCTTTGTGGGGAAAATACGTTTGGTACTTTTTTGTGTGGTGTCCCAACGAGTTGGTACACACGGAGTTGTTGCCATCGAGAACATTTTCTGGCACTATTGCCGGGGAATTAGAAGAGCATCTCACAGTGGTTGCAGAGTGGTTAAACTCCCACGACAACTGCTAGAACATTTTCTAGCATCATCATCACCAACTTTGTGCAAACACCTAAGCTTGGGGAGGTTGCACCACTATGAGCTTTTATTTTCCTTTAGATTTACAAAGAATTTTTAGTTGTCTTGTTCTTGTCTTGCATTTGCATATCATCTAAATATAAAAATACATAAAAAATAGTTTAAACTTAAAAATTTGCAAACATGGAGAAAAGAAATTATTGGCCCTTTATTGTGAGAAATTGGCCGCAAAGAGATGATATTCTGTTGGAACCTTTTGAAATAGATCCTGCCATAACCAAATCAATTTATAAAAATCGTTTTCATGGAAATTTAGTGAAAGATGTAAATCTTTGAAAATAAGTAACACCAATAATAATATAATCAAGGCTAAACTTTCCCTGCTCACTTTCTATAAAAGCATTAGATTGGATATTAAAATGGCCAACTAGAAATTTTAGTTCTTGGTTTAATATTAAAGCTGCATTTATCAAAAGATTTGGCTCCCCTGAAATCATAAGTCACCTTAGGGAAATAATATTGTCTTTTAAGAGAAACAAAGATGAACTAGTAGTTAAAGCTTGGAAAAGATTTAGAGGACTTGCTTATGGAACAAAACATGGCCTTAGAGATTGGATGTTAATACATATATTATATAGGGGGTTAACTTGAACCTCTATGTATTATTTGGATAAAGAATGTGGAAGTGCCTTCATGAATATTACCACTACAAAATCTTATGTCTTAGTAGATGGTTTACTTCTAGAAGTAAAAATTATGGAAAGTTTGGGAAAGGCTGAAGTACCCGAAGATGTGTTTGATGATCGATATGAAATTTTTAGCTTACAAAATAGAGATAAGAAAGTAGTGGAAGTTAAAATTCTTAATGAAATAAATGAACCTCTACTATATATGGATAGATGTAGCTTGCGTGAACTCATTAATATATTACAAAAAATTTCCAATGATCCTTATGTTAATGTTCATCAAGCAGGATTTGGTTCACACATAGCAAACTATGTCATAAAAGAAAGATAGCAAGATACAATAATGAAGCTATGATACCACCAAAGCTTGAGGATGCTTGGATCCCCAATATATTGATCACAATTGGGAAAGAAACTCACCATGCTATATTATATCTAGGATCTAGTGTCTCAGTTTTGTCAAAATAACTATATGACTTGCTTGAACTTAAAACCATGGAGAAATAGTCAATATGTATTTTACTTGTTGATGATTTTACCAAACATGCTTTAGTAAAGTAAATGATATCATGTTTGAATTGCATATGACTTTTTTTACTATTGATTTTGTTATCATGGACATGGGGAGTAAGACCTCTAGTCCTATAATATTAGGAAGACCCTTTATGAGAACTATAGGGGTCATCATAGATGCAAAGGAAGGGAATATGAAGTTTCAGTTCCCTCATAAGAAGTGTATGTAGAACTTCCCAAGGAAGAAGTAGGTAGCACCAAGGTAAAAGCTACCACATGATCTCCACCTACCTTAAATCAAGTAAGTAAAGCCTAGCTATATGGCTATAAAGAAAACGTTTGCGGGCGGCAACCCGATTTGTTTATATTTTGCATTTTATTTGTACACTCTTGATGTAGCAAGAGAGTAGTGTTTTAGTTTACCTACAGTAGTTTAAAATAAAGTACCAAGTTCAACCCATTCGGATGATATTAAGTTGATGAAACAAATAGAATATCAAAATTCCTGCATGAACATTGTTTAGTAGAAACATTCTCTGATTTTTTCTGTAACTCTGGTTTCACTCAAATTTATACTGTAGTTACAAGTTTGAATCCTCCATATGCAATTTTTTTTGGCTAAACATCATAGCATGTTTAAGTGGGCGAAATAATTACGTTCTACGGCTGCTGTTTTCTGGCCAGATTCTATCAAGTTTTGTTTAATGCATGCTTTTGAGTTTCAAATTGATTATTTTTAATTCTTTTTGAGATTTAGGAAATGTATACAACATAATATACCTACTAGATAAATCAAACAGAATTTTGTTTAAGGTTTGTATGTCAGCTAGAATCATATCTTTGTACCCACTAATGTTACCCCATAGAAAAGAAATGGGAGAAAGTTTTGTGTTGCAGTTTTTTAATAGGGAATGGAGGAACACCACACCATTAGCTATCAAAGAATGGTGAATAACCTGAGCCTGGGGTTCCCAAGGCACCCCACTGGACCTATTACACTCTTGGTCTGCAAACCTCTAAACTTTGTGTTCTTAGCAACATAAGATAGTCGCATAAACTTGGAGCATCTTTGTCTAGTTTTATATTCACCTTGCATGCCATCTTTGGAATAATTAAGACCACCATGATTAAATGATTAATATGTTTATGAACGAGCTACTGAAATAAAATGACCCATTCAAAAAAAATACTGAAATAAAATGAAGATAAGTTTGGATGCTAAGAAAATGGAAATAAAAGTTGAAATACAAGTGTGCATAAGTGTTGCATGTTTCATATGATTTAATGAATGATAACTTGTAAGTGCCTTGTTTAGTGCTATCTTTATCCACATGCATAGATGCTTAACTTTATGTTCGCTTGTCTAATAATAAATTATTAGAACTATGGACACTTATGCATGTTTGTGGATGGTCATCATTCTTTTTCTAGCCCATAATGATCACACAAGTGAAGACTTGTATATACAAATTCCTTGGACCAATCTATTATAATAGTGTCCACCATACCTATCTGGCATTTGCTACTCCAAGTATAATATATGTGCTATACCTTTGAATGTTTCAAAATCATACCTTTTGTGTAGTTTAAAGCTCATGGAAAAGTAAGATGTGGGGTAAGACCATTGATGGCTTCAAAATTAGCCATCTTCTACCACATTTAAACATTGTTTATGGTCAAGCAATTACCAAGAAACTCTCAATCCTTGCCACTAATGACTAATAATTGCAAAGATATGCAAAACCTCTTTTTGAATTATATTGTGTAGGAAATCACAGGATTTAATGCAAAATCAGGAGTCATAATGAAGGTTATTGAGGAAATCCACATGGCCACGTAATTGGGAAGCTATTCCAGGGCATCAGCATGCTTAACGACCACTGGTACGGGCAGGGCCCGCCCGTACCGTCCGCCCGTACCTGGTGGCAATGGCTTTGTCTCGTCAAACCCTAAAACTTTCATGAAGACGCCTATATATTTTGAGGCTCCAGCCACCGGCCAGAGAGCCGCCATTCTCAGATTACATCAAAACACCACGAAAGGAGATCCACACCATTGTTCATCACTTCCACCATCCATCCATCTACTAGACATAGCCATTCCTTTGTACTCTAGATCTCCTTGTGATTTCATGACCATTGTAAACATATTTGATTTCAATCTAAGTATTAGTATGATGTTTTCTATCTCCGATATATTTTTTATGAGTGAGTAGTCCTTATGGGCTGCGGGTTGGGAAGAAACCTCGCAGCGATTATGTGCATCTAATTCATGGGAGTATTGTATTTTGTTTGCACTTGAGATTTGTATCTTTTGTTTCTTTGTCTCTTGTCTCGATCTGTGGACTTGTAGGTACCCAAGGTCCCATAGATTGACAAAGGCTTGAGGTGAGATACTTGGCTAGAGGCGATCTCATAGGAACATCAGTGACCACTAGAAGACTATTTCTATGCCCACTACATCATAGGGGCTCTAGTATATTAGGATGTGTTGCCCACAAGAGATTATCTCCGTTCAAACATTACACATGACTATGCTTATTATTATCTTTTATCCCATATGATGTGTAGCTTCAGGTGGATCTTCAACCCTGGCCTATCTCTATCCATTGATTCAACCCATTAAAAAGTAAACTAGATTGGTCCGATAAACTAAGGTAAAACGAACAAACGAAGTCTTGTAGACATGTCCTTTTTATTTCCTTTTAGCATTGCTTTCCGAGGTTCGATTAGACCTAGGTCTTCTAGGGAAAAAGCTATTATACTACATTTGTGAATCCGGATCAAAGGTAGCAACCCTTTTTCTGGCGCTATTGCCGGGGAAGCAATTTTGCTATCCTGATGAGGTCACTAGAGACGTTGTTTTCAGTTTTATTATTAGTTTGTAGTTTAATTCTTGTTATTAGTTTACTTTCTTGTTATCTATTTGAAAAACCCCAAAAATAGTTAATTTTTATTTGTTTTCATTACTTTAAAAATATCAAAAATATAAGAGCCATGGCTCAAAAGAGATTAGGGGAGTACGCTACTCCCATGGATGATTTTATTCGTGCACCCATCAGTTAGCCCGAAGTTGATTCGGAAACATATGAGATAAAGCCTAACCTTTTAAGTTTGGTTCAACAAAACCAATGGTCTTAACACAATGTCCAAGACTATGCTATTTACTGTAGCAGGAGGAACAATCATGGGAAAGCAGGTGAGTGTTGCAAAGAAGTTACTTGATGATATGCAAAACAATCATGACCAATGGCATGTGGAAAGAACCTCAAAGAGAGTAAGTTCAATTATCGAGATAAATAATGAAGAGCTTACATCTAAGGTAGACGAGCAGATTAGCTTAGTAAAGGGTAAAGAATATACCCAAGTCAATGCCATCGCTACCGATGTTAATGATGTTAATTTTATAGCTTGCACTCCTTTTAATCCTGCATGGAAAAATAATTATGCTTGCAATGTTCAAAAATATCATTCTAATCCTACAGGAGCTCCTTATAATAATTATGATAACACTAATGGAGAAAATCATGGCAATCCGTTTGAGAAAACTGTTAGAACATTTATACAAGCTCAAACCGAGAAAAATAATATGCTTATTAAAATCATGGAGAACCATGAAAGTAGTATAGGAAAATTATCTAACTAGGCTGTTGTAATTAGAAATGATGTGCATGCTCTATAGGAAAGGACAAAGACCGTGGAGGCTCAGCTGGGTAAGGTAGCTGAGAGCCAAGCTCTCATACTAGCAAAGTTTGCTAGAAAACCCAAGCCAAACCCGGTAGAGGACCTCAAGATGATGAGGGTGGTAACCAATGAATACAAACCTGAAGAGCTAGATTGTAGCAATGCGCCAACACCCAAATATACCGTGGAAGGTCTACGAAAGATGATCACCGTAAAGAATCCAGGTATGGAACAAGGTAATCATGCTATGTACCAATAATTTATACAACAAGTAGCATCTAAATTTCGAGATTTTGAGATGGAGTATAAAAGACTAGATGATAAGCTTCTAGCTAAGCTAGATGATATATTTGAGCCCACTATTAAAATTAAGTTAGGAGTCAGTGAGATATCCGCACTTTGTGATCTTGGTGCGAGCATGTCAACAATTTCCAAAAGCTTATTCAATAAATTAAACTTGGGGCGATTTGTTACTACTGAATTAAGACTCCATCTAGTTGATTCAACTTATAAACAAGCTTGTGGGATTAAATAAAATATAGTTGTTTAAATTAAAGGTAGTCCCGCTCTTATTGATCTTGTTATTGTGGACATACCAAAAGATCCCATAGCACCTATAATTCTAGGTAGGCCATTCCTAAGAACTATTAAAGCTTTGATGAATTTACATGAGGGGAATGTGAGAATAGGGCTACCATCTATAGATCCTTTTATAGTCCACTTCCCTAGTAAAAAGAAGGCCAAGCCTAATGATGATGATGGTGTAATTACTTTAAAAGCCAACTCTTTTAGAGTGGGTGTTCCACTTCTTAAACCTAAGTGATTGCCATCAAGGTTAAGCTAATTGACCTTAACTAGAAGCGCTTCATGGGAGGCAACCCATGTGAAATAATTTTTTACTTTTATGTTTGTTTTGTTTTGTTTTGATTTTAATAAAGAGTGTTCAAGAAGATCTTTGGAGAGAGGAGAAGAAATAAGGTAATCCTCTATATTTTATTTTACTAACACATGGCCTAAGAAGTATTGCTGGATCTTTACTTAGTATATTTGTTATTATTTTGTCCTTTTATAAGATGTGCAAAGGCACACGAAGCTTCTAATCAAAAAAATTGAGTTTTGTAGCTCACTGTGTTCTTAACGACCACTGGTACAGCCGGAAGGGACCGTACCGTGCGCCTGTACCACATCAACCCAAAGGAAGATAGAAATTCTGATTTTTGCCACATGGATCAGTGCTCGTAATGACCACTGGAATGGCCGGACGCGCCCGTACCGCGTGCCTGTACCATACCCCTCGAGGAAACATTAGATTTCAAGAAAAGGTACCAAACCGATAATGACCAGTAGTACGGGCGCGCGCGATCGTACCGCGCGCCTGTACCGAGCGCACCACATGGGAGCAGCCGTCGTCCCCAAGGTATGTCACCTTGTATGGGCGGGCTTCGTCCGTATCGCCTGCCTGTACCACATACGCGGCCACCATATTCAACCCGATGAGGTAACCTAAAATCCCCCAAAAAAATCTTTCTGTTCTTCTTCCTCCAAACTCCAAACCACCTCCATTGGATCTTCAAATTTACTTAATCTTTCTTCAGTTCCTCATGCTCATTCGATCTAAGGTATGATTCTCCTCCGATCCTCAACTTATTTGTGCAAAAGCTTCACTCAATCTTTCATCATTGCCAATCTAGACTTAGGTCTTGTTCTTGATTCAATCTTGATATTGAGCATGCTTAGTATTGTTTTAGAGGAGTTTCTTTTGTAGTTAGTGTAGAGAATCACTTATGTTATGTTTCTATTGGACCAAAATATTTGATTAGCAATCTTTATTTACTTTGTCTTATTTTTATTTTTAGATAAACACGAGGATGCATACACCTGAGATGGCTACGGAATCCTTCGCACCACCCGTTAGGACGTTGACCCCCGAGTCACTTGGCATCGAGTTCACCAAGGAGTTTCAGTTGAACCATTTCAATCGTCTCAAGCTCCGAGAAATCAAGTCCACCAAGCGGGCGTGTCCTTATATCCTGAACGAACTTGGCATTCATGCTGATTTTGATTTACTTTGAAACAATGTCGGTTTGTATGATTTTGTTTTTCAGGATGTTGCCACATATCGCCGCTTGACACTTGAGAGCACCTTAACACACAATGGATCCTTATGATTGTACCAAGGAACAAAGGCCTAGAGTTGATCACATCAAGTTCCGCCTTATGAACTGTGAGTACACTTTGACACTTAGCCAATGGGCTCAACGTTTTGGGTTTGCCAACAACATCACAGATTTACACACACCTACTTTTTTTTTAGATCCTTCCCCTATTCAATGCTTTAATTTAATGAAGATTCGTGGAACCACACCCAAGGGGAACCAAATTGATCACCCTGCTATTCGATATTTTTTCTATGTGATTGCTGACACTTTGCAGTCATGTGGAGAGTTTAATAGAGTTAATGAAGAGGACAAGTTAATCCTTGCAAAATTTGCTATTATTAATTGCAACTTGATGCCAAATTTGGGCGATGTTCTCGTGTTTTACCTTAAGCATCAGTCTCTTCAATCTCGAGGACCCATATGCGGAGGAGGAGTTGTGATCGTTCTTGCACGCGCAATTCGCATCAACCTAGGTAACATCCAACCGTTGATAGGAACTCACCATCTCGGTCTTTCTACTCTAAGAGCATGTGGTATGATCTCTCAAAATCATGGTAGATACTTCTTCGATATACCTAGAGCGGATCACTTGATCCTGGATCCTTTGCCTAATGGTTTATTCTCTATCGAGGATGGATGTTTGCGTTTTGACGCGTAGGTTGAAGCTACTCTACCCCAACAAGAGATACCCATGGGAGGAGGAGAATATGAAGAGGTAGAACAAGAAGGACCCAAACAAGATGAGCAGCCACCAAACTACTAGACCACCTATGAAGACATGTATGCACTCAAAGGAAATATTCAAAACATGAACAATCACTCCATCAACCTTTGAGATCCTACTGCAAGCCTCGCCACCTAGTTCCATGATTGGAGCAGCCAATGGAACGTGGGAGATTATCCACTGCCACCACAATGAGCAACAAAAGGGCATGCAAAAGCCTAAACTTGGGGATGTGTTCCCCTCGCAAATTTATTTGTGTAATAACAAGGTTGTACTCTAGTTCCTTGGGAGCTTTGAAACACTCGTGTTGGCTTGTTCCAATACTTTGCTTTTTTCCTTTGCTTTTTTTTCTTTCGTTTTTAGTTTGTTTTTCTTTTCTATTCTATAAATCCCTATCCTCAAAAAAGATTTTTCTGTTCTTTTTTTTCCTCGTAAATGTGGATTCACACTTTGCCTCTTTGTTTTAATATCATTATGAGAGTAATAGTGTTTGAGTTTTGAAGGACACATCCCTATAAGGAAGAGGATCATGAAGTTACTTATGAGAGGTATGTCCTATGTCTCCCACTTATGAAATTTGAGTTGTTTAACTGAGTTGGTTCATTTGCTAAGATGCCATGCTAGTGGGAAGTAATTTAATATGGTTAGAGTAAGGCTTTTTATTAGTAAGATGCCATGCTAGTAAGATGCCATGCTACTTGTTGAAGCTCTTGCTCTAGTTCTTTTAGTTAACCGAGTCTTGCCTTGGAAATAATATTACCAAACAAGTACAATATGAAAAAGTCTAAAATTTACGACTTGTTTGATGAATGATTGGCTTGAGAGTATACCCTTCAAGATACTTAACCCCATAGATATTTTGATAGTTTTGACGACACTCATGAAAGGAGTTGTTTGATTGAAATAAAGTCTAGTGGTAATTGTGATGCATGCCAAAGCTAACCTTGTGGATCAAATTGCGGTACTAGCTCAAAAAAGAGAGAAAGAAATGAGACAAGTTTGTTTTATGTCTCTAATGCACACCTTTGGGATGCCAACAACTCCGCTAGCTTTTGAACGATCTATGGTATAACATTGGATTTAGGCTATGAGTTGATGACATGAGTGGCATACGTGTCAATATATGGGCAAAAGTACTAGTACTCTCAAAGATTGTGCAAACACTTGTAAAATAAACTTCCAGTGATCCTTGAAAGAATAAAAAAGATATCTATAACGATCCACATAACAAGTTCTTGGCATGCTCTCATTTCTACTTTATGAGTCTTTCTTGAAAAACAATGATTGGATTAGAAGTGTTTTTGATAGACTTGATTTATTAATGTGGGTGTAAATAAGACACTTCATTGTTATACTACTTAGGACATGAAACTCTCTTACTCAATTATGCTATTTAAACATCCTAGTGTTCCTTGGCAAGCTGAGAGTTAATTAGAAGAAATGGATTGATTGCTACACTTCTAGTTACTTATACTTATATTAAAATTTACTTTGATTGTCTTGACTTACAAAGCTTGTATAGTATTCTTGTCATCTCTCTAAGTTTGATAAGCTCACAAATAAATGAAGTGTTGAGCGCATACGACTACCAACCGTAAGTGAATTCTTATTCTCGTTGTTTTAAGTTTAGACGCTGAACTCCTTATAGTTCTTTTGGTTCTTCTTGCTCGAGGGCGATCAAGGTTTGAGCTTTGCGGAAGTTGATGGCTCCAAAATTAGCCATCTTCTACCACGTTTGAACATTGTTTGTGGTTAAGCAATTGCCAAGAAACTCTTAATCCTTGCCACTAGTGAGTAATAATTGCAAAGATATGCAAAACCTCTCTTTGAATTATGTTATGCATTAAACCACGGTTTTTAATGCGAAATCAGGAGTCATAATGAAGTTTTCTAAGGAAGTCCACACGACCAAGTAATTGGGAAGCTATTCCAGGGCGTTAGCACGCTTAACGACCACTAGTACGGGCAGGGCCCGCCCGTGATGTCCGCCTGTACCAGGTGGTGATGGCTTCGTCTCGTCAAATCCTACAACTTTCGTGAAGACGCCTATATATTTTGAGGCTCCAACCGCTGACCAGAGAGCCGCCATTCTCAGATTACATCACAACACCACCAAAGGAGATCCACACCATTGTTCATCCATTGTTCATCACTTACACCATCCATCCATCCACTAGCCATAGCCATTGGTTTGTACTCTAGATGTCCTTGTGATTTCACGACCATTATAAGAATATTTGATTTCAATCTAAGTATTTGTATGATGTTTTCTATCTCTGATATATTTTTACGAGTGAGTAGTCCTCACGGACTGCGGGTTGGTGTAGCACCCCGGTAAAACCACTACTAGAAAATCGCTGTGTTTTTGTGCATTGCATCATTATGACTGCATGCTCATGTCATCATGCCACATTGCATTTGAGCATCATCATCATCATGCATGGTTTTGTCTAAAACTATTTTCGAAAAGCCTAGTTTTGTTTTCTAAACGCCCCGTCTTTATTTCAAATTAAAACCGGATATCCGGATTATTTTGTTTCGTCTACAAACAGATTTCAAACGCCCCGTTTTAAACAAATAAAATATTTGTATTATTTTTAGGGGGCAGCCGAACCGGGCCAAACCGACCCAGCTGGCCACCCCTAGTAAAACAAAAACCAGAAAAAATCCTAGTCTAAACCCAACCCATCTCCCCACCTACCCTACTCCCTCTCTCTCTCCCTGGCCCCACCTGGCCACCTGCCGCCACCACGTCCAATCCCAGCCCGCATGCAGCCAGCCAACTCCCTCCTCCTGCCTCTTTTCCCGCCCAGCCATCCCAGCCCCGCCGCCACCTGGGCGCAACTCCCACCCCATCACCACCTCACCCCGGCCACTCCCAGTGCGCCACCTCACCCCACTGGCCCTACCTCCTGCCAGCTCTCTCACCCAGACCCACACACCCGACCCCACACCGTCACACTCCCTCCACCGACCACCCCCGCACGCGGCCTACCCCGCGTCCCGTCCACCCACTCCCTCCGACACGCTCCAGGAACCCCACCTGCCCCGTAGTGGCCCCACCACCCAGACCCACCAACTCCCGCACGTCACCCCCGCACATATCGTCTTCCCCGCTTTCCCCTTGCCTCTCGCGTCGCCCATCCCCAGCGGAGCCACCGCCACCGCCTCCTCCCTCTGGCCGAGCCCCGCTCTCCGTCTCCCTCCGCCTCTCCTCGACCCACCGCCCCGGAGCCGTCCCCGCCATGGCGGCCTCCCTCCTCTGTTTCGATCCCCTTCCCCCAACCTTCCTCTGCCGTGCAACCCCCGCGAGCGCCGCCGCCCTTGCAGCGTCCAGAGCTCGCTGCTCCGGTTCCCCACGCCTCCTCTCGGTCGCCCCGACCACCGCCTGCTGTGGGGGCACCTAGGCCGGCCCCGACCCGCGAGACCCTGTGCCCCCGAGCATCTCTGTCTGCCCCGTCCGGCTTGGCACCGCCCCGCCGCGACCCTCCTCGCCCCGGATCTCCTGCGGCGCAGGCCCGACCTTCGCCTCGGCCGTCTCGCAGAGCTCGCTACCGTTCCAAGGGCCGTCCTCCTCATGCATGTGCCCGCCGCCGCGACCGCCCTGCTTCACCGACTTGCCGGAGCCAGCGCCGCGCCTGGCCTCGCTGCCTCATCCGTCCTGCACATCCCCAGCCTCGTTCGTCCCCATCACCGTCGGTAGGGTTTGCTCTGCCGCCCCCGACCCCACGCTCTGGTCTGGCCCTCTCGCACCGTCTTGGTAGCCTGCGCCTCCTCTGCCTCTGTGAAACGTCCTTCGTTCCTTCCCTCGTCCCCGCGATTCATTTTGATCTAATCGCGTTTCCTCGTTTTGGTTCCTCGTCGCCTCTGCCTTCCTGTGCTCGCAGATTCCTCGGTCCGTAGCGATCGTCCACCTCGTCTGCCTGACCGAACCCGCAGAAGACGCACGTCTAGCCGCCGCTTTGTGGTGGGCGTGTTCTCGCTAGTGTCACTCAAGTGCTTCCTCGGTGTTCCGCAAGGCTCCCATCGACAAGATCTTCATTGGGTTTTCCAAGTACTACGACATGGACACCAAAGACCGTCGCCAGGGAACGCCAGGTTCTCCTTCATGGACTAGATGGAACCACAAGACCGTCTCCTCGACAAGATCTTCATCGCCACTCGAGGTACAGACTGACCGATACAAAGGAACCCAAAGGATTGGAGGCGAGAATGATGTCGGTCAAGATCTTCAAGAAACCCTGGAATGCCAAAACCTCCTTCACGGAAGCCAAAGACCGATCACGGATCCGGTGACGAAGACCCGAAACCTGAATACCACCAAAATATCCAATCAGAATCTGAGGACGCCGAGACCCTGGACGACAAGTTCTCCTTCCCGGAAGCATTGACACCGGTACGATAAGACCTCCTTCCCGCACTGATGCCCGAGGATCGGAAGCCAAGTTCATCGAGAACCCGGACGCCAAGGTCGCTGACACGGAACGTCGAGTTCTCCATCTTGGACGACAAGACCGTCGACATGGAGCCCCGAAGACCGATCTTGCCGAACCGATCCCGTTGACCCCGTCGAATCCTGAGACCGAACCCCGAACCCCCGAAACCCAAGGTCTTGGGACCCACATGTGTGACCCTAAGCCCCTATTTTTATAATATGACATATACCTGTCGCATAATTAAATCATCTTTCTTGCATGCATGTCATCTGGTGGGTTGGGTTAAATAGTCAATTCACCTAAATTAAATATGGAGACTATATGCGAGGGCTATTCTAGTCTTATATCGGCTCTATTTAAATTTGTGTAGCGAACCGATACCATGTCTTGCGTTGTTAAGACAACATTTAATTTGCGGGGTAGATAAATAACTTGAACCATATAATTATTAGTCGGGACCCCGGTTCTGCTTAATATTGCCTAATTGCACCGCATCTTGCGATGCCATGCACCATATCATAAGCATGCCGGATCTTCTGTCGTAGTATTAAATATTGCATCTGGTATTTCTTCTAGTGTTTGCTTCTTCACGGATTAAGCCGATGAGTTGATGCGAGTATCGACAAGTTCTTCAGATAATGTCTCTTCGGCTGTGTTTCCCAGGCGAGCATCTCTCCCCCTTCTACCTATTTTGCATTTATAGTCTTCATTTCCTCCGGTTGATCTATTGCTATCCGTGTCGCGATGCTTTAGTTTCCGTGCACCAGTTATATCCCGTGCAACCTCTATATTGCCATGGACACCTCCTAATACCTGTTGTTTGGTAGATAGCTGGTCTTGCGAGTCGTAGTTGCTTGCTCAGGTGTGATCTCGTATTGTCGAGTACCACAGTGGTTGGAATGCTGGCAGATGTTTATGGTGGAGATGATCATATCTTTAATTACAACTATTAAATTCCTGGGACAACTAATGAAAGAGGCACCGGTGGGTAATATATGCTATTTGGTTTTTATGCCCACTTGTGTCCCGTAGGCCCCGAGTACTTGATACCTGTTCCTTGACTATTCACACTATCCACATACGGGAGACTCTATGAATCCCCCTTAGCTAGAGCTTGATTCATTTCTTATTTCTTGGGGCCACAAAGTAGTTTGGGGCTTTATTACTATCCTGTACTTATGCCATGTTTTACTGTTTTATTTAAGATTGTGCATGGAGCACCTGTACTGTTTTGGATCGTGCCACGTTTTCGCGGTATCGGCAAGCCCAGTCACACTTTCGGGTTCCCAATCGTTTATAGCCGTCGTCACAAACCCTGGGTCCGTTCCGGAGCCGGCCAACTTCGTTGCGGGTAGCTTAGTGGGGTGCCCCCCTGAAATATTTTATGAATCCTGTGATTACTTTGTCATGAAAGCCTCGTTGGGTTTTGAGTTGGTTTTTCCGAGGTCGATCGTGTGTGTGTTGCTATTTGTGCACCCCTGCAGGGTAAATCTTTCTGAAAGCCGTGTCCGTGGTTATGGACGAGTTGGAGCACAGTATCTCGATCATAGACAAGCATAACTAAAGTAGTGCTGTAAATTTGACTTCATATGTGACTAGTAATCAGCTTCACTACAATGGAATGGATAATAAAAGTGCCAACAACTGGTGGAACTGGGGTGTATCGTGTCCTGCTATATCTGCCTAGTAAGTATTGCAACTCGAATGGAATGTGATAAAAGTGCCAACATCTGCTGGGTTTTGGGATTCCTCAGGACAATTATATCTGACTAGTAAATGTTCCAACTATAACGGAATGGTGATTAAAACTGCCCACTAATTATGCTTCAAGATGACTCATGCTATCTATATCTGGCTAGTAAGTGCTTCAACTATAATTGAATGAATAAAACTGCCAACTGTGTGAGTTCCTCGGTTTGACTTCCTCGTTTGGTCTCGAGGGGGAAAACCAGGAGGGGTATGTTTGGTGTTACTATCAGGTTGGATCCGGATAGGTCTTTCTTACCCCTCTCTAATAGCCGCCAGTGATACCGAGTCTCTATAGGTTGTTTAGTGCCGCTGCACTGCCTCTTCAGTCCACCATACCTATGTAGGCGAGGACTGCCGAATTCTAGCCTCGCCGTGTACTGGCCTCAGTACTGACGCTCCTCTTTTTCCTTTGCCCTTTGTCGGCACCCCTTTTGTTTTAGAAGGTTTGAGATCGACGTCGTTAGCAGGGTTACCCTTCCGGCTTGGCCTGGGCAGGGTTATGGACGCCATTGGCTATTCTTCAGGGCTCTTAGCCCTATTTGCATCTTGTCCATAGTCGGACGCTCTATCGTTTCGAGGTGATTTGGACCTTTGTATATTATATCTATATTCTTGACTCATGGAGTCGCTGTTGTATATATATCTGTTCTGGGGGTCCCATCGAGGACTGTTGTGTAATGGTATTACTTCGTTTTCCACCCGCACGAAAGTTCCTAGTGGGCGTCCTTGAATCGTTTCTATGCGGGTTTGTAGGAAAGGGCTAAAACTTGCATAGGGCCGATTCGAGGGTGTTACAGAGTGGTATCAGAGCTCAGCAGTTGTGATACCCCACTGGTCCAGCCTGTAGGATAACCTAGCTAACAGACGATCTAGAGTGTCAAAACTATTTTGCAAAATCGGTTGGATAGATCTGATTAGGTCTGATGTACTCCTTACCCCTCTGCTGTTCTCCTCTTACCTCTGCGTGTTTTGAATCTGCTCTCTTATCTTTTCTCCGAGTCTAGGAATTCTCGTGGTTGGGTTTCCGTCGTACCTTCAGGGTTTCGCTTCCTCCTTTGGTAATGGTGCTTCTACATCCGGTCTTCGTGTTATCCGAGTAACCCTTCATCTGTTGTACCATTAGGTGGATCAAAATCCACCGAAATCTTTCTTTTGTATCTTTCGGTGTTTCCCAATGTGACGACATCTTCTGTGTCAGATCTGATGAAGAGCATGCATCACTCTTTGGTTTTTCGAAGTTTTCCAAACATCGCTCGTCAAGATCTTCAGTCTGATTCCGAGAATGGTTGCACGCTTTTATACTGATTTGTGCGGAGTAATAGTTTGGGTGCGTGATGGATTGGCCCCCATGCCGACTACTCACTCTATTTGCTCATGTACATTGAAGTGGATGAGAATGCATCGGTTCTCTCTTTCTACCGAAGTTAGATGTGGCTTTATTTGTGGATACCTATACCTTCGTCCTTTGTTTCCTGGAGTGTTCTCTCGATGATCACGGACAACGACCTCTTGTTAGTGGTATCGCGAGCATCTACACGAAGCGAGAAGATTCAGATCGCCGACCTTCTTCCCGGTACCACGAGGCGGATCTCGAGGGCGAGATCCATTGTTAGTGGTGTCGAATTGTAGCACCCCGGTAAAACCACAACTACAAAATCGCTGTGTTTTTGTGCATTGCATCATTATGACTGCATGCTCATGTCATCATGCCACATTGCATTTGAGCATCGTCATCATCATGCATGGTTTTGTCTAAAACTATTTTTGAAAATCCTGGTTTTGTTTTCTAAACGCCCCGTCTTTATTTCAAATTAAAACCGGATGTCCGGATTATTTTGTTTCGTCTACAAACAGATTTCAAACGCCCCGTTTTAAACAAATAAAATATTTGTATTATTTTTAGGGGGCAGCCGAACCGGGCCGAACCGACCCAGCCGACCACCCCCAGTAAAACAAAAACCAGAACAAATCCTAGTCTAAACCCAACCCATCTCCCCACCTACCCTACTCCCTCTCTCTCTCTCCCTGGCCCCACCTGGCCACCTGCCGCCACACCGTCCAATCCCAGCCCGCATGCAGCCAGCCAACTCCCTCCTCCCGCCTCTTTTCCCGCCCAGCCATCCCAGCCCCGCCGCCACCTTGGCGCAACTCCCACCCCATCGCCACCTCACCCCGGCCACTCCTAGTGCGCCACCTCACCCCAATGGCCCCACCTCCTGCCCGCTCTCTCACCCAGACCCACACACCCGACCCCACACAGTCACACTCCCTCCACCGACCACCCCCCCACGTGGCCAACCCCGCGTCCCGTCCACCCACTCCCTCCGACACGCTCCAGGAACCCCACTTGCCCCGTAGTGGCCCCACCACCTAGACCCACCAACTCGCGCACGTCTCCCCCGCACCCATCATCTTCCCCGCTTTCCCCTTGCCTCTCGCGTCGCCCATCCCCAGCGGAGCCACCGCCACCGCCTCCTCCCTCTGGCCGAGCCCCGCTCTCCGTCTCCCTCCGCCTCTCCTCGACCCACCGCCCCGGAGCCGTCCCCGCCGTGGCGGCCTCCCTCCTCTGCTTCGACCCCCTTCCCCCAACCTTCCTCTGCCGTGCAACCCCCGCGAGCGCCGCCGCCCTTGCAGCGTCCAGAGCTCGCTGCTCCGGTTCCCCGCGCCTCCTCTCGGTCGCCCCGACCACCGCCTGCTGTGGGGGCACCTAGGCCGGCCCCGACCCGCGAGCCCCTGTGCCCCCCGAGCATATCTGTCCGCCCCGTCCGGCTCGGCACCGCCCCGCCGCGACCCTCCTCTCCCCGGATCTCCTGCAGCGCAGACCCGACCTTTCCCTCGGCCGTCTCGCAGAGCTCGCTACGGTTCCAGGGGCCGTCCTCCTCCTGCGTGTGCCCGCCGCCGCGACCGCCCTGCTTCACCGCCTTGCCGGAGCCAGCGCCACGCCTGGCCTCGCTGCCTCATCCGTCCTCTGCATCCCCGACCTCGTTCGTCCCCGTCGCCGTCGGTAGGGTCTGCTCTGCCGCCCCCGACCCCGCGCTCTGGTCCGGCCCTCTCGCACCATCTTGGTGGCCTGCGCCTCCTCTGCCTCTGTGAATCGTCCTTCGTTCCTTCCCTTGTCCCCGCGATTCGTTTTGATCTAATCGCGTTTCCTCATTTTGGTTCCTCGTCGCCTCTGCCTTCCTGTGCTCGCAGATTCCTTGGTCCGTAGCGATCGTGCACCTCGTCTGCCTGACCCCACCCGCAGAAGACGCGCGTCTAGCCGCCGCTTTGTCATGGGCGTGTTCTCACTAGTGTCGCTCAAGTGCTTCCTCGGTGTTCTGCAAGGCTCCCATCGACAAGATCTTCATCGGGTTTTCCAAGTACTTCGACATGGACACCAAAGACCGTCGCCAGGGAACGCCAGGTTCTCCTTCATGGACGAGATGGAACCACAAGACCGTCTCCTCGAAAAGATCTTCATCGCCACTCGAGGTACAGACCGACCGATACAAAGGAACCCGAAGGATTGGAGGCGAGAATGATGTCGGTCAAGGTCTTCAAGAGACCCTGGAATGCCAAATCCTCCTTCACGGAAGCCGAAGACCGATCACGGATCCGGTGCCGAAGACCCGTACCCGAAGACCACCAAGATCTCCATTCGGAATCCGAGGACGCCGAGACCCTAGACGATAAGTTCTCCTTCCCGGAAGCATTAACACCGGTACGACAAGACCTCCTTCTCG
The DNA here is from genome assembly GCA_910589775.1 of Avena eriantha. Taxonomy (NCBI): domain Eukaryota; kingdom Viridiplantae; phylum Streptophyta; class Magnoliopsida; order Poales; family Poaceae; genus Avena; species Avena eriantha. The sequence goes on from OU342745.1 coordinate 236,750,868, forward strand.
CACCAATGCCCGAGGATCGGAAGCCAAGTTCATCGAGAACTCGGACGCCAAGGTCGCCGACACGGAACGCCGAGTTCTCCATCTTGGACGACAAGACCGTCGACATGGAGCCCAGAAGACCGATCTCACCGAACCGATCCCGTTGACCCCGTCGAACCCTGAGACCGAACCCCGAACCTCCGGAACCCAAGGTCTTCGGACCCACATGTGTGACCCTAAGCCCCTATTTTTATAATATGACATATACCTGTCGCATAATTAAATAATCTTTCTTGCATGCATGTCATCTGGTGGGTTGGGTTAAATAGTTGATTCACCTAAATTAAATATGGAGACTATATGCGGGCTATTCTAGTCTTATATCGGCTCCATTTAAATTTGTGTAGCGAACCGATACCATGTCTTACCTTGTTTAGACAACATTTAACTTGCGGGGTAGATAAATAACTTGAACCATATAATTATTTGTCGGGACCCTAGTTCTGCTTAATATTGCCTAATTGCACCGCATCTTGCCATGCTATTAACCATATCATAAGCATGCCGGATCTTCTACCGTAGTATTAAATATTGCATCCGGTGTTTCTTCTAGTGTTTTCTTCTTCACGGATTAGGCCGATGAGTTGATGCGAGTATTGACAAGTTCTTCGGATAATGTCTCTTCGGCTGTGTTTCCCAGGCGAGCATCTCTCCCCCTTCTACCTATTTTACATTTATATTCTTTATTTCCTCCTGTTGATCTATTGCTATCCATGTTGCGATGCTTTAGTTTACGTGCACTAGTTATATCCCGTGCAGCCTCTATATTGCCATGGACACCTCCTAATACCTGTTGTTTGGTAGATAGCTGGTCTTGCGAGTCGTAGTTGCTTGCTCAGGTGCGATCTCGTGTTGTCGAGTACCACAGTGGTTGGAATGCTGGCAGATGTTTATGGTGGAGATGATCATGTCTTTAATTACAACTATTAAATTGCTGGGACAACTAATGAAAGAGGCGCCGGTTGGCTATATATGCGATTTGGTTTTTATGCCCACTTGTGTCCCATAGGCCCCGAGTACTTTATACCTGTTCCTTGACTATTCGCACTATCCACATACGGGAGACTCTATGAATCCCCCTTTGCCAGAGCTTGATTCATTTCTTATTTCTTGGGGCCACAAAGTAGTTTGGGGCTTTATTACTATCCTGTACTTATGCCATGTTTTACTGTTTTATTTGAGATTGTGCGTGGAGCACCTATACTGTTTTGGATCGTGCCACATTTTCGCGGTATCGGCAAGCCCAGTCACACTTTCGGGTTCCCAGTCGTTTACATCCGTCGTCACAAACCCTGGGTCCATTCTAGAGCCAGCCAACTTCGTTGCGGGTAGCTTAGTGGGGTGCCCCCTTGAAATATTTTATGAATCCTGTGATTACTTTGTCGTGAAAGCCTCGTTGGGTTTTGAGTTGGTTTTTCCGAGGTCGATCGTGTGTGTGTTGCTATTTGTGCACCCCTGCAGGGTAAATATTTCTGAAAGCCGTGTCCACGGTTATGGACGACTTGGAGCACAGTATCTCGATCAGAGACAAGCATAACTAAAGTAGTGCTATAAATTTGACTTAATATGTGACTAGTAATCAGCTTCACTACAATGGAATGGATAATAAAAGTGCCAACAACTGGTGGAACTGGGGTGTATCGTGTCCTGCTATATCTGCCTAGTAAGTATTGCAACTCCAATGGAATGTGATAAAAGTGCCAACATCTGCTGGGTTTTGGGATTCCTCAGGACAATTATATCTGACTAGTAAATGTTCCAACTATAACGGAATGGTGATTAAAACTGCCCACTACTTATGCTTCAGGATGACTCATGCTATCTATATCTGGCTAGTAAGTGCTTCAAGTATAATCGAATGAATAAAACTGCCAACTGTGTGAGTTCCTCGGTTTGACTTCCTCGTTTGGTCTCGAGGGGGAAAACCAGGAGGGGTATGTTTGGTGTTACTATCAGGTTGGATCCGGATAGGTCTTTCTTACCCCTCTCTAATAGCCGCCAGTGATACCGAGTATCTATAGGTTGTTTAGTGCCGCTGTGCTGCCGCTTCAGTCCACCATACCTGTGTAGGCGAGGACTGCTGAATTCTAGCCTCGCCGTGTACTGGCCTCCGTACCGACGCTCCTCTTTTTCCTTTGCCCTTTGTCGGCACCCCTTTTGTTTTAGAAGGTTTGAGATCGACGTCGTTAGTAGGGTTACCCTTCCGGCGTGGCCTGGGCAGGGTTATGGACGCCATGGGAAAATTGTATTTTGTTTGTAACTGAGATTTGTATCTTTTGTTTCTTTGTCTCTTGTCTCGATCTGTGGACTTATAGGTACCAAAGATCCCATAGATTGAGAAAGGCTTGAGGTGAGATACTTGGTTAGCAGCGATCTCATAGGAACCTCAGTGATAGAAAGGGTAGTACGGTCTTTGCTTAGCAACCCATTCAAGATCACAACAACATCACCACTTAAAGCTTTGATCTATGTTTTTCACTTAATAATCATTTGTAGCCCGTTGCTTCGGTGTGCACTTGGTCGGATTAGAAGACTATTTCTATGCCCGCTGCATCATGGGGGATCTAGTATATTCGGATGTGTTGCCCACAAGAGATTATCTCCGTTCAAACATTACACATGACTAGGCTTATTATTATCTTTTATCCCATATGATGTGCAGCTGCAAGTGGATCTTCAACCCTAGCCTATCTCCATCAATTGATTCAACCCAATAAAAAGTAAACTAGACTGGTCCGGTAAACTAAGGTAAAACAAACAAACAAAGTCTTGTAGACATGTCCTTTTTATTTCCTTTTAGCATTTCTTTTTGAGGTTCGATTAAACCTAGGTCTTTTAGGGAAAAAGCTATTATACTACATCCGTGAATCCGGATCGAAGGTATCAACCATTAATCTATTTTTATTGAAATTATTTAAGTTATGTGATTGAGAACTTATGAGCTGATTGTTAGAAGAACCAAGCTATCATGGGGAACTCTTCCAAACTTTGCACTATTATTGTTGATGACATGTTCGCTTGGCTGTGGATACCTACCGGTGTGAAATAAAGAGGGAAATGAACAAGTCTTTTGAATATGCATATGTGTCACATATAATCCTTGGCCGCTAACTTAAGCCATGTTATGCATCATGGTGGAAATTTGTAGCATGAACATTCTATGAATCATTCTAATAAAAAGGTATGCAAATGGTAAATAGAAAGAAATGCCGAGGGGTTCATTTGTATGTTTGTATTGTCATCCGAGTATGGATAGCCCCTTCTCACAAAAGGGTAACTCCTCGTACAAAGGAACAAGAGGTACCTCGGTTGAATCTCTCTTTTGGAACTATATGCATATGAGGATGAACAATTGCGATCTTAAAGTTGAGTTGCATGAGGACTTGGTACTTTTGGTCAATGGGCATGAGACATTCAACTTGTAAGGGGCCAATCATATGAACCATACTTGATTTCACTTTAGATTACTTGTAGACCAATTCTTATGATTACCATTGACATGAGCTACATATCCCAAACTTTGTTTTATGATAACATTTTATTTTTTCTAGAGCTAGAAGATATGTTCCCTTCTTACTTTATGTTATTTCAAGTGTCCAAGAAAGAAAAGAAATGAAAGGAAGTTTCTAAGACCGAATAAAATTTCCTACATGCTTAATTTTCCATAGTACTTGAATTTGTTTGTATACAAAATGACTTATTGTTAAGCATATATGTAGATCATAAGAGATATCACTTTACAACTCATTTGCTTGTTTCTATTCTTTATAGAATGAACAATTTAACTTTGTGTATCAATACTTCTTATAAATGATATCCAACATAACAACAAACTCCAAGGTCCATGCTTGGTTTTATCACCTTTCGGCTCGAGGACGAGCATAGGTTAAGCTTCAGGATGTTGATGCATGTAAACTGCATACATGAACTTTGTAGTTTATTGATACATATTCCCACATATTAGGAACTTATATAATGTTATATTCTACTTTATATTGATTTCTGGGATTTACCAATAAGCCCCTTTGTTTTGGTCATAACTATACAGACCATGAATTCCATGTTTTGTGTATTTTTATCTTTTAGGGACCTAAACAAAGTCAAACTAATCTAGAATTTTTGGAGCATCATTTTTTCATGAAGAGGAGGACCTAGAGCACTTGGACCTCACCAGGGGAGCCCAAAGGCCCAAAAGAGGGCAGGTGGCGGGGCCCTGCCCTAGGCTGTGCCACCATGCCTATTTCCCTCCTCAAGTATTGCGAGTCGTCCGCTTTATATCTAGATCGTCTTCTTGACCTAAAAATGCCTATATAAAGGTCCCCCAACGCATACCTAGAGGGGAGTACCGCAGAAACACTAAAACACAAAAATAGAGACAGAACCAACAAACATTGGAGGGGCAAACTCCACCGGAGCCACCACCAGAGGGATCTCTACCTTCTCCAACATCTCCACCATCATCACCATGATTAAGAGGGAGTAGTCCACCTCTGGACGATGGGTTTGTGGTAGTAGTTTGTTCTATTTCTCTCTTGTTCTATCATTGATCTAGTACCATATGAGCTGCCCAACATGATTATGGTCATATATGTAATTCCTATATGGTGGATATTTATTCTGTGAGTTGATATTTGAGATTGGAATCCATTTATGTGTAAGATGTATGAGTAGATACATATCATGTACCCCATTCTTAAGTGCTTGTTTTGATCCATCTTTTATGAGAGAACATGTGTGGGGGAACATGGATATTAGTTGGAGTAACATGGTGGTAGTGATTGAATAGTGACAACAAATTCAAGATCTACTATGGTTTCTACCAATCTTTTGTTACCTCACTAGGGATTAAGTGAATTCATGTGCTATCATTATCTAGTGATACCTAACTTAGTCTTGTTTGTTCAAGGTAGCATATTTGTTATTCAAACATGATGTCAAAGTACCTAACGCTATGCTCTATTAATTCTTAATTCTAGATTGCTTGGAGTTTTCCCTTTCTAGAGGAGCATAAGGGAGTTATTTTGCATCATCTACATGATAGGACATGATGCCCATATAAATGCTAATCATATACATAATGAAGTTTCATCAATATTATATTTCTTATGAACTATTTTATGTCAACTGCACCTTAAGCATTTGCCTCACGGCCTTCTCCTCGAGAGGCTTACGAGGTGGCTCATTAGGAAACCCTCCTCCAGCGACATAAGCTCTAGCTACTCGTACATCCCCCTTCTTACGTATCCTATGTGGCCAGCGTCTGCCGTGTGTTTTCCTCTTCGGGAAATGCCTCAGGAAACCAGTTCCTGCCAAGCGAGCAAGGCGACCCGCCCTTCCGGGTACCATTGTCACGGGGGCTGGCAGAATGTACCCTCGAGAGAGCTCGTGGGGGGGGGGGGCTATTCGCGCACAACTCCGATGTGTAAGCAGCACCGCACCTGTTACCAGAAAACCCCCTCGAGCCGGGGAGCCACACGGGCGAAAGTGCATGAGCCCCACGGTCGCCTCCGCAAGGAGCTCGCAATGCGTCCCATGTGGGTCACCACCCACTAGGAGAATCCTACCTGTGCTGTATCTACGGATTTCCTCCCGAGGAAGCCAACACGACAAGCGCAGGTCCTACGGTAATCTCCATGAGAGATTCTACGGGGCGAGACGCGCGAGGCCTATGGTCATCTCCTCTAGAGGCTCTCGGGGAGACGCAAGTCCCACGTAATAGGAGCACAAGGTAACCCACAAGCGAAGTCACCTCCTCAGGTGGCCCAAGAACGTCATGGCTACCGCAATCCCCGTGCGACGGGGTTCAGAGCTACTAGTGCTTCACCGTGCATGATGCCATATTTCCCTCCCTAGCTGAGAGTGTCTCCCTGAAACTACCAAAGGCACAACCCGACAAAAACGTGCAGGTCCACACGGAACACATCAACTTCGTAGATCAAGCAGACAACACATGTTATTCTCCCTATCTATCGCTAGGAACGACCTCACATGGGGCTGGAGCCTCGATGAACTACACAAAAAATAAAGCAACTAACATAAGAGCCTGCTAAACGAGTTTCATTATGGTCACGCTTTCAAGAGCAAAAGGCTATGAAACACTACGCCATCACATCTATTGTTGCAAAAGACCTGCAGCCCCGCTGGCGCTACGACGACACTGGTTGGAGTCCCGCCTAAATGCTCCAGAGGTGGCGGGGGTAGTCAACATGGCATGTAAGTGGGTGATACACCAACATGGTGAAGTCCCTTTCACTGACGTAACGAAATTGTAGCAGCGAGCCGCACCTGATCTCATGGTCACGGATGAAGATCTTCCAGCTGAAAGTGAGGTACATTTCTCCCATTACGGGGGACTCGACAGTCACGCTCAACCATCGCCACCACTGGAGTGCTTTACCTGCACGCTCTCCTGGAGGTCGCCCCAGGCAGCAAGGGCGAAGCGGGTGGGAAGCTTCACCCTCGTGGACCAGTCGTCACCGTGGATGATGAGGACAAACTCGGTGACCCGGACAGGCCCGGGTCCGTCCTCGGCCTTGACCGCGCCCGAAGGGGAAGCCCGGGGTGAGAGCGACATGGGTCCTGAGCAGCCGCCTGGCCCTTCGCCGCGTACCCCGCGTTGCCCCCGGCAGCTACCGCGAGGACGACCTCGGCTGAAGTTGGCCGACACCTCCCCTTCGGCCGCCGGAACAGCCCCAGAAGAGGAGGCGACGGCAGAGGTGACGCCACGGCCTCCGTGCCTACCACGGCCACTCTCGCGTGGCCGCCCGTGGCCGCCTTCACTAACGGTGTCTCCCCTACCCGCACCATCGTAGACTTGCCTTTCTCATTGGCTGAGAAGCGCTTAGGCGCCATGGGGAGAAACGTGGCCTCATCTCTAGGGAACAAGAAGGAAGGGTTAGAGGAGCATAGGAAGTGGCGTCAAGGCGAAGAAGCGTGCCCGCTCCCCGATTTAACAAGATGAAGGGTTGCATCACTGTGCTGGACACACGACATTAACCGCTGGCAACCCCCACGCACCATCACATCGCTAGAACAACTCCCGAGGCGGGGCAGACGCTACCACAACCGACAGTGGAGAGTGGACGTCTGCTTTGTGTGCAGGGCTAGGACGAGCGCAGGGACATGCTCATGTTGACTAGGATGGCACCGGGGCCCGATGACCGTTTTTGGCCCTTGCCCCTTCTTGTCCACCAAGGGACACGTGCACGGCTAGCGCCTGGGGGCTACTGTCAGGGTCCTGGCAACTGGGGTTCCACACCCCAACGGTCGACGGGACCATCTCCTGAGCGACGACACTCAAGAGCCTTAGGAGGGAACGCCCGGAGATAGCCCCTCAAGAGCATCAAGCCTCAACTCCATCCGACCTAGCTTCAGGAGGCTATCCCGTGAAGGGAAGCCCCGTGAGCCTCTTTTAGCTTGCTCCAGGCCTCAGATACCTTGGTACGTGTTTCAAGGGCACGCCCGTAATCGCACAGCAAAGGTGGCAAGGACAACACAACCCGACAAGAGGCACATATGGATCATGGCTCCCTAGACGGCCTCGGTAAAGAGGAGCCGGTCTAGTCCCTTCAGTGCAAAAGTAGGGTGGACGACGTCAGTAGTAGTATCTTTCTCCTTTGTTGTTTTGGTGCAAGGAAGGGAGTGGCGTCATCAGGCGGCGACAAGCAATGTCAAAGGAGCCAGCTTTATGAGAAGGCAGATGATGGCTGCGATTTTTGCCATCTTCCACTTCGTTTAAACATTGTTTTTGGTCAAGAAATTACCAAAAAACTCTCAATCCTTGCCACTAATGACTAATAATTGCAAAGATATGCAAAACCTCTCTTTGATTTATGTTGTGCAGGAAATCACAGCTTTTAATGCGAAATAAGGAGTCATAATGAAGGATTTTGAGGAAGTACACACGACCAAGTAATTGGGAAGCTATTCTAGGGCATCAACATGCTTAATGACCACTGGTATGGGCAAGGACTGCCGGGGCCCGTACCAAGTGGCGACAACTTTGTCTCGTCAAACCCTACAACTTTCGTGAAGACGCCTGTATATTTCTAGGCTCTAGCCGCTGGCTAGAGAGCCGCCATTCTCAGATACAATCACAACACCACCAAAGGAGATCCACACCATTGTTCATCACTTCCACCATCCATCCATCCATTATCCATAGCCATTGCTTTTTACTTTAGATCTCCTTGTGATTTGGCGACCATTGTAAGAATATTTGATTTCAATCTAAGTATTTGTATGATGTTTTCTATCTCTTATCTATTTCTTATGAGTGAGTAGTCCTCACGGGCTACGGGTTGGGGAGAAACCACATAGTGATTATGTGCATCTAGATCATGGGAGAATTGTATTTTGTTTGCAAATGAGATTTGTATCTTTTGTTTCTTCGTCTCTTGTCTCAATCTGTGGACTTGTAGGTACCCAAGATACCATAGATTGATAAAGGCTTGAGGTGAGATACTTGGTTGACGGCGATCTCATGGGAACCTCAGTGACAGAAAGGGTAGTACGGTCTTTGCTTAGCGCCCCATTCAGGATCAACAACAACATCACCACTTAAAGCTTTGATCTGTGTTTTACACTTAATAATCGTTTGTAACCCGTGGCTTTGGTGTGCACTTGATTGGATTAAAAGTCTATTGTTATGCCCGCTGCATCACGGGGGCTCTAGAATATTAGGATGTGTTGCCCACAAGAGATTAATCTCCATTCAAACATTATACATGACTATGCTTACTATTATCTTTTATCCCATTTGATGTGCAGCTGCAGGTGGATCTTCAACCCTTGCCTATCTCCATCCATTGATTCAAACCCACTATAAAGTAAACTAGATTGGTTAGTCAACTAAGGTAAAACAAATGAACAAAGTCTTGTAGATGTGTCCTTTTTATTACCTTTTAACATTGCTTTCCAAGGTTCGATTAAACCTAGGTCTTCTAGGGAAAAAGCTATTATACTACATCCATGAATCCGGATCGAAGGTATCAACCCTTTTTCTAGCGTCGTTGTTGGCGAAGCAATTTTGCTATCCTGGTGAGGTCATTAGAGACCTTGTTTTTAGTTTTATCATTAGTTGTAGTTTAATTCTTGTTATTAGTTTACTTTCTTGTTACCTATCTGAAAACCCAAAAAAATAGTTACTTGTTATTCATTATTATTACTTAAAAAGTACCAAAAATATAAGAGCCATGTCTCAAAAGAGATTAGGGAAGTATGCTACTCCCACTGATCATTTTATTCGTGCACCCATCACTCAGACGGTAGTTGATGCGGAGACATATGAAATAAAGCCTAATCTTTTAAGTTTGGTTCAACAAAACCAATTTGGGGGCTCATCCTCTAAAGATTCGGGTTTGCACTTAAATACTTTTACTGAAATTTGTGACATGATGCGTATTAAGGATGTAGATCCAAATGCTGTTAAACTGAGATTGTTTCCTTTCTCTCTTAGAGGAAAGGCTAAGGATTGGTTGCTAGCTCTACCAAAGGGCACTATTAAATCTTGGGAGGAATGTAATAATTTATTTATGACTAAATGTTTCCCCCAGCTAAGACTATGCAGCTAAGATCCAATATTACAAGCTTTAGACAAGAAGACCGTGAGCCACTAGCGCTTGCATGGGAAACGATGAAAGGAGCTGTAATGAACTGTCCTAGTCATGGGATGGAAGAGTGGCTTATATTACATTTGTTTTATAATGGTCTTAACCCAATGTCTTAGTCTATGCTAGATACTGTAGCAGGAGGAACGATCATAGGAAAGCAAGTGAGTGTTGCAAAGAAGTTACTTGATGATATGCAAAACAACCAAGCCCAATGGCATGTGGAAAGAACCTCAAAGAGAGTAAGTACAATTACTAAGGTAAATAATGAAGAGCTTACATCTAAGGTAGATGAGTTGCTTAGCTTAGTAAAGGGTAAAGAAGATACCCTAGTTAATGCTATCACTACCGTATTAATGATGTTAATTTTATAGCTCGCACTCCTTTTAATACTGCATGGAAAATAATTATGCTTCTAATGTTAAAAAATCTCATGCTCATCCTGCATGATCTCCTTATAATAATAAATATGATAATACTAATGGAGCAAATCATGGCAATCTTCCATTTGAAAAAACTATTCGTACATTTATACAAGCTCAAACTGAGCAAAATAATATGCTTATTAAGATCACGGAGAACCATGAAAGTAGTATAGGAAAATTATCTAACCAGACCATTGCAATTAGAAATGATGTGCAAGATCTGCAGGAAAGAACAAAGACCATGGAGGCTCAGCTGGGTAAGGTAGCTAAGAGCCAAGTCCTCATACTAGCAGAGTTTGCTGGAAAACCTGAGCCAAATCCGTTAGAAGACCTCAAGATAATGAGGGTGGTAACCAATGAAGAAAAACCTGAAGAGCATGATTATAGCAACACGCCAACACCAGAATATACCATGGAAGATCTATTGAAGATGATCACTGTTAAGAATCCCGGTATAGAACAAGGTAATGATGCTATGTACCAACAATTTATACAACAAGTAGCATCTAAAGTTCACGATTTAGAGATGGAGTATAAAAGACTAGATGATATGCTTCTAGCTAAGATAGATGCTATATTTGAGCCCACTATTAAAATTAAATTGGGAGTCAATGAGATATCCACACTTTGTGATCTTGATGCAAGTTTCTCAACAATTTACAAAAGCTTATTCGATAAATTAAACTTGGGGCCATTTGTTACAACTGAATTAAGACTCCATCTAGCTGATTCTACATATAAACAAGTTGTTGGGATCAAAGAAAATATAGTTGTTGAAATTAAATGTAGTCCCACTCTTATTGATCTTGTTATTGTAGACATGCCTGAAGATCCCATAGCATCTATAATTTTAGGTAGGCCATTCCTAAGAACTATCAAAGCTTTGATTAATTTACATGAAGGGAATGTGAGAATAGAGCTACCATCTAGAGATCCTTTTGTAGTCCACTTCCCTAGGCAAAATAAGCCCAAGCCTAATGATGATGATGGTGTAATTACTTTGAAAGCCAACTATTTTGGAGTGGGTGTTCCACTTCAAAAAGCTAAGTGATTGCCATCAAGGTCAAGCTAACTGACCTTAACTAGAAGCGCTTCATGGGAGGCAACCCATGTGAAATAAAAAATTTATTTATGTATTAGTTTTGTTTTTGTTTTTCATAAAGAGTGTTTGAGAAGTCCTATGAAAAGAGGAGAAGAAATAAGGTAATCCTCTATATTTTATCCTACTAAGACATGGCCTAAGAAGTATAGCTGGATCTTTATTACTTAGTATATTTGTTGTTATTTTATCGTTTGGTTAGATGTACAAAGGCACACGAAGCTACTAATCACATTCTTTAAGATTTGCAGCTCACAGTGTTCATAATGACCACTAGTACGACCGTAGCAGACCTGACCGTGCGCCCGTACCACATTAGTCCAAAGGGAGATAGAATATCTGATTTTTTCTGCCGTAGGTAACAGTACCAGTAACGATCATTGGTATGGCCAGATGTGCCCGTACCAATGCCCATACCATACCCTCGAGCAAACATCGGATTTCAAGCAAAGGTACTGAACCGATAATGACCAGCCATACGGGCGTACGCGCCCGTACCCCGCGCCCGTACCGAGTGCACCGCCTGGGAGCAGCCATCACCCCCAAGTTAAGTCACCCGGTACGGGAAGGCTCCGTCTGTACCGCCCACCCGTACCACATACGCGGCCGCGATAATTAGCTCGAGGAGGTAACCTAAAAATCCCCCAAATCAATCTTTCTCTTTATTCTTCCTCCAAACTCCAAACCACCTCCATTGGATCTTCAAATTTACCTAATCTTTCTTCAATTCTTCACACTCACTCAATATAAGGTATGATTCTCCTGCGATCATTAACTTATTTGTGCAAAAGCTTCACTCAATCTTTCACCATTGTCAATCAAGACTTAGGTCTTGTTCTTGATTCAATCTTGATATTAAGTGTGCTTAGCCTTGTTTTTAGAGGAGTTTCTTTTGTAGTTAGTGTAGAGAATCACTTATGCTATATATCTATTGGACAAAAAAATTATTAGCAATTTTTATTTACTTTGTCTTGTTTTTATTTATTAGATGAACACGAGGAGTCGTACACGCAATATGGCCATGGAGTCCTCCGCACCACCCGTTAAGGCGTTGACCCCCGAGTCACTTGGCATCGAGTTCAACGAGGAGTTCCAACTGAACCGTTTCAATCATCTCAAGCTTCGAGAAATCAAGACCATCAAGTGGGCGTGTCCTTACACCTGAGCCAACTCTGCATTCGCGCTGATTTCGATTTACTTTTCAACAATGTTGGTTTGTATGATTTTGTCTGTCAGGATGTTGCCACGTATCGCAGCTTGACGCTTGAGTTCTTCAGCACCTTGACACATACGGTGGATCCTTACGGTTGTGCCAAGGAACAAAGGCCCGGAGTTGATCGCATCAAATTCCGCCTTATGAACTGTGGGTACACTTTGACACTCAACCAATGGGCTCAATGCTTTGGGTTTGCCAACAACACCAACAATGTACGCACAACTACATTTTTTAGATCCTTCCCCTTCACAGTACTTTAATTTGATGAGAATTCATGGAAACATACCCAAGGGGAACCAAATTTATCATCCTTCTATTTGATATTTATTCTATGTAACTGCTAACACTCTGCAGGAATGTGGTGAGTTTACTAGTGTTAATGAGGAGCACATGTTGATCCTCGCAAAATCTGGTATTATTAATTGTAACTTAACGCCAAATTTGGGCGCTCTTCTCATGTTTTACCTTAAGCATCATGCTCTTCAATCTCGAGGACCAATATGCGGAGGAGGAGTTGTGACCGTTCTTGCACATGCACTTCGCATCAACCTAGGTAACATCCAACGATTGACAAGTCTCGGTCTTTCTACTCCGAGAGCATATGGTATGATCTCTAAAAATCATGGCAGATATTTCTTCAATATACCTAGAGCGGATCACTTGATCCTAGCTCCTTTGCCTAACTGTGTATTCTCTATCAAGGATGGACGTTGCATTTTGACGTGCAGGTTGAAGCTACTCTACCCCAACAAGAGACACCCGTGGGAGGAGGAGAAGATGAAGAAGTAGAACAAGAAGGACCTAAACAAGGTGAGCAGCCACCAAACTACTACACCACCTATGAAGACATTTATGCACTCGAAGGAAATATTCAAAACATGAACAACCTCGCCATCAACCTTAGAGATGCTACTGCAAGCCTCGCCACCCAGTTCCATGATTGGAGCAGCCAATGGAACGTGGGAGATTATCCACCACCACCCCAATGATCAACAAAAGGGCTTGCAAAAGCCTGAGCTTGAGGATGTGTTCTCCCGACAAATTTATTTGTGTAATAATGAGGTTGTACTCTAGCTCCTTGGGAGCTTGCAAACACTCGTGTTGGCTTGTTCCAAAAATTTGCTTTTTTCCTTTGCTTTTAGTTTTCTTTCGTTTTATTTTGTGTTTGTTTTTGTTTATTTTTGTTTTCTTGAACCATTGCTTGGTCGCAAGTTTTTTTCTATTCTTTAATCCCTATACTCAAAAATACAAAAACAATTTTTCCGTTTTTCCTTTTTTTTTCGCAAATGTGGATTCGCACTTTGCCTTTTTGCTTTAATATCATTATGAGAGTAATCGTGGTTGAGTTTTAAAGGAACACATCCCTATAAGGAAGAGGATCATGAAGTCACTTATGAGAGGTATGTCCAATGTCTCCCACTTATTAAGTGTAAGTTGTTTATCTTAGTTGGTTGATTTGATAAGATTCCATGCTAGTGGGAAGTAATTTAATATGGTTGGAGTAAGGCTTTTTATTAGTATGATCATTAGTTGTTGAAGCTCTTGATCTAGTTCTTTTAGTTAACCGAGTCTTGCCTTGGAAATAATATGGCCAAACAAGTACAATAAGAAAAAATCTGAAATTTATGACTTGTTTGATGAATTATTATCTTGAGAGTATACCCTTGATGATACTTAACCCCATAGTTATTTTGATAGTCTTGATGACACTGATGAAGGTAATTGTTTGATTGAAATAAATTCTAGTGGTAATTGTGATGCATGCCAAAGCTAACCTTGTGGATCAAACCGCGGTACTAGCTCAGACAAAGAGAAAGAAGCGAGACAACCTTGTTCAATGTCTCTAATGCACACCTTTGGTATGCTAACAACTCCGCTAGCTTTCAAACGATCTATTGTATAACCCTACATTTCGGCTATGAGTTGATGACATGAGTGGCATACATGTCAATATATGGGAAAAAGTATTGGTACTCTCAAAGGTTGTGCAAACACTTGCAAAAGAAATATTTAGTGATCCTTGAAAATGAAAGAAAGAAAAAAGAGATATCTATTGGGACCCACATAACAAGTCCTTGGCATGGTCTCATTACTATTTTACGAATCTTCTTGAAAGACAATGATTGGATTAGAAGTGTTTTTGATAGACTTGATTTATTGATGTGGGTGTAAATAAGACACTTCATTGTTATACTACTTGGGACATGAAACTCTCTTACTCAATTATGCTATTTAAACATCCTAGTGTTCCTTGGCAAGCTGAGAGTTAATTATAGGAATTGGATTGATTGCTACACTTCTAGCTACTTATACTTATATTAAACTTTACTTTGATTGTCTTGACTTACTAAAGCTTGTATAGTATTCTTGTCATCTCTCTCTAACTTTGATAAGCCTCGCAAATGAATGAAGAGTTGAGCACATATGACTACCAATCATAAGTGAATTCTTATTCTCGCTGTTTCAAGTTTAAACGCTGAATTCCTTATAGTTATTTTGGTTCTTCTTGCTTGAGGGCGATCATGGTTTGAGCTTTGGGGAACTTCATGGCTCCGATTTTTTCCATCTTCCACTGTGTTTAAACATTGTTTTTGGTCAAGCAGTTGCCAAAGAAACTCTCAATCCTTGCCACTAATGGCTAATAATTGCAAAGATATACAAAACCTCTCTTTGAATTATGTTCTGCAGGAAATCATGGTTTTAATGTGAAATAAGGAGTCATAATGAAGGATTTTGAGGAAGTACACACGACCAAGTAATTGGGAAGCTATGCCAGGGCATCATCACGCTTAACGACCACTAGTACGGGAAGGCCCCGCCTATACCACCGGCCCATACCAGGTGGCGACAGCTTTGTCTCATCAAACACTACAAGTTTCGTGAAGACGCCTATATATTTCAAGGCTCTAGCCGCCAGCTAGAGAGCCGCCATTCTCTGATTCAATCACAACACCACCAAAGGAGATCCACACCATTGTTCATCACTTCCACCATCCATCCATCCATTAGCCATAGCCATTGCTTTGTACTTTAGATCTCCTTGTGATTTGGCGACCATTGTAAGAATATTTGATTTCAATCTAAGTATTTGTATGATGTTTTCTATCTCCGATGTATTTGTTATGAGTGAGTAGTTCTCATGGGATGCGTGTTGGGGAGAAACCTCGCAACGATTATGTGCATCTAGATCATGGGAAAATTGTATTTTGTTTGTAACTGAGATTTGTATCTTTTGTTTCTTTGTCTCTTGTCTCGATCTGTGGACTTATAGGTACCAAAGATCCCATAGATTTTATATAGGCTTGAGTTGAGATACTTGGCTAGCGACGATCTCATAGGAACCTCAGTGACAGAAAGGGTAGTACGGTCTTTGCTTAGCGCCCCATTCGGGATCACAACAACATCACCACTTAAAGCTTTGATTTGTGTTTTACACTTAATAATCATTTGTAGCCCGTGGCTTCGGTGTGCACTCAGTTGGATTAAAAGTCTATTGCTATGCCCACTGCATCACGGGGCTCTAGAATATTAGGATGTGTTGCCCACAAGAGAGTATCTCCATTCAAACATTATACATGACTATGCTTATTATTATCTTTTATCCCATTTGATGTGCAACTACAGGTGGATATTCAACCCTGGCCTATCTCCATCCATTGATTCAAACCCACTATAAATAAAACTAGATTGGTCCGGTCAACTAAGGTAAAACGATCAAACAAAGTCTTGTAGACGTGTCCTTTTTTATTACCTTTTAACATTTATTTCCAAGGTTCGATTAAACCTAGGTCTTCTAGGAAAAAAGCTATTATACTACATCCGTGAATCCAGATCAAAGGTATCAGCAGAGAACCCCCGAGAAGCAGTACCGAGTCCACACAAAGTAGGCTTATAGACCGGGACTTTGAGGGGCGGCTATGTTGTGACCGTTCCCGCCCAAGAGCGATGGGGAGAGGCCTGACGCTGCTTTATAAGGAGGCCTTCTCCTACTTAGAAAGGGTCAATCTCAAACCCTAGGAAACCATCCACCATTGTAACCTCATGAGACACCGCAAGCAATACAACAAAGCAGGAGTAGGGATTTTACCTCCTCACGAGGGTCCCGAACCATTGTAACCTCAGCTTAGAGCACGTGTTCAGCCCCCTCACGAACTCAAGGCTTGTTGGACCCCTTGTTCCTCCACGGGACACATTCTCTGACAGTCCTGTCTTGTTCGACTAGTTGGTCTAGTATGGTACGCCCTCCAGGACAATCGGTCTCCTTGCCTACCCCGCACTAGGCATGGCTTCCATACCTCAATGCCTATAGCCCCGAAAGAAGCAGAGTCATCATCAAGCAGTAGAAGGAAGAGAGACCACTACGCGCATGGGCTCCTTCCAAGGCCCCGGACGTATGCCCATCACGACACGGCTCGAGGCAGAGTCCGATATAACTTCAGGATACGTGAAGTACTATGCATCCATGGTGTGCTCCGGCCTTACCCTCGCATAGTGCAGTCAAGCGGCTAGCCCGAGAGGTGTGCGATGTGCATCCAGACATGGAAGCACACCGCCCCCTCAGGTGGTCGGTCATCCCGGTCACCTTCGACGCCTTGGACCACCCTAACTATTGCTCGGGCTTGGGAATCCTGCCATTGATAGTCTCCACGTGATGAGGGTTTAACTCGTCAATGCCCATTGTTATGGACTTGGGTTTTGGAGAAGGAGGGAGCGCTAGAATAATCAATCGGCTAGCAAACAAGCACATAGGGACACAAGGTTTACCCATGTTCAGGCCTCTTGGAGGTCCCTACACCTGTTTGTCTACTCATGGAATTATCAAAGGAATCGAAGATTACAGGAGATGCGCAGATGCAACCTGGCGATGGTTGTGGAAACTAGGGTTGTGATTGTCCTCCTCGCCGCCCCTCCAAGACTTTATATAGATAGGCTAGGTCTCAGGTAGCAGGTCGAGTCGGTTATAGATTAGGTTTTGCCCCTTTAAACTTTCTATCTTAAACTTCGTCTTGTGCTGCAAGCAATCGGAGTCTCCGTGGGTCACTCGGATCCTATAATGAGCCCTGGTTACAGCGTGGGCTTCCATCATATCTAGGCCGTATATACCAAGCTCGAGTACCTGTAGGGTATGCCCACGTCAATAGCCCGTGAGTGTCCAGTGGAATCGTAGATTCGAGTGGAGACTTTATGAAGTCTTTCGAGTGCCTAGTTGAGCATGTTTTCGAATGCTTTAGCTGATGTCATAGGGATTGTTGATATACGTGCCTGATTCTTCCGATGTACTGGGATCAGCTAACTGCCTTAGGGAAAAACAACATAATATACTAAAACTTGAGTCCCCGGACTCGAATTTGGAAAAGTGCTGGTGTAATTCGACTCAGGTCACGGATGTCTTATAGGAGTCGAATTCCAGTGTGTAAGTGTGAGCACTTGACGCGTCCGTCAAGGCGTATTCATCGTACCTACAGGCACAGATATATTTCTGGTAGTGTGCAGCAGATGCGTTGCCAGGCCTTATTCAGGTCTTATCTTCACGCAGTAAGCGCGGCATCTGAATTTTGTCATCGCGAAGATGATTCGGGTGGCCGAGGAGACGTAATCTCTTTGCAGGGAAAATGTGAGGCGGAGTCGCCGTAGCATTCAAGTGTGGATGTTATCAACACACGATGCATTGTTTCAACAAAAATAACATAGGGTGCGTGACCAACGCTCCCTATGGGAGTATCCCGCGAGTGCCTATTCGAGTCGTAGACTTGAGTGGGGACTAAAAACATTTTGCGATTGCTGTCGTCTTTTGTTGCTTGTTTCAGTCGAATGTGCTTTCAACGCTCCCTATGGGAGTAACCCAGAGTCCATAGTCGAATCGTTGATTCGAGTGAAGGGTTCTGATGATGTCTTGTCACCTGCATAAAATTCTTCGGGTGCGCGGCCAACGCTCCTGTTAGGAGTAGCCCCTGAGTGCTTGGTTGAGTCGAAGACTCGAGTAAGGACTAAAGTAGTCAAAATTTTCTTCTGCTAGAATTGATGATGTTAGTGCTGACGACGAGATGACATCAGTTGCCCGTGTGAGTGGCTTTGACGAGACGTGACGAGCGGTGGGTCCTACTATCTAACCTTGATTTGACTAGGCGTGTGTAATCTTCTGTTTTAACAACATCTCCTTGATTTCTGCGCGTAATGGGAGTAGTGGGGGATGGTTCGTGATTCATCTTGGCCATGTGTCAATGGCGATGTGCGCCACGCGTTCAGTAGGGTTTTTCCTGGCCGTGGGATGGCACCTACGAGGAGGTTAAGTAGCAGCGCAGCTGCGGTAATTTTTCCCTCATCTCTCTTCTTGCTCGTGCCTCCTTCGCCAGTGCTGCTCTTTTTGCTTCCTTGCACCCATCCCCTCTGTGGCACTGGACCAGCTGCGTGTATTCCCCATCTATTTCCTTCGTTCTCACCGCCATTGAAAGATGGGCAAGAAGAAAGGAGGCGCTGCCGCTGGATCTGCGGCCACCATTGCCACCGCCAAGAAGAAGGGAGGCACCGCCGCCGTGGGTACCAGCACCGCTGGTACTGGGAAGAAGAAGGGCATGGGGACTCGGCGCCCATCTATCATCAAGCCCGCGGAGCTATTCAATCTTCGTAAAGATGGAGCACTTCCTCCCGCGGAAGACGATTCCCGCATGCCTGGCAAGGAGGTAATTCCCGTTCCTCCTCTGGGTTTTCAGGTGACGTTCCTTGTGTTCATCATCCGCGGTCTCTCTCTCCCCTGCATCCTTTTGTTAGGGTTATTTTGTGATTCTATGGGCTCTAGCTACACCAGCTGTCCCCAAACTTGATTCTCCACATCGCCTGCTTCATCACACTTTGCGAGTGCTGGCTCGGAATCGAGCCACACTTTGGTCTCTTCAAGAAGATTTTTAAGCTCAAAGGCCAGTCCGCGTCTGGTTCAATAGTCTACGATGTAGGAGGCTGCGGAATCCACTTAAGCTCACCTCATCTTTCCAAGGGTGGAGAGAAAAGTGGTTCTACATCCGTGACCAGAAGGCCGACGAAGAGCACTACGGACTCGCACCCTTCGACTCCATGGCTGCTTGCTAGAGGAGGCTCTCATGGAAGAATGTCATGATGCCTGGCGAGTCCAAGGAAACAGAGATGTTGTATCAGCGTGTCAGCGACCTCAAAGGCCGCATAGGTAGAGAAGAAGGTGGTGCTGCACTCATTCACACATGGTTGCGCCACCGTATTTAGCCTCTGTAGGCCAGAGCCCATCCGATGTGTCGCTGGATCGGTGCTGGCGATGTCATTCGCATATCTACGGAGGGCATTTATTCGGGTCAGGTAGACAGGACGTTGCGACTGGTGACCAAGTACACCGCCAAGGAGGATCTTCCAGGCGAATCAGTCGTGCCTCCTTTCAATGCCAACATCCCTCCTCATGAGGTAGAATTTTAGTGTGAAGTAGTCTGCTTTTCGATTGCTTGCCAAGTGCTTTGATTCATACTAATGTTTCTTCTGATTGTAGGATTGGAGAGTTTCTGCCAGCTTGCCCCCTCAGCCTGAAGGGATTATCCCGCGTGAAGCGGTGGAAGAGGATGAGTTAGATTCGACTGTCCCAATTGAAGAAGAGGAGGAAGCCCTCGAGTCTAGTGCCCACGGGACTCGCAAGCGCTCCCGCAGCAAGGATTCTGACACCTCCTCGCCGACGACACCGGTGAGATCTCCTACTACTGTAGAGGAGCCAATCCCCGCCGTGCCTATACGCGCCATGGCTCCTCCTGCTCGAAAGAAGCTGAGGTTGCTGGAGGAGTCATCGGAAGAATCCTTCGACCTCGAAAAATTTAACTGGTGAGTTTTGTCGTCATGAATTCATCTTCTTCTTCTTTGAGGCTTCTTCTTCTGAAGCAGCACATTGGCCTGTTTTGTTTATAGCCAAATGGCGTCGTTGTCCTCTGACGATGTCCAATTTGTGGAAGAATCCGGAGTCGCAGACTCCAAGACCAAGGAGGTGGCCGCACGGTCGTCTTTTCTCCGATGGCGGCCCACTTCGGTGCCAACTCCTTGAGTTCCCCACATGCAGGGGAGCATCAGATGGTTGCATGGACGTCTGCCCGACAGGCATCTTCGGAGTCCCTAGAGGAACACATGAGTGCCTTTTTGTTGTTGGCAGTAGAATTGTGGAGTTTTTGTCTTTCTTACAATCTTCATTTCTCTTGATGTAGCTCATCGTGAAGGAATTGGCTCGCTTGGCGGAGCAAATCCTTACCTTGGGTCATCAGCACGCCCTGCTAGACAATCGCCACCACGCAGTCGAAGGTATGTACTACTCGTTTCTATTTGCTCTGCTTATGTAGGAGTTTGTCAACTCAATTGTTGTTATGTCCCGTACCTTGTAGGTGAGCATAATGAACTTCTTCGGCGTGTTACGTCCCTCGAGAAGGGACTTGCCGCGACGGAGAAAAGGCGCGATGAAGCAATCGCGGCTCTGGAGGAGTCGCAGAAGCGTGAGGAAGACTTGAGCTCTTCCAATGCCAAAAGGGAGAAGTTGTTCGAAGAACAACTTTTCTCAATTGCCAAGGCTCTCTCAGGTAATTTTCAACTTGGCTCGTATTGCTCCTTATTTGATGTGGTGTCGCCGTGCTGACACTCTATGTACGCAGATGCCGCTGGCGTGAGCTTTGACGCCCAGGCCTTGCACCGCGCGGATTCCTTGGCTGGCGCCATGGCCGCAGTCGAGGACCGTAGTGCCTCCCTCCAAGAGATATTGGGCAAAGCCAAGGGTGTTCTAAGCCGCCTCTGAGAGGATCTGATCCCAAAGGCCAGCCTAATTGACAATCTTGGCGAGCTGGTGGAGTCCTTCACCGACGGTATTCCCATGGATTTCAAGAACTCCCAATGATCTGTTGGCGCCACGATGGCACTCGCGATTGTGCAGGCCCAGGGCGTGGAGTTGGATCCCAGCGCGATCTCCAAGGCGATGCCCGTCGACACGGTTGCTCCCTTCGCTACTGGCTGTGGTAAGTATGGGCCGCAGCTCATCGATACAGTCGCAAAATATTCCACGGAGCTGCAACGAGCGAAGAAGGCGGCGAAGACTGTGGCACGAGGGGCTACCACCGGAAAGTCTGTGGCGTTAGAGGCTGCCACGGATTTGATGAGATCCCCGAAGTCGAAGTCCAAGTCGAAGAAGCAGATTTCTCCTTAGTTGCCAACGTTTAATAGTTGTATTTGCCTTTTGTCTAAACTATGCTTTTGTGGGAGTGTCGCTGTCGAGACTTTGTTGTGCTTGAATGCATTCATGCCTTTATCAATGTATTCTTGGTCCCTTATTTGCTTCTTGCTTGATTGTGATAGGGTACATCGAGTGGTCCTCTTGATTCTCCTCCCACCTATGAAACTTCCGCGCAACCGCGCTCAAAGGTGGAGGAGCTGTCGTTGCTCTTGCGACTATGCGACCGTATTAAACACTTGGAGCGTGAGTTGCCCATGATCTACGGTAAGGCAGATGTGTGGAAGTCAAAAGCTGAGAAGGCCATCTCTCGCGAGAATTATCCCTTGGATGAAGTGGCGCAGTTGAACGAGCAGTTTAAATGTTAGCTTTCTGTCTTCTCATCTTGTCTTTTGGCCAGTAGTGGCGATTCCTTGTCCTTACACTTTTCTTCTTGCTTGGTGTAGTTGTTAGCTTGTCATCCGCAGGATGAGAAGGACTGGGTGGCCCTTCGAATGAATAACCTGACCTACGAGCATCTGCATGCTAGTGGGTACTTTTGGGTTGATCATGACCGTGCAGTCGCATTGGCGACCTTGCATGATCGTTCTTCTCAAGTACTTCAATGCTTGAAGAAGGCGCAGTCTTGGCTTAGGCATATCTTCCAAGCAATGTTTCCTCTCGACGCAGTACCCTCAAGCCTGTTGGCTCTTCTGGCAAAGTTTCAGGATGTAAGTGCGGTCCACGAGTGCGTGCGGCAGCAGTTGGTCGCTGGTGCCAAAGCTGCACTGTCGTTGGTGCGACTGCATAGACCGGATGTGGACATCACGTCTATTGCTGCTGGACCGCCGCCTCCGCCCGAAGGGATGGCTTGGGACATGGTTCTGCATTATCGAGCGGTTGATAGGCTGGCGGAGGACATCGTCGATTTCTTAGAGGAGCAGATGAACGTTCTTCTTTTGCAGCAGTAGCATAATTTATATCCTGCACATAGATGTACAAGTGTTGTAAAATTCGTATGATTGTGTTGGTTGTATTGAATACCCATTTGATATGTAAAGAGCTTGCGAGCTTGTAAATTTTTTGAGTGTATTGTACTCTGTAGTTCCTTTTCGTTAGCCTGATGTGTATTTATCTTAGCACCTTACCAACCTGTCAGGTGCGTTGCAGCTGGGTTGGTGTTTATCAAGGGTTGTTAGTATGTCAACTACTCAGGATACTGTGATTTGTTTGTAGAACGAAGGTGAAAAAGGGTGGCATAGCCCCCGAGTGATGAAATTGCAAGAAAATAGGAAAAGATACAGAGTTTTGGGGCACTTAGCTTTGTTTATTCGCGGAATAGTACGAGGTATAATGTGTGGCTAAGTAGCCTGGCCGAATAGCCTTATTTGTAATGTAAAAACAACTAGGAGTGGAAGCGGCGCAGCTGCGCGACGTTACAAGGGTTGGAGTTTGCAACGCTGCTCTCGAAATCTTTGAGGCGATAGGCTCCACCTAGGATTACTTCTGTAATCACATAAGGTCCTTCCCAAGGGGACTCGAACTTGAGATGCCCTTGCTGCTTCAGTCGCAGGACCAGGTCTCCTTCGACGAAGGATCTGGGGCGTAGCCGTCTGCTGTGGTAGTTGCGGAGGCTCTGCTGGTAGATCGTGGATCTCTTTGCTACGATCTCACATGCCTCGTTAAGGAGGCCGATAGAGTTTTAGAGTGCGAGAGTTGACTCCTTCTCGCTGTATGCAACCACCCGCGAGGCTTTGTGGCGTACTTCTGCGGGTAGCACCGCTTCAGCACGGTGCACCATGAAGAACAAAGTGTATCCTGTGGTGCTGTTTGGAGTTGTGCGTAGGCTCCAAAGTACGGATTGCAGCTCGTCTGGCCAGCACCCAGCCCTTATCGAGTGGACGAAGGAGTCATTTCTTGATTCCGCCGTAGACAAGACCATTGGCCTTTCCGACTTGGCCATTGGTCTGAGGGTGAGCCACCGAAGCGTAGCTAATGTTGATTCCCAGGTTTTCACAGAATTCCTAGAACTCCTTGGAGGTGAAGTTCGTCCCATTGTCCGTGATGATACTATGTGGCACTCCAAAGCGGTAGATAATGGACTCGAAGAATTTGACGGCGCTGGCCCCTGATTGATTCGTCACCGGCATGGCCTTGATCCACTTAGTGAATTTGTCAACCACGACTAAGAGGTAGACGTAGCCTCCACGCCTGGACCTTGGGAGCTTGCTGACCACGTCGAGTCCCCATTGCGCGAAAGGACAAGCCACTGGTATTGGCCTAAGCTTCGCGCTAGGTGTGTGTGGTTTGTCTGCGAATCGCTGGCAAGCATTGCAGCGCTGGGCGATGTCCTTGGCGTCGTGCATGGCCGTTGGCCAGTAAAATCCAGCTCGTAGAGCTTTAGCGACGAGGGCGTAACTGCCGGCATGATGTCTGCAAATGCGTTCGTGTGTGTCGAGGAGGATGGCTCTGCCGTCCCTGTTGGAGACGCACCGTTGGAGGACTCCTGTGATGGTGTGCTTGTATAGTTCGCCGTTGATGAGGGCAAACACCTTGGATCGTCATGCGATGTGGTGCGTGTTAGTTGGGTCATCTGGCAGCCTCTTGCTGAGCAAATATGTGATATACGGCTGTGTCCAAGATGGCTCGATCATCATGACCTCCATTGGGCCTTCAAGTCCCGTATCAGGCTCCATGTCCTCGAGTGCCATTGGCTCGTTGGGTGGCATAGCCCTCGAATCCGTTGACGTGCTTGCTTTTTTCTCTGGAGCCTTGGGCTTGACTGAGCGCTCGCAGATGCGCTCGAGGAATACCCCAGGTGGTATTGGGGCGCAGGTGGAGCCGATGTTGGCGAGTATATCCGCCTCTTTGTTGCTTTCGTGGCTAACATGTCGCAACTCGCAGCCGTCAAAGTCTCCCTTGAGTGTGTCATAGAGGTCGCGATAGGCGATCATGTTGTCACTCAGTGCGTCGCACTCGTGCATCATTTGGTTGACCACCAGCTTGGAGTCGCCGTAGATAATGAGTCTTTTGGCGCCAGAGGTTTTCGCCATCAGCATTCCATGGATAATGCTTTGTATTCAGCTTCATTATTGGAGGCGGTGAACTGCATTCACAGAACATATTTCATCTTGTCTCCTTGGGGTGATGTAAGTATGACACCTGCACCAACTCTGTCCTTTCGCTTGGACCCGTCGAAGTGCATTGTACAGAGGTAGGACATATCTGGTTTGTCGGGGAGTTGGTTCTCCATCCAGTGCATGAGGAAGTCCAGGAGAACTTGCGACTTGATCGTGTCACGCTTATCGTATGTGATGTCTCGTGGAGAAAACTCTATGCCCCAGCGCGTGACTCGCCCAATAGCGTCTAGATTGTTGAGTATATGCCCGAGTGCGGTGTCGTTCACCACCACGATTAGGTGCTCCTGAAAATAGTGGCGCTGTCGCCTGGCTGTCATGAAGACGCCGTACGCCAGCTTCTAGTAGTGCGGGTACCGCTGTTTAGTTGGCGTGAGCACCTCGCTGAGGTAGTAGACTGGGCGTTGCACCCCATGGACTTTATTTTCTTCGGCTCGCTCCACGACGAGCACAGTGCTAACCACCTGGTTGGTGGTGGAGATGTATAGCAATAGCGACTCCTTTTCACGAGGCGTCACCAGTACTGGCAAGGTGGACAATAGACGCTTGAGGTCTTCGAATGCTTCTTGGGCTTCATCTGTCCACTCGAACTTGTTAGCTTAGCAGAGAAGTTGGTAGAAGGGTAGTGCCTTTTCCCCATGCGACCGATGAATCGAGTGAGCGCCGCGATTCGTCTAGCCAGCTGCTGGACTCCTTTTACGTTCTTCAGCTTCTCCATAGTTCGTGTGGCTTTTATTTTCTTCGAGTTTGCCTCGATTCCTCTCACGGATATGAGATACCCGAGTAACTGCCCAGATGGTACGCCGAAGGTGCACTTGTCTGGATTGAGCTTGATCCGGTAGCGTTCGAGGTTATCGAAGGTCTCGCGGAGATCATCGATTAGCGTGGCCTCCTCTTTGGTCTTGATGATGATGTCTTCAATGTAGACCTGGATATTGCGACCAAGTTGGTTCTTGCGGCAGGCCTGCATGCACCGCTGATAGGTGGCTCCTGCCTTTTTTAGCCCGAAGGGCATTATGTTGTAGCAGAACACACCAAAAGGTGTTGTGAACGCCATTTTCTCCTGGTCTTCCTCCTTCATTCGAATCTGATTGTAGCCTGAGTAGATGTCAAGGAAGCAGAGGCGCTGGCATCCCACGGTGAATTCGATTATTTGATCAATCCGTGGCAACAGGAAGTGATCCTTCGAGCAGTGCTTATTCAAGGAAGTGAAGTCCACGCACATGCACATGATGTCCGTGTCCTTTTTAGGAACAAGCACTGTATTAGCGAGCCAGGTACGTTCCTTGATCTCGCGCATGGATTTTGTGTCGAGGAGTCTATTGATCTCCATACCGACTGCTTTTGCTCGTGGTTCAGATAGTCGCCATATTGTTTGCTTGACTGACCTTGCGTCTGGATTTACGTTGAGTGAGTGCTTGGTGAATTCCCTGGGAATTCCTAGCATGTCTGTAGGACACTAGGCAAAGATTTCCCAGTGCTCACGGAGGAATTCGACGAGCACGAGTTCCTATGTGGGACTTAAGGTGTTTGCGATGAGGGCTGTCTTGGCTGGGTCCGTTGGATGGACCTGGAATTTCTTGGTGTGCACCGACGAGTCGAAGGAGAGGTCAGGTGAGCTTGGCTTGCTTAGGGGAGGCAGACTGTTGTCTGTCGACTCCTTCAACCTCGCGAGTTCTTCTTACATGCCAAAGGACTAGGAGGCTCTGTTCAATTCCCTGTTGCAGCTATCAGACCTCTCGAAACTTCCGTTGACTGTGATGACGCCATTTGCGCCTTGCATCTTGATCTGCAGATAGGCATAGTGCGACACCTCCATGAACCTTGCGAACGCGACACGTCCGAGGATGCAATGGTACTATGAGGGCCAGTCGACGACTTCAAAGTCGATGCATTCACGCCGGAAATTTTGCGGCGTGCCGAAGATGATGTCGAGGTTGATTTTGCCCAGGGGGTATACTCCCTTCCCTGGGATGATGCCGTGGAATGTTGTGTCTGAAACTTCCAGACACGTTAGAGGGATCCTCATTGCGTGCAAGGTACCTGCGAACATTAGGTTGATGCCGCTTCCGCCATCCATAAAGATGCGACTCATATTGAAGCCGCCGATCTGCGCCTCGAGTACGAGGGGACAGTGGCCTGGGCGTGGTACTTGGCACAGGTGGTCGCGCTTGTCGAAGGTGATGCAGGACTCGCTTCCACTGAGGTACTCAGTGGTGGAAGGTGGAGAGTTTATCGCCAAATTGACTTGGTGAGTGATGGCCTTCTGCACTCCATTTGAGGGGCGCCCCTTTTGGATCATCCCCATATTGCCCAACGCTCGCGGGTACTGCTCGCCTCCATGGTTCTGGACTGGTGCAACCGCAGCTGGTGGTGGTCCAGGTGGTGGTGGTGGTGCTCCATGAGCCACAGCGCCCGGGGCGGCCCCGTATCCCTGGTTGATCGTGTCGCGATTCATTTTGGCAAGGCCTTCGTGGAGCTTGAGGAACTCGGAGTAGTCCTTGAGTAGGTGGCTGGACTTCTTCTTGCCATCATGCTTGTCGATGTAGAAGTGTACCGTGCATGGTCCGGACAATTTGTCCTGGATGGATTGCCCAGGCACATCGTCGCGAGTGAGGCATTGCCACACTTGCATGGTTTTCCCATTGTCGCTGTATCCACCACTGCGGTATCCGCTATTGTGGTTGTCGTCGCGTTTGTTGGCGTAGCCATCCGTGACCATGTTTTCTTCATCATGGTCCTCATAGCCGCGCATTCGATGTTTTCCTCGGCGGTCGCGTCTGCATCTGAGGTCGTCATCATCATCAGAGTAGGTACGGTTTTTCACCGAGTCTTCTCCGTCCGCCCACCGATTCACGATTTCCATCAGGTGGTCAATTATTTTGGGCTTTGAGCGGCCCAGTTCCTCCCCGAGCTCTATGCGGCAAACACCGCCGTTGAACACGTCAATCACGCAATCCTCCGAGATATTTTCTGCGGAGTTCTTGATGATGGACCACCTCTGGATGTACGAGCGCATCGACTCACCAGATCTTTGATGGCAGCCTCTTAATTCTTCGATTGACGCGGGCCTTTTGTAAGTGCCCTTGAAGTTACACACGAAGCTGTAGACCAGCTCCTCCCAGCTGTGAATGGATCCACGCGGGAGATTATTTAGCCATGTGTGGGCGGCGCCTTGTAGCTATAGCTGCAGGCATTGCATTGCCATTCTTGAGCTTCCACAGTGTAGCCTGACAGAGGAGATGTGATCTTCCAGCGAGATCTTTGGGTCCTACAGGCCGTCAAATTTCGGGTTCTCCGATGGGAGTTTGAACCCCTTGGGCATTCGCTTCTGCCTGGTGGCTCTACTGAAGCATCTAGGGCCACAGAGATCCAACTCGTTGTCTTCTGAGTCAGTCGAACGAGCATGCCTCGCCTGCATCTTGTCGACCTTGCGCTGCGTGATGTCATCACGCGCGTAGTAGTCGTGGTCATGCCGCCGTGAGCGATGTCACCACAACAGATCATGACTGTCATTGCTGGAGGAGTACGAGTAATAGTATTTGTTCGGGGATTTACCTTTCTTTGGCTCCGGCGTTGGCTCCTTGATAAGGGAGGCCTCGACTAGCCCCAAGCCCGCGATCATTGATCGGTGCACGGCAGCTCGTGGATCTCCAGCTATCGGCTGGTTGTTGAGGAGGTACATGGTGGCCGCCGTTACCGCTGCTTCTGGCGTCTTTGGGAGCATGTTACCCCGTGTGTCTACCGTCATAGAGCCAAAGTCGAGGACTCTCACGGCTTCTTCATGCTCCTTGTCGGTGAGGTGAGCCAGTCGAGATCGATGTTTGGCAGCCACGTAGTCGTTGCCTTTGGAAGAGGATCCTCTCATGGAGGAGAGATGAGCCCGCCGAAGGCTCGACTCATCTGCTGCTTTTCTGCGCTAGTTGAGTTGCGCGATTGCTTGATGCTGGCACTTGTACTCCTTGTTGAGCAGCCAGTGGTAACCCATCAGCATCTACTGCGATGCGCCTAGGGGAGAGGATTACCTCGTAGAGCTTCGCGGTAGCGGGCCCACTCGTTGTCGTTGAGCTTGATCATCATGTGCTCCACAGCGTGCTCATTCGTCGGGAGGTTCGGGTTCCCGTCTGTTCCGTTGTTGACGGGTGTGCCGTTGGTGGGCGCACAGTTGGTTGGCGCGCCATTTCCGCCGTTCCCTCCGTTGGTAGGCGCGCCGTTCTCACCGTTGGACGGGTCAGTACTGGTGTTGTCGCGATTGGTACCGGTGTCGCCTGTGTTGATGACGGCGCACATGAAGTGATTGGGGAAGCTGCTACTCCCGCAACTTTCAGATCCGGAGCCGCATGCTCCATCTTCTCTGGCCAGGCCACCCAGATCGGATCTGCGACTACCGTCGCCGTCCATGCCCTCGACTGTTGTCGGGGCGTTCAGCTCGCTTAGGGTGCCGATCGGTGGCGGAAACCACGATGTTGGAGCAATCGCAGGAGCCATCGGTTGATCAGGAAGGCGAAGTGTGCCCAGCTGGTCAACTTGGAATCGTAAGCTCCCGATTGCCAAGCCGATTCGGTCGCTGGGCGAGTAGCTGGCGTGTGGACGGTGAAGTCGAAAGCACCGAAGAGCTGGCAAATCTCCACTGTTATGGAGTTGTAGATCGCGGTTGTCGAGGCTGAAGAAGCCGCGACATCAGCACTCCCAATTCCCACAAACAGCGCCAATTGACGAGGGTTTAACTCGTCAATGCCCATTGTTATGGACTTGGGTTTTGGAGAAGGAGGGAGCACTAGAAGCATCAATCGGCTAGCAAACAAGCACACAGGGACACAAGGTTTACCCAGGTTCAGGCCTCGTGGAGGTCCCTACTCTTGCTTGTCTGCTCGTGGAATTATCAAAGGAATTGAAGATTACAGGGGATGCGCAGATGCAATCCGGCGATGGTTGTGGAAACTAGGGTTGTGATTGTCCTCCTCGCTGCCCCCTCCTAGCCTTTATATAGATAAGCTAGGTCTCAGGTAGCAGGTCGAGTCGGTTACAAATTAGGGTTTGCCCCTTAAACTTTCTATCTTAAACTTTGTCTTGTGCTGCAAGTAAGCAGAGTCTCCGTGGGTCACTCGAATCCTATAATGGGCCCTGGTAATGCCATGGGCTTCCATCATATCTAGGCCATATATACCAAGCTCGAGTACTTGTGGGGTATGCCCACGTCACCCCAACTATCAACAATGTTAGAGGTGACCAAAATGCTTGTGGACAGAGGCACAATCCTAAGCCTCTTGTCCACCCAACTAGTGAGGCCGAGGAAAATATCGATAGGGCGACTGCTACCCATGAAAGCATTCTAGGGGATTAACTCTAGAGCCACGCAAGTGTTGGGACAAGTCACATTGCTAGTGATGTTCGGGACCCTGGACAAACTTTCGCATAGAGAACGTCACCTTCGATGTGACAAAGATTCTTCTACCATACAAAGGCTTTCTTGGGGACCTTCTTTGACAAAATTCATGGATCCAACACATCATGCGTACAATGCCATGAAGATCCCAGCCAAAGGGGGAGTCATCACCACTAGGACTGATTCTCGGTATGCAATCTTATGTGTGGAACAACTCTACCGGGAAGCCGCAACGGAGGTTCTCAGGGCTCACGTGATCCGACCGATTCAGATCCATCACCCTTGCGGAAGAAGCGTCTAATCAAGGACCGATGCCTTACCAATAAGGTCTCTCTCCTCGAAGGCGGAGGCTGCCCCATCACTATTTAGGTCAGCATCACCGCAAAATAGGAAAGCACGCTCGTCAGCTTCCTTCGGGACAACTCGGCTATGTTCGCATGTGACCCATCCAGTCTCCTTGGTGTACCAAGGAAGGTGATTAGGACCATCTAGCAATGTTCCTGGGAGCTCACGTGGTAAAGCATAAGATATGGTACCATGCGTAGGACAAACAAGATTTCATCATCTTGGAGGTCCAGAAGCTAAGAAAGGCCAAGGTAATCCGGGAAATATTGCATCCGATGTGGGTTTCCAACCCTGTTGTGGTGCCCAAACCGCACAAATCCAACAAGGGGTTATGCATCGAATTCATGGACCTAAACAAGGCCTACCCCAAGGAACCATTCCTGTTGCCCCAAATAGACCAGATCATCGATTCCATGGCCAGGTGCAACCTCCTTTGCTTCTTTGATGCTTTCTCCGGGTACTAGCAGATCAAGATGGCAAGGGGAGATAAAGAGAAGATGGCTTCATCACTATAGATGGATGTTTTTGATACACCTGTATGCCCTTTGCATTGAAGAACATCAGAGCTATGTTCCAACATGCCATGCGGGCGTGCCTCGGGACACAGATCGGCCACAATGTGGAGGCCTACATTGACGACATCGTGGCCAAGACCAAGAACCAAAAATCCTTGCTCTAGAATTTGGAAGAGATGTTCAACAACTCGTGCAAGGTCAACAACATGTTTAACCCTAGAAATTGCATGTTTGGGGTTTTATTGAGGAAGCTACTCGGTTTCATAGTGTCTCACCGAGGAATCGAGGCCAACCCCAACAAAATCAAGGCCATTGAGAAGATTGAAGCTCCTAGATGAGTAAGGATGTGTAGTGCCTAAATGGGTATGTTATGACACTCAAGTGTTTAGTCTCCCACCTAGGAGAGCGTTCCTTGCCTTTCTTAAATCTCTTGAAGAAATCAGGCCCCATCGACTAAACACTAGATGCGGAATCTATAATTCATGACCTCAAGCGTTACCTATCTTCCCCTACGATGTTAGTGGCTCCCCGACCCAAGGAGCCCCTCCTATTCTACATCACTACTACTCCCTCTGTTTCAAAATATAAGATATTTTAGCTTTGTGGAAAGAGTGTATCTACACTCCTTTTAGTGTGTAGGTTCATTCCAAATCTACATGAACCTACACACTAAAAGGGGTCTATGTACACTCCTTTCACAATGCTAAAACATCTTATATTTTGAAACGGAGGGAATATTAGTGATGTAGAGCAGGTATTGTTTTGCAAAGCTATATTTTCCTTTCACAAAGCTTTATTTTACTTATGCATTATTTTTCCTACTTGCTTTGCACATACATTGTTTTACTATATAATACTTATACCTATGCATGTATTGGCTTGGATCCTCCAAGATAGTACCCCTTGGTACTACTATGAACAACCCTTGATGACACCTACTTGTCCCCTAGCATTGTAAGATTGTGGTTAACACCACACCCCCTTGTAGACCCTATTTTAGCCAAATCAGAACTATAGGTTGGGTAAACCCTGCGAAAGCTTACAAAAAACTTTTATAGAAAATCTTGGTATGTATGCCCTGCCAAGGGGAGTTTTAGAAAGAAAAGGTTTTGTTTTACAAGTAGTACTGAAGGGGAGAAGGAGTAAAAGTGTATATGAAAACACACTCGCTTCTATGTAGTTTGCTAGAACAACTAAATCATGCAACCACACTACCCCTAAATGGGATGGGGCCTAGCTCAATTGCTTGAAGTTAGTTTATCTTCGCATGGGATACCTTGCAACTACTTATAAGGGATCGTATCACTCGAATGACGGGCTTCCCTTACAAATAGGGTCATTTATCGGAAGCAATGATCTGGGGGAGGTGCAAACTGTCCTTGTAGGCAGCCAGACGATAATATGAACCCCTCATTGAAAGCGCCCACTCCGGAAGAGTGTAGAACATGTTCTGGTTTCTCTTTGGTACCAGACGTCCCTGTTTTGAGAGGAATAACTCATAGGGTAGGGCCCATATTGGGATGAGCTTCCTAGAGTTATGTTTGATTATCCTAACCTAGCATACTCGAGTATGACGATCCGTGGTTGCTCACACCGGATGTGTCGAATCTTGTGTGTAAAGGGTACAACCTCTGCAGAGTGTAAATCTACTCGAATAGCCGTGTCCACTGTTATGGACGGTTGGAAAGGCTAATGCTTAGTGGTGTTTTTTTGGGTTTATCAAAAGAGTTTTGCAAAGGAAAAAGGTTTACTAAAACCTCGTGGTCCGGAGTGACCACGGAGGAAGGGTATTGATCTCGGGAGGATCACGAAGGACGAAACTCAGTTAGTGCATGACTAAGGGATGCTATTCGGTGACCCTAACCTAGTTGTTTTCAACTTGAAATATTTTCCATAAGATCTTACAGATGTTTTCAGCAAAGATATAGGGTTGCTATATCTACAAGACAAACTATTTTCGAAAATAACCTCCTCTAAATCCATCGTACTACTACAACCTTTTCCATATTGTCTTGTTGTTGTTACCTTAAGGTGGTTTGCGAGTACATTCAAAAGTACTCATTGGCATTGTCGCTGGCTATTTACTTGGTCAGACTATGAGCAAGATGTAGGAGGATTAAGGTTTAGATGACGACTACGTGAACTAGGGCGTACTCCGAGTCAGACACATGTAGGGCTATGGCTTGACTAAGGTCTTCTGTGTTTGGTCTCCACTGCTATTCTAGATGTTGAGCCCGTCGAGGCATCTCTGTAAAAATATTTATCTAAGACTTGTTATCGGTACTGTAATGGATGTGGCACTTTGGTAGTAAGTCGGTTATGCTCCACGATGCATTGATCTTGGGATCTTGGTGGTTTGCATTAGGGTATTTCGGACAGCTAGTCTGAGGTCCCCACAAACTTGGTATTAGAGCCATCCTGAATTTAGGAGCCCCTAGCTAGCCTGCACGCTAGTCGAGAACCGAAAAAACTATTTTCTATATACAAAGGAAAGGATATTGGTATTTTCAAAAAACAATGCTGATATCTCCTCCCCTCTTTTTTCAAAACTACCTGCATTAATTCAATCTTTGCATATACGTAAAATTTTGCACACTGATCACTAACCTAAACCTTACTCTAAAATTTTGTGTAGATGGCTATCAAGTTCACAAAGTTTCACCAGGTGGGAGCACAGTCTCCCAAGTTTCTCGTGTTCGATAAGGAGCTGGTGAACCTTTGTTGAGTTGTAGGCCGCCCTATGCCAAAACAAAATGGTGGCAATATTCACCGGCAGATAAAGATGCATATGTCTTGGCTAGTGGTGTGCACTCTCCGTGGTGGCGTAGTTTGATGGCGCAAAATATACCGAGCTCGTTGGGGAACCCCAAGAGGAAGGTATGATGAGCACCGCATCAAGTTTTCCCTTAGTTATGAAACCAAGGTTATCAAACAAGTAGGAGCAAGGAAACACCTCCAAGGTGTTGCTAGATGGAGTTTGGCAGGGCGCACTACTGGTGCTAGCAACGACATGGAAACCTGCACAACACAACCACAGAACTTTGCCCCTAACTTACAGTGAGGTTGTTAGTCTCAGCGGTTTTGCTGAAAACAAAGGATTAAACGTATCGAGTGGAAGAAAGTAAAAGCTTGCAGAAAGTAAACAGAAAACATTAAACAGTTGTAGATTGATTGTAAAAGAAAGGACCGGGGTTCATAGTTCACTAGTGGTGGCTCTCCTTAAGATAGATAACATGCTGGGTGAACAAATTACAACGGGGTAATTGACAAACATCGAGAAAGCATACATGCACATACTAATCATCTTAACTTCTTTGAGATTTGATTGGGCATTACAACATTATACATAGACCGTAATCCAACTACATCTATGAATAATAATCCACCTTCAGGTTATCATCCGAACCCCCTCTAGTATTAAGTTGCAAGCAACAGATAATTGCATTACGCATTGCATGTAAAGTAAACAATATGATTATTCTATGAACAAAGGATTGTTGTTTTCTCCCTAGTAGCACCAACACATCTAGTACCTTAGAGATTTCTGTCACTTCCCCAGATTACTAGAGGCATGAACCCACTATCGAGCATAAATAGTAACTCTTGGAGTTGCTAGGATCTACTTGGCCAAGATAGCTACTACAACGGAAAGCATGCAAGATCACAAATAACAAAGACATGATAGAATCAATAATCAATCTGAAATAGGATCTTAATATCCATCGGATCCCAGCAAACACAACATGTAGGATTACAAATAGATGATCTTGATCATGAATGGAGCTCACAAGATCTAAACATGATAGCACAAAGGAGAAGAACCAGCCATCTAGCTACTACATGGAACCGTAGTCCAAGGATGAACTACTCACACATCACACCGGAGGCTTGAATGGTGATGAAGAAGGCCTCCACTGTGAATTCCCCTCTCCGGCAGGGTGCCGGGAAGAGCTTCAGATCGCTCCCGATCTAGGGAAAGAGATGACGACAACTACAGACTCTTTCGTGGAATTTTGATCGGGTACTTAGGGTTTTTGTATCGGAGGCATCTTATAGGCGGAAGGGCAAGGCGAGGGGGTGCCTAGGGTGGCCAGACCACCCCCTGGCGCGGGCCAGGCTTGGCCGCGCGGCCAGGTGGTGTGACGGCCCCTGGCCCCTCTCCGTCTCGTATTCTGGCTCTGTGTCCCCCTGGGTGAAAAACTGACTTTGGCTTTTGTCCCGTCCAATTCCGAGAATATTCATTTTCTGACTTCCTGGAACCAAAAATAGCAGAAAATAGGCAGCTGGCACTGTTGCATCTTGTTAATAGGTTAGTCCAAGAAAGTGTATGAAAAGTACTCCAAAGTTGGAACAAAACATAAGAAAGTAGATAAAAACCAAGCATGGAACATCAAAAATTATGGATATGTTAGCAACATATCATAGTGCCACCCCTATCCCAGGAGTTGGTAGTTGACGTGGTGGATGACTCTTGGACCAACGGAGTGATCTGAGTGATGCAAATGGCTATCACCCGCTTGGCACACCACCACCGTTAGCAGTTGGTTACTTCACCCTTCTAGTGCTTTGGGAGGCATAAACCTGAGGGAGTTCTGGTCGAGGTTGAGCACCACTATTAGTTTGGAAGACACTAGCAGAACATGGAGTACCTACTGCACCACACTCAAACTCACTTAGACCACACTCGTATGCGTGGTGACCTTCAGGAGAAGGAGCTATTGACGACCAAGAACAAGCTGAAGTTGCACCAGCTTGCTCGTTCTAGTCTAGTGAGGAATCAGGGTATTTTGAAGGCCGAGAACGCCTGTATGAAGGATCAGGTGAAGGATCTCCGGACTCTGCTAGCAAAGGCAGAAGCCCACATGGATGAGTTGGAGGAGTAGAGTGATGAGCTCCCTAAGGAGAATGAGGCTCTACTCATGGGAGATGATGATGCCAACTTGGATGGCATGGCCGTTGAGGATGAGAGTAAGTCCAAGGACGATGATCATGCTGAGGAGAAGGAGGACACTGGGGTAGTCATCCCCGAGCCCGAGGAGATCATTCCAGAGCAGGAGGACGATCCCACTGAGGTCATCATAGAGGAGGACACCACTGCGGGCCATAACAGCATTATCTACGAGTAGGACTACGGTAGCCCGAGAGTCATTCTAAGAGTCGTGATTCCCCTTTTGAGTGGCGATTGGTTATCTACCTAGTGTACTGTCATGGTGTTGTGTAACTAATGTTTGTGAATTATGGAGCTTAAATATGTTATTTCCTAAGTGGATTGTTTCTGTATGTGTCTACCTTGTCCTATATGTATGAGTGCTCATCGAGAAGTTTCGTTTAAGACCCCCCACCTTTATCCCAACCACCCTAACCCTATGCCTTCAGGATGATGTGACCACCGCCCCTCCGCATAAGCTAACCATTTCTTAACTCCTGCGTATGTTCATGGAAGATCGTGAAGCCGCTAGTGTTGAGCGTTCAGCCAAGATCGAATCCCTTCAGCAGCTCTCCCAAGCCACTACAAGAAACTCCAACAACACCCAAGGTGAATAGGGAAACAGAGAGCCGAGATCTAGGCTCAGAGACTTCTAGAACACTAATCCCCCTCTATTCACCAAGTGTACGGAGCCCCTGGATGCGGATGATTGGCTTCACACCATAGAGAACAACCTAGAAGTGGATCGTGTAGGCAATGGCAAGAAAGTGCTTCTGGATACTCACTTTCTCGCGGGTAAAGCAAGGACTTAGTGGATAAGCTTAAAGGATGTGCTGCTAGCAGGATATATGGTTACCTTTGAGGACTTCAAGGCAAGGTTCCACAAGTGTCATATCCCTCAAGGTCTGATCAAGCTAACGAGGGACCAGTTTCGCTCACTTAAGCAGGGTAGCATGAGAGTAGTACAATACCTGGAGAAATACACTAATCTAGGTAGGTATGCCCATGAAGATACAAATAAGGAAGAGCAGAAGGTTGATACTTTTATGAATGGCCTTCACGAGGAGTTGAAATGCCACCTCGTGGCCCAAGGCTTCAAGGAACTGGATGTCCTTGCTGATGCGGCCATCATGGTGGAAAGTAAATGCAAGGGACTTATCGAGAACCGCAAGCACCGTATGATGATGCAAGGAGGACTAAGTGGACAAATGTCGTGCATGTGCGACCTTCTAGGCCTGAACCCCCACCGCAGAGGACTCCGTCCTCTGCTCTGCGCCCCAACAACCCTAACCGCAACTTCAAAAACCCTAGCCCAGGAGGAGGATATCTGAAGCCTTCCCTTAGAGGTGCTATGAACCCTAATGCTTGCCTAGCTGTAGGACCCTCCGAGATGTTTCAGCTGTGGGAAACCTGGCCACTATGCCATGGAATGCCCCAATTAGAAGGAAGTGGCCCCACGTCCTTGTGCTGCCCGATTGAATCGAGGTCAAGCCCGAGGAGTCCCAAACAAGAGAGCAACACCCAAGAACCCAACTGGTGTAGCCAAGGGGCCTCTGAACAACATCAATGCGTGAGGATGCTCCGGAGTCGACTGACATCATTCTAGGTACGTTCTTAGTCAACTCAGCCCCTGCTACCGTATTATTTGACTCTAGAGCCTCGCATTGCTTCATCACTGAACCCTTTGTTAAGCAAAGAGGAATGACCCCTAGCTACTTAGAGCGCACAATGCTAGGGCAAATCCCTAGGTCAACCGCTAGGACTAAGTTATCCTGCCAGAACCCAATCAGAAGGAAGTGGCCCCGCGTCCTTGTGCTGCCCGATTGAATCGAGGTCAAGCCCGAGGAGTGCCAAACAAAAGAACAACACCCAATAACCCAATTGGTGTAGCCAAGGGGCCTCTGAACCACATCAATGCGTGAGGACACTCAGGAGTCGCCCGACATTGTTCTAGGTACATTCTTAGTGAACTCAGCCCCTTCCACCGTACTATTTGACTCTAGAGCCTCACATTGCTTCATCACTGAACCCTTTGTTAAGCAAAGAGGAATGACCCCTAGCTACTTAGAGCACACAATGCTAGTGCAAATCCCTAGGTCAACCGCTAGGACTAAGTTATCCTGCCAGAATGTCCCCATAGTAATACATGGAGTGAGGTTCCAAGCAGGTCTTATAGTGCTCGGGACCCAAGGTCTAGATGTGATACTAGGAATGGATTGGATTTCCAAGTATCATGGAGTTATAGATTGCACCATAAAATCCATATCTATGACCAATAGTGAAGGAGTGGAAATCGAGTACGTTACAACTATGCACTCATCTCGAGCTTAGTGCCGAAAGAGTATAGCAGGACCCACCTTTCAACAAGTACCAATAGTTTGTGAATACACAAATGTGTTTATGGAGGAGTTATCTGGTATTCCCCATGATAGGGATATCGAGTTTATCATAGAGCTAGTTCCTGTAACCGCCCCCATAGCCCAAAGACCTTACCGTATGAACCCAGAAGATCTATTAGAGTTAAATAAGCAACTCGATGACATGATGTGAAAGGGTCACACACAACCAAGTGCATCACCCTGGGAATATCCCGCACTCTTCATAGACAAACATGATGGAACCACCCATCTAGTTATAGATTACAGAAAGCTCAATGAAGCAACCATAAAGAATAAGTACCCCTTGCTGAAGATTGAGGATTTGTTTGACTAGCTAAATGGATTCCGTGTTTTCCCCCAAGATAGATCTTTGCACTGGGTACCACCAGCTCAAGATATGAGAGTCAGA
Organism: Avena eriantha; assembly: GCA_910589775.1. Lineage (NCBI taxonomy): Eukaryota > Viridiplantae > Streptophyta > Magnoliopsida > Poales > Poaceae > Avena > Avena eriantha. The sequence goes on from OU342745.1 coordinate 236,789,542, forward strand.
CATTCCCAAAACAGCCTTTACCACCCGATATGGTTTGTTTGAGTATACTGTCATGTCCTTCGGGTTAACGAATGCCCCCACATATTTCATGAACCTCATGAATAAGGTGTTCATGCAATATCTAGACAAGTTTGTAGTGGTATTTATTGATGGCATCCTGGTTTATTCCAAGACAAAATAAGAGCACGAGAAGCATATGCGGCTAGTATTGGAAACCCTTAGAGAACACCAACTGTTTGCCAAGTTTAGCAAATGTGAGTTTTGGCTGAAGGAAGTTGGATTTCTTGGCCATGTCTTATCAACCGGGGGATTCTCAGTAGACCCCTAAAAAATAAAGACAGTGCTTGAATGGAAGGCCCCTACGAACCCGACAAAAATAAGAAGTTTTCTTGGTTTACTTGGTACTACCGCAAGTTCGTAGAAGGTTTCTCAAGCATCGCAAAGACGATGATGTAACAATTGAAGAAGGAAAATAAGTTTGAATGGACCAAGAAATGCGAAGAGAGTTTCTAGGAGATCATGAAAATATAAGTTTCAGCCCCATCCTAACCATGCCTGACATCACCAAGAGTTTGAGCTCTATTGTGATACTTCCAAGCAAGGGTTGGGGAGTGTGCTAATGTAAGAAGGCAAGGTCATTGCCTATTTGCCAAGGCATTTGAAACCCCATGAGGTGAAATACCCCACCCATGATCTGGAGCATGCAATTGTGGTGCATGTTCTCAAGACTTGGCGTCACTACCTAATGGGAAACTGATGTGAGATCTGCACCGACCACAAGAGTGTGTAGTATATTTTCACCCAGAAGGAGTTAAATATGAAGCAGATAAGATGGATCGAGTTAATCAAAAATTATGATCTTGGCATTCATTACCACCCTGGTAAGGCTAATGTGGTAGGTAATTCTCTTAGTTGGGAACCCAGTTCCCTAAACATCATGATCAAGAAGGAACAACCAGAGCTCTGCGAGGAGTTCTAGAAGTTTGGACTAGAGTTAGTTAGTCATTTGTCACTCACCTCGAGATGAAACCCACCTTAATGGACCGGATTAAAGAAGCTCATAAAGGACATCAAAGCATTGGAGGAATCAAGCGCCGACTAGAGAGGGAGAATATTGGCAGTTTCAAGATTGACATAAATGGAGTATTATGGTTGTTGGGGATATGCTATATGGGTATCCTCATAGCATGTCACCAATCCGCCTAACCCGGGTGGCCCATAGTTGGTAGCAAGGCCTATGGCCTGCTGGGTGGCCCAGTTAGACGGATCCTGAAGGGCGGCCCATGTCGGATAAAGGAAGGCTACACAGGAGTCACCGACATACGCGGAACCTTGGAGTACAGGAGACGAAAGACTAGTTCGTATTAGTGTAGGACTCTTTACCTTGTCCGACAAGGACCTTTCCCTCTAAACCCTAGGTCTTGGCGCCTTTATAAGCCAGCCTGTGGGAGGCTTTAGGGCACAACCTCTGAGATTGTTGCATACAATGCGCAACACCTTGCACATTGAACCAGTCTCTATAACTCGGCATATTGCCATTATAGTGATTTATAGAAGGAGTAGAGTTCCGCCACTGTTGTGGGACTTGAACCTGGGTAAGCTGTGTTACCTCGTACTCGCCAACTCCCTGCCTTACCCCATGTCTCTAAACACGCACTGTGAGGACCCCTCCATGGCATACTCGTCGGCAATACCACGATAGTCAGCGCCCACTGTGGGGCAAGGGACGCTTCGAGCTCTACACCGTGTGAGGTCCAATCTCTTCACGGGAATCGGCGACACCGTAGCCATCGATCACGTTCTCTTCTCCGGGAACGTCCCGATCATCCCTCCAGATGAGTTTTGGGTGCCGGTTAAGATGAACCCGACGTGTTGCTATGTCATGTCCTTCGGAGACATCCACATATTCATCGGCGAAACTGACTCGGGTCCTAGCTCCTAGGAAGTCGGAAACTCGTCAAGCCCTGCACGGACCACCTATGAGCAGGACACGTTCGCGGAAGGATCTGGGCCATACCTCTCCTTGGAGTATGGTTGCTCGGATCAGGAAATTTCAAGGCCCACCCAAACCGCACATGTGCAGGATATAACGGTGGAAGGACCCCACAAATCCGCTTGGCTTCCCCGAGCGTTAGAGATGTGCAGGTCACACTTTGTCGGTGTCATCACCATTTTCGATCTAGCTAGATGTGTTCAAAGGGATGGAGAACCTCCCCGCGAATACCTCGCTAGATGGATGTGGGTGAGGGAAACCCTAGAGGGTGACCGCACTGACGAGATCGTATACCACTTCGTGGAAGCGCTAACGCCTAGAACACTCCTCCGGCATACCCTCCGAAGGCGGTAGGCCGCAGGCCCTCTCACCCTTGGTGAGATGGTTACCATCGTCAACGAATACGCGGATGCCAATGAAGAGGCCATGACGGAACTCCTCGTCGTAACTGAAGGAGGAAACAACAACAACGGCACGCCTCCATCACCCTCCACATCCGCCATCGCCAACACCGAAGCCAACTCCGACTCCGTCCTTGACGCGCTTTACAGCGTCATCAGTATGGATGCCAGTTGCTTGGATGCTAACTCGGAGGAATATGACGCTATTATGAGGGAGATCGAGCAGGAGATCGAGAAGGAGGAGCGCACCGAGAAGACCAACACTTCCCACCAGGTGCTAGTCGCCATTGGGAGCGTAATGGAAGAAGACGGATAGGAATCGGAACGTGAAAGAGCTCCGCCCACACCAGCGGTCACCAGAGCAGTAGTAGCTAAGAAAGCCACCGAGCCTCCGGCTCCGGCCAAAGCTATGCCTCCTCCGGATATCCGCCTGCTTCTGGCGCAGGAACTCACCACGTCCCCTAGTATGGCCCAACAATCAAATCAGCCACCAATGCCACCATCAACGTCTGCAGCTGGCAACCCACTGGCCACACCCGCCGACAAGGCGATCTACGACACACTTCTCATCGAGCCAATCACCGTCGCCCATATCCAGAGTGTTATAGAGCTTGATGAGAAGCGTGTAGAAATCTTGGCGGAGGCCAAGTGCATCACGGAGCAGGGCGCTAAGCTGGACGAAGACATGGCTAAGGCGCAACAATCCAACAAGGCGACAAGAGCTATGGAGGCCGAATACAAGCAATTGCTGTTAAAGCAAAAGACAAAGAAGGTACCAGCTCACGTCGTCAAAGATCTCGGTGTTCAGCGAAGGTTGGGATATAATGGGTCTAAGCCGACAAAATCCACCCCTTACATAGATTCAGAGGGGGGGCAGGTCATGCAAACTCCCGCTCTCAACATTGCTGTCGCCAAGACCCTCCTGGAACAGGATAGGTCGCCATAAGCAGTTGCTCAGGTGTACGACCTTGTCTCTAAGGCATGCAAGCAACAAGAAAAGGCTACCTCACAGAGGCTTGAGTCCAACCCAGAGCTTTGCCAGTCAACCTTGAATAGCCGCAGAAGGCCAAAATATCCCCGTGATGAGGGATCCCACATAGGCTCCACAGAGCAAAGACGGAGAGAGGCATGCAATAGGACTAACGCCATCCCCATATCCTCCGATCACGGAGAAAAGGCTAGTCCCTGCCAGTCGCCACCTCCACCAACATCTTGACGTCACGAGGAACCAGAGCCCCGCCAGCGCACAAGCATGACACCTCCAAGGCGGTCCCAGCCCGGCGTAGTTATACGCGATCAGGGCAAGCAACCTCGACATGCTGGAGAGCACAGCGGCAATGACAGAAACAAAAGCAGGTCCCACAAGGAACCGCCACATCCGACCAGCAACCGCGATAGGCGTGAGGAGTCACAGGAGGGGCACATCAAGAGAGCTAACCCACCGCCTCCACACCATCGCCACCTAGCAGCCATCATGGCGGAGGACACGGTGGATCTCATAGATCATGCCACAATTCCACTCCCCATGAAGGAAAAGGGAAGCAGCTAGAGCCATACAATGCACATACACGGCTGGACAAGATCCAAGAAGCTCGGGAGCTCCCATACCTTAGGCCACGTTGTTTTGGACCAGTGATACGGGCCACAACCTACCCCGAGGGACTCCATATAGACAAGACCATCAAGCCCTACAATGGTACTACCAAGCCAACCACGTGGTTGCAGGACTATAGCGAAGCGATCCACATCGTAGGGCGAAACCCAATGTCGTCGTCAAGTACCTCCCACCCATGTTCACCGGCACCGCCCGACAATGGATCGACGACTTACTAGAGAAATCAATATGCAATTGGTTGGGCATGCATGAAGCGTTCACCAAGAATTTTGAGGGTACGTACAAGCGTCCCTGCACTGTCGGAGACCTACAGCGGTGTGTGTAAGAAAAGGATGAAACCTCCCGTGCCTACCTCTCTCGCTGGCTGGATATGAAAAATTCCTGCATAGGGGTGCACAAAGAAACCGCTATGGACACTTCATTGATGGTATGGAAAAGGGAACTTTGCTCCGGTATACGTTGAAGCGCAAGCAAGATAACAATGAGCTCAACCTCAACACAATGATCGCCATGGCTAGCGAGTTTGCCACTACTGATGACAACGTGCGTGGATCATTGCCAGTGATAGCAATCCCTACTCAGGCCAGGAAGAACAACAATAACAAGAAAAAGAATCCGCCAGAAGAGAAGCAAGTAGCTGACATGGTCGCCACAACGTTCACTGGCAGAGGCAATGGCGGACAGCGTGGGCGTGGTCAGGGGGCTAGCAGTGGCCAGTAGCGGAGTGACACTACACCCTCATCGCCCCGTGTTCCCCAAACGTACGAAGAGTACTGCGACATGCCGTGTTTCGTCCATCTCGATGCCAATGGCAAATCCACCCACACCAACTGCCAGGGAAATTTTGTCAATGATCTCAAGGAGGACCCTGAGTCCGGCAACAAGCAAAGTCGGAAGAGCAGACCCCGTGAAAAGGGCAAAGGGAAGAAGAAGGAGGAAGAGCCCAAGTAATCAAGTGACATGGACGAAGACATGGACCCAAAATCTTTTAACAAGGGAGAGGATAAAGGGAAAAATACCTTTGAAAAGAAGGCTCCGTGTTACCACACCTTCCTTGGCACCCCAACCGTCCGGGCCCAGAAACCTCTCTGAGGATACTGATGGCTACCCTCCCTCCGGTTCCCCAGTACGTCAGGTGGTCGGAAGTTCCAATTACTTGGGATAGGAAAGATCACCCAGAACTTATCCCAACAAAGAACCAGTATGCCATGGTCATTAACCCTTTGATTGATGGCACAAAGTTCACCAAGTGCCTTGTGGACAGCGGACGCAGCATCAACATCATGTACCTGGATACACTACACAAGATGAACTTGATGGAGACCCAGCTAAGGAAGAGCAACACCGTGTTCCATGGGGTTGTCCCTGGCCGACAAGCAAATTCCCTGGGCTGCATCACCCTTCCGGTTGCTTTTGGCAATGTCAACAATTATCACCAAGAACACATGACCTTTGAAGTGGTGCCCTTCAAGAGCATGTACCACGTCATCTTTGGATGCGACATCTTCCACTCCTTCCTCGCAAGGCCATGCTTTGTCTACAACAAGCTCAAGATTCCCGGACCAAATGGCGTCATCACGGTTGACGGAAGCTTCACCAAGGCACGGGAGTGCAAGCTCAGTGAAGCCGCCTTCATCAAAGCAGTCCTCTACGGTGAGGAGTTCAAGGAGATCCAGAACCAGGTCGATGCCTTAGAGATGCTGACTTCGAGGAAGCAGATCACTGCTGCCGAACCCGCGTTCAAGGCCGCCATCAAGACCAAGCAGGTGGAGCTTGTCGAAGGCAATTCCTCCAAGACCACCGCCATTGGCACAGACCTAGATCCCAAATAGGAAAGTGCGCTCATCGAGTTCCTCCGTGAGAATAGGGACATCTTTGCCTGGCAACCTGCCGACATGAAAGGTGTACCTAGGGAACTTGCTGAGCACAGTTTGAATATTGATCCTAATGCCAAACCGGTGAAACAACCTCTACGACGCTTTGGGGATGAAAGATGAAGGGCTATAGGCAAAGAATATCTAGGTTACTTAAGGCTGGCTTTATCCGAGAAGTTATTCACACCCGATGGGTGGCAAATCCTGTACTTGTCCCCAAAAAGGGAACCAATGAATTAAGAATGTGCGTTGATTACACCGGCTTGAACTAAGCTTGTCCGAAGGATCCGTTTGCTTTGCCTCGCATTGAACAACTCATTGATTCGACGGCTGGCTCGGAACTTCTGTGTTTTCTCGATGCCTATTCAGGATACCACCAGATCTGGATGTGAAAGTCGGACCAATTGGCCACTTTGTTCACCACACCCTACGACACGTATTGCTATGTCACGATGCCCTTTGGGTTTAAAAACGCTGGTGCTACTTACCAGCGGATGATGCAACATTGCCTACACGACCAAATAGGTCGCAACATACATGCTTACATGGATGACATCACGATAATGTCAAGGAAATCAAATGATCTTATCGCTGACTTGTAGGAAACCTTCGATAATATCTAGAAATACAACATGATGCTGAACCCAAAGAAGTGCCTATTTGGGGTACCATCTGGAAAATTCTTGGGATTCATCGTTTCGCATCGCGGAATCGAGGTGAACCTAGGGAAAATCAAGGCCATCCTCGACATCAAACGCCTGACATGCCTGAAGGACATAGAAAGCTCACAGGTTGTGTTGTAGTAGTAAGCCGGTTCATCAGCCGACTTGGTGAGAAGGCTATGCCGCTCTACAAGTTTCTCAAGAAGGCAGACAAATTCACATGGATGGACGAAGCTGATGCATCACTTCAGGAGTTTAAGAGAATACTCTCCTCCCCACCTATACTTGTAGCACCGGTGCCAAGGGAGCCTATGTTAGTTTACATGGCGGCAACCAACCGAGTAATCAACATCGTCATCGTGGTGGAGCGTAAGGAACCAACACACGAGTACGGAGTTCAGCGGACCGTTTACTATGTAAGCGAGGTCTTGACAGAATCCAAGTAGCGTTATCCGCACTACTAGAAGATAGATTACGGAGTTTTCCTTGCTTCACGTAAGCTAAGGAATTATTTCCAGGAGCACCCCATCACAGTAGTGAGCAAAGCTCCACTGTCCGACATCATCCCCAACAGCAACGCTACAGGGAGAGTGGCAAAGTGGGGCATTGAACTTGCTACCTTTGACATCACCTACAAGCAACACGACGCTATAAAATCACAAGCATTGGCGGACTTTCTCGCAGATTGGAAAAAGCTGCCAGGAGACACTCCTCTGCTAGAGCCAGAATATTGGGTCATGCACTTTGACGGATCAAAGTTACTCAATGGCTCGGGAGCTAGTGTATTATTACAATCTGTAACATCCCAAAACTTAATCCAAGGTTAATCAAGATCAAATCTACCCAATTTAGGGTTAACAAAAACTTTTCCATTTAAAATGATTAAGCATTCATATGTGTGTGCATTTAAATTAGGAGTTGTTTTGAATTGACATGTTTGAGTGATCCATTGGTGGTAAAATGATTCTAAGGTGAATTAAACATCATCTAGATCATTCCCAAACAAATCCCTAAGAAAAAGAAATCAAAAAGAACAAAATAAGCAAATGGTCACTTTTGCCATTTTAATCATCTAACCCACTTTGGATATTCCTAGAACTCAAATTCTAACTGAAACAATTGTGGATCTTTACACCCCTTGCTAGTACAAGTAGTGATGTACCAAGGCCCGCTTTGTTTCATCCCAAAAACTTTCAAACACTAAATTTAAATGACAATTGAAAATTGAATGTAGTTCATATGTATAGATCCCACTTTCTAAAAAACCATTGAAATGAATTCCATTTAACAAATCCTAGAAACCACAGTCTACCAAGCATCAGATCAAAGCATCCACCAAAAATCTCCCAAAAATTCCAAACTTTATCCCATGTGGCCATTGTGTCGAACAGGTGGCAGGCAGAGATCATCTGCCTAACTATTATTGTTGCTAGTTAAGCCCTTGTCCCCCATTTGACCCTCTCTGCACTCCCCTGTCCCCCTAGCATCTAACCCAACCCAGACCAACACTCGCCCTTAGCCGTTGCAGAAGTGGCGCGCCGCCACAATATGGTCATCGTCGGCCAGACGCGGGCAGCACGCCAGGGACCAAGCCGCGCCAATCCAGCACGTCCCCTAGCCCCGCCCTCACCGGAGACGCCTGCCCACACCCATCGGTCCCCCACTAGTGGAAAATTGCTTATCAGTGGAGCATATTTTTTGCTATCAGTGGCGCATATGGAATGCGCCACTAGTGTTGCGCTACTGACAATTAGATATCAATGGCGCATATACAATATGCGCCATTGATAATAGGCCCACCAGTGGCGCACCTAAGATATGCGCCATTGATATTGTAGCAGTGGCGCATATAGCCAAATGCGCCACTGATACTATATGCACCACTGGATGAATAGAACAATGCGCCACTGATGTTTCGTATAGGTATACACAATACAGGGCTCTCAGGTATTTATACAGGTACATATACAGGTATTTATACAGATACACAACAGTGTAAAAACAAAGATAATAATACCACTAGAATTATACATCATCACATCAATTAGAACCCGACAAAGTGAAAAGTGCCCGAATATTATACAAGTCTAGAACAAATTTATCTCATCTTCTCATACATTACACATTACAACAAGTTGATCATCATGATCATTAGCCAAGTCCTAAACTACTAAAGGACCGAGTAGAGTACAACCGCAATGGCGGTGATCAGCAAGACGGGGAGCACGATCATCAAGGTCTTCATCTGGTTCCTGTCTCTCTACTCTCCAAGGAGGTGGTTCCTCCACCTAGCTTCCACCTGCTCTCTCGTTGGGTACCCTTTGTATCTTTTGCCACTGAACTTGTTCACTTGCTTATGACAATCCTCCCACTCGTCGTAGACTCCTGGGACCCTTCCTCTGAACACCACGTAGCACGTCATCTCTATACACAAGGCATATAAGTACTATATCATGCAACAGAAAGAATTAAAAGGTTCATCACATGAATCTCCACAAAAAAGAAGCTTTCGATCTAAGGCAAGCTATTAAGTTTCATACATATGGCAATAAGTAAACGAAGTCCAACAACGACCGTTTCGAGCTAAGGAAAGTTAAAGTTTATGACACACACACACGGCTGAGTGCTAGCTAGCTAGGAACACTACATCATGAAGACTTTGTTTTACACGGTGCCGAGAATGGTTTGTAGCCGTCTTTCGTTGTCCATGTCCTACGGTCACCCTGCGCCACGAGCCGTCCTTCGATCTCGTGCTTACTGAACGCTCTTTTGCAGGATAAGCCCCCCCCCCCCCTTGTGATGACATCTTCTTGCACGATGGTCGCAATCTGAGTCTGGATGCGTAAGAAGTCGTCCTTAAGTTCATCATAGTCCATTCTTGCCTCAGCTTCGGCCCATGCTCGGAGACTAGATGGCAACGTAATGATGTGTGCATCCCGGACGATCGCCCGTAGGTGATGGAGGGCGTAGTAGGCCTCCTTGACACTGTTATCCGACTGCTTGACGCAGGCGAACTTCATTACGTGTTTGATCACGTGTCTGCCATCCCTGAAATTTTCCGCCGCCTTCTTGAATTCGCCTCCATTTTCGACGTATACCTCGAGAGCATCATCTAGAAGACTCCTTATGTTGGTGTAGTCTTTCTTCTTTTGCTCGCTCCCCGAGTCCAAGTACGTGGCTAGCGAATAACTCGGGTGAATGAGGATCTGTGTGCAGTATTTGTCTCTGCGCAAAACAATTGAAATGAAACAATGTTGGAAAAAGAGCAACCGAAAACTAAGAAAGGGCAAGTTACGGTGACGAGCGAGAGTGTGCACTTACTCGGGAAAGAAAGGAAAAATAAGCTCTTTTCCACTCTTGTTGTCCACCATGAAATTTTGGAGGTAGTTACTTGTGCTGGCTCGGGTCACTGGATTCACCAACTGGCTATCATGCATGAAGTAGGGGTGCACTATCGCGACGCCAGGGGTCTTCTCTCTGTTGACCTTCATCGCCCGATGGAGCGCGTATAGGCAGACCAAGTTATAGTTCATCCGCTTTCTATGGAAAAGCTTGAAGATGTCCTCATACGATATGAAGAAGATATCCGCGGGGCATTATCGACGAAGCCCGTGCCCATTGGAACATTAACCGTGAAAACATGGTACGATGGATTTGCTTCTTTAAGAAGGCACTCCTCTAGATATAGAATACCATGCTGCAGGTTAGCCATCGCTCCACTTGCATTTTTGTTTAGCTCCTCACTCAGAATCGGTTGACCAGTTATGTGAACCCTGGTCAAGGTGCCCTCAGGGGGCTGTGTTAATGGGTCGTCCTGAGCGCGGGGCCTCTTCGGACCCAGCTGGCTCAAAGAATGCTTATTATTCTTCTTGGTTCTCTTTCGATGACTCTTCGTCTTGACATTAGCAGCCATCTGCTGATCCGCCGCCTTATGGAGTGTGGTGGGGCTGAAAATGATTCCTTGGGTGCCTTTATAAGGACCAGCATCACCAGCATCCGGAGGCGTCTCCTCTAGGGTACCATGGAATTCTAGACGCGTGCATTTTCTGGTATGAGCATTTGGGTCGTCGGCAACGCGGTAGGGCTCGTCCATGTTTGGCACGAACAAAGAGTCCGTGACGCTAGTGTTGATCCAGTTATCTGGGTTGTCGTCATCATCATCATCATCGTTAATGTTGTCCCCAGGTGCATCCTTGGGCGGTGGCGGCGCAACGACAGCCTTGCCATGTGGAGGCGGCAGTGCGGCGACAGCCTTGCCATGTGGAGGCGGCGGCGCAACGGGGCCTTGCCATGTGGAGGCAACGGTGCAGTGGCAGCCAACAATTGCTGGTGACGAGAGGTGGTGGCGGTGACTAGTTGTTGTTCCTTCACAAGCCGAATCTGGGTCTTTGGCCATGTCAAGACCCAACGACAACAATCTTGAAGGTTCTTATGATCATCAGCACCTCGAGGTTGGCTGGGGGGTCCATGTCTTCGCACCCCAGCAACACCCAAGCCAGCCGGACCTTGAACACGTCATCCTCCATCGACTTGTAGTGCATCGTGTGGCTATTTGGTTGAATAATTCAGCCCTTGCCAACATCCTTTAGATTGCCGTCCACGTAATGCAAGAGCGTGCAAGGAGTGTCCTGCGGAAGAACAAGCATCGTGAGATGGCGCTAGCTAGTCATCAAAGGCAAAGGAGATGAAATGTTATCAATGCATGTGTTGGCCGGCGTCATTACCTTGGAGATGGCGTTGAGATCGGCTAATGTCGAGACACCGGTATCATCCTCCCGCTGAGATGCCTTACTAAGCACCGTCGGTTGCGCCTTAGTTTTGGCGGGAGGGGCCATCGGTGTGACCTGCGGCTCTGTGTTGGCACCGGCGGGAGGTATCACCAGAGCGACCTCCGGCTGCGCGTTGGTGTTGGCTCCGGCGGGAGGGGGCACCGGAGTGATCGGGTGCATCTCGATGTTGGCAGACTCGGGCGTCACCACGTTCGGCGACACGTGCTGGACCGAGTTGCTGCCGGAGAGGCTGGGCACCACGAGCGGCCCTCGTTGACCTGCCGCATTCCAAGCAGCGATCCCCTCCCACAGCTCATTGGGAAACATCTCACGGATCTTCACTTGGACTTTCTCGTCGATCAACCTCGGCATCTGTTCCATCTGCTCCCGGAGGACTTCAACCTCGCATTTTTCACTTGCCGCCGCCGCCATGGACTTCCTCTCTTCTTCGCCTTCAGTGTACATATGGGTACAGTAGGAGGAACACATGACCTCTGAAGGTCTTGTGGGCCAAAATCTAGGAACAGATCACCAAAAGGGCGCTAGATCCTCATAGTAGTCGACGTCTAGCTCATGATTAGTACACTAATTTTATTCCTCGCGTCATCGGCAATCATCATACTACTCTACTACTACAAGCTGTCAGTCGTCTCCCGTGGTAACAACAGCTAGCTACGTACCAATCAGATATGCACAGTCACAGCAGGAGATTTATTACTCCAACAAAAGGCTACAACTTCATCTCCGCACAGCTGGCTTGGCTAGCTAGCTAGCTTTACATTGTAGTAGTAGAGGCGAGTTAGATGGTGCAGATGGATGCAACGCCCATTAACACGGCAAAATTTATTTCTGTCATCACTATCAACTTGTAAGATACAGTGATGGTTTGGTGGGCAATTGTGACAGGAGCTGCTCACATGCGTTGGCTAATCAATGGTGATGAAAAGCATAACAAGCCTACCCTAAAGCAGTCCCACATGAACCATGCTTGTCCTAAAATAGCTCGCATATAGATGTACCATTAAGAGATAAGATGGTGAGATAACAGTGTGTCATTGGTTAATGACACTGTCTGCAAGGTCAAAATGGACTAGCCTTTTTTCCTCTCAAACATGCATCGAATGCGTGTCGCCATGTGGATGGCCTAGGAGACTGACCAAAGGGTACTATACAACTAGGTGCATAATAATTTAGAAGAGACACAAACCACACTGAACAATAATGTAGATTGAAGCAAGTTCCCTGCTAACAGACTACTATTCTATAATCTTGGTATTGTAGCAGTTCACAAGAGGATTAAAACAAGATTATTCGTGTCACGGGAAGATAATCATGGATAAGTCTTTCTTCTTCATAGAGAGAACATGTAAGAAGAAAAATCAAATAGCCACACCTCTGCGAATATGCATGTGACATGGAAGAAAACACATAGTGCTTCTTTCCCTGCTCAAGAACATTTGTGCAAGAAATCAACAGAAAGAAATGTGCTGGACAGCGTGCGACATATGATTCTGGGGCAATGCAACCAAGTCTCTTAACAACAAAGTTAAAACACTCTTCCGACAAGAAATATGAACCATGTACAGGCTGCAGAAAATCCATGAAGATCCCATTGCCATCCAAGTTCACAAATATATGCAACATGTGGATCCAAACCACGTACTCAAAAAGGATCTAGGAAAAAAAATGTTGATCTAACCTTCTAGAATCAACCTATCTCTAAGAGCAAACCCTAGAACCCTAGAGCAAACCCTACTGTAAGAGAGGAGAGAGGGGAGGGAGATCTCAACATGAGGTGGCCGACGGCACAGTAGAGGTGGTGGATGGGGAGGGGGAGGGGCGGCGCCTGGTGCTCGACGGGGGAGGGGCCGGCGCTTGGGGCTCGGTAGGGAGGGGAGGTGCCTGGTGCTCGACGGGCAGGGGGAGGTGCTCCTCCTCCTAGTTGCGCCACGGGGACAGGGCGACGCTCCTGGTGCTCCTCCTCCTCCTGCCTGCTCCATGGGGACGGGGCGGTGCTCCTGGTGGCGGAGATATGCGGATCAGGGGAAGGGAGGGGGAGGGCAGGGGAGGGGAAGGGAGGGGGAGGGGTTGGGGAGGCTCACCGGCACAAGGGGCAGGGGCTCGATCCGGTGGCTGGCGGCGGTGGCGGCGGCGACAGCAGGGGCAGGGGCTCGATCGCGCGTGCGGGGGCAGGGGGAAGGGGGAGGGGTTGGGGTTTCTCTGTACGAGGGAGAAGAAAGGGAGAGAGCGAGGTGTTTTTGGCTAAGTGTCAAATATCCGTGGCGCATATTTCCCAATATGCGCCATTGGTATTTGGCGCTTAGTCAAAAACAACGAAGCCCTGTATGTGTCAACTACACATGCCTATCGCAGTGGTCACCTACACACGCCTGTTGCTGGGAGCTCTCAGGTTCGATTCCTTGGCTCTCTCACAATTGTTTTTCAATTTTTAATATTTTACAAAATACCAATGGTGCATATCTAGTATATAAATAATATCTAGTATATTTTAATATTTTGTAACAAATAGTAATTAAGTTTAACATTCACAAATCTATTTAAAACAAAATACCAATGGCGCATATCTTGTATATAAATAATATCTAGTATATTTTAATATTTTGTAACAAATAGTAATTAAGTTTAACATTCACAAATCTATTTAAAACAAGGACATCTTATTCAATATCCATACACACCATTATTCTCCATAAAAATGTCATGTCATGTGTGCATGATCTCGATTCCGAGCTAGCTAGAGCTAGCGTCTCTTTGCAATCTTCTTGTCCTTCTTCCTCGCGGTTGAATACTGTAGCCCGGAAAGGTTAAGGTTTCTTCTCGTGAACGGACAACCTTTAGTAGGTAGGGTGGTCTTCCTTTTTCCTGCAGCAGTCGGCTTGTCAAAGTACTTGTCAAATTCCTCTTCGATCTTTGGGTCGCCGTTCTTTTCTAAGTCTTGCTCGTTGGCGGGTCCGTCCATTCCGATGATGCTCCTCTTGCCCCTCCTCATGACAACACATCTTGGATTTGACGGGTCAGTGATGAATAAACATTGGTCAACTTGGCTCGCGAGTACCCATGGCTCATTTTTTGTGGAGGCGTTCTTCACGGAGGCATCGGGTATAACCATGGTGGTGAAATACCGACCCTCTTTTTGGACGCTCTTGGCCCATCTGACACGGAATATCGGCACCTTCTCTCCAGCATAATCGAGCTCCCAGATCTCCTCGATCCTTCCGAAAAATCGTTCCTTGACGGTGGCTTCATCGTCGGCATAGGATAGCATCGTTACTCCTGAGTTCTGATAGTCGCTGCTCATGTCCCTTTTCTCGGTGTAGAATCTGTACCCATTGATGTCGTATGCCTGATATGTCCTCACATTGTGCTCGGGGCCATTTGAGAAGGCGAAAATTAGTTTTTCATCCTCCGTAGAAGGTGTTTGGGGTATGCGGGGGGATTGTCTTGAAGCTTCTTCTTGAACCAAGCCGTGAAGCTAGAGTTGTGCTCTCTTGTTACGTCTCCCTTCTTCCTCGGTCGACCAAGGTCAATGAACTTCTGCTCGATTAAGCTTTTGTGCTCTTCCACCCAAGGATCGACCAATTCGATGTGTTGTAGCATGACTCGGCGTGCCCTGTCAAAGTCATCACATCGACCCTTCGCACCGACATGAATGGTGCGAAAGCCCTCGCGGTGGCCATATCCAGCGAGCCTGCCGAGGTGCGTCCTTTTGGGCAGACCAACAGGGTCATCCTCGTCGTCCGGATCGGTGCGTAGATAATTCTGGCAGAAAGAGACGCACTCGTAGGTCAGAAATCCCTTGGCAATGCTTCCATCTAGACGGGACCTGTTGCGTACGAATCCTTTGATAACACCGTTAAGCCTTCCAAACGGCATCATGTTGTGCAGGAATGTCGGCCTGAGATGAATGATGTCATCCACGACATGGATGAGTAGATGGACCATGATGTCAAAGAATGCGGGGGGGGGGGGGGGGGGGCAGTAAATCTCGAGCTCGCATAGTATCACGAAAATCTCATATTGTAGTGTGTCGAGCTGCTTCGAGCCAATCGACTTCCTTGAGATGACGTCGAAGAAGTTGCAGAGGCCAAACAGCGTCTCATGGATGTGCTCGTCCATTATCCCTCGGATCACAACGGGAAGTATCTGCGTCATCACCACGTGACAGTCATGAGACTTCATCCCGCTAAACCTCTTATTTTCTTTGTCCAGATATCTTCCTATGTTCCCCGAGTAACCGTAAGAAACTTGATTCCTAGGAGGCAGTTGAAAAACTGCTCAAGCTCCTGCTCACTTAGAGTGAAGCAGGCAGCCGGAAACACTGCAATTCCCCTCTTAACCCTTTTGCGGCGACCTTGAGTATCTTCAGGCACCATCTCATCATCATCATCGGGCGGCGGCGTCTCATGAAGTTCTTCCTTGATGCCAAGTTCCATCAGGTCGTTCCTTGCTTTCGGCCCGTCTTTGGTCCTATCTAGCATGTTGATGATAGTGGCAAGAAGACTCTCGCACACGTTCTTCGTGATGTGCATGACATCAAAGCTATGGGGCGTGTGGAGGTATTTACAGTATGGTAGGTCCCAAAAAACAGGCCTAGCTTTCCACACACCATGCAACGATTTCGTCCTCGGACGCTTCTTTCCCGGCAAAGGGCACTCTTCCCAGTTGTCCAACATATCTTGGATCACTTCTCCGCTCCTCGGAGGTGGGGCTTTTTCGAGCTCTACTTTGCCATCGAACAGATCTCTACGCTTTCTCCACACATGATCCTTTGGAAGCCACATTCGAGTCCGTTGGAACACGGTCTTTGATGACCCGGGATCCCTTGGTAGCTGGAGATGCGGGGTCTTATCCATGCACTTGACACATGCTTTGTGTCCGTGGTTCACCTGGGCAGACACGTATGCGTAACCTGGATAGTCCTGCACCGTCGTGAGCAGCGCGGCTCTCATATGGAAATAATCTCCTGTGTATGCGTCCCACGTATGGGCTGGCGTCTCCCACAGCGTGGCTAACTATTATTTCAGCAGCCCGAGATACAGATGCATGTCGATACCTGGTTGTTTGGGCCCCTGAATCAGAATACACATGTGCACGTATCTCTTCTTGGTGCACAGCCAGGGAGGGAGGTTGTATGGCCATACAAACACGGGCCAGGTGCTATGTGTGCTACTCTTGTTGCCAAATAGATTGAGTCCATCGGTGCTCATACCAAGCCTAACGTTCCTTGGATCGCCCCCGAAGTCTGGAAAGTCAATGTCCAGTGCGTTCCAATGGCTAGCGTCTGAAGGGTGTGTGAGGATCTTGCCCTTATGTGGATCATCTTCGGACGGCTTCTTCCTTTCGCGTGCCATTGCATGAGTTTTGCTTCCTTAGAGTCCACGAAATAACGCTGCCGACGGGGAGTGATAGGAAAGTACCATACCACTTTCCGAGGAACTTTCTTGTTCCCTCTCTTGTATCGTCCTTGGCCACACACCGGACATGTGTTTCTATCCTTGTACTCGTCCCGATAAAGTGCGTAGTCATTAATGCAGGCGGGGTACTTAACATACGGTAGGTCGAGAGGACATACGATTTTCTTGGCCTCCTCGATACTAGTTGGACACGTGTTCCCCTTGGGAAGATGTTCTTGCCAGAATCTCATTTTTTTGTTGAATCTTACGTCCGTCCATTTGCTTTCTGCCTTCATCTCCAGAGCCTTGAGCGTTACGTTCAAGCGGGTATCCTCGGGCCGGCACCTAGGATACAATGGAGTTTTCTCGTCTATCTCCATCTGCGCGAGCTTGGCTTTCTCCCTGGCAGCAACTTTGGTGTTGCTCGTCTCCCTGAGAAGCAGTTCGTTAACATGAGGGTCCTGCAAGGCCGAGGTTAGCCGTGTCGTTTGTGTGTCTGTGTCTTCTCCACTGACACCTCCTTCGTGATGATCATCATGGCCATCACTGCCATCATCTCCTTCGTGTTGATCATCATGTCCGCCGCTGCCGACATCTCCTTCATGATCATGATCATGTCCACCGTCGGCATCTCCTTCGTGATGATCATCATGCCTGCCCTCGTCTTCAGGATCGTTGACGTCCTCGTCATCTTCAGAATCATAGCCACGCATGAAACCACGCATGAGCAGGTGATTCTCCAGGTCTCTGGAATCAGGGTCAACCAAGCTCCCGAGATTGCATGTTCGACACGGACATCTTATGTAGGTCCTCTTGTTCAGAATCATGTCGGCCACCACGCGTTTCTTGTATCTAGCTGCTCGACCTTCGCTCATGTGTCTAACCATGGTTTCCTGCGCGGTATAGAGCAAAAAGAGAGAGTATCTTAGAACAACAGCACCATCATGCACACACACACATGCATGCATGGCCGCCGGAAAAATTCGGCATGACATCTCCTAAAAATGGGACATATGGATAGTGCAAAAATTTGCCGAAACGGAAATTAATCGACATTCCGGCAAACATCCATGCACCACCAGAGCAAGCAACATGCTTTCTTCTTCGTCACCTACAAACATTCATGCACCACATCCATGCAAACACACCATCCCTCTCGCAATTAATAACAAGGCTTCACAAACATAAGCATGCACACGCATACACACCGCACCGACGTCCACACTCCACACAAAACATCCACATGCATGTCCTCCAACAACTCACCTAGTAGAATCGTTACCGAGCCAAGTCCGCGACGAGATAGTGTGTGGTTGTTGTTGGAGAACAAGATGGATGTTGGAGGAGGCTTCCCCTCACAAAACTATGAAGCAAGGTAGGTTCAACAACCAAGAATGGAGAAAAGAATGGAGAAATTGAGGTGGTGGGGAGGAGGAGGACGAGCTAGATCTAGTTTGGGGTGGTGGGTGGAGAAGAATGGAATGGTGGTGGTGGGTGGGGGTGGAGGCCAACTTGTAGATCTGGACGAAGTTATCAGTGGTGCATATTGCACTAAATGCTCCACTGATAAGTCAGCCACCTTTTCCAGTGGTGGGCCTAAGACTTATCAGTGGCGCATTTAACACTATATGCGCCATTGGTGTACCAAGTATCAGTGTCGCATATACCAAATGTGCCACTGATATTTCTGCCACCTTTCAGGATGGTGGGGCCCACTTAGTTACCAGTGGTGCATTTACATCTACATGCGCCATTGGTGAGGGGAATATGAATGGCGCATATGGCATATGCGCCACTGACAATACTGTATCAATGGCGCATATATCCATATGCGCCATTGGTATTTGGTCCAGAGGCCTCCAGAGTGTCGGGCCCACATTATCAGTGGCGCATTATTTGTGATATGCACCATTGGTTATAAATAATATCAGTGGAGTATATTTTTAAATGCGCCACTGATAATTATCAGTGGATCATATTCAAAACAATGCTCCACTGATAATAAATCTATCCATAAGCCTTTCTCTAGTAGTGCCCCCGTCGCGCCTATATAAGCATGCCTCCCTAGCACGAATTCCTCACACTCTCACACTCCCCTCTCACCCCTAGTCCTTCCCCACCTATTGCCGGAGCAGCTCGAGCAGCAGGCCGCCGGAATTTCACCGAAGGCAGCTGTAGCAGAGGAGGAGCCGCTGCCGTCGATTCCATCCACCTCAGCCCCTGTCACGACCTTGCCTGAGCCCGCCATCGCCGTCCAGTTCGATCGCTCGCCTCGCCGCACTAGCTGGAGCCCTGGTACATCCCAGTAGACCCCCACCATCCGTTTAGGGTTCGGTCTCGCCGGCGACGAGTCCCTCGTCGACGACGACTGTGGACCGTTGATCTAGGTTCTAAACATAGCGCCCAGATCGTCCCGTACCACTTCGTGTTTGAAGAGTCACTGACAGGCGGGACCCCCCTGTCAGCAGCCCTCTACGACGTGGAGCATCACTGGGCCGGCCCATTTACTTTCCTGCGCTGACCCAGTAATTCAAATATAGGTTTTTCTATTTAGATTTAGAACAAATTTTGTCCCTTAGTTTAAAAATCAATTCAGGAAGATTCACTCTACTAAATTGAGTGATTCCAATTTTGTTAGAAAGCTACTGAAAATCTCTATCCAAGCCCATTGGATTTCAATCATTTAGAGTTAGAGATCTCTCCAAGTAAAAATAACAAGATAGAAGCTTTTTTACATTCAAACATTTTTCTAAAATCAACCATAATAGCTTTTGAGTTGATTCCAACTTTAAAAAATCACATATAACCATACCTATCTGAATATGTAATAATATTAAGGTTTGCATATAGTCAATTTGGACTAGTACAAAAATAATGCTATATAGGCATTTCTAGTCACTTTAAATCATTAATTATTAAACTAAAACTTATTAAAATGTGATCCAACCTTTAAATCACATTCCCATTTGTTAGCATATGTGGTGATGACACGTGTATACATGATCCCATATTTTAATTGGAGAATATTAAATCTTAGTTAATTTCAATGAGTAGAAATTACTTTTCTCAAATAAAAGAATGAAGCTAGTTAATTAAAACTTTTGATGCTTGTGATGATAATAGCTCATCAAATGTGTGCCTTGGTGTGCTAAGTAGACTAGTTAAGCTTTGTTTGGTGATTGTGTATTCCGTATGTATTTGTAGACGATAGTACCGACGAAGCTTTCAAGGAGGAGGAGTTATACCAAGAGGAGAAGGAAGAAAACTTCAACCACTGCACCAACCAAGGCAAGCTATCGTTAGCAAGCTAGAATTAAACTAGATAACCTAATCAAGATGCATTAGGCATTCTTTGGTTATACCACTTTAATTACTACCTACCCCAAGTTTTATTTCCAAGCTTTACTTCCTTACTTTACCAAAGTCCCTTACTTGTTTGAAGGTAGCATAGAAAGTATAAAACTTGACCTATCTAGTGAGGTTTATATGTCATTCTATGGCATGAGATGGATCTTAGCATCCCATATTAGTGAACACTCTTAACTTAGTATTTTAGAGATAAACTAGAACTTGAGTCACTTTAGATGGGAACACTTGGTGAAAATGAATTGTGAAAACCTTAGAATGATGAGTCATTCTATTGAGATGTTTTGACATGTGTGGAGAAACACAAATGGTTTATGATGATGAAAATGTTGAGGCATGAGCCCTAACCCTTTTACAAAACTGATGGTTGGGTTCGGATGCGATACCATTCCAATTTTACCGTACAACCACAATACCTGAATTGGGTAAGGCTTAGCCAGAAGTTTATATGCATTAGTATTAGTTCCTTCGCGGCAGAGGTTTGAGCTGAGGCTACCTCTCAATGTTGTCCACCTATGCAGTGCCCAAGATGACAGATGGTCATGGTTGGGAGGCCATACTCATAGGAGATGTGCTTATACTAGGGTGTGTAAAGGAAAGGTTATGTTTGATTATCTGCATACTAAGTATGATGATTTAGTGTTATCCCTGAATAATGTATCGAATCTTGTGGTGAAAGTGTACCACCTCTGTAGAGTGTCAAACTATTCGAATAGCCGCGTCGGCGGTTATGGACAGTTGGAGTGGCCATACTGTTCCGTTTTCAGATGTTTTTAAATCAACTTATGAAATGAATTGTGACATGACTTGACCACAACAGAGTTGTGACTATGACACTAGCTTCCCAAATTAAGTGATTCTAGAACTTTATTTTATCTTTCTTTGTTTCTGAACTCAGCTTAGGTTTCAAACTTAACTTTACAAATAAACCTAGAGTTAGCATTTCCCACTAGAACTACCTTAGTTGTTAGTGATAGTTTGTGAGTACTTAAAGAGTACTCATGGCTTTTGTCCCTGGCTATTACTATGGCCAGACTATGAAGGAGACTACCAAGATGAAGGACATCAGGACGGCTATGATAACTAGGACTATCTTCCATCATCAGCATTGCCTGTGCCCATGAAGATGGACCCCATCGCTACGCTTATTATTTATTCCGCTGCTTGTTGTATTAAGACTGGATCATGAGATCCTTTATTCGTGTAAGAACTTATTATGGTTTGTAATGGATGATGTACTGTGATATCCAATCTGTTATGTCTCGCAAAAATGGTAATCCTGGCATTGCGAGGTATGGCATAACAGGCATCTGGGATTAAAAATCCGGGTGTTGACAAGTTGGTATCAGAGCCATCCTGACCATAGGAGACCCTAGTTTGAATGGACGTCTGAAAAAAACTTCATATTCCTCCAATTATTACATTACTACATAAAATTTGACACGCTTGATCACTTCACTAACTTCCTCATCCTTAATTCTTATAGATGGAGACTCAGTTCAGGAAGTTCTACCAGTTGGGCAACGAAGGCCAGCTGATCTTCGAGAGGGATCTTGACGCACTATCGAAGTACTTGGGACGCCTGCACCCGGAGTTTCTTGGAGCTCAACTTCCTGGACCCCCAGCAGGAGACTTACAATGGCTAGTCACCACTGATCTTCGAGGAAGTATAGAAGCCCCAATGTTCAGGAGGATTCAGTTCTCCATGAGGGAGAACAACTGGCTAGATGTATTAGCCAGGGCAATGCATGAAGCTCTCGCACGTCTGTGTGCCCTAAGTGTCAACCAAATCCAAGGAACCCGCTTTGTTCACTATGCAAGGCATGACTTCATGGGAATGCCAATGGAGATGCCAAGTCACCCGGAGTTGAAGCGTCAAGTGGAGAACCTTGACTTCCTGATGTACGACCACGAGAAGGAATTGGACAATGCTAGGGAGTTCGCCAACCACAAACTTGCCATTGCCGCCCAGAAGGCCCAGACTTTCTCACTACTTGTCAAGGACCGTCAGTCTCTTTGCTGCCAGCGCAAAAAGAAGGATTGCACCATCGACCGCCTTCGCAAGAAGGTGGCCGACCTCGAGAAGACCATCAAGGAGCAAGAAGCTCAGCTTGCAGCAAAGGAAGAAGAAGAGGAATGTGAAGACATCCAGGGAGATATGGACTCTTACCTCAGCAACAATGATGACTTTCTGGAGGAGGATGTCGTGGACTTCTACACCGACGATGACGACTACGACTTCATCGACGATGAGTAGATGCACTAGAGCACTATCGTAGAGTGAGGAGTATCAGTCCCAATGTATCGTAGCTTGCAGAATGGTTCTTAAAACCATCTGTTTTCCTTTGATGTGTGGTGTGTGTTTGTATCGTGTGCTTGTTTGAATGAATGAAAAGAAGTTAGTTGCAAAACCTGAGTCAAACTCAAAGTTTTAGCTTTGAAACCAAAACCATGAACCTTAGAACTTTCCCTCTTATCCCTTTATCTACCTCAATCTTCAGATGACTCGTGGAAACCCCGGAGGGAGTACCTCATCGCAGGACCCAATGCTGCAGATTATGTAAATGCTGGTTGCAGACCGTGAAGCAAGTAGGGCAGAGTGCTAGGCTAACTTAGCAACACTACAGCAGATCGCCCAGATGGCCCAAAACAACCAAGGGCATGGAAATCAGGATCATCAAGGATCCAAGCTGAAAAACTTCCAGAATACCAATCCCCCAATCTTTAGCACTTCGGAGAACCCACTAGATGCCGATGACTGGTTACAGACAATGGATATCAATTTGGAAGTAGCCAGAGTTGATGACAACAAGAAAGTTCTCTTTGCCACCCACTACTTGGCAGGAGATGCAAGAGCCTAGTGGAACAGCATCCGCCTAATGAACCATGGTCAAGTGATGACATGGGAAGCCTTCAAAATCAAGTTCAGCCGCACCCACGTACCGCAGGGCCTAGTTACCAGAATGAGGGATGAATTTAGAGAACTGAACTAAGGCAGAATGACTGTAGTGGAGTACCATGACAGATTCCTATCACTTGCTAGGTATGCACCTGATGAGATCAACACGGAGGCCAAGAAGAAGGAGAGATTCCTGAACGGACTACATGATGAGATGCAGACTGTCCTCGTCAACATCCTCTTCGAGGATCTCGAAGAGCTAGTCGACTCTGCCATTCAGATGGAAGGGAAGATTAACCAGGCAAACGACAACCGCAAACGCCGTATGATGCACCAAGCTGGATCCAACAGTCACCAGAAGTACTGTCCCAACCCGTCTGCAGGGTATGCACCGAAGAACAACCGACCCCCAACGTCTCGCCCAAGCTACCCGAACCGTAGCAGAGGCAATGTGGAGTCCATAGGAAACAAAAAACACCCCGGCAATGCCAGCAATTTCAACCGTGCACCTCCCAAGAGCAACAACAACAACAACAACACTGCACCCAGAACTGGAAGCAACGCTGTGCCTGTAGCAGTAAAAGACAAGTCTCATATCACTTGTTTCGAGTGTGGAGTGAAGGGTCACTATTCCAATGAGTTCCCCAAGAATATTGCCGCCACTGCCAATGTGAATGCCCCAGCTCAACATCAACGTCGTGTTCAACTAGGAAGAAGATTTGCCCCGAGGAAACCTCACAACCGCAACAACCGTCTCTTCCACATGAACGCTGAAGAGGCCCAAGAAGCGCCAGATGTAGTGTTGGGTATGTTTTCTGTCAACTCAGTTTTAGCAAGAGTGTTGTTTGATTCTGGAGCATCGCATTCATTTGTCACCGAAGAATTTGCATGCACTAGTAAGATTCACCCAACCAACTTGAAGCATGTCATGATAGTTCAAATTCCTGGGTCAACTACAAAAGCTAGAAAAATTTGCAAAGCTATGCCTATCAGAATACATGGGATAGATTTTTATGCTAATCTAATAGTACTCAGAACCAAAGGTTTGGAAGTAGTACTAGGAATGGATTGGATGTCAAAGCATAAAGGACTGATAGACTGTGGTAAGAAAGCCATCACCATGACCAGTAGCTCTAGAGTAATAGTAGAGCATATATCTGAAACCTTACCCCTTCAATTCAAGTGCAACAAGAGTCTAGCCCTACCCACCATAGACCAAGTCAGAGTAGTCTATGAATACCCCGACGTATTCCCAGATGAATTGCCAGGCATGCCCCTGGATAGGGATATTGAGTTAATTATTCAACTAATCCCCGGAACCGGACCAATAGCCAAGAGACCCTATAGCATGAACCCCTCAGAGTTAGTAGAATTGAAGAAGCAGTTGGATGTTATGTTAGCAATAGGCTTGATTCAACCAAGCACATCACCATGGAGATCACCAGTGTTATTCGTCGACAAGAAAGATGGAGGCAACCGTTTGTGCACCGATTACAGAAAGCTGAATGATGTCACCATAAAAAACAAGTACCCCTTGCCAAAGATAGAGGATCTATTTGATCAATTGACTGGTGCCCAGGTATTCTCTAAGATTGATCTTAGGACTGGTTATCACCAACTTAAGATTCATGCAACGGATATTCCGAAGACCGCCTTTACTACTCGTTATGGTTTATACGAGTATACGGTCATGTCTTTTGGATTAACCAATGCCCCTGCTTATTTCATGAATCTCATGAATACGATCTTTATGAGTTTCCTAGATAAGTTTGTCGTTGTGTTTATCGATGATATCCTTATCTACTCCAAGTCAGAAAAAGAGCATGAGCAACATCTAAGAATCATCCTAGAAACCCTGAGAGAGCATCGGTTATATGCCAAGTTCAGAAAATGTGAGTTTTGGCTCAAAGAGGTAGGATTTCTAGGACATATTGTGTCTGCCGGAGGAGTCTCTGTTGATCCAACCAGGATTAGAGATGTCGAAGCATGGGAAGCCCCAACCACTCAAACCCAAGTCCGTGCATTTCTCGGATTGGCGGGATATTACCGCAAGTTCGTCGAAGGATTTTCGAGCATCGCCCGAACCATGACCCAATTGTTGAAGAAGGACAAGAAGTTTGAATGCACCGACAAATGTGAAGCCAGTTTCCAAGAACCGAAGAAGAGATTGATTTCAGCCCCAATATTGATCATGCCAGATATCAAGAAGCCGTTTGATGTATATTGTGATGCATCGATGATTGGCCTCGGATGTGCATTGACGCAGGAAGGCAAATTTATCGCTTATCTATCTCGACAACTGAAGCAGCATGAGCAGAACTATCCGACCCATGATCTTGAGTTAGCAGCCGTAGTTTTGGCGTTGAAGACATGGCGTCATTATCTTATGGGAAATCACTATGAGATTTACTCAGATCACAAGAGCTTGAAGTATATTTTCACTCAGAAGGAGCTGAATATGAGGGAAAGGAGATGGATAGAGTTAATCAAGGATTATGACCTTGACATTCACTATCACCCAGGCAAAGCCAATGTGGTAGCGGATGCTCTTAGTAGATTACCGTGTAGGCTAAACAGCATGATCAAGGAAAAGCAACCCAATTTGTATGAGGAGTTGGAGAAATTTAGAACTGAGCTAGTTAGCAAAGGATTTCTAGCTAGCATTGAACTTCAACCCACTTTGATTAGCCAAATCAAGGAAGCCCATAAGGGAAATGAAAGTATCGATAGAATCAAACGTCGTATTGGTACAGGAAAGGTACCTGGATTCACCGAAGACGAAGAAGGAGTTCTGTGGTACAAAGGATGTATCTGTGTGCCAGCAGATTCGGAGCTGAAGCAAGTTATCATGCAGGAAGCTCATGATACTCTTTATTCTATCCACCCCGGAGGAACAAAGATGTATCAAGATTTGAAAGAGCAATTTTGGTGGCACAAGATGAAGAGAGAAATCGGAAGCTACATCGCCAAGTGTGACATCTGTCAAAGAGTCAAAGCAGAACATCAGAGACCCACACGACTGTTGCAACCATTGCAGATTCCAGAATGGAAATGGGATTCCGTCGGAATGGACTTTATCACCGGTTTGCCTACTTCTAGTAGGGGAAATGACTGAACCTGGGTCATCGTTGATAGACTGTCTAAGGTAGCTCATTTTATACCTGTCAAGACTACCTACCAAAGTTCAAAGCTAGCAGAGTTGTACATTGCTAGAATTGTTAGTCTGCATGGAACCCCCAAGACCATAGTATCAAATCGAGGAACGCAATTTACCTCGAGATTTTGGCAGAAAGTCCAAGAAGGATTAGGAACCAAGTTGAACTTCATCACCGCTTATCACCCGCAAACCGATGGAAAGATTGAAAGAGTCAACCAGATCTTAGAAGATATGTTGAGAGCTTGTGTTTTGGAGTATGGATCAAAATGGGAAGACTACTTGCCTTTCGCAGAGTTCTCATACAACAACAGTTACCAAGCCAGTTTGCAAATGGCCCCATTTGAGTTCCTATACAGAAGAAAGTGTCGTACCCCTTTGAATTGGTCGCAAGTAGGAGAGAGTCAGATTTTTGGACCTGACATTCTCCGAGAAGCTGAAGAGAAGGTTCACAAAGTCCATGAGCACCTCAAGACCGCACAATCCAGACAGAAGAGTTATGCCGACAAGAGAAGGAGAGACCTGACTTTCAATGTCGGAGATTTTGTGTATCTCAAGGTTTCACCATTGAAGGGGACCCAACGTTTTAGATTGAAAGGAAAGTTAGCCCCTAGATATATCAGGCCCTTCAAGATTCTAAATCGCCGAGGAGAAGTATCGTATCAACTAGAATTGCCAGAAGAGATGTCAGCCATCTATAATGTGTTCCATATCTCGTTACTTCGCAAATGCCTAGAAATGCCGGAGAAGACTGAAGTATTCAAGAACATCGATCACCGAGCTGTTGAGATCAACAAGGATCTAACGTATCGTGAAGTGCCCATCCGTATCTTGGAGGAAGCTTACAGAACCACTAGGACCCGGAGTATCAAATTTCTCAAGATTCAATGGAGCAACCATACCAAAGAACAAGCCACTTGGGAGCGGCAAGATTACATTAGGACAGAGTTTCCAGATCTCCTTAGTTCCTAGTTTTCTTTCGTAAATCTCGGGACGAGATTTTTTTTAAGGAGGGAAGGTTTATAACATCCCAAAACTTAATCCAAGGTTAATCAGGATCAAATCTACCTAATTTAGGGTTAACAAAAACTTTTCCATTTGAAATGATTAAGCATTAATATGTTTGTGCATTTAAATTAGGAGTTGTTTTGAATTGCCATGTTTGAGTGATCCATTGGTGTTAAAATGATTCTAAGGTGAATTAAACATCATCTATATCATTCCCAAACAAATCCCAAAGAAAAAGAAATCAAAAAGAATAAAATAAGCAAATGGTCACTTTTGCCATTTTAATCATCTAGCCCACTTTGGCTATTCCTAGAACTCGAATCTTAATAGAAACAATTGTGGAACTTTACACCCCTTGCTAGTACAAGTAGTGATGTACCAAGGCCCACTTTGTTTCATCCCAAAAACTTTCAAACACTAAATTTAAATGACAATTGAAAATTGAATGTAGTTCATATGTATAGATCCCACTTTCTCAAAAACCGCTCAAACGAATTCCATTTAACAAATCCTAGGAACCACAGTCTACCAAGCATCAGATCAAAGCATCCACCAAAAATCTCCCAAAAATTCCAAACCTTTTCCCATGCGGCCATTGTGTCGAATAGGTGCCAGGCAGAGATCATCTGCCTAACTATTACTGTTGCTAGTTAAGCCCTTGTCCCCCATTTGACCCTCTCTGCACTCCCTGTCCCCCTAGCATCTAACCCAGCCCAGACCGCACTCCCCCTTAGCCGTTGCAGCAGTGGTATGCCTCCACAATATGGTCGTCGCTGAGCAGACGCGGGCAGCATGCCAGGGACCAAGCCGCGCCAATCCAGCACGTCCCCTAGACCCGCCCTCGCCGGAGACGCCTGCCCACACCCGTCGGTCCCGTCGTCGCGTCTATATAAGCAGGCCTCCCCAGCACGAATTCCTCACATTCTCACACTCCCCTCTCACCCCCAGTCCTTCCCCACCTCTGACCGGAGCAGCTCGAGCAGCAGGCCGCCGGAATTTCACCGGAGGCAGCCGCAGCAGAGGAGGAGACGCTGCCGTCAATTCCGTCCACCTCAGCCCCTGCCGCGACTTCGCCTGAGCCCGCCGTCGCCATCCAGATTGATCACCCGCCTCGCCACACTAGCTAGAACCCTGGTACGTCCCCAGTAGACCCCCACCGTCCGTTTAGGGTTCGGTCTCGCCGGCGACGAGTCCGTCGTCGATAACGACTGTGGACCATTGATCTAGGTTCTAATCATAGCGCCTAGATCGTCCCGTACCGCTTCACGTTTAAAGAGTCATTGACAGGCGGGACCCCCTGTCAGTAGCCCTCTGCGTCACGGATCACCACTGGGCTGGCCCATTTACTTTCCCGCGCTGACCCATTAATTCAAATATAGGTTTTTCTATTTAGATTTAGAACCAATTCTATCCCTTAGTTTAAAAATCATTTCAGGAAGATTTAATGAACGAAATTAAGTGATTCCAATTTTGTTGGAAAGCTACTGAAAATCTCTATCCAGGCCCGTTGGATTTAAATCATTTAGAGTTAGAGATCTCTCCTAATAAAAATAACAAGACAAAAGCTTTTTCACATTCAAACATTTTTCTAAAATCAACCATAATAGCTTTTAAGTTGATTCCAACTCTCAAAAATCACATTTAAACATACCTATCTGAATATGTAATAATATTAAGGTTTGCATGCAATGACTTTGGTCTAGTACAAAAATAATGCTATATAGGCATTTCTAGTCACTTTAAATCATTAATTATTAAACTAAAACTTATTAAAATGTGATCCAACCTTTAAATCACATTCCCATTTGTTAGAATATGTGGTGATGACATGTGTACACATGATACCATATTTTAATTGGAGAATATTAAATTTTAGTTAATTTCAATGAGTAGAAATTACTTTTCTCAAATAAAAGAATGAATCTAGTTAATTAAAACTTTTGATGCTTGTGATGATAATAGCTCATCAAATGTGTGCCTTGGTGTGCTAAGTAGACTAGTTAAGCTTTGTTTGGTGATTGTGTATTCCGTATGTATTTGTAGACGATAGTACCGACGAAGCTTTCAAGGAGGAGGAGTTATACCAAGAGGAGAAGGAAGAAAACTTCAACCACTGCACCAACCAAGGCAAGCTATCGTTAGCAAGCTAGAATTAAACTAGATAACCTAATCAAGATGCATTAGGCATTCTTTGGTTATACCACTTTAATTACTACCTACCCCAAGTTTTATTTCCAAGCTTTACTTCCTTACTTTACCAAAGTCCCTTACTTGTTTGAAGGTAGCATAAAAAGTATAAAACTTGACCTATCTAGTGAGGTTTATATGTCATTCTATGGCATGAGATGGATCTTAGCATCCCATATTAGTGAACACTCTTAACTTAGTATTTTAGAGATAAACTAGAACTTGAGTCACTTTAGATGGGAACACTTGGTGAAAATGAATTGTGAAAACCTTAGAATGATGAGTCATTCTATTGAGATGTTTTGACATGTGTGGAGAAACACAAATGGTTTATGATGATGAAAATGTTGAGGCATGAGCCCTAACCCTTTTACAAAACTGATGGTTGGGTTCGGATGCGATACCATTCCAATTTTACCGTACAACCACAATACCTGAATTGGGTAAGGCTTAGCCAGAAGTTTATATGCATTAGTATTAGTTCCTTCGCGGCAGAGGTTTGAGCTGAGGCCACCTCTCAATGTTGTCCACCTATGCAGGGCCCAAGATGACAGATGGTCATGGTTGGGAGGCCATACTCATAGGAGATGTGCTTATACTAGGGTGTGTAAAGGAAAGGTTATGTTTGATTATCTGCATACTAAGTATGATGATTTAGTGTTATCCCTGAATAATGTATCGAATCTTGTGGTGAAAGTGTACCACCTCTGTAGAGTGTCAAACTATTCGAATAGCCGCGTCGGCGGTTATGGACAGTTGGAGTGGCCATACTGTTCCGTTTTCAGATGTTTTTAAATCAACTTATGAAATGAATTGTGACATGACTTGACCACAACAGAGTTGTGACTATGACACTAGCTTCCCAAATTAAGTGATTCTAGAACTTTATTTTATCTTTCTTTGTTTCTGAACTCAGCTTAGGTTTCAAACTTAACTTTACAAATAAACCTAGAGTTAGCATTTCCCACTAGAACTACCTTAGTTGTTAGTGATAGTTTGTGAGTACTTAAAGAGTACTCATGGCTTTTGTCCCTGGCTATTACTATGGCCAGACTATGAAGGAGACTACCAAGATGAAGGACATCAGGACGGCTATGATAACTAGGACTATCTTCCATCATCAGCATTGCCTGTGCCCATGAAGATGGACCCCATCGCTACGCTTATTATTTATTCCGCTGCTTGTTGTATTAAGACTGGATCATGAGATCCTTTATTCGTGTAAGAACTTATTATGGTTTGTAATGGATGATGTACTGTGATATCCAATCTGTTATGTCTCGCAAAAATGGTAATCCTGGCATTGCGAGGTATGGCATAACAGGCATCTGGGATTAAAAATCCGGGTGTTGACAAGTTGGTATCAGAGCCATCCTGACCATAGGAGACCCTAGTTTGAATGGACGTCTGAAAAAAACTTCATATTCCTCCAATTATTACATTACTACATAAAATTTGACACGCTTGATCACTTCACTAACTTCCTCATCCTTAATTCTTATAGATGGAGACTCAGTTCAGGAAGTTCTACCAGTTGGGCAACGAAGGCCAGCTGATCTTCGAGAGGGATCTTGACGCACTATCGAAGTACTTGGGACGCCCGCACCCGGAGTTTCTTGGAGCTCAACTTCCTGGACCCCCAGCAGGAGACTTACAATGGCTAGTCACCACTGATCTTCGAGGAAGTATAGAAGCCCCAATGTTCAGGAGGATTCAGTTCTCCATGAGGGAGAACAACTGGCTAGATGTATTTGCCAGGGCAATGCATGAAGCTCTCGCACGTCTGTGTGCCCTAAGTGTCAACCAAATCCAAGGAACCCGCTTTGTTCACTATGCAAGGCATGACTTCATGGGAATGCCAATGGAGATGCCAAGTCACCCGGAGTTGAAGCGTCAAGTGGAGAACCTTGACTTCCTGATGTACGACCACGAGAAGGAATTGGACAATGCTAGGGAGTTCGCCAACCACAAACTTGCCATTGCCGCCCAGAAGGCCCAGACTTTCTCACTACTTGTCAAGGACCGTCAGTCTCTTTGCTGCCAGCGCAAAAAGAAGGATTGCACCATCGACCGCCTTCGCAAGAAGGTGGCCGACCTCGAGAAGACCATCAAGGAGCAAGAAGCTCAGCTTGCAGCAAAGGAAGAAGAAGAGGAATGTGAAGACATCCAGGGAGATATGGACTCTTACCTCAGCAACAATGATGACTTTCTGGAGGAGGATGTCGTGGACTTCTACACCGACGATGACGACTACGACTTCATCGACGATGAGTAGATGCACTAGAGCACTATCGTAGAGTGAGGAGTATCAGTCCCAATGTATCGTAGCTTGAAGAATGGTTCTTAAAACCATCTGTTTTCCTTTGATGTGTGGTGTGTGTTTGTATCGTGTGCTTGTTTGAATGAATGAAAAGAAGTTAGTTGCAAAACCTGAGTCAAACTCAAAGTTTTAGCTTTGAAACCAAAACCATGAACCTTAGAACTTTCCCTCTTATCCCTTTATCTACCTCAATCTTCAGATGACTCGTGGAAACCCCGGAGGGAGTACCTCATCGCAGGACCCAATGCTGCAGATTATGTAAATGCTGGTTGCAGACCGTGAAGCAAGTAGGGCAGAGTGCTAGGCTAACTTAGCAACACTACAGCAGATCGCCCAGATGGCCCAAAACAACCAAGGGCATGGAAATCAGGATCATCAAGGATCCAAGCTGAAAAACTTCCAGAATACCAATCCCCCAATCTTTAGCACTTCGGAGAACCCACTAGATGCCGATGACTGGTTACAGACAATGGATATCAATTTGGAAGTAGCCAGAGTTGATGACAACAAGAAAGTTCTCTTTGCCACCCACTACTTGGCAGGAGATGCAAGAGCCTAGTGGAACAGCATCCGCCTAATGAACCATGGTCAAGTGATGACATGGGAAGCCTTCAAAATCAAGTTCAGCCGCACCCACGTACCGCAGGGCCTAGTTACCAGAATGAGGGATGAATTTAGAGAACTGAACTAAGGCAGAATGACTGTAGTGGAGTACCATGACAGATTCCTATCACTTGCTAGGTATGCACCTGATGAGATCAACACGGAGGCCAAGAAGAAGGAGAGATTCCTGAACGGACTACATGATGAGATGCAGACTGTCCTCGTCAACATCCTCTTCGAGGATCTCGAAGAGCTAGTCGACTCTGCCATTCAGATGGAAGGGAAGATTAACCAGGCAAACGACAACCGCAAACGCCGTATGATGCACCAAGCTGGATCCAACAGTCACCAGAAGTACTATCCCAACCCGTCTGCAGGGTATGCACCGAAGAACAACCGACCCCCAACGTCTCGCCCAAGCTACCCGAACCGTAGCAGAGGCAATGTGGAGTCCATAGGAAACAAAAAAAACCCCGGCAATGCCAGCAATTTCAACCGTGCACCTCCCAAGAGCAACAACAACAACAACAACACTGCACCCAGAACTGGAAGCAACGCTGTGCCTGTAGCAGTAAAAGACAAGTCTCATATCACTTGTTTCGAGTGTGGAGTGAAGGGTCACTATTCCAATGAGTTCCCCAAGAATATTGCCGCCACTGCCAATGTGAATGCCCCAGCTCAACATCAACGTCGTGTTCAACTAGGAAGAAGATTTGCCCCGAGGAAACCTCACAACCGCAACAACCGTCTCTTCCACATGAACGCTGAAGAGGCCCAAGAAGCGCCAGATGTAGTGTTGGGTATGTTTTCTGTCAACTCAGTTTTAGCAAGAGTGTTGTTTGATTCTGGAGCATCGCATTCATTTGTCACCGAAGAATTTGCATGCACTAGTAAGATTCACCCAACCAACTTGAAGCATGTCATGATAGTTCAAATTCCTGGGTCAACTACAAAAGCTAGAAAAATTTGCAAAGCTATGCCTATCAGAATACATGGGATAGATTTTTATGCTAATCTAATAGTACTCAGAACCAAAGGTTTGGAAGTAGTACTAGGAATGGATTGGATGTCAAAGCATAAAGGACTGATAGACTGTGGTAAGAAAGCCATCACCATGACCAGTAGCTCTAGAGTAATAGTAGAGCATATATCTGAAACCTTACCCCTTCAATTCAAGTGCAACAAGAGTCTAGCCCTACCCACCATAGACCAAGTCAGAGTAGTCTGTGAATACCCCGACGTATTCCCAGATGAATTGCCAGGCATGCCCCTGGATAGGGATATTGAGTTAATTATTCAACTAATCCCCGGAACCGGACCAATAGCCAAGAGACCCTATAGCATGAACCCCTCAGAGTTAGTAGAATTGAAGAAGCAGTTGGATGTTATGTTAGCAATAGGCTTGATTCAACCAAGCACATCACCATGGAGATCACCAGTGTTATTCGTCGACAAGAAAGATGGAGGCAACCGTTTGTGCACCGATTACAGAAAGCTGAATGATGTCACCATAAAAAACAAGTACCCCTTGCCAAAGATAGAGGATCTATTTGATCAATTGACTGGTGCCCAGGTATTCTCTAAGATTGATCTTAGGACTGGTTATCACCAACTTAAGATTCATGCAACGGATATTCCGAAGACCGCCTTTACTACTCGTTATGGTTTATACGAGTATACGGTCATGTCTTTTGGATTAACCAATGCCCCTGCTTATTTCATGAATCTCATGAATACGATCTTTATGAGTTTCCTAGATAAGTTTGTCGTTGTGTTTATCGATGATATCCTTATCTACTCCAAGTCAGAAAAAGAGCATGAGCAACATCTAAGAATCATCCTAGAAACCCTGAGAGAGCATCGGTTATATGCCAAGTTCAGAAAATGTGAGTTTTGGCTCAAAGAGGTAGGATTTCTAGGACATATTGTGTCTGCCGGAGGAGTCTCTGTTGATCCAACCAGGATTAGAGATGTCGAAGCATGGGAAGCCCCAACCACTCAAACCCAAGTCCGTGCATTTCTCGGATTGGCGGGATATTACCGCAAGTTCGTCGAAGGATTTTCGAGCATCGCCCGAACCATGACCCAATTGTTGAAGAAGGACAAGAAGTTTGAATGCACCGACAAATGTGAAGCCAGTTTCCAAGAACCGAAGAAGAGATTGATTTCAGCCCCAATATTGATCATGCCAGATATCAAGAAGCCGTTTGATGTATATTGTGATGCATCGATGATTGGCCTCGGATGTGCATTGACGCAGGAAGGCAAATTTATCGCTTATCTATCTCGACAACTGAAGCAGCATGAGCAGAACTATCCGACCCATGATCTTGAGTTAGCAGCCGTAGTTTTGGCGTTGAAGACATGGCGTCATTATCTTATGGGAAATCACTATGAGATTTACTCAGATCACAAGAGCTTGAAGTATATTTTCACTCAGAAGGAGCTGAATATGAGGGAAAGGAGATGGATAGAGTTAATCAAGGATTATGACCTTGACATTCACTATCACCCAGGCAAAGCCAATGTGGTAGCGGATGCTCTTAGTAGATTACCGTGTAGGCTAAACAGCATGATCAAGGAAAAGCAACCCAATTTGTATGAGGAGTTGGAGAAATTTAGAACTGAGCTAGTTAGCAAAGGATTTCTAGCTAGCATTGAACTTCAACCCACTTTGATTAGCCAAATCAAGGAAGCCCATAAGGGAAATGAAAGTATCGATAGAATCAAACGTCGTATTGGTACAGGAAAGGTACCTGGATTCACCGAAGACGAAGAAGGAGTTCTGTGGTACAAAGGATGTATCTGTGTGCCAGCAGATTCGGAGCTGAAGCAAGTTATCATGCAGGAAGCTCATGATACTCTTTATTCTATCCACCCCGGAGGAACAAAGATGTATCAAGATTTGAGAGAGCAATTTTGGTGGCACAAGATGAAGAGAGAAATCGGAAGCTACATCGCCAAGTGTGACATCTGTCAAAGAGTCAAAGCAGAACATCAGAGACCCACACGACTGTTGCAACCATTGCAGATTCCAGAATGGAAATGGGATTCCATCGGAATGGACTTTATCACCGGTTTGCCTACTTCTAGTAGGGGAAATGACTGAACCTGGGTCATCGTTGATAGACTGTCTAAGGTAGCTCATTTTATACCTGTCAAGACTACCTACCAAAGTTCAAAGCTAGCAGAGTTGTACATTGCTAGAATTGTTAGTCTGCATGGAACCCCCAAGACCATAGTATCAAATCGAGGAACGCAATTTACCTCGAGATTTTGGCAGAAAGTCCAAGAAGGATTAGGAACCAAGTTGAACTTCATCACCGCTTATCACCCGCAAACCGATGGAAAGATTGAAAGAGTCAACCAGATCTTAGAAGATATGTTGAGAGCTTGTGTTTTGGAGTATGGATCAAAATGGGAAGACTACTTGCCTTTCGCAGAGTTCTCATACAACAACAGTTACCAAGCCAGTTTGCAAATGGCCCCATTTGAGTTCCTATACAGAAGAAAGTGTCGTACCCCTTTGAATTGGTCGCAAGTAGGAGAGAGTCAGATTTTTGGACCTGACATTCTCCGAGAAGCTGAAGAGAAGGTTCACAAAGTCCATGAGCACCTCAAGACCGCACAATCCAGACAGAAGAGTTATGCCGACAAGAGAAGGAGAGACCTGACTTTCAATGTCGGAGATTTTGTGTATCTCAAGGTTTCACCATTGAAGGGGACCCAACGTTTTAGATTGAAAGGAAAGTTAGCCCCTAGATATATCAGGCCCTTCAAGATTCTAAATCGCCGAGGAGAAGTATCGTATCAACTAGAATTGCCAGAAGAGATGTCAGCCATCTATAATGTGTTCCATATCTCGTTACTTCGCAAATGCCTAGAAATGCCGGAGAAGACTGAAGTATTCAAGAACATCGATCACCGAGCTGTTGAGATCAACAAGGATCTAACGTATCGTGAAGTGCCCATCCGTATCTTGGAGGAAGCTTACAGAACCACTAGGACCCGGAGTATCAAATTTCTCAAGATTCAATGGAGCAACCATACCAAAGAACAAGCCACTTGGGAGCGGCAAGATTACATTAGGACAGAGTTTCCAGATCTCCTTAGTTCCTAGTTTTCTTTCGTAAATCTCGGGACGAGATTTTTTTTAAGGAGGGAAGGTTTATAACATCCCAAAACTTAATCCAAGGTTAATCAGGATCAAATCTACCTAATTTAGGGTTAACAAAAACTTTTCCATTTGAAATGATTAAGCATTAATATGTTTGTGCATTTAAATTAGGAGTTGTTTTGAATTGCCATGTTTGAGTGATCCATTGGTGTTAAAATGATTCTAAGGTGAATTAAACATCATCTAGATCATTCCCAAACAAATCCCAAAGAAAAAGAAATCAAAAAGAATAAAATAAGCAAATGGTCACTTTTGCCATTTTAATCATCTAGCCCACTTTGGCTATTCCTAGAACTCGAATCTTAATAGAAACAATTGTGGAACTTTACACCCCTTGCTAGTACAAGTAGTGATGTACCAAGGCCCACTTTGTTTCATCCCAAAAACTTTCAAACACTAAATTTAAATGACAATTGAAAATTGAATGTAGTTCATATGTATAGATCCCACTTTCTCAAAAACCGCTCAAACGAATTCCATTTAACAAATCCTAGGAACCACAGTCTACCAAGCATCAGATCAAAGCATCCACCAAAAATCTCCCAAAAATTCCAAACCTTTTCCCATGCGGCCATTGTGTCGAATAGGTGCCAGGCAGAGATCATCTGCCTAACTATTACTGTTGCTAGTTAAGCCCTTGTCCCCCATTTGACCCTCTCTGCACTCCCTGTCCCCCTAGCATCTAACCCAGCCCAGACCGCACTCCCCCTTAGCCGTTGCAGCAGTGGTGTGCCTCCACAATATGGTCGTCGCTGAGCAGACGCGGGCAGCATGCCAGGGACCAAGCCGCGCCAATCCAGCACGTCCCCTAGACCCGCCCTCGCCGGAGACGCCTGCCCACACCCGTCGGTCCCGTCGTCGCGTCTATATAAGCAGGCCTCCCCAGCACGAATTCCTCACACTCTCACACTCCCCTCTCACCCCCAGTCCTTCCCCACCTCTGACCGGAGCAGCTCGAGCAGCAGGCCGCCGGAATTTCACCGGAGGCAGCCGCAGCAGAGGAGGAGACGCTGCCGTCAATTCCGTCCACCTCAGCCCCTGCCGCGACTTCGCCTGAGCCCGCCGTCGCCATCCAGATTGATCACCCGCCTCGCCGCACTAGCTAGAACCCTGGTACGTCCCCAGTAGACCCCCACCGTCCGTTTAGGGTTCGGTCTCGCCGGCGACGAGTCCGTCGTCGATAACGACTGTGGACCATTGATCTAGGTTCTAATCATAGCGCCTAGATCGTCCCGTACCGCTTCACGTTTAAAGAGTCATTGACAGGCGGGACCCCCTGTCAGTAGCCCTCTGCGTCACGGATCACCACTGGGCTGGCCCATTTACTTTCCCGCGCTGACCCATTAATTCAAATATAGGTTTTTCTATTTAGATTTAGAACCAATTCTATCCCTTAGTTTAAAAATCATTTCAGGAAGATTTAATGAACGAAATTAAGTGATTCCAATTTTGTTGGAAAGCTACTGAAAATCTCTATCCAGGCCCGTTGGATTTAAATCATTTAGAGTTAGAGATCTCTCCTAATAAAAATAACAAGACAAAAGCTTTTTCACATTCAAACATTTTTCTAAAATCAACCATAATAGCTTTTAAGTTGATTCCAACTCTCAAAAATCACATTTAAACATACCTATCTGAATATGTAATAATATTAAGGTTTGCATGCAATGACTTTGGTCTAGTACAAAAATAATGCTATATAGGCATTTCTAGTCACTTTAAATCATTAATTATTAAACTAAAACTTATTAAAATGTGATCCAACCTTTAAATCACATTCCCATTTGTTAGAATATGTGGTGATGACATGTGTACACATGATACCATATTTTAATTGGAGAATATTAAATTTTAGTTAATTTCAATGAGTAGAAATTACTTTTCTCAAATAAAAGAATGAATCTAGTTAATTAAAACTTTTGATGCTTGTGATGATAATAGCTCATCAAATGTGTGCCTTGGTGTGCTAAGTAGACTAGTTAAGCTTTGTTTGGTGATTGTGTATTCCGTATGTATTTGTAGACGATAGTACCGACGAAGCTTTCAAGGAGGAGGAGTTATACCAAGAGGAGAAGGAAGAAAACTTCAACCACTGCACCAACCAAGGCAAGCTATCGTTAGCAAGCTAGAATTAAACTAGATAACCTAATCAAGATGCATTAGGCATTCTTTGGTTATACCACTTTAATTACTACCTACCCCAAGTTTTATTTCCAAGCTTTACTTCCTTACTTTACCAAAGTCCCTTACTTGTTTGAAGGTAGCATAAAAAGTATAAAACTTGACCTATCTAGTGAGGTTTATATGTCATTCTATGGCATGAGATGGATCTTAGCATCCCATATTAGTGAACACTCTTAACTTAGTATTTTAGAGATAAACTAGAACTTGAGTCACTTTAGATGGGAACACTTGGTGAAAATGAATTGTGAAAACCTTAGAATGATGAGTCATTCTATTGAGATGTTTTGACATGTGTGGAGAAACACAAATGGTTTATGATGATGAAAATGTTGAGGCATGAGCCCTAACCCTTTTACAAAACTGATGGTTGGGTTCGGATGCGATACCATTCCAATTTTACCGTACAACCACAATACCTGAATTGGGTAAGGCTTAGCCAGAAGTTTATATGCATTAGTATTAGTTCCTTCGTGGCAGAGGTTTGAGCTGAGGCTACCTCTCAATGTTGTCCACCTATGCAGTGCCCAAGATGACAGATGGTCATGGTTGGGAGGCCATACTCATAGGAGATGTGCTTATACTAGGGTGTGTAAAGGAAAGGTTATGTTTGATTATCTGCATACTAAGTATGATGATTTAGTGTTATCCCTGAATAATGTATCGAATCTTGTGGTGAAAGTGTACCACCTCTGTAGAGTGTCAAACTATTCGAATAGCCGCGTCGGCGGTTATGGACAGTTGGAGTGGCCATACTGTTCCGTTTTCAGATGTTTTTAAATCAACTTATGAAATGAATTGTGACATGACTTGACCACAACAGAGTTGTGACTATGACACTAGCTTCCCAAATTAAGTGATTCTAGAACTTTATTTTATCTTTCTTTGTTTCTGAACTCAGCTTAGGTTTCAAACTTAACTTTACAAATAAACCTAGAGTTAGCATTTCCCACTAGAACTACCTTAGTTGTTAGTGATAGTTTGTGAGTACTTAAAGAGTACTCATGGATTTTTTCCCTGGCTATTACTATGGCCAGACTATGAAGGAGACTACCAAGATGAAGGACATCAGGATGGCTATGATAACTAGGACTATCTTCCATCATCAGCATTGCCTGTGCCCCTGAAGATGGACCCCATCGCTACGCTTATTATTTATTCCGCTGCTTGTTGTATTAAGACTGGATCATGAGATCCTTTATTCGTGTAAGAACTTATTATGGTTTGTAATGGATGATGTAATATGATATCCAATATGTTATGTCTCGCAAAAATGGTAATCCTGGGATTGCGAGGTATGGCATAACTAGCATCTGGGATTAAAAATCCGGGTGTTGACACAATCACCAACAGGATAGAAGTTGCAATACGTCTTGCAGATCCACTTCAATGCTAGCAACAACATGGCGGAGTATGAGGCCCTCATTCACGGGCTTCACATAGCCAAGGATATTGGCATCAAGCGCATAGTTTGCTATGGAGATTCCGACTTGGTTTCCTAGCAAGTAGCTGGCACTTGGAACGCGCGGAACCCTATGATGGCGGCATATCGAGACGAAGTAGACGAAATAGCCAAGTGCTTCGACGGCTACGAAGTCAAGTACGTCAAAAGGGAGGATAATGAGGCGGCAGATCTACGATCAAAGCTTGGATCGGCTCGTCGACCAATTCCGCCAGGCGTTTTCCTGGAACATTTATGGACTCCATCCTCGAAGGGAGTGGACCCCGACAACCAGGATATAGTGGATTCATTTGTTAACACAATAACAGTGACCTCTCCGGCTTGGACGAAACCGTTCATGGATTATCTACAAGATGGAACTTTTCCCACCGATGAAGTCAGAAGCCAGCAAATAGTACGCAGAGCAAAAGTGTAACAACCCAAGTTTGTATTATATGTAATTATTACTTAAGAGCATAAGGATGCATGTGTCTTTTGCATTCTTGTTGTGTTTTGGAGACAAGAGGGGATAAAAACCCTAATCTCTAAATTGTTTTCCTCCTCATTTCTATCCCATTTCAAATGGTTTTGTATTCGAAACTCACCAAACCATGTGGAACCCAAATTGTTCTAAAGGGTCCCTACAATATTTCTATAGTTTACTAAAGTCTCTTGTATTTTTTTGAAACAATTCAAAAGAGATTTATATTTGAAAATACAAATGAAAACCAAAAACAGAAAAGGAAAATGTTTTAGCCAAAACAAAATAGAACTAGTTGCGAGCTAGGCCGGCCCATTCCTTCTCTCCTCCCCTCTCTACTGCACGTGTAGCAGCTACCTGCGGCCCAAACTCGGCCCAAGCCAGCCCAGCCGAAGCCCACATACCGCTTCAGCCTTTTTTCCCGTTCGTCGTCTTCCTCGATGATGAGGAAGCACCTCCCGGGCAGATCCTCCTCCGCCCGCCGGCATTGCGATGCCCGTCGTATGTCAAGATTCCCGCTACCGACGCCACCGACGCCTATAAGGACCGCTACCACCGCCAGAGAACCCTAGACCCTCCTTTTCCCCTCTTCCTCACTCTCGCGCATGCGTGCCCGAACCCTAACTCCACTGGACACCATCGTTTTGACCTCCCCATGCTCCCTTGATGACGTATGCATCTTGCTCTCGCCGCCCTGAGTATCCCCGATGAAGGAATCGAGCCAAGGCACCTCAAATCGCGCCCTAGCATCCCATCTTCCCGAAGTCCAGCCGCCGTCTTCGCCACTAACTCCGGCTGCCCCAAGCCACGTCGGCCGTCCTGTCGCCCCCACGGTTAGCTTACCATCCCCATGATCCACTCCACCATCTCCCCCGCGTCCTCTGCCGTGCCCGCACCGTCTGCCACCGCTCGCCACCGTCGGACGCTGTTGCCAGTGTCTCTCCAGTGGTCAAAACCGGGCGGTGCCACCACTAGATGGTTAACCTCGCTCCCCTCGCCCGTTTTCCCCAAGTCTCGCGTACTGGCGTGGACCGGATCGCCGGCTCCGGCCACCGTCCGCTGGTCAAGAGCCAGGTGACGTGGCGCGACCACGCTTCGCCATCGCGGCAGCTGAGGTGGCCTGGGGCCCTTCTGTCAGCTGAAGTGGCTAGACCCAGACCCGGTGAAAAACCACATTTCCCCTCTGGTGACGTTAGCCCGTGTCATACTGACGCGATAAAGTTTAATAAATAGTCTAATAATTCTAGAAAAAGGTTTAATATTGTAAAATCAATAACTTAATATTTAGAAGTCAGAAAAATGTGTATATGTCACATCCCAAATTCTAGATTTGGTACTACATTCATACATGCCATCGCATCATGAGCATCATGGAAAAATTTCAGTTTCAAAAGCCTTTTGCTAAAAACACCACTCTAGTGCATGTTCTTTTCCCTATAGGGAGTTATTAGGGTTTTTATCTAGCATA
Source organism: Avena eriantha (assembly GCA_910589775.1). NCBI lineage: Eukaryota > Viridiplantae > Streptophyta > Magnoliopsida > Poales > Poaceae > Avena > Avena eriantha. The sequence continues at coordinate 236,831,555 of OU342745.1, forward strand.
TGCTTGTTTGACACTATATAGTCAATCCAGATGCTTAGATGTATAGAGTTTTCAATTACGAACCCGTAGAAACTTGTTTCGCTCGATTCAGAGCTGTAGATCAAAAGTTACACTAGTTTTGGTTTGCACTGAATTTCAGATTCAGGTTTTTCAGAAAACAGACAGCTTCAGAGTTAAAAACAGTGCAAAAAGATTAAAAAAAGATAACAAGAATTTGGCAGCCAGCATGGCAGCCGCCTGAGGCCCAGCTGCCGCCAGCTGCCGCGGGCGAATAAGCGCCGGCCCGCCAGCGGCCCATCGCCGCGCGGCCTCCCCCTTCTCCTTTCTTTTTCTTTTTTGCTTTTCTTTTCCTTTTTGTTTTTTCCCCTGACACCGGGCCCCACACGTCAGGTCGCCGGTGTGTCTGCCTCGGACACGAACTGTCGCCATTTTCCTCGCCGCTTTCCTCGGGGAATCGGTGTCGAGAACCACGCCTTTGCCCAGCCCCTTAAAGCCGCCGCCACGCCGCTTCTTTTCCCCTCCTTATCCCGAGCCGCGAGTAGCCGAACGCACCGGAATTCCTCGCCAGAATCCGCGAGCCGCCGCCGCCGTCACTCGCCGGAGCCGCCGCCGCTCGCCAGGTAAGCTCCAGCACCCGCCGCTGCCGTCCGATCCTGGATGGACGGCCCAGATCTGGCCGCTGACCGGCCAGTGGACCGCTGACTGGTCCAGTCAGGGCCACGTCGGGTTGACCAGTCCGCGGGAATATTCCCTCGAAAAATCCAGGAATTAAAAATTTACAATTTTTTTGTTTAACTTTAAAAATTCATAGGAAAAGATCTACTTGGCCAAAAATTGCAAATAAGGTATCATTCGATTCGCAAAATTGTGTAGAATTTTATTCTGCAATAATATCCCAGGTTTACTGTATGTATTTTCCTGGGATTATAAAAAGCCTTAAAGTAGTATTTAATTCATAGAAAAAGTTCTGTAAGTTTTTTTGGAGTAAATCCTTTTGTTCTAGACTCTAATTTGAGCTATCTGTCCAGTAGTATTTTTGTCACACTTTAACAACATTGTTTACAACAATGGTTCAATGTTTTGACTAAAGACCTTTTAACTAGTCCTCTTTTATGCATAAATTGTTTTCTTTGGATTAAAGGTTTTCCCATGCATCATTCGGTAGTAGCTTTGATCAGAGAACATATCCAAGCTACTGAAGCTTTATTAAAGTGTCATGCATGCATTGTGTTGCATTTGTTGATCTCTATGTGTGGCTTGTTTATTTGTTTGAACTGCTTTCGTGTAGATTGTGAGGATTGTAACCCGTGTGACTGTCCAAACTGTGTTTTTGACTCCGGCAACTACCAAGGCAAGTGGAGCTTCATAAATGTCCTATTTACTTTCTATATGCATTGTAGCTTGTTTTGTTTTACAAGTTTTATCTATTGCTATGCTATATCCTATTATGCCGTAGTCTATCTCGTTAGGCGAGCCGTTGTAAGTAGCTGTGCTTAGTTGTGCTTATGTAGACGAGGGTGGGATACACCATGGCAAAGATTGTTTTGAAAGAACGTGTTTGTAAAGTGAAAACAACTTAATTAATAAACTCTCTGGGTGGATTGGTAATTGCTTGGTCTGTGAATGCCGGGCCCATGTCTATGGTTTACCCGAGTAGCTCACTTGTGGATGGCCACCCAGGTTTCTGAGAAATGATTAGTGTCTTGATTTGGTAGCTTCCATGTGCAACCATATGCCAGTGAGTTATGGGTGGCTGGATGGACTTAGTAGGTCGTGGCGACCCGAGCTCTTCGTATCTAGAGATGTAGTGATTGTGATAGGTTGGAACGGTGCGTGGATGGGCTTGGGGAGTTACTTCCCGAATTGTCTCTTCTTGGGCTTCTCCCTATCATGACTCAATACGCGTGTCGTGGTACAAGTGGGTCGACCAAGTCATATGGGTAAAGTGTGCAACCCCTGCAGGGTGTAAAACTAAGTGCTTAGCCATGTCCCCGGTAATGGACGATTGAGTTGCTGAATTGTGGGTGCTATGACATGTTCTCATTCATTCTAACTTGGAATTGCTAAAACTTGTGGTTGAAACTTAATTGGGTTGTTTGATGAAGTTTAAATATTTTACAAATGGTAGGATAAAGTATTTTGCTGCTGCAACTAAGCCTGAACCCCACAAGCCAGATATGCATATAGCTAATAGTCTGTTGTTACTCTCTCATTGTTCCACTTGACAGTGCATTCCAAGTGCTGACCCTTCGGGGCTGTTACGTTTCATGTTGCAGGTTACTCTTCCGGTTACTCTGAGTAATAGTGTTGGTTGCGACCCTCCACTCAACATTTTGTTCGCAAGTGGCATCTAAAGGAGACTGGGGCTACTTTATTTATGCTATCTATTTGCTACTTGTTTAATTGTGCAAGCGTTATGCTTTGCAAACTTTGTAATAAATGCAATATTCTGGATCATACCGTTGTAATAATGATGCACTGTTAATCTTTGATGTCTATCGATGCTATGTATGCCAATGAACCGATCCAGGGATTGGCGTGATACATAGAGGTGCAATCCTTGCGGGTTGTACCGTTTCAGATGGTATCAGAGCAGTGTGTTGACTATAGGATCGTGACCTAGGATGGAATAGGGAACCTTATATTTACTTAAGCCTATTTTAAATTTTGTCTTTATTCTTATGCCTTTCATTCTAGTAAATTCTTTTCCTTTGCTGTTCTCATTATTTCCTCTTTACAATTGATAGATGGGAGATGCCACCAGAGTTGAGTATGTGGGGCTCCAATCACCAAGACCCTTCGCAAGACAGTTGGCGGAGCTTTGCCAGACACTAGGCATGCTAATGCCGATGTTCAAAGGGAGAAGGATGAACACCTATGTGCCTGGAGATCGCGTATGGGAGATCACCGCTATTGTTCTTGCAGATCCAACCGTGCCTGGTATTGAGAACCTGAACCTTACCAAGAAGTACCTTACCTGGGAGCAAGGAGTGGAGTCGGCCATGCATGAGACACTGTCACGCCTGTGCTATCTCCACTGACACCGACTGCCAGCAGGTTCACCTTTCCTTGCATTTGGAAGTCGGAATGAGGATGCAAATGTGATGGTTACCACAGGTAATCGAAACAACATGCCACTCCACGGGAAGCAATTGGAAGACATGGAGATCAAATCTTGGGAGAGGGAAGAGAAGTTGATGCAGCAAAAGGAGGAGTTGGATTATTTTCAGGTCACTATGCATCTGCAAGGGTATGAGATGGAAACCCTGCACACTGCCATGAATACAATGGAGCAAGCCCTCATTGGTAGAGATGCCACGATTGCAGTGCTGAATCAAACCATTGTGCAAAGGAATCAAGTTGTGGCTGAGCGCGATCAAACCATTGTGGACATGGCTGCCCAGATTGCTGCCCTTCAAGCCCAGCAGAATCCACCACCAAATAATGGCAATGGCGATGATGGGAACGATGGTGATGATGATGATGATGCGGATAATGGTGATGGAGGTAACAACGGTGGTGGAGGTAACAATGATGATGATGGAGGCAGTGATGATGAAGGAAGCGATAACGATGATGGAGGAGATGCATCGAGCGCTTTTGTTGAAGGAAGCGACGAGGAGGACCCCGAAGAGGTGGAATTCGAGGACTCAAGTGAAGAAGACTCGGGAGAGGTGTACACGCCACCACCATGGCATGCACGAGGATCGAAGCGTCAGCGCATGGACTCCAGAACCTATTGCAACCTGTTCATCAAGTAGCTAGAGATGGTCCTCCAAAACTAGTCTTCGTTAGGGATATTCGTTAGTCTTAGACATCGATCAATGTAAACTTCTGCACTATTAGATTATTGTGGTTAGAATGCTCAGTTAAGTACCTTGAAGTTCCAGGAATTTTCGTGAGATTTATTAAATGATTTTTGGACAAGTTTGGGTAAAATTCATGTTTTTACTGCTGTAGTTTTCTGCTAAGTCTGCTGTACCGTACGATTTTTCATGTTTTATTGGTAACTACGAAAAATCTGAGAAATTGGGGTCTGGTGCGTAATTATCTGTAGTATCTGCACAAAAATCAGCAAAAATTCCTGACGCTTTTAAGTCAGGCAAAAAAATTCGTGAACAGGACAGAACTGTTCTGCCAGATTTCTGGTTTTGCTTATTTTTGTTGTTTTGCTTTGCCAAATATTGTTACCAGCCTTTCTAAATTATTTTATAGTTATATACTGTTAAGGAAAACCTGAAACAATGTTTGCGTGTGTGATTGTTCATGTGGTGATTGCTTATGGTTTTTGTGGATGAATTGTTGTGGCTTTGAGCATGTTGCATGGGTAGCAGGCTGTTACTTATCTTTAGTTGCTTCTTTCTAATCTTACCTGTGCTGAACCGCAGATGGCTCAGCTCATGGCCGCTCAGACATAGCTGACCCAAGTGATGACACAGTTCATGGCAACTCAGAATAACAACAACAACAACAACGGGAACAATCAGCCACAGGGGGATGCTCTCACTAGGTTCCTAAGGCTGAGGCCAGCTAAGTTCTCCTCTACACCTGAGCCTGCTCTCGACTGGCTTTGTTCTGTGAACAAGGACTTGGTGACCGTTGGTTGCACTGATGCTGAAAATGTGAGGTTTGCTGCTCACTTGCTGGAAGGATCAGCTGCTTCTTGGTGGGATGCTTTCCAGATCACCCACCCGCTGGACACAGTTACTTGGGCTATGTTTGAGGAAGGATTGGGATGAACCACGTATCTGCCGGGACCATGAGCCTAAAGAGGAAGGAATTCCGTAACCTGCGTCAAACCAACCGCACTGTGGTGGATTACATAGAGGAATTCAACAATCTCTCTCGCTATGCCCCTAAGGATGTGGACACTGATGGCAAGAGGAGGGAGAGGTTCCTGGATGGTCTCAGTGATGAGCTTTCATTTCAGCTATCTGTGGTTTATTGTGCGACTAATTATGGATAAGTTGAGGGAGCATAAATTATATGCCAAGTTTAGAAAATGTGAATTCTAGTTGAACACTGTTGGATTTCTTGGACACGTGGTGTTAGGTGAAGGAGTCACAGTTGCTCCAAGCAAGGTGGTGTCAGTTACAGAATGGGAGTCACCCAAGAATGTGGGCGATATTAGGAGTTTCTTGGGACTTGCTGGATATTACAAGAGGATTATAGAGAACTTCTCCAATATTGCAAAGCCAATGACCGAGTTACTGAAGAAGGAGAAGAAGTTTGAATGGACCAAGGAGTGTGAAGCTAGTTTCCAGGAACTGAAGCAACGTCTAGTGACCGCACCTATCCTGTGTTTGCCAGATATTCAGAAGGATTTCCAAGTGTATTGTGATGCCTCTTGTCAAGGACTGGGTAGTGTACTGATGCAGGATGGAAGAGTGGTATCTTATGCCTCACGCCAACTTAAACACCACGAGAGGAATTACCCCGTGCATGACTTGGAATTAGCATCAGTTGTGCATGCGCTCAAGGTATGGAGGCACTATCTGATAGGTAAGCATTGTGACGTGTTTACGGACCACAGGAGCTTGAAATACATATTCACTCAAAAGGAGCTGAATATGACGCAGAGAAGATGGTTGGAGCTCATAAAAGATTATGACATGAGTTTGCAATATCACCCAGGAAAGGCCAATGTTGTAGCGGATGCGCTGAGTTGCAAGGTTTATGCTAATGGCCTGACAGTGGGGGAGTTACCCAAGGATTTGTGTGAACAACTCAAGGACCTCGGGTTGGAAGTAGTATCCGAGGGATATTTGGCAACAATGGAAGTTAAGCCGACACTTCTGGATGAGATTAGAGAAGCTCAAAAGAAGGTTAGTGACCTGGAGGAGATAAGAGGAAACATACCCAAAGGCAAGGCTGAAGGATTTCGCGAGGATGATCAAGGGACACTATGGTACAAGGATCGCTTATGTGTGCCCAATGATCCGGAGATTAGGAACTTGATATTTCAGGAAGCTCATAACTCACCGTATCTATACATCCAGGCAACACGAAGATGTACATGGATTTGAAGGAAAAGTTTTGGTGGGTTAACATGAAGCGAGAGATTGTAGAGTATATTGCCTTATGTGATGTCTGTAGTAGAGTGAAGGCCGAGCACCAAAAGCCAGCGGGATTACTATAGCCATTGCTGATACCTGATTGGAAGTGGGATAGAGTTGGAATGGACTTCATCACAGGATTACCCAGGACCAAGTCAGGATATGATTCTATTTGGGTAGTGGTAGATCATTTAACCAAGGTAGCTCACTTTATACCCGTGAAGACCACTAATACCAGTGCTAAGTTAGCCAACATCTACATGAACAGAGTTGTGTGCCTGCATGGAGTTCCTAAGAGCATTGTGTCAGATAGAGGCACCCAATTCACATCTCACTTTTGGCGCCAGCTACATGAATTGTTGGGAACGAGATTGGAGTTTAGCACGGCTTTCCACCCCCAGACGGATGGTCAGACCGAGAGGGTGAATCATATTTTGGAGGATATGCTGAGAGCCTGTGCCTTGGCTCATGGCACTAGTTGGGATGAAAATTTAACTTATGCTGAATTTTCCTACAACAACAGCTACCAATCCAGCATCAAGACGTCACCATTCGATGTACTATATGGTAAGAGGTGCAGAACACCATTGTTATGGGACGGTGTAGGTGAACGTTAACTGTTTGGACCGGATTTGATCAAGGATGCTGAAGAGAAGGTTAGTTTGGTTCGGGACAGGCTGAAGGTGGCACATTCGAGACAGAAGAGCTATGCTGATTCTAAATGCAAGGAGGTGGTGTATGAGATTGGAGATCAAGCATATCTCAGAGTTTCGCCACTACGTGGAATTAAGAGGTTTGTAATTAAGGGCAAGCTGGCACCTCGATTTATAGGGCCATATCGGATCCTAGCACGCAAGGGAGATGTATCATATCAGTTAGAGTTGCCAAAAGCTCTGTCCGCTGTCCATGATGTGTTCCATGTGTCCCAGCTGAAGAAATGTCACCCGGAGATGGTGGATACACCATTGAGGGATACTGTGCCATTAGATGAGGTTCAGCTAGAGAGTGACCTGACTTATGAGAAGAAACCGGTCAAGATTTTGGAGACAGTAGAGAGGTTTACCCTTAGCAAGACGATCGGATTTTGCAAGGTGCAATGGAGCCACCACACCGAAGAGGAAGCCACCTGGGAGCGAGAGGATGACCTCCGAGAGGACCACCCGCACCTATTTGCTAGCCACGGCAAATCTCGAGGACGAGATTGATCTTAAGGGGGCTAGTCTTGTCACATCCCAAATTCTAGATTTGGTACTACATTCATACATGCCATTGCATCATGAGCATCATGGAAAAATTTCAGTTTCAAAAGCCTTTTGCTAAAAACACCACTCTAGTGCATGTTCTTTTCCCTATAGGGAGTTATTAGGGTTTTTACCTATCACTTCCTTGTTTGACACTATATAGTCAGTCCAGATGCTTAAGTGTATAGAGTTTTCAATTACGAATCCGTAGGAACTTGTTTCGCTCGATTCAGAGCTGTAGATCAAAAGTTACACTAGTTTTGGTTTGGACTGAATTTCAGATTCAGGTTTTTTAGAAAACAGACAGCTTCAGAGTTAAAAACAGTGCAAACAGATTAAAAAGAAAGAAAAAAAAAGAATTCGGCAGCCAGCCGGGCAGCTTCCCGAGGCCCACCCGGGGTCCAGCTGCCGCCAGCTGCCACGGGCGAACAAGCGCAGCGGCCTCCCCCTTCTCATTTCTTTTTCTTTTTGCTTTTCTTTTCCTTTATTTTCCCTGACATCGGGCCCCACACGTCAGGTCGCCGGCGTGTCCGCCTCGGACACGAACTATCGCCGTTTTCCTCGCCGCTTTCCTCAGGGAATCGGTGTCGAGAACCACGCCTTTGCCCAGCCCCTTAAAGCCGCCGCCACGCCGCTTCTTTTCCCCTCCTTCTCCCTAGCCGCGAGCAGCCGAACGCGCCGGAATTCCTCGCCGGAATCTGTGAGCCGTCGCCACTCCATCCGCTGCTCGCCGCTGTCCGAGGTCGCCGCTGGCCGCGCCGACCCTGCCGCTGCACCCGCCGCGCGCCGCCCCACTTCGTAGACCACCCGCCGCCCGCCACCACTGCCGCCACTCGCCGGAGCCGCCGCCGCCGTCGGTCGCCAGGTAAGCTCCAGCACCCGCCGCTGCCGTCCGATCCTAGATGGACGACCCAGATCTAGCCGCTGACCGGGCAGTGGACCGCTGACCGGTCCAGTCAGCAACACGTCGGGTTGACCAGTCCATGGGAATATTCCCAGAATATTCCCTCGGAAAATCCAGGAATTAAAAATTTACAAAAACTTTGTTTAACTTTAAAAATTCATAGGAAAAGATCTACTTGGCCAAAAACTGCATATAAGGTATCGTTGGATTCGAAAAATTCTGTAGAATTGTATGCTGCAATAATATCCCAGGTTTAATGTATGTATTTTCCTGGGATTATAAAAAGGCTTAAACTAGTATTTAATTTGCAGAAAAAGTTCTGTAAGTTTTTTTGGAGTAAATCCTTTTGGTATAGACTCGAATTTGAGCTATCTGTCCAGTAGTATTTTTGTCACACTTGAAAAACACTGTTTACAGCAATGGTTCAATGTTTTGACTAAAGACCTATTAACTAGTCCTCTTTTATACATAAATTGTTTTCTTTGCATTAATGGTTTTCCCATGCATCATTCAGTAGTAGCATTGATCAAAGAACATAACAAAGCTACCGAAGCTTTATTAAAGTGTCATGCATGCATTGTGTTGCATTTGTTGATCTCTATGTGTGGCTTGTTTATTTGTTTGAACTGCTTTTGTGTAGATTGTGAGGATTGTAACCCGTGTGACTGTCCGGACTGTGCTTTTGACTCCGACAACTACCAAGGCAAGTGGAGCTTCATAAATGTCCTATTTACTTTCTATATGCATTGTAGCTTGTTTTGTTTTACAAGTTTTATCTATTGCTATGCTATATCCTATTATGCCGTAGTCTATCTTGTTAGGCGAGCCGTCGTAAGTAGCTGTGCTTAGTTGTGCTTATGTAGACGAGGGTGGGATACACCATGGCAAATATTGTTTTGAAAGAACATGTTTGGAAAGTGAAAACAACTTAATTAATAAACTCTCTAGGTGGATTGGTAATTGCTTGGTTCGTGAATGTCGGGCCCATGTCTATGGTTTACCCGAGTACCTCACTTGTGGATGGCCACCCAGGTTTCTGAGAAATGATTAGTGTCTTGATTTGGTAGCTTTCGTGTGCAACCATAATCCAGTGAGTCATGGGTGGCTGGATGGACTTAGTAGGTCGTGATAGGTTGGAACGGTGCGTGGATGGGCTTCTCCCTATCATGACTCAATATGCGTGTCGTGGTACGAGCGGGTCGACCAAGTCATATGGGTAAAGTGTGCAACCCCTGTAGGGTGTAAAACTATGTGCTTAGCCGTGTCCCCGGTAATGGACCATTGAGTTGCTGAATTGTGGGTGCTATGACATGTTCTCATTCATTCTAACTTGTAATTGCTAAAACTTGTGGTTGAAACTTAATTGGGTTGTTTGATGAAGTTTAAATGTGTTACAAATGATTTACAAATGGTAGGATAAAGTATTTTGCTGCTGCAACTAAGCCTGAACCCGACAAGCCAGATATGCATATAGCTAATAGTCTGTTGTTACTCTCTCATTGTTCCACTTGCCAGTGCATTCCATGTGCTAACCCTTCGGGGCTGTTACATTTCATGTTGCAGGTTACTCTTCCGGTTACTCTGAGTAATAGTGTTGGTTGCGACCCTCCACTCTACATTTTGTTCGCATGTGGCGTCTAATGGAGACTAGAGCTACTTTATTTATGCTATCTATTTGCTACTTGTTTACTTGTGCAAGCGTTATGCTTTGCAAACTTTGTAATAAATGCAATATTCTGGATCATACCATTGTAATAATGATGCACTGTTAATTCTTTGATGTCTATCGATGCTATGTATGCCAATGAACCGATCCAGGGATTGGTGTGATACATAGAGGTGCAATCCTTGCGAGTTGTACCGTTTCAGTATAATATATCAAAATGTTTAGAAAAATAACATCTACACTTTAAAAATACAACCATGCATGGTTGATCAACCTAAGCCCTAGTTAGTTAGAGGAACATTGAACCCCCCCTAATTGCATATGGGATCGATGGAATGACAAGTCCTCGGCACTCCGAGCCCATTTAAATTGATTCTAATCCTAGGGTTGCCATGCTAACTTTAATCTGCCATATCATTCATGTGCTTGCGCATTGCATGGTTCGAGATATTTATTATTGCCCTTCTTTCCGGTATTGCTTCTTCGTGATAGGATCCGAGCAAGAGACCGAAGTCAACGATACTGAAGATCCATATCTGTCTACTGAAGGACAAGGAAAGCGTAGCCTCTCATTATGGACCTATGTTTTACAAAGTATGTACTTTCTCGCTATGTTGCACACGATTCCAATGTGGTCTTTTGTCAGTAGCTAGAGTTACCTATCTGCTGCATAGTTTCCCTGTTGTAGCCTTATACACCCGATCCACTGCTCCTAGCATACCTAGGTCTGGCATGTGAGCGTTGCTAGACCTTCTTCGATGGTCAAGCTTAGCCATTCTTAGTAATTACGCCTGATCCATTCCGATGATGATGAATCAGAGATGCCAAAGAATCTGGAAAGGTAGGAGATGGAGGTATGATCGGAGGCGACGGATAAACATGCTAAGGCTTGTCTGGGAGGACACATTGGGTGTGGCTTTTTAGTCCTATGCTCGCCACCACTAGGAACCGAGTTCTTGCCTTTGGAACCGAGATGAGCGTACAACCACACGGGGCTTGGGAACCCCTCGATTAACTAACTTGCCTAGTAGATTCCATGAGTCACATAGTTCGGGCTTTCCATTTGGCATACGCATTGAAAATGTTTTCGATAGACGAGGTGCAGGAGGTGCATCATAACAGGTAGGTAAGTGTGGCCGGGGTTGCTTGGGGTAGATAGCGCCCCTGATAAACCAACCCTGCCCACATCTCTAGGGACCGGCTTCAGGACTTGACCCGTTACGGCGGAACCATCCTTAGGGCGTGACTCATGGTCTCGGCGAAAGCAAGGTAAAGGTCGTGGTCAACCACCCTCTGTTGCCCTCCAAGGAAGAGGGCTAATAATATTTGGCACTAAGTGCCGGTTGGTACGTGTGGGTAAAGTTGCACACCCCTGTAGGGTTAAATCTTTTCGAAAAGCCGTGTTCACCGTTATGAACGCTTGGTGACCGAATTCTAAGATCATAGATAACATTAACTATAAGTAAAACTTGCTGATCCACGTGTGCTTAAGGATGCTTCCTCGAGGGTTCAAGGGGGTGATCCTAGATGAGGAGTTCAGATGTACTTGGTTAACAAGTGCAGATGTTCAAGATGGAGTTGTCGCTCTCTTACCCTGTTTTGAAAGTATTCTGTGTACACGAGCCTCTTCTCCCTCTCTTGTTCACAAACAAAGTTGGCTTTACGCAAAGAAAATCCAGAGAAAGCTTTTCTAGCCAGAGCATGTATATACTAGGTTATCTAAGTCTTGCGAAGTACATTCTCGTACGCAGCCTTGCACTATTATTGTTTTTCTTCAGATGATCTAGTCACAACTGAAGGTGGCTTCTACGTTGACATCGACGAGTAGTTGGGGGTCCCAGGTTGCAGCCTGAGGATTATGGGTTGGATGTTGCTTATGTTTATGGCCTCTTAGGCCTTTGTTAAGTTTGTTGTGTAGAACAACGTAATTTGCTTTTGCTATTTGGTATAATGATGGGTCTGGGACCCCTGGTTTGTAATAATCTAATATCGTACTCTGTTAAGAGTTTAAACTTATGATGTTGAATCCCTGTGTTCTGTAATGCTAGCGAATCATATACTGCGAGTCTCTGAGATTGGAGTTAAGTTTATCTCGAAGGATAATCTGAGGTTTGTTTAACCCTAATCCCAGGGGTGTTACAGGTTTTGGTATCAGAGCCGAACTGCCTGTAGGAAACCCTAGTATTGGTCGATGCTAAGTCTAGAAGTTGATAAAACTATTTAACGGATGAAAACTATTTTCAAAAACTCTGACTAGGATTCTTTTTACTCCTTCCCTGGTGTGATTCTACTGCTGGAGTTTTCTTGTCCTACTTGGTTTGAAAAGGTTTTCATTCCTTATCCCTAATCTCAAATGTTTAGGATCGTGTCTTCGGGGTTGTTTTTCTAAGTACTCCGTAACTGGTTGCTATTCTCAGAGTTATCAAGATGTCATAGTTCTGCTTGATGCATAACATCTTAGCACTCCATTGTTATGGTTTGTAAGTCAGCTGGTTAGTGTATACGTTAGTATGCTTTGATACTACCATGCTTGATGAGATGACATGTTTTACATCCAGCATATTTTGTCTTTGAAACCCTTGGCTAACGCCTTCTGTTCTTACAGGATGGGTGACACTTCTCGTGATCGCACCTATTCTCAAGCTCATGGGTCTAGGAATGAGGATGATCCTTCTAATCTTCCTCCACCACCATGCATGGTTCAACTTATGGCTATGTATGCGACCAACCGTGCTGACAACATGAGGCTCCTTGAAATGATTGAGCGCAATACCCAGCGCCCAAACAACCAAGTCGGTATCAAGGATTTCATACATCCCACTCCGCTAGTCTACAACTATTCCTCTGAGCCACTTGATGCAGACTACTGGCTTCGCACCATGGAGCGCAAACTTCAGGTTGGTCATGTTCCTGAAGATGTTTGGGTAACCTTTGCAGCCTACCATCTAGAGGGAGCAGCTAACTCCTGGTGGGAAAATTTCTTGGCACTGCAAGCTGCTCAGCATGTCGTTACTTGGCAAGAATTCACTGAAGGATTCCAAGCCTATCATATTCCGGAGGGTCTAGTGGATGAAAAGAAGGAGGAGTTCCTTAAGCTGAAGCAAGGCACTGGTTCTATGTATGATTACCAGTGCAACTTCAATCGTCTTGCATGCTATGCTCCTGAAGAAGTTTCCACTGATGCCAAGAGGCAAGCTCTGTTCCGCAAGGGACTAGACCCTGATGTTCGTCGTGATCTTCATCTGATGGATTTTGGGAATCTGCAAACTCTTGTGAACAAGGCAATGAAAGCAGAGCATGGAAAAGTGGAGTATGAGGAAACCGGTAAGCGTTCTTATGAAGGATCCAACAAGGCTGGTTCAAGCAATAAGAAGCGTCATGTCTTTGTGCCTTATAGTGCTCTGCCACGTGCTCCTTACACCCCAAGGTCTTCTGGATATGCTCCTCGCGTGAATGCTATCTCAAGCAATGCTGGTGGGACAAACTATCCTGCTTCTGATACCGCATCAGGTCTGATCTGCTTCAACTGTCGCTAGCCTGGTCACTTTGCAAGAGACTGTCTGCAAAAGAGTGCCGCTGAGAGAGCACCACCAGAGAAGTATACCAAGCCTCAAGGTGCTGGAAGTGGTCGTCTGACCCATATCTCTGCTGAAGAGGCCCAGGAAGATCCAAGCGCCGTTATGGGTACACTTCGTATCAATCACATTCCAGCTAAAGTTTTGTTTGATTCTGGAGCATCGCATTCTTTCATGTCGCAAGATTTTGCTGAATTGCATGGGATAAGTTTTGAGGGGTTATCTAAACCTTTGATGGTTCATTCTCCTGGTTATAGATGGCAAACCACCATGGTTAGTCATGGGACCTAATCAATGTTGCCCACTTCCCTTATTGCCCTCAAGTCAAATGATATTGACGTCATCTTGGGCATGGACTAGTTGTCCCAATATCAAGCGGTCATTGACTGTGCAACCAAGTCCGTGACTCTAACTAGTCCTGCTAGCATAATAGTCACTTATTGGACCGTAGGGTCACTATCTCCTTCAGCTGTTTCTATTTCTCAAGCGGAGTTTTATGCTCTTGAAGTTCAACCTCCGTTAGAGATTCAAGATGTTTCCGTGGTATGTGACTTCCCGGATGTCTTTCCTGAAGAGTTGCCTGGCATGCCACTTGATCGAAGTGTGGAGCTTGTCATAGAGTTGGTCCCTGGAATTGCACCTGTTTCCAAGAGACCCTACCGTAGGCCCCGTCATGAGCTAGTAGAGTTGAAGAAGCAATTAGAGGAGTTGGAGGTAAAAGGACACATCCAGCCTAGCACATATTCTTAGGGATGTCCTACAATCTTTGTTAAGAAGCGGGATACCAATATACCGTGACTGGTTGTGGATTACCGCCCTCTCAATGTTGTGACTGTCAAGAACAAGTATCCTCTCCCTAGGATCACGATCTTTTTGATCAGTTAAGTGGTGCCACCGTCTTTTCCAAAATGGATTTGAGGTCAGGGTATCACCAAATCAAGATCCGAAAGGAAGAAATTCCAAAGACTACTTTCACCACTTGTTATGGTCTTTACGAGTACACCGTCATGTCCTTTGGTCCTACCAATGCTCCAGCCACTTTTATGCGTCTTATGAACTCTGTCTTCATGGAGTATCTCGACAAGTTCGTTGTGGTCTACATCGACGATATCCTGGTCTATTCCAAGACTGAAGAAGAACACGCTAAACATCTGCGTTTGGTGTTGACAAAGCTTCGAGAACTTCATCTCTATGCCAAGTTCTCCAAATGTGAGTTTTGGTTTCAAGAACTCATATTCCTTTGTCATGTTGTCTCTGCCGAAGGGGTTGCTCTTATTCCGGACAAGATTCAATCCATTCTTGACTAGGAATCCCCCAAATCTGTTAAGGATGTTCGAAGTTTCCTTGGGTTGGCGGGATACTACCGTCGATTCATTGAGAACTTTTCCATGATTACCAAGCCAATGACTGATCTTCTTAAGAAGGATAAGAAGTTTGAATGGTCTGATAAGGCTGAAGAAAGCTTCCAAGTTTTTAAAACCAAGCTAACTACCGCTCCGGTGCTAGTTCTTCCAGACACCAGTAGAGACTTTGTTATCTTCTGTGATGCCTCGCACCAAGGTCTCTAGTGTGTGTTGATGCAAGATGGTCATGTGGTGGCCTATGCCTCTCGACAACTAAAACGACACGAGAAGAACTATACAACTCATGATCTCAGGCTTGTAGCTGTTGTTCATGCTCTTAAGCAATGGCGACATTACCTCCTCGGTAGTCGTTGTGAGTTATACTCGGATCATCAGAGTCTAAAGTATCTTTTTACACAATCTGATCTGAATCTCAGGCAAAGAAGATGGTTGGAACTCATCAACGATTATGATTTGGGTCTCAACTATCAACCCGGCAAAGCCAATGTCGTTGCTGATGTGCTAAGTCGGAAATCCTACTGCAACAATCTATTGATTAAACAATCTCAACCTTCTCTTCATGAGGAATTCTTTCAACTGAATCATGAAGTTGTTCCTCGTGGATTCCTTTCTACTCTCGAGGTGAAGTCTTCTTTAGAGGATGAGATCAAAGCTGCTCAGAAGCAAGATCCTAAAATTTACACAATCAAAGAAAGCATCGCTAGTGGAATTGCTAAATGTTTCTCCATCAATGAACAAGGCGTCCTCTATTTTGGTACACGTTTGGTAGTGCCGAATGGGAAGGACTTGAAGAGGGTAATTCTTAAAGAGGCTCATCAATCACCTCTCTCCATTCACCCTAGAGGTACCAACATGTATCGCGATCTTCGTCAAAGATTCTGGTGGTCTAGTATGAAGAAAGACATCGCTCATTTTGTTGCCGAATGTCACGTTTGTCGTCGCGTCAAGGCTGAACACCAAAGACCCGCTGGTCTCCTACAATCACACCATATTCCTGAGTGGAAATGGGATGAAGTTGGTATGAATTTTATCACTGGTTTTCCCAAGACTCAAAAGGGAAATGATGCCATATGGGTAATCGTCGACTATTTGTCCAAGGTTTCTCACTTCCTACCTGTCCGTGAGAGCATTACTGCTAATCAGTTGGCTGAATTATACACCTCTCGGATAGTGGTCCTTCATGGAGTTCCGAAGAAAATTGTCTCCGACCGAGGGAGTTTGTTCACTTCAAGGTTTTGGTCAAGTTTCCAACAAGCTATGGGAACTCACTTATCTTTCAGTACAACTTATCATCCTAGCAGCGATGGTCAAACCGAAAGGGTGAATCAAATTCTTGAAGACATGCTTAGAGCATGTGTCATATCTTTTGGTAAAAACTGGGAGAATGCCTACCTTTTACCGAGTTCTCCTACAACAACAATTATCAGTCTAATATAGGCATGGCACCTTTCTAGTTCTTATATAGAAGAACATGTTGTACTCCTCTAAATTGGTCTGAAACCAGTGAAAGAAAGTTCTTTGGACCGAATATGATCAAAGAAGCAGAAGATCAAGTTCGTATTATACGAGATCGTTTGAAAACTGCTTAGTCTCGTCAGAAGATCTATCATGATCATCACCATCAACATGTTGAATATGAAGTTGGTGATCAAGCTTATCTCCGAGTCACTTTGTTAAAGGGTGTCCATCGCTTCAGTATCAAAGGCAAACTGGTTCCTCCCTATGTTGGTCCTTTTCGTGTTCTTTCCAGGTGTGGTAAGCTCGCATATCAATTGGAGTTTCCTGCAAACTTCCCTGAGGTGCATGATGTTTTCCATGTGTCTCAACTCAAGCGTTGCTTCAAAGACCCTGTCTCTGGTGTTGATCACCAAATGCTTGACCTTCAAGAGGATTTGACTTATCAAGAGTATCCTGTTTGTATCCTTGATGAAGTGGAGCACAAGACTTGTTGTTAAAGCATCAACTTTCTGAAAGTTCAATGGTCTCATCATTCTGAGGACGAAGCAACCTAGGAACGAGAAGATCATCTTTGATCTGAGTACCCTGCCTTCTTTTCTAAAACTTAGGAATCTCGAGACGAGATTCTTGTAAGGGGGGGGGGGGGGGGGGGGGGGGGGTAGAGCTGTAACAACCCAAGTTTGCATTATATGTAATTAGTACTTAAGAGCATAAGCATGCATGGGTATTTCGCATTCTTGTTGTGTTTTGGAGACAAGAGGGGATAAAAACCCTAATATCTAAATTGTTTTCCTCCTCATTTCTATCCCATTTCAAATGGTTTTGTATTCGAAACTCACCAAAACATGTGGAACCCAAATTGTTCTAAAGGGTCCCTACAATATTTCTATAGTTTACTAAAGTCTCTGGTATTTTTTTGAAACAATTCAAAATAGATTTGTATTTGAAAATACAAATGAAAACCAAAAACAGAAAATGAAAATGTTTTAGCCAAAACAAAATAGAACCAGCTGCCAGCTAGGCCGGCCCATTCCTTCTCTCCTCCCCTCTCTACCGCGTGTGTAGCAGCTTCCCGCGGCCCAAACTCGGCCCAAGCCATCCCAGCTGCAGCCCACATACCGCTTCAGTCTTTTTTCCGGTTCATCGTATTGCTCGACGACGAGGAAGCAGCTGCCTAGCAGCTCCTCCGCTGCTCGCCGGCGTTGCTATGCCCGCCGCACGTCAAGATTCCCGCTACCGATGCCACCGACGCCTATAAGGAACCCTACCTCCACCGGAGAATCCTAGCCCCTTCTTTTCCCCTCTTCCTCACTCTCGCGCGTGCGTGCCCGAACCCTAACTCCGCTGGACACCATCATTCCGACCTCCCCATGCTCCATTGATGACGTACGCGTCTTCCTCTCGCCACCCTGAGTATCCCCGATGAAGGAATCTAGTCAAGGCACCTCAAATCGAGCCCTAGCATCCCGTCTTCTCGAAGTCCGGCTGCCATCTTCGCCACTAACTCCGGCTGCCCCAAGCCACGCCGGCCGTCCCTTCGCCCCCACGGTGAGCTTACCATCCTCCTGAGCCACTCCACCATCTCCCCCGCGTCCTCTGTCGTGCCCGCGCCGTGTGCCACCGCTCGCCGCCGTCGGACGCTGTTGCCAGTGTCTCTCTGGTGGTTAAAACCGGGCGGCGCCACCACTAGATGGTTGGGCTCGCTCCCCTCGCCCGTTTTCCCCAAGTCCCGCGTACTGGCGTGGCCTAGATCGCCGTCTCCGGCCACCGTCCGCTGGTCAACAGCCAGGTGACGTGGCGCGACCACGCTTCGCCACCGTGGCAGCTGAGGTGGCCTGGGGCCCTCCTGTCAGCTTCAGTGGCTAGACCCAGACCCGGTGAAAAACCACATGTCCCCTCTGGTGACGTTAGCCCTTGTCATGCTGACGCGATAAAGTTTAATAAATAGTCTAATAATTCCAGAAAAAGGATTAATATTGTAAAATCAATAACTTAATATTTATAAGACAGAAAAATGTGTATAATATATCAAAATGTTCCGAAAAATAAGATCTACACTTTAAAAATACAATCATGCATTGTTGATCAACCTAAACCCTAGTTAGTGAGAGGAACATTGCAACCCCCCTAATTGCATATGGGATCGATGGAATGCCAAGCCCTCGGCACTCCGAACCCATTTAAATCGATGTTAATCCTAGGGTTGCCATGCTAACTTTAATCTGCCATATCATTCATGTGCTTGCACATTGCATGGTTTTAGATATTGATTGTTTCCCTTCTTTCCGGTATTGCTTCTTCGTGATAGGATCCGAGCAAGAGACCGAAGTCAATGATACCGAATATCCATATATGTCTACTGAGGGACAAGGCAAGCGTAGCCTCTCATTCTGGACCTATGTTTTACAAAGTATCTACTTTCTCGCTATGTTGCACACGATTCCAATGTGGTCTTTTGTCAGTAGCTAGAGTTACCTATCTGCTGCATAGTTTCCCCGTTATAGCCTTATACACCTGATCCACTGCTCCTAGCATACCAAGGTCTACCATGTGAGCGTTGATAGATCTTCTTAGATGGTCAAGCTTAGCAATGCTTAGTAATTACGCCTGATCCATCCCGATGATGATGAATCGGAGATGCCAAAGAATCTAGAAAGGTAGGAGATGGAGGTATGATCGGAGGTGATGGATAAACATGCTAAGGCTTGTATGGGAGGCCACATTGGGTGTGGTTTTTGTAGTTCTATGCTCGCCACCACTAGGAACCGAGTTCTTTCCTTTGGAAACGAGATGAGCGTACAACCACACGGGGCTTGGGAACCCCTCGATTAACTAACTTGCCTAGTAGATTCCATGAGTCACATAGTTTGGGCTTTCCATTTGGCATACGCATTGAAAATGTTTTCAGAAGAGGTGGTGAAGGAGGTGCATCATAATACGTAGGTAAGCGTGGCTGAGGTTGCTTGGAGTAGATGGCGCCGCTGATGAACTAACCCGCCCACATCTCTAGGGAACGGCTTCGGGACTGTAACACCCTCGAATCGACCCTATGCAAGTTTTAGCGATTCCCGCCAACCCCGCATAGAAACGATTCAAAGATGCCCACCAAGCACTTGCGTGCAGGTGGAAAAATGAAGTAATATCATTACACAATAGTTCACGATGGAACCCACAGAACATATATATACAACAACGACTCCATGAGTCAAGAATACGATATACAATACAAAGACCCAAATCACCTTGAAAACGATACAACATCCGAGTACGGATAACATGCAAATGGGACTAAGAGCCCTGAAGAATAACCAATAGCATCCATAACCCTTCCTAGGCCAAGCCGAAAGGGTAACCCTGCTAACGACATTGAACTTATACATGCTAAAACAAAAGGAGTGCCGACAAAGGGCAAAGGAAAAAGAGAGCGGTCAGTACTGAGACCAGTACACGGCGAGGCTAGAATTCAGCGGCTCTCGCCTACATAGGTATGGTGGACTTAAGCTGCAGCTAAGCATGCACTACACAACCTATAGAGACTCGATACAACTGTCGGCTATTAGAAAGGGATAAGAAAGACCTATTCGGAACCAACCTGATACTAACACCAATCATACCCATCCTGGTATTTCCCCTCGAGACCAAACGAGGAAGTCAAACCGAGGAACTCACACAATTGGCAGTTTTATTAATTCCATTATAGTTGCGGCACTTACTAGTCATATATAGATAGCACGAGTCATCCTGATATCATAAGAAGTGGGCAGTTTTAGTTAACCATTCCATTGTAGTTACAATACTTACTAGTCAGATACAAATAGCATGAGACCTCCCAAACCAGCAGTTGTTGGCCTTTTTATTTACTCATTCCGTTGTAGTGAATCTGATTACTAGACATGTCAAAGTCAAATTTATAACAATACTTTAGTTATGCTTGTCTATGATCAAGATACTGTGATCCAAGTCGTCCATAACCACGGACACGACTTTCAGAAAGATTTACCCTGCAGGGGTGCACAAATAGCAACACACACATGATCAACCTCCGGAAGAACCAAATAAAAAGCAACGAGGCCTCACGACAATGCATTCACATGATTCATAAATCATTTCAGGGGGCCACCCCACTAAGCTACCCCAGGTCCGGAACAGACCCAGGGTTTGTGACGACGGCTATGAACGACTGGGAACCCCAAAGTGTGACTGGGCTTGTCGATACCGCGAAAATGTGGCACGATCCAAAATAGTACAGGTGCTCCACGCACAATCGTAAATCAAGAAGTAAATCATGGCATAGGTACATGATAGTAATAAAGCCCCAAACTAGTTTGTGGTCCCAAGAAATAAAGTGTGAATCAAGCTCAGGCAAAGGGGGATTCATAGAGTCTCTCGTATGTGAATAGTGCGAATAATCAAGGAACAGGTATCAAGTACTCGAGGCCTCCGGGAAACAAGTGTGTTGGGAATATGCCCTAGAGGCAATCATGGTTGATGATATTTCCCAATGTATTCATCAGGTTATCGTCCATGTATGAACTGCTGATATGTATCATCGAATATGTGATTTGATTGTGGAACTATATATTCATGTTGTTCATGCTAATTGTCCTTGGTCATTGAGGTTGTGCTGGACACACAACTTAGACCAATGTGAAAGTCGGCAGATGACTAGGTTCCACTTGTCATGGGCATGGATATGCTATTTGACTTACACAGATTCGGCTAAAGAGTTTAGCGAGTCGGACTGACCCATATTGAGATGCAACGAATAAGTCGTCATTTGCATGTCTCAATCAATGTAATCCTTAGACCTGAGGTTATTGCATAGTCCGAGTTGAGGATCACCGACTTAGGTTCTATCAAACAATGTTCCGTCAATGGGCAGTTATAAAGGCGGAGATCGGGTCATCTGTGAATCAAGCTGCGTGATGTGAATGACCAAGATGGGATTTGGCCCCTCTGTTTGGAGAGATATTCTCTGGGCCCTCTCAGGAGATAAGATTCGGAAAGTATGGCCATGCACGTCTCAGTTAAGTGTTAACCGAGGAAACCGACTAAGAGTTAGTCGGATGAATCACTTATCTCGGATCGAGAAAGAGAGCCAGACTATTTAAGGGATGACGATCATTCTCCTATAGTCCGACAAGGTATATCGTGAGGTAAAAGGGACTTAGACGAAAGTCGCATTGGAAAGGTACGTCATCATGACTTATTGGTACTTGGGAGTCGGCACGTTCTGCTAGGAGCTGCTACCGACTGATCGATCACGAGTGAGACTCGGAATCTTGTCCGGGTTACCATGAGCCTGTCGGGTCACACACTTAAGAGCGGGAGCAAGTTTGGGTTAGACCCAAACAGGAAATCTATTTGGGTTGGACCCAAATAGAGACATGGACTTAGTCAGCAAGTGAGACTTGCAGTGGCTAATATAGGCCTTTTTAGTGAATGGGCAACAAGTGAGTGGAGCCCACTTTCACTCCCTATATAAGCTGGGGCACAGGTGCTTAGAGCACAAGGTTAGGTCACTCCATGTGTTGGAAACCCTAGCCCCAGTCCGTCCTGTCGCCACCGTATCTGACCTAGCAGTCCATCGCCGGTGCTCCTCCTCGTACGTGTGGATACTGGCGGAGGTGCTGTATGTTCAGCACTTCGACGATCGTGGAACCAGAATGGATCATGAGGCATGGAACAGGAACGGATCGTGACGACTGCACTGCATCAAGCAACGTGTTTCATCGATTCCGCAACTGCACGTCTAGTGGTAATCCTTGTGGCCTTCTACCTGAGCTGGATCTTGGGATCACCGCGTAGGGAAAAAGTTTTGTTTATCTCTACGTGGCCCAACAGTGGTATCAGAGCGTTAGCTTCTGGTTTTAGGCTTGAGATCGTGCATATGTGATATGCGGTTGGCGTTAGATTGGATCTAATTGTAGTTTTGGTGGTCGATCTATGAGATAGATCGGTTTTGTATGAAGTTGATTGGATCAACTATACTCGGGGGGAATGGATGATATGGTTTCTGTGATCTAACTGCTAAGGTCGTGGAACGACATACCCCTACCGGTCGGCTTCCGCCATCGGGGTAGACTATGACACGTAAACCCGGATGCGGTGATTGAAGATCAAAGAGTTTGGTCGAATCGGAGTCCGGATCGGGTTTGGGTAAAATTGTTTTATCCGATGAAGAAATCCATGTCCGGAATGCAGATGAGATCTGCATTTTTCAAAAAATCTACGGGGCCGCCGGCTTCGCCCTGTCATAGCGCCTCAGACGTCGTTCCGAGTTTCACAACGCCGGTAGATATCGTATCTATGTATAACTTGTTTTTGCAGGATGATGTTGTGAATGGTATGGCTTATGTGCATGTGATGTGTGTAATCCATACGTGATCTGCGTATCACGGTTTTTGTCAGCCGGCTGAAGCCTAGGTGTTGTCATTTTATTGTATAACGACCTGCATGTCGGATTCTCTATGTAATTTACTTTACAAGCTAGTGTAGCTAGTTGGAGAACCTGGATGGCATGCAAGTCGATATACAAGTCGGCTACATGGTGTAAGGTGGCACGTGACAAGAGTTGACACAAATCGAATTACAAGCTTTGTGGAGAAGGAGATCGCCATGAAGAGAGCCATACCATTTCACATTATAATTGCTTTATTTTGTGTTATTGTTATGTCTTTGTTTTACCTCTATTAGATAGTTCGTAGAAAGTAATCCCTCAAAGAAGGTCTAGTCGGTTTCCCCGCCAGTGCTGCACCATCACAAGTTGGACATTTTTGGTAGTGGGCTCATAAAATTGAGGCGCTATCAATTCTTTCCGACTAGGTGGGTTCGAGTCGGACCCTTACAGCGGAAGCACTTGGTAATCTAGACAGGTCTATCACAATGGTTGTGGGACTCGAGGAAAAGTCGGATGGGAGCCGGGGCATGTGATGCCACCCATCCAATAGGAGTTGTATGAGATACGATTGACAAGGAGTTGTCTACCTAGATCACTTGACGGCTAGCGGTGATGCTAAAGCTCACTAGTCGACTTGCTTATTTAGGGTCCTGAATCACTAAGTAACCATCGGAGGGGTGTTGGTTCTAGTGGGAGCATAAATATTAAATTTTTTAATATGCTTGCTCTTTATGGATACATGTCTTAAGTGTTTTGCATATTTTCTGTTGTAGATCAATGGCACCTAGCAGTCTTCCTTAGATTTCTGGTTTTGCTTTGAGAACCATCTTAGAGAAAGATAAGCTGAATGGAACTAATTTCACCAACTGGTATCGTAATCTGAGAATTGTTTTCAAATAAGAAAAAAGGGACCGTGTCCTAGACAACCCACTTCTAGCTGAGCCGGATGAGAATGCGACTATCGCAGCCACCAATGCCTACCGTCGGATTTGTGATGAATCCACGGAGATTAGTTGTCTTATGCTTGCTCACATGGAACTGAACTTGCAGCAGCAGTTCGAGAATGTTGAGGCATACGATATGATCGAAAGCCTCAAAAGTATGTTCTAGGCTCAGGCAAAGACTGAGAGGTATCAAGTCTCTCAGGCTTTGTTGAGCTGCAAGCTTAAGGATGGCGATCCACTGAGTCCGCATGTGATCAAGATGGTTGGTTACGTGCAGTATCTGGAAAGGCTTGGCTACCCCATTAGCAAAGAGTTCGCTACGGAAATAATTCTGAACTCTCTTCCAAGTGCGTATGGCCAGTTCATATTGAACTACCACAGGCATGGTATGGATAAGAAGCTCACTGAATTACATGGGATGCTCAAGCATGCTGAGGCGGATCTCAAGAAAGGTGCCAGTCAAGTGTTGATGGTACAAAACAAGGGTAAGTTTAAGAAGAGTTCTTGGACTAAGAAGAAGAAGGCAAAGTCGGGAGGTAAGGCGGAGGACCCAGTCCAAAGCGCTTCCTCAGGGACTAAGCCATCTCCTGCAGCCGGATCCACTTGCTTCTACTGCAAGTCGGATGGCCACTGGAAGAGGAATTGCAGCAAGTATCTGGCTGACAAAGCTAAGAGCGGAGGTGTGACTTCCGGCTCAGGTACGCTTGTTTGCAATGTTATAGACATTTATCTTGCTGATGCACCTGGTAGTTCTTGTGTATATGATACCGGATCAGTCATTCACATCTGCAACTCGTTGTAGGGACTGGTAAGAACTAGGAGCATTGCAAGAGGCGAGGTTGATATTAGAGTCGGCAACAAAGCGAGAGTCGCTACGTTGGAAGTCGGCACAATGAAACTTCATTTACCTTCTAGATTTTTAATGGAGCTAAATAATTGTTATTATGTTCCAGTGCTTAGTCGAAACATCATTTCTGCCTCATGTTTGATGAGACAAGTCTATGAGTCGAATATTAAGAATAATGGTTGTTCTTTATATGAATGATATGTTTCACGGCTTTGCACCCGTCCGGGACGGGTTATTTATTTTGAATCTTGATGGTGAATCTGTCTATAATATAAATGTGAAAAGGTTAAACGAAATGATCTGAATATGAATTACTTTTGGCATTGTCGGCTTGGTCATATAAGTTGGAAACGCATGAAGAAGCTCCATGATGATGGACTCTTAACTTTGTTCGACTTGGAGTCGTTCGAGACATGTGAATCCTGCCTACTCGGTAAGATGACCAAGACACCTTTTGCAAAGAGTTGTGAAAGGGCGTCCGACTTATTGGGACTAGTACATAGTGATGGATGTGGCCCAATGAGCATGACAGCCAGAGGTGGTTATGAGTACTTCATTACCTTCACTGATGATTTGAGTAGGTATGGATATATCTACTAGATGAAACATAAGTCGGATGCCTTTGAAAAGTTTAAGGAATTCCAGAATGAGGTACAGAATCAACTCGACAAGAAAATAAAGTTTCTTCGGTCGGACCGAGGAGGCGAGTACATGAGCCATGAGTTTGATGACCATCTGAAGAGTTGTGGAATAGTTCCCCAGCTCACTCCTCCAGGAACCCCACAGAGAAATGGTGTGTCGGAAAGGAGAAATCGGGACCTTGTTGTACATGGTATGATCAATGATGAGTCGGATAGATCTGCCTTTATCATTTTGGGGTTATTGTCTAGAAACTGCAGCGTTCACACTTTCACACTAAACAGAGTACCATCGAAGTCGGTAGAGAAGACACCACATGAGATGTGGACTAGCAAGAAGCCGAGTTTGTCTTTTCTTAAGATTTGGTGTTGTGAAGCTTTTGTCAAGCGACTTTAGTCGGACAAGCTTACAACTAAATCAGATAAGTGTATTTTCGTGGGGTATCCGAGGGAAACCTTGGGTTACTACTTCTACAACTGAGAAGAGGGCAAAGTGTTTGTCACTCGGAACGGTGTCTTCCTGGAGAAAGAGTTTCACAGTCGGGGAGTCGGTGGGAGCACGGTGCAACTCAAAGAAATTCGAGAGGTACCGGCCAGTAGCGAGTCGGAAAAAGCCTTGGAGGTTGAGCCGGTCGTGGTACCAGAGCCGGAAACAACACCGAGATTGCGAAGATCGGCCAGATTGCGAAGTGTTCGTGATGTGTTACTGTTAGACAGTGATGAGCCGGCAACTTATTCGAAAGCAATGGTGGGTTCTGATTCTGAGTCATGGCTTGGATCCATGAGATCCGAGTTAAAGTCCATGGATGAAAAACAAGTTTGGAACTTGGTTGATCTGCCAGACGGTGCAAGACCCGTCGAGTGCAAATGGCTCTTTAAGAAGAAAACTGATATGGATGGAAATGTTTCTATCTATAAAGCACGGCTTGTTGCGAAGGGGTTCCGACAAGTTCAGGGAGTTGACTACGATGAGACTTTTTCTCCCGTGACGATGCTTAAATCAGTTCGGATCATGTTAGCTATAGTAGCCTATTTCGACTATGAGATATGGCAGATGGATGTCAAGACGGCTTTCCTTAATGGAAATTTAACCGAGGACATGTATATGATACAACCCGAGGGTTTTGTCGATCCGGCTAATGCTGACAAGGTATGCAAGCTTCGGAAATCCATTTATGGGTTGAAGCAAGCATCTCCGAGTTGGAATATTCGCTTTGATGAGGTAGTTAAATCGTTTGGCTTCATCAAGAGTGCTCATGATTCTTGTTTATACAAGAAGTTTAGTGGGAGCAAATTGAACTTTCTAATCTTATATGTGGATGACATATTACAGATTGGAAATTATGTCCAGATGTTGCAAGAGACCAATGAGTCATTGGAAAAGAGTTTTTCGATGAAAGACTTGGGTGAGGCGACTTACATACTAGGAATCCAGATCTATAGAGATAGATCAAAGCAGCTCATTGGATTGAGTCAAAGTACATATTTGGACAAAGTGTTGAAGAAGTTCAACATGGAATCGTCTAAGAAGGGGTTCATACCGATGTCCCATGGCGTAAAACTTAGCAAGACTCAGTGTCCTTCGACAACTGATGAGCAAAGTCGGATGAGTGCGATTCCGTATGCTTCTGCAGTCGGATCCATCATGTACGCTATGATTTGTACTAGGCCGGATGTTTCCTATGCTCTAAGTATTGTGAGCAGGTACCAGGCTGACCCTGGAGAAATCCACTGTGCAGTGGCTAAAAATATCCTCAAGTACTTGAGAAGGACTAAGGATATGTTCCTGGTTTATGGAGGTGAGGATGAACTCAGTGTAAAGGGTTACACGGATGCGAGTTATCTCACTGACTCGGATGATTCTCGTTCGCAATCAGGATATGTGTTTGTGATAAACAGAGGGGCTGTGAGCTGGAAGAGTTCCAAGAAAGAAACGATGTCTGCATCTACGACAGAGGCTGAGTATACTGCTACCTCGGAGGCGGCAAAGGAAGCCGTTTGGATGAGGAATTTCCTCATGGATCTTGGTGTGGTTCAAGGATCGTCCAATCCGTTAGACGTGTATTGTGACAACAATGGTGCTATTGCACAAGCCAAGGAACCTAGACAACACCAAAAGAACAAACATATACTCATGCGTTACCACCTTATTCGCCAGTTCGTGGATCAAGGTGATATCAAGTTATGCAAGGTACACACCGATGCAAACATTGCGGATCCGTTGACAAAGCCACTTCTACAACCGAAGCATGAGGCGCACCTGAGAGCAATGGGCATTAGATGCCTAGACATGTGCTGTCGGAAGATTAACTCTAGTGCAAGTGGGAGACTGTTGGGAATATGCCCTAGAGGCAATCATGGTTGATGATATTTCCCAATGTATTCATAAGGTTATGTCCATGTATGATCTGCTGATATGTATCATCAAATATGTGATTTGATTGTGGAACTATATATTCATGTTGTTCATGCTAATTGTCCTTGGTCATTGAGGTTGTGCTGGACACACAACTTACGCCAATGTGAAAGTCGGCAGATGACTAGGTTCCACTTGTCATGGGCATGGAGATGCTATTCCGACTTACACGGATTCAGCTAAAGAGTTTAGAGAGTCGGACTGACCCATATTGAGATGCAACGAACAAGTCGTCATTTGCATGTCTCAATCAATGTAATCCTTAGACCTGAGGTTATTGCATAGTCCGAGTTGAGGATCACCGACTTAGGTTCTGTCAAATGCTGTTCCATCAATGGGCAGTTATAAAGGCGGGGTACGGGTCGAATGTGAATCAAGCTACGTGATGTGAATGATCAAGATGGGATTTTGTCCCTCCGTTTGGAGAGATATTCTCTGGGCCCTCTCGGGAGATATGATTCGGAAAGCATGGCCATGCGCGTCTCGGTTAAGTGTTAACCGAGGCAACCGACTAAGAGTTTGTCGGATGAATCACTTATCTCGGATCGAGAAAGAGAGTCGGACTATTTAAGGGATGACGAACATTCGCCTATAGTCCGACAAGGTATATCGTGAGGTGAAAGGGACTTAGACAAAAGTCGCATTAGAAAGGTATGTCGTCATGACTTATTGGTACTTGGGAGTCGGCACGTTCTGCTAGGAGCCGCTACTGACTGATCGATCACGAGTGAGACTCGGAATCGTGTCCGGATTACTATGAGCCTGTCGGGTCACACACTTAAGAGCGGGAGCAATTTTGGGTTAGACCCAAACATGAAATCTATTTGGATTGGACCCAAATAGAGACATGGACTTAGTCAGCAAGTGAGACTTGCAGTGGCTAATATATGCCTTTTTAGTGAATGGGTCATAAGTGAGTGGAGGCTAGTTTTACTCCCTATATAAGCTGGGGCACATGTGCTTAAAGCACAAGGTTAGGTCACTCCATGTGTTGGAAACCCTAGCCCCAGTTCGTCCTGTCGCAGCCGTACCGGACCTAGCAGTCCATCGCCGGTGCTCCTCCTCGTATGTGTGGATACTGGCGGAGGTGTTGTACGTTCAGCACTTTGATGATCGTGGAACCGGAATGAATCGTGAGGCATGGAACAGGAACGGATCGCGAGGACTGCACTGCATCAAGCGACATACTTTTTCGATTCCGCAACTGCGCATCTAGTGATAATCCTCGTAGTCATCTACCTGAGCTGGATCTTGGGATCACCGTGTAGGGAAAAAGTTTTATTTATCTCTACGTGGGCCAACAAAGTGAGCGTGGAAGAACCAAATATTTGCTATTGCCCACCGGTGCCTCTGCATTAGTTATATCTATTCCCAGCATTTTAATATCAAGTTATATTGAAAGTCATGATCATCTCCACCCTTAAGCATGTGCCAACCATACAATAACGGTGGAACGACAACGACGCGAAGCAGCACCCGAGCAAGCAACTATGACTAGCAAGGCCGACTGTCTATCAAACAACAGGCAATAGGATGTGTCCAAGGCAATATAGAGGCTGCAAGGAATATAAATGGTGCACGGAAGCTAAAACATCGCAAACAAGGATAGCAATAGAGCAACAGGAGGAAATAAAGACTATAAACGAAAAATAGGTAGAAAGGGGGAGGATGCTCGCCTGGGTAACATAGCCGAAGATTCATTATCCGAAGAATTTGTCGCTACTCGCGTCCACTCATCGGTCTAATCCGTGAAGAAGCAAAGCACTGAAAGAAACACCGGATGCACTATTTAATACTACGGTAGAAGATCGAGCATGATGCATATATGATGTATGACATGGCAAGGATGCGATGGTTCAAATTATTTAGATACCCCGCAATTTATAGGTTGTCTTAGCAAGGCAAAACATGGCATCAGTTTACTACACAAATTTAAATAGAGTCCGGAATAAGACAAAGGTATCCCGCATAAACACTCCATATTTAATTATTAGGTGAATCAACAAAGTAACCTCAAACAAATAAATATGTATGCGAGCATGGATGATTAAATATGCAACAAGTTATATGACATATTATAGAAAAATATTGTTTATGGGCTGGGTCTTACAGATCGGGTCGGAGTCGAATAGATGGCCTTAGGTATGTAGTCGAAGTTAAGGAAGTAGGCGTTATCCTGGAAGTAGTGGAAGTCGAGATCTTCGGGTCTAATCTTGTGTTTTCAAATAGAAAGGAAGTAGCCAAACTATAGAGCAGCGGAAAGAAGATCATGAGACAATAGTATCCGGACAGGTTAAGCACTAGAAATAGGTACAGCCAAAGCAAGAACTCGTGGGGATATTTTATCAAACAACTTGCAGTGGAGACCATACGAAATCTCAGCCGAGGTATCCCAGATCAATTAGCGGCGACGAAGAAAGATGCCAGCCCTGCGAGATAACATGTTCTGCGATCGCCGAGAGATGAGCTGGGCGTTGACGCTCTGCTGCTGTGCTGCTGCAGGTCATAGGGGCGCAACTGGATAGGACATATAGCAGAGGAAAAATACGACAAGGAGCTCGAGGAAACTTGGTCGGCTGGTGCTCGGCGAGCTGGCCCAGCGTGGTTGTTAGCGCGGCGAAGGGGCAAGCGGGACCTTGCGGGGTACGCACGGTAGCAGAGTAGCCGCAGGCGCACGAGCGGAAATAGATCAAACACACATACGACGGCGGGGAGCTGCACTGCTGTGTACGGGCAAGGAACAAGAGGACCACGTGGATGTCGATTTGATGATGGTGCGCACGCGGATCAAGGGGCGCAAATTGGAGCTTGGTGTGTGGTGGGATCTGATGGAGCAACAAATTGTGGCTACGTGTATCGATTCAACATCATGGAATGAAGAGAATTGGCGAATCAAGGCTTATTCAGATAAAACAAGATGAATCTGGTGGATGTGGGAAGCTAGCTGAGCTTGGTAGAGATATAATCGGACAACATGAATAAATTGATTGGCTCAAGGACTAAGATGGAATCTTGTGCTAGTGTTGCAAAAGGATTGGATTTTCTCACTGATGTCTTGCATGTGGACCAAGAGGAAGCGACCACGGAAGATCGAGGCTGCTGTCACACGCGGGCAAAAGAAATGGAGAACGACGGCGTAGATGATTCTTGAGTGATGAATTTGGAAAGATGTATATCTCAGATTTGGGGCTAGGGTTTGGGCTGGAGCAAGAAGTAGATTGGAATATTTATATAGTCCAAAATAGACTAGATAAGCCTAGTTTTAGGCCAATACTTCAGACCGGCTTTTGGCTTATTTTTATTATATTAAAAAAATAAGCTAACCTTTTGTAGTCTTACAATAGACTTAAAACTATTAGTTTGTTTTGTTATAAAATGAGAAAAGAGAGTCAGCTTCATATATATTAACCATATGTATATCTAAGCACATAAATAAAATACGGTTTTTAGTATAAATAATTTTGTGCTTCAAAATATGCATGATCATGACAATGTCCTGTAGCAAGATCGAAATATGTCAAAGATGGTTCGAGTTAGTACGAATAGAGTAGATCTATTATAGGAAAATAATAGAGGTGGAAAAGAATTAGAGGATCCAAAAGAAAACAAGAATAGGATAGGGAGTTAATACAAACACAAGAATAAAAAGAGATAGAATATGGAGGAAGATGGTCACATGATGATAGATAGATCCACACATAGGGCATATGAGCATATATTGGAACAAAGTTAATAAATGGAGTCCATATGACAATGTGCGATAAAATATAGACAAGATCAAGTGGACAACATTGGGTCGGATCCACACATGATATATGGGTATGAATTAAATAAATCAAATATAAATAAAACCCATATATCCATAGGGACTTGGCCCGTTAAGGCCGAACCATCCTTAGGGCATGACTCATGGTCTCGGTGAAAGCAAGGTAAATGTCGTGGTCAACCACCCTCTGTCGGCCCTCCAAGGAAGAGGGCTAATAATATTTGGCACTAAGAGTCGGTTGGTATGTGTGGGTACAATTGTACATCCCTGCGGGGTTAAATCTTTTCGAAAAGCCTTGTTCACGGTTATGAACGCTTGGTGGCCAAATTCTAAGATCATAGATAACATTAACTATAAGTAAAACTTTCTGATCCACGTGTGCTTAAGGATGCTTCCTCGGGGGATCGAGGGGGTGATCCTTGATGAGGAGTTCAAATGTACTTGGTTAACAAGTTCAGATGTTCAAGATGGAGTTGTCGCTCTCTTACCCCATTTTGAAAGTATTCTGTGTAGCTGAGCCTCTTCTCCCTCTCTTGTTCACAAACAAAGTTGGCTTTACGCAAAGAAAATCCAGAGAAAGCTTTTCTAGCCAGAGCATGTCGATACTAGGTTATCTAAGTCTTGCGGAGTACATTCTCGTACTCAGCCTTGCGCTATTGTTGTTTTTCTTCAGATGCTCTAGTCGCAACTGAAGGTGGCTTCAACGTTGACATCGACGAGTAGTTGGGGGTCCCAGGTAGCAGCCTGAGGACTATGGGTTGGACGTCACTTATGTTTATGGCCTCTTAGGCCTTTGTTAAGTTTGTTGTGTAGAACAACATAATTTGCTTTCGCTGTTTGGTGTAATGATGGGTCTACAACCCCTGGTTTGTAATAATCTAATATCATACTCTATTAAGAGTTTAAACTTATGTTGTTGAATCCATGTGTTCTATAATGCTACCAAATCATATACTGTGAGTCTCTGAGATTGGAGTTAAGTTTATCTCGGAGGATAATCCGAGGTTTGTTTAACCCTATTCCTAGGGGGTGTTACAAAAAGGCCATGTCATCATTGACAGCCAGCTATACAAAAGAAGTACCACGGGAGTTTTCCTACGATGCGTCTCCCAGCAGCAAGGTATTGAAATCCTTAGAGAAATACATCTCGGAGATTGCGGCCATCACGCCGCTCCCCGGTCGTTGGTGGCTAAAGCCTTCCGACAAGGATTCTACTGGATAACTGCCAAGGCGGCCGCTGACAAGTTGCTACAAACATGCCTTGGGTGTCAGTTTTATGAAAGACAACCAAGTGTTCTAGCTGAAGAATTGCGAACAATACCAATAACTTGGCCATTTGCAGTATGGGGGCTAGACATGGTGGGGCCTTTGCAGACAACACCCTTTGGATTCACACACTTGCTAGTAGCAGTGGACAAATTCACGAAATGGATTGAAGCTAAACCCATTAAAATGCTTGATGGGGCAACAACCCTAAAGTTTGTCTGAGATCTAGTGGTGAGATTTGGTCTCCCACATAGCATCATCACCGACAATGGTAGAAACTTGTCTCTCGGAGAAGTTGAGGATGAGAAAGGCATCCGCCTTGACCTAGCATCTGTGGCACATCCACATTCAAATGGGCAAGTTGAAAGGGCCAATGGACTAATTCTGCATGGAATCAAGCCACGCTTAGAGGCACCGCTACGTAGAGCAGCTGGAGCCTGGGCAGAGGAACTACCATCTGTTTTGTGGAGTTTACAAACAACACCCAGCAGATCCACCGGCTTAACTCCTTTCTCCATGGTTTATGGAGCAGAAGCAGTCCTCCCATCCGACATCCTCCACAATGCACCAAGAGTTTCCGCCTACAAGGAGGATGATGCTGAAGAATCCAGATGACTATCTATGGACCTACTTGAAGAAGAGCACGTGCTGGCATGCCAGAGATCCGCCGTTTACCAGCAGAAGCTGTGTGGCTACCATAGTCGCCGGGTAAAGCATCGCTCGTTTAAAGAGGGGGATCTGGTGCTTCGACTCAAGCAGGAAAAATCACACAAACTATCCCTACCATGGGAAGGACCATTCAGCATAAGCAAAACATTGCTTAATGGTTCCTATTACCTCGGCGATATTCGAGAGTTGAAAGATAGGCCAAAAAATTGCAAGCGCAAGCAACGTGACTCCGATGATGGTTACCCGAAGACAGATCGGCCATGGAACATAGCACAACTACATCCCTTTTACACTTAGCACATTTATATTTTGTAATAAGTTTCTTATATGATGAATGAAACAAAGCATTTGGTTCACTCATATTCTATGAGTCCTTTACCTCCTTTAGTTGTTCATTTTTGGATCATATAAACCCTTTACGCGCAAGGTTGCATTTGCCCTTGTGAAAATTCTGCCTACGGGCGTTAGCTTAAGTTTTCTGGTCGACACATTTTCTGAAGATTTTATGTGGATTCCGGCGTAGTGACTTTTCGGCACTCAAAGCCGCCGATTTTGTTCTTGGGTTATTGAAGGTGCTATTAAGCATCATCACATATGAGCATAGTTCTATGCTACGAGTCTCCCGTCTCACAAAATGTCAAGCATATGAACCAGAATAATGGATGAGGCAGCACTTGCTTAAAAAATATATACACATGCTGTTGCAGGAAGCTTGAGTACAAGTTTTTCCGCCTTAGCCAAACATAAGTTTTTTCCGCATACACATTGCAGAGATACATTTAATGCAAACATTGTTTTTCATGGATCTATTGCAGGGGGCTTTGTGGTGGCATCATTAGGAGAGCCAGGCCGAGAGATATCGTCAAACTGTGAAGGAGAGGGGCTAGACTCAGACGAGTCCATGTCTTCGTCGAGGATCTCGGCAGGCACAAAGACATCCGCCTTGACCATCTTGGTGACTCTAGTGTCGAAGCCGGCAAGGGAGTTCCAAATAGCATCACTATCGATCTTTTGCCCTTCCTCGTCTAGCTTGGGCATGCCAGAGGTTACCAAATCGATGTCGGCATTGTCGTAGTGTGCCTTGACCAAGGACAGGGTCATCCTAGCACCAGCCCGGACACAAGAAGCTCTTTAGTCCTTGATTTTCTCGGGGGATCGGCACAGGATTTCCGCGAATTTGGCCGCTTAGTTTGCCTCCTTGATATCGATGCCCAGAGGTTGAGCTATCTCCTCGGATTTGGCAATGGCGGGGCTGATGAAGTTGCCGGCAAGAATCATGCGTTCCTTGGGGTCCGGAGCACCCTCACCCAAGTTGGCTAAGCCAATGGGAGCTGTGGTTTGCACAAAACACAAGGACCAAGAGTGTAAACAAATAAAATGGTTGTCCAACTTCTATAAAGTGACCAAGACGGAGAAAGGTTACTGAAGATGCTCGTTTTTGCTTGCTTGCATGTCTCCGCCAAGACATCGTGCTCCTTTTGGACTGACTTGAACATCTGACTCCTAGCATTCTACTATTTGGTAGCTTGGTTCTAGTCTTTGAGCTATGCAATTTCATCCTTCAGGCGCTGCATCTCGGCGTCCGCAGACTCTTGCCTAGCCTTCTTCATCGCCTCATGGCCCTTGACGGCATCAGCCAGGTCCTTCTTCCGGATTTTGTTCTCATCATCGAGCTCCTGGATATGCTTGGATTGCGCGACGATGCTCTTGGCATTGGCAATGGCTTCTGTAAGATGGAAATCAGAAAGTGCTATCAGAAGACGGAAGAAATAATTCAATGAGAAAAGCAAGGATCTGTTGTAGGGAACATACTCTAGCTATTTTTGATCTATTCGTTCAGGAATTTGGTTTTATCCTGTTCAAGGTCCAACTCCTTCCGAAGAGCAGCAAATCTCTCATTGGCAGCTATCCTCCGTCTATTCTCATTCTACACAAGATGTTAACATGCTTAGTTTCTCTAGAGCATGTAGTCGGAACTATCCAGTTTCAACTAAACGCTCGGTGGCTACAGTACATGATTTTAAAGTAAACTAGTTTCTCTAGAGCATCTAGTCAGAACTATCCAGTTTCAACTAAAAGCTCGGGGGCTACACAGACAAAGTTGTATACTTAGTTCTTTGGAGCACTCAAGCCAATAACTATTGGATTATCCGCCTAAGAGCTCGTGGGTTACAATGGGATATACTACGCAAAGTAAAATAAGTGAAGTTCAAAAACCTTACGATGGCAATGATCCTGAGATTGTTGGCCATATGAGCATAGAAATCATGGAAGGTCCGGACATTCATATAGATTTCGTTGGCCTGCTTAATGAGGTTATCTAGGCTCAACGTCAGAGGAGTCGCAGCCAATGGAGAGGTTGAAGCCGAGGCATGGATGAAGCCCTAGCTGCCTCCTACACCTTCAAAGCAGATGATGGCTTGGAGGCTCCCGCCTCAATCGTCGCTTCCACGTCCACCTCTTCCACCACTTCCTTCCCTTTCTCGATGGCATCCTTAGCTGGAGCTTCAGCCACTTTATAGGAAGTACTCTCCTGCGTCACCTGGCCGCTGGGAGCAACGACTGCCTCGACAGAGCCTGAGACATCAAGAATTGGATTGATATCTATTTCCATGACGGACGTCTTAGGGATGACGGGAGGTGACGACCCAGCGGGACCAGTAGAAGGCTTGGCGGAAGGAGTAGGGGGAGCGGTGGTGGGAGAGGACTTGGCAGACAGATTCTTGGTCAACATATCGCGAATGTTTTTTGACCCTCCAACATCTTTGGAGGATCGCTTCAAACTAACATCGGCTTTCCTCCTGAAACATACAAAGTATAAGTACAAGAGTTGAAAAAAGGTGTGAGATGAAAACTACAAGCCGGAGAATGAAAGTACTTACTCCATGGCAGGAGCCTTGGTGAGGGAAATGCCGGTGGACTTCTTCTTCTTCTCCACCTCTAAGGCGGAAGTGGATTGTTTGGAGACTCCACTCTCCATTTTCTTCTTATTCTTGGCCTCGGCAGCGGTGTTAGAGGTGGAGCTCTTCCACTTTCGCGCTGCCGGAGCTAGTTGATCCTTGGGGGCGTTGATACATTGCAAATGTATCTATAAATTTTGATGTTCCATGCTTGGTTTTATCTACTTTCTTATGTTTTGTTCCAACTTTGGAATACTTTTCATAGACTTTCTTGGACTAACCTATTAACAAGATGCCATAGTGCCAGTTGCCTATTTTCTACTGTTTTTGGTTCCAGGAAAGTCAGAAAATCAATATTCTCGGAATTGGACCGGACAAAATCCAAAGTCGATATTTTACCGGAAGACTCACGGAGCCAGAAGACGAGACGGAGAGGGGCCAGGGGCTGGCCACACCACCTGGTGGCACAGGCCTGTCTAGGCCACGCCAGGGGGTGGTGTGGGCCCCTAAAGCACCCCCTCGGTCTCCCCTCTTGCCTAGCCTCCCGATGCATAAACCCTAGATCATCAAGCCTCAAGCCACGAAAAGTTCCGCAGCGCCACCACCACCGAAGGGGAGATTCGGGGGACAAAAAGTCTCTGTTCCGGCACCCTACCCGGATGGGAAGTGCCCCTGGAGCCATCTCCATCACTGTTGCTGATTCCCATGATGATGAGGGAGTAGTTCTTCCTAGAGGCTAAGGGTTTTACCGGTAGCTATGTGTTCATCTCTCTCTCTCTATGCATGATCATATTGTGATCATGATCTTTGTAATCAAGTAGATCTGCTTTATTAGATCTCTGCTCTCCCCATGTGTGTGAAAGTGACAGCGTGCACACCATGGTGGCACTTAGGCTAGAATTACAAATACATTTTTATGAGTTATATTTGGAGTTGGATGTCTTTATGAAATTGTGGTGTTTGTTGGAACCATCTAGTGCTCAAGGTGACAGTGTGGGGTTTTCTGCATGGGGAAGGCTTACTTTGAGGTGTGCTGTTATAGCCCTACCATCGATTAGAGTGTCCAACCGGAGAGTAGTTCAGCGGAGAATCATAAAGAGGAATATATTTATATGAGAGTGTTCACTAGTGAAAGTATGATCCCTACACCTTGTTTCTAAGCATTGATACACCGTTTGCAATTAGATCTGTTATATGTTTGCTTGTTGCCATCTTTATTTCAGTTTGCCTTTAGTCTTTTCCCACGTCAACCACACGCTATCAAGCTATTTTCTAGCACCATTGTTTTATGTCCATACCACTTGTATTTCACTATCTCTTCGCCAAACTAGTGCACCTATACACCTGACAAGTGTATTGGGTGTGTTGGGGACACAAGAGACTTCTTGTATCTTGATTGCAGGGTTCCTTGAGAGGGAATACCTTTGACCACTTCCTCCCTGAGTTCGATAAACCTTGGGTTATCTACTTAAGGGAAAACTTGCTACTGTTCTACAAACCTTTGCACTTGGAGGCCCAACAACTGTCTACAAGAATAGAAGTGCGTAGACATAAAAGCTCTTTTCTGGCGCCGTTGCCGGGGAGGTAAGGTAAAAGGTACTCACATCCTCCGGTGTGAGTGCTCGAAGTTATTTCCTTTAGATTCTGCAATTTTGTCTTTTTGTTTCTTTTTTTCACTAGTTAGGCTTAATGGAAGATAACAAAAAAATTAGAGAGCTTTATAGTATTTATCTTGAGTTAGGAGATGAAGTGTTTGAAGAGAAAATTAAAAAACCTATGGAACTTTATTTGCATGCTAATAGCAATGTTGTTAGTATGAATTCTTTGGACACCATTATTGCTAATGCTATGGAAAAGTCTAAGCTTGGGGAAGCTAGTTTTGATGACCATGATATTTTTAGTCCCCTAAGCACGGAGGAGAAAATATACTTTGATGATACTATACCTCCAATATATGATGATTACAATGATGAATATGATATTTTCAGTCCACCTACTATTGAGGAGAAAATTAATTATGATTACAATATGTCTCCTATATTTGATGATCATGGTGATGAGAATAATAATGATAGCTATCTTATTGAATTTTCTCCCACCACAATTAATAAGAATGACTATGCTTATGTGGAGAGTATTAATTATTTTATGCATGTGGCTCATGATAAGAATTTTTTATGTGATAGTTATATTGTTAATTTTATTCATGATGCTACTGAAAGTTATTATGAGAGAGGGAAACATGGTTTTATGTATCTCAACAATATTAAGTTTCCCCTCTTTATGTTGAAAGTCTTGAAGTTGCACTTGTTTTGCTTTCCTATGCTTGTTGCTTTGTGCTTTCATGACTTGTTTCTTTACAAGATTCCTATGCATAGGTAGTGTGTTAGACTTAAATGTGTTTTGAATTTGCTTCTTAATGCTTTCATTTACTTTACTTCATATTTTCTATGTGAGCATCTTCTCAAATTATCATGCCTAACTTAAAGGCGTTAAAGAAAAGTACTTATTGGGAGATAACCCAAAAGTTTTAGTTTAGTCTTGGAAGTTATTGCTTTAGTAATAACCTCTCCTTATCATTTTTGTGTGGTTTTTGTGCCAAGAGTAACCTCTAATCAGAGAGAAGTAATGATTGGGAAAGTTGCTGTCCCGAAACAGATTTCTGTGCTTCACCGTAAAAATTCGTGTAAAATCTCTGTACGTCCTTTTGAGGGGTGAATTTTTGTGCTTCTGCCCCAGGTTATTATCTAACTTTCGTTAGTTCAACACTTTTTGATTTTAGCAACAGAAGGTCATCTAAAAAATTCGTCTTTACCTGCTGGTCTGTTTTGATAGATTTCTGCCATTATTTGCATTTGCTTCTTGTTGGTTCCTTTTTGAGTTCTTTTGGGGAATTGAGCTTTTTGAGGGAAGTGCTACAGTAGCTTTTGTTTTAATGGAAGTTTTTTTGGTGTTGAAACCGAACCCAAAGACTTATTATCTTGAGTGCACTAATGTTGCTAATAAAGATTGTGTGAAGTTTTGTATGAAGGAATAATTTCAGGTGTATGGAGGGAATGATGTAATAAGATGAAGAATGGACTAAAGCTCAAGATTGGGGATGCCACGCGTGTCACCCCAAGAAATATCCAAGAATTACAAGCGTCAAAGCTTGGGGATGCTCAAGGCATCCCCCTCTTCATCAAAAAAAATCCCCCGTTTCTTCCAAACACTTCATTTATATTGTTTCATGCACAGTTGTGTTGTTCTTGGAGCGTCTTCTTTTTCTTTTTCGTTTTGGTTTTTCATTTTCTTGGTTTTCTTAGTTTGATGATAAATTGGTTGGACCCCCTCTTTCATGCGTTGGTTTTCAAATAGTTTGGTTTGGATTGGAAAAGAGTAGGAAAGTTCATGCTTAAGTGGTAAAGAGAGTTTGTTTTTGACTGTGGCCTAGGCTTTGTCATGCCATGCTTGGTATTGTTTTGGCTTTATGCTTAGTATTCTTTGATGTAGCATGACATGTTATAAATAATTGAGATTGCTTAATGTGCCTTGGAAGAATCATGCGTTGTTTTAGCATATTAAAGCATAGTATTGTGGTACCCTCCTTTGATGCTTTATTTTGGTTGACTTGGCACATGCTCACACCATGTTATGACTATCCCAAATCACTATAGCCTTTATGATCCTTTAGTTTTCAACTTGTAGTATCACTTTATGCTTTGATCAATGATTTTTTGTCACTCTGCATGATTATGGCCATTATTGCTCTCTTAGTTTGTCGCTCCCAGTATTTTGATAGCCTCCACAACCAAGTATGAGTTCCACTCATGCATCCAACTCCTTAAACCAAGTTGTTCCAAAGAGTCCACCATACCTACCTACTAGCTTATGCTATTGCAAGTATATTCATGTTTTTGTTTACCTTCCAAATTAAATTTGTTATGAGAAAACTAGTGATTAAAGCTCTCACGAACTTGATGGCACACTTTACTTTTCATGCATTTAATAAACTTGAACCATTGGGTCCTTCTTTGTGGCGTATATGCTTGCGCTTTAGAAGTTGAAATTAGCAGAACCATATATCATGGGGAACGCTTTCAACATTGCACTTGTACTTTGTACCCCATTGATATCATGTTCTTTTGCTTATGGATCTCGGTGGTGTGAAATAAAAGTGGAACTTGTAAGATCATGGAGTTTGTATGTGTGTTAGAGAAACGCCTGGGCCGCTAGCCTAAGCCATGCCTAATCATGGTGGAAACTTGTAGCATCACCATAATGAGCATTCTATGAAGCATCCTCAATAAAAACCTATGCAAATAGCAAATAAAAAGATCGCTGAGATGCTCATTGTCTGCTTGCCTTGTCATTTTGATTATGGATAGCTCCTGTATCATGTGCAAGGGGTACCCTGTTGGCGGTTCTCTATGATACATATGTACTTATAATGACAAGAGCTTACTTGTGACTAAAGTTGAGTAGCATGAGGTTCGGTCTTCGTAAGTAAGGGGCATGTGATTTCGGCTTATAACTTGTCAAGCATATCCTCTTTGTTGTGTCACTTTAACCTTAATCAACTAAATATGCTTATGATAGGGGCAATGAGAGCTGAAAGCTAATAAGTACCATACTTTTTGGAAGCTCTTTATGAGACTTGAATCCCCGCTTCCTTCTATGAAGAGCTTTCTTTTACTTTTATGTTGAGTCTCCACCTTCTATCTTTATGCACCTACTTTGAGAGCATAGTGGCCATTCTTAGTTCTATGTGCATTGTCCCAAGACTTGTTGATTGATGCATAACTTGATATTGCTTGTTTTAAACTATTTGTATCTAGTCACTCTTATAAATTTGAAGGTGTCCTATGCATTTATATTTGCTACTCTATGAGGGAAAGGATGAATACTATTATGCTATGTTTTCTTTATGTTAAACAAACAAACGTCTTGCAAAGCATTGTTATTCATGAATCTTTTGTTTGTGCCTTTTCATGTTGCAACATAATTTCTATGTCTTATTGCTAGAACTTTGTCTTTCATGTTATGATTGAAGTACTATGATCCCAGCTTTGAATATTTTACAAATACTTTGATCAAGTTTATGACGGTCCATGTCACCTCAAAAATTATTCTTTCTTTTTTATCACTTACCTACTCGAGGACGAGCAGGAGTTAAGCTTGGGGATGTTGATACATTCCGAACGTATCTATAATTTTTTATGTTCCATGCTTGGTTTTATCTACTTTCTTATGTTTTGTTCCAACTTTGGAGTACTTTTCATAGACTTTCTTGGACTAACCTATTAAAAAAATAGGCACAGTGCCAGTTGCCTATTTTCTGCTATTTTTGGTTCCAGGAAAGTTAGAAAAACAATATTCTCGGGACCGGACAAAAGCCAAAGTCGATATTTTACCGGAAGACTCACGGAGCCAGAAGACGAGACGGAGAGGGGCCAGGGGCTGGCCACACCACCTGGTGGCACGGGCCAGGCCAAGCCGCGCCAGGGGGTGGTGTGGGCCCCTCCGGCACCCCCTCGGTCTCCCCTCTCGCCTCTAAGAGCCTCCCGATGCATAAACCCTAGATCATCAAGCCTCCAGCCACGAAAAGTTCCACAGTGCCACCGCCACTGAAGGGGAGATTCGGGGGACATAAAGTATCTGTTTTGGCACCCTTCCGGGACGGGGAAGTGCCACCGGAGCCATCTCCATCGATCTCCACCGCCATCTCCATCACCGTTGTTGATTCCCATGATGATGAGGGAGTAGTTCTTCCTCGAGGCTAAGGGTTCTACCGGTAGCTATGTGTTCATCTCTCTCTCTATGCATGATCATATTGTGATCATGAGCTTTGTAATCAAGTAGATCTATCTTGCTACTCAAGTGCTTTATTAGATCTCTGCTCTCCCCATGTGTGTGAAAGTGACAGCGTGCACACCATGGTGGCACTTAAGCTAGAGATTACAAATACTTTTTATGAGTTATATTTGGAGTTGGATGTCTTTATGAAATTGTGGTGTTTGTTGGAACAATCTAGTGCTCAAGGTGATAGTGTTGGGTTTTCTAGATGGGGAAGGCTTACTTTGAGGTGTGCTGTTATAGCCCTACCATCGATTAGAGTGTCCAACCGGAGAGTAGTTCAGCGTAGTATCATAAAGAGGAATATATTTATATGAGAGTGTTCACTAGTGAAAGTATGATCCCTAGGCCTTTTTTCTAAGCATTGATACACCATTTGCAATTAGATCTGTTACATGTTTGCTTGTTGCCATCTTTATTTCAGTATGCCTTTAGTCTTTTCCCATGTCAACCACACGCCATCAAGCTATTTTCTAGCACCATTGTTTTATATCCATACCACTTGTATTTCACTATCTCTTCACCGAACTAGTGCACCTATACACCTGACAAGTGTATTGGGTGTGTTGGGGACACAAGAGACTTGTTGTATCTTGATTGCAGGGTTGCTTGAGAGGGAATTCCTTTGACCACTTCGTCCCTGAGTTCGATAAACCTTGGGTGGTCCGCTTAAGGGAAAACTTGCTGCTGTTCTACAAACCTCTACACTTGGAGGCCCAACAACTGTCTACAAGAATAGAAATGCGTAGACATCAAAGCTCTTTTCTAGCGCCGTTGCCGGGGAGGTAAGGTAAAAGGTCCTCACATCCTCCGGTGTGAGTGCTCGAAGTCATTTCCTTTAGATTCTGTAATTTTGTCTTTTTTTTTCTTGTTTTCCCTAGTTAGGCTTAATGGAAAATAAGAAAAAAATTAGAGAGCTTTATAGTATTTATCTTGAGTTAGGACATGAAGTGTTTGAAGAGAAAATTAAAAAACCTATGGAACTTTATTTGCATGCTAATAGCAATGTTGTTAGTATGAATTCTTTGGACACCATTGTTTCTAATGCTATGGAAAAGTCTAAGCTTGGGGAAGCTAGTTTTGATGACCATGATTATTTTTAGTCCCCCAAGCACGGAGGAGAAAATTGTAACATCCCAATTTTTTTTAATCTTCATCATAGCAATCAAATCATCATGGAATGTACTACTATGCATTAGATTTGTCCTCCAAAAATTTGGTGAAATTTTGAGACTTTTTGGAGCACTTTTGCTAAATTCAAACAAAACCTAGAAAAGAATTCAAAAAGAAAAAGAAAAGGAGGGAAAGAATTTTCAAATAGCAGCAGCAGCTTTTGGCCTTTGGCCCAATCCGGCCCAGCAGCCCACCCGGACTCCTCTCCCTTCTCTGTCTTTTCGCACCCCTCCCTCAGCTAACCCCCACCCGCTGACCTCCGGGCCCCACGCCACGTCAACGCC
The DNA here is from genome assembly GCA_910589775.1 of Avena eriantha. Classification (NCBI taxonomy): domain Eukaryota; kingdom Viridiplantae; phylum Streptophyta; class Magnoliopsida; order Poales; family Poaceae; genus Avena; species Avena eriantha. The sequence goes on from OU342745.1 coordinate 236,874,957, forward strand.
ACCTCATCGTCTTCCACGCGAACGGCCGACGCCCCCTCCACCTCCTCTGCCATTTCCATTGCCGAGTGATTGCAAGCGTTTTCGCGAGTAATTCGCTACCGCTTCAGCCCCTTCTTAACCCTCTCCTTCTCCCCGAACGATTCCCCCAGACACAGCCCTTGGAGAGCCCCCAGGCTCCCCAATTGACACCTCAAATCGCCGCCGCCCGAAGCCACTCCAACGAGAATTCCGGTGAGCCCAGGCCATGCCGTGCCCTCCTCTCTGCTCTTTAATACTTGCCGTGACCTAGCGCACATTTTAACCCCGGGCCACATGCTTTCTTTTGCACTAGGTCGACGACACGGTCCAACTCCGGCGAACCCCTCTGCCGCCGCCGTCCATCGTCTTTTCCGGTGAAGGTAGGGTTCCCGCCGCCTCTTTTTGGTCTTTACTAGGTCGTGCAGAACCTTGTGCATCTCGCTGACCCTTTTGCTGTCTGGTCCGAGCCCCAGGTCGCCGTCTCCGACACCAAGCCGCGAGCTCCACCGTCTACTCAACTCCGGCGAGGGATCCAGGCCAAGCCAGAGCACCCCCGCACCGCAGTGACCTCCATCGAGACCGCCATGACCTCCTCGACGTCTGGTATGTGTCCACGATCTCCTAGCCCTTGTAGAATCGCCGGAACCTCATCGGCCGACGCTCCGCCGCCGTGCGCAGCTGGTCAGCGCCGCCCATCTCCGGCCAGGTCGCTAGGGACCGTTAGATCTTGTGTCTGCGGCTAGGATTAGAACGTAGACGAAACGGTACAGGCTAATCTGATCCGTCTGTTATCACTTAGGATGCAACAGCCCACAGCGGTCGATCCGACCAAACCGGTACGGGCCAATTAGATTGCGCCACGTCGCCCAGGATTATCTGTTTAAATAGAAATTAGACAGATTTTGTATTAAACTTAGAAAATCCATAACTTTTGTTCCACAATTCAGAAAAATGCAAATTTGGTGTCTATGGATTCAGAAAAATAATACCTTTATTATGGAGGCCTTGTTTCACACTTTTGCCTCTGAAAATTGGAATTATAGGCAGAACCTTTTTAGGAGTATTTTGCTCATAAAAATTGTTCTATAAATTGTTTTGGGGTATTTCTTATGCATTTAGATGAGGTAATTTACCCTCTATACTGTAGACTCTATAAATTATAGAGTTGTGATCATATCATTGCATTTTGCATGCATTCATGTTTTTTGTAATGTTTTATTGATTGAATTATTGTTGTTGTATTGATCTTGTAGATTGTGTGGATTGTGAAGTTTGTTGCTGTGAGGATTGTACCTATTCGCCTAGCTACCAAGGCAAGTGATATTTCATCTCATGTCCTATTAATTTCACTATTGCACTAGTGTTATTTTGGTAGATCTTAGCATGATAGGATTATTTACATGTTACTATGCTATGCTACCCCATAGACTATATCTTGGTAGAATCTCCTAGTCGAAAGACTTCATATGCTAGACTGATTAGCCATGCTATTAGAATTCGTGGGTGGAATACACATATAAGATAGTATGGAAAGATATTATTTTGTTTGACTAAGAAAACAACTAATATGAATGAAATACCTGGGTGGAATGGGACTTGCTTGGATTATGTTGAGTGGTTACTCAGGGGCCATGTCTATGGTCAGCTGGTGTATCACACTTGTGGATGGCCACCCAGGAACAAAGAGATTGGAGACGTTCTTGTCATGAAGCTTCAAGTGCAGCCGCATGGCATATGGGCTCTGCCTTGACCAACTAAGTTGCAAGAACTCAGCCAAATGGACAGAAGGTGGTAGATGTGGTAGGATGGAATGCGTCCGTGGTGGTATGAGGGATTGCTTCTGAAAGGTCTTGTCTCGATGCATGTTGAGTCTTGTGGGGAAAGTACACCACCTCCCGAGAGGGTAAAACTAAGTACTTAGTCGTGTCCCCGGTTATGGACAATTCCTGAGCCTCAAGACAGTGAAGTAGTTCAATAATCTCCTCATCCAAATTTCTCTAAGTTAAAACTTGTGGGTGAACATGGGAAGAGGTTCAGTGGTGTCTATCATTGGTACCTTAGTGTTGAATGAGAAAACTTACTCTTCAAAAACTATAAGTTCAACTAGCTTTTTGCAAAGCCAGCCAGAACCCCACTTAGCCATATATTCATGTAGTTGTTGGATTATACTAAGTATCTATGGTATCACTTGCCAATACAATTCCAAATGTAATGACCCTTGTGGCTGTAACTTATTATGTTGCAGGATACTCTGATGATGAGTAGGGTTGCGGGTCTACACTCGACATGCTTGCCTGTGGCACATGAAGACTAAAGACTCTATTATTATTATGCTATGTAATGTGAACTTGTGTCTTAGCCTTGGGCTAAGTGAGTTGTAAGAACCATCATATTCCTGGATATGCAATGTAATAATGACCTTTGTTTCTGTGTACTTCATCTTAAACTGTGGGTGCTAGCATTTCGATCCAAGGACTAGCACTGCAATCACAGGGATCTTACCTTATTATGGTGAGATCCTACAGATGGTATCAGAGCACTGTGTTGCCTGTAGGTTCGTGACCCTAGAATGGATTAGACTACGTAAAAACCTTAGGAAAAATAACTCTATATTCCAACCTTACACTTGTTTATTCATCTCGTAAAGCTTTCCCTAATCATCCTTCTCATCTATTTTTGTAGATGTCCACCATCAATGAATCGATCAAGAAGGGACCGCTGATGACTATGACCCTGGAGTGTGAGATAGAATTTCCCAATGTACTCAAGAACCTCATGCTCGGCTTGGGGATGAATGGTGAAGCCGTGTACAAGGGATTTCCTGTGATAGACGAAGGACAAGAGTATTGGTGGGTGCAACTCCATTTGTACAAGGACAAGGAGGATGATTCCAAGAGTACGGGATTCTGCATGTTCACCAACTCTGAAATGCACCTGTCATTCTTTGACTCTGCAAGGAATGCTGCATGGAAAGCTATTGAGGAACTTGGCGAGAGATTCAAGTATAGAATGCTCAATACTCAGGAAGATCTCAAGGAGGAGAAGCGTCTTGTCCAAGACTCAAAGGCCACTGTGAAACGCCTAAGTAAGGATATCATAGGCCTAGCTTTGGAGCTATGTGACCAAGACAAGCAGATTGCTGCCAAGCATGCCCAGATTGCCACCTTGGTTAAGAAGGAGTGAGATATTAGTTGGACCACCACCCTTGGCGTTTTATCACGTTAGTATTTTGATCATACCAACTTATGTGGTATGGCAAAAATAAGTTATGTCTGGAACCTTGAGTGCTTGAGTTGAATAATGTATCGCTACTTGGAGTGTTCTGCTGGTTGATTTTTATTTTGTGACTTGTGTTTACTTTCTTTATTGTGTGTTACTAATTTTCTCCATACTATGCAAAAGATGCCGAATTTTTTCTACAACACGGCCAAGGATTTCAAGGGGACTCGCTTTGGGCCTCATATGTTGGAGCTAGTACAAGTGCTCGCTCTTCCAATCCCTACCATTCAGGGACTTCAGCTGAGGAAGTTTCAGAGGAAGGACTTATGGGGATTCAGAGTTAAACGGCCAGGACGTGAGACAGAGCCCCAAACTAGAGAGATTGCCTTCAAGATACTCAATGATGACATGGAGAGGGGCCTCGACGTTGCTATGCAGGAGCTGTTGGGACGCCTATGTGGATGTCACTCTTCTAAGATCAGGAGCCACTACTTCCATTTCTTTGGGAGGCGCGACGAGGATGGAGAGCCTATTGTGTTGGACGAGGCCACCAAGGAGTCTATCAAGCCCGTGCGTCACTACCTCCAGGACTTAGAGAGCCTTATCAGACACCTTGATACTGATAGGACTAATGTGATGCTTAGCAAGGATGAACTACGAGTCCAACTTAAGGAGAAGGACAAGGCCTTCCTAGAACAGGAAAATCGAATCAAGGAAATGGAGAAGAAGTTTGAAGACCATGAGAAGAAATTCAAGAGCCAAGAGAAGAGATTTCAGGAGAAGAACAAGAAGATTAGAGACTTGGAGACCGAGTTAGAGCTTTAGGACATTGATCTGGAAGCGGATCACGAAGTGATAGAGAGGCTACGCACTCAGAAGAGAGAGTTACAGACAAAGATCGATGCTCTGACTAAAAGCCTGGAGGAATACAAGGCTTGTGACCCAGTCACATGCTTGCAAGCTAACTAGATGACATTCCACCGAGAGGGCCCAGAGTATATCTATCCGTCATATGGATGGACAAATCCCAATCTTGGTTCATGCGCTTCAACACATACTTTCAGAATACCCAATGACACCTTTATGACCACCCAGTTACGAAGCGGTGTTTGATGTCATCAAAGTACCCATCCGGTGATGGTGATTAACACAACCTCATGGTCGAAGGATTAGGTTACTATGTATTTAAAAGCTTATAGCAATATGAACTTAATGACTCTTATGCTACGCTTACTATGGGTGTGTGTCCATCACATCATTCTCCTAATGATATGATCTTGTTATTAACGACATCCAATGTCCATGATCAGGAAACCATGATCATCCATCAATCAACAAGCTAGTTTAACAAGAGGCTTACTAGGGACTCTTTTATGTTTACAAAACACACAAGTATTAATGTTTCCGGTTAATATAATTATAGCATGGGATGTAAACATTTATCATAAACATAAAGATATAATAATAACCACTTTATTATTGCCTCTTGGGCATATCTCCAACAGGGTTCGCAGCAGCAGGACTTGCACTAGTGGAGGAGGAAGTCGACATGGAGGAGTAGTGATGCTGTTCCATCTACCTATCGTTCTATTATTATTGAGTGCATAGGTCATACCGACTTGTGGGTGACTATGCTAGTATGTTTATTTTCGCAAACTCTGTCATTGCTGTGATGTTGAACTTGCATGTGCTTGTTTGTCTGATTGTTGTTTTTTTGGGTTATCTATCATTACTTACCCTTATTAAACCCACAGATGCCTACCCGACGCAACAACGAGGATGACAATGGCAATGGAATGCAGCAGATGATGGCTGCGCAGACCAAACTGATGCAAATGATGACTCAATTCATGGCAACCTAGAATCAGAACAATAATAATAATAATAACAACAACCAGAACAATCCACCACCTCTGGATATGCTGACCAGATTTCTAAGGATGAGACCTGCTAAGTTCTCGGGTACCACTGACCCCATGGTAGCAAATGATTGGCTACGTTCTATGAATAAGGACCTAGTCACGGTTGGATGCATGGATGCAGAAAAGGTCAGATTTGCAGCACACTTATTGGAAGGTCATGCAGCTACTTGGTGGGACAATTTCCAAGTTACTCACCCTATTGAGGAAGTGACTTGGGCAATGTTTGAAGATGGGTTTCGCACCACTCACATCTCTTCTGGAATAATGGGGTTGAAGAAAAAGGAGTTTCATAACCTCAAGCAACGCCACCGCAGTATTTCTGAATACATCGAAGAGTTCAATAATTTGTCACGTTATGCACCCGATGATGTTGACACTGATTCAAAGAGAAAGGAGAAGTTCCTAGATGGGCTGAATGATGAAATTTCTATGCAACTATCAGTTGCATATGTTCCAACTTATCAATCCTTGTGTGATAAAGCTACCATCCTGGAAAACAAAATGAAACAAGTGGAGGGTAGAATGAGGAAGCACCATTTTGATAAGTTTGGATCAGGATCTCCTCACAAGCGCTCTCGTGGCGAAGGAAGTGGGAGTTTAGGATTCCACAAGAATGGGAATCATAATAACCATCGTAACAACAACCACCACCATGATGGAAACAACCATCGTGGGCATAACAAAAGTGGATTCAGAAACAACCACAATGGTCATGGCCATGGAAATCAAAATGGTCAGAATCGTCACAGTCAGCTAGCAAAGAAAGACATCAGTCAGGTGGAATGCTTCAAGTGCAAGAAGACAGGGCACTATGCTAATGAATGCCCAGAGAAGAAGACTGATGGGGCTAAGCCAAACCCATTCCAAAAGGGTCATGTGAATCACATTAATGTGGAAGAAATCCAAGAAGGATCTGATGCCGTGATCGGTAAGTTCAAGATTAATTCCTTTCCTGCACTTATCCTTTTCGATACTGGCGCATCACATTCATTCATTTCAAGAGCATTTGTAATCCAAAACGAACTCTCCACTGAAACCATTGGATGTCCCATTAAAGTAAGCTCCCCGGGTGGAGAAATGATAGTAAATTCTGGGTGCTGACAGATAATCCTAGAAATTGGAAAGAACAAGTTTCCGGATAGTTTAATAATCCTAGAATCCCAAGGATTAGATGTAATATTAGGGATGGACTGGCTGACCCGTTATGAAGGGGTGATTGATTGTGCCAAGCAAACTGTTATGCTCACCACCCCAGAAAAGAAAAGGATCAGGTTCAAGTCTAACTTTGAACCCAAGGGGAGCAAGGTTAATTCTCTTAAGGGGTTAGCCTAGACAGTGTGCCAATAATCAAGGAGTACCCAGATGTGTTCCCCGAAGAATTACCTGGCATGCCACTAGATAGGGACGTGGAGTTTTTGATAGACCTACTGCCAGGAACGGGGCCTATAGCAAAGAGACCTTATAAAATGTCGGTGGACAAGTTAAAAGAAGTCAAGAAACAGCTGGCAGAACAGTTGAAAAAGGGATTTATCCAACCAAGTTCGTCGTCTTGGGGAGCACCAGTCTTGTTTGTTGAGAAGAAGGACCAAAGTCAAAGGCTATGCATAAATTATCATTCACTTAATGAAGTGACCATAAAGAATAAATATCCTCTGCCTAGAATAAATGATCTCTTTGATCAGCTAGAGGGAGCCTGTGTGTTCTCAAAAATTGATCTTCGATCAGGATACTTCCAACTAAAGATTAGAGAACATGACATACCCAAGACTGCATTCACCACTAGATATGGGTTGTATGAATACACAGTAATGCCATTTGGATTGACTAATGCACCAGCCTATTTCATGAACATGATGAATAAGGTATTCATGGAATTCCTTGACAAGTTCGTAGTGGTACTCATCGACGACATATTGGTCTATTCCAAGAGCAACAAAGAACATGAAGAACATCAACGCCTGATTCTAGAGAAACTCAGGGAACATAAACTTTATGCCAAGTTCAGCAAATGTGAATTCTGGCCGAATGAAGTGGATTTTCTTGGGCACATGGTATCTAGAAATGGTATAACTGTTGATCCATCAAAAGTGGCAGCTGTGACAGAATGGGAACCTCCTAAATCGGTTAAAGAAATCCGTAGTTTCCTTGGCCTAGCAGGGTACTATCGGAGGTTCATTGAAAATTTCTCTAAGATAGCAAAGCCCATGACCGATCTACTAAAGAAGGAGAAGAAGTTTAATTGGACAGATTCTTGTGAAACTAGCTTTCAGGAATTGAAAAAGAGATTTGTGTCAGCACCAGTGTTATGTTTGCCAGAACTTGAGAAAGACTTTCAAGTATATTGTGATGCATCTCACCAAGGATTAGGAGGTGTACTGATACAGGAAGGTAGAGTTGTAGCTTATGCATCAAGGCAACTCAAAAATCATGAAGTGAACTATCCTACTCATGATCTAGAGTTGGCATCTGTTGTACACGCCTTAAAAACGTGGAGGCATTATCTTATGGGAAAACGTTGTGAAATGTTCACTGATCACAAGAGTCTGAAATACATTTTTACAAAGAAAGAACTCAACATGAGACAAATAAGATGGCTAGAACTTATCAAAGATTATGACTTAAGTTTACAATACCACCCTGGAGAGGCAAACGTCATAGCCGATGCATTAAGCCGCAAGGCTTATGTAAATGGCCTCAATAAAGGAGAATTGCCGGAGGAGTTATGTGCCCAATTTAGAGAGCTGAGACTTGAGATAGTGCTTGAAGGGTACCTTGCATCCTTGGTAGTGCAACCCACACTAATGGACAGAATTCAAGAAGCCCAAAAGTTAGAAAAAGAAATAGAAGAAATCAAAAGTAAAGTTAGTGAAGGCAAGGAAAAAGGATTCCATGTAGATGATCAAGAAACCTTATGGTACGAAAAACGTATCTGTGTTCCGCAGGATCTTGAACTTAAGAAGTTGATCTTACAAGAAGCGCACAACTCACCATATTCAATTCATACTGGCAACACCAAGATGTATATGGATGTTAAGGAGAGGTTTTGGTGGAATAATTTAAAGAAGGACATAGCGGAGCACATTGCCTTGTGCGACGTGTGCAGTCGTGTAAAGGCAGAACATCTGAAACTGGCAGGATTATTACAACCACTACCAATACCTAATTGGAAATGGGATAAAATTGGTATGGACTTTATTACCGGACTTCCCAGGACTAAATCCGGATACGATTCTATATGGGTTATCGTTGACCGCTTGACAAAAGTGGCCCATTTCATACCAGTAAAGACCACTTATACAAGTGCAAAGTTATCCAGGATATACATGAATAGAATTGTATGTTTGCATGGGGTACCTAAAAGTATCGTGTCTGACAGAGGGACTCAATTCACTTCGCACTTTTGGCGACAACTTCACGAGTCACTGGGAATTCGGTTACAATTCAGCACTGCATTTCATCCGCAAACTGATGGGTAGACAGAAAGGACCTATCAAATATTAGAGGATATGATGAGAGCATGTGCGTTAGATTATGGATCCAGTTGGGATGAAAGTCTACCATACGCAGAGTTTTCCTACAATAATAGCTATCAATCAAGCATAGAAATGGCTTCGTTTGAATTTCTTTTATGGAAGGAAGTGTACTACACCATTGCTGTGGAATGGAGTAGGAGAAATAAATTTGTTCGGGCCAGACCTAATCAAGGAGGCGGAAGAGAAGGTCAAGATGGTAAGGGATAGGCTAAAGGTAGCCCAATCTCGACAGAAGAGCTATGCTGATCCAAGACGTAGAGAGGTTATCTATGAGGTTGGTGATAGAGCTTATCTCAGGGTATCACCACTTCATGGTGTGAAGAGATTTGGAATCAAAGGAAAATTAGCACCACGCTATGTAGGACCTTTCAAGATTTTGAGCCGCAAAGGAGAAGTGGCATATGAGATAGAATTACCAGAATCTCTGTCAGCAGTTCATAATGTATTCCATGCCAGTCAGCTGAAAAAGTGTCACCTAGAGATGGAAGAAACTTCGTTGAAAGACACTATACCATTAGAGGAAGTTCAGCTAGAGAATGATCTCACTTATGAAGAGAAACCTATTAAAATTCTGGAGACAGCAGAAAGAATTACACGTACCAAGACAATCAAATTCTGCAAAGTGCAGTGGAATCATCAAACTGAACCAGAAGCAACCTAGGAGCGAGAGGATGAACTTCGGAGAGATCACCCTCACCTATTTGCTAGCCAACCCGAATCTCGAGGGCGAGATTCATCTTAAGGGGGTTTGATTTGTAACATCCCAATTTTTTTAATCTTCATCATAGCATTCAAATCATCATGGCATGTACTACTATGCATTAGATTTGTCCTCCAAAAATTTGGTGAAATTTTGAGACTTTTTGGAGCACTTTTGCTAAATTCAAACAAAACCTAGAAAAGAATTCAAAAAGAAAAAGAAAAGGAGGGAAAGAATTTTCAAACAGCAGCAGCAGCTTTTGGCCTTTGGCCCAATCCGGCCCAGCAGCCCACCCGGACTCCTCTCCCTTCTCTGTCTTTTCGCACCCCTCCCTCAGCTAACCCCCACCCGCTGACCTCCGGGCCCCACGCCACGTCAACGCCACCTCATCGTCTTCCACGCGAACGGCCGACGCCCCCTCCACCTCCTCTGCCATTTCCATTGCCGAGTGATTGCGAGCGTTTTCGTGAGTAATTCGCTACCGCTTCAGCCCCTTCTTAACCCTCTCCTTCTCCCCGAACGATTCCCCCAGACACAGCCCTTGGAGAGCCCCCAGGCTCCCCAATTGCCACCTCAAATCGCCGCCGCCCGAAGCCACTCCAACGAGAATTCCGGTGAGCCCAGGCCATGCCGTGCCCTCCTCTCTGCTCTGTAATACTTGCCGTGACCTAGCGCACATTTTAACCCCGGGCCACATGCTTTCTTTTGCACTAGGTCAACGACACGGTCCAACTCCGGCGAACCCCTCTGCCGCCGCCGTCCATCGTCTTTTCCGGTGAAGGTAGGGTTCCCGCCGCCTCTTTTTGGTCTTTACTAGGTCGTGCAGAACCTTGCGCATCTCGCTGACCCTTTTGCTATCTGGTCCGAGCCCCAGGTCCCTGTCTCCGACACCAAGCCGTGAGCTCCGCCGTCTACTCAACTCCGGCGAGGGATCTAGGCCAAGCCAGAGCACCCCCGCACCGCAGTAACCTCCATCGAGACCGCCACGACCTCCTCGACCTCTGGTATGTGTCCACGATCTCCCAGCCCTTGTAGAATCACCGGAACCTCATCGGCCGATGCTCCGCCGCCACGCGCAGCTGGTCAGCGACGCCCATCTCCGGCCAGGTCGCTAGGGACCGTTAGATCTTGTGTCTGCGACTAGGATTAGAACGTAGACGAAATGGTACAGGAGAATCTGATCCGTCTGTTATCACTTAGGATCCAACGGCCCACAGCGGTCAATCCGACCGAACCGGTACGGGCCAATTAGATTGCGCCACGTCGCCCAGGATTATCTGTTTAAATAGAAATTAGACAGATTTTGTATTAAACTTAGAAAATCCATAACTTTTGTTCCACAATTCAAAAAAATGCAAATTTGGTGTCTATGGATTCATAAAAATAAGACCTTTATTATGGAGGTCTTGTTTCACACTTTTGCCTCTGAAAAATTGGAATTATAGGCAGAACCAAGTCAAGTGATATTTCATCTCATGTCCTATTATTTTAACTATTGCACTAGTGTTATTTTGGTAGATCTTAGCATGATAAGATTATTTACATGTTACTATGCTATGCTACCCTATAAACTATATGTTGGTAGAATCTCCTAGTTGAAAGACTTTGTATGCTAGAGTGCTTAGCCATGCTATTAGAATTCGTGGGTGGAATACACATATAAGATAGTATGGAGATATATTATTTTGTTTGACTAAGAAAACAACTAATATTAATGAAATACTTGGGTGGAATGGGACTTGCTTGGATTATGTTGAGTGGTTACTCAGGGGCCATGTCTATGGTCAGCTGGTGTATCACACTTGTGGATGGCCACCCAGGAACAAAGAGATTGGAGACGTTCTTGTCATGAAGGTTCAAGTGCAGCCACATGGCATATGGGCTCTGCCTTGACCAACTAAGTTGCAAGAACTCAGCCAGACGGACAAAAGGTGGTAGATGTGGTAGGATGGAACGCGTCCGTGGTGGTCTGAGGGATTGCTTCTAAAAGGTCTTGTCTCGATGCATGTCGAGTCTTGTGGGGAAAGTGCACCACTTCTCGAGAGGGTAAAACTAAGTACTTAGCCGTGTCCCTGGTTATGGACAATTCCTGAGCCTCAAGACAGTGAAGTAGTTCAATAATCTCCTAATCCAAATTTCTCTAAGTTAAAACTTGTGGGTGAACATGGGAAGAGGTTCAGTGGTGTCTATCATTGGTACCTTAGTGTTGAATGAGAAAACTTACTCTTCAAAAACTATAAGGTAAAGTAGCTTTTTGCAAAGCCAACCATAACCCCACTTAGCCATATATTCATGTAGTTGTTGGATTATACTAAGTATCTATGGTATCACTTGCCAATACAATTCCAAATGTATTGACCCTTGTGGCTGTAACTTATTATGTTGCAGGATACTCTGATGATGAGTAGGGTTGCGGGTCTACACTCGACATGCTTGCCTGTGGCACATGAAGACTAAAGACTCTATTATTATTATGCTATGTAATGTGAACTTGTGTCTTAGCCTTGGGCTAAGTGAGTTGTAAGAACCATCATATTCCTGGATATGCAATGTAATAATGACCTTTGTTTCTATGTACCTCATCTTAAACTGTGGGTGCTAGCAATTCGATCCAGGGACTAGCACTGCAATCACAGGGATCTTAACTTATTATGGTGAGATCTTACAAAAATATACTTTGATGACACTATACCTCCAATATATGATGATTACAATGATGAATATGATATTTTCAGTCCACCTACTATTGAGGAGAAAATTAATTATGATTACAATATGTCTCCTATATTTGATGATCACGGTAATGAGAATAATAATGATAGCTATTTTGTTGAATTTGCTCCCACCACAATTAATAAGAATGACTATGCTTATGTGGAGAGTATTAATTATTTTATGCATGTGGCTCATGATAAGAATTTTTTATGTGATAGCTATATTGTGACTTTTATTCATGATGCTACTGAAAGTTATTATGAGAGAGGGAAACATGGTTTTATGTATCTCAACAATATTAAGTTTCCCCTATTTATGTTGAAAGTCTTGAAGTTGCACTTGTTTTGCTTTCCTATGCTTGTTGCTTTATGCTTTCATGACTTGTTTCTTTTCAAGATTCCTATGTATAGGAAGTGTGTTAGACTTAAATGTGTTTTGAATTTGCTTCTTGATGCTCTCTTTTACATTAATTCTTATTTCCTATGTGAGTATCTTCTCAAATTATCATGCCTAACTTAAGGGCGTTAAAGAAAAGTACTTATTGGGAGATAACCCAAAAGTTTTAGTTGAGTCTTGGAAGTTATTGCTTTAGTAATAACCTCTCCTTATCATTTTTGTGTGGTTTTTGTGCCAAGAGTAACCTCTAATGAGAGAGAAGTAATGAGTGGGAAAGTTGCTGTCCCGAAACAGATTTCTATGCTTCACCGTAAAAATTCCTGTAATATCTCTGTGCGTCCTTTTAAGGCGTGATTTTTTGTGCTTCTGACCCAGGTTATTATCTAACTTTAGTTCGACACTTTTCAATTTGAGCAACAAAAGGTCTTCTAAAAAAATTGTCTTTACCTGCTGGTCTATTTTACCAGATTTCTGCCATTATTTGCATTTGCTTCTTGTTGTTTCCTTTTTGAGTTCTTTTGGGGAATTGAGCTTTTTGAGGGAAGTGCTACAGTAGCTTTTGTTTTAATGGAATTTTTATTGGTGTTGAAACTGAACCCAAAGACTTATTATCTTGAGTGCACTAATGTTGCTAATAAAGATTGTGTGAAGTTTTGTATGAAGGAAGAATTTCAGGTGTCTGGAGAAAATGATGTAATAGGATGCAGAATAGACTAAAGCTCAAGCTTGGGGATTCCACGCGTGTCACTCCAAGAAATATCCAAGAAGTACAAGCGTCAAAGCTTGGGGATGCCCAAGGCATCCCCCACTTCATCAATAAAAATCCCAGTTTTCTTCCAAACACTTCATTTATATTGTTTCATGCACAGTTGTGTTGTTCTTGGAGCGTCTTCTTTTTCATTTTCGTTTTGGTTTTTCATTTGCTTGGTTTGCTTAGTTTGCTAAATATATTGGTTGGACCCCCTCTTTCATGCATTGGTTTTCAAATAGTTTGGTTTGGATTGGAAAAGAGTAGGAAAGTTCATGCTTAAGTGGTAAAGAGAGTTTGTTTTTGACTGTGGCCTAGGCTTTGTCATGCCATGCTTGATATTGTTTTGGCTTTATGCTTAGTATTCTTTGTTGTAGCATGACATGTTATAAATAATTGAGATTGCTTAATGTGCCTTGGAAGAATCATGCGTTGTTTTAGCATATTAAAACATAGTATTGTGGTACCCTCCTTTGATGCTTTATTTTGGTTGACTTGGCACATGCTCACACCATGTTATGACTATCCCAAATCAATATAGCCTTTATGATCCTCTAGTTTTCAACTTGTAGTATCACTTTATGCTTTGATCAATGATTTTTTGTCACTCTGCATGATTATTGCCATTATTGCTCTCTTAGTTTGTCGCTCCCAGTCTTTTGATAGCCTCCACAACATGGTATGAGTTCCACTCATGCATCCAACTCCTTAAACCAAGTTATTCCAAAGAGTCCACCATACCTACCTACTAGCTTATGCTATTCCAAGTATATTCATGTTTTTGTTTACCTTCCAAATTAAATTTGTTATGAGAAAACTAGTGATTAAAGCTCTAACGAACTTGATGGCACACTTTACTTTTCATGCATTTAATAAACTTGAACCATTGGGTCCTTCTTTGTTGCGTATATGCTTGCGCTTTATAAGTTGAAATTAGCAGAACCATGTATCATGGGGAACGCTTTCAACATTGCACTTGTACTTTGTACCCCGTTGATATCATGTTCTTTTGCTTATGGATCCCGGCGGTGTGAAAGAAAAGTGGAACTTGTAAGATCATGGAGTTTGTATGTGTGTTAGAGAAACTCCTGGGCCGCTAGCCTAAGCCATGCCTAATCATGGTGTAAACTTGCAGCATCACCATAATGAGCACTCTATGAAGCATCCTCAATAAAAACCTATGCAAATAGCAAATAAAAAGATCGCTGACATGCTCATTGTCTGCTTTCCTTGTCATTTTGATTATGGGATAGCTCCTGTATCATGTGCAAGTGGTACCCCGTTGGCGGTTCTCTATGATACATATGTACTTACAATGACAAGAGCTTACTTGTGACTAAAGTTGAGTAGCATGAGGTTCGGTCTTCGTAAGTAAGGGGCATGTGATTTCGGCTTAACTTGTCAAGCATATCCTCTTAGTTGTGTCACTTTAACCTTAATCACCTAAATATGCTTATGATAAGGGCAATGAGAGCTGAAAGCTAATAAGTACCATAATTTTTGGAAGCTCTTTATGAGACTTGAATCCCTGCTTCCTTCTATGAAGGCCTTTCTTTTACTTTTATGTTGAGTCTCCACCTTCTATCTTTATGCATCTACTTTGGGAGCATAGTGGCCATTCTTAGTTCTATGTGCATTGTCCCAAGACTTGTTGATTGATGCATACCTTGATATTGCTTGTTTTAAACTATTTGTATCTAGTCACTCTTATAAACTTTGAAGGTGTCCTATGATTTTATATTTTCTACTCTATGAGGGACAAGCTGAATACTATTATGATATGTTTTCTTTATGTGAAACAAACAAACATCTTACAAAGCATTGTTATTCATGAATCTTTTGTTTGTGCCTTTTCATGTTGCACCATAGTTTCTATGTCTTATTGCTAGAACTTTGTCTTTCATGTTATGATTGAAGTACTATGATCCCAGCTTTGAATGTTTTACAAATACTTTGATCAAGTTTATGATGGTGCATGTCACTTAAAAAATTATTCTTTCTTTTTATCACTTACCTACTCGAGGACGAGCAAGAGTTTACTTGGGGATGTTGATACTTTGCAAATGTATCTATAATTTTTGATGTTCCATGCTTGGTTTTATCTACTTTCTTATGTTTTGTTCCAACTTTGGAGCACTTTTCATAGACTTTCTTGGACTAACCTATTAACAAGATGCCACATTGCCAGTTGCCTGTTTTCTGCTGTTTTTGGTTCTAGGAAAGCTAGAAAATCAATATTCTCGGAATTGGACAGGACAAAAGGCGATATTTCACCGGAAGACTCACGGAGCCATAAGACGAGACGGAGAGGGGCCAGGGGCTAGCCACACCACCTGGTGGCGCGGGCCAGCCCAGGCCGCGCCAGGGGGTGTTGTGGGCCCCTCCGGCACCCCCTCGGTCTCCCCTCTTGCCTATAAGAGCCTCCTGATGCATAAACCCTAGATCATCAAGCCTCCAGCCACAAAAAGTTCCGCAGCACCGCCGCCACCGAAGGGGAGATTCAGGGGACATGAAGCCTCTGTTCCGGCACCCTGCCTGGACAGGGAAGTGCCCCCGGAGCCATCTCCATCGATCTCCACCACCATCTCCATCACCGTTGTTGATTCCCATGATGATGAGGGAGTACTTCTTCCTCGAGGCTAAGGGTTCTCCGGTAGCTATGTGTTCATCTCTCTCTCTATGCATGATCATATTGTGATGATGAGCTTTGTAATCAAGTAGATCTACCTTGCTACTCAAGTGCTTTATTAGATCTCTTCTCTCCCCATGTGTGTGAAACTGACAGCCTGCACACCGTGGTGGCACTTAGGCTAGAGATTACAAATACTTTTTATGAGTTATATTTGGAGTTGGATGTTTTTTATGAAATTGTGGTGTTTGTTGGAACCATCTAGTGCTCAAGGTGATAGTGTGGGGTTTTCTAGATGGGGAAGGCTTACTTTGAGGTGTGCTGTTATAGCCCTACCATCGATTAGAGTGTCCAACCGGAGAGTAGTTCATCGTAGTATCATAAAGAGGAATATATTTATATGAGAGTGTTCACTAGTGAAAGTATGATCCCTAGGCCTTGTTTCTAAGCATTGATACACCGTTTTCAATTAGATCTGTTACATGTTTGCTTGTTGCCATCTTTATTTCAGTTTACCTTTAGTCTTTTTCCACGCCAACCACACGCCATCAAGCTATTTTCTAGCACAATTGTTTTATATCCATACCACTTGTATTTCACTATCTCTTCGCCGAACTAGTGCATCTATACACCTGACAAGTGTATTGGGTGTGTTGGGGACACAAGAGACTTCTTGTATCTTGATAGCAGGGTTGCTTGAGAGGGAATACCTTTGACCACTTCCTCCCTGAGTTCGATAAACCTTGGGTGATCCACTTAAGGGAAAACTTGCTGTTGTTCTACAAACCTCTACACTTGGAGGCCCAACAACTGTCTACAAGAATAGAAGTGCGTAGACATCAGGCATCGTCGTCGGATACCACCTGGATATCCTTTAGCTTTGGATCATATACCTGGGGGGCCATGTGATCTGCCGCCAAGGTTGCCAGCTGGGATACATGGGAGTGTTAGATGGACAACTTCAAGTCGGAAAAACCTTAGAGCATGTAACGAGCAACAAAGGAAATAGAAGCTACTTCTGGGCATGTACCACAATTGAACATGTCGTAGGTGATCTTGAAGCCCCGCTTCTTGTCCTTCACCTTGACGATGTCTTTAAGACGGAGCTTGATGGAGCCAATAGAGCAGTTATCCCGCGAAATTCGCATGGGATCCCTCTTGTCTTGAGTGTATTTGCACATCAGCTCGGCGTGGTGCTGCAGAGGCTGGATCCGCCTAACGTACCAACACATGGCCAGATCCAAGCCCGTCAGACCTCCATCTACGAGCCATTCGATCCGCCTAACTGCGCGATTGGCTTCATCATCAGAGGGAAGAGAGGCTAGGGTCCGCCATGCGGGCACTTCGGTGGCAGCTCCATCGACGAAGTCAGGGTAGGTTTCAAGGCGGTCAGGCAGAGGGATATCTAGCCTGTAGAAATATGTGCACTGCCAATTCTTGCAGGACTCATGCCCAATGATGTCGGGGAAGCGTCGGCTAGGCCGGATCTTGAAGCTAATGGTTCTGCAGATCCGCAGTTTGTCCTTGGACTCTACGGACTCTCTCTTGACGGTAAAGAAATAGACGAACATATCTAATCTAGGTTTTATGCCAGGAATCCTTCGCAAAGAGCTACAAAATTGCTAAGGACTATAATACTGTTGGGAGAAAGGTTGTGGGGAAGTACCCGGAAGTGCTGGAGGACATCCAAGAAAAGGTCGGAGACTGGTAGGCTTACGCCGCGTACCAGCTGAGATTTTAGGTACACCTTCTGCCCGACTTGGGGCGAAGGGACCACCTCGCCGGCCGATGCCGCTTGCCAGGCTAACCTCTCCGCCGCAGGAAGATACCCCTCGGCGACCAGCTCCTAGAGATCTTTGGCGGAGAGGTCAGAGCCTCTCCACACCCCCTTATGGGAGTCGTTTTCTTCTTCTGCGGCTTCAGGCGCCGCCCGTTCCTGGTCATCGCTGGTGGTCTCCATGACAGTGTTGATGGGGACCACCACCCCTTCCGGTGGAATGGTCACTCCCTAGGATGGCTATGAGGTAGCCTCGGGGGGTCACCGCCGATGAGGGGATGGAGCTGCTGGAGGCCATTACGATGGGATGGAGGTGGAGAGTAGAAAATCTCTAGCTAGGGTTTTTCGTAGGAGAGCTCGAACAATCGCATGGCTAGAGGAAGACGAAGACTGGGAAGTGAATGTGGGTAAAAAGAAATAAATTGACCGTGGTGGGAATATATAAGCCTCGCATCAAGATTTGTGCAAAAATATCTGACGAAAGGAATGTTGCCGACGTGGAAGTGAACGTGCACGGTAATTTCTCCACGTCCTCCATCTTTTTCCGCTCCGCCGTTTCGGATTTCACGCGCGTGAAAATAGCTGATGATTAATTCTTTGTTTCTGTGAGTTTCGAGGTAGCGTAGGCTGTACCCTACGTCATCCTCCTGACAGTTGCAGTGAAGGGTCATGTCCGAAGATTCCATTGAAGATGAAGATTGTCCGACTCTGGAAACAAAGACTCAAGGAATGTCCGGCTACATTGCGAAGCCAGAGAGGATTGCAGGGTACTTTGGGAGACCTTTGAGATATTGCTTGACGGATTGCCGTAATCGCTTAGACGGGATATTCGGAGATCAACAAGAAAAACGGCACAAGATTTCAAAGTCCTTCGGGGGCTACTGTTAGGGATATGCTATATGGGTATCTTCATAGCATGTCACCAATCCTCCTAACCCGGGTGGCCCATAGTTGGTAGCAAGGCCTATGGCCTGCTGGGCGGCCCAGTTAGATAGATACTGAAGGGAGGCCCATGCCGGATAAAGGAAGGCTACGCAGGAGTTACCGACATACGCGGAGCCTTGGAGTACAAGACACGGAAGATTAGTTCGTATTAGTGTAGGACTCTTTACCTTGTCCGGCAAGGACCTTTCCCTGTAAACCCTAGGTTTTGGTACCTTTATAAGCCGGCCTATTTGAGCCTTTAGGGCACAACCTCCGAGATTGATGCGTACAACGCGCAACAACTCGCACAACGAACCAATCTCTGTAACTCGGCATATTTCCATTATAGTGATTTATAGCAGGAGTAGAGTTCCGCCACCGTTGTGGTACTTGAACCTGGGTAAGCTGTGTTACCTCGTACCCGCCAACTCTCCTCCTTACCCCATGTCTCTAAACACGCACTATGGGAACCCCTCCATGGCATACTCATCGGCAATACGATGACAATGGTTTAAGGGTTTTTTCTGCATACACAACGATCCCGACCTGAAGTAGCTAATCCTGAAAGAAGCTCACGAAACCCTATACTCCATCCATCCCGGAGGTACCAAGATCTGAAGGAAAATTTCTAGTGGCATGGTATGAAGAGAGAAGTTGTGGTCTACATTGCCAAGTGCAACATGTGTTAGAGAGTTAAAGCCGAGCACCAATGTCCTACTAGATTGCTCCAGCCAGTGAAGATACCGGAATGGAAATGGGAAAAGGCACTGGACTACCCAAATCAGATAGAGGTCATGATTTCATTTGGGTCATAGTCGACTACCTTTCAAAATTAGCCCATTTTATCCCTATGCGGATAACTTACCTTGGACAAAAGCTGGTGGAACTCTATATCTCCCACATCGTGAGTCTCCACAGAGTTCTAAAGGAGATTGTGTCCGATAAAGGACCGCTGTTTAACTCTCATTTCTAGAAGAAGTTACATGAAGCATTGGGTACAAATCTGCAATTTAGCACTGCCTATCACCCTCAGACAGGAAGGCAGACTGAGAGAGTCAACCAATTTCTATAAGATATGCTCCGCTCATGTGTTTTAGCCTATGGATCCAAGTGGGAAGATTGTATGCCATTCATGGAATTCTCGTAAAACAACAGCTATCAGGCCAGCCTTAAGATGGACCGCTTCTAGTTTCTTTATGGAAGAAAATGTCGCACCCCACTGAACTAGACAGAAACCGGAGAGAGCCAAATCTTCGGTCCCGACATTACAAAGGAAGTAGAAGAGCAGGTTCACCTAGCCCATGAACACCGGCGAGCTGCCCAATCGCATCAAAAGAGTTATGCTGA
Source organism: Avena eriantha (assembly GCA_910589775.1). Taxonomy (NCBI): domain Eukaryota; kingdom Viridiplantae; phylum Streptophyta; class Magnoliopsida; order Poales; family Poaceae; genus Avena; species Avena eriantha. Next base: position 236,894,885 of record OU342745.1, read on the forward strand.
CATCAAACGTCAGGAAGTGAACTTCAGGAAGGGGGAATTTATGTATCTTCGCGTCTCCCCTCTCAAGGGAATGTAGCGTTTTCATGAAAAAGGCAAGCTTGCACCCTGGTATATCGGAACCTTCAATATTCTCGCTAACAGAGGCAAGGTATCCTACTAGCTATGTGTCCCAACTCCGTAAGTGTCTACAAGTGCCCGACATGCCCGAAGTCTTCAAGAAGATCGACCATCGCTCGGTTTCCCTCAATCATAACCTGACCTATCGAGAGACCCCTATTCAAATTCTGGAGGAAGGAAACACTCACCCGATGGCAGAACATAAAATTCTACAAGGTTTAGTGGAGCAACCACTCTGAACAAGAGGCAACCTAGGAAAGAGAGGATTTTCTCAAGGAGTTCCCGCATCTGCTATCCCTTTAAACTAGGAATCTCAAGATGAGATTCTTTTAAGGAGGGAAGGTCTGTAACATCCCATTCTCTACTACCATGTTCCGAACTTGGTTAGATGCCTAAAATTTAGGGGAAACAAGAACTTTTAGGATTTGTGGCTTGTGTTTGCTTTGGTGCCTTGTGTTATGCTAGAAGGTGGTTAGTTTTTGTTTTGGTTGGTTTCTTGCTTATGTCATTAGTAGTGTGTTAGTGTAGAGGATGAGATCTAAACTCATAAAACCCTCTCTTATAGAATCTTGGATCACTTCTAGACCTCACTTCAAAACCTACAGAAAATCCCCCAATTTTGGCTAAGTCTAAACTCTTTTAAAATGCTTCAAGTTTCAAACCATGGTTTAAGAAAACCATGACCAAACAAAGTCATGCAACTCTACCCCTGAGTAACTTGTTCTGAGTACTAAAAAACCCAACACTTGCCTTGGTGAAGACTAAATCCCTAGTGCCTTTTCTAGAAGCTTCTCAACCGTAGGCAGATTTAAAACTATGGCAACCTTAATTCTTGCCAACTTTGGCAGATTAGTTCTAATGCTTAAGAGATAATTTAGTGTGCACACTTAGCATGGGTGTGATCTAATAACATCCTTGTACACCCCTAAACCCTATCCCTATCCTGAGAGGCTATAGATCGACCACCACCATCAAGTTTAGGTGGCAACTTGTTAAACCCGAGCTACATTCCCTACACCCCTTCCTCTCTACCTTCTTGAGTTGTGATCGTGCTAGGATGCTGTGCATGCCCCAGCTTCACTACCTGGCCGAGTACCACACCCCCAGGCCCAACCCTAAGCTTCAGACCAGCCCAAGAGGAAGAGACAAGCAAGATCAAGCAAATCTTGCTCCATCAATACATGCACTCCCTCTAACCTGTCCCCTCCACCCTAGACCCCCTCTCTGTGCCACTAACACTCCCCATGCACTACCCCGGCCACCCTCTCCCTCACTCACGAGCCCTAGCTACCCCCAACCGGCCATGGCCACATCATCCATAGCACGCATTCACCCGTGCCCCACCTTCCTCTCCGGTGAAACTGAAACTTGCACTCAAGAGAGATACACCACATCACCCTCCCTAGACCCTAGCTCGTAGCCTCGCACCGCCCACATGCCACCCCGATCCCTAGACACGACAGAATGTTCTTCCAAACGCCTAGCGTGTGACCCCATGCGCTCTGTACCTCGCCGCTTTCCCATGACCATGTCGGCTGCCCATGTCTAGACCGAGTCAAAGCAACACTGAGACGCTTGGGAACCTCCCTCACCAGCCAATCCTGAGCAACCCCTATCCCCCTCCACCCCACCTGAGCCCAGTGCATCGTGGGCACGCCTGCATGCTTATAAGCACCATATCCACCCTCGTCCGTGCACCAGCCCACCATTCCACCCCTCTCCCTCTAGAAGTTCACCCCGGGAGCAGAGGCTCACCCTCCTGCTCTCTGCACGCTGAGAGTCGCTGCACCTGCACAATTCTGCCGAGAAGAAGAGGAGGTTGCCCTCGCTTCCCTTCCTCTCTCCCTTGCTCTCTCGTACTTCCGTGCATGCATACCTCTCCCGCACCTGACCCACCCCTTGTTTCTTCTAGGGAACCCCATCAGCGACGACGATGTGAACACCTGAGCCGCTCGCCAGGCCCATCAAGCCGGAGGCACCTGCTGGAGGAGAAGAAGTTGATGCCACCCATCATTGAGCTCATAGTTGAATGCCGCTTCATCTTCGACAATCCCTGAGCCGCCACCGACCCTAGGTGAGCCTCACTGCACCCCCTTTGCCACCGCTAGGGTTAGCTCGTGTTAGAGCTCTGTCTGCGAGAACAACGACGTGGAGTTGTTGATACTAGCTAGATCTAATGGCCCAGGACCCCAATATCGCTTCACCTTGCCACGCTCGTTGATAGTCGGGACAAAGCCCGGGATTCAAGTCCCTGGCTTCCCATGCGCCGTGGCCGAAGATCTGGGCTGGCCCAGCACTGTGCTGACTAGACCCCAATAGATCTGCCCCGTCTAGATTTTATTTCCCATTGTATTTTTTATTGTTTTGAGTTCGTTTAGCAGTAGTTTAAAATCCACAAAATATTCTTTGTAGGTCCATTTGAGTTGACTCAAATTTTGGACAACTCTATATAAAATTCCCTATTCAGTGATATAGGCCCCATAGTTAGATTGTTTGTGTAGATTTTCAGAGATTTTAATCTCTAAAATAGGGATGTTTACACTTGGAAGTTCATAGGAAATTATCTAGGACTCCAAGATTGGTGAATCCAATTTGTATGCACTTCAAACTAAGTATGTCGGTCTAGAAAATTGGATTGGATAAGTTTCGACCAAAAGATCATTTGGGAGCATTTTGACAAGATCCTTACAGATATTTTTTCAGAAAATTCTAGAACCTTCAGTGGACATTATTTTGAGATGAGACCAACTCTCAGATGAACCTTCTGGGAGGTTTATTTTTCTGGCAATTATTCTGCCTCTCCAAGTATAGTTTAAAGTACAAAAATCTTTAAAAATCAATCATACTTGGTAAATTTATGAATCTAACTCTGTTAGATTGTTATTTTCAATACCTATCCAGTGGTATAATTTTTGTGCACTATTCTGGTGCAAAACTTGGTCATGAATTTAACCCTTGTGATTAAAGTGTGATCTTTACTAAAATCACTAAATAAGTTTGATAAAATCTTTTGGATTGATTCTAGTGGCCACGTCTTAGTATTTACTTTACCTACTGATGTTTTTTTGGCTGTGCTGGTTTGAACCTATGTACTATACTGGTAGCATTGTTTAGCTTGTGGTTGATTGTGTGCTACTTGTGTGTTTTCCCTTTTATGTGACGATAAATATGAACAAGGGAGGTTACAAGGAAGGAGAATTGGAGGAGTTTGAAGAGGAAGACCGGGGACAATTTGCTAATCAAGTTAATACACCTTCTTCCTCATAACCTTGTCCTATATTTTACTTATGCATTATTTTTTCTACTTGCTTTGCACATACATTGTTTTACTATATAATACTTATACCTATGCTTGTATTGGCTTGGATCCTCCAAGCTAGTACCCCTTGGTACTACTAAGAACAACCCTTGATGACACCTACTTGTACCCTAGCATTGTAAGATGGTGGTTAACACCATACCCCCTGGTAGACCCTGTTTTAGCCAAAGCAGAACTATAGGATGGGTAAAGCCTGGGAAAGTTTACAAAAAGGTTTTATAGAAAACCTTGGTAGGTATTTCCTGCCGAGGGGAGTTTGAGAAATAAAAAGGTTTTGTTTTACAAGTGGTACTAAAGGGGAGAAGGAGGAAAAGTGTTTATGAAAACACACCTGGTTCTACGTAGTTTGCTAGAACAACTAAACCGTGTAACCACACTACCCCTAAATGGGAAGGGAACTATCTCTAAGTTAGTTTGTCTTGACATGGGATACCTCACAACTACTTATAAAGGATCATATCCCCCGAATGTCTGTCTTCCCTTAAAAATAGGGTCATTTGCCAGAAGCAATGATCTGGGGGAGGTGCAAACTGTCATTGAAAGTTCCCACTCCAAAAGAGTGTAGAACATGCTCTGGTTGTTCTTGGGTACCAGACGTCCTGGTTTTGAGAGGAACAACTCATAGGGTAGGGCCCATGTTGGGATGATCTTTCTGATACGTCCATAACGTATCTATAATTTTTGATGGTTTGATGCTAATAATATGCTTTTCACACTCCTTTTTGTATAAAGTTTATGATTTATTTGGACTAACCTACTAATAGTTTCAAAAGTGCACAATGTTCTTGTTTTACACTTTGATGTGTAGGAATTACCAAGAATACAAGTGGAAACCTTGTTGGCGTCAAATTGGGATTTTGCCAGAAATCTGTCTCAGAACTCTTTTTTGAACATGGTAACGTTTCGGGTCGAAGGAGGGGTCAAACAGAAACTCTTCAACTACAAAGTTGTTGGAAATTTCGCGACAAACGTTATGGGCATAATTTAGCTGATTCTGAGTCCGGACATGCCTTCTAAGCCTGATTTACTGCAGCCCAAGATGGGATGATGGGAATCTGAGAAGCTATATAATGGGAGGAAACCTAATTCGTCCAGGGCATCTCCACCCATGAATTTGCAGCCACCAAGACACGTTTTTACCTCCCCATGGATCCTATCTCCATGAGGGAGGGCTCCCAACAAGCCATGAAGGAAGCGAGCTAAGGGGCGGTGCTCCCCCATGATACCAACGGCGGAGAAGGAGTCCCCCGCGCCGCCGCTGGCACCGCCGCCGCCCTCTTCACCATATTCACCATATTCACCGCCATATCCATCACCTAATCCTCCTAGTATGCAGTGGTTCATCCTCCCACACACCTCTGTACCGTCCTATGTAAACATGGTGTTTGATGTTATAAGTTATAATCCTATGATTTATGTCATGTTTGCGTAGTTTCTTTGTTCTTAGATTGAATGGTTGAACGTCTTTGGTTCATTATAGTTGTATGTTGATATTGTAAAGTCCTTTGGTATCCATTATATTTGTGCGCGCATGGATTAAACATCATAGGGTTTGTAGTATGTGTAAAAGGAAGGGGGAGTTCTGCTGGAGTGACAGAAACCTGAGGACGCGAATCGGAACGTTGCACGTATGGGAGTAAGAGGACCATTAAACTTAAGACTATGGTTGGGGAAACATTAATGCATTGATTAGTACTTACGGATGTTTGCTAACAATCTAATCATATAGTACATGTAATTCCAAGTAGTGAAGCGCATGTATATTTAGCCTCTCCCACATAGAAAACTGCATGAAAGACAATGAACCTGATGTATTCACTAATTAAACTTGGATGCAGCCACCTCAATTACCACCACTATTCCACACTCATGGTTCTGTTAGTTTAGTGTATTTTATTGCTGCAGCAACTAACTTTACTTTCTTGTTATTTATTATCATGCAAAGCTATCTCTATTACTTGTAGTGTTGCTCTAGTTTTATTTCCTAGATAATGCAAACGTTTAGTGTGCGTAGAGTTGTATCAGTGGTTGATAGAACTTGAGAGAATATTTATCCTACCTTTAGCTCCTCGTTGGGTTCGACACTCTTACTTATCGAAAAGGCTACACATGATCCCTTATACTTGTGGGTTATTAAGACCTTTTCTGGCGCCATTGTCGGGGAGCAATAGCGTGTGGGTGAATATTCTTGTGTGCACTTGTTTGCTTTATCTCTGAGTAGGTTTTACTTTCAGTTTTAAGTTGTTCTCTATCTTAGTATAGATAGGGAATGCGAATTACAAAAAAAATTAGTTGTACTTGTTACCTAAAAACGATTTCAAAAAGGAAAGTGATTGGAAAGATGAGTAATGGTTAAGTGGGGGTCGACCTTGAACACTTGTGTTCATGCCTATGAAACAAAAACAAATCTTTCCATGAAATATTTTCAGTTAAAAACTTGTAGGAATGCATGAAGCCTTGAAAAACAAAGATATTTCTGGTATTGATCTTAATGCTTATTCATTTGAAAATACTTGAATCTTGCTCCTATGCCTAACTTAAAGGCGTTAAAAAAGTACTTATTGGGAGATAACCCAAAAGTTTTACATGGGTCTTGAAGTTATTACCTCTGTAATAACCACTTATTATCCTTTTTATTTGCTTTTTGTGCCAAGAGTAACCTCTAATGAGAGAGCATTAATGCTTGGGAAAGTTGCTGTCCCGAAACAGATTTTTGTGCTTTGCTGTAAACATTCGTGTAAAATATCTGTACGTTGGTTTGAGCTATGAATTTTTGTGCTTCTGCCCCAGGTTGTTGTATAACTTTCGTTAGTTCAACACTTTTTGATTTGAGCAACAGAAGGTCTTCGAAAAAATTGGTCTTTACCTGCTGGTCTGTTTTGACAGATTTCTGCCATTATTTGCATTTACTTCTTGTTAATTCCTTTTTGGGTTCTTTTTGGGGAATTGAGATTTTTGAGGGAAGTGCTACAGTAGCTTGTGTTTTAATGGAAGTTTTATTAGTGTTGGAACTGAACCCAAAGACTAATTATCTTGAGTGCACTAATGTTGCTAATAAAAATTGTGTGAAGTTTTGTATGAATAAAAGTCTCAGGTTTCTTCCAAACACTACATTTTTTATTGTTCCATGCACAGTTGTGTTGTTCTTGGAGCGTATTCGTTTTCATTTCCGTTTGCTTGATTTTCTTAGTTTGGTTGAATACATTGGTTGGACCCCCTCTTTCATACATTAGTTTTCAAATAAGTGTGGTTTGGATTGGAAAAGAGTAGGAAAAGTTCATGCTTATGTGGTAAAAGGAGCTTGTTTTTAACGGTGGTCGATGGTTTGTCATGTCATGCTTGATATTGTTTTGGCTTTATGCTTAGTTATTTTTGCTGTAGCATGAAATGTTATAAACAATTGAGATTGCTTAATGTGCCTTGAAAGAATCATGTGTTGTTTTAGCATATTAAAGCATAGTATTGTGGTATTCTCCTTTGATGCTTTATTTGGGTTGACTTGGCGCATGCTCACACCATGTTATGACTATCCCAAGTCACCATAGCCTTTATGATCCTTTATATGTCGACTTGTAATATCACTTTAAGCTTTAATTAATGTTGTTTTGTCGTTTTGCATGATTATGGCCATTATTGCTCTTTTAGTTGGTCGCTCCCAGTCTTTTGCTAGTCTCCATAACCAAGTATGAGTTCCACTCATGCATCCAACTCCAAATAAAACCAAGTTATCCCAAAGAGTCCACCATACCTACTTATTAGCATTTGCTATTCCAAGTATATTTATGCATTTATCTACCTTCTGAATTAAACTTGTTATGTGAAAATTTGTGATTATTACTCTCACGAACTTGATGGCACACTTTATTTTCTTGCACTTAATAAACTTGAACCATTGTGTCCATCTTTGTTGCGTATATGCTTGCGCTTTATAAGTTGAAGTTAGCAGAACCATGTATCACGGGGAATGCTTTCAACATTGCACTTATATTCCATTGATATCATGATTCTTTTGCTTATGGATTCCGACGGTGTAAAATAAAAGGGGAACTTGTAAGATCATGGAGTTTGTATGTGTGTTAGAGAAACACCTGGGCCGCTAGCCTAAGCCATGCCTAATCATGGTGGAAACTTGCAGCATAACCATAATAAGCACTCTATGAAACATCCTCAATAAAAACCTATGCAAATAGCAAATAAAAAGATCGCTGAGATGCTCATTGTTTGCTTTCCTTGTCATTTTGATTATGGGATACTCCTGTATCATGTGCAAGGGGTACCCCGTGTGCGGTTCTCTATGATACATATGTACTTACAATGACAAGAGTTTACTTGTGACTGAAGTTGAGTAGCATGAGATTCGGTACTCGTAAGTAAGGGGCATGAGATTTTAACTTATAATTTTTCAAGCATATCCTCTTAGTTGTGTCATTTTAACCTTAATCACCTAAAGATGCTTATGATAGGGGCAATGAGAGCTCAAAACTAATAAGTACCATAAATTTTGGAAGCTCTTTATGAGACTTGAATCCCTGCTTCCATCTAAGAAGGACTTTCTTTTACTTTCATGTTGATTCTCCATATTCTATCTTTATGCACCTATTAAAGAGCATAGTGGCCATTCTTAGTTTAATCTGCATTGTCCCAAGACTTGTTGATTGATGCATAACTTTGATATTGCTTGTTCTTAAACTATTTGTATCTAGTCACCCTTATGAACTTTGAAGGTGTCCTACGCATTTATGTTTTGCTACTCAATGAGGGAAAAGCTGAATACCATTCTCATTATGCTTTCTTTATGTGAAACAAATAAATGTCTTGCAAAGCATTGTTATTCATGAATCTTTTGTTTGTGCCTTTTCATATTACAAAATAGTTGCTATGTCTTATTGTTAGAACTCTATCTTTCATGATTCATGTTTAGAGTACCTTAATCCCAGCTATCAATGCTTTTACAATAATGATGATCACCTAAAAAATTATATTGTTTTGATCGTTTACCTACTCGAGGACGAGCATGAACTAAGCTTCGCGATGTTGATACGTCCATAACGTATCTAGAATTTTTGATGGTTTTATGCTAATAATATGCTTTTGACACTCCTTATTGTATAAAGTTTATGATTTATTTGGATGTGTAAGAATTACCAAGAATACAAGTAGAAACCTTGGTGGAGTCAAATTGGAATTTTTCCAGAAATCTGTCTCGGAACTCTTTTTGAATATGGTCACATTTCGGGTCAAAAACGACGTCAAATGGAAAAATATTTAACTACAATTTTGTTGGAAATTTCGCGGCAAACGTTCTGGACATAAAATTTAGCTGATTCCGAGTTTGGACGGGCCTTTTAGGCCCTATTTACTGCAACACTATCATGCAAAGCTATCTCTATTACTCGTATTGTTGCTCTAGTTTTATTTCCTAGATGATGCAAACGTTTAGTGTGCGTAGATTTGTATCAGTGGTTGATAGAACTTGAGAGAATATGTATCCTACCTTTAGCTCCTCGTTGGGTTCGACACTCTTACTAATCGAAAAGGCTACACATGATCCCCTATACTTGTGGGTTATCACTTTCCTAGAGTTATATTGGATTATATGAACCCCACATAAGAGTATGATGATCCGTGGTTGCTTACGCCGGATGTAGCAAATCTTGTGGGTAAAGTGTACAACCTCTGCAGAGTGTAAATCTATTCGAATTGTTGTGTCCACGGTTATGGACGGTTGGAAAGACTGCTGTTTAGCGGTGTTTTTTTGGGTTTATCAAAAGTGTTTTGTAAAGGAAAAATGTTTACTCAAACCCCGTGGTCTGGAGTGACCATGAAGGAAGGGAATTGATCTTGGGAGGATCACGAAGGAAGGAACTCGGTCAGTGGATGAATGAGGGATGAAATTGGGTGACCCTAACCTAGTTGTTTTCAAGTTCAAATGTTTTCCATAAGGTCTTGTAGTTGTTTTCAGAAAAGATATAGAATTTCTATATCTACAAGTTAAACTATTTTAGAAAAGAACCACCTATGGAGCCATCCTACTACTACTATCGTTTTGCATATCCTCTTGTTTTTGTTATCTTAAGGTGGTTTACGAGTACATTCAAATGTAGTCATTGGCATTGTCCCTAGCTATTTACTTGGTCAGACTATGAGCAAGATGAAGGATAGGATGAAGGTTTCGATGATGACTACGCGAACTTGGGCGTACTCCGAGTCAGGCACCTGTAGTGTCACATCCATTATAGAACCGATAACAAATCTTACATAAATAGTCTTCAATAGCTGCCTCTACGGGATAAACATCCATAATAGCAGCAAAAACCAAACACAGAAGACCCGAGTCAAGCCATAGTCTGACCTTTAAAGATAGAAGAAGACAACTTGATCCTTCACTTGGTCCAACCCGGGAACGGAACTAACAACTTACAACCACAATGGGAGGGCCCTTACCGGGTAGTTAAAGTCTCTAGGACTGGCACAATCTGCCTAGAGTCTAAAGATGACATGCTGGTGGGGAACTCGTGAAACATTGAGCGCCTCCAGCAGTACCATGTCCATAAGGTCTACCCCTAAGGAGCTCTAGAATAAGTATGTGCTCTATGACGTGGCCTGTCAACGCGTAAAGCTTGGCGAGATCACCCCACAAACAAATGGCCTAGCCTAGCGGACTTGTACCGCTAGTGAGACAGGCATATCTGGGCTTGCCTGTGGTTGGTCTTGAATGCTAGAAGTGCAATCAAACAAGAAAAATACTCAGGGGCTTCCCCTTGTATTAAATAAAGCCTTGTGTGCCGGCTGGGTCCCATAGCACAAGAAACATATCCAGGAACATCCCTTGTTGATGAATAAAAATGAATTGGCAATTCTCACACTCATTTCATTCTCATTCATATGAGGCATGTCCCCATTGATTGCTGTGGTCACGATAGCCTCAATCGAGGATTCATAGGAAAAAGAGATATCCCAATAGAGTAGCAACCGCAACAAGCTAAGTACCCTTTTCATTCACAAAAGCAAGAGTACAAGTTCTACTTAAGAAACAGTAGGGAAGGTCTCACCCCCTTTTTCCCTACCACATTTACATGCAACATGCACTACTACTTTCTACGCACGATTCACATGAACTTCTTGCTAGCAAGGGAGCCTATGACGCGCTACGGGAAGGACCAAGCCCTCCCTAGGATCAAAGTCCTTTGTCGTGGGAATACTCCACGCGACGTTGGTTATCGTAGGACACCTTGACGGAGAAGTGCGGCCAGCCTCGCCCGTGACACATGCTACCTCCCTCGTCAGCAAACACCTAACGATGCACACTGATAGCTTGCAAACACGGGGGCTGCCAAACGACCATGCAAACACATTCGGGAGCCTCAACTTTCATCCAAGGTCGTGAAACACCCTCACATAGAACTCAAAGTCGGAGAGGTCCGGCCAAGAGTCAGGAGGGATCTCGACCGGAGGAGAGGGTCCTAGGAGCTGGCTGCGCCCTATCCCTTGACCTCTGTGACGATCTCCGCGAACATGACCTCCCACAGCGTCCTCCAGCGGTTCCCACCCCTCGGGCACTGGTATTAGAAACCTCTCCAAAGCATGGCTGCGACCGTGACCCGACACCTCCCCCATGGGCGGTATTAAACCTAGAAGAATATGAAAATGGGAATATCGGTATGGAGGAAAGGGTCGACCCAAAGTTCCTTAAATAGGCCGCAACCTAAGTAAGGGATCCCTACACCACCATCTTGTAGGCACGTGGTAATTACCGCACCTTCCCTAGGCCCATCCGCGACAACTTTATCAGGAATCAAGGCAAAGTGAAATGAAGTGTTGCCTTGGGAATGATAACGAATTTGCTTGAAAAGATCTTTCACAAGGATTTTCGGAAGTTGAGGTCCTCACCTAATTGAGCAAGGAGCTTCCTTGGCGGGCTACCCCATGGGAAACGTCTTACCCGGGAGCTATTGTCGCCCCCGTGGAAACTAGGGAGCACGGGTCCGTCGGGTAAGGACCACGAGCTACCCAGATCTGGTCTAGGGTGAGGCCCAGGAAGAAAGCGAACCACGGGTCATCGTGAAGCATGCTAGCACCGAGGGATGACCCAATCACCCAGATACGATAAGTCATTCTAGGAAGAGCTAAGTAGACCTTTGACACCACCTAGCAAGCAACCCGGAAGGACTTATCGGCATCATCATAGCTGGTCCCTCATGAGCCACAACCTACCTCACCACCTGGCACACGTTTGGCATCAGGTCAGTTCTTTCTAGGAGGGAAACAACCCCGACTAGACAGGGCTTAGGGCCTTGTCCCAGGTTAGCAAGCCCCAGCCATGCGCCCTTCGCCACGTCGTAGGCATGCACCAAGATAGGTGTGACATGGCTACCACCCCAATGTGGTGTCCCCTTGCCCTTATAGAAGGAGGCCATGGCTATAGAGAAGAGGGAAGAAGAGATGATAGTTCCTGCTCCGGGAATGAAATCTGTAATAGTCCAGCATCCACCATATACACCATAGTTGTAGGACGTAGGGTTCCGCTCTAACGCGGCCTGAATGTGAGTAAAAACCTTGTGTGCTGAATTTCATCTCTGAATGCCATGCATTGTGTCCGCAAATTAGCACACATCAATGGGGGTGGGGATCATCATCTATTTAAAACCAAAATCGAATGCCTAGAAGATATCATTATTTTTCACAAACCCTAGAGCTACACAACCCTATCGACTTTCTAGGGAATCTATCTTACTAGGTTCTATGGTTGTGGGAGGCACCGGTGAGCTACTCAGAGTCATTCTCGTCGGCGTAACTGACGATGATGAAGCTGAGGTGCTACGCACGGGAGCGACGAATTGCCTCAGACGTCACACGCTACCCCGCGAGCGCTCCATCGCCTCGCAAAAAAGTTGGTCATCGCCGCTGGAGAGATCATCTTTGCTCGAATTCGCTAGATTGACCCTATATGGCACAGGTTGCACCTCCGGTGAGGCAATGAAGCGAGGCGGAGAAGGTGCATTTCGTGCACCTACACGCAAGATGCCGGCCTCGACATCGTGCCAGTCTCGGGCGAGGCTCATCCCAGCCCATGCGGGACAAGATGCGGGGTGCCAGAGTACCCTACGCTAACGCGCGGCGACCCGCCGAGGAGGGCGCATCTCCGTGGTGGGCAGAGGGGGAAATGACATCCCTACAACCAAAATTAGTTGGCGGTTGACCGACCATAGGGATATCGGAGGGGTGATTGGTGGCAGCAATGTGGAAGGGGTGTCCTAATTCAGGCATCATGCTACGAGGTGGAGCCCTGTTAGGGTTTTCTGCACCGGGTAGAAATGGGTAATGTGGATTTAGTTTCCCCAAAATTGCCCCTCCAACCCACAAATATAGAGGTCGAGGGGGTGATTTTGTGGGAAACCGCATAAAATATGCTGGTTTTGTCGTATATCATCTGACCTTTTTTGCGCGCAAAAACCATATATTGGGTCCAAATTTTGCAGGTTATCTTCTAAATATGCTCTAAGAGATGGAGATGCCCAATCAAAATCATGAAGTAATTCATCACCATCTCATAATATTTTGCCTATATGTATGCGACTCCGGCGCCTCGTGGATTCCATGGAGTGCAGGTGCGTGCGCGGTAACCAGCCTCCCTCATCCCTAAATCTGGTTTCTGCTATCACTAGGATGTATAGTTCACTAGTAGGAAAAGGGCTATCCGTGGTGCACCGAAAAAGGAATCAATGGCGCATGCATGGTGCGCCACGGATATTACGCCACTGATATTTTTATCTGTGGCGCACGTCCAGGTGCGCCATGGATAGTCCTATGGTCAGTGGCACACAATTAGTCGGTGCACCATGGATTAGTTCAGTGGCACACGCAATCACATGCCATGGATAGTTCTATGCTCAGTGGCGCACTAGACATGCGTGCGCCACGGATAAATTCAGCGGCACACCTAGGAAGGGTGCGCTACGGATAGGGTGCACCACTGAATTCAAAAATGGCATGCCACTGAATATTAGAATGTATTTTTTTCTATTAATATAGCAGATATACATCAGTTATAAAACAATACAGAAAAAATGAGATAATAATGATCCAAAGTGGTCAATATGAACTCAAGTGTTGGATTATTACAAAGTGCTAGGTGAAGGACTCTATTTAAGTTCTGATTGTCATGTTAAAATGGAGTTCAGAATTACAAAGTATGAGATCACAATAAAGTAATAAAGTAACAATAAGTTCTGGAGATCATGGGATGTGCTATACAAATTTAAACATACATGATGGTCTTAATAAATGGTAGTCTCTAGAGCATCAGAGTGACATTTAACCTCCTTTTGCAGTGGGTGAACCTAAAATATTAGTATCCCTAATTAGTGTCAATTATGGCACTATAAGTTCAATTAAGCACAAGTTTCATCGACAAATTCGATTAAGAACAAAAGTTTTGTGGCGCACCGATTCGAGATGCGCCACGGAGTTACGATACTTAGCTCAAAAAGCCACGCAGTGCAGTGTTGACAACAACACGAGCATGTCCTACTGATTACTAGGGTGGTTAGTTGCATTGGAACCTAGAGGTGCCAGGTTCGAATTCTGGAACCCCACTTTTTTTGATTTAAAAATATATTTAACAAAGTTTGGAATTACTGTTGGCCATCATAATATTTACTCATTTAGAAAATAATTGTCTAATATTTTTAAAATATGAACAATTCAACATTTAAAAATATAAAAGCAAGAACGTGTATATAATTGCAAGTAGACAAAAAAATTATTGCAAAATACCACGAATCATGTATATGACTATCGTATCATGTATAGTTTTGTCGATTTGATGCACGCACACACACACATCACACACAAAAAGGTCACTTCGTGCGATGTCAGAATTCGAATGAGCTAGCGTCGTCTCATCACGGTGATCTTCTTGCCCTTCTTTGTCACAGTTGAATAATTTAGCCCGGGAACTTGGGGATTGCTTCTCGTGTACGGACATCCTTTAGCGGGTAGGGTGGTCTTCCTTCTTCATGCAGCAGCACTAGGCTTGTTGAAGTACTTGTCAAATTCTTCTTCTACCTTCGGATCACCGTTCTTGTTGAAGTCTTGCTCGGTGGCCGCTCCCTCTATTACGATGATGCTCCTTTTCCCCCTCCTGACAACCATGCGACTAGGCTTTACAGGGTCGGTAATGTAGAAGCATTGATCCACCTGGAAAGCTAGTACCCATGGCTCATTTTTCGCCTGGACGTTCGCGCCAGACGCCTTCAATGATTTGGCTGTGGGTATAACCATCGTGGTGAAATACCGGCCTTATTTTTCGATGATCTTGGACAATATGACCTGGAACATCGACATCTTCTCTCCACAGTAGTCGAGTACCCAGATCTCCTCAATCCTACCGAAGAATCTTTCCTTGACAGTGGATTCCTCGTCCGTGTAGGATAGCATCGTGACACCTCCGAGTTCTGATATTTACTATTCTTGTCCTTTTCCTTGGTGTAGAATGTGTAACCGTTGATGTCGTACGCCTGATAGGTCCTCACGTTCATTGCGGGGCTGAAGGAGATATGTCCTAGAGGCAAATAATAAATAGGTTTTTATTGTCATATCTCAATTAGTTTGTAATAATTTCATAATGTGTTATAACTATATTAATACGAAACGTTAATACACGTGTGGTATGTAAACAAACCAAGTCTCTAGTTACCTCTAGCGAACTAGTTCATTGGTCATGAGCGTGATCTAGGGTTTCGAGATCATGGGCATTTATGCCAATTGACAATGAGGTCACGTCATTAGTTGAATGATGTGATAGACAAACAACCCAGCCAGTTGTATCTTAATGAGATATAGTTACAAAGTTCACCATTAATGATAAACTAAGGAAACCTTGCAGCCTAGTCCTTAGACTGTGAGATAATGCAAATCACTGTTCTGGAGGGAGCTTAGATGGTTATCAAGTATCACACCGTGACTGAGTGATCGAAAAGGTGCTACTCAGGTTTCCCAAAGGGGCGCATAGAGGAGTACATATCAAGACCAGGATTTGCCAATCCATGTAACAGATGGATACATATGTGGCCATCTCGGTAATATTGCATCAACGAAGCTTGCAAGCGTGTGACTGGGTCACGGAATGCAACAACACGGAAACGAGAAAACAAATTCATCGGTAATGAGATCGAACGAAGGTATGGAGATACGGTAGATCAAATCTCTGGTGAACTAGGTATCAAGTGGCAAAGGGAATGGGAAACAACTGTTTACGGTTCAAACGACATTATCATCGTGGAATGCACATGGGTCATTATGGCATCCTAGTCCCGCTATTGATCATTGATGGAGATCATGTCTGTGCCATTGCCGAGCCGTGGGGAAATACACTAAGGGTAGGATGAGCTAGAGATCCTCTGTAAGTTGTAATCACCATATGAAAGAGAAAAGGAAACCAGAAAAGTTCCGTGAGAGAACCGGAATCGTTCCGGGAAAGATCCGAATTCGTTCGGAGGAAATCAAAAGGGAATCGAAAGGTGTTCGGGGCAAGTTGTATTTTGTAATATGTATTTACATATTAATTAATGTAATTAATATTAAATATAATATTAAAATCTAATTTGAAGGGGTATTCCACTAATGGGCCAAACTTCCTAGGGAAAAAGGGCCATGAGGGAAAACCGTAGGAGGTAAGGGACAAAGGGCCAAGGCCTAGCCGCCTCAAGGGGGCCCACTCGGCCAACCTAGGGCTATGCACGGGGTGGGGCTGTAACACCCCAAAACTATTAATCAAGATTATCAAGTTCCAATCACCCAATTTTAGAGTTAACAAAAACTTTTATTATTAATTTGATTAGGAGTGCATGTGTGATTTGCATTAGTGTATGATTGATTGCAATTTCCATGGTTGATTGATACAAATGATAAGAAATGGTTTAAAGATGAATACTACATCATCTAGGCCAATTACAAACAAAATCCAAAGAAAAATAAATCAAATATGAATCAAATAAGCAAATGGTCATTTTGACCAAAATTAACCACTAGGCCACTTTGAGTGTTCCTATCAAAGGATTTCTAATAGAAACATCTCCACTTCTTTTCACCCCTTGCTAGACAAAGTAAAAGTGAACCCAAGCCCACTTTACAAAACCACAGAAACTATTTTCAAATATATTTAAAGGATAGTTCAAAATTGAATCAAGTTCATATGGTAAGATCACCATTTTGCAAAAACCACTCAAATCAATTCACCTTGACTTTTACAAGCAACCATAGACACTCAAGCATAAGATCAAAACACTCACCAAGTCTCATTCAAAAATTTCAAATTTAATTTCTTGCATCCATTTAATCAAACACCTTGCAGACACTAATTAAACCTGGCCTAACTTCAATGTTTGAGTAGTGATCACTCTACCACTTGCCCTCATTGCACTCCCCCTGTCTCCCCAGTGCCAGACCAGCAGCCCTCTTTGCCGATTACGCCAGACATCGCCGCCTGATGCTCACCTCGCCGGCCGTCCATGGACAGACCGCCACAGCGATCGCCGCAACCGTCCATGATGTCCAGGAGGCACGCCACCGTCCATCGCCACCCCTTGTCCAGCCCTTGACCGTAGCCAGGCCGTGGACCACCCCAGCATCGCCGCACCCACTTTCTCTGCACCGTGCCGAGAGCGCGCCAGAGCGGTGCAGCTGACGAGCTCGCTCACGCCGCGCCTCGCCTCACCTCGCGTGCATAGACGCGCCATAACACTAGCTAGCTCCCAGACACCCCCGTTCGCCGCCGCGTGACCCGTAGCCCTCGGGCGTCGTCTCGAACACCGCCAGTTCCGTGGGGAGTGCCGCCCACGCCCGACGAACCTAGACTGCCCTGTGCCGCGCCATTAATCCCATGATGACTGTCAGGGAGCACTGCGTCGCCCCTACCCTCAGCCACGCTGCTAGCCGCCTGTATCATCGTCACCGACGAGCCTGAGCCCATGCTGCAAGGTCCCTTCGCTGGTGTATAGTAGAGGCCCCCTCTGCCTCCATTCTCCACACCACCTCACTCCCCACTCATCACATCACCTCCCACACCTTTCACAGGAGCAAGGCAAGCACCACATCGTCGGAATTTGGCTGGAGCCAGCCGCTGCAGAGGAGAAGAGGAGCCGTCGATTGGAGCCGACACAAGAGCCACCGCGATCACCATTCGAACCGCCTTCATCGACAACATCGTTCGCCCCCATTGCCGACCCTAGCTGGAGCCCTGGTGAGCCTCACACGAACCCCACCGCCGCGTTAGGGTTTAGACCTCGCCAGAGCTGTTCGTCGTTGACAACGAATGTCAGCCGTTAGATTAGGTTCTAATCGTAGGACCAAGATAGAAAGATACCATTTCGGTTAGATAGAGTTGCTGATTAGTGGGACCCTACTGTCAGTAGCCCTCTACACCGCACTGTGCAGATTGGGTCGGCCTAGTTAGTTTCTCGTGCAGGCTTGTAGATTCAAATAATTCTTTTCCATTTTAGTTAAAACCAGTTTCTGTCAGTAGATTCAAAAATCAATTCAAAGAGATTCACTGAACAAAATTGCATGATTCCAATTTTGTTAGAAAGGTATTCGAATTATCTATCCAAGCCCATTGGATTCAAACCATTTGAAATTATAGATTACCTTTACCAAAAATAACAAGAAAGAGACTTTTCCAGCTTCAAACATTTTTCAAAAATCAACCATAAATGCTTTTGAGTTGATTCCAACTCTCAAAAATCACATTTTACAAGATCTATCTGAATATGTAAAAATATCTAGATTTACATGCAGTGACATTGGACTAGTACCAAATGAATGCTATATAGGCATTTCTAGTCACTTTAATTCTATTAAATGATAATCTTAAACTTTATAAATATGACCAACCCTTTTAAATCACATTCCCATGTATTAGAATATGTGGTGATTACATGTGTCAACATGATCCCATATTGTAATTGGACAATATTAAATCTTAAGTATTTCAATGAGTAGAAATTACTTTTCTAAAATAAAATAAATAAGATTAAGTCTTTATTTCATGTGATGATTGTGATGATGCTAGATCATCAAGTGTGAGGTTTAGTGTGCTAAATAGAAGTAGTTAAGTATTGTTTTGTGATTGTGTACCTCATATTCATTTATAGATGATAGTACCGACCCGGGATACGAGGAGGAGGAGTACTACCAAGAAGACGAATAGGAGAACTTCAATCACTACACTACTCAAGGCAAGCCATCACTAATTGCAAGCAAACACTTACAAGCCTAGCTCTTCAAGTTAACTATGCAAGCTAACACGTGCAAACTCGATAACCCATGAAAAGATGCTTTAGGCATGCTTGGTTATATAACTTTGATTATACCAATCCCAAGTTTTACTTGCAAACTTTATTCTTTTACTTTTACCAAAGTTCTTTACTTTTAGTTAGTTCTTTGTGAGTTTTTGGAACAATAGTATAGATACCATAAAGAGTATAGAACTAGGCCTAAGTAGTCATACTTGGATGTCATTCCAAGGCATGAGATTAGATTTGGATAGCTACACTTGATTAGCACCCCTCATTAGTGAATACCCTCAACTTCAGTGGCTAGTGCTAAGCATAAAAGTTGATCACTTTAGATGGAAATACTTGGTGAAAATGATTATGAAAATCTTGGAATGATGTTTCATTCTATTAAGATGTTTTGACATGTGTTGAGAAACACAATGGTTTGATGATGAAAATGTTGAGGCATGAGCCTTAGCACTTTTACAAAATTTGCTGGTTGGGTTCGGATCCGATACCATTCCATTTTTACCGTACAACCACAATACCTGAATTGGATAGGGCTTAGCCAGAAGTTTATATGGCTTAGTATGGGTTCCCTTGCGGAAGAGGTTGAGCTGAGGCTACCTCGTGATGAATGTCCACCTATGCAGTGCCCAGGATGGCAGATGGCCATGGATGGGAGGCCAAGATCATAGGGGAGGTGCCTATACTAGGGTGTGTAATTGAAAAGTTATGATTGATTATCCGCATACTAAGTATGATTGATTCAGGGTTATCCTAGACGGATGTATCGAATTTTGTGGTGAAAGTGTAGCACCTCTATAGAGTGTCAAACTATTCGAATAGCCGCGTTTGCGGTCATGGATAGTTGGAGTGGCCATACTGTTTCATTGTCAGATGTTTTCCAAAATGACTTGTGACTTGAACTATGACTTTGACTTGACCACAACAGGATCATGGACATGAAAACTAGGTTCCCACTTAAGTGATTTAGAACATTAAATTAGTTTTCTTTACTTCTAAACTCAGTTTGAGATAAACCTGCCTTTTTGCAAATAAACCTAGAGCTTAAGATTCCTACTAGAACTACCTTACTTGTTAGTGATACTTTGCGAGTACTTAAAGAGTACACATGGCTTTGTCCTTGGCTATTCCATGGCCAGACTATGAGGAGGACTATTAGGATGATGGACATCATGAGGTCTACGACAACTAGGATCATCTCCCATCCTCAGCATTGTATGTGACCCTAAAGATGGATCCCCTACTACGTTTACTTTCCGCTGCTTTGATTGTATTAAGACTGGATCATGAGATCCTTTATTTGTAAGACCTTATTATGGTTTGTAATGGATGATGTACTGTGGTACCAATTCTGTTATGTCTCGCAAAAATGGTAATCCTAGGATTACGATGTATGGCATAACAGGCATCTTGGATTAAAAATCCAGGTGTTGACAAGTTGGTATTAGAGCCATCCTGACCATAGGAGACCCTAGTTAGAATGGACGTCTGAACAAAAAACCTAGTTTCAAAACAAAAGAAGTGAGTATTTATAAAAACCTATTCCCACTCTTATCCTTGAGATTCTTTCAAAAAGATTCATGTTCCTCAAAAATTCTTACAATTCTACATAAATTTGACACACTTGATCACCCCACTACCCTAAATGCCTATAGATGGAGGTCCAGTATTGCAAGTTCTACCAACTGGGCAACGGAGGCCACCTGATCTTTGAGAGGGTTCTAGATGCACTATCAGAGTATCTTGAGCGCCCGCACCCCGAATTCTTTGGGGCACAACTCAATGATCACGTAGGAGGAGATCTACAATGGCTGTAGTTGCAGATCTCAGAGGAAAGATGGAAGCACCCACTTCGGAGAATATCCAATTCACCTTGAGGGAGAACAACTGGCTAGATGGATTAGCCAGGTCCATGCATGAAGCTCTTGCCCGTCTGTGTGGACAAAAGATCAACTAGATCCAGGGAACTCACTTTGCTCACTACGCAAGGCGTGATTCTATGGGAATGCCCTTGGAGATGCCAGGACATCCGAAGCTGAAGCACCAGGTGGACAATCTTGACTTCATGTTGTATGATAGGAAGGAGTTGGACAATGCCCGTGCCTACGCCAACCACAACCATGCCATTGCAGTCAAGAAGGACCAGACCCTCACAATCCTCGCCAAGGAGCGCCAGTCACTTCGTCGTCAGCGTGACAAGAAGGATCGCACCATCCAGCGTCTTCGCAAGAAGGTGGCCACTCTCGAGAAGACCATCCGTGAACAGGAGATCCAGCTTGAAGTGAAGGAGGGGGAGGAAGGTGAACGTATCTAGGGAGATCTTTACTCTTACCTCAGTAATGACAATGACTACCTAGAGGATGATGCCATGGAGTTCCACACTAATGATGATGATTCCGACTTCATTGATGATGATTAGATGCACTTAAGCACTACCTTAGGAATGAGTTGTATCTAGTCCCACTATATCTTAGTTTCACATAATGATTCTTAAAACCATTTGTTTTCTATTTGTGTTGTGGTGTGTGTTTGTATGGTCTGCTTTGAATGAATGAATGAGAGGAAGTTGTTAGTTTGCAAAACCTGAGTCAAACTCAAAGTTTAAAGCTTTTGAAACAAAACCATGAACCTTAGAGATTTCCCTCTTATATCATTATCTATCTCAATCTTCAAATGACTCAATGACCCAATGCTGTAGATTCTGCAAATGCTAGTTTCCGACCGTGAAGCTAGTAGAGCCGAATGCCAAGCCAACTTAGACACTCTTCAACATATAGCTCAGATGGTCCAAAATAATCAAGGCCATGGAAACCAAGATTATCATGGATCCAAGCTCAAGAACTTTCAGAATACCAACCCACCTATCTTTAGTAAGTCTGAGGATCCCTTAGATGTTGATGACTAGCTACAAACCATGGAGAACAATCAGGAAGTTGCAGGAGTTGAAGCCAATGGGAAAGTACTATTTGCCACCCACTATCTGGCGAGAGATGCAAGAGCCTAGTGGAATAGCACCCGTACCATGAACGAAGGTCAGATGATGACTTGGGAAGCATTCAAGATCAAGTTCGGCTGCACCCATGTGCCCCAAGGTTTGGTGACTAGGATGAGAGATTAGTTCAGGGAACTGAAGCAAGGAAGGATGACGGTAGTTGAGTGCCGTGACAAATTTATGTCCCTCGCTAGATATTCCCCTGATGAGATTAATACCGAAGCAAAGAAGAAGGAAAGGTTCCTAAATGGATTGCATGATGAGATGCAGACTATGTTAGTCAACATCTGTTTTGCAGATCTAGAAGAACTTATGGATCCTGCCATTCAGATGGAAGGGAAGATAAACCAAGCCAATGACAACCGTAAGCGTTGCATGATGCACCAGACTAGATCCACATACCCAGAAGTACCGCCCCAACCCGTCTGCAGGATATGCCCCAAGAAACAACAAACCCCCTATGTCCCGTCCAAACTACCCCAATCGTAGCGGAGGAAACTTGAAGTCTGGAGGAAATCACAACAACAACCCCGGCAACTCCAATAACTTCAATCATGCAGCACCCAAGTCCAACAACAACAACAACAATACAGCCCCAAGGACTAGAAGCAATGTTGTGCCTATCGCAGGAAAAGACAAGTCCTAGATTACTTGCTTTGAATGTGGAGTCAAGGGTCACTACTCCAACGAGTGCCCCAAGAAGCTTGTAGCAGCCACCAATGTGAATGCACCCGCTCAACAGCAACGCCGTGTTCAGCCTGGAAGGAGATTTTCCCTAGGGAGCTCGCTCAACCGCAACGGCCGTCTATTCCACATGAATGCTGAAGAAGCTCAGGAAGCGCTAGATGTCGTGATGGGTATGTTTTCTGTTAACTCAGTACTTGCAAGAGTGTTTTTTGATTCTGGAGCATCGCACTCGTTTGTTACAGAAGAATTTCATGCACTAGTAAGATTCAACCAACAAAATTGAAGCATGTTATGATAGTTCAAATACCCGGTTCAACCACCAAAGCTAGAAAAATTTCCATGGTTGTACCTATCAGAATCCATGGCATAGATTTCTATGCTAATCTAATAGTACTGGGAACCAAAGGTTTGGAAGTAGTACTAGGAACGGATTGGATGTCAAAACATAAAGGATTAATCAACTGTGCGAAGAAAGCCATAACCATGACCAGTAGCACTAGAGTATCAGTAGAGCATGTATTTGAGACCTTGCCCCGTTAATTCAAGTGCAACAAGAGTCTAGCCCAACTAACCCTAGACCAAGTCAGAGTAGTCTGTGAATACCCCGACATGTTCCCAGAGGAATTGCCCGGTATGCCCCCAGATCGGGATATCGAGTCCATCATTGAACTAATTCTTGGAACTAGACCCATAGCTTAGAGACCTTCTAGTATGATCCCATCTGAATTAGTGGAGCTGAAGAAACAACTTGATGCTATGTTGGCGAAACGTCTGACTCAACCAAGCACATCGCCATGGAGATCCCCTGTTTTGTTTGTGGATAAGAAAGATGGAGGTAACCATTTGTGCACAGATTACCGGAAGCTGAATGATGTCACCATCAAGAACAAGTACCTACTGCCGAAGATAGAGGATCTGTTTGGTCAGTTGACTGGTGCCAGAGTGTTTTCTAAGATTGATCTTAGAACTAGTTATCATCAACTCAAAATTCATGCAACGGATATTCCAAAGACCGCCTTTACCACCAGATATGGATTGTATGAGTACACGGTCATGTCTTTTGGATTAACCAATTCCCCCGCTTATTTCATGAATCTCATGAATAAGATTTTTATGAAATTCCTGGATAAGTTTGTCGTTGTTTTTATCGATGACATTCTGATCTATTCCAAGTCAGAAGAAGACCATGAGCTACACCTGAGAACCATCCTTGAAACCCTTAGAGAGCATTAGTTGTATGCCAAGTTTAGCAAATGTGAGTTCTGGTTAAAGGAAGTAGGATTCCTAGGACATATTGTGTCGGCCGAAGGAGTCGCTGTCGATCCCGGCAAGATCAAAGATGTAGAAGAATGGAAAGCCCCAACCACTCAAACCCAAGTCCGCGCATTTCTCATACTAGCGTGGTATTAACGCAAGTTTGTTGAAGGATTTTTGAGCATCGCAAGACCGATGACCCAATTGTTGAAGAAAGATAAGAAGTTTGAATGGACGGACAAATGTGAAGCGAGTTTTAAAGAGATCAAGAAGAGATTGATTTTAGCCCCAATCTTGATTATGCTAGATATCAAGAAGCCTTTTGATGTGTATTGTGATGCATCTAAGATTGGTCTCGGATGTGTGTTCATACAAGAAGGAAAAGTCATAGCATATATGTCCCGAAAAATGAAGCAGCATGAGCAAAACTACCCTACCCATGATCTTGATCTAGCAGCCGTAGTTTTAGCCTTGAAAACATGGCTTCATTACCTTATGGGTAACCACTATGAGATTTATTCGGATCACAAGAGTTTGAAGTATATCTTCACTCGGAAGTAGATGAATATGAGGCAAAGGAGATGGATAGAGTTAATCAAGGAATATGACCTTGACATTCACTATCACCCCGACAAAGCCAATTTGGTAGCGGATGCTCTTAGCAGATTGCCATGTAGATTAAACACCATGATTAAAGAAGCCCAGCCAAGATTGCATGAAGAGTTGGAGTAGTTTAGAATAGAGCTAGTTAGCAAAGGATTTTTAGCTAGCATAGAACTTCAACCCACGTTGATCAGTTAGATCAAGGAAGCACAGAAAGGAAATGCAAGTATCGACGGAATCAAGCGTCGTATCGGTACAGGGAAGGTACCCGGATTCACCGAAGATGAAGAAGGAGATTTGTGGTACAAAGGACATATCTGTGTTCTAGCAGATTCTGAGCTGAAGCAAGTTATCATGCAAGAAGCTCATGATACTTTTTATTCTATCCACCCCGGAGGAACGAAGATGTATTAGGATTTGAAGGATAAATTTTGGTGGCACAAGATGAAGAGAGAAATCAGAAGC
The DNA here is from genome assembly GCA_910589775.1 of Avena eriantha. Taxonomy (NCBI): domain Eukaryota; kingdom Viridiplantae; phylum Streptophyta; class Magnoliopsida; order Poales; family Poaceae; genus Avena; species Avena eriantha. The sequence continues at coordinate 236,919,624 of OU342745.1, forward strand.
TACATCGCCAAGTGTGACACTTGTTAGAGAGACAAAGCAGAACATCAGAGACCCGTAGGACTTTTGCAACTATTGCAGATTCCGGAATGGAAATGGGATTTCATCATAATGGATTTCATCACCGGTTTGCCTACTTCTAGTAGGGGAAATGACTCTATTTGGGTCATAGTTGATAGGCTGTCCAATGTAGCCCATTTTATACCTGTCATGACCACCTACCAGAGTTCGAAGCTAGCAGAGTTGTACATTGCTAGAATCGTCAGTTTGCATGGAACCCCTAAGACCATAGTATCAGATCGTGGAACCCAGTTTACCTCAAGATTTTGGTAGAAAGTCCAAGAAGGATTAGGGACCAAGCTGAACTTCAGCACAGTTTATCACCCGCAAACCGATGAACAAACTGAAAGAGTCAACCAAATCTTCGAAGATATGTTGAGAGCTTGTGTTCTAGAGTATGGATCAAAATTGTAACATCCCAATTTCAGCAACCCTGATTAGTTGTCCAGAATGCAAAAATCAGGGGAACAAAAACTTTGCTTGCTTAATGGTGAAGTGTTTGCCTGTTGTTTGAATATGTTTATGCTTATGAATGTGTACTAGGTGATATACTCCTTACCTTAACACCCGTTGACAAAAGCTACTTCCCAAAACTGTCTTGGCTTAATTTCCATATTCCCAAATGTTCTGGCATTTCAAACCTGAGCCAAGATACCTTTACAACCTCCCCCATTTTAGTAGCTTATATTTCCCCAAACTATGGAGAGCTGCATACTATAATCTCCTTATGTTTTCAAAACAGACCTTCAACTACTCTTACCTCTAAGATTTCCCAAAACCTCTTTTTAAAGCTTTTGAATTCTACTCTTGGTAGACATACCAATGACTCTCATCATATTCGAACTCCAACCTTTTCAAAGTACCCATCCTTACCTCGAGCTAGGCATGATGGTAACCCAGTAGTAGGTTTGCTTAGTTTCTAAGATGAATTGCCTTGAACTGCTGTCTGATGAATTGCCTTGATCTGCTGCTTGATTTGTCTGCTTATGAGGTAGTATGAGCTACTCTAGGAGATCATCCTCTAGGATCAAGAAACTTTAAAATCCCCAAACCCTAAGCAAGAATACAAGATGGATCTGATCTCTAGCTACTAGGTGATCATCTAAAACCCCTAACCAGACCCCTTCTGAAGTGATCCCTCCTAGGAGCTTCCAAGTCAATGAAGACCAATATCAAGCAAGGATCCTTACCACTCAATCTACACTTCAACATCATCCACTTGACTATGCTTTGGTACCTTTCAAACCATCAAAATAATCACCACCCACATTCTAGTCAAAAACCCTAAGTCTGCCAAATTTGGCTAAGTCTGGAAAACTATTTCCAACATCACCTTTTTGAATGCCTCCTTTTCTCAACACTTGTGCATTTTTGAAAATGAATTTGAACCATATTGTTAACCATCCTAGGTACTACCAAGGCCCACTCTGACACTTGGTTAGATCATCCTCCAACCCACTTGTTCTTGTTGGTTTTGCAGGCAAGAATATAACTTTTCCTGGAAATCTTATCAACATGCCTACTTTGACAGAAGCTCACACCACCATACAACCTTCTACTGACCAACTCTTTGCATGGTTATGATCTACTAATATAGGTACACCAATATCTACTTCACTTGTTCCAATTGGATCTTGGTACTTCTTAAACCCACATGGTTTTGAAGGATATCTGATAATCTGCTTTGGCAAGCTTATTTTATTCAAAGTTTGATATCGATTCTTGGTGAGCTCAAGTAGCATCAATCTCAAACCTCTACACCATTTTGGTATACATCACTTGATCTATCCATCCATATATCCCATGCCCCAAGGGGTGCCCTGAGCTCCAAGATCCAAGAAGGTTTTGGTGGCATGAAAACAATCTTACCCAAGATCCTTAAATCTCTAGTTTTCACCAAAATGAACTTGGATTCCCCAATCCCAAGGTTTAAAATGCTTGTTACACCTTGTATACATCATCTACCTTGATCATCAAGATTTATCAAATAATATCCTTAATTATTTTGGCCCAAAACCTATTAAATCCCCTTAATCAACAAAAACCTCAAAACTCCTTCTACAAAGGAACGTTTAGTTTTTGCCAAAACACTTCTCTAAACTTTTTATCAATTGATGTCCATATATCATAACCTACATTCCCATCTCAAAAATAAATATTTTTGAGATCCTTTATTATTTCTTCTTGCCCTTTTTCCCAAATGGCAGAAATGGAATAATAATAGTTTTAAATACTTTTAATCCCCAATAAATCTTGGGAAAAATCACCATAGTGTGAATTCCTATTTATGACCATCTCACATCAAAATCCAACCTGGTCCAATGTAAAAATATCAAATGAGCTTCTAGAAATTACTTCTGCACTATCCGAATAATTGAAACAAAGTGCATCTAGAATTCTCTGAAAATTCCCAAATAAATCTCAGAGATGCATCCTAACCCTACCCATCTACCAGCATCCTTATATCAAGTTGTTAAGATGAAAAATCAAGATATAACCTTTGATCATCCCTTATGGAAAATTGGGACATTTAACCTTTGTGTATCAAAAACCAAACCCAAACACCACCAATCTTGCAAAGCAATGCACCATAGCACCCAACACCCATTTCTGGTCGTGCCCTGTAGCAAATCTACTGTATCTTCCCCTCTCTTGTCTTGTGCGCATAGAAGGAGAGAAGAGGATCTTGCTTTAAATGATGTATCTCCCCATACCCCACAGCAGCACGCATCCCCACCCTCTCTGGTCAAGTAATGGTCCCACACGCCACCCAGAACCAGCCTAGATCGAAAACCATGCACCCATTCATGCGGATAACCCCAATGGGCATCAAGCTCCCCATCTCGACCACCAAGTCCAAGAACCCACCCCACTCCCTCTCCTGGTCACTTTAGACCACGCTCAGTAGAAGTGGAGCTAACCAGCAATCCTCCACCGCCCAAAAACGACCAACCCCTAGCCACCACCTCTCCCCAATGTCCAAAATGGACATTGTACATCATGCTCTCCCCCCGGTTTAAAAAGGCCAGAGGCCTGTGTTGCCTCTCCCATTTCCTCATTTCACCTCCCTCTGCTCCCACTTACCCCCAGAGCCCCCTCTCCTTCTTCCTTGCTTTATCATGCGTGAGAGAAGAAGAGAAGGAAGCCCTCGGCCTCAAGCAAGAATCAAGCGTAGCCTCTCCTACCTTGATCCCCTGGCCCTGCATGTCACTCTCCCGAACTCCCTTTTACCTCACGGTCCTAACCCTGGCCTTCTTTTCAGCATGAAGCAAACCTTGAAACTTCTCCGGCGAGCTCCCGAAGTCGGGTCGTGGCTGTTCTCGCGCGAGCCACTTCCCGGAAGCGAAAGGCGCCGTGTTGCCCATCCCCGGAGTCACCATCGTTGCCCGCGTCTCCCCGTCGCCTCCATGGCCGTCAGAGAGCTCCCGGTGAGCCTCTCCCATGCTACCCCGTCGCTCTAGGGTTCCGTCACCGCCGGGATTTCTTCTTTGGGAACGGCGACGTAGGGCCGTCTGTACCCACTTAATCGGACGGCCGGGGTTCGCTAATACCCTTCGGCCTCCTGGAGTCACTAACCGGTGGGACCGGCTCGTCAAGGATTTAAATCCCTCCTGCACGTGGATCCGGCGCCAACGGGCCGGCTGCTGCGCTGCGCGGCCCATAATCCCCTGGAACCGGCCCGGTAAGCCCCCCGCCTCCCTGTCTTTTATTTATTTTGTCCAGATCCAGAATTTGACCATCAGTTTAAATAATTTTAATAATGGTAACCAGCTCCAATTGCCTAGATCTAAATTTCCTAGGGTTACTGAATGTTTACTCTAACATGCAGAACTTTTGGCTTCCTCAATTATTGCCCATATTAATTATAATAAATCTGCTACTAAAATAACACAAACATACCTATTATGCCTTTAGAAAATTCCTGAGGTCAAACCAACATGGGTATTGACCTAAATCAACCTCACATTAGTGCGGTACACGAAATACTACCAAATTCCAGAAGATCGAGCATTATTAAGCTTCTGAGTAATTTTAATGAATTAAAACCTTCTACTTATGGTAGATTCACTAGATAAATCACCACATTAGCTCCACAACTCCAAATAGGGTGATTCCAATTTCTACAGAAAGGAATCCTAAATACCTACCCTGTGTCTTTGGAATCATATCAAAAGATTCGGTAAAATAAATCTGGTTAAAAAGACAAAAACCCCAAATAACTGCCTTTGGGAATTTCCTGAGGGCATTCTGGTAAGTAATTTGGAGTGATTCCAACTCTCAGATATTCAGTACATCAAACCATACAAAATCATACAAGGAAACAATTTTTTGAGCTCCAGAACTTTTCTGGTGAATTATCTCCTAAAACTAGAGTTTATTTCACTACAAAATTCATAAGAAATTAAAGAAAAGTGATAAAATCTTGAAACCACTTTTGTTGGTCTTGTTTTGTCAAAACCTACCTGATGGTATTTTGGTTGCACACTAATACCATACTTACCCAGGCCTTGGTCCCAAACCCCTTCATTAGTGGTTTTGACGATTTCCCGAATAACGGAGATCCCACCACTGCAAATAGGGTTTTTGCAATGGTTCTAAACCCAACCACTCAAAACCTATTGAATATTATATTTGTATTGTCCACTTTCTTGCTGTGTGAATGTCCACTTGTATGCCTTGTTTTGATTGAGGTCTTGCTTGTTTGCATGCATACTCGATGACGACGATAGTTGCGCTTGTTTTGACGCCGAGAAGAAGATATCTTATTATTATTGGTATTGGTATTCTTGGTTATCTAAAGAAGGAAACCAAGGACATATTGCCATATTGCTGATCCTCAGGCAAGCCACCTTCTTGCTCATAAGCCTTGTCCTACTGTTTTACTTATGCATGTTTTATCTACTATTTATTAAAACTGCATTATTTTACTATATGTTGATGTGTATATGGTAGTGGTTTGGCTCCTATGAACTATCACACTTTTGTACTATTAAGTACAACCCCCTTGATGACACCTATTTGTCCCTAGTATGGTAGAAGGTGTAACAGACCATACCCTTTGGAGACCCCGTTTTAGCCGAAGCAAAACTAGAGGATGGGAAGACCCCCGACAAAGTTTTTACCAAATGTTTTATGATAAAACCTTGGTGAGGTGGGACCTCCCAAGAGATGTTGAGAAATAAAAAGGTTTGTTTTAAAAAATGATGAAGGAAAGCTGGAGGAAAAAGGTTTACGAAAACGCACCCGGTTCTTTGCAGTTTTGCTAGAACAATTAACCCGTGCAACCACATTACTCTGGAATTGGACAGGGCTAGATTTGATGTCTGTCTATTCTGGTATAAGCTGCCTCGCAACTACTATAGGGGATCGCGATCCCCGGAGGCTGGGCCTTCTCCCTTAAAGGTCCATGTGGGACATCGACCTAGAGAAGGAACGAACTGTCTGGGAGCAGCCAGGCGTTACTATGAGCCCCTCATTGAAAGCACACACTATGTAAAGTGTAAAATCTGCTCCGGTTGGTCCTCGGTACCCGATGTCCCGGTTTTTAGGGGAGTAAAACTCATACGGTAGGCACTTATATTAGAGTGGGCATCCGGAGAGTCTTGATCGGTTACTTGACCCACGATCGGTGTAGATCAGGGTAGTGTACCCGGATGGTGTGGGGAAAGTGTGCAACCTCTCCAGAGTGTAAATCTATTCGAATAGCTATGTCCGCGGTTAAGGACGGTTGGGAAGGTTGTTGTAGAGCGGTGCTGGTTTTGTTTTCAAAAAGGATTTTAGAAAAGAAATGGCTTCGGAAATGTTTTGACCATGGGATGGTCATAAAGGAGAAAGGTTTTAACCATGGGTTGGTCGGAAGGGGGAGAAAGGAGTTTGGTCATGGGATGACCTGAAGACGGGAACAAATGGGTACCCCAATCCTTGTGTTTACAAAACTTTTCAAAAGGTTTCCAAAAATGCTTTACAAAAGTTTTCAACAAAGATTGTAGATGGTATATCGACAAGAGAAACTAACTGAGAAAAGAACCTCTCTTGGAGCCCTCCTACTACCACAGCCATAATGCATATCCTCTTGTTATTATTGTTAACTTAAGGTGGTTTGCGAGTACATTCAAAGTACTCACTGGCAATGTCCCTGGCTATTAACTTGGTCAGATATCGAGAAGAAGGTGAAGTGGATGACTATGCGAGCTAGGACATTCTCCTAGTCAGTTGCCTGTAGGTTAAGGCATGGCTCGGGCTCTATGCTTAATGAAGTTCCGTTGATGTTTGATCGATGTAGCCATAATGGCAAAGAAGGTATGACAGGTATTCGTTATGTATTGGATGTTTACTTTGATACTTGTCTGCTATGTGCCACGACTAATTGATCATGGGATCGTGGTTGTATGCATAACAGGGATTCTCGGAGGATTAATCTGGGGGGCCCACAAAAATTGGAAGATTGTCTGCCTTTCGCAGAATTCTCATACAACAATAGTTATCAAGCCAGTTTGCAAATGGCCCCATTTGAATTTCTGTATGGAAGAAAGTGTCGTACCCTGTTGAATTGGTCGCAAGTAGGAGAGAGTCAGATTTTCGGACCCGACATCCTACGAGAAGCTGAAGAGAACGTTCACAAAGTCCGTGAACACCTCAAGACCGCCCAATCCAGACAGAAGAGTTATGCTAACAAAAGACGTCGAGACCTGGCCTTCAATGTTGGAGATTTTATGTATCTGAAAGTATCACCCTTGAAAGTAATGGAATATTTTCAACTGAAAGGGAAGTTAGCCCCGAGATATATTGGACCCTTCAAGATTTTAAATCGCTGAGGAGAAGTATCATATCAACTGAAATTGCCGGAGGAGATGTCAGCCATCCATAATGTGTTCCATATCTCGTTACTTTGCAAATGCCTAGAAGTTTCGGAGGAGACCAAAGTATTCAAGAACATCGATCACCGAGCCATAGAAATCAACCAGGATCTATCCTATCGTGAAGTACCCATTCGTATTTTGGAAGAAGCCTTCAGAACCACCAGGACCCGGAGTATCAAGTTTCTCAAGATCTAGTGGAGCAACCATACTAAAGAAGAAGCTACTTGGGAGCGAGAGGATTATATTAGGACTGAATTTCCAGATCTCTTTTGTTCCTAGTTTTTCTTAAATCTCAGGACGAGATTTTGTTTAAGGAGGGAAGGTTTGTAACACCCCAAAACTATTAATCAAGATTATCAAGTTCCAATCACCCGATTTTAGGGTTAACAAAACCTTTTATTATTAATTTGATTAGCAGTGCATGTGTGATTTGCATTAGTGTATGATTGATTGCAATTGCCATGGTTGATTGCTACAAATGATAAGAAATGGTTTAAAGATGAATACTACATCATCTAGGCCAATTACAAACAAAATCAAAGAAAAAGAAATCAAATATGAATCAAATAAGCAAATGGTCATTTTGACCAAAATTAACCACTAGGCCACTTTGAGTGTTCCTAGCAAAGGATTTCTAAGAGAAACATCTCCACTTATTTTCACCCCTTGCTAGACCAAGTAAAAGTGAACCCGAGTCCACTTTACAAAACCACAGAAACTATTTCAAATTTATTTAATGGACAGTTGAAAATTGAATCAAGTTCATATGGTAAGATCACCATTTTGCAAAAAACCACTCAAATCACTTCACCTTGACTTTTCCAAGCAACCATAGACACTCAAGCATAAGATAAAAACACTCACCAAGTTTCATTCAAAAAAATTCAAATTTAATTTCTTCCAGCCATTTAATCAAACACCTTGCAGGCACTAATTAAACCTGGCCTAACTTCACTATTTGAGCAGTGATCACTCGACCACTTGCCCTCATTGCACTCCCCTGTCTCTCCCAGTATCGAGCAGCACCATACCAACACCCCTCTTTGTCGTTTGCGCCAGTACACCGCCGCCTGATGCTCACCTTGCCGGCCGACCATGGACAGACCGCCACAGCGATCGCCACAATCGTCCATGATGTCTAGGAGGCACGCCACCATCCACTGCCACCCCCTGTCTAGCCCTTGACAGCAGCCAGGCCTTGGACCACCCCAACATCGCCGCACCCACTTTCTCTGTACCGTGCCGAGAGCGCGCCAGAGCGCCGCAGCCAACCAGCTCGCTCATGCTGCGCCTCGCCCTCACCTCGCGTGCACAGACGCGCCATAACACCAGCTAGCTCCCAGATACCCCCGTTCGTTGCAGCGCGAACCGTAGCCCTCGGGCGCCGTCTCGAACACACTAGTTCCACGTAGAGTGCTGCCCGTGCCTGACCAACCTAGACCACCCCATGCCGCGCCATTAAGTCCGTGATGACCTCCAGGGAGCACTGCGTCGCCCCTACCCTCAGCGACACTGCTAGCCACCTGTATCGTCGTCACCGACGAGCCTGAGCCCATGCCACAAGGTCCCTTCGCCGGTGTACAAATAGAGGCCCCTCCGCCTCCATTCTCCACACCACCTCACTCCCCAGTCCTCACAACACCTCCCACACCTTTCCCAGGAGCAAGGCGAGCACCGCATCACCCAAATTTGGCCAGAGCCTACCGCTGTAGAGGAGAAGAGGAGCCGTCGATTGGAGCCGCCCCAGGAGCAACAACGACCACCGTTTGAACCGCCATCGTCGGCAACGTCGTTCGCCCCCATCACTGACCCCAGCTGGAGCCCCGGTGAGCCTCACATGACCCCCACCATCGTGTTAGGGTTCAGACCTCGCCGGAGCTGTTCGTCGTTGACGACGAATGTTAGTCGTTAGATCAGGTTCTAATCGTAGGGCCTAGATTGAAAGATACTGTTTCGGTTAGATAGAGTCACTGACTAGTGGGACCTTGCTGTCAGTAGCCCTCTGCGCCGCGCTGTGCAGATTGGGCCGGCCTAGTTAGTTACATAATCATTGTGTATTAGATCCATATGATGTAATATTATCTCTTATCGGGGTTATAGTTATCATTTAGAGTCAGAGATCAAAATAAAAAACACTCACTTGAAATACAGAGGAACATCTAAAGATTCGTGGAAACAACATCATAAGAGTTATGGCACGTTCGAGTTTCTGGAGATTTCAATAATTCGAAATTGTGGCGAATAAACAAGTCTTTGTAGCGTATTCTTAGGCAACTGTGAATACATCTTCCAAAAAAAGGGGCGAACCTGCCATTGTCCAAAGTTGACGTGTCTTGATGAAGATACAGGTGGAAGAAAGTAAAAGGTCAAAACAAGGTATTTGACCTTGCCTCCGAATTGTTGAGTGGTGCATCGGAATTTATTTCCTGAAACCGAACTCTACAAATAGAGGAGAAACTAATGATAATGATCATAAAGTTTCAGCGAATACGTTTTGAAATGGATCGTATGGGCACACAGACACCCGCCGTGCCAGCCTTTGCACTTCTCCTAGGGGCCAGATTATCTAGCCCAAGGGGAGGGCCGTATTATCCGGCCAGGGAAGAAAATCCGCCCCTCTCCGGATTGTCCGGGGGAAAATCTGCCCCCATATAGAGACTCGCACATAGCCGGTCCTGGCCAAGAGGGTCAGACCGGATTATCCGGCCCTTGATGGGGGCAGATAATCCGGCCCCCAAACACCAAAAACGCTTCCCTGCGCACTTAGCACACATGAGAAAACTCCGCGGTATTGTTATCTAACACACAAAACATAGGGAACCATTAAATGTTCTTTCAATCTCCCCCTTTTTGGTGTTAGATGACAATACTAGGAGTTGCAAGATAGCTCTCATAACAACAATATTTAACGAATGAAAAAGACTCCACCTCAATGTGTGCATAATAAAATTTGCATTTGATTGCAAATACAGACAAGAAGGTACAAGTCTATTTCATTGGTACATAGGCAAAATATTCATACCACCGTGAGAGAGATAAAGGCGTCCTCAATATATTATAAGAATATCCAATGATAGCCATAATGAGCACCTTCCTCGGTATAGATATCCAATATAGCCAATATGATAGATAAATCCATAAGGATAATCCACAAGATAAATCCAGAGCCACACATAAACATAGTCTCATACAGAGCAAATCGCAAATAGAAGTTCAATGCTAAATGGGCACAAGCGAGAAAAAAAGACCGAAGATATAAAGTGCAAATGCTTGCGGCTGACCCATGCAAATCCACGAAGACCTAATAGAACTACTTCTCCTCCTTTGGCATCGAAATGCCAAAAGGAACAAGAGCAATGATAGCACCCAAGGGATCACCCGTAGTCATCATCATCGTCCTCGTCCCCATCCTCAACCTCATCCTCTAGCTCCTCGGTGTCATCCTCCTCATCATCAGCAGCGGCCACGGAGGGAAACATGTGACGTTCAAGCTCCCCATAGTTGAGCCCAGAAGAAGAATTCCACCGAGCATACAGTGTGGGAGTAGTAGGAGTAGGGGGATTGCCTGATGCTCCGGACACAAGGTGAAGAATGAGCTGCTGAGTGTGGGACATCTCATGGCACTTCTTGTACGCCTCAAGCTACCCCTTGCGTGTGTCCACCCCCATGCAAAGAATGTTCCGGTGGAACCAATTCAGTTGCTTGATCTCATGATAAATAGGAGGCACTAGGGGCCTACGAGCACTGGCACGAGCATCCCTCATGAGTCCCTCGGAAGCAGAAGATGGGTGTGAGGTCTTACTGACCTTATTGTAGATCTTCTTCGCCTTGTGCTCTCTTCAGTGGGAAGTAGGTGCTTGATCAGCATCATAATGTAGGGTGCATATGGGATGGAGAGCCTATTGAACATTGCATCAGTCAACTCATGGTATATAAAGTCCATCAGTCAACTCATGGTATGTAAAGTCCATCACATCCAGCTTGTAATTAACGGACACATCTTCACTTGATACCACCTCGTGAGAGAAGGCAAGGAGCTGAACCAGGTGACCACGAATACTGTCATTGTTCCCTCCACTTGGGGTGATCGAATCACGGAAGAGGCCCACCAAGATAGCATACATAGGATAAAGACCAGCAAAGGAGCCTACAATACCATTGTCAACTATGCAAGGAGAGAGGACTGCATCTTTATGGGGCTTGAGCTGGGTAATGATATGATGGCCACTAGCATGATCCTTGTTGCGGAAGGAATATCCAAGCACTCTAGCAAAAGCATGAAAATCAGCTTGCATTGGCCTATTATGGGTCATCCACTTCATGGTGCGGTGCTCATCACCACAAATGACCAAAGTGGAGAAGAACTACTTCACTATCTCGGAGTCATAGGAGCATTGAAGAGCCATGAGATGGTGCAGCCCCATCCTCTCAGTCACATACATAGCATAAATAAGTTGAGGTTTTTCCATGGCCTCAGCAATAATCAGGCGATGCATAGGACGAATCTTCTGGCGAGCATAAACATCTTCATAGATAGACTTTTGGTCAGCACACCAAAAGCGGGAGTCACCAAGCTCAGTGTCTTGCGCTGATTCAGCAAACAGGTCATGATGACGAATGGAAGAGTAAGTAACAACATACATCTTCTTATAGTTAATCTTGGGCTCTTTGCCCTTCCTCTTGGACACACCCTTCCTAGTCCTATCCATCTTTGCGTGTTCAACCATGCATTCAGCCTCGTTCTTCCTTCTCCTCAGCTCAACCTCGTCCACTATGTTACCCTCATCGTTGTCCCGAAAGTAGTGACCATGAGGACGACGCTTGTAGGTCTTGGGAGCACCGGAGCCACCTGTGAAACAAACAAGATGGATAGCATGGGATAAGAACACACAAGCCCAAGAGAGAACATAGAAATAGTAGGCAAGCAGTCCATAGTCCAAACATACATAATGCACAAAATCCGTAAGAATCTGAAGCAGATTGGACTCTGTCAGGCCGGATTATTTGGCCTGGCCAACGGCGGATAATCTGGCCTTGGCAGAAAATCTTAGATTTGCGTAGATTGGATGCAAAAACATAGATCGAACCTATATGTACTGCAAGACTACGATCTCTAGACGAAACAACAACCTTATAGACCATGTTCCACCCAACAAGTGACACATCAAGCCAAAGATGGGGAGAGAGAGGGAGTTACCCTCACTCATTGGAGGAAGAACACGGAGGAGAAGGTACCCGGAGGCGCGGAGAAGAAAATCCGGGGGAGGCCCGTAGAATCCGATGGCCGGGAAGGCTCCGGGAAGGGTGGGGGCGACAGGCGGCGGCTAGGGAGAGGGAGGAGGGGTCGGGGGCAAGAACTGCTCGTTAGGAGCCCTTTCCCCGACGCCAGCCTTAATAGACTACAGCCGCCAGGGCCGGATTAACCGTCCTACACTTGGGATGGATTATCCGGCCTCAAATCTGAATTCCTGTTACACACAGATTCAGGCCCACGCGTCCCCAAACAAAACACCCACAAGATGAACAAAGAACTTGCGTTCTAGATGAGATGGCTTAGGGGTAGGGAGAGGCTTGGGATTAGAGAACCAAACTGAGATGGTACTACACACTCAAGATTGCAAGAATCAAATCAACGAAAGGCCAAAATTGAGTGTGATTTCCATAAGAACACGAGATGAACAAAACAACCAATAAGATCCAAATAAAACCAACTCTTCTCATGGAAGTGGGCGGTGGCCAAGGCCACCTTGTTGGAGTGCATGGTATGACACTGCGAAGATATATCTTGGGTTCATGACCAATACTCATCAATAAGCTGACATATCACAAAATGATATTAAGAGAAATTATTTGACTTGCTTTTGGCATTATGGGGGGAGTGTTAGCCCAATCAATTAAGACCACACCCCCCCTATATCCATGCCCACACCTAGACCAAATAAGAATGAGATGTAAGAGTGAGTGCATGGGTAATCAAGACAAGCTCCTTGAATCAACGATATTTAGCTCATTCCTCAAGAAACAAAAGCTTGCTTCATCAAGTGGCTTCGTGAAAATATCGGCAAGTTGGTTCTTCGTGCTCACAAAAGATAGATCAATATCACCACGAGCAACATGGTCCAGAATAAAATGATTCCGGATCTCAATATGCTTTGTCCTTGTGTGCTGCACCGGATTGTACACAACTTTGATGGCACTTTCATTATCACATAAAAGAGGAACTTTGTCACAATTGACACTGTATTCCTTTAAAGTTTGCCTCATCCATAATAATTGAGTACATGCACTAGCAGCAGCCACATATTTGGCCTCGACGGTGGAGAGAGATATACAATTCTGTTTTTTAGAAGACCAGCATACCAAAGACCTTCCCAAGAATTGGCAAGCTCCAGAAGTTGATTTCTGGTCATCCTTATCACTAGCTCAATCTGAGTCAGTATAGCCACATAGAGATAAATTGGAGCCATTGAGATACCATAGACCAAAATTAGGGGAATGAACCAAATATCGGAAGATCCTCTTAACCGCCACTAAGTGAATTTCTTTAGGAGCTGCTTGATACCTTGCACACACAACTACACTTGGCACAATATCGGGTCTAGATACACAGAGGTAGAGAAGAGAGCCGATCATGGACCGGTATACCTTTTGGTCCACATCTTTACCATGAGAATTGAGATCAAGATGACATTTAGTTTGCATCGGGGTGGCGATGCCATTAAGATGAATCTCTTGAAAATGTCGTGAATGTATTTTGCTTGATTTATGAAGGTTCCTTCTCTAAGTTGTTTGATCTCAAATCCAAGAAAGAACCATGACTCCCCCATCATAGACATCTCAAACCAGTCAGTCATAAGATTTGAAAATTCATCATTAAAAGCTTTATTAGTAGAGCCAAAGATAATGTCATCTACATATAGTTGGCATACGAAGAGCTCCCCTTAACATTCTTAGTAAAAAGAGTGGGATCGATTTGCCCAACTTTGAAGCCATGGTCTAGAAAAAGCTCTTTAAGATGCTCATACCACGCACGTGGGGCTTGTTTATGGCCATAGACTGCCTTATCGAGTTTGTAGACATGGTTCGGAAAGTTAGGATCCTCAAATCTCGGGAGTTGCTTTACATATACCAACTCATGTAGAGGACCATTAAGAAAAGCACTCTTAACGTCCATTTGTTGTAATGTAAAATTATTATGAGTAGCATAAGCAAGAAGGATACAGATGGACTCAAGACGAGCCACGGGAGCATAAGTCTCGCCGAAGTCTATGCCCTCAACTTGAGAATAGCCTTGTGCCATGAGTCTTTCCTTGTTCCTTACAACAATGCCATTTTCATCTTGCTTATTTTTAAATATCCACTTTGTGCTGATAACATTGCGGCAATCCTTCGGCTTCTCTACTAATTTCCAAACCTTGTTGCGTTCAAAGTTATTCAAATCTTCATGCATAGCAACAACCCAGTCCGGATCTTCAAGAGCTTCAAACACCTTCTTGGGTTCCACCATGGAGATGTGAGCTTCATGCTCACCAAAACTTGATAGTTCCCTTCTTGTGGACACCCTTCGTCGGAGATCACCTATAACTTTGTCAAGAGTGTGACCCCTTAATTCAAGATTTCTATCTGCACGAGCTTTGCGACAAAGTTCGATCAATTTGTTGTCTCTTCGAGGAATAACTTCATCATTTGGGACAACGTTGGACTCATTAACTTGGCCTTGATCTCCAGCTTGATCAATAGGAATAGGAGGTGATGAATCTTGCCCTTGAAGAAGATGCACAGCCAGAACATGAGGCTGTTAATGTTCAGGATTTTCAGGGCCAGATAATCTAGCCGAGGATGGGGCCGGATAATCCGGCCTGGGGGAACCTGAAGCACCTTCACAGTCTTGACTGGTTCTTGCTCGAATTGGAGAGGGGCCGGAAAATCCGGGGTTAGCTGGAAAATCCGGCCTGGCAGTTGCATCAGGTTCTTCGACATGTTGATCATTTCTGCCAGTTGAGAAGGGTTAGCCGGATAATCTAGTGTCCACCGGATAATCTGGCCTGGAGCATTCTGGTGTAGTTGCTTGATGATCTTCAGCAGCTTGTGGGATTGGTGTAGAGGTTTCTCCAATGGTTGGAGCATGTTTTGCTTGTGTTGATGAGTGCTCTACCTGAGTAGAGCATTGTCCTTCCCGATCCGCCACAAGGGGTTCCTCAATGGGGCAGAAAAATCCCACGCCCATTCTTCTTATGGCATCTTGGGGTATTTCAACATCTGCATCACAAACATCAACTTGCCTTGCACGAGAGCCACCATTTTCCTTGAACACCACACTACAAGATTCTACAACAGTTCTGGAGAGCTTATTGTAGACTCTATAAGTGTGGGATTCGGCACCATAGCCAACAAAAATGCCTTCTAAAGCCTTAGACTTGAATTTAGATAAAGAAACTCCTTTAATGAGAAATAAACACTTACAACCAAATACCTGGAAGTAGGATATGTTTGGCTTGTTAACGGTAAGTATTTCTTACAGAGTCTTATCCAAGATTTTGCGGAGATAGAGCCGGTTTGATGAATGGCATGTGGTAGAGATTGCTTCAGCCCAGAAGTATAAGGAGACTTAAATTCAGCTAGCATAGATCTTGCCATATCCATTAATGTCTGGTTCTTCCTCTCGGTAACACCATTTTGTTGAGGGGTGTACGCAGCGGAATATTGATGTCTTATCCCCTCTTCACTTAGGAATTCATTCAGAGTGTAGTTCTTGAACTCGGAGCCGTTATCGCTTCTAATTGCCAAAATTGGGAGATTATGTTGACGTTGAACCTCGTTAGTGAAATCAATGACCGTTTGTTGTGTCTCACTCTACAACTTGAAGAAATAGACCCATATATATCTTGAATAATCATCAACAATTACGAGGCAATATTTCTTCCCACCGAGTCTTGCATGAGATGGAGGACCAAAGAGATCCACATGAAGGATGTCCAAAATCCTCGTTGATGAAATAATGGTCTTCCGTCGATGGGGAGAGTCATGCATTTTTCCTTCAACACAAGCCCTGCAAACACGATCTTTAGCAAAGGAAACATAGTCCAAGGATGTGGCCACCCTTATGGAGACTTTGCAAAGTTCTCATATTGATGTGGGATAGTCGGCAATGCCATAGCCAGCCCGCGTCGGCCTTTCCGAAAAAACACATCGGGCCTGTACTGGTTGTCCTCGGAAAGTCCACCACATACAGGTCATTTTCTACATATCCAACGAAAGTTACCTTTAGAGACTTGCTCCACAAGAGTACCACCAAATCACCATCAATGAAAAATGCAAAGCCCATCTTACCAAGGGCACGAGCTAAAAGTAAATTTTAATCGAGGGTCTCAACAAGCATGACGTCCACGAGAGAGATATCATGAGCAACAACAACTTTACCAAGACCCAATACCTCAGATTTCGACTTGTCACCATAGGAGACGGTTATGCGATCATGGTTTGCATGCATCTCCGATATGATCTCCTTGCTTCCAGTCATATGACTAGTGCACCCGCTATCAAGTACCCATTTAGACCCTCCGGAAGCATAGCCCTGCAAGAAAGTTACTTCTTGGTTTTAGGTACCCATTTTTCAATGGGTCCTCTCATGTTAGTGACAAGGGTTTTGGGAACCCAAAAAGACCAAGATATGTAACTATCAAAAGGACCTACATAGCTAGCATAGACATCACCATAATAATCACAAAATAATTCATAATTAGGATTATTAGCCCCTGCAAAACCATCATAGTTAGTCTTGTCATTAGTAGTGGTGCTTGTCTTTGGTTGAGTGCTTTTTCTCTTCTTGTTCTTCTTCTTCTTCTTCTTCTTTGTCTTGGGGACATAACCAAGACCTTCTTTCCCATTGTTTGTCCTTTGCTTGCTAAGCACCTCATCTAGGACTTCTTTACCTTTATGTTGAGATCCCTTTACAAGTTCTTCTTTTAGCCTTGAATTTTCTTCAACAATGTCTTCATGTTCACAAGATAGTCCTAGTTATCATAGCCGTCCTGCTGGCCATCATCTTGATAGTCTCCTTCATAGTCTGGCCATGATAATAGCAAGGGACAAAGCCGTGAATACTCTTTAAGTACTCGCAAACTACCACTAACAAGTATTATAATTCTAAGTTAAAGTGCTAAATCTAAGTTTAACTATAAAGTTAAGTTTGAAACCTAAGCTGAGTGCAGAACAAAGAAAGATAAAGTAAAGTTCTAGAATCACTTAAGGTGGGAAGCTATTGTCATAAACACAACCCTGTTGTGGTCACGTCAAGATTCATCAGTCATTTCAAAGTACTTAGAAAACATCTGACAACGAAACAGTATGGCCATTCCAACTGTCCATAACCACGGACGCGGCTATTCGAATAGTTTGAAACTCTGCAGAGGTGGTACACTTTCACCACAAGATTCGATACATCTGTCAGGGATAACCCTGAATCATCATACTTAGTATGCAGATAATCAAACATAACCTTCCCTTTACACACCCTAGTATAGGCACCTCTCCTATGAGCATGGCCTCCCAACCATGACCATCAGTCATCTTGGGCACTGCATAGGTGGACAACATTGAGAGGTAACCTCAGCTCAAACCTCTCCCATGAGGGAACTAATACTAATGCATATAAATTTCCAGCTAAGCCTTACCCAATTCAGGTAGTGTGGTTGTACGGTAAATTTGGAATGGTATCGCATCCGAATCCAACCATCAGTTTTATAGAAGGGTTAAGGCTCATGCCTCAACATTTTCATCATCATCAACCATTTTTGTATTTCTCAACACATGTTAAAACATCTCAATAGAATGACTCATCATTCCAAGGTTTTCATAATTCATTTTCACCAAGTTTTCCCATCTAAAGTGACTCAAGTTTTGATCTACTCTAAACTACTAAGTTAACAGTGTTCACTAAGGTGGAAAAGATGGGTTCAATCTCATGCCATAGAATGACATCTAAAGCTTAGCTAAATAGGTCAAGTTTTATACTTTTTATGCTACCTTCAAAACAAGTAAAGAACTTTGTGTAAACTAAGGGAGGTAAAACTTGTAAATGAGACTTTGGGTACTAATAGTCAAAGGAGTGTGATCAAAGCAGGCCTAAGGCATCTTTCCTAAACCATCTAGTTTTATCCTAGCTTGCTAAGCACTAAACTTGCAAGGGTTAACTTGGATAGTGCTAGCTTGCCAATAGTAGCTTGCCTTGGGTAGTGAAGTGGTTGAAGTTCTCTTCTTATTCTTCTTCTTGGTATAACTCCTCCTCCTCGAAAGCTTGGTCGGTACTATCGGCTATAAATACATATGGAGTACACAATCACCAAACAATACTTAACTAGGCTAAGTAGCATTCTAAGACACATATTTGATGATCTATTACCATCACAAGCATCACAAGTTTAATTCAATGGTTTCATCCTTTTTATTTTAGAAAAGTAATTTCTACTCACTGAAAAATTAACTAAAATTTAATATTCACCACCTAAAATATGGGATCATGTTGACCCATGTCATCACCACATATTCTAACATGGTGGAATGCGATTTAAAGGTGGGATCAATATTACTTTGGTTTAAGTTCATTATTTAATGATTTAAAGTGACTAGAAATGCCTATATAGCATTATTTTGGGTACTAGTCCAAAGTCACTGCATTTAAACCTTCATATTATTACATATTTAGATTGATATGATGAAATGTGATTTTTGAGAGTTGGAATGAACTCAAAAGCTAAATTGGTTGATTTTATAAAAATGTTGCAAGGTGCAAAAGCTTCTGTTTTATTATTTTTATTAGGAGAGATCTATAACTCCAATAGAATTAAATCCAACAGGCTTGGATATATCATCTTAATATCTTTTAGACAAAACTGGTTTCATGCAATTTGGATTTGTAAATCTCTCAGAATTGAATTTTAAACTAGTGGACACAAACTAGATCCAACTTAAAAATAAAAATCAAATTTTGAATTGCTGGGCTAGCGCGGGAAAGAACTTGGGCCGGCCGAGTGGTGCTCCGCGGTGCGGCGCTTAGCTGACAGGGGGTCCCGCCTGTCAGTGGGTCTTAACACGCGAAACGGTATGCGCGCTGTGGGCCATAGGATTAGAAGGGGGACCTATGGCTGAGGGTCGTCGTCGACGACGAACAGGTCGCCGATAGGCTCGAACCCTAGCGGCTCGGTGGGGGTCTGCTGGGGACGTACCAGGGCTCCAGCAACGACGGCGAGGCGGGCAAATGAACTGGGAGACAACGACGAGCTCAGGGATGGTCGAGGTAGCTCCGGGGGTGGTCGCAATTAGCGGCGCCCTTCTCCTCCAGAGGCGGCAGCTCCGGATCCAATTCCAGCAATCTGCTGCTCCCCTTGCTCCGGCTAATGGTGTGGGACGGTGAGTGAGAGGTGGGGAGTGAGTGGGTGTGGAGAAAAGAGGCTGGGGAGGCCGGTTTATATAGGCCCGACGGTCAGACCAAAGGGTATGGGCAGGCGACATGGCTACAGGTGGATAACGACATGGCTGCGAGTGGCGATCGACAGGCGGTCTCTTGGCGGTGCTCTAGGAAGTGAATGCGGGCATAGGGGCGGTGGTATGCGGTCTGGGCGAGGTGGCGCTCTGAGCGGCAGAGGCGGCGGTGTCCACGGCGAGCGGTGGCTGTGAGGCTTTGGGCGGCTAGCGGGGGTGTCTGGGGTGTTCCCTAGGTCGTGGCGGAGCGGTGGGCGCGGGCTACAACCAAGGGGCGGTCTGTGCACGCGGGGACAGAGCGTGCTCTGCGGGCAGCATCGGCATGGTCGACCAGCTCGAGGCGTGGCGGTTTCTGGCCATTCCTATCTCTGGCTCTGGCCTGGGGCTGGTTGGACGGTGGCAGTGGACCACTGGCGACGTGCTAGACCTGGCGAGCGAGGCTGGAGAGGTCTGCAGCGGCGAGTGCACGGTCGGCCGGCGAGGAGTGGCTCGGCATGGCAATGCAGTGCAGCTAGGAGGTAGGGGATGTGCTGGTGTGGGTCTGGTCGGGATTGAGGGAGACAAAGATGATCAAAGCACTTCAATTTTCTAGACAAAAATCAACCCAAAACAGTAATAGTTAGGCCACTTTGATCTTGCTCACCAAGTGTTTGATGAAATGGCCGAAAGAGAAAAACTTTTGAATTTTGAGTTAAATTTTCTTGAGTGATCTCCACTGGTGCTAGGTAGTCTCTGGTTGTAAGGGTTTTGGAAGTGGAGCTCAAATAGGTGGTTTTTGAAATAGGGGTGATCTATGCATATGCATTGGATTCAATTTTCAAATGCCATTTAAAATAAGTAAAAGAATGTTTTTAGCAGATCAAAAGGTGGGCCTTGGTACCTCATTAGGTGTACTAGCAAGGGGTACAAAGATCATGAATTGTTTCTGTTAAGAAATGAGTGCTAGGAACACTCAAAGTAGTGTAGTGGATTAAAATGGCCAAAATGACCATTCCTCCTTTTTAATTGTTTTTGATTTGATTTTCTTTAGGAAAAGTTTAGGAATGATGTAGATGATGTTTAAATCACCTAAGAAACATTTTAAAAGCAAAGAATCACAGAACCAAGGCAATTCAAATCAATCCCTATTTTAAATGCACCTACACATGAATGCTTTCATTTTTAATTTGGAAAAGTTTTTGTTAACCCCAAATTTGATGATTTAGATCTTGATAAGCTTGGATTGAAGTTTTGGGATGTTACAAACCTTCCCCCCTTAAAGAAAATCTCGTCCCGAGATTAACAAAGAAAACTAGGAACTAAAGAGATCTGGGAACTCTGTCCTAATGTAATCTTCACGCTCCCAAGTGGCTTCCTCCTCGGTATGGTTGCTCCACTGAATCTTGAGAAACTTGATACTCCTAGTCCTTGTGGTTTGGTAGGCTTCTTCTAAGATACGGATGGGTACTTCTCTATAGGTTAGGTCCTTGTTGATTTCCACAGCTCTGTGATCGATGTTCTTGAAAACTTCAGTCTTCTCGGGCACTTCCAAACATTTGCGAAGTAACAAGATATGGAACACATTGTGGATGGCGGACATCTCTTCAGGTAGTTCCAGTTGATATGATACTTCTCCTCGACGGTTCAGAATCTTGAAAGGTCCGATATATCTGGGGGCTAACTTTCCCTTCAGACTAAAGCATTGAGTTCCCTTCAATGGTGAAACCTTGAGATATACAAAATCGCCGATATTGAAAGTCAGGTCTCTCCTTCTTTTGTAAGCATAACTCTTCTGTCTAGATTGGGCGGTCTTGAGGTGCTCACGGACTTTGTGAACTTTCTCTTCTGCTTCCCGAAGGATGTCGGGTCCGAAGATCTGACTCTCTCCTACTTGCGACCAATTCAAAGGGGTACGACACTTTCTTCCGTATAGGAATTCAAATGGTGCCATCTGCAAACTAGCTTGATAACTGTTGTTATATGAGAATTCTGCGAAAGGCATGCAGTCTTCCCATTTTGATCCATATTCCAACACACAAGCTCTAAGCATATCCTCTAGGATCTGGTTGACTCTCTCAGTCTGTCCATCTGTTTGCGGGTGATACGATGTGCTGAAGTTCAACTTGGTTCCTAATCCTTCTTGGACTTTCTGCCAAAATCTTGAGGTAAACTGGGTTCCTTGATCTGATACGATGGTCTTGGGGGTTCCATGCAGACTAACAATCCTAGCAATATATAGCTCTGCTAACTTTGCACTCTGGTAAGTTGTCTTGACAGGTATAAAGTAGGCTACCTTGGACAGTCTATCAACTATGACCTAGATTGAGTCATTCCCCTTACTAGAAGTAGGTAAACCGGTGATAAAGTCCATTCTGACGGAATCCCATTTCCATTCCGGAATCTGCAATGGTTGTAACAGTCCTGCAGGTCTCTGATGTTCTGCTTTGACTCTTTGACAGATGTCGCATTTGGCGATGTAGCTTCCGATCTCTCTCTTCATCTTGTGCCACCAAAATTGCTCTTTCAAATCCTGATACATCTTTGTTCCTCCGGGGTGGATAGAATAAAGAGTATGATGAGCTTCCTTCATGATAACTTCCTTCAGCTCCGAATCTGCTGGGACACAGATATGTCCTTTGTACCACAATACTCCTTCTTCATCTTCAGTGAAACCAGGTACCTTTCCTGTACCAATACGACGTTTGATTCCGTCGATACTTTCATTCCCCTTCTGGGCTTCCTTGATTTGGCTAATCAAAGTGGGTTGAAATTCAATGCTAGCTAAGAATCCTTTGCTAACTAATTCGGTCCTAAATTGCTCCAACTCTTCATACAAACTTGGTTGCTTCTCCTTGATCATGGTGTTTAGCCTACACGGCAATCTGCTAAGAGCATCCGCTACCACATTGGCTTTGCCGGGATGATAGTGAATGTCAAGGTCATAATCTTTGATTAACTCTATCCATCTTCTTTGCCTCATATTCAGCTCCTTCTGAGTGAAGATATATTTTAAGCTCTTGTGATCTGAGTAAATCTCACAGCGATTACCCATCAAACAATGACACCATGTCTTCAATGCTAGAACCACAGCTGCTAGCTCAAGATCATGGGTCGAATAGTTCTGCTCATGCTGCTTCAGTTGACGAGACAGATACGCGATGACTTTGCCTTCTTGCATCAATACACATCCTAGACCAATCTTGGATGCGTCACAATACACATCAAATGGCTTCTTGATATCAGGCATGACCAATATTGGGGTTGATATCAATCTCTTCTTGAGCTCCTGAAAACTGACTTCACATTTGTCTATCCATTCAAACTTCTTGTCCTTCTTCAACAATTGGGTCATGGGTCGGGCGATGCTCGAGAATCCTTCTACGAACTTGCGGTAATATCCCGCTAATCCGAGAAATGCACGGACTTGGGTTTGAGTGGTTGGGGCTTCCCATTCTTTGACATCTTTGATCTTGGTGGGATCAACAAAGACTCCTCCGGCAGACATGATATGTCCTAGGAATCCTACTTCCTTCATCCAAAACTCACACTTGCTGAACTTGGCATATAGCTGATGCTCTCTCAGGGTTTCTGGGATAACTCTCAGATGTTTCTCATGCTCTTCTTTTGACTTGGAGTAGATAAGGATGTCGTCGATAAACACAACTAAAAACTTATCTAGGAAATTCATAAAGATCTTCTTCATGAGATTCATGAAATAAGCAGGGGCATTGGTTAATCCAAAAGACATAACCATATACTCGTATAAACCATAGCGAGTAGTAAAGGCGGTCTTCGGAATATCCGTTGCATGAACATTAAGTTGGTGATAACCAGTCCTAAGATCAATCTTTGAGAATACCTGAGCTCCGGTCAACTGATCAAATAGATCCTCTATCTTTGGCAAAGGTTACTTGTTCTTGATGGTGACATCATTCAACTTTCTGTAATCTGTGCATAGACGGTTGCCTCCATCTTTCTTGTCAACGAATAACACTGGGGATCTCCATGGCGATGCGCTTGGTTGAATCAAGCCTTTCTCTAACATGGCATCCAGCTGCTTCTTCAGTTCCACTAACTCTGAGGGGTTCATGCTATAGGGTCTCTGGGCTATAGGTCCGGTTCCAGGAATTAGTTCGATAATGAACTCAATATCCCTATCTGGGGGCATACCTAGCAATTTATCTGGGAATACCTCAGGGTATTCACAAAATACTCTCACTTGTTCTATGGTGGTCAGGGCTACACTCTTGTTGCACTTCAATTGACGGGGTAAGGTTTCAGAGATATGCTCTACTGTGACTCCAGAACTACTGGTCATGGTGATGGCTTTCTTAGCACAGTCTATCAATCCTTTATGCCTTGACATCCAGTCCATACCTAGTACTACTTCCAATCCTTTGGTTCCAAGTACAATTAGGTTGGCATAAAAATCTATCCCATGTATTCTGGTAGGTACAGCTTTGCAAATTTTTCTAACTTTGGTTGTTGAACCGGGGATTTGAACTATCATGACATGCTTCAGGTTGGTTGGCCGAATCTTACTAGTGCATGCAAATTCTTCGGTGACAAATGAATGCGATGCTCCCGAATCAAACAATACTCTTGCTAAAACTGAGTTGACAGAAAACATACCCAACACTACATCTGGCGCTTCCTAGGCTTCTTCTGCGTTCATGTGGCTCATTGGAGTAGTGACCCTTCACTCCACACTCAAAACAAGTGATCTGGGACTTGTCCTTGACTGCGACAGGCACAACATTGCTGCCAGTTCTGGGTGCAGTGTTGTTGTTGTTGTTGCTGTTGTTCTTGGGAGGTGCACGGTTGAAATTGTTGGCATTACCGGAGTTGTGATTGTTTCCTCCGGACTTCACATTGCCTCCGCTACGGTTGGGGTAGCTTGGGCGAGACATTGGGGGTTGGTTGTTCCTTGGCGCATATCCTGGTGAAGGGTTGGGACGGTACTTCTGGTGAGTATTGGATCCAGACTGCAGCATCATACGACGCTTGCGGTTGTCGTCTGCCTGATTAATCTTCCCTTCCATATGAATGGCAGAGTCGACTAGCTCTTCGAGATCCTGGAAACGGATGTTGACAAGGACAGTCTGCATCTCATCATGCAGTCTGTTCAAGAATCTCTCCTTCTTCTTGGCCTCCGTGTTGATCTCATCAGGTGCATATCTGGCAAGTGACAGGAATATGTCACGGTACTCCACCACAGTCATCCTTCCTTGCTTTAATTCGCAGAACTCATCTCTCATTCTATTGACTAGACCTTGTGGCACGTGGGTGCAGCTAAACTTGATTTTGAATGCTTCCCATGTCATCACTTGACCATGGTTCATATTGTGGATGCTATTCCACCAAGCTCTTGCATCTCCTGCCAGATAGTGGGTGGCGAAGAGAACTTTCTCATTTTCATCAACTCTGGCAACTTCTAAGTTGTTTTCCATGATCTGTAACCAGTCATCAGCATCTAATGGGTTTTCAGATTGGTTGAAGATAGGGGGATTGGTGTTCTGAAAGTTTTTGAGTTTGGATCCCTGGTGATCCTGATTTCCATTCCCTTGGTTGTTGAGGGCCATCTAGGCGATCTCTTGAAGTGTTGCTAAGTTGGCTTGACGTTCTGCCCTGCTTGCTTCATGGTCTGCTATGAGATTCTGCAAGATCTGCAGCATTGGGTCTTGCGACGAGCTTCTCACTCCTTGGTTTCCATGAGTCATCTGAAGATTGAGAAGGATATAGAGGTAAGAGGGAAATTCTAAGGTTCATGCTTTTGGGTTTTCAAAGCTAAAACTTTGAGTTAGACTCTGGTTTTTCAACTAATTTCATTTTCATTCATGCCAGCAAGCACACGATACAACACACACCACAACAATCAAAGGGAAAACAGATGGTTTGAAGAACCATTCTATAAGGTATGATACAGTGAGATCGATACATCTCATGCTACGACAGTGCTCTAGTGCATCTACTCATCGTCGATGAAGTCGGAGTCATCATCATTAGTGTAGAAGTCCACGGCATCCTCCTCCAGAAAGTCATCATCGTTGCTGAGGTAAGAATCCATGTCTCCCTGGATCTCTTCACCCTCATCTTCTTCTTCCTTTGCTGCAAGCTGAGCTTCCTTCTCCTTGATGTTCTTCTCGAGGTCAGACACCTTCTTGCGAAGACGGGCGATGGTGCGATCCTTCTTGGCACGCTGGCGGCGAAGAGACTGGCGGTCTTGGACAAGCAGTGCGAAAGTCTGGGCCTTCTGGTCGGCAATGGCACGGTTCTGGTTGGCTTACTCTCTGGCATTGTCCAGTTCCTGCTGTTTGTCATGCAGCAAGAAGTCAAGGTTCTCCACTTGACGCCTCAACTCGGGGTGACCCGGCATCTCCATTGGCATTCCCATGAAGTCACGTCTTGCATAGTGGGTAAAACGAGTTCCTTGGATCTTGTTGACGCTGAGGGCACATAGACGTGCGAGAGCTTCATGCATTGCCCAGGCTAATCCATCTAGCCAATTGTTCTCTCTCACGGAGAACAGAATTCTCCCATAAGTTGGTGCTTCGATGTTTCCTCTAAGATCTGCGGTGACAAGCCACTGTAGGTCTCCTCCTGGGGGTCCTGGGAGTTGAGCTCCAAGAAACTCCGGGTGCGGGCGTCCCAGTAACTCCGACAGTGAATCCAGATCCCTCTCGAAGATCAGCTGACCTCTGTTTCCCAACTGGTAGAACTTGCTGAACTGAGTATCCATCTACAAGAGTTAAGAATGAGGAATTTAGTAAAGTGATCAAGTGTGTCAAATTTTAAGTAGTAGTGTAAGAATTTTGAGGAACATGAATTTTTGAGAAAGAATGAATTCACAAGGATAAGAGAGGAGATAGTTTTTCATAAATACTCACTTTGGTTTTGAAACTAAGTTTTTGTTCGGACGTCCATTCTAACTAGGGTCTCCTATGGTCAGGATGGCTCTGATACCAACTTGTCAACACCCGGATTTTTAATCCCAGATGCCCGTTATGCCATACCTCGCAATCCCAGGATTACCATTTTTGCGAGACATAACGGATTGGATATCACGGTACATCATCCATTACAAACCATATATAAGGTCTTACACAAATAGGGATCTCATGATCCAGTCTTAATACAACAAACAACGGAAATAAAAGATAAGCATAGCGGTGGGGTCCATCTTCAGGGGCACAGGCAATGCTGACGAAGGAAGATAGTCCTAGTTATCATAGCTGTCCTGCTGGCCATCATCTTGATAGTCTCCTTCATAGTCTGGCCATGATAATAGCCAGGGACAAAGCCATGAGTACTCTTTAAGTACTCGCAAACTACCACTAACAAGTATTATAATTCTAAGTTAAAGTGCTAAATCTAAGTTTAACTATAAAGTTAAGTTTGAAACCTAAGCTGAGTTCAGAAGCAAAGAAAGATAAAGTAAAGTTCTAGAATCACTTAAGGTGGGAAGCTATTGTCATAAACACAACCCTGTTGTGGTCAAGTCAAGATTCATCAGTCATTTCAAAGTACTTAGGAAACATATGACAACGAAACAGTACGGCCATTCTAACTGTCCATAACCACAGACGTGGCTATTCGAATAGTTTAACACTCTGCAAAGGTGGTACACTTTCACCACAAGATTCAATACATCTGTCAGGGATAACCCTAAATCATCATACTTAGTATGCAGATAATCAAACATAACCTTTCCTTTACACACCCTAGTATAGGCACCTCTCCTATGAGCATGGCCTCCCAACCATGACCATCAGTCATCTTGGGCACTGCATAGGTGGACAACATTGAGAGGTAGCCTCAGCTCAAACCTCTCCCGTGAGGGAACTAATACTAATGCATATAAATTTCCAGCTAAGCCTTACCCAATTTAGGTAGTGTGGTTGTACGGTAAATTTGGAATGGTATCGCATCCGAATCCAACCATTAGTTTTATAAAAGGGTTAAGGTTCATGCCTCAACATTTTCATCATCATCAACCATTTTTTTGTTTCTCAACACATGTCAAAACATCTCAATAGAATGACTCATCATTCCAAGGTTTTCATAATTCATTTTCACCAAGTTTTCCCATCTAAAGTGACTCAAGTTTTGATCTAGTCTAAACTACTAAGTTAAGAGTGTTCACTAAGGTGGAAAAGGTGGGTTTAATATCATGCCATAGAATGACATCTAAAGCTTAGCTAAATAGGTCAAGTTTTATACTTTTTATGCTTCCTTCAAAACAAGTAAAGAACTTTGTGTAAACTAAGGGAGGTAAAACTTGTAAATGAGACTTTGGGTACTAATAGTCAAAGGAGTGTGATCAAAGCAGGCCTAAGGCATCTTTGCTAAACCATCTAGTTTTATCCTAGCTTGCTAAGCACTAAACTTGCAAGGGTTAACTTGGATAGTGCTAGCTTGCCAATAGTAGCTTGCCTTGGGTAGTGAAGTGGTTGAAGTTTTCTTCTTCTTCTTGGTAGAACTCCTCCTCCTCGAAAGCTTGGTCGGTACTATTGTCTATAAATACATATGGAGTACACAATCACCAAACAATACTTAACTAGGCTAAGTAGCATTCTAAGACACATATTTGATGATCTATTACCATCACAAGCATCACAAGTTTAATTCAATGGTTTCATCCTTTTTATTTTAGAAAAGTAATTTCTACTCATTGAAAAATTAACTAAAATTTAATATTCACCACCTAAAATATGGGATCATGTTGACACATGTCATCACCACATATTCTAACATGGGGGAATGAGATTTAAAGGTTGGATCAATATTACTTTGGTTTAAGTTCATTATTTAATGATTTAAAGTGACTAGAAATGCCTATATAGCATTCATTTGGGTACTAGTCCAAAGTCACTACATGTAAACCTTAATATTATTACATATTTAGATAGATATGATGAAATGTGATTTTTAAGAGTTGGAATCAACTCAAAAGCTAAATTGGTTGATTTTATAAAAATGTTGCAAGGTGCAAAAGCTTCTGTTTTATTATTTTTATTAGGAGAGATGTATAACTCTAATAGAATTAAATCCAACGGGCTTGGATAGATCATCTTAATATCTTTCAGACAAAACTGAATTCATGCAATTTGGATTTGTAAAACTCTCAGAATTGAATTTTAAACTAGTGGACAGAAACTAGATCCAACTTAAAAAGAAAACTAAAATTTTGAATGGCTGGGCTAGCGCGGGAAAGAACTTGGGCCGGCCCAGTGGCGCTCTGCGGTACGGGGCTCAGCTGATAGGGGGGTCTCGCCTATGGGTGGGTCTTAACACGCGAAACGGTACGCGCGTTGTGGGTCGTAGGATTAGAAGGGGGATCTACGGCTGAGGGTCGTCGTCGACTACGAACAGGTCGCCGGCGAGCTCGAACCCTAGCGGCTCGGTGGGGGTCTGCTGGGGACGTACCAGCGCTCCAGCGACGACGGCGAGGCGGGCAAACAAACTGGGAGACGACGGCGAGCTCAGGGACGGTCGAGGTAGCTCCGGGGGTGGTCGCAATCAGCGGCGCCCTTCTCCTCCAGAGGCGGCGGCTCCGACTCCACTTCCGGCGAGCTGCTGCTCCCATTGCTCCTGCTAATGGTGTGGGACGGTCAGTGAGAGGTGGGGAGTGAGTGAATGTGGAGAAAAGAGGCTGGGGAGGCCGGTTTATATAGGCCCGACGTTGGGACCGAAGGGTATGGGCAGGCGACTCCGGCGACACGGCTACGGGTGGATTGCGGCATGGCTGCGGGTGGCGATCGACAGGCGGTCTCCTGGCGGTGCTCTAGGAAGTGAATGCGGGCGTAGGGGCGGTGTTATGCGGTTTGGGCGAGGTGGCGCTCTGAGAGGCAGAGGCGGCGGTGTCCACGGAGAGCGGTGGTTGTGAGGCTTTGGGCGGCTAGCGGGGGTGTCTGGGGTGTTCCCTAGGTTGTGGCGGAGCGGTGGGCGCGGGCTGCAGCCAAGGGGCGGTCTGTGCATGCGGGGATAGAGCGTGCTCTGCGGGCAGCGTCGGCATGGTCGACCAGCTCCAGGCGCGGGGGTTTCTGGCCATTCCTATCTCTGGCTCTGGCCTGGGGCTGGTTGGACGGTGGCAGTGGACCACTGGCGACGTGCTAGACCTGGCGAGCGAGGCTGGAGAGGTCTGTAGCGGCGAGTGCACGGTCGGCTGGCGAGGAGTGGCTCGGCATGGCAATGCAGTGCAGCTAGGAGCTAGGGGATGTGCTGGTGTGGGTCTGGTCAGGATTGAGGGAGACAAAGATGATCAAAGCACTTCAATTTTCTAGACAAAAATCAACCCAAAACAGTAATAGTTAGGCCACTTTGATCTTGCTCACCAAGTGTTTGATGAAATGGCCGAAAGAGAAAAACTTTTGAATTTTGAGTTCAAAATTTTTGAGTGATCTCCACTGGTGCTAGGTAGTCTCTGGTTGCAAGGGTTTTGGAAGTGGAGCTCAAATAGGTGGTTTTTGAAATAGGGGTGATCTATGCATATGCATTGGATTCAATTTTCAAATGCCATTTAAAATAAGTAAAAGAATGTTTTTAGCAGATCAAAAGGTGGGCCTTGGTACCTCATTAGGTGTACTGGCAAGGGGTATAAAGATCATGAATTGTTTCTGTTAAGAAATGAGTGCTAGGAACACTCAAAGTAGTGTAGTGGATTAAAATGGCCAAAATGACCATTCCTCCTTTTGAATTGTTTTTTATTTGATTTTCTTTAGGAAAAGTTTAGGAATGATGTAGATGATGTTTAAATCACCTAAGAAACATTTTAAAAGCAAAGAATCATAGAACCAAGGTAATGCAAATCAATCCCTATTTTAAATGCACCTACACATGAATGCTTTCATTTTTAATTTGGAAAAGTTTTTGTTAACCCCAAATTTGATGATTTAGATCTTGATAAGCTTGGATTGAAGTTTTGGATGTTACATGTACTCACCATGATCACGCTTGACTTCCTCGGGACAGCCCATGGAGACAACATCGTATCCTCTTTCATCCTCATCTTGCTCAACAACATTTGCTTTTAGAGCCACATTGACTCCTTTTTGCATTTCAATGGCCCAAGCACGGGCATCTTCAGTGTTCTTGGCGGCAACTTTGGAGGCCACCATTTCTTGCATGACTTCATTGGAAGTCATTTGGTGGTAGTTGTGTCTACCTTGCAAACTCTTCAAGTCAGTTGGCTCAAATGGCATGAGGGCACTCACATATTTCCTTTTGATCCAGGCATCATCAATGTGAGTGGCTCGATGCTTTCTAAATGTTGTTGCAATGCTCTTGATCCTTATATAGATGTCTTCACGGTCCTCACCATCCAACATGTATAATCCTTCAGCTTCATTACTAAGAGCATCATATTCCTTCTGATGCTTTCATTTCTAATGAATAGGTCGGTGAGAGCATCCCAAAATTCTTTGGCGGTGTTGAAGTGCTCAATGTGGGGCATGTCCTTGGGACCCACTCAGAGCTGAATCATGTGAAGAGCCATTGCATTCATTTGGCTATCCGCAACTTCTCTTCTAGTCAAGTTGGTGGAGTCTCCAATAGGAAGACCATCTTCGATAATACTCCAAAGCTCAATTGATGAACTACATACATGAGATTTCATTAAGAATTGCCATTGATTAAAAGTAGATGCAGTAAGCTTGGATGGATCACCCCTATTGTTTATATGAGGATGAGGGTTAGGTGGGTCAGGAGAATATAGGTGAGGGACCTCACTATAGTTCTCCTTACCACTTCCCTTCTTGGAGGCGGAACCATTATGTTTTTCACCCACCACTTCATCTTCTTGAGCCTTATCCTTAGATAGAGGAGTGGTAGCCTCAGAGGAAGATGGAGATGGGGTTGTACATGATGTGAGGCGAGTAATCATTTGTTGCATCTCTTCCATCTTGGTCTCAAAGGATTTCAACAAGGTTGTTTCCAACGTCTTGAGGGCATCCATTGTGACCTTGTCCATAGCCTCATTCCCATTTTCCTTAGTACCCATATTTCTCTTAGGCGGTTAAGCCCGAATAAAGAGATGGGGCTCTAATACCAATTGAAATGGATCGTATGGGCACCTAGAGGGGGGGTGAATAGGTGCTACTTCAAATTTTAATGCTTTTTCAATTTTAGGCTTGACACAAAAGGTAAATTATCTAGATATAGTACTATGTAGAATTTCCCAATATGCAAACCTAACTACTAGCGAGTAAATGCGAGTAAAGTGAGGAACGAGGAAACCGTGAAGAAGCACGCGGAGACACAAGATTTCTTTTACCGTAGTTCCTTCCTTGTCAAGCGAAGTACATTTCGTTGGAGGGGTGGGCGGTACTAAGACCACAACGCCACGATAGGCCTCACCCTGTGTCAGCACCTAGATTTTTAATCCTATATGCCTGTTATGTCATCCATCGCAATCCCAGGATTACCATTTTTGCGAGACATAACAGATTGGATATCACAGTACATCATCCATTACAAACCATACATAATGTTTTAGACAAATAAGGATCTCATGATCCAGTCTTAATAGAACAAGCAGCGGAATAAAATAATAAGTGTAGTGGTGGGGTCCATCTTCAGGGGCACAGGCAATGCTGACGAAGGCAGATAGTCCTAGTTATCATAGCCGTCCTGCTGGCCATCATCTTCGTAGTCTCCTTCATAGTCTGGACATGAGAATAGCCAGGGAATGAGTACTCTTTAAGTACTCGCAAACTACCACTAACAAGTAGAATAGTTCTAAATTAAAGTGCTAACTATAAGTTGAACTATCAAGTTAAGTTTGAAACCTAAGCTTAGTTCAGAAGCAAAGAAAGATAAAATAAAGTTCTAGAATCACTTAGGTTGGGAAGCTAGTGTCATAAACACATCCCTGTTGTGGTCAAGTCAAGATTCCTCATTCCTTTCATAAGTTATTCTGAAAACATCTGACAACAAAACAGTATGGCCATTCCAACTGTCCATAACCGCGGACACGGCTATTCGAATAGTCTGACACTCTGCAGAGGTGGTACACTTTCACCACAAGATTCGATACATCTGTCAGGGATAACCTTGAATCATCCTACTTAGTATGTAGATAATCAAACATAACCTTTCCTTTACACACCCTAGTATAAGCACCTCTCCTATGAGCATGGCCTCCCAACCATGACCATCAGTCATCTTGGGCACCGCATAGGTGGACAACATTGAGAGGTAGCCTTAGCTCAAACCTCTCCCGCGAGTGAACTAATACTAATGCATATAAACTTCTGGCTAAGCCTTACCCAATTCAGGTATTGTGGTTGTACGGTAAATTTGGAATGGTATCGCATCCGAATCCAACCATTAGTTTTGTAAAAGGGTTAAGGCTCACGCCTCAACATTTTCACCATCATAAACCATTTGTGTTTCTCAACACATGTAAAAACCTCTCAATAGAATGACTCATCATTCTAAGGTTTTCATAATTCATTTTCACCAAGTGTTCCTATCAAAAGTGACTCATGTTTTTATCTACTCTAAACTACAAAGTTAAGAGTGTTCACTAAGGTGGAAAATGATGGGATCAATCTCATGCCATATAATTACATCTAAAGTTATCTAACTAGTTCAAGTTTTATACTCTTTATGCTACCTTCAAAACAATTAAAGGACTTTGGTAAAGTAAAGGAAGTAAAGCTTGGAAAATAATACTTGGGGTAAGTAATAGTCAAGTGGTATAACCAAAGCATGCCTAAAGCATCTTTGCTCACATCATCTATCTTAATTCTAGCTTGCCAAGCATTATACTTGCAAGGGTTAGCTTGCATTGTTAATGGTGGCTTGCATTGTGCAGTGCAGTGGTTGAAGTTTTCTTCCTCCTCTTGATAGAACTCCTCCTCCTCGAAAGCTTGGTCGGTACTATCGTCTATAAATACATACGGAGTATACAATTACCAAAAAATACTTAACTAGTCTAATTAGCACTGTAAGGCACACATTTGATGATATTATCATCACAAGTTTTATTAACTAGTTTCATTCGTTTTATTTAAGAAAAGTAATTTCTACTCATTGAAAAATTTACTAACATTTAATATTCATCACTTAAAATATGGGATCATATGGACACATGTCATCACCACATATTCTAACATGTGGGAATGTGATTTAAAGGTTGGATCACCATTACTTTGGTTTAAGTTCATTATTTAATGATTTAAAGTGACTAGAAATGCCTATATAGCATTACTTTGGTACTAGTGCAAAGTCACTACATGTAAACCTTAGTATTATTACATATTCAGATAGGTATGGTGAAATGTGATTTTTGAGAGTTAGAATCAACTCAATAGCTATCACGGTTGATTTTATAACAATGATTGAATGTGCAAAAGCTTCTGTCTTGTTATTTTTACTATGAGAGATCTCTAACTCTAATTGAATTACATCCAACGGTCTTGGGTAGATATTTTCAGTAGCTTTCTAAAAAAATTGGAATCACTCCATTTGGATTTGTAAATCTCTCTAAATTGATTTTCAAACTAGGGGACAGAACTAGTTTTAAACTAAATAGAAAAATCCTAATTTGAATTATCTGGGTCGTAGGGGAAAGCTAACGGGCCGACCCAGTCACACTCCGCGGCGCGGAGCACAGATGACAGGGGGTACACCGGTCAGAGGCTCATTACACGCGAAGCTGTACGGAGAATTGTGGGCCATTAGATTAGAACTAAGATCGACGGCTGGGGCTTGTCGTCGACGATGGACAGGTCACCGGCGAGGTCTAACCCTAGCGGCTCGGGGGGGAGCTCAGGGGGCGTACCAGGGCTCCAGCGACGACGGCGATGGGGGAAAACGAACTGGTGGACGACGGCGAGCTCAGGGATGGTCGAGGCAGCTCCGGGGGTGGACGAAATCGACGGCGCCTTCTCCTCCTCTGCAGCAGGCTCCTCTGGCGAAATTCCAGCGAACCAGTGCTCGCGCTGCTTCGGCTAGAGGTGGGGAAGGACCAGTGAGGTGAGGGGAGTGGAATGGTGTGAGTGGATTGTGCTGGGGTGGCCTCTATTTATAGCTCGACGAGGCGACCGAGACGGATGGGCGGGCGACTTCGGCGAGGGCTGCACAGCGTGCTAGCGGCGTGGCTCGAGGTAGGGGATGGTGGCTGGTCTCCTGGCGGTCCTCTAGGGCTTAAATGCGGGCTTAGGGCCGGTGGCATTTGGTCGGGCGGTGCTCACGCTCTAAGCGGCAAAGGCGGCAGTCTTCATGGCGGGCGGTGGCTGTGGCGCGATTTGTGGGGAACGGGCATGTCTAGGGTGTTTCCTGGGTCGTGGCGGAGCGGTAGGAGCGGGCTACAGTCGAGGGGCGGCGTGTGCACGCGTGTCGGGCACTGCTCTATTGCGCGTGCTCGGCATGGCGCAGACACTCAGTGCACAACGGTTCCTCGGTGGTCCAGGGGGTTAGCAGGGCGCGGGGAGGGGATAGAGAGTGGCGGCGAGGTCTGGGCTAGCTCATAGACATGGCGAGAGAGAGAGAGGGGCGGTCTGCTGCGGCGATGGCAAGTTAGGCCGGCGAGCATGTCCTCGGGGTGGCATGGCATTGCTGCTAGGGGGTAGGGGATGGGGTGTTTATGGCCTGGTTGGATCAAGTGCGGACAGAGGGAGTAAATGGAGGTCAATTGGGGGCAAAACCCTGTAGAAAACAGTGAGCTAGGTTTAGAGTTTGATTCCTGCTTGCCAAGTGTGTGGAAATGGCCGCAAGAAATTTACTTTTGAATTTTGAAAATATTTTTGGTGGGTGTGCTAGTAATAAGCTTGAGACTCTGTGGGTGCTTGGGTTTTGAAAATTGAGCTCATTTGAGTGGTTTTTGAAATAGTGGGATCTTCCCATATGAACTAGATTTACTTTTCAAATTCCATTTAAATTTAGTGTTTGAACGTTTTTGGCAGATCACAAAGTGGTCCTTGGGACATCATTATATGTACTAGCAAGGGGTGCAAAGATCCACACTTGTTTCTGTTAGGTTTTGAGTACTAGGAATAGCCAAAGTAGGCATGCTAATTAAAATGGCACAAATGACCATTTCTTTTCTTTTATTCATTTTGATTTGTTTTTCTTTGGGATTTGTTTGGGAATGATCTAGATGGTGTTTATTTCACCTAAGAATCATTTTACAAGCAATGGATCACTTAATCAAGGCAATTCAAATCAACTCCTATTTTAAATGCACACACATATGAATGCTTTAATAATTTTAATTGGAAAAGTTTTTGTTAACCCTAATTTTGATGATTTGGATCTTAATAACCTTGGACTTAAGTTTTGGGATGTTACAAACCTTCCCCCCTTAAACAAAATCTCGTCCCAAGATTTACAAAGAAAACTAGGAACTAAAGAGATATGGGAACTCTGTCCTACTGTAATCTTCTCGCTCCCAAGTGGCTTCCTCTTTGGTATGGTTGCTCCATTGAATCCTGAGAAACTTGATACTCCTAGTCCTGGTGGTTTGTAAGCTTCTTCTAGGATACGGATGGGAACTTCACGATATGCCAGGTCATTGTTGATCTCCACAGCTCTGTGATCCATGTTCTTGAAAACTTCAGTCTTTCTGGCACTTCCAGGCATTTGCGAAGTAACGAGATATGGAACACATTGTGGATGGCTGACATCTCTTCTGGTAGTTCCAGTTGATACGATACTTCTCCTCGACGATTTAGAATCTTGAAGGGCCCGATGTATTTGGGGGCTAACTTCCCTTTCAAACTAAAGCGTTGGGTTCCCTTCCATGGCGAAACCTTGAGATACACAAAATCTCTGACATTGAAAGTCAGGTCTCTCCTTCTCTTGTCAGCATAACAATTCTGTCTGGATTGGGCGGTCTTGAGGTACTCACGGACTTTGTGAACCTTCTCTTTGGCTTCTCGGAGAATGTCGGGTCCAAAGATCTGACTCTCTCCTACTTGCGACCAATTCAAAGGGGTACGACACTTTCTTCCGTATAGGAACTCAAATGGTGCCATTTGCGAACTAGCTTGATTACTGTTGTTATAGGAGAATTCTGCGAAAGGCAGGAAGTCTTCCCATTTCGATCCGTAATCCAACCCACAAGCTCTTAACATATCCTCTAGGACCTAGTTGACTCTCTCAGTCTGGCCATCACTTTGCAGGTGATAAGCGGTGCTGAAGTTCAACTTGGTTCCCAATCCTTCCTGAACTTTCTGCCAAAATCTTGAGGCAAATTGGGTCCCTCGATCTGATACTATGGTCTTGGGGGTTCCACGCAGACCAACAATCCTAGCAATATATAGTTCTGCTAGCTTCGAACTCTGGTAGGTAGTCTTGACCGGAATAAAGAGAGCTACCTTGGACAGTCTATCAACTATGACCCAGATTGAGTCATTTCCCCTACTGGAAGTAGGCAAACCGGTGATAAAGTCCATTCCGACGGAATCCCATTTCCATTCCGGAATCTGCAATGGTTGCAACAGTCCTGCGGGTCTCTGATGCTCTGCTTTGACTCGTTGACAGATGTCACACTTGGCGATGTAGCTTCCGATTTCTCTCTTCATCTTGTGCCACCAAAATCTTGATACATCTTCGTTCCTTCGGAGTGGATAGAATAAAGAGTATCATGAGCTTCATGCATGATGACTTGCTTCAGTTCCGAATCTGATGGCACACATATACGTCCTTTGTACCACATAACTCCTTCTTCGTCTTCGGTCAATCCTGGTACCTTTCCTGTACCAATACGACATTTGATTCCGTCGATACATTCATTTCCCTTCTGGGCTTCCTTGATTTGGCTAATCAAAGTGGGTTGAAGTTTAATGCTAGCTAAGAATCCTTTGCTAACCAGCTCAGTTCTAAACTGCTCCAACTCCTCATACAAACTTGCCTGCTTCTCCTTGATCATGGTGTTTAGCCTGCAAGGCAATCTGCTAAGAGCATCCGCTGCCACATTGGCTTTGTCGGGGTGATAGTGAATATCAAGGTCATAATCCTTGATTAAACCTATCCATCTCCTTTGCCTCATATCCAGCTCCTTCTGAGTGAAAATATACTTCAAACTCTTGTGATCTGAGTAAATCTCACAACGATTACCCATCAGATAATGACGCCATGTCTTCAATGCCAAAACTACGACTGCTAATTCAGGATCATGGGTCGGATAGTTCTGCTCATGTTGCTTCAGTTGTCGAGACAAATAAGCGATGACTTCGCCTTCTTGCATCAATACACATCCGAGACCAATCTTGGATGCGTCACAATAAACATCAAACGGCTTCTTCATGTCTGGCATGATCAATATTGGGGCTGATATCAATCTCTTCTTCAGTTCCTGAAAACTGGCTTCACATTTGTCTGTCCATTCAAACTTCTTCGCCTTCTTCAACAATTGGGTCATGGGTCTGGTGATGCTCGAGAATCCTTCTACGAACTTGCGGTAGTATCCCGCTAATCCGAGAAATGCACCGACTTGGGTTTGAGTGGTTGGGGCATCCCATTCTTCGACATCTTTGATCTTGGCGGGGTCAACAGAGACTCCTCTGGCAGACACAATATGTCCTAGGAATCCTACTTCTTTCAGCCAAAACTCACACTTGCTGAACTTGGCATACAACCGATCCTCTCTCAGGGTTTCTACGATGATTCTCAGATGTTGCTCATGCTCTTCTTCTGACTTGGAGTAGATAATGATGTCGTCGATAAGCACAACTACAAACTTATCTAGGAAATTCATAAAGATCCTATTCATGAGATTCATGAAATAAGCAGGGGCATTGGTTAATCCAAAAGACATAACCGTATACTCGTATAAACCATAATGAGTAGTAAAGGCGGTCTTCAGAATATCTGTTGCACAAATCTTAAGTTGGTGATAACTAGTCCTAAGATCAACCTTTGAGAATACCTCGGCTCCAGTCAACTGATCAAATAGATCCTCTATCTTTGGCAAAGGGTACTTATTCTTGATGGTGACGTCATTCAACTTTCTGTAATCTGTGCACAAATGGTTGCCACCATCTTTCTTGTCGACGAATAACACTGGTGATCTCCATGGCGATGTGCTTGGTTGAATCAAGCCTTTTTCTAACATGGCATCCAACCGCTTCTTCAGTTTCACTAATTCTAAGGGGTTCGTGCTATAGGGTCTCTAGGCTATGGGTCCGGTTCCGGGGATTAGTTCAATAATGAACTCAATATCCCTATCCGTGGGCATACCTGGCAATTCATCTGGGAATACATCGGGGTATTCACATACTACTCTGACTTGGTATATGGTGGGTAGGGCTAGACTCTTGTTGCACTTGAATTGACGGGGTAGGGTTTCATAGATATGCTCTACTGTGACTCCAGAGCTACTAGTCATGGTGATGGCTTTCTTAGCACAGTCTATCAGTCCTTTATGCCTTGACATCCAGTTCATACCTAGTACTACTTCCAATCCTTTGGTTCCGAGTACTATTAGGTTGGCATAAAAATCTATCCCATGTATTCTGGTAGGCACAGTTTTGCAAATTTTTCTAGCTTTTGTAGTTGAACTGGGGATTTGAACTATCATGACATGCTTCAAGTTGGTTGGATGAATCTTACTAGTGCATGCAAATTCTTTGGTGACAAATGAATGTGATGCTCCCATATCAAACAATACCATTGCTAAAATTGAGTTGACAGAAAACATACCCAGCACTAGATCTGGCGCTTCTTGGGCTTCTTCAGCGTTCATGTGGAAGAGACGACCATTGCGGTGTGAGGGTTTCGTAGGGCAAATCTTCTCCCTGGTTGAACACGACGCTGCTGTTGAGCTGGGGCATTCACATTGGCAGTGGCGGCAGTCTTTTTGGGACACTCATTGGAATAGTGACCCTTTACTACAGACTCGAAACAAGTTATCTGGGACTTGTCCTTTGCTGCGACGGGCACAGCATTGCTGCCAGTTCTAGGTGTAGTGTTGCTGTTGTTGTTGTTCTTGGGAGGTGCACGGCTGAAATTGTTGGCATTGCTGGAGTTGTGATTGTTTCCTCCGGACTTCACATTGCCTCCGTTACGGTTGGGGTAGCTTGGGCGAGACCTTGGGGGTCGATTGTTCCTTGGTGCATATCCTGGTGAGGGGTTTGGACGATACTTCTGGTGACTATTGGATCCAGATTGCTGCATCATACGACATTTGCGGTTGTCGTTTGCCTGGTTAATCTTCCCTTCCATCTGAATGGCAGAGTCGACTAGCTCTTCGAGATCCTAGAAGCGGATGTTGACGAGGACAGTCTGCATCTCATCATGCAGTCCGTTCAGGAATCTCTCCTTCTTCTTGGCCTCCGTGTTGATCTCATCAGGTGCATACCTTGCAAGCAACAGGAATCTGTCACGGTACTCCACCACAGTAATTCTTCCTTGCTTTAGTTCTCAAAATTCATCCCTCATTCTAGTGACTAGACCCTGTGGCACGTGGGTGCAGCTGAATTTGATTTTGAAGGCTTCCCATGTCATCACTTGACCATGGTTCATGGTGCAGATACTGTTCCACCATGCTCTTGCATCTCCTGCCAGATAGTGGGTGGCAAAAAGAACTTTCTCGTTGTCATCAACTCCTGCAACTTCTAGGTTGTTTTCCATTGTCTACAACCAGTCATCAGCATCCAGTGGGTTCTCTGAAGTACTAAAGATTGGGGGATTGGTATTCTGGAGTTTTTTGAGTTTGGATTCATGGTGATCCTGGTTTCCATGTCCTTGGTTGTTTTGGGCCATCTGAGCTATCTGCTGCAATGTTGCTAAGTTGGCTTCGCGCTCTGCCCGACTTGCTTCACGGTCTGCAACTAACATCTGCATAATCTGCAGCATTGGGTCTTGCGATGAGCTGCACCCTCCTTGGTTTCCACGAGTCATCTGAAGATTGAGGTAGATAAGGGGGTAAGAGGGAAAGTTCTAAGGTTCATGGTTTTGGTTTCAAAGCTAAAACTTTGAGTTTGACTTAGGTTTTTGCACTAGCTTCTTTTCATTCATGCAAACAAGCACACGATACAAACACACACCACAACAACAAAGGAAAACAAATGGTTTGAAGAACCATTCTGCAAGCTACGATACAGTGGGACCGATACATCTCATGCTACGACAGTGCTCTAGTGCATCTACTCGTCGTCGATGAAGTTGGAGTCCTCATCATCAGTGTAGAAGTCCACAGCATCCTCCTCCAGAAAGTCATCATCATTGCTGAGGTAAGAATCCATGTCTCCCTGGATGTCTTCACCCTCCTCTTCTTCCTCCTTTGCTGCAAGCTGAGCTTCTTGCTCCTTGATGGTCTTCTCGAGGTCGGCCACCTTATTGCGAAGACGGGCGATGGTGCAATCCTTCTTCTCGCGCTAGAGGCGAAGAGACTGACGATCCTTGACAAGCAGTGAGAAAGTCTGGGCCTTCTGGGCGGCTGTCGTGGAAATGGCCATGGCAGTCGCTGCCATAGGCAGCGATTGAGAGTTTCGTGAGGAAGAGTTGGCAGCGATCTGCGGTGCGAGATGGGGGCAGGTGCACAGGGGTTTACCCAGGTTCAGCCCCCCGGAGGGTAAAGACCTACTCCTGCTAGATTGGATTATGAGAGAGCGAGTTACAAGGGTGGCGAGCTCGGTGGCTGGGCAGCGAGTCGCTTGAGGGCGTTCCTTATGGAACGTAAGTCTCTATGATACACTAGGGAGGTTTATATATGAAGCACCTCCCAGGGTTTACAAGTTGTCCCCGAACAAGATAAGGATCCGGGGGCTTTTGACCTAATCCGACTGGGCTTCTGCTATGCTCCTGGGCTTCCAGTCGCCAGTCGATGGGCTTCTTCTTTCCTCAGAGTCCAGTCGCTGTCCTTCAGGCGTACTCGCGGGCCTTCCGGCCCACTCGAAACCTACTGCTCAGCATACCCCCTTTGGCATATCCCCATCAGTAGTCCCCGAGGCCATCGTCGATGCAGGCGCAGGCGTCCTTTGGTGCTTGAAGTAGGCGAGCCCAATTTGGGCGCCTAGTCAAATCGGCGATGGACTCTATTAATGCCGAGGAGAATTTCTCCACAGCTCCACTCGTCACTTTAATGAACGTCATTGCTGCCCAGTCGTCATTTCGGCGAGAAGAGAGATTGGCAGGTGGCAAGTGGACCACAGGAGTTGGACCGTCAACCTTAGTCAAACTATCCGTTGGAATTTCCAACGGTAACTACGG
The DNA here is from genome assembly GCA_910589775.1 of Avena eriantha. Taxonomy (NCBI): domain Eukaryota; kingdom Viridiplantae; phylum Streptophyta; class Magnoliopsida; order Poales; family Poaceae; genus Avena; species Avena eriantha. The sequence continues at coordinate 236,961,158 of OU342745.1, forward strand.
CGCAATTACCGTGGGTAACGGCTATCCCGATTTTGGCGGGTGACTTTTCCCATATAAGGGGAGTGATGGATCAGCTTCGCGATCCTGCTTCGCATTCTTCGATTTGCTCTTCCTCTCTGCTCACCCCCGACCTATTCTCCTCGCATCGCGCGATTCCACTTTTCACTCAATGGCGCCTCCCAATGGCTCGTGGGGAAAATCCAAGTGCACCACAGCCCAGCTGAAATCCTTCGAGGACACCGGGGTGCTTCACAAGGGGAATTGGCGAGTTCCCCCCTCTTCCGAGACCGAGCTGAAACCGTGGCCCGGCGAGTTCATCTGCTTCACCAGCCATCTCGAGAGGGGCTTAGGGTTTCCCACTTCGCTCTACTTCCACCGTTTCTGCGCGTACTACGCGATCAAACCCTCAGATCTTGGTCCGCATAGCATTGAGCAGCTGGCGATCTTCATCGCCTTCTGCGAGTGCTACCTCGGCTGCAGGCCATACTTCCCGCTGTGGCTGGAGCTCTTCCATGGTCGCATCGGGCGCGAGGCGTCCAGCGGCTTGATGCTGGCCGCAGGCGGGGTCACTTTCCAGTTGAAGCCGAAGGCCAACTTCGTCAAGCTCCTCCCGCCGAAGAAGGCCGCCAGCGAGTGGAAGAAAAGCTGGTTCTACGTCAAGGAAGCTACTCCCTCCAACGAGGTCTCCCTTCCTGAATTCGTCGCCGAGAGGAGCGAGCCCCGCCGACTGGCGCCAAAGAAGCTCCCTGAAGATCAGCGGATGGTTGTCGCGAAAATGATGGATCAGATCCATAAGCTGAAGGACCAGGGGTTGGTTCCGATCAACCTCTACAATTGCTGGCTTGGGCGGCGCCTGGTTTCGCTGGTGGCTCGTCCTAGCAAGGAGTCGTGGGAGGCTGAAGATTACAAGGCCGCCCTGAAGAAGATCACCGACACGGAGTTCACGGGTGCGGCGGTCGGAGTTGCCCCGTATAGTCCCGTGAAGAACGAAGCCCCTACAGTAAGTCTTCTTTCCAATTGCCCCATTCGTATTCCAATTTCATTCTTTTCGCTTGTCGTGTTTTTGACTCGCAGTGGTTCTTAGCTTTTTCAGGTATTGGAGGGTTGGCTCCCTCCACTCGATGAAGAAGTCCCCCAGTAGCTGGAGGAAGATTCCAAGGGGGATCCTTCCGATAGCGACGGGGAAGACGAAGAGGTCGCTCCCCCAGCGCGTGTGGCTCGTAAGACCAGAATGCAGAAACAGCGAGAGGTCGAGGCGAGCCGCAGCCTGGACGAGTTCGAAGAAGGCGACGAGGTCACCCAGGAGCAGACGTCTCGGCGCACCACTACGCCTTTGAAGCCCCCAAGCCAGCCCAAGTCGCCGGCGAAAAGGCCTGCATCACCGGTCAGGTCGTCGGTGGTGTTCGGGTCGGACGACGACTCCGACGGTGAAGGGTCTCCTGAAGTCTCGCACATGGTCCCGAGGGCCGCAATCCCGACAAAGGGGTTGGAGGGCGAGGACGCAGAGGTGGTGGTAGAGGCGCCCCTGGCTTCGATCGCACCGTCTACCTCGGGGGTGCCAGGCCAAGAAGCGACCGACGTAGTGCCACCCAAGTCGCCGGTGCCGTCGAAGGCAGCAGCTTCGAAGCCGGAGATCCCGGCGACTGCGGCTTTGTCGTCAAGGAAGCCCTCGGTTTCGTGGGCTTCGGACGTATTCGAGCGGGGGCTCAGTCGCAAGCTGGGTCCCGAGTTGGATAAGCCTACCCATATCAGTACCGGGCTTCGCGTTCTTCCAGTCGCCAAGTAAGTTATACTTCCTTGTCCCAATTTGCTTTGCTTCTTTCGTGTTGTGGTTGTGCTGATTAGAAGGGCTCGTGCAGGTCGGGGGCTAAGAAGATTGGTCGCCCTTCGGTTGCCAAGATTCCCCCAGCCACTGTCGCGGGAGAGGGTGATTTTCCCAAGAAGAGGAAGGCCTCCGAGGATGTCATGTCTGCTGAAGTCGCGAAGAAACAGAAGGGGGCACTGACGACGCCGCGACCGGGGGAATCGCCACGGATCCAGCTGTTGTTCCGCTCGTCGAAGAGGGGGCGGCGACGCGATCAGAGCCAGCACCAGCTGCGTCCGCGCCGGAGGTGCCGGTCCCGGTGGCCAGCACCCCTGCCAGGGCGTCGGCGACGTTCCCTCGCTTTATGGCGAGGGGGTTTCCAGGCGGTGTAGATGCGCAATCTCCACAATTCCCGGGATCGTGGACGCGGAGATTGAGGCCCGCCGCGGGCGCACCTCCTTCACGGTCTCGTCGACTGACGCTGCTGAACTTCACAAGATGCTCAGCACTACTATTCAGGTATGTCCAGTCCCCGAATTCCTAGTCGCTGAATTTCAGCGGCTGGGAATTGTCTTTATTTTCATGTATTCACCAGTCCCCAAGTTCCTAGTCGCTGAATGTCAGCGGCTGGGAACTGGTCTTTCTTTTCCTGCCAATGCTTAGCTGGTCTCGTTGTCTGTTAGGGGTTACAGCAGGAGTCGACTGATCGGCAGGCTGCACGAGAGCGCCTGGAGCGTGATTTGCGCGGGGCGCAAGAGGTGAACCGGCGGCTTCAGGAGAGGATCGGTGAGTGTTTGACGTTGTTTTTCTTTGCTTGTTATGAGCTGGTTTTGTGCAATACTCTGACATCTCTACTTGCAGATGGTTTCTCGGACGAGGTCTCCAAGGCCCGTGATGGGTATGTCCCACTCGCCGAACTGGACGCGGCGAATGAGCGAGTGGCCTCCCTACTCAAGGAGTTGGAGGATGCTAAGGCGGCCTCAATTTCTTCAGAAGAACGTGTGAAGGCTGCCGTCGCCGCTGCTGAAGAGGAACGCAAGGCCACGGACTCCATTATCGTGGGGCTGCATAACGACCAAGCCGCTTTGGAGAAGCACATCAAGGAGAATTGCCACAAGCTTCTTGGTGAGTTTCTGTCATTTGCCTTATCCTTTTGTCGGTTCTCCGCTTTTGGGGGTTCCATTGTTTCACTGGCATCTGACTTTCCAGCTGTGGTAGGCCAAAGCGACCCGGTGGTGTAGACGTATACCGCTTCGCAGTGCGTGACTGCCGTGGTGAATGCTGCCACGGCCTCGGTGTTGTATGTCCAGGCAGCTCTCCAAGGCATGTCTCCCACCGAAGTCATCCCCGGGGGGCTCACGAAGGTGTGGCGCTATCTGGAGGAGGTGCCCGCGGTTGTGGAGTGGATGACGTGCTCCGCGTTCAGGCGCGGGGCCGCCACGGCGTTGAGCTTGGGCCTCGCGCACTTCCCGGACGACTTCGATCTGGACGACGTCACGAGTGGCTATCCTTCGGCGACCGGCACGGTGGAGATGTCGGAGGTGCTGAAGCTGACTGCGAAGGCCACTCCTTATGCCGACCGTGTCTTGGCGATGGGGGATCTTCTGCCGTACCAAGAGACGGTGCTGGCGCCTGGCGACCCCGAGCCGGAGCACCGCGACATGAAGTCGGAGCAGCCCTTCCAGTCGTCGTTGGCGAAGTCGGTGACAACGTACCCAGCGAACCCGTGGCGGCCCTTTGTGCGCGTCAAGGGTGGTGGCGCTTCTTCTTCGTCAGGGCCTGTGGAGTAAGCAAATGTAATAGTTGTAATAGATGCCAAGTGGAGAACATTGTATGATGTTTTTGTAATCCATGTCGCAGGGACTTGGTCGACTTGTGTTATGATTAAGGGAGTGTTTTGTTCAACAGTTTGAGCGAGTCCCCGAGCGCGTCCGCCCTTTAATGGGGTAAACTCGATTGTGTAATTCGATGTGTTTGATTTGTTTTCGCGTTTGTTTTTATCCCTCGCGTCTCCTGAGCGGCGAGTCCCCGAGCGCGAGTGGGGTTCGTTTGTGAACGAGTCCCTAAGTATTGTGCTAGACCGTATTGGTCATGATCCTGTTGCAGGTTGTGAATGTATTGTTTGTAACGCGTCTCCTCCCCTGGCCCGGAGAGCCAGTCGCTTGGCGAGCCCTAGGCAGCTCTCTTACTAGGTGTGTTCCCGAGCCGCGTGGGGTCCCCGTTTTGCGGAGTCCCCGTGCGTGGTACTTAACCGTTCGAGTCGCTTTCCGCGAGGGTGGGAGGGACAGATCGCTGTGAGAAGCATGTATCGAACGTCTTGGCCTGGCGGGCCAGTCGGGCTAGGCGAATCCAATGGCGGCTCCGGGTTGGCATTTTTCGTGGATGACCCATGGCCCGAATATTTCCGGTACCCTTGTGCCACACTACTTGGCCGTGCCAGTCGCTCGACCAGAGGTTGACTTCCGTACGTAGCATATTGCTAGCATGTACGAGTGTGAGTGGCACAAGAATATGGTGAGTGGACACAATTTGTGTGATCCGAATGAATTTCATTTTATATTCCGATGGAGTACAGTGTGAGGTTCTAAGTATAGAACTTTCTGAGGAGGTTTATATTCCATGGCCTCCCGACCTCCAATTGGCCGTCGCCCCGTATGTCGATGAGGTAGTAGGCATCGTTGCCAAGGACTTGGCCTATGGCGAATGGCCCCTCCCATGGGGGGGATAGCTTGTGCATGCCCTTCTTGTCTTGGACCAGTCGTAGGACCAGGTCGCCTTCCTGGAAGGTGCAAGTTCGCACTCGGCGGCTGTGATAACGGCGAAGTCCTTGCTGGTATATGGCGGTGCGGGAGCGAGCCAGGTCGCGTGCTTCATCGAGTTGATCAACGCTGTCTTGGCGGGCGATTTCGTTGGCCGCCTCGATGTAGTTGGCGACTCGAGGGGAGTCGTGCTCCAGGTCTGTTGGCATTACGGCCTCGGTGCCATACACCATGAAGAAAGGCGTGAACCCGGTTGATCGGTTGACGGAGGTGCGGATCCCCCATATCGCAGAGGGGAGCTCGTCGACCCAACATCCTGGGGTGCGCTCAAGGGGCACCTGTAGTCGCGGCTTGAGACCGTGGAGGACGCTCTGGTTGGCGCGCTCTGCTTGGCCGTTTGACTCCGGGTGGGCAACTGATGCGAGGTCGAGTCGTATACCGTGCTCCTCACAGAATTCCGCCATGGCCCCCTTGGCGAAGTTGGTGTCGTTGTCTGTGATGATGCTGTGTGGGTAGCCGTACCGGTAGATGAGTTCGCGAAGGAACTTGGTAGCCGTCTTGCCGTCGCACTTCTTGATCGGTAGCCGTCTAGCCGTCTTAGCGGAGTGAAGCCCGATAGGGCCTTCTTGAACGGGCCGACCATGTCCATGCCCCATATGGTGAATGGCCACGTGATGGGGATTGTCTTGAGCACCAAACAAGGAAGGTGCGTCTGGTTGGCGTACTTCTGGTATCCGACGCATCTTTGGACGACGTCGGTGGCGTCGGCGTGTGCGGTGAGCCAGTAGAAACCGTGCCGCATGGCCTTGGCGACTAGCGACTTGGAGCCGGCGTGATGGCCGCAGTCGCCTGCGTGGATGTCTTGGAGGATCTTACGGCCTTCCTCTGGTTGTACGCAGCACTAGAACACGCCGGTCACGCTGCGCTTGTGGAGCTCGCCGTTGATGATGACGAAGGATTTGCAGCGGCGTACGATCATTCGCGCCTCTGTCTCGTTGCTCGGTAGGAGTTTGTGTTCTAGGAAGGCGACGTATGGCGCAGTCCAGTCGCTAGGTTCCACAACCATGGCGACTAAGGCCGGTTCTGGTTGTAGTGGGATCCCAACGTCGATTTCCTTCGGTGGGCTGATGGAGGGCTTGTGGATGATGTCGAGGAAGACGCCTACTGGTGGCGCATATCGAGCCGACCCGATGCGGGAAAGGGCGTCCGCTTCCTCATTTTTACACCTGTCGATCCACTCGACGGAGTAGCCCTCGAAGTGTCCTCCCAGTTGGTCGACGGCCTGGCGGTACGCTATTATTGTTGGGGAAACAGCATCGCATGTCCCGGCCACTTGGCTGGCGACTAGGTCGGAGTCACCGTAGCATCATAGGCGATTGATGTTCATCTCCTTGGCGGCTCTCATGCCGTGGAGGAGGGCCTCGTATTTTGCTGTGTTGTTGGTGCAGGGTTTGAAGTTGAGGTGGAGCATGTAGCGGAGCTTGTCTCCTTTGGGGGAGGTCAGTATGACCCCAGCCCCCGCGCCGTCGGCGTTCTTGGAGCCGTCGAAGTGGAGCGACCAGTAGTGGAGGTATGGGAGCTTCTCTGGCTGCTGTGCCTCTTCCCAGTTGGCGAGGAAATCAGCCAGGGCTTGCGATTTGATCGCTTTTCAGGGCTCGAATTTGATGTTGTGGATGCTGATCTCGACGGCCCACTTGGCGACTCGCCCAGTCCCATCGCGATTGCGTATGATGTCTTGCAGGGGCGCGGAGGATACCACCGTGATTGGGTGCTCCTGGAAGTAGTGCGGGAGTCGCCGCAGTGCTCGGAATACCGTGTACACCAGTTTTTGGTATTGCGAGTAGGGCTGTCGTGAGTCTGTTAAGACGTCGCTGATGTAGTATACTGGGCGCTGTATGGGGCGCTCCTTACCCTCTTCTGGTCGTTCGACGACCATCACGGCGCTGACGACCCGATTGGAGGCCGCGACGTAGACGAGCATTGGCTCTCTGTCGAGTGGCGTGGTGAGTAGTGGTGCCGCGAGTAGCACTTCTTTGAGTGCTTTCAGTGCGTTGTCAGCCTCTGCGTCCCATTGGAACGTTGGGTTCTTGCGCATCAGGCGGTATAGGGGCATTGCCTTCTCGCCTAGCCGGGGGATGAAGTGACTGAGAGCCGCGACTCGCCCTGCCAACTTTTGGACGTCGCACAGGCACTCTGGTTTCCCGAGTCACGCGATGGTGTCGATCTTGGTGGGGTTGGCCTCAATGCCTCGCTTGGAGACTACGTACCCCAGAAGTTGTCCGGTGGGTACGTCGAAGGTGCATTTGCCGGGGTTCAGCTTGATGTTATACCTCCGCAGATTTGCGAAGGTTTCTGCTAGGTCGGCGAGTAGATCATCCTGGCAGGTGGATTTTACCACCACGTCATCGATGTAGACGTGGATGTTGCGGCCGATTTGGCTCGCTAGACACTCCTGCATGCACCTCTGATATGTGGCGCTTGCGTTCTTGAGGCCAAATGTCATGGTCGTGTAGCAGAACGCGCCGAATGGCGTGATGAACGCCGTCTTCTCCTCGTCTTCGACCGCCATCTTGATCTGGTTGTAACCAGAGTAAGCGTCGAGAAAACACAGCGACTCCGATCCCACAGTCGAGTCGATGATCTGATCGATGCGCGGTAGGACGAACTCCTCCTTCGGGCAGGCGCTGTTGAGGTTGGTGTCGTCTATACACATTCTCCAGGTGTTGTTCTTTTTGAGGACCAGGACTGGGTTTGCCAGCCACTTGGAGTACTTAATTGGCCGGATGAAGCCTGCGGCTAGTAGGCGCTAGACTTCCTCGGCGATTGCTCGACGGCGCTCTTCATTGAAGGGCCGTAGCGACTGTTTTACTGGTCGCACTTTGGGGTCGGCATTGAGTTTGTGCTCAGCGAGTTCCCTCGGGACACCTGGCATGTCAGATGGCTTCCATGCGAAGATGTCGCGGTTCTCACGGAGGAACCCGATGAGCGTGCTTTCCTATGCGGGGCTCATATGCGCCCCGATGGTGACCGTCTGGCTGGATTCGCCTGGGACGAGCTCGACGGTGCGGGTGTGTGTGGTCGCCTCGAACGTGGAGTTCGCGGCGATCGGTTTCTTAAGGATGGTGGGATCGTCCTTGTTGATGTTGCCCGCGTATTTCGCGAGCTCCTCCGCGTGGTCAGTCTCCACGGTGATGACGACGTCGGCGAGCTCGGCGCCTTTCTCCTCACATTCCACGGCCATATCGGGGTCGCCATGGACGGTGATGACGCCGCTCGGCCCGGGGAGCTTCATCATGTTGTAGGCGTAGTGCGGAGTCGCCATGACCTTTGCGAATGCCTGGCGGCCCAGTACATAGTGGTAGGGACTGCGGAAGTTTACCATCTCGAAGACGATCCTCTCCGTGCGATAGTTTGCCGGGGTGCCGAAGGTGACTGGCAGCGTCACCTTCCCGATTGGGTACGCCTTCCGACCAGGGACGATGCCGTGGAAGGTCGTCAGTGTTGGCTCGATGGATGTTTCTGGGAGCTAGAGCCTTTTGAAGGTGTCGAGGTACAGGACGTTGATGGAGCTCCCACCGTCCATCAACATCTTGGGCAGCCAGTAGTCGGCCACCTTTGGCCTGACCACAAGGGCGACTCGCCCTGGATACTCGATTCTTGGCGCGTGGTCCTAGCGACTCCAGGTGATGCTCTGTTCGGACCAGTTTAGGAAGCGGGGGATGTCGACTTGCGTCACCGCATTGACGGCGACCGCGCGGGCGAGAACCTTCTTCTCACGCTTGGTGCCGAGCCTGGTGAAGGTATGTAGCGACCCGACAGCGGTTCCGAAGCCGCCGTCGTTCCCGTTGTCCCGCGGTTGGTTATTTTGGGGTCCTCCCTTGCACGTCTCGCCTTCTCGATCTCTTTCAGAGAGTGGCAGTCGGCGGTGGTGTGGGTGGCTGGTTTTCCCTCCCTACTGTGGTAGATGCAGGGCTGATTGAGCAGGGCGGCAGGGTCGAATTTCGGCCTCGTCGCGTTGTTGGCGCGGTAGTTCCCTCTATCGCGGTAATTTCCTTTGTCGCAGCGGTAGTTCTTGGAGTCACGTTGGCCATAGCCGGCGTTGGCGACGAAGTCAACTCGACCATCGGTCCGGCCCTTGCCGGTGATGCGGGTGTTGCTGTAGCGCATATCGCGTAGGCGCCCGCTGTCGTGGATGCTAGTGCGCCGTCTTCCTCCCGACTCGTCGTCAGAGTCTTGGTTGGGGTCTTCCTCTGCATAGCACTTGGCGATCTCGAGGAGGTCGGGGATGTTATCGAGCGTTCGGTAGACCCTCTTGATCTTGGTGACGAGAGGTTCGTACCGGCACGCGTTCTTGAAGCAGTGTATCGCCGTGTCTGGGTGGATGCCGGAGGCGTTTATCCATAGTTCTTGCCACCTTTGGATCCACCGGCGGGTCGACTCGTGTTGTCCCTGGATGCATCGCTCTAGGTCCTGGATGGTGGTGGCGCGGGTGTAGGAGCCCTCGAAGTGCCTGATGAAGGCATCCCGCATTTCTTCCCAGGAGTCGATGTTGTTGGCGGGTAGCGTGTTGATCCATTGCCGGGTCGCACCCTCCATCATCAGGGGGGAAGCGAGCGGCGAGCAGGTCAGTGTGGCCTGCGATCCCCATTGCCATGAGATATGTCTCCAGCCAAACGGCAGGGTCGTATGTCGGGTCGTATTTCTCGATCTCCTTGGGGGCCTTGAAGTTGGCGGGGTATTTTTCCCCGCGGATCATGGGTCCAAAGCATTGTGGCCCGACTCGGCTGAGCGAGCCTCTTGGCTCTGGGTCGCCGCGGTTGGCCAGGGTGTGTCGCAGGTCGTAGGGCTGGCGCGACCACCATGCCTGATTGTTGATGATGTGCGTTCGAGCGTCGAGTGGTTGCCCGTTTGCGGCGACGGTGTTGTTCGCAGGTCGCGGCTCGTTGGTCGACAACGCGGGGTTGGCGGCCCGCGGTTGGTTTGCCAGGGGTTGGGCTGGTGGGCAAACTATCGCGATGGCCACAGTGGGGTGGCTGCTTGATGCCGCCCTGCTTGTTGACGAGCGGGAGTACATCCGCCCTCGCGGATCGACTCCCGCGGCTTGTTGCTCGACGGCCCTGACAAGTAGGGCCTTGGCGTACTGGATCTGTAGCGCGCTGTCGCCTTGGACATCGAGGTTGGCGATCGCGGCGTCGGCCGCGACGATGTTGTCCATCGGGGTGGAGTACAATGGTAGCCCGTTGGCATCCCGGGCTTGAGGCGAGATGATGATCCGTGGTTGGTCTGGTGGGGGTGCACGGCCCATGGGTGGTGGAGGGGCCACATTCGCCGGTGCTCCAGGTGGTGGTCTTGCGGGGTTGCCTCCTCTGGGCGGCGCGTTCTCGCCGTGTTCGCGCTCGGCGGCGCGTGTGGGGTCGCCCTCGTCATTGAAGTTCAGGACGCGGCCCTGAACATCAGGGTTCAGGCGGGTCCTAATGCGGCGCTGGTGATAGAGTGACACCTCCTTCGCCGTCTCTCGTTCAAGGCGGTATTTCTCGCGCTCGGCGAGTTCGTTGCGCTGCGCCTCCTGGAGCCGCAAGCAGGCTTGTTCTACCTTCGTGGCTGTACTACTCGCCATGTAGATCGCGTTGAAGCGATTGGATCTGGCGCGAAGATCCTCGGGGGATTCCGAGCCAGAGTCGGAGTCGAAGATCCCCAGGATGGAGGGATCCTCGAAGTCCTCGGGGTTGGAGACTCGCGTGCTGGAGTCCTCCCGTGACACGGCGGTGATGGATCCGTTGGCCGATGCAGGGGTTGCGGAGTCGGCGTCGTCGTTCAAGGCGTCGTCGTTGGTGGCGACGTTGGTCTCGACCGCGTCGCTAACGGCCGAGTCGTACTCGATGACGAGGCCCCTGATTGACCGGACCTACTCCTCCAAAAGCAGATCGCGGTGTGGAGGCGATCCGCCAACGATCATGGTCACGGCTGGGTCGACCGCGCCGGTAAAGCCGACGAAGAGGTTGATGGAGCCGACCGGCATTACCGCAGCGTGTGTGACTGGGCGCGACGCCGGGATGTAGCTGTTGGGCAGGATCTGCAAGATCCCGCCAAAGGCGATCATGCGGCCGGTGGCGAACGGCCGCTCGATCGGCGAGTAGGGTCTCGCCGCAGAACTCAGGCCAGTCCCGCTATGCCCCACGGTGGGCGCCACTATCGTGGAAATGGCCACGGCAGTCGCTGCCATAGGGAGTGATTGAGAGTTTCGTGAGGAAGAGTTGGCGGCCATCTGCGGTGCGAGATGGGGGCAGGTGCACAGGGGTTTACCCAGGTTCGGCCCCCCGGAGGGTAAAGACCTACTCCTGCTAGACTGGATTATGAGAGAGCGAGTTACAAGGGTGGCGAGCTCGTCGGCTGGGCAGAGAATCGCTTGAGGGGGTGTATGATGGAACGTAAGTCTCTACGATACCCTAGGGAGGTTTATATATGAAGCACCTCCCAGGGTTTACAAGTTGTCCCCGAACAAGATAAGGATCTGGGGGCTTTTGACCTAATCCGACTGGGTTTCTTCTATGCTCCTGGGCTTCCAGTCGCCAGTCGATGGGCTTCTTCTTTCCTCAGAGTCCAATCGCTGTCCTTCAGGCATACTCGCGGGCCTTTCAGCCCACTCGAAACCTACTGCTGAGCATACCCCCTTTGGCATATCCCCATCAGCGGCAATGGCATGGTTGTGGTTGCCAAACTCCCTAGCATTGTCCAACTCCCTTTGACGATCATACACCAGGAAGTCGAGGTTCTCCACTTGACGCTTTAGTGCTGGATGACTTGGCATCTTCATCGACATTCCCATGAAGTCACATATTGCATAGTGAGCAAAACAAGTTCCTTGGATTTGGTTGACGCTGAGGGCACATAGACGTGCGAGAGCTTCATGCATTGCCCTGGCTAATCCATCTAGCCAGTTGTTCTCTCTCACTGAGAACTGGATTCTCCCGGACGTTGGTGCTTCTATGCTTCCTCTAAGGTCAGCTGTGACTAGCCACTGCAAGTATCCTCCTGGGGGTCCTGGAAGTTGAGCTCCAAGAAACTCCGGATGTGGGCGCCCTAGTAACTCCGACAGTGAATCCAGATCCCTCTCGAAGATCAGCTGACCTCCGTTTCCCAACTGGTAGAACTTGCTGAACTGAGTCTCCATCTACAAGAATTAAGGATGAGGAAATTAGTGAAGTGATCAAGTGTGTCAAATTTTAAGTAGTAATGTAAGAATTGTAGGAACACGAATTTTTGAGAAAGAATGAATTCCCAAGGGTAAGAGAGGAAATAGTTTTTCATAAATACTCACTTTGGTTTTGAACTAAGTTTTTGGTTTGGATGTCCATTCTAACTAGGGTCTCCTATGGTCAGGATGGCTCTGATACCAACTTGTCAACACCCGGATTTTAAATCCCAGATGCATGTATGTCATCCATCGCAATCCCAGGATTACCATTTTTGCGAGACATAATAGATTGGATATCACAGTACATCATCCATTACAAACCATACATAAGGTCTTACACAAAGAAGGATCTCATGATCTAGTCTTAATACAACAAGCAGCAGAAAAAAAATAAGTGTAGCCATGGGGTCCATTTTCAGGGGCACAGGCAATGCTGACGAAGGCAGATAGTCCTAGTTATCATAGCCGTCCTGCTGGCCATCATCTTGGTAGTCTCCTTCATAGTCTGGCCATGAGAATAGCCAGGGACAAAAGCCATGAGTACTCTTTAAGTACTCGCAAACTACCACTAACAAGTAGTATAGTTCTAAATTAAAGTGCTAACTCTAAGTTTAACTATCAAGTTAAGTTTGAAACCTAAGCTGAGTTCAGAAGCAAAGAAAGATAAAATAAAGTTCTAGAATCACTTAAGTTGGGAAGCTAGTGTCATAAACACAACCCTGTTGTGGTCAAGTCAAGATTCATCATTCCTTTCATAAGTTATTTTGAAAACATCTGACAACAAAACGGTATGGCCATTCCAACTCTCCATAACCGCGGACGCGGCTATCGGAATAGTTTGACACTGTGCAGAGGTGGTACACTTTCACCACAAGATTCGATACATCTGTCAGGGATAACCCTGAATCATCATACTTAGTATGCAGATAATCAAACATAACCTTTCCTTTACACACCCTAGTATAAGCACCTCTCCTATGAGAATGGCCTCCCAACCATGACGATCTGTCATCCTGGGCACCGCATGGGGGGACAACATTGAGAGGTAGCCTCAGCTCAAACCTCTCCCGCGAGGGAACTAATACTAATGCATATAAACTTCTGGCTAAGCCTTACCCAATTCAGGTATTGTGGTTGTACGGTAAATTTGGAATCGTATCGCATCTGAATAAAACCATCAGTTTTGTAAAAGGGTTCAGGCTCATGCCTCAACATTTTCACCATCATAAACCATTTGTCTTTCTCCACACATGTCAAAACCTCTCAATACAATGACTCATCATTCTAAGGTTTTCATAATTCATTTTCACCAAGTGTTCCTATCTAAAGTGACTCAAGTTTTTATCTACTCTAAACTACTAAATTAAGAGTGTTCACTAAGGTGGAAAATGATGGGATCAATCTCATGCCATAGAATGACATCTAAAGTTATCTAACTAGGTCAAGTTTTATACTCTTTATGCTACCTTCAAAACAATTAAAGGACTTTGGTAAAGTAAAGGAAGTAAAGCTTGGAAAATAATACTTGGGGTAAGTAATAGTCAAGTGGTATAACCAAAGCATGCCTAAAGCATCTTTGCTCACATCATCTATCTTAATTCTATCTTGCTAAGCATTATACTTGCAAGTGTTAGCTTGCATGGTTAATGGTGGCTTCCCTTGTGCAGTGCAGTGATTGAAGTTTTCTTCCTCCTCTTGATAGCACTCCGCCTCCTCGAAAGCTTGGTCGGTACTATCGTCTATAAATACATACGGAGTACACAATCACGAAAAAATACTTAACTAGTCTAATTAGCACTATAAGGCACACCTTTGATGATCTATTATCATCACAAGCATCACAAGTTTTATTAACTAGTTTCATTCCTTTTATTTAAGAAAAGTAATTTCTACTCATTGACAAAATTACTAAGATCTATTATTCACAACTTAAAATATGGGATCATATGGACACATGTCATCACCACATATTCTAACATGTGGGAATGTGATTTAAAGGTTGGATCACAATTACTTTGGTTTAAGTTCATTATTTGATGATTTAAAGTGACTAGAAATGCCTATATAGCATTACTTTGGTACTAGTCCAAAGTCACTGCATGTAAACCTTAATATTATTACATATTCAGATAGGTATGGTGAAATGTGATTTTTGGGAGTTGGAATCAACTCAAAAGCTATCATGGTTGATTTTATAACAATGTTTGAATGTGCAAAAGCTTATGTCTTGTTATTTTTACTAGGCGAGATCTCTAACTCTAATTGCATTAAATCCAATGGGCTTGGGTAGATCTTTTCAGTAGATTTCTAAAAAAATTGGAATCACTCCATTCGGATGTGTAAATCTCTCTGAATTGATTTTCAAACTAGGTAATAGAACTAGTTTTAAATTAAATAGTAAAATCCTAATTTGAATTATATAGGTCACGCGGGAAAGCTAATGGGTTGGCCCAGTGACACTGCGCGGCGCGGGGCGCAGCTGACAGGGGGTCCACCGGTCAGAGGCTCATTACACGCGAAGCGGTACGGGGAGATGTGGGCTGTTAGATTAGAAATAAGATCGACGGCTGAGGCTTGTCATCGATGACGGTCAGGTCGCCCACGAGGTCTAACCCTAGCGGCTCGGTGGGGGTGCTCAGGGGGTGTACCAGGGCTCCAGCGATGATGGCGATGGGGGCAAATGAACTGGTGGACAACGGCGAGCTCAGGGATGGTCGAGGCAGCTCCGGGGGTGGACTAAATCGACGGCGCCTTCTCCTCCTCTGCAGCGGGCTCCTCCGACGAAATTCTGGCGAACCAGTGCTCGCGCTGCTCCGGCTAGAGGTGGGGAAGGACCAGTGAGGTGAGGGTAGTGGAATGGTGTGAGTGGATTGTGCTGGGTGGCCTCTATTTATAGGTCGACGAGGCGACCGAGAGGGATGGGCGGGCGACTCCGGCGAGGGCTGCACAGCGTGCTAGCGGCGTGGCTCTAGGTAGGGGACGGTGGCTGGTCTCCTAGTGGTGCTCTAGGGCTTAAATACGGGCTTAGGGGCGGTGGCATTTGGTCGGGCGGTGCTCACGCTCTAAGCGGCAGAGGCGGCGGTCTTCACGGCGGGCGGTGGCTGTGGTGCGATTGGCGGGGAACGGGCATGTCCGGGGTGTTCCTTGGGTCGTGGCGGAGCGGTAGGAGCGGGCTGCGGTCGAGGGGCGGTGTGTGCACGCGTGTCGGGCGCTACGCTCTAGCGCGTGCTCGGCATAGCGTAGACACTCAGTGCCTGGCGGTTCCTCGGTGGTCCAGGGGCTGGCAGGGCACGGGGAGGGGACAGAGAGTTGCGGTGAGGTCTGGGCTAGCTCATAGACATGTCGAGAGAGAGAGAGGGGCGGTCTGCTGCGGCGATGGCAACTTAGGTCGGCAAGCATGTCCTCGGGGTGGCATGGCATTGCTGCTAGCGGGTAGGGGATGGGGTGTTTATGGCCTAGTTGGATCAAGTGGAGACAGAGGGAGTAAATGGAGGTCAATTGGGTGCAAAACCCTGTAGAAAACAGTGAGCTAGGTTTAGAGTTTGATTCCTGCCTGCCAAGTGTGTGGAAATGGCCGCAAGAAATTTACTTTTGAATTTTGAAAAGATTTTTGGTGGGTGTGCTAGTAATAAGCTTGAGACTCTGTGGGTGCTTGGGTTTTGAAAATTGAGCTCATTTGAGTGGTTTTTGAACTAGTGGGATCTTCCCATATGAACTAGATTCAATTTTCAAATGCCATTTGAATTTAGTGTTTGAAAGTTTTTGGCAGATCACAAAGTACTAGCAAGGGGTGCAATGATCCACAATTGTTTCTGTTAGGTTTTGAGTACTAGGAATAGCCAAAGTAGAAATGCTGATTAAAATGGCACAAATGACCATTTCTTTTCTTTTATTCATTTTGATTTGTTTTTCTTTGGGATTTGTTTGGGAATGATCGAGATGATGTTTATTTCACCTAAGAATCATTTTACAAACAGTGGATCACTTAATCAAGGCAATTCAAATCAACTCCTATTTTAAATGCACACACATATGAATGCTTTAATAATTTTAATTGGAAAAGTTTTTGTTAATCCTAATTTTGATGATTTGGATCTTAATAACCTTGAATTGAAGTTTTGGGATGTTACACCCTTTTCTCCGATGGATCTCGCCACCAAAGGCCTTATCCACCTTTCCACTATTGGAACCCTTCGAGGCGGGAACTGGCGCCTTTCCACAACTAGCGGGGCACAACTCCACAACCGAATTGGAGGCTCCCGTAATGACAACAAGCTGCCACAAGAACAATTCTTATCAATAATAAAACACAAGATCTAGATATTAACGAGAATACTAGATCGGGGATTCTCCAAGTGAATGGAGAGGAGTTGAAGCGCTTGATTTGTGATGACGATGAATGATGTATCCTACTTCAATTCCCCCAAAGATGGAAGCCTTCGGGTGGTTGAAGTGGGAGATCTAGTCAGAGAGCTTTTGCACCAGGTCTGATCTTTTTCGAATGAACCAAGAGATCTGACAGGAGGGGAAGATTAGGATTTTATACCCCTGTCTAGATGGAGCCGTTGGAGATTTTTGGGGCCGGATTACCCGGCTTAAGTGAGGGCTGGATTATCTGGCCTGGGGAAAACTCCGCCCCTGCCTCGGACTATCCGGCGGAAAATCCACCCCCGAACAGAGACACGCATCATGCTAGCCTTCGCACTTCTCCTGGGGGCCAGATTATCCGACCCAAGGGGAGGGCTAGATTATTCGACCGGGGAAGAAAATCCGCCCTGCTCCGGACTATCCGGGGCAAAATCCGCCCCAAGATAGAGACTCGCGCATAGCCGATCCTGGCCAAGAGGGTCAGACCAGATTATCCGGCCCTTGATGGGGACGGATAATCCGGCCCCCAAACACCAAAAATGCTTCCCTGCACACTTAGCACACATGAGAAAACTCCGCGGTATTGTTATCTAACACACAAAACACAGGGAACCATTAAATGTTCTTTCACATTTGCTAAGAAAATAGGATTCAATGATATATTCTGCAAGTTTGTGGAATTGTATTATTGATTCACTTGCCATGTATATGAACAAGACATACCTACGAATTACAAAAAAGCGTGATGGACCTAAGTAAGAGAAGTGACTAGGAGTCATAAAATCCTATATTAAGTTACATGTAACATTGCATAGTAATATGTTACTTTATCTTATTAAGTAAAGAAGTTTACTTGATATTTCTGAATGACTTCAAAGTCATAAGATGGAAATGAAACTTAATGGAGACGTGAAAGCTTGATTTGTCACAAAGTATGGACAAATTCAAGGAGTTTACTACAAATGTAGTGATGCTTGAGTCTATTGGATTTGCGTTAGCAATATATGGATATTGAAGTCTCATAGCTGGAATTCTGAATTTGATGATGATCAAAGAATTTTGGAATGTCCAAGATTAGCGAGAGGACCTGCATTTGACTGGGAGGTAATTAGCTTGGCCAAATCTTAATATGTAAGAGACATATTTTAAGTGGTAGCTAAGTAGCTTGGCTGACTCATAATATGTATCAGACATGTTTTGAGTGGTAGCTAAATGAAATCCCTGGATCTCAAACATGGATGCCATATTTGAGTGGGAGCGTGAAATCATTCAGGGATATGTGGACGACATATGTGAATGATGTGATTGGTGTTAATAACATTTAAGTAGATAAATTGGGATGAAGTTGAAGTTATTAAACAATGAGATCTATCGAGATAGATTGGCGAGTTTAATAATACTTGAATGTCGAATGCTTCTTGGACTTGATTCTGAAGATGTTTTGAATGTCCTAAGCAAGATTCTGAAGAAGTTCAGAATGGAACAAGGTAAGAAAGAAGTTCTTACTATATGAAGCATTGTCTTGGTATTACAACGATGGTTAAAAAAGGAAGAAAGAGATGTGTTGCATCTCCTATGCCCCAATCATAGGTTCTTCCATACAACCATATTGTATACTCGATGTAATGTGACCCGAAGTTCTGGTTGGAAGGACAAGCTCTTAATTGTAAGAACATGTCTTGAAGTGATTCTTGAGTTAATCACTGAACAAGAATTAAGTTTGTACTTAAATGGTAAGAAGCAAAGTAAGTGGCATAGTTGCATTTCATGCGCTAGGATCTACATAGATATAGAAGTATAAAGGATCCATCTGATGTGATGTATATTTTTATGGCGGGGCTAGTTAGCTTTTAACGTAGAATGATGTGTCCCAGGGCACAGTGCCCATGGCAAAGCCCTCGAGGTTGATCTAAAGTCACTATAGGCTCCTAGAAACCAGCCTCGTTCTGCTGCCATAACTGTCGTATATACACAAAGGATTGCAAAATGTTTTTTAAATTTTAGATGACAACAGTGAAAACGACCGTCATTATAAACACTAGAAACAAAGTCTCACTTTGTCGCCAAACGAATACTTCGACCCATTATGAGATAATGGTGTGAATGCCAAAGTTAGGAAGACATTGATGATTTGCAAAGACATAATGATCTAGTAAAATAGAACATGGACATGAAGTTTTCCATAGGCATGCATGATCAATAAACACATATGTGATATGGTTTATGATGAGTAAATGCCAACTAGATTATTTGTACTCTAGTGCAAGTGGGAGACTGAAGGAGATATGCCCTAGAGGCAAATAATAAATAGGTTTTTATTGTCATATCTCAGTTTGTTCGTAATAGTTTCATATTGTGTTATAACTGTATTAATACGAATCGTTAATACACGTGTGGTATGTAAACAAACCAAGTCTCTAGTTACCTCTAGCGAACTAGTTCATTGGTCATGAGGATGATCTAGGATTTCGAGATCATGGGAATTTATGCCAATTTACAATGAGGTCATGTCATTAGTTGAATGATGTGATATACAAACAACCCAACCAGTTGTATCTTAATGATATCTAGTTACAAAGTTCACCATTAATGATAAAATAAGTAAACCTCGCAACCTGATCCTTAGACTGTGAGATAATGCAAATCACCGTTCTGGAGGGAGCTTAGATGGTTATCAAGTATCACACCGTGACTGGCTGATCGAAAAGGTGCTACTCAGGTTTCCCAAAGGGGCGCGTAGAGGAGTACATATCAAGACCAGGATTTGCCAATCCATGTAACGGATAGATACATATGTGGCCATCTCGGTGACGTTGCATTAACGAAGCTTGCAAGCATGTGACTAGGTCATGAAATGCAACGATAAGGAAATGAGAAAACAAATTCATCGGTAACAATATCGAACGAAGGTATGGAGATACCGTAGACCAAATCTCGGGTGAACTAGGTATCAAGTGGCAAAGGAATGTTAAACGACTATTTAAGGTTCAAATGGCATTATCATCGTGGAATGCACAGGGGTCATTATGGGCATCCTGGTCCCGCTATTGATCATTGATGGAGATCATGTATGTGCCATTCCCGAGCCGTGGGGAAATACACTTAAGGGTACAATGAGCTAGAGATCCTCTGTAAGTTGGAATCACCATATGAAAGAGAAAAGGAAACTGGAAAAGTTCTGTGAGAGAACCGAAGTCATTCCGAGAAAGATCCGAAGTCGTTCGGAGGAAATCGAAAGGGAACCGAAAGGTATTTTGGGTCAAGTTAGATTTTGTAATATGTATTTACATATTAGTTAATGTAATTAATATTAAATATAATATTAAAATTTAATTTGAAGGGGTATTCCACTAATGGGCCAAACTTCCTAGGGAAAAAGGGCCCATGAAGGAAAACCGGAGGAGGGAAGGGCCAAGGGCCAAAGGGCCAAGGCCTAGCCGCCTCAAGGGGCCCACCCGGCAATCCTAGGGCTGTGCGCGGGGAGGGGCGCACCCCTGGACGGCCGGCCCATGGTGCCCTAAGGGCCCATGCGCCTCCCCCCTCTCTCCCTTGCTTAGTCGCACATGGGAAACCCAAAGGGGAGGGCACACCCCCTCCCCCTATATAATGGGGTGCCCATGGGTGGGAATAGACACACCAATATTTGGAGAAGTCCTTTGGTTGACTTTCTCCTTCCCTCTCTCTCTCGTCTCCATGCGTTGGCATGGTCCCAAGTAAGGACTGTCCATGCAAGAGACACTGCACCTGCAGCACGCCGTTGCTCTGCCGGGATTCCAAGCTAGAGATATACTTCCGCACTCTCGGTAGACATCAAGGAGTTGGAGGTCGTCATCATAAACCGTATGTCTACGAAACCACGAGGGGCCTCACTTGAGGCACCTTGGATGTCGTGAGACGGAGCTGCTGCATGATGAAGAAGGAGCGAGGGGTGACCTCCGAGGAGCTTCGCAACCTTGAGATCGGCTACGAGTTCGACGAGTTCAACCATGTTCCTCTCGAATGTTAACCATGTACGGTCTACAAGGGTATGTATTCGTTACGCTCTGGGCGTTACCGCATTACTACATAGATAGATCTTGGGCATTAGGAAGTTCCAACATAGGAATTTTTTTGTTTTCTGCTACGAAACCCTTCAGAGGCCCTGTGACAAGACGAATATGAGTTTTCCTCATTTGTAGAAGGCGTATTACCATGACGAAGATGGAGTAACTCTTTCTTGAACCAATGCATGAACCTAGAGTTGTGCTCTGTAGTCATGTCTCCCTTTGTCCATTGTCGGCCCGTGTCCCTGAACATCTTCTTGATTAAGCTTTTGTACTCTAGCACCCATGGATCAACCAACTCTATATGTTGTAGCGCGACTCGGTGTGCCCTGTCAAAAGTCTGCCTATCGACCAGTGAAGAAGATATACATTGGGGCATGACCCTCATGGTGACCATATCCATCGATCCTCTCGGGGTGCCTTCTGTTTGGAAAACCAATCGGGTCGTCATCCTCGTTTCGTAGATAATTATGGTCGAACAATATGGACTTGTACGTCAGGAAGCCCTTGTCTATCCTTCCATCCGGACAGTTTCTGTTCCGAATGAGTTCTTTGAGAATGTCGTTCAGCCTTTCAAATGGCATCATGTTGTGTAGGATTAGCGGCCCGAGGTGGATGATATGATCCACGAGGTGGACCAACAAATGAACCACCATGTCGTGGAATGCGAGGGGGGAGTAAATCTCGAGATCGCATAGTATCACGACAATCTCTTCTTGTAGCTTGTCGAGCTGCTTCACACCGATCGACTTCCTAGAGATGGCGTCGAAAAAGTTGCAGAGGCCAAACAACATCTCATGTACGTGCTCGTCCATTATCCCTCGGATCTCAACTGCAAGTATCTGCGTCATCAGCACGTGGCAGTCGTGAGGTTTCATCCTGGATAACCTCTTGTTCGTTTCATCCAGATATTGGGATATCTTCCCTCCGTAACTGATAGGAATTTTGGTTCTGAGGAGGAAGTTGAAAAACTGCTGGAGCTCCTCCCACTCATAGTGAAGCAGGAAGGGGGTAGTAGTAGTGGTTCCTCTTAGCCCTTTTGCGCCGACGACCTTGAGTCTCTTGCGTCTGAGCATCATCCTCATCGTTGTCATCATCATCGGGGCATCCTCCATGAAGTTCTTCCTTGATGCCTAGCTTGATCAGGTCGCTTCTTGCCTTCGTCCTGTCTTTGGTCCTCTGCGGCATGTTGACAATAGTGTGAATCATACTCCCGCGCACATTCTTCATGATGTGCATGAGGTCAAGGCTATGTGGCATGTGGAGGTATTTCCAGTACGATAGGTCCCAGAAAACAGACACCCAGTAGCGGCTTTGTCCC
This sequence comes from Avena eriantha, assembly GCA_910589775.1. NCBI lineage: Eukaryota > Viridiplantae > Streptophyta > Magnoliopsida > Poales > Poaceae > Avena > Avena eriantha. The sequence goes on from OU342745.1 coordinate 236,982,648, forward strand.
CGGACGTTCCTTTCTCGGCACAGGGCACACTTCCCATTTTTCCAGCAAGTCGTTGATATCCTTGTCGCTCCTCCTAGGTGGGTTTTTTTTATCTCGTCCTCACCATTGAACAGATCTCCGTGTTTTCTCCATGGGTGATCCGCGGCAAGCCACTTTCGAATCCCTAGGAACACAGTTTTCAAAGACCCGGGATCCTTTGGTAGCTTCATATGCAGGGTTTTGTCCATGCACCTGCCACATGCATTATGTACGTGGTTCACCTAGCACGATACATATGCCAGACCAGGATAGTCCTGCGCTTTCATGAGCAACGCGGCTCTCAGAGGAAAATATTCTCCTATGTAGGTGTCTCACGTACGGGCTGGTGTCTCCCACAGTGTGGCTAACTCCTCTTTCAACACCCTGAGATACAGATGCATGTTGATACCCGGTTGGTTTGGCCCCTGAATAAGAATACTCATGTGTACATACCTCTGCTTCGTGCACAGCCTGGGAGGAGGTTGTACGACCATACTAATACAGGATAGGTTCTATGCGTGCTACTCTGGTTGCCAAAGGGATTGATTCCATCGGTTCTCATACCCAGCCTAACGTTCCTGGCATTATCCCCGAACTCCTCTTCGAAGTCCATGTCCAATGCATGCCACTGGCTAGCGTCTGTAGGGTATGTCAGGATCTTGCCCTTCTCTAGATCATCTTTGGGCTTCTCCTTTTCCGCGTGCCATTGCATGAGCTTCGCTGACTTAGGTTCTACGAAATACCACTACAGATGGGGAGTGATAGGAAAGTACCATACCACTTTTCGAGGAACTTTCTTGTTCCCTCTCTTGTATCGTGTATGGCCGCACACCGGACATGTGGTTTTATCCTTGTACTCGCCTCAATAAAGTGTGGAGTCATTGATGTAGGCGTGGTATTTGACGTGCGGTAGATCGAGAGGGCACATGACTTTGTTGGCCGCATCGATACCTCTTGACAATGTGTTCCCCTTGAGAAGTATATCGTGCCAGAATTCCATGATATGGTTGAAGCTCACGTCGGTCCATTTGTGTTGCACCTTCATCTCTAGAGCCTTGAGGGTTACATTTAGGTGTGTATGCTCAGGTTGGCACCCATGATACAACGGAGTAATCCCGTCTTTATCCATTTGCGCCATCTTGTCTTTCTCTCTAGCAGCAGCTTTGGTGTTTCTCGTCTCCTTGAGGAGTAGTTCTTGAACATGAGGGTCCTATAAAGCTGAAGTTAGCGGTGTTTGCGTGTCCACGTCTTCTCCACCACCATCGGATCCGGCATGTCTTCATGATGATAATGTCCACTAGCATCTCCTTCATGGTAATCATGTTTGGCATATCCTTCATCATAATCATGTCCGGCGTCTTCATGAGCATCATTTCCTGCCGGCACCCCGTTGTTGATGTCCTCGTTAATGTAGTCGGGCATGAAACCACCCATGACCAGGTGCTTCTCCAATGTTCCGGAATCAGGTTTGATTAGGGTCCCGAGTTTGCATCTCTCACAAGGACATATTATCTCGGTCATGTTGTTCTGAATCATGATGGCTGTCACGCGTGCCTTGTATCTATCCACCATAGCTTCGCTCATGTGGCGCACCATGGTTGAATGCGTGGTATGGAGCAAAAGAGAATATTTAGAACCACACCATGCAAAAATTTAGCATGACCTTCCCTACAGATAGGACATACGGGTAGTGCAAATATTTGTCAAAATAGAAATGAATCAACATTTTGGCAAACATTCATGCACCACACACCGGCACCCGCACAACACAAATCATACACAAGAACACAAGTATATATCCATGCAAACATCCCCCAAGCAACGACGACAAAGCCTCACATACAAAACATGCATCATACATACCACCAACATCCACACACAAACAAGCACATGTATCCATCCAACCATATATATACTCACATAGTAGACAAGTTACACAGAGATGAGGCTGCGCGAGAGAGCGTGTGGTGTGGTTAGCCAAACTTCATGGAGACAAGAGATGTGGAGGAGAAGAGAAAAGGTGTGTGCTTTAGTGGATCTACACGGTGGAGAGGAGTCCCTTTATAGATCCATCCAACCCAAAGGGGTTTGGCAACCTAAAATATATGAATTATTGGAGAAAATGGGGTGCAGAGGAGGAGGAACCCGAGCTAGATCTATGGTAGAAATGGTGGTGGTGCTTGTGGTGTTAGGTAGGGGGAGGTGCCACCTTTAAGGTGGCTGGCACGACATACCCGTGGCGCACCATAGTTAGGTGCGCCATAGACATTCCTTTTTAGTGGTACACCACAATACCATGCGCCACGCATAACCTGCCACCTTTTCAGAGGCCTGGGCCCAAATATATCAGTGGCGCACCGAAACCATGTGCGCCACTGATACCTAACTTATCTGTGGCGCACACCGATTTCGTGTGCCACAGATAGGCCACCCATGGATGGGGGCGACCACCGGCGCTGGGGCCCACACATGCGTGGAGGACCGAATTGACCATGCGCCACAAGTAAGCTCATTCAGTGGCGTATCTTCTTGGCGTGCGCCACAAATAAATATCCGTGGGGCACCCTACGGATGTGCACCGCGGGTATGACCCCCATGGATAAGCCTTTTCCTACTAGTGGTTGGGTCGCGTCTCCCTATCTCTCACATGAGGCAGCAACCCCCAACTCTCTCTCCCGATCTCAGCTAGCAGGAGGGCTGGTTCCCTCTACCTCTTTTTGCTGCTCCGGTGGCAGGAGGGAGGGGAGCTCATTCCTCATCCTAGAAGTTAGGGTTAGGGTATTCCTTTGGTGCGCCGTTTGGGTGGTGGGAGCAGCGCCCGAAAGAATAAATCTGCCTCAACTCTACTCCCACACCAGCAACAACCTTCACGGTGGCGCCTCGGAGGTGATGGCAAAGTGTGATGTTTGGTCCTTCGGATCGACAACTTGGTCTTATTGTCAGACTTCAGATCTAGCGAGATATGTTTCTCGGTGTGTCGCTATCGTTCGTCGTTATCTGCGACGATGCCGGTGGCCGGGGCCAGGTGGTTTCTCTAGAGCAAGGTTGTTGTTCCGAAGGTGGTGTATATGGCGTTCTTCTCTGACTTCGTCAATGGGAGGTGGCGGATCTTGGTCCAAGACAGCACGGGGACGTCCCCCGGTCGACGTGCCATGACGATATGTGCATCGCCAAATGCAGCAGACCTGTTCAACTCACAAGCCTTGTTGGTGATATTGCTTTCTTGGATCTGGTAATGGTGGAGGCTCGGCGTTTCTTCTGGCGTGCGTCCTAGCGGCGCTAGATTTGGACGGGGTCCGCTAGCTTCGGTGGTTGCAGGAAACCCTATGGATCGATCTCTTACGGTTTTATCTTTAAATTTTTTAAGATAATCATTTTATCTCGGTTTGTTGGTTTGTCTTTTAGTATCCACGTGTTTTGCATCTTGTGACTTGATTTTCAATTAGTGAAATATGTGGTTGCTCTTAAAAAATCTTACTTGTGCTCGTGCCTCTTCCATGTTGTAGGAGTACATCCCGGTCGACCGGTACAAGCATGCCCCAACTGAAAACGTTAATGCGGCTGAGGGAGCCGCAACTTAACCCTTGTGAGTGCCATCTGACTTAACTGAGATCTAGTGACTTTACTAAGTGAGGTAGCCATGCAACTTTACCCTTGCGAGTGCCTAACCATCGATCCTGCTCAATCATGCCCTTGTGCCCGCGTGCCTCTCGGCCCCAACTCGCACTAGATAATGCTGTCACTCACCTTACCTGGGCCTCTTTGAGAGAGATTAACGGAAGAGAGACGCGTAGGATCGATGTTGATGGATGGAGATGAGAGGTAGGTGATGCGTAGGGTGCATGGCACGCGCGCGGCAGGCGCACCTGTCTGTCCCCGGCCGGCCGCTCGATCGTGCGCGGCAGTATTAGGTGCGCAGGGGCAGGCACAAGGCAGACACTCGTGCCGTGCGGGCAGCACTAGGTGCGTGCAGCCCGGCCACCACCGCCGCCGGTCCCCCCTCCCCGGCACGCACCTGTTGCCGCTGCTGCTGCCGATCGAGGTCCCAGCCAGCGTGCGTGACCGCGCGCGGCGCCTCACCCTCATACTGTGTAACGTAGGAGTACGTGTGTGTACGCGCCTTGCGTGCCGAGCGATCGATGATCCCACATCCCAGCCTGTCGAGCTCGAGGTGAAGCTTCACCGTCCTCACGCCTGGCAGCCTGCAGGTAGTACTAGTACACCTGCTGCTCTCGCCCGACCACCGATCGACGGCGCCCGCTCGGCCGTCTAGGTCCATGCATTTCCACATGCATCTGACGAGGGTGCTAGCCCGGAGTGTGAGTGGAGATAGCGATGAGCAGCTCGTGATTGGCTGTCGAGCGTTGACGCCGCGCCCTGGTACTGGCAAGCGCCATCGACGCGCAAGTCCAAGTTTCGCCGCAATGTGAACTTGACATGATTGATGCATATCGTATTATTGGCCTCAGGTTCAGACTTCGTCATGCGCTGAATGTCTGAATTTTACTAATCATGCAACGCATCGATCGAGAATAATCTCTACGGATCGATCTCCTGGCAGGGTCGATAATTACCGGCCGACCATGGTCTGGCCCAGGAGCTCGCTGGAGACCGGTGGACCAAACCGAGCTGAATTATATCGCTGCGCGGGCGAGCGATCGAGTTGAGGGCCTTCGTGTTCACGCACCGATCGAAAAGACGATGCAGCTTCCTATCTTGGGACCAAACCAAATTAGACATGTAGTCTCAGGACCATGAAATCTTGGAGGCTGGTCCCGACGATACAGCTTGCCAAGATCGTGTTTTGTTTAACAGTGTGCTCTCGTTAACTCCCTGCAGAGAGTCACGTAGGTACGTACAGCCGGCCAGCAACTGCATGGACCGGCTACCTTAATTGTATTGTCGTCTGGCCATGTAGCTAGTCCCATTGTCTGTCATCCTGTCAGCATATACAGCGAAGAGATTTTGATTCTGTTTCATAATATCCTTCTCGAATTATTTAATTATGTAGAATTCTGGATGGAACATTTACTGATCGAGCACAATTGCAAGACTGAGATTACTAATGCCATGGTTCCTAAGCCAGCTCTCAAGGGACAAAAGTAGGGTTGCAAGTGCAGGCCCCGCTTAGACCCACAAAACTGAATGGTTAGCAAACATTGTACTAGATGCACCGATTAGCAGAAGTCTACAAATTGCATTGTCCGGATTTGGGTTGAGCTAAATCACTTGCCCGCAAGCCTGCCCGCTTGCAACCCTAGACAAAAGGGAGGAGAGGGAGGTTAGCAACTGGGACAAACAGAAACCCATGATGCCTACACCTCAAGGGACGGGCACGATAGCTTAGTGAGGCGAGACACGGATGGCGACGAAGTATCTACAAAGCTAAGACCACCCCACAAACACCCGTGTGTTTGCCCACCGGCAAAGGGCATCGCGGTGTTGAGTCACGACACATGCACGAACGAACACAATCCACAATAAGGAAGCCACCTCGAGGGCCACAAATCGCACACCTGATGAGGAGCTCCAGTGAGAAACCTCTCAACACCAAGCGACAACAGAAAACTAGAATGACCAAAGGTGAAATATGTGAGCATCAAGCACAAGCATGTCAAAGAGCGTCACCGTCATGGTCAGAGATATCGATGTGCCACCAGGGAAGCCGAAAGGTGGCATGCAACAAAGACCATGGGACAGTGTTGTGCCGCCACCTTGGTGGAAGAGCAACAGACCGTGGGGGATACACCAGGATGTCTAGGCAACACTCTGGTTGCTCCACCATGAACGTTTCCCACCCTTGCAGGGCTCTGAGCATACGAGCTAGAAAAAACGCAAGAGGCAAAAGTCATTTTGCACAGGTCTGTGTGCAAGGTGAATCTCGGAGAACCAATCAAGAAGAGGGGAGGAGGCCACGCCAAAACGAGGCATTTAGAGAGAAGCACGAGGACCAAGAGACATCATCATTAACAAGGTGAAGAGATCACGGGTCATAGGTAGGACCACTAGGCATACATGTGGTCCACTCAGTCGGGGATCCTCAGCCATACGAAACTGGCGCTCAGCCAACTCCACTATGCATTGCCTTACAGTGAGAATTGGGCCATGATCAAGCCAGAGTTATGTCCGATGAATCTACATTAGATCGGATTTGTAATATATTTATAGGATCCACTTGTTGGGAATATGCCCTAGAGGAAATCATGTACGATGATACTTCTAATGTATTCATAAGTTTAAGATGTTCATGAACAAGTATCATTAACATGTATCATCGAGTACGTGATTTGGTTATGGAACTACATGTTATGTGGTATTTCTAAACTATCCTTCGTTGCAAGGTTATGTTGGGAATGTAACCTAGACTGATGTACAAGTCAGCTGATGACTCGGTTCCACTAGTCATGGGCATGGTGATGCTAATATGACTTACACTGATTTGGTTAAAGTGTTTGGCGAGTCAGACTGACCCATGGTTGAAATGCAACGAGCATGTTGTCATTTGCGGTCTCAAGCAATGGAATCCCTTGACCTCCGGTGATCACACGACCAGAGTTGTGGATCATCCAACTTAGGTTCTATCAAAGTTGTTTCGTAAAAGGGCAGTTATAAAGGTAGAGTTCGGGGCAGCTACGAATCAAGTTGTGTGACATGGATAACCAAGATGGGATTTTCTCCTCCGTAATAGAGAGATATTCTCTAGGCCCTCTCGTGTGATATGATTCAGAAGCATGGTCATGTGCGACTCAGTTAAATGTTAACTGAGGAGTCAAACTAAGTGTTAGTCTAGTGAATCGTAAATCACAGAACAAGAAGAGAGTCGAGTTGTTAAAGGGGTGGGAACTACTTTCCTATATCTTGACAAGGTATATGGTGAGGCAAAGGGACTTATAAGAAAGTCACATTGATAAGGTTCGTCTTTGACTTTATGACACTCCGGAGGTGGCACGTCTTGCTAGAGTTTGCTACCATCTATCAACGAGCGACCAAGTGTTCATGGGAGTGAGTTGAAATCAAAGCCATGAATGTATTCTTGAAGGTGTAGCTCATGTCGTGTCTAGATGTACGTGAACCAACAGGGTCACACACTTAAGGGAAAGGGCACATGTGGATTGGATCCATATGGACATTGGTTTACAACCTAGATGGGCCTCAATCGGGCTAGACATGATCTAGCAATCCTCTGCCCTGTGCTATTCATGTATGTGTGGATACCGATACATGAGTTGCACGTGTGATGCTTGAGACGAAGGAGTTTGTGGGCGACGTGGGGTTAACACGTCAATGCCCATGGTAGATGGACTTGGGTTTGAGGACTAGGGGAGTGCTGGAAGCTTCGTTCAGCAAACAGGCAAGCAAATCGGGGACACGAAGTTTACCCAGGTTTGGGCCCCCGGAGGGAAACCTTACTCCTTCTCTGCTCTTGATTATTGATGGAATCGAAGGTTATAGGGAAGCACATATGAGATCTGGCGGTGTACGAACTAGGGTTTAAGATGATCTCTCTCGCTGCCCCCTCCTAGCCTTTATATAGGGAGGCCAGGTCTTGAGATAGCAATGCGAGTCAGTTATAGATTAGGGTTTTCCCTTTAAACTTTCTATCTATTATTTGCCGTGTTCTCTAGGGAGTCGTGTCTCCTTAGGCTTGGGCCACCCGAGTCGTCATGGGATTTATTTACGCCACGGGCTTCTCTTGGGCCAAACCATATAGGATAATCCTGGGTACCCATAGGGCATACCCATGTTAGTAGCCCCCAAGTGTCCATCCGAATCGTATATTCGGAGGGAGACTATGAATTCTTCAAGTGTGCATACATGCCTCTTTTATCGTCCAAAAGTTTTATCTAATGTTATTACTTATGTCATAGGGATAGTTGATACACGTGCCTGATTCATCTAAGGGATCAGGGTCAGTTAACTGCCTTTGGGAAAAACAACGCAATCTACTCAAACTCGACTCCATGTACTCGAATTCAGAAAATTGTTGGTGTAATTTTACTCATACCGTGGAGGCCTTACATACCCGCATTCCATTGTTCTATGTGTGCACTCGACACGTCCATCGAGGCTTTCTCATCATGCTTGTAGGCACGGAATGTTTCTAGTAGAGGGCAGCAGGTGTGTTGCCAGGCTTTTAGATTATATCTACAAGTCTTATCTTCACGTTGTAAACACGACATCCGAATGTGTTGTTACCACGGAGGTGATTCGGGTGGCCAAGGAGACGTGGTCGCTGTACAAGGCAATTATAGTTTAAGAGGCGAGGTCGCCGAAAGCTTCAATTGCTTGTGATGATATGATGCGGACGCAGCCAACGCACTTTTCCCGAGGATTTTATTTCAATTTTTTGTCTTATCATAGGGTGCGTGACCAGCGCTGCCTATGGGAGTAGCCCCCGAATACCTATTCGAGTCGTAGACTCGAGTGGGGACTTTGAAATTTTGCGACTACTGTCACTGGCCAGATGTTGTCGAATGTGCTACTAGCACTCCCTATGGGAGTAGCCCTCGAGTCCGTAATCTAATAGTAGAATTGAACAAGGAATCAAGGCGTACACTTGTGCCTGCATTTGATGGGGTAACACTGGGCCCGAAAAATCTTTGGGTGCACGACCAGCGCTCCTGTTAGGAGTAGCACCCGAGTATTTGGTCGAGTCGTATACTCAAGACAAAAGTTAATGAGTCAAAGAAAAGTTATCGTTGCACACTCCCATCTTGTGTTGATAGTGTGAATACTGATGACATCAGTGTTGACAACCTAGCGAGCTCAGCCGCCGCTTGAGCGGTGCTGATGGGACTAGATGTGTGTGGGCCCCAAAGTCTGATTGGGATTTGACCAGTCAGGCATAAATTGGGGTATTTAACCGTGTCTCCTCGATTTCCGTGCTGAGTGGGGATCGTGCGTTGACGGTTCATTTTGCGTGCTACCACACGTCTGTGTCGATGCGTGCCACAATCACAGGAGGGAACTTCTAGCCGTAGGATGGCCTCTCTCCGGTGCTTAAGTAGCAATCTATGGCAGTAATTTTGGTACTCTACCTCTTCTTCCTCCTTGTGCCACTGCCATTGTCTCTCTTATCCTCACCATTTTTCTTGGCCTGTTCTTTGCACTGGACGTGCTCAAAACATTTCCCAGTTACTTCTTGCGATCTCTCCATCGGAGAAGGATGGGGAAGAAGAAAGCCACTAGTGCTAGGTCCAGTGCCGCCGTTGCTACCCCCAAGAAGAAGGACACCAGTACCCGCGTCACCGATGGATCCTGGTAGCACTCCATGTTGAGGGCTCACGAGCTGCATCCTCTTTGCCAAGCCGACATTATTCCAGTGAATGAGGCTGATTGCCTAGTTCCTAGACCAGAGGCAATCCCCGATCCTCCCGCCGGGTTCCGAGTTATGTTTCTTGATTTCCTCCTTTGTGGTCTTCCTCTCCCTCTCCATGATTTCGTTCGTGGATTTCTTTGTTTCTACGTGGTTCAGCTTCACCAGCTAACTCCCAATTTTGTTCTCCACATCTCCTTTTTCATCACCATGTGCGAGTGTTGGCTCGATATAGAGCCACACTTCACCATCTTCAAAAATCATTTTAGTGTGAAGAGGTAGTCAGGTCGAAATCCGTAGTGTATGACATTGGCGGATGCGGTATATCCGTGAGCCCTAATGTGCAATACTTTAGCCTCAACTTCGTCGATTCCTCCCAAGGATGGAGGGACAAACGGTTCTACTTCCAAGACCAGAAGGTGGGAAATCAAAGGTTCATCCTTGCCCCCTTTGACTCGAAGGCAGAGCTGAAGAGGAAGAGGTCCTGGAAGAATGTAGTTATGCTGGGTGAGGCGAACGAGGTTGAGATCTTGTACTATTGGGTTCATGATCTTCAACTCATTCATGTCAAGGAGTTCTCTGGTGTGGACCTCATTCGAACCCGGCTACAGCGTCGGGTGCAGCCACTGCAGGTTAGGGGCTACCTGATGTTCCTCTGGTCTAGCCTATTAGATCCAACACATATTTGTGCAGAAGACATGATGTTCATGGAGCTCGAAAAGAAGATTAGGTCATTGACCAAGCTCACAATGAATGAACATCTTCCTGCAGAGTCAGAGATCAAGCCGTTCCATGCCACCAATCCTGCACCAACGGTAATGTTCTATCACATATTTCCTTACTCGTAGGACAATTTTGGTAGAGACCTGATGATGTTATCTTCTTTGGATGCATGAGTGGAAAGTTGGAGGCTTGATTCCTCCCTAACCCAAGGGTTTAATCCCTCCCGAGGTAGGAGAGGAAGATGAATCAGACTCAACTATGCCTTTTTTAGAGGTACAGGGAGCCCTCGAGTCCAGCAAGGATGGGACTCGCAAGCGGGGGCGGAGCGAAGATTCGGATGCCTCCATGCCTGAGATGCCGAAGGATCTTCCTCCTGAGGCGGGTACCACGAGTCCGTTCCTTGTGGTACCCATCCGCTCCATGCCTCCCAAGCCTCAGAAGAAGCAGAAGCGAGACGAAATTTTTGACCTTGATAGATTCGACGGGTAAGGCTTTGCACTTTTGCAATGTTTAGAGTACTTTTTTGCGTTGTTCTTCTTAGACGAATTATCTTTGCTTTTGCTAAAGTGTCATGGTATCGTCATCGTCCGAAAGTGGCAAGGACATGGAAGATGAGGGAGTCGTGGACTCCAAGGGCAAGGGCGTGGAGAAAACCAAGCCCTCCCCAAAGACGGTGGTCACCTTTGGCGATAGCTCCTTGAGCTCCTCCATGTTGGGGGGGGGGGGCATAGGGTTCTTGCCCGGACGACTAGGAAAGAACCTTTGGAGTCTTCGGGTGATCATGTAAGTGTGTTTTGTTCATTTGAGGGAGGCACCGAGTCTCTTTCTTGGTATGACCTGGAGTGCCACTCCAGCCCTTCCTGCAGAACATGGTTCTCTTAGGTCAATAGCATGCGTAGCTGGATGCTGACTTCTGGCAACTCCAAGGTAAGATATTTTGTTCTTTTGTGAATCCATCCAAATATGTGGTCGGCTTCTAATTGATGCACCTTTACTTGTGCCATAGGATAACAATCAGGTTCTTCATCAGCTAAGATCTCTCAAAAAGAGTCTCGGTGTGGCAGAGACCAAGAGGAAAGACACAGTCGAGGCCCTTGAGCATTATAAGATAGAATCGAAACAGCGTGAGGAAGACTTGGTGGTGGCCGCAGCGGAGAGAGAGAAGGGGTCCATGGACCAACTCATGATAGCTTCCCAGGTCCTCTTCGGTAAGTTTTCTGGTGTTATTTGTTCTTATTTCCCTACCTCTTTGGCTTATTTCTGGTTGAGCATTAATTGCTACGTTTTTGCAGATGCATCTGCTCTTGATTTTGATCGTCAGGCGCTGACTTGCGATGACCTCATGGCTGGTGTTGTGGATGCAATCGAAGACCGCAATGTTTCCACCAAGGATGCACTCCAGAAGGCCAAGATCATGCTTGGTCATCTCGTCAGGAGATGCTGCCGAAGGACAAGGCCGTTGAAGACATTGGTGGTCTCACAGAGGCCTTCACCGAGGGCGTGCCTGCAGATTATAAGCAGATGCAGAAAGGAGCGAGTGCCTCCCTTGGGCTGGTGATGGCGCAGGATTGCAGCACTGGGTTGAACATTAGTAAGATTACTTCCAAGATGCCAGTGACCATAGAAGGAGAAGAGGTATAATTTGTGCCTTTTGCCATTCACTATCAGAAGTATGGACCTCGTATCATTGAAACTTCATGAAGTAATCCGTGGAGCAGAAACGGCTGGCCGCGGCGAAGGCCATAGCATCGGAGGCTGCTTCCACAAAGGCCACGATATTGGAGGCTGCCACGGACTCCATGAAGCCCGTAGATGCTTCTGCATAGGCCATGCCACGCATATCAAGTGCTTTTTGTTGTACAATGCTCGTAGGAATTTGTAGTTACTCTGAACGCTTTTGTGGGCTTGAGCCACCAAAACTTCTCCTTGCTCTTGGCATTAACTGTGTGTATATTGGTCGTTTGTCTTTTATTGTGCTCCTTCGACTTGTTGCCACTTGAACAAAAATACTTATCCTTCGATTGTCTGTTTGACTAGTGTTGGGGATATACTTTCTAGGTATCCTCAGCGTACCTCACTGACCAGTGTGGCCCACTTCAGGTTAGAGGTTTGCTTCACGAGCGGCCCAGTCAGGGAGAAGAATGGAGTCCCATCCGGCTATGGGAAGGCCTAGAAGACTTACCGACATAGGCCCATAGTGTTACTTGTAGTTCAAGATGTACTCTGTAACCGACTCTCAGTCGTAGCCGGATAGATCTCTCCTGTAAACCCTAGGCTGGATATCTATATAAGTCGCCCTAGGGAGAGCCTTTAGGGCACCCTCAAAATAGTCTACAAACTCAACTCGCACAGGAGAAACCCTTGTAACCCATATTCCAGCTCTGCCGTATTACTGGATTGCTAGCAGGAGTAGGATCCATCCAAAGCCGGTGGATTCGAACCTGGGTAAACTTGTGTGCTCACCGTCCTGGAATACCGTACAACTCACACCGCTCTCTTCAACACTCCTCGAGGACCTCCTCATGGTGTACTTGTCATCAATACGACGACAGTTGGCGCCCATCGTGGGGCAAGTGAGCTTCGGATCTACGTTCTGAGTGGAATCTGCAAGAATCGGAATCAGTGAAACTATCGCTGTTGGTCGCATCCTCTACGCTAGTGACATCCCGCTCATTGTTCTCAACAAGACTTGGATTCTGGCTAGGGAAGCCGTGACCGGCTACACCATCATGTCTTCTGGTGAGATCGATGTTTACATCGGTTTCGCTGAACCTGTCCCACCCACCCCAGCGGTGATGATAGAGGCAGAAGAATTTTCTGGGTCCCCTTTGTCCGCGGAGGCGGCAGAGTTCCGGATCTCAAAAAACCCTAATCCCACCTAGCCCGCACTAGTTGCGGAGATAGTGGAGAAAGCTGAACCTGAGGCAGATCTCGCAGCACAAGTCGGATCTGGAGTGGATCTTCCTAGCGAGGTCAAATCCCAGATCGATCCACCTGCGGAGGTCAAAATATAGGAAGAGCAAGAAGATAACTCTGGGTCCGGCGCTGATGACGCCGGGACAGACATGCCTTTCCTGAGATACACGTTGAGGCACATGATGATGCAATACGCAAGTGTGGATGAAATTCTCGAGACCATCAGGCGTTTCGAGGAAGCCGACCATGAGATCCTCAACTATCTCAGGAGGCACACATCGCACTTTGTCGGATATGTGGGATCCGGATCCGGCTCTGCCGATGCTGGAGACAACACCGACTCTGTGCTGGAGGCTATGGGAACAAGCGTCGAACTACCGGCATCTTCGGATGTCTCCATGACGTCGGCAGATTTCCTGAAGTTCTCCGTAGAATATGAAGAGGAGCTTAACTCCACAGCTACTACAGAAGGAGAAGTCATGGACGAAGGATCCAGAGAAAACTCTCCCAAAGCGTAGGACAACATGGAACTCAGAGATGATCCCGAGAACCAAATGGCCAAAAGTACCGATCAAATTTGACTCCAGGAAATGGACCCAAAGCCGTCTTTGCTACTAGCGCTACCAAGAAGGCAAAGAAGAAGAACAAGAAGAATAAGACCCCGACAAAAGATCTTCTGGCAGAGGAAGTGATTGCCGAGGAATACAAAAAAGACTCGGATGGAGCATTTATCCCACATGAGCCAAAAGAAGAATCGGTGGATGGACACGTGATCACTGAAGTGCGTGTAAACTCATCAATGCTGCATTAACCACACCTATCCCTACAGCTGCAGAACTTACTGCCGAAGAAATGGATGAAAGGGCCCAGGCCCTAGAAGCGCGTCGTCAAGTACTCCTGGATGAAGCCAAAAACATCGAGGAGGAGAAGAAACGCATGGCAACTACGAAGAAGTACATCTCTCGGAAGCATCAGAAGACCCGGAAATGCCACACACGTGACGATCAATTCCTGGAAATACATAAGGTTCTATTTGAAGGAGGCCCAGGGATGCCTCGTCTCAATAGCAAGGGAGATCTAGTGTATCCAACACCAGTATAGAACACTGTCACAGCTCGAGATATACTGTCGAATAATCCAGGCCCAGAACAGGTTCGATTGGGCATCAAGCTACTCACCAAGGGTCTGGAACAACAAAGGGCCGTGAAATCCAGAAGCGGAAAACTGGTCTCCAAATCTGACCAATGTCGCACGGACTCAGCCTGGAATGATATAAGGCCCCAGTGTGTTCAGGAACAGCATCACCGTTACGACCGACGGGAAGACAACTACTCAAGAACCGGATCATCAGGACGGCATCACAGAGCTGCACGTGACTGGTGCAATGTCGCTCCAGCTGCCGAGCAAGAAGCAATTGCTGCACTGTATCCGAGAAACCCTCCCCGACAAGAGTCGAATGATCGTAGGGGAGAAGACAAAGAGAAACGTCGGGAGGAGGACCGTTAAAGGATGCCACCTCCTAGACGTACAAACCGTCCGGCTGAGCCCCACCATGGTGGGAGTGACGGATGAAAGAACGACGGGGACCATGTCGAGAGAAGCCGACAGGGGGCTCGTTGCAATGAAGACTCTCCCCGGAACTGGAATAATGACGCTGCGAACGGAGGCCGGCGATCAGCCGGAAACAACCCAGCTGCCCCACCCTCTCCACCAAGCAGCCATCACAACGGCTCTCAAGGAGGCCAAGGAGGACGTCATGGCAGAGGAGGTGGTGGTAGAAGCCGAAGTCCGGCTCCAAGGCACCATAGCGAGTGACACACAGGACATGTCATCCTCTTCTACTCCTTTAGCTCTGCCGCAGCCGAGGGTGGACGAACTGTCTTAGCTCCCTCTCCTGCGTGACGGTGTGAAGGAATTAGAAAGAAAAGTGTTGATCATCCGCGACAACGCTAATATGTGGAGGTCGAAGGCAGAGAAAGCTGCTGAGCGGGAAAAGTATCTTCTTGGCGAAGTCGCACATATCAATGAACAACTGCGATGTGTTCTTTGTTTGGATGATTTATACTCTTCTTGTCTTCTTTTGATGTTGACTGACATGTCCTTGTCTTGTATGTGTAGTTGTCAATGTCATTTAGTAGGAAGAGAAAAGACCACGTCAGCATCAGACTGAATTGCCTTACTCTGGCGGAGCTAGAAGCTAGTGGGTTGTTCTGGACCGATCGGAATCGAGCGACCATGCTGGCGACACTGTAGGATCGCATTGCACAGGTGCTTCACTACTTGAAGAAGGCTCAATCCTCATTTAAGCACATTTTTAGGGCGATGTTTCCCCTGGACATATTCCTTGTGAGCCTGTTGGCATTGCTGCGGAAGTTGCATGATGCAGGTGTTGTATGCAAGTGTGTGCACTAGTAACTTGTCATGGTTGCAAAGGCCGCTTTGCCTCTGGTGCATATGCGATGTCCGGATGTGGATCTGGTGGCTATCGCTGAAGGTCTGCCACCATCTTCGGATGGTATGGTGTGGAATATGCAGCAGGCAGTTGCCCATGCTTCAGAGGATATCATCGCACCAATGTCTTACTTCAGTGACAGTAGACTAGTTGTTAGCCTACATAGGACATACAGTGATGTAAACATGTATAGTTTCGAGTGGGCCTTGTGGTCCTTGTAAATTATATAAACTTGTTTAGTTTGCATATGTTCGGGTATGATGATGCGATGCCTTTTTGTTAGCCCGCATCCTACAAATCTCAGCACCTTGCCAACATGTCAATTGGGCTGCAACTGGATTAGAGTGTTCAAGGGTTCGATTGTAAGCAGAGTCGGCTACTCGGGCCATCACGATGATGAGTTGGTTATATTTATGATGAGGTCATCAAAGAGGCGCAGCCCCTCGAGTGTAAGATGCATAATGTAAAATGTAATAAGACTCATCGTTGAGAAACTTAGCTTTATTTATTGGAGAATAGAATGCAGTATATTGTTTGGCCAAGTAGCTTGGCTGAATAGCCTTATTGCAAGGGAAAAAATATCTAAGGGTAGAAGCATCGTAGCTGCATGATATTCCAAGGGTTGGAGTATGTGACTCCAGTCTCTACGTCCTTGAGGCGATAGGCGCCACCTGGGATCACTTCGGTGACCATGTAGGGTACTTCCCATGGAGAATCGAGCTTAAGTTACCCTTTCTACTTCAGTCGCAGGACGAGGTCACCTTCGACGAAGGACCTTGGGCATAGCCATCGGCTGTGGTTGTTGTGGAGGCTCTGCTGGTACACTGTTGACCGCTCAGCAGCAATTTCACGTGCCTCGTCTAAGAGGTCGACAGAGTCTTCGAGGCCGTCCGTAGATTTGGGGTGAAGTTTGTCGCGTTGTCGGTGATGATGCTATGCGGCACCAGAATCTGAAGACGATGGACTCAAAGAACTTGATGGAAGTGGTGCCAGTTTGGTTGGTGACGGGCATGGCCTCGACCCACTTGGTGATTTTGTCGACTATGACAAGGAGGAAAATGTATGCTCGGGGTGATGACTTCTGTAGCTTGCCAACCATGTCGAATCCCCACTGTGCGAAGGTCCAAGCCACGGGTATTATCCTAAGGTCCACGCCTGGTGCGTGCAGCTTATCCGCAAATCTTAGACATGAGTTACACCTCTCGATGATGCTTTTGGCATCGCACATCATGGTTGGCATGTAGAAAACGTCTCGTAGAGCCTTGGCGACAATGGCGCGACTGCCGACGTGATGTCCGTAGGTGCCTTCATGGATTTCTAGGAGGATTCCCTTGCCATCACCATTGGTGACACATCGTTGGAGGACACCCGTGATGCTTCGCTTGTACAACTCACTGTTGATGATGGTGAAGGCCTTGGAGCACCGAGCAATGTGTCATGCATCTGTTAGGTCATCCTGCAGTTTCTTGGTAAGTAGGTACGTGCTGTACGGCTAGTTCCAGGATGGATCTATGAGCATGACCTCCATGGGGCCTTCCGGTTAAGGTGTGTGTTCTGCTTCAGTGGGTCCTTCGACCTCTTCGGGTGGCGTAGCCTCCGAGTGTATTGCTACTTCTATTGGGCCTCTGGTAGGCTTCCGCTTGATGGACCGTTCGCATATTTACTCCAGGAATACGCCTGGTGGCACCGGGGCGCATGTGGAGCCTATGTTGGCGAGCATGTCGACCTCCTCGTTGCTTTTGCAGTCGATGTGCCGCAGTTTGCAGCCATTGAAGTCTCCTTCGAGTGTGTTGTAGAGATTGCGATACATGATCACTTATGGCATCGTACCTATTCATGGTATACTATACCACAAGGTTGGAGTCGCCGTAGATGACGAGTCGAGTTGCGCCGTAGGCTTTGGCCATTCGCATCCTGTGGACTAGAGCCTCGTACTCTTCTTCGTTGTTGGATGCACGGAACGTCATATGCAGTACATATTGCATATTGTCACCATGTGGAGTTGTTAGGATGACGCCAATGCCGGCTCCCTCTTGACGCTTGGATCTATCGAAGTGCATTGTCCATAGACTGGACATGTCTGGTGTATCTGGGAGCTGGTTCTCCATCCAGTGGATGAGGAAATCCAGCAGTACTTGTGACTTGATCGCCGTCTGCCACTTCTAGGTGATGTCTCGTGGAGACAGTTCGATGCCCCAGAGGGCGACCCACTCTAGTCCATCGAGGTTGTTGAGGATGTGGTTTAGCGAGGCATCGTTCAGCACGATTATTGGGTGCTCCTGGAAGTAATGACGCAGTTGCCATGCAGTCATGAAGACACCATAGGCTATCTTTTGGTAATGCGGGTACCGCTATTTGGTGAGTGTGAGCACCTCGCTGAGGTAGTACAACACACGTTGCACCCCATGGACCTTGTTTTCTTTGGCTCGTTCGACCACAAGCACGATGTTGACCACCTGGTTAGTTGCGGCTATGTATAGCAGCATTGGTTCCTTTTCCTTGGGGGTCACCAGGACGGGCGAGGTTGAGAGGAGATGCTTGAGATCTTCGAACTTATTGTGCTTCGCTCATCCACTCAAACTAGACTATCTTGCGGAGGAGTTGGTAGAAAGGTAGCGCCTTCTCGCCCATTTGACTGATGAATCGGCTGAGTGCCACGATCCACCCGGCTAGTTGCTGGACGCCTTTGATGTTCTTTGACTTCTTCATGGCCAGTATGGCCTTTAACATTTTTGGGTTTGCCTCGATGCCCTTGCGGAGATGAGGTACCCGAGTAGTTGTCCGGATGGGACACCGAAGGCACATTTCTCTGGATTCAACTTGATCCTATCACAATTGAGGTTGTTGAAAGTCTCGCGAAGATCGTTAATGAGTGTAGCATCCTCCTTTGTCTTGAACACTATGTCTTCGACATAGACTTGGACGTTGCGGCCAATATGGTTCTTTAAGTAGGCCTGCATGCACCGTTGGTAGGTGGCTCCTACATTCTTCAGCCCGATGGGCATCGTGTTGTAGCAGTAGACTCCGAAAGACGTGATGAAGGATGTTTTATCTTAGTCCTCCGCTTTCATTTGAATCCGGTGGTGGCCTGAGTAGGTGTCGAGGAAGCATAGACACTCGCATACCGTGGTGGAGTCAATTATTTGATGGAGCCATGTTAATGGAAAGTGGTCCTTCATGCAATGTTTGTTGAGGCAGGTGAAGTGCACGCACATCCGCACGATGTCCGTGTCCTTTTTTGGAACGAGCATGGGGTTAGCTACCAAGGTGCTTTCCTTGATCTCATGGATGAAGCCGACGTTTAGCAGTCTATTGAGTTCCATGCTAACGTCTTTTTCCCTTGGTTCTAACAGTTAACACATCAACTGCTTGACATGTCTTGCATCTGGGAACACATTTAGTGCATGCTCCACGAATTCCCTAGGAACTCCTGGCATGTACGCATGACACCAAGCGAATATTTCCTAGTGCTCATGGAGGAATTCGATGAGAGTGAGTTCCTATGCGGAACTCTGGTTGTTGGCGATGATAGCCGTCTTGGTCGAGTCCATCTGGTGGACCTAGACCGCTTTGGTGTTAACCATGGAGTAGAAGGACCGGTGCATTCTGCTTGCTCACATGAGGAAGACTGTTGTCTCTCAACTCCTTTATCCTTGCCAGCTCCTCTTGCATGCCGAAAGACTAGGAGATTCTATCGAATTCCCTATCGCAGTTGTCAGATCTGGTGAAGCCCCGTGGATAGTGATGATGTTGTTTGGTGCTGGCATCTTCAACAGGAGGTATGCGTAGTGGGGCACCACTAGGAACCTTGTGAATGCTACGCGCCCAAGGATGGCGTGGTACTAAGACGGCTAGTCGACCACCTCACACTCAAGGCGTTCACGTCGAAAGTTTTTGGGTGTGTTGAAGATCACGTCCAGCCAGATTTTGCCTAGGAGGTAGATTCCCTTCCCCGGTACGATGTCGTGGAAGGTCATTTAGGATGCTTCTAGTCTAGATATGGGGATTCCCATGGCACATAGGTACTAGCAAACATGAAATTGATGCTGCTGCCGCCGTCCATGAAGACTTTGCTCATCTCGAAGCCGTCGATTTGTGCCTCGAGTACCAAGGCAGAGTGGCCTGGGCGAGGCACCTGACACGGGTGATTGGTCCTGTCAAAGGTGATACAGGATTCAGACCCACTAAGGTACTCAAGGGTTACAGGTGGAGCGGTTACCGCCAGGTTGATTTAGCGAGTGATTGTTTTCTGGACCCTATTGGAGGGGCGCCCTTTCTGGATCATACCCATGTTCCCTAGCAGGAGTGGGTATTGCTCTGCCCCACCGTTCAGCGTCGGCGCAGCCGTAGGCTGCGGGGTTCTCCCGGTGGTGGTGGTGCCCCGTATGCTATGGGGCTAGGTGCGGTTCCGTACCCCTAGTTTGTTGTGCCGCGATGAAGTTCTGTGTATGCTTCTTGGAGCTTCTAAAACTCACGACAGTCTTTGAGGAGGTGTCTTGATTTATTCTTGCCATCATGTTTGTCGACGTAGAAGTGTGCATTACAAGGTCCCGACAACCTCTCCATGGTGCTAGGTGCGTCGTTGCGGGTGCCGCGTTGCCACACTTGTGTTGTTTTGCCATTGTCGCGGTAGCTGCTGCTTTGGTATCCACTGTTGTGGCTGCTGTTGTCGCACTTGTCAGTGTAGCCGATGGTGACCATGTCAACATCTTCACGGTCCTCATAGCCGTGCATCCTATGTTTGCCTCGACGGTCACGCCTGCAGCCGGGGTCATCCTCATCGTCTAAACGAGCATGATTAGTGTTGATGGAGTCTTCGCCGTCCGCCCACCAGTTCGTGATATCCATCATGTGGTCGATGGTTTTGGGCTTGGTGTGGCCTAGCTCCTACCTAATCTCCAATGACATACATCGCCATTGCACACGTCGATTGTGCGCTCCTCGGAGATGTCCTCCGTTGAGTTCTTGATGATAGACCACCGCTAGATGTAGGATCGGAGGGATTCGCTGGGCTTTTGGCGGCATGAACATAGCTTTTTGATTGATGCAGGCCGCTTGTAGGTGGCCTTGAAGTTGTTGACGAAGCTGTATACTAACTCCTCCCAGCTGCGAATTGAATCGCGAGGAAGATTGTTGAGCTAGGCTCGGGCAGCGCCCTTCAGCTATAGCTGGAGGCACTGCATGGATGTGTCCTTGCTACTGCCATTCAACTTGACTTAGAAAATGTGGTTGTCCAGCCAAATCTTTGGCACTTGGAGGCCATCAAACTTCGGGTTATCCGAAGGAAGCTTGAAGAATTTCGGCATCCGAGTTTGCCGTATGGATTTGCTAAAGCATCTAGCGCCACAAAGCTCTGTTTCTTTGTCCTCCGAGTGTATTGAGTAGGCGCGCTTAACGCGCATCTTGTTGACCTTGTGCTGCATGATTTTGTAAAGCACAACATAGTTGCGGCTTCTTCTCCGTAGGCTGTGGCGCCGCCGCGATAGGTCTTGTTCATCCTCGCTAGACGATGGCGAGCAATGCCTCGCAAATGTCTCCTTTACCTTTAGCTCCGGAATTGTGTCCTTGGCCAGTGCAGTTTCTACCAATTCGAGCCCAACGATGGTGGATTGGTGTATACCAGATCACGGATCTCTAGCTAGAGGCTGGTTAGTTAACAGGTATGTAGTAGTTGCAATTACCACAACTTGCGACATTTTGGGGATCATGTGACCCCGAGAGTATATCGACATGAACGAGAAGTCGAGGGCCTTTGTGGCCTCTTATCAATCTTTGTCGTCAAGGTGATCAAGTCGAGAGCATCTTTTGGCGGCCAGAGCATCGTTGCCCTTCGAGGAGGATCCGCTAATGGAGGAGAGTGCTGCCTGTCGGGCGCTTGATTCATCGACTGCTTTCTTGCTTGCCACAAGCTTAGCGTTCACCGCCTATTGTTCGTTGAACTCATTTATGAGGAGCCAGTGGTAGCCCATCAGCATGTCGCAGGATGCGTCTTCTAGAAGGGGTTTGCCCTGCAAGGCTTCCTTGACTCGCTCACAGTGTTCTTCCGAGAGTTGGATCTCTGGGCGACCCGACCCGCCTCCACTGTGGGCATTGGGTTGGGGGGGAGTTGGGTTGGTCGCGACTGACGTTGGTGGGGCCATGGTTGCCGGTGTCGGTGGGGCCGTTGGTGGAGCCTCCGTTGTCGATGTTCCATTGAGTGCCTCCACCGTCGTTGGTGATGACGACCCACATGTAGTGATTGGGGAAGCTGTTACTGTAGGGTAACGGGTAGGCTACACTAGCGTAAATAAAAGATTTTCTAGCGCGTCAACCATGAATACTGATGTCATAGATCACGGGATTACCACTAGACGCGCTGTTGCGGAACTCGATGAAGCATGTCGGGGCAGTGTAGATATTCTACTTCTCCTCCTTGTCCTCGTCCCACGAGCAGCTCCCCTTTGCACGGCTCGTCCAAGTGCTACAGCTGCAGCACCTCCAAGGTATCCACACGTCTGGAGTGGAAGTCGTCACATGCTAGACTGCTAGGTTTTCTCATGCAACACAGGCGTAAGAGGAGTGGCGACTGGGAGGAATGCTCAATCCTATTCAGCTCGCCTCACTCTCTCTTATATAGGCATCCCTGGTAGGCTTCTACATTAGTAGCCCATTAGCAGCCTAAGCCTGGTCTAATTCGGATCCAATCCTCATTAGGCTTCCAGCCCCTAAAGTGTGTGAACCTATAGGTTGATACACGTATAGACATGCCATGAGTACACTTAGTCCGTCAATAGTTGGTAGCAGCCTCTAGCAAGACGTGCCAACTCCTAAACACATATAAAGATCATTCATATGAACCATCACAAGGTTGAGTACATGTCTTTCCCTTTGCCCTACGATATTTGGTCTAGCTCCAAGCTGACCTCTCTTTCTCGATACTGTGATTCAGAATCCCTTTACTAGGTTAACTCTTAACCGTATGTAGCACGGCCATACATTTCTAGATCTGATCACTCGAGGGGCCCAGAGATATCTCTCTCAAGTAGACAGGGGAAAATCCCATCTTGATTGACCAATGCCTTGCAGCATGTATCAGGACAAACCTGAAAGATACCTTTATAACTACCTAGTTACAGAGTAGTGTTTGATAGCCCCAAAGTAGGTCGATCCACATCTCAAGTATAGGCGACAATCTCTAGTCTAAGGACAGAACGTACACGATGTGTAGAGAGAGCTATAAGTATTATTGCCAGTCTCAAGTTGGGTCAGTCCAACCCCATGTTCATAACATGTGTCCACATCATTGGTTTGACATCTCCATGTCTATGACTTGAGAAACATAGTCATCAACCAATCTATGCGCTAGTCTAATATTCACGTGTGTCTTCACATGAACTCTGATTAGGGACAACTATTAGATAACCATACAAGTAAAGAGTTTCACAAACAATTCACATAATTGGCAATCAATACAAGTTTCCTAATATATGGATATTCAAGAAACATTATAAAAACTCATGGATACATAAGAAATACAATCATCTCTATGATTGCCTCTAGGGCATATTTCCTCCTGTTACTCCTGCAGCTCTCCGACCTGGAGCCGTAGATGCCATCCTCCAATGACATATCACATAGATCTGACTAATAACTATTGCTATCCATGTCGTAAGCTGATGCCGAAGCATTGATCTCACTCAGGGTGCCAATCAGTGGTGGGAACCACGAGGCAGGTGTGATTGACGGTGCCAACGAGTGATCGGGGAAGAGAAGTGCGCCGATCTTGCCGATCTGGAAGCGTAAGCTCCTGATCGTCATGTTGGATCCGTCTCCCACGGACTCAAAGGCTGGGAGAGTTGTCTGCGAGTGAAGGGTGAAGTCGAAGGTGCCGAAGAGGAGACGGTTCTCCACTGCAGCGGAGTTGTAGATCACGGGTGATGGGGCCGTCAAAGCTGTAACATCAGTGCTCCCAATTCCCACAAATGGCGCCAATTGATGTGGGTTAACACGTCAATGCCCATGGTTGATGGACTTGGGTTTGAGGAAGAGGGGAGTGCTGGAAGGTTCGTTTGGCTAACAGCCAAGCAAATTGGGGACACGAAGTTTACCCAGGTTCGGACCCCCGGAGGGAAACCTTACTCCTGCTTGTTTTCTCTTGATTATTGATGGAACCGAAGGTTACAGGGGCGCACAAATGAGAACTGGTGGTGTATGAACTCGGGTTTATGATGATCCCTCTCGTTGCCCCTCCTGACCTTTATATAGGGAGGCTAAGTCTCGAGATAGCAATGTGAGTCGGTTATAGATTAGGGTTTTTCCCTTTAAAATTCTATCTATTCTTTGCCGTGTTCTCTAAGGAGTCGCGTCTCCTTAGGCTTGGGCCACCCGGGTCATGGGCTTTATTTACGTCGTGGGCTTCTCTTGGGCCGAACCATATAGGATAATCCTGGGTACCTGTAGGGCATACACATGTCAGTGGGCATCCGGTGAAGGAGTTCATGTTGATCAGGAGGAGCTATTCGTGGCATCTATCAGCATTGCCTTGACGTGCTACATCAAGTTCTGCATCTTCACGTCTAGCAGTAATCTCGTGTCCTATTACCTCAACTAGATCTTGGAATCATCACGTAGAATTTTTTCTTTTTCTTTGCGCGATCCATCACCACTCACCGAGATTGAAAATGACCCGACATATATTACGCTAGGTCCTCCTATATATAATGGACCTAGGGAGCCATCGAGTATCTATGGTTAGAGAATTGTCTCTGGATTTCGTGAAGGATAAATTATGCTTCCATGTAGGCGATGTTAGAGTCTAGGTACAAGTTTCATCGGTTCCATGTTGTTTACCTCGGGATTCTGGCTTTGAGGGTTGATGTCGGACTTGGTCCTGACATTAGTGATGTGGGGTCTCCACAACAATGCCCATGGTTGATGGACTTGGATTTATATGAAGAGAGGTGTGCTAGTGAATTCATTGCCTAACAAACAAGAAGAGAGGGCACGATTTACCCAGGTTAAGCCCCCTGGAGGGAAAACCCTACTCCTGCTTGTATGTTCTTCATTGATGATGATTACATGGTTGTCGTGATTGTTATGATGTAGATTGGATCTTGCCTAGGGCAGATTTCGATGAGTTCGATAGAAAACCTCCTTGGTGGCCCCTTCTAGCCTTTATATGAGAGGCTGGGTCTCAGGTACCATGCCCGAGTTGGTTATAGGCTAAGGGATAACCCTATAACTTCCTAAGCTTCAGCTTAGGTATTTTCTCCATGCGCCAGGAGCCTAGGCCTCGAAGATGTCATAGCTGCTAGCTCATCTTGGGCTTCACCATCCTTAGCCCACCATCATGATGGGCCTCTAGTAGGGACGGACTTGATATACCAATGGTAGGTATCCTAAGGGTTATACTCATGTCAGCATCCCTTGAGTGACTAGTCGATTCGTAGACTTGAGTAGGGACTCAAGACCTTAGGCCATGCATCATAGAATCACAATTGACAATTGTGCAAGAAGTTAATGACTCAGGAGTGCACCAGTTCACTGTCTTGCAATTTCTACATGTTTGGTAATCATAGGGATGGTGGTCTAACATGTCTGGTACTCTCGACGGACCGGGACCAGTTAATTGCTCTTTGAAAAAACAACATTATCCTAGTCAAGCTCGAGTCCTGGGACTCAAACCTGGTATGAGCTGGGGTAATTTGACTCGTGTCGCGGAGGTCTTATCGGGTCAAATTCTGACTTATGTTTGAGTACCCAACACGTCTATCGAGATTTTCATCACACCGTAGGTGTGGTAATTATCTGGTAGAACTCAGCGGATGCGATTCCTAGGCAAGTAGATGTGTTATATAGGTCTTACCATCACATCATAGACGCGGCATCCCAATATGTTTTTGGAGAAGACACGATTTGGGGAGTCGACAACCAGGAATCAGGAGTCGATACCGTGGATGGAGTGCGTGTAGTGGACAAGTTATCGGGTGCACGACCAGTGCTCCCGATGGGAGGATCCCCCGAGGTTGTGTTTAGCTACTTGTAGATGTGCATAGGCTCATTTGTTACAATGTCAGGTGATGTGGTCATTTTTTCAGGTGCATGACCAACGCTTGTCAAGTGCACAACCAGCGGTCGTCGGGTACATGGCCTCGGGTGTGCCGCTAGTGCCCCGATGGGAGTAATTATTAGGTGTGTGACTAGTGCCCCTGATGGAAGTAACACATGAGGCTATATTTGGATATTTATAGCCGAGCATAGGCTCATACAACATCAAGAGTTGTATTCATCCAAGGAGGTACTCTACTTGGTCCATGCGTTTATCAGTGCAAGTGCTCACTTTCGACTTCATTGGGGGACTTGATGAGCTAGCTTCATTGTGAATGATGTCAGGGGTGACATCACAAGGTGCTCAAGCGTTGCTTTGAGCAACTGATGGGACACGTTAGCAGTGGCCCCACATTGAATAGTGACTGACACACATGATAGTTAAGTTGGATTTAACCGCATGTCATGGAAAAACTAGCGTGCGCCTGCAGTCTCTTGGATTCTCTCATGAGCGGAGTTAATGGGGAATGGTGGTTCGCTCTCACACCACCACATGATACCATGTAAGTATGCCACACACTAATGAAATCCACTAGACGATGTTGAGTAGTTGTACTATCGCTCTAAGAAACATGGAAAGAGGGGAGGACCACAATGCCTCTCCTACTTCATCTTGCCGCCACTCTTCCTCTCTCTCTAGCATTTTCCACCATTGTTGTCCTAGTCAAAATTTTCAAACATCCATTTAGGCCTAGGCAGATACTCCCATTTCGCATCCATGGGGAAACCAAAGCCCATCAGCTCCTCCTTCGGCACCACCATGTTGAAGAAGAAGGCTAACAACTAGGAGAAATCCATCTTCAATGTGAGGAACGTTAACACCTTGAGGAAGTTTGGTCTTCTCGGATGATGGATCGAAGGTGCGAATGCCTCGCAGCGAGGTGATCCCGTGCCCGAGGGGAGGATGGCTAATAATTTTCATGTCCTTCTTCCTTCACATCCTTTCTCTCCCTGCCCACGAATTCTTACATAGGCTTCTCTTTGTTTATGAAGTTCAACTCCATGACCTTACTACTAATTTAATTCTCCACATCACCTGCTTCATCACTCCTTCCAAGTGATTCATGGGCATACATCCCCATTGGAGCCTGTGGAAGCGCATATATTTTGTGAAGAGGCAGGAATGCAACGATAGAGTCTACACCCTGGTGGCTTCAGAGTTTTTGTCCGCACGAACATCAAGTACTTCAACTTCAATATTGCTGTGTTAGTCTAGGGTTGGAGGAAGCAGTGTTTTTACATTCATGAAGAAGAGTCGCATGCTCCTCAAGGACATGGATTCCCAACGTCTCAACTGAGGTAGTGGTAATCAATACGAAATCTTGAACCACAAGTTGTTAGATGTTGAAGAGGTCGAAGTCGCCGAGTTTCTACCTCGGATTTCTGATCTTCAATGGATAGCTGGGAAGGAAGTTTATGGAGTTCAGATCCTTACCACCTTCCTTTGGCGTCGAATCCATAGTCCAGGTCCCACCCTATGTGGGAGTACTTGGGCACCTCGGATCTGACCTGAACTACGAAGGATGAACTTTCTCGCAATGAGCTGGAGAAGGAAACCAAGGGTCTCACAACATCATCTTCTATAGACCCATTCCCATGAAAACCTCTGGTCGTCCCTTATGGTCTTGACAACGAATTTCCCGAGGTAAACTTTTGCCTCTGATTTTCTCTGATTTGTCCTTTTATTTGAGAGGTTGCTATAATTGATCACTTATTCAATTGAAGAATCATCAGCATGTCATGTGATATCCTCTACTGCCAGAAGGGGTAGTGACGCCTGATGATTAGGAAGTGGAAGACTCGGAGTCGACCCTTCCCGCGGATCATTCTGAGGGTGAGGGAGCCAACACCAACACGCGCAAGTGATACCTTTGATCCGGATTACGGATGTAGTATAGCTTCTTTTTCCCTAGTAGACCTAGGTTATCGAATCCTCAGGAAGCGAATGCGTAGTGAAGTTACTTTAACGAACCTTCAGGAGTTTTAGAATTCCTGTTGTGTTTTTACTAGACCAGTAGCTTGCGTCTTTTTGTTGTTGTTGATGATGGAGAGAGAGGGCCTAGGGCGTTCGGTTTCACCTGTAGTTGTGCAAAACATCTGATGGAAATAAAAGATAGAAATAAAGTATGTGTGTACTTGTTAGAGCAAGATAAATTATATGTGGGTACTGCATCCATAATTTCTATTGCCTTCGCAACCTCTTATAGCAATAACCTACTAGTCTCATCCATAGAAGAACGAGAACTAATAATATGCATAGTGATGTCACCGTTAATCCCAAGCAAACCCCTCACATACAGCCGTGCTACCCCTTTTGTCACTAGGGTTCCCAACCTTCAGATCAGTCATCACTCATACTCCCTATACCTGGCTCAACCTCAGGGTTCTTGGCTACCTGACAAGTACTTGGATTGAGGCAAGAGAGGATACAATAATCATCATGTAATACAAACTTATACACGATCCCATCTATGATAAATCACATGCACAATTTCTACATGGCTAGGCCGAAGCCCTTAGCCCAAGGAGAATTACTCACACATAGAGATGAGATCAACAATCACAAACATTGTAATGAAAATCATAAGATTGATAGCAATAGTCTCACAATGTCACCAATCAGAGAAGAGATCTACTATTACAAGTGGTGGAATATGGTTATGGAGATGAAGAAGAGTTTGGAGATCTGGAGGCAGCTGGTGATATGTGGCAGAGACTTTTTGGCGAGGTCTGACTTGTCTTCTCGTTGCTCGAGGCTTCTTTATATAGGGGTCCCTTCACAAAAGTTGTTCTATTTGACCTAACGGTGGCGGCACCAACTATATGACTGGAGCTATATGGTCGGAGTTTTTGCTCCGGCCATATAGTTAGTCATTAAAGCGTCTGCCTCCGTTGTTTGGCTCCTGGTTTCTTCTGGTTGTTGGAAATCTTGTATCTTTGAATTTAATGTAGTGATTCCCTCCTTTAAACAACATTTCCTATGCATGAAAAAATACAAAATAAAGGATTGCGTACCCCTCTGAATATTAGCATTAGTGGCAGGGTTTAGAGAGATTTTTCATCAAGAATATGATTAATATCCAGTTTAAATATGGACGTATATGGCTATATTTCAGAGCCATCAACCTCCCCAAGCTTAAACTTGATCGTCCCGAGCAAGAAAACCAAAATAAAAAAGGAACTTAGCATTTAAACTAAAATAACGAGATGGTGATCTTACTCATGATTAGTAGTCTCATGTTTCCTCCACTTCATAAATATGAAGAAAATTCAACATAGATAGAGTAATGGCAAGCATATCATACAGGTTTCATGCATCCTTATAACACAGCAAAATTATTGTAAACATGGATGGTTCAAATGAGTAAACATTATTCCATGTCAAGTAATCAACTCATAGGCTTGCCTTTGAACAGTAAAGTATAATCATGTAAATTAAGATTGTAAGAGTTGTCATGAAAAGCATATATACTAGAGTATCTCAATTTTGCCACCTCAATGAATCAAGACTTTGCAAGCACTACTTTTCTATTCATTGTTCTTCAAGAATTTCAGTTTTTAAGTAATTGAGAGCATGCCAAAGATTTTTATTAGTTTATCAGGCTGTGATGGAGACTCATGGCATCACTAAGTTTTTTGTTCCTTTTGCATAATGATTACTCATAATAGCCAGAGGAGTGATTCCATCATGATTACAGCTAGCCAGGAGTGCCAAGAATCTTATGTTGGGTTCGTAGCATAGAAAACAAAAAAATTCCTACGATGGGAACTATACGCCAAGATCTATCTACTAGATACAAGCAACGGGTGGATATACATCCATAGAGAACTTAACCTCAAAGACAACAAAGCTTTGTTAACGAGATGGAACTCGTGGATGATGTAGTCGTACACTTACCAATCTCAAGACCGTGATGAAGTCCTTCAGGTCCAGCAGTTCCAGCACCATCAGGTCCAGCACCATCAAGTCCAACACCGCAGTGCATCCTTGATCGCACACACGTCCGGTCCACCGAACAACCTCCGCCTCCTCGCTCCAGCGATGTAGTGGAAGCAGCAACTCCTTTCCAGATAAAGCCAGCAGGAACATGTATCTCTCTAATCCGAGACCATGGGGAATAACTAGAGGGAGAACAGAACCTTCACGAGGAGGTGGGGCAAGAGGAGAGGAGCCATGTGGATCCTTTTATAGTCCAGGGGCGCATCCCCAAGGCCATGGATAGACGGCCATGGTGGGTGCCCCCACCTCTCCCTCATTCATGTCGGTGGAGCTTCCAGTAAGCCCATTCACATCAATTTCAACTCCACTCACTTTGCATTTAATGTCCACCAAATTAAATGCATTTTATCTTTAAATAAAACACTTGTATTGATTTAATTCAGAATTTTTTTAATTACTTTAATTAACAAACATTCACATAAAAGTCCCTGTAACATTTCAATATCACATGCAGAACCAGTTTCAGCAATTTCACCTGAAACAATTCCGGTTTCCATCAAAATGATTCCAGCGCTTTCTTAATCTTTATGTGAAACATATTTGCTCATAAATGGTGTCGGTATGCCTTAAGTATGTCACCCTATGGTTCGTGAATAATGCAGACATGATCGAGACCCCTCTCCGATCAATAATCAGCAGCGGGACCTGGAGATCCATACCGACTCCCACATATTCAACGATGACTCTTGTGATCGTGTGAACCTTTAACGTCATAACTAAATGCCTTTGTCTCGCGATATATTACATGTATGATATTCGATCATCTGTATCCAAATACCTAGTTTGATCTCGTTACCGACATGCACTCTTTTCTCGTTCCCGTGATATAACATTATAGTGATCACATCACTTGCTTGTAAGCTATCTTAATGTGATATCACCAAGAGGGCCCAGAGTATATCTATCCTTCATCGGGATTGACAAATTCCACTCTTTATCCATGAGCCTCAACATAACACTTTCGGAGTATCTGAATCCACCTTTATAGTCACCCTTTTAAGATGTGACGTTTGATGTTATCAAGTTACTCTTCCGATGTTAGCAATTAACATGATCTCATGGTCTAAGGACTAAGATTACTTTGTATGATGTTATAGCAATATAAACAGAATTACTTTGATCATAATGCTATAATTCAGATGAATGTTGATCACATCATTCCACCAATGTTGTGACCTCGTTATTAACAACATCCAATGTCCATGATCAGGAAACCTTGATCATCTTGTTAATCAACGAGCTAGTTTATATGAGAGGCATTACTAGGAACTTTGTATTTTGTTTATTAAACACATATGTATTGATGTTTCCGATCAATACAATTATAGCATGCAAAATAAACATGTATCATAAACATGGAATAAGATAATAACCACTTTATTATTGCCTCTCGGGCATATTCCCTTGAGTCTCCCACTTGCACTAGAGTCAATAATCTTGTTTGAAAAACTTTGTGTATTGAACACCTATGGCTTTCTGGCGTTGCATATACGCGATTGCTAGTGGTTACCATAATCTCCGGATCTGACAGTTCCAGGTCCATGTGTATTTGCATGTCTTTGTGTCTCTACGCATCACTCATTCTCAAATGAGATGGCATTGTATAAATTTGGTTCTTTGGTGAGACCTTTAGTTCGCTCGGGTTAAAATATGTTGATATTATTATCATACAATATATCTTCATAATATTAGCCCACTTTGAACCACACCTAGTTTGATAACAAACTACTTAACACAAATGCCCTCCTTTGCTGCTACTATAGCAGTCATATACTTAGCCTTTTTGTGGTAGTATCCGTCACAATGTTTCAACTTTGGAACTCATCCAAATCCATCATAGAACATCCTTTCCATTACATTTTGCTAGCCATAGTCTAAATTGAGATAAATTTAATTTGTATCTTGTAACAAAACTAGTATCAATGTAACACTTTACAATGAACTACCTTCAACTATTTGTCACTTATACATGATATATTCTTAGTTCTTCCAAAGCTCATAAGAATATCTTTACTATCGTCCAATGATCATCTTATGAATCATTATAGTATGTGCTCATAACATTTAGAGCATAGGACATATCTGGATATATACATATCATGGTATAATCGATCAAAATATTCATGTGATTTTACTCACCAAGTGTTGAAACACTTGAATCTTGATACAATCCTTCCATGCAGCAAGAACCTTTCTTGTTGTTTCCATATTGAACCCTTTCAATATCTCATATATGTACGTCTGGCATAACCATATTAGTTCCTCAATCTATCCATATAGATATTGATGCCAAATATTCTGGTTTTGCTCAAGTCTTTCATCGAAATCCTATTTTAATGAAATTCTTAACTTGTGTCAATAAAAGATACATCATTTCCAATCAACAATATGTACTTTGCATAATGTATTGGAAATTTGTCTCAGGGCTCCCACTTAATTTCTTGCAAATGAAAGCATCTTCATCATCTTTGATGAAATTAAACTCCTTTAACATTTTCATCATGGTGAAGATTCCAACTCCTCTATGCTCACTGCAACTATTGAAGTTTGCATGCCCTTTTAGCACCCTTTTAATTAACAAAACCCTTCGGACCGTGTCATGTACACGTCCTAGGTAAGCATTCTATTAGAAGAACCTTGTTTTGTTTATTCAACTACCATATACCAAATTATATGTACTGGTTGCTACATTAATCCGTCAAGACTAAATATCGCTATGAAAGATCAAATCTTGTCATAGTCAACTCCTTGAACATTGCAGTAAACTTCTTTCCGACATGTCGACTATTTCATAGATGTTAAACATCCATGTCTATTTCTTTGTAGATCCAAACACGACCGATAGGCTTCACGCCTTTCTGGAGGGTCTTCAAAGTTTAGAAACTTGATTTCTCGTGTATGGATACTATCACGGATTTTATGACTTCTAGTCATTTCATGCAGTCAGGGCCCATCATCGCTTCTTTGCATGCAGTCGGTTCATCATTATCAAAACAATAACGACTTCTGTTTCAAATCTTACTATTTGATTCTTACCGACCCACATGGTTCAATAGGAACTCTAATCTCCAAGATCACACCCTTTGTAATCACGGGAGCCATGAGCATTGTGGCCGCCACCGGGACACTTTCCGGCGCTGCGCTACTTAGCACATATAGCTAAGGTTTAACAACCTTATGAAAGTTCTGTTGTCCTCTCACTTGACTTTTCACGAAAAATCCTTCTCAAGAAACTTGACGTTCCAAGTGACAAACTCTTTTGTCCTCGGTATTATGGAGGAATTCCCAAAAAATTCTTTGGGATAACCTACAAAGACGTGCTTATCTGACTTTGGTTACAAACATTTTACTTATGCATAGACCAAAATTCAAGAAAAGACAATTCGGATTTTATCCCAAACCCTAACTCATATGGTGTCATTTCAACGGATCACGATGGTGCTCTTTTCAGTGTAAAAGCGGTAGTCTCCAAAGCTTTAATCCTTAAAACATAATGGCAGTTTTATAAATGACACCTTTGATCTTACCATGTCAAACAAGGTTTGATTTGATCTCTCGAACATACCATACTCCTGTGGTTTATCGGGAAGTATAAATTCATGGAACAATTTCTGAAATCTTAGGTGTTTTGCTAAACTTGTAACTCAAATATCTTCCTTTATGATCAAATCATAAACTATTTTATTTTCTTGTTACAATGATTTTTCACTTCATCTTGAAAGTCTTTGAACAATTTTCAAATGTTTCATACTTCTTCCTTATTAAGTAAATATATAGATATATTCACTCAAATTTCGGGAGAAAGCATATGAAGCAAAAAGATCCATCGCATATGGCTACACATAATGGACTATATACATCAACATGCATAATATCCAATAAGTTAGTCATCCGTTCCTCTTTGGCCTATGGACGGAGTTTCAATTATCTCGAGGAAAGTTTCACAAGCGTCAATTGATCAAAATCAAAAGACTCCAAAAATCCATCAACATGGAGTTTCTTCACGTTTACTTTCCAATATAATTCAAATAGCGATGTCACTTCATAAGTGATCTTCCAATCATTTGTCTTACGACATTTTAGGAATAATGTTTATGGATGTGATTTCTCCAACTAGACTTGTAAAAGTTCATCCATCCTTTAGGGAATATGGTAATTAATTGAACATCCATTGTTCTCGTAATACCGGAACAAAATAACAATTATTAAAACAAATCTTGAAGGCTAGGTTTGACGACAACGAAAACACAATAAAACTTTATTTGTTTTCGATGAACATCATCACTTATTCTCTTGCTAGTTACTTAGGCCGTTGCAGTTCATGAGTTGTGTTGTTTTGTATGACACTTCACACCAACCAATTCGGTATCCAATACCGAAGAACCACATTGTTTAGCAAGAAAGGAACACAACCATAACATGTATATTTTCTATATACCTAAGTTGGACATCTCCAACATTTTCTTTTCTGCCAAATATTTTATAGATTCTCTTTCAACAATTCCTTTTATTTTAAAAGAATCTATCAACATCAATAGTTGTGTCATTCACATGACACATAGTACAAAGTGTATATAGTCAAATACTAATACCTTTGGACTTGCACTTTGAAGTGGATCACCATCATCAAATGTTTGGTGTTCTTTCAAAAATCCATTCTTTAGTTATCTATTAGTGTACTAAACATTTTACATACATCTTCTATTCATCCTCATCATGACAACTTTCATGATCAAGCTACTATAGCCTATAAGGAAGAATCACAAGTATAATGTTAGTTCCCAAAACCTTTTTGGGAGATCCGGATGCCTAGCATCTCCATCCTTCACAAATTCTCATACAATATGAGAACATGTATTTTGCTAAATTATACTCTATCATAATGCAACCAAAAACATTGTTTTAGATATCACAATATCTTCCACACATGATGTTTTCTGAAACAATTTTCAGCTCCTAGATAATCTTGATATTAAAACAACTTTTGAATATCAATAATCATGGAGGCAAACATGATACTTTAGATACTAACATTGGAATTCTTACTCTTGATTTAATACTACTTATTAAACTTCATGGAGTAAATAGAGTTTGCTGAAAGTTTGCAATAGGACTTCTAAACTTTAAGTTGACATTCAAAACAATACGATACCAGTTCATAAAGTACATATCTAGAATTCTATAGTTATATTATCTCAATTAAAACTAAGAATAAGGTAGTGAATAGATGCCAATGACTACAACAAATTATGAAAATTCACTTCAATTTAGTTTATGACAAATTGAGTTCGACTAATACAAATTAGAAATGAACTCCCACTCAAAAACGACATCCCTCGTGCCTTTTTTGTGATTACATGAACCAAATCCACTACACCAAGTCCGATCATCACGTGAGTCGGTGTAGCTTCAAAGGCGAGCATCAATATGGGCATCACATCAACTATATGACTCATGCTTAACCTTTCGGTCCATGTTACGAGGCCATGTCTGTACATGCTAGGATCATCAAGTATGAACCTTAGTACTCGCGTGTGTAAAACTGTCTTACACCCGTTGTATGAAAGCGTAGAGTCGAGTACACCCGATCATCACGTGATGTCTCGAAACATGATCCATTGAACGGTGCATACTTAAGGAAGAACACATTTTATCTTGATATTTAAATGAGGGATGATCTTATAATGCTACTAAAATGCCAAACTAGCAACATAAGATGCAAACATCATATGTGTAAAGTGGAATGATATGGTCCATGCATTTGATCACCATCATGTGCATCGTGGTATGATCTCTATCATGCCTTTGTGTGTAAGGCCAAGGTCTATGGAAAATACATGTTAGGTGTGTTGTAAGGGTATCTACCATAGATCAACTTACAACATTACCATATCATGACACTAGCCCAGCAACAATCTAAACTAGACTCTAATTTATCCATTGCAAGTTTTATGTGGCTTAGGGCTTTCGAAGATGGAACCAGTCTCACCTACGAACATGGAACCACAACAATGATAACTAAGTTATTAGCAACTTGTTGTAAATTAGATATTGATTATAGTAGGAGAGACAAACACCCGCTAGCCACTTATGCAAAACTAGTTGCATCTCAGTTGTGGAACCGGTCTCCTGTGCGAGCACATGTAAAGTTAGTCCAGGCCGCTTCATCCCACTATGCCACCAATATCCAAAATACATAGAAGATGCAATAACATGATCATCATCCCCCACATATAATCATATGTGTACTACCCGTGCAAAGCACCTACGCATAGATCAGGCTCTGATACCACTGTTAGGTTCGCAGCATAGACAACACAAGTTTTCCTACGATGGGAACTATACGCCAAGATCTATCTACTAGATACAAGCAACGGGTGGATATACATCCATAGAGAACTTACCCTCGAAGAAAACAAAGATTTGTTAACAAGATGGAACTCGTGGAGGATGTAGTCGTACACTTGCCGATCTCAAGATCGTGATGAAGTCCTTCAGGTCCAGTAGTTCCAGCACCATCAAGTCCAGCACCGCAAAGTAGCAGTGCATTCGTGATCGCATACACGTCCGGTCCACCGAACAACCTCCGCCTCCTCGCTCCAGCGATGCAGAGGAAGAAGCAAATCCTTTCCAGATAAAGCCACTGGGAACATGTATCTCGCTAATCGGAGACCATGGGGAATCACTAGAGGCACAAGAGAACCTTCACGAGGAGGTGGGGCAAGAGGAGAGGAGCCATGGGGCTCCTTTTATAGGGGAGGGGCGCATCCCCAAGGACATGGCTCACCGGCCATGGTGGGTGCCCCCACCTCTCCCTCATTCATGTGGGTGGAGCTTCCACTAAGCCCATTCACATCAATTTCAAGTCCACTCACTTTGCATTTAATGTCCACCAAATTAAACGCATTTTCTCTTTAAATAAAATAGTTTTATTTATTTTATTCAGAATTTTGTTAATTACTTTAATTAACAAACATTCATATAAAACTCCTTGTAACATTTCAATATCACATGCAGAACCAGTTTTAGCAATTTCACCCGAAACAATTCCGGTTTCCATCGAAATGATTCCAGCGCTTTCTTAATCTTTATCTGAAACATATTTGATCCTAAATGGTGTCGGTATCCCTTAAGTGTGTCACCCTATGGTTCGCGAATAATGCAGACATGATCTAGACCCCTCCCCGGTCAATAATCAGTAGCGGGACCTAGAGATCCGTACTGACTCCCACATATTCAACGATGACTCTTGTGATCGTGTGAACCTTTAACGTCATAACTAAATCCCTTTGTCTCGCGATATATTACATGTCCGAGATTCGATCATCTGTATCCAAATACCTAGTTTGATCTTGTTACCGACATGCACTCTTTTCTTGTTCCCGTGATATAACATTCTAGTGATGACATCACTTGCTTGCAAGCTATCTTAATGTGATATCACTGAGAGGGCCCAGAGTATATCTATCCGTCATCAGGATTGACAAATTCCACTCTTGATCCATGAGCCTTAACATAACACTTTTGGAGTATCTGAACCCACCTTTATAGTCACCCTTTTACGGTGTGACGTTTGATGTTATCAAGTTACTCTTCCGATGTTAGCAATTAACATGATCTCATGGTCTAAGGACTAAAATAACTTTGTATGATGTTATAGCAATATAAACATAATGACTTTGATCACAATGCTATACTTTGGATGAATGTTCATCACATCATCCAACCAATGTTGTGACCTCGTTATTAACAACATCCGACGTCCATGATCAGGAAACCTTGATCATCTTGTTAATCAACGAGCTAGTTTATATGAGAGGCATTACTAGGAACTTTGTATTTTGTTTATTAAACACACATGTATTAACGTTTCCAATTAGTACAATTATAGCATGCAAAATAAACATTTATCATAAATATGGAATAAGATAATAACTACTTTATTATTGCCTCTCGGGCATATTCCCTTCATCTTACGCACTATAGCATCACTGCTACAAGTGTTTAATCAACTCATAGCCGAAATCTAGGAGTTTCCTCCATGAAGATCATTCGTAGGCCAGCGGAGTTGTTGGCATCCCATGAAGTTTGACATGCGTAAAGCTATATCATTCTTATGATTAACAAGCCAAACTTTGGCATGCTCACAAAAACCGCTACACATTAATTCAATGGAACAAATCCTTTTAAAGAGAGTTATCAAGTTAATTAACATTTTCAGTGGTGTTGAGTGTCTCTAGAAATAAACCTTCAAGACTAAGCAACACAACACCCAAGCCTTCAATTGTGAGACTTTTTCTTATTACAATTGTTTAGCAATTTTTAGGCAAGACTTTTTTAATTACGAGAGCTGGAACAATATGATCCCAATTAAATACTCATGCAAACGTAAAATCTTACTATGATACATAGACTCACTCCACCAATATAATATCTCAACATTTACTACTAACTAGCATGTGTTTCTCAAACTTCAAAAGTGGCGAGTCATAAGGCATACCTCTCATGTTTGTTTCCACTTCTCTCTTCCTTTTTTATTTGTTTCTTGGAAACTCGAAGTCGATCACTCTCCTACGAGTATATGAAGACCTCGAGGCGGAAAGAAAAGAAAGAGGGAAAATAAGGAAAAAAGGGAGAAATCTTTTTGTGATTTTTAAGAGAGGGAATTTAAAGAATAGAAAGTTGGCAGCAAAGCTCGGCTAGAAAATTTCGAAAGCAAAATAGAAAGAACTAAAGACAAAGTGTTGGGCAAACCAACACGAGTGCTTATAAACTCAAATAAAAACGCAACCTCAAAATAAAGAAAAGAAAATAAACACAAATAAACATACATGAGGAAACTTCCCCAAGCTTAGGCTTTTCTAGCCCTTCAAATAATTGTGGTGGTGGGAAAAAGTCATTACTCCAGTTTGCAAATTGAGTTGAGAGGTTACTTGTTGATTCTCGGAGGTTCAAAGAGAGGTTGGAAATCTTGGTATGTGGCGAACCGGGTTTGTGGCTTCTCCTCCTGATAAGGAACTTCTTGCTCCTCCTCTTGGTCCTCGTCCTCCTCCGTAATCTCTTCCTCGGGTTGGTGTTGCTCAACCTGTGAATCATATAGCAAATGTCCTTGCTCGATAGATAAAAGACCATTAGGCATAGGAGCGGGGTAGATATGCCCAGCTCCAACAATATGCAGGTAATAAGCACCACCTCTCCTAGTGAGCATTCCACATGACCTCAGGGTGGAGAAACCAACACGTGTCTCACCAAGTACAAGGTGCAACTCACCTAGGTCGATGTCTAGGGCAGTGTCAAGCACGGTGATGACGCCTCCTCCTGTGATTGGCCCTTGTCTTTGGGAGGCTTGGTGCTCCAGGTAGCGCACAAGTATGGCGCCCAAGTTGAGTGCCAGGTTGCAGTTGATGTAAGAAGCCTTTGCGAGGACTAGGATGTCCTCCTCGTTGAGTCTCGTGAACTCATTACGTGCCTGCAAGGTGTTAGCAATAACATAGAATAAATAGCAAATTGCGGGATGTTAAATATTCTTCCCCTTGTTTATTCTACTAGTGAAGCTCATTCTATTATAGTATTGATTGGAGGAAGGACTTAAGCTAGTAAAGGATGCGCGTAAAGCATGAACATAATTGTTTGGCAAATTAAAGCATGTGCACCATTCATCTAATGTTAAAGTGTAGTTGTTGTTCATCAGACAGAAAGAAATAGTATCCTCTCCTTTCCATTGTTTAATGGTGCTTTGCAATGAACTAAGAAATTCAATGGTTAAGCAGCACTAAGTAGGTACATCATTGTACACAAAGTTTTGCAGGCCAGCTCTATTGTGAAGTAAATTAAAGTCATCCAAAATACCGAGTTGGTTCAATATAATGGGGGAAACCCACTTGGTGGCCTTCACTTCGCGGTTCTTGATCCTGTTGAAGCGATCACGATGGGCCTCATCCCTGAACCGTATCCCCATGCGTTCCTGAGTGGCAGCCCGAGAAGTGCTAGCGGTGGCACGAGCACGAGTTTGGCTCCTTGTGTTCATCATCTAAAACAGTGAAGAAAGGCAAAAATAAACTTCTTTGATCCAACAACATTAAGTATAATATATTCCTCATCAAAGCACACTAAAGAATCTCCTCAAGATAATAGTCTAGGCAAGAAAATCATGGCAATTGGTTCATAGTAGGTCTAAGATGACAATGACAATAGATCTAAGATGATTTGCAAAAGGTAATTGGAGGATCAGAGAAGAAACATACGGTAGATCACTTGTGTGCGAGGAAATCGAACGGAATTTAGTAGAGATGGAGATCTCTTGAGGTTTTGAGAGAGTTTGGAGGTAAAAGAAAGAAAAAGGATTGAAGTTTTGGAGTTGGGAGTACCTTCCCGTGTGAATGTGTGGTCAGACGGAACTATACGGGCGGAACATTTGTTCCCATCGTATAGTTGGCGTTCTGTCAAAATATTAGGGTTTCCTCCTAGCGACGCAGCTATACAGACGCAACTATACGGGCGGAACAAAATGTTTTGGCCGTATAGTTGGTCGTTAAACTGTTTGTCCCTGCGAAAGAAAATTTGCAAAGGCATCGATATCTATACGAACGGAACTATACGGCCAGAATTTTTATTCCCGCATATAGTTGGCCGTTAAACTCTCAATACATACTGCAGGAATTTTTTTGATGCCAAAGATATCTATATGGCCGGAAGTTTTATTCCCGTCGTATAGTTGGTCGTTAAACTCTCCGTGTGCATCAAAAAAATTCGGTTTCTTCGTAAACTATTTCTTTTCCTATAACTTAGCGATATACCTTGTTTTTGACAGAAAATTTACAGTAAATATTATTGACCAACAATAGCATGCATAAAGCATAATTTCAAGTACTACTGAACTTCTTATCCTCAATTTGAGTTTTCTAGCACTCTTTATTAAACATGAACTAAACTAAAACTAAAAACTTAACTCAAACCTTTATTTCACATGGGTTAGCCTCCCATGGAGCGCTCTTTTATGGTCAATAGCTTGACCTTGATGATACTTACTTGGGCCAGATGAGTGGAACACCCATTCCAAAGTAACTAGCCTTTAAAGTGATGGCCTCCTTTCCATCATGTTTGGCTTTCTTTTTCGTGGGGAAATGAATAACAAAATGATCCTGTGAAGGCAATTGCAACTTCACGTTCCCTTCATGAATGTTAATTAAAGCCTTTATAGTTCTCAAGAAACGATTGTCTAGTATTATAGGAGCAACAGTATCTTTAGGCATATCAACTATAACGAAATCAATGAGAGCAGGATAGCCTTTGATGTAAACTAAAGTGTTCTCCTTAATCCCTACAGCTTGTTTGTAGGTAGAATCTGCTAGATGCAATTTTAACTCACTAATTTCAAAGGAGCCAAGATTTAACTTATTAAAAAGACTCTTTGGAATTGTTAAGATGCTTGCACCTAGATCACAAAGTGCAGCTATCTCATTGATTCCAATCTTTATCATAATAGTAGGCTTAAATATGTCATCTAGTTTAACAGGTAATCTTTCAGTGATTTTCTTGTATTCCTCTTCAAGCTCGCGTACCTTAATTGCTGCTTGATCAACAAAGTTTTGATACATGGATTCATCGTTACCTTCACTTACCGAAATTTTGACTTTGATCCTCTTTACGAGGGCTTCAATGGTCTAGCTTGGGGAAGGGGCATTACTATAATCAAGTTCTTCAGGCTCCTCCCTTTGGATCCTCATCATTTTGAGTTCTTCAATAAGATTGGGCTCAGCTTTACCTGCAAATTTAGCTACGATGAGAGTTTGACTCTCGGTTATCTTACCTAGTTGTGCCTCAACGATCCTTGTTCTTTCTTGAAGGGCCTGCAAATCATTTCTCAAACTAACAGCTTGGTTAGATAATTTACCAAGCATAGCATCATGGTTCTCCATAATTTTGACTACAATATTATTTTGTTCATTTTGTGAGTCTATGAAAGACTTAAGCGTTTTTTGGAAACTACCATTACTAGTTCCCATATTATTATTAGATTTACCTGCAGGACTAGCATAATGTTTCTGAAAGTTAGGATTGTAACTCTTCTTCCAAGCAAGATTGTAATCATTACGAGCTACGAAGTCTATTTTTTCTATGTTTGTTTCGGGGGTGGCTCTTACCTAAGTTTCCTTACCTTTTACAGCTAGTATGAGCTCATCCAACTTAGCATTGAGATCTTTGTTCTCTTGTGGTGAGATAGAGTTCACCTTCTTCGTGTATGATCTTTCCACGTGTCATTGGGCATGGTTGTCTTGCATATTGTCTAGCAGCCGCTTTGCTTTGGTAATATGTTTACCCATAAATGTTCCTCTAGCTGTAGTATCAAGCATAGACTTAGACGCAGGATTAAGAGTATTATAAAATAAACGAAGGATTAACCAATCTTCCATCCCATGACTATGACAGTTTCATAGGCATTCTTTCATCCTCTCCCATGCAAGTGCTAGTGGCTCACACTCTTCCTATCTAAAGCCAGTAATATTAGATCGAAGTTGCATAGTCTTTGCAGGTGGGAAAAATTTAGTCATAAATAAAGAAGTACATCCCACCCATGATGGAATAGTATTTTTAGGAAAGGATAGCAACCATTCTTTAGCTCTCCCTCTTAGAGAGAAAGGAAATAGATGCAATTTGACCGCATCAGGGTCAACGTGTTTTATACTCATTATATCACATATTTCAGTGAAAGTATTCAAGTGCATACCTACGTCTTCAACATCAGAGCCTCCAAATTGATTATGTTGAACCAAACTTAAGTAATGGGGCTTAATTTCAAAGTCATCAGCAGCGATTACCGACTGAGTAATAGGAGTATGCAAATAATCATTATTGGGAGTAGCAAACTCTCCAAGCTTCTTTTCAACCATACTTCCTATGTTTTTGGGTTTTCTTAGACAAAGAATTATAACACTAATAGCAAGAATTTATAGACTAACTAAATTTTTTTGGTTTATCAAATAAATACTGAAAGCAAACTAACAAAATGAAAAACAAGAATTAAAACTAGCAAGGATCGTAATAACCTCACCAGGGTAGATATTTCTTCCCCGACAACGGTGCTAGAAAAAGGGTTGATACCTTCGATCCGGATTACGGATGTAGTATAGCTTCTTTTTCCCTAGTAGACCTAGGTTATCGAATCCTTGGAAAGCGAATGCGTAGTGAACTTACTTTAACGTACCTTCGGGAGTTTTAGAATTCCTTTTGTGTTTTTACCGGACCAGTAGCTTGCGTCTTTTTGTTGTTGTTGATGATGGAGAGAGAGGGCCTAGGGTGTTCGGTTTCACCTCTAGCTGTGCAAAACATCTGATAAAAGTAAAAGATAGAAATAAATTATGCGTGTACTTGTTAGAGAAAGATAAATTATATGTGGGTAGTGCATCCATAATTGCTATTGCCTCCGCAACCGCTTATAGCAATAACCTACTAGTCTCATCCATAGAAGATAGAGAACTAATGATATGCATAGTGATGTCACCGTTAATCCCAAGAAAATCCCTCACATACAACCGCACTACCCCTTCTGTCACTAGGTTCCCAACTTGCAGATCAATCATCACTCATACTCCCTATACCTGGCTCTACCCTTGGGGTCTTGGGTACCTGACAAGTCCTTGGATTGAGGCAAGAGAGGTTACAATAATCATCATTTCATACAAACTTATACATGATCCCTTCTATGATAAATCACATGCACAATTGCTACATGGCTAGGCCGAAGCCCTTAGCCCAAGGAGAATTACTGACACATAGAGATGATATCAACAATCACAAACATTGTAATGAAAATCATAAGATAGATATCAATATTCTTACAATGTCGCCATTCGGAGAAGAGATCTACTAGTACAAGTGGTGGAATATGGCTATGGAGTTGGAGAAGGGTTTGTAGATCTGGAGGCTGCTGGTGATCTGTGGTAGAGACTTTTTGGTGAGGTCTGGCTTGTTTTCTCATCACCCGAGGCTTCTTTATATAGGGGTCCCTTCATGAAGGTTATTCTGTTTGCCCTAATGGTGGTGGCGCCAACTATACGACTGAAGCTATACTGTCGGAATTTTTGCTTTGGCCGTATAATTGGTATTTAAAGTATCTGCCTACCTTGTTTGGCTACTGGTTTCTTCTGGTTGTTGGAAATCTCGTATCTTTGACTTTAATGTAGTGATTCCCTCCTTTAAACAACATTTTCTGCGTAGGTACAAAAGAA
Source organism: Avena eriantha (assembly GCA_910589775.1). Lineage (NCBI taxonomy): Eukaryota > Viridiplantae > Streptophyta > Magnoliopsida > Poales > Poaceae > Avena > Avena eriantha. The sequence continues at coordinate 237,026,387 of OU342745.1, forward strand.
AGGATTGCATACCCCTCTGAATATTATAATTAGTGGAAGGTTTTAGAGAGATATTTCATCAAGAATATGATTAATATCCAGTTTAAATGTGGACGTAGATGGCTATATTTTAGAGCCATCAGCAAGCGGGGCCGCGGATCAGAAGAGGGAGACCGCCGACTTGACTCCCTCAGCCCCCTTGGTAGTTGGGGGACCTTTAAAGGTGAAACCTATTCGATGTTCTTCCCCAGCAGGGCCTGCTAAGAAGCCACGTGTAGGAGCGAAATGGAGATTAGTTCCACGGGACATCAGTTCATAAGTTTTCATTTATCCTTTGACGATTTCATTGATTTAAGATCGAAATGGAGCATCTGCAATGTTGCAGGGATTCATCAGACTGCAAACTCCTCTCAACCAAAAGATGACGAAGCGGAACGGGAAGGATGTAGAGCCGATGAATGATACATAAGGACCAATAGAGACGAGGGATGTTGTAGGCACCTCCACTACTCCTTAGGCCGAAAAGTACAGCTTCGTTGACTGCTTCAGAAGTGCCTTTTCCATCTACAAGTGACCATGTAAGTCTAATATAACTTATTTTCGTGCCTTGTCAGGTTCAATACCCGAGTAGTCCCCGAGTCTATGCTTAGCTAGTCGTAGCTGATCATAGGCTCAATTTTCCTCGAGTTCTTTATTGACTTGAAAAATGTGATTGTAGCCAGTCATGCACTCACTGATGGAGGTTGACCGGCACTACATTCAGGTCAAAACGAACGTAATCGTTTCCAAGGTAAAACAAGCTTTGGGTTTTCATTTGTTTATCAAATGCACAAGGTCTTCAACTAACCATATTTTTGTTGTCGCAGAATCTCTACCCTAAGTAGAGGCTGAAAGGGATGAAACTCAGCACCAAGTCATCATCCTGGAGAAGAAATTTGAGGCTCTTGAGAAAGATTCCCAGGTTGCACTCGACCAGGCGAAGGTCAACTCCTTGAAGGAACTCGACCAAGATAAACCGGAGGCCTAGGAGCATCAAGAGAAGTGACGTGCCAAAGCCGTGGAGCGTGACAACAAACTTGAAGGCAGCTCCATGCCTTAGCCGAATTACTGTCAGGTAACATATCCCACCACTAGAGTTTTCGTTTTCTCCCTAGTTCTCGAGGGCTGAACTTTTTGCTTTATTGCATAGATGGGACTAGTGATCCCTTGGAATCCGAGAACCAGGTCCGCGTCGATCCGCTGACAAACACCACCGGTGTAGTTGAGGGTTGTAGTATGCAGGCATTGGGCTAGTTGAAGGGAGCGATGTAGAGAGTCCACGAGAACATTTATACTAGGGTGTACATTCCGTAGACCCTTGGGGGCCTTGTGGAGGTATACAACGTTGTCGAATATCCCTTAAAAATCTATAGCTGTGCATAGATGAAGGATGGGCCGAAGGCGGTGATGACGCTGACAATGGCTCATGGCAATCAAGGCCGACTTCCAGGAGGCTACCTCCTCCTTCCCAACCGGACCCGACGACAAGGAGGTAGAACTCCTCCCCTTTGCTAAAAAGTCAAAGAAGCTTGGTAGGCAGCTAGTTGCCATGTTAGAGAGGCATTCCGCCAAGAAGCTAGCATCTGCCGAAGCTGAGGCATGCGATCCATCCAAAGATGATGCGTAGACTGCTAGTCACTATTATTTTTCTATATGTGTAATGAAATTGCTGCTAATTTGGCTTTTGATGAATATAAGCTTATCCTTTTTATATGGCTTGGATGTTTTTTGTGTCTTCATGCTCCCGATGGGAGTAGTCACCAGCCATATGACTCGACTCGTTGAGGATATCATATTATTAGGTACTTGCGTTGTTCATCATACTTATATGGCCCTCCTTTAACTACAAATGCTAGGGCGGCTAACCTGCCAGGTACTTCGTCTCATAATAGGGCTCCTTCCTTGGAACAAGTGGGAAGCCCCATTCCGAGAGCCGCACCCGAGGGCCAAGTATCCCCGGAGGGTGAAGCTTGATTCCTTACCCATATGCGCGATCACGTGAAAGAGCTAGAGAATCTGATCAAGACCTCGTAGGGAGTTGGCTCCATTTGGAAGTCGGAGGCTGAAAAGGCAGCTGGTGGGAGAAGTTTCTACTTGAATAAGTAGATAGGGCGAGCGAGCAACTAATGTGTGAGTAGTTTCGCAGCCCTCAAGTCATGGATTTCACCTTCCTTTTGTTCTAATATTCTCTTCCCGTGTGAGAAGGTAATCTACTTGACCCGGTGAAGGAGGAGCCTCGTGTCAAAAAGCGGTTAAATGCTCTCAGTAATATGACCTCACAGGTTGCTTCCTCATTCTGGTTAGATAGATCTAGGAGCTACATGTTGTCTCTTATTCAAGACCATGTTGATTAGATTGGTTAGTTCGTCGAGGCCTATCGGGTGTCCCTAGCACTTGTACATGATGCCTTGTTTCCATTGGACCCGACACCGGTAGGACTTGCGCCCGTGATGTGGAGGTTTTGTCATGGTCAGGAGATTCGCGAGTTCGTCTAGGAGCAGCTTATAGGAGGATCCAAGGTGTCGCTAGCTTTTCATAGCATCCACCATCCTCGAGTTGACCTGGAGGTTGTTGGGAGAGGGCTGCCACCCGCTCCTAGTGGTGGATATTGGCTGATGGAAGCACATTATACGACTACCACGCGCCCAACCAAGAATATCGTTTGACTCATCAAAACGGAGACAAACAATATTCTCCAGTAATGAGGACGAGAATAATAATTTTAGGGTAATTGAGTGGATTGTAAGTTGTACAGTCTGTAAATACTTGTAAAGTATTCAATGTTTATGAGTTCCAATGTTTGGAACTTGTAATGTTGATGTGTTGTTCTTGAAACTTGACGTGATGCCTCATAATCTAGGCCATTTCATTAGCCTGACGCCTATTTCCTCTATAACTTTTCAACCTATTAGTTGGGTTGCAACTAGGTTGAAGTTTCAAGGTTCAATGTTTTAGAAAAATCAGTTATTCCGGTTGTCGCACATGAGGTGTTGGTCACACATAGCGATGGCTTTTGGGGTTAGTTCGTGCAACTCAGCCCCCGAGTATCGGGTTCAGCGAAAGTGAAGTAATTATCCGAGCCTTGGTAGAGGAACATTGAGTTTTATCGATAGAGAGTACATGGGTGGCTAATTAGCCTGGTGAAGTAGCCTTATTGAATCAAAAAATAGAAAATCCCTAAGGGTAGAAGCTTTGCAGCTGGGCAACGTTCTAGGGGTTTGAGTAGACGAATCCTCAATCCAAGTCCTTGAGGCGGTATGCTCCGTCAGGTATCACCTCGTGGATGACGTAGCGTCCTTCCCATGGGGGCTCCATCTTGTGGTGTCCCTTTTGCTTGAGCCGTATCATGAGGCCCTGTTTGAAGAAAGACCTTCTATGTACCCGAAGGCTATGGTAGTTTTGTAGGCTCTATTGGTCGAGCATGAAAGGGAGAAATATCACGCCTTGTTGAGGATGTCGATGTTGTCTTCATGTGGGGCCGATGAATCAACTTCATTGTAGGCGACACCATGTGGTTCTCTATGGCGGATCTCTGCTGGTATCACGACTTTTTCACCAAACACCATGAAGAATGTCATGAATTGTGTCGTGTTGTTTGGGGTTGTGCGTAGGATCCATAGGCACGAGGGTAGTTACTCGACCCATGCCCCAGCTACCCTCTAAAGATTTCACAAAAGTCATTCTTAAGGCTGCTAAAAATGAGGTCATTCGACTTTTCGAATTGACCGTTAGTTTCCAGTTGCGCCACCGATGCATAGCTAATTTGTATCCCCAATTCCTGGCAGAAATCCTGGAGCTCCCAAAAGGTGAAGTTGGAGTCATTGTTTGTGATGAAACTGTGGGGGGGTCCAAATCTGTAGGTGATCCACTGAAGTGGTGTTTGCGCTGGTGACGGGCACTTCCTCGGTCCACGTGGTGAACCTCTCGTCTGCGACGAGGAGGAAATTGTTACTTCCAGATGGGGAATTCTTGAGTGGGCCCACTGGGCGAAATTCCATGCCAGTGGGATCATCCTTAATTCCACAGCAAGTGTGTGGTTCTTGTCTTCCAACCTTTGGTAGGCGTTTGGACTAATGATTGGATGCTTGAGGGTAGTAGTCAACCAATTAAGTTGAGATTTCCAAGACTATTCTCTTTTGTGCTTGATGACAATATGACATCAGCTGAGGTATTTTCTTATGAGGATATTTCAAATCTATTTTACCTACCTCTTTCTAGACCCGCATACCAAGAAGTGGGAAAGCTTCAGCGCATTATTCAAGATAATCCGCTTACTGATTAGAACGATGTCTGGTCCTATTGTTGGGATAAAAAAAATACTCGGTGGCTAAGTTCTATGGACACATTCATTCACACATTACAATACCTAACATTTTTTGTGGCTATGGAAGTCTAGTTGTATTATGAAAATAAAAGTCTTTACTTTGTCTACTATTACATGATAGATTGAATACTCAAGATTTGTTGCAGCGATGTCACTGGAAAGTCACAAAAGATACTCACTATGAACTCTGCCCATTACGAGTTTACGAAGATAGAATTCATCTATTTTCTGAGTGAAATTTCAGTAGAAAAATTTGGCATTATCTACGGGTAGAGCGGCATCCCCACAATGACATTCATTCTATAATTTCTGCGGCTTAAAAGAGTTTTGGTCGGCCATTCTTCATGGAGGTTTTAATCACTACATGCTAGAATAATTGGATATTATGAAACGGATAATATTTAGGCAGGAGAAACCCACATTGTTAAGTGGAAGTGTCAGTTCGTGCATGATATCACACTACTTTAGTATAGGATCAAGGATAAACACATGGATAACTTAGTTGCTTGGACATATACACTCCCTTGAGTTTGGAGCTTTTTTGTATTTGTAGTTTTATCTTTCTTTATACATATAACTTTTTTGGTTGGTAATAAGATTGGTGTGGAGTTGTTGCCTCAGAGTTCTAGGTGAAAAAACTTTTGCTAGGCGTCACACCTGGTGACGAGGTCCTTGAGTCTTGCATCTCGGTAGGCCGGTAGAACCCCGCCCAGAACGCCTTGGCTACCAGTGCTCGACTACTGGCATGGTGTCCACAGATGCCCTTGTGGATGTTGAGTAAGATGCTCTTGCCCTCCTCGGGTGCGATGCACCTTTGGAGGATGTTGAATATTCTATGTTTGTAGAGATCTCCATTGATTACTGTGTATGCCTTGGAGTGGCGAACAATCTATAGTGCATCTGTTGGCTCCTCTGGCAGTTCTTGGTGCAGCAGGTATGTGATGTACGGGTGTGTCCACGTCGGATCTATTAGCATCACTTCCACCAGAGAGTCAGATGCGGCTTGCTCATCCATTGTTGCGGGCTGCTCGTCATCGCCCTAGGTGTGTTGTAGACTCTGTCGATTTGCGGGAGCCTTGATCTTGAACGATCGCTCGTTGATCTGGTCCAGGAAGACTCTAGGTGGTATGAGTGCGTAGATGCACCTAATGTTGACTAGTGTGTCAGCCTCGTCATTGCTGGCGTGTCCGATGTGATGGATGTCACAACTGTCAAAGCTTCCCTCTAGGAGGTCGTACATGTCGCGATAGGCGATCATTGTAACATACCAAATTTTGGCGTCTTGAATTCTTTCAAAAACCCTAAAACGCTTTTAGCCTATATTTGATTTTTCCATTTGCAGTTTTCTCTTCTCAAACATTCAAGGTATGGCCCAACTTCAGTGTTGATCTTAAACTTTGATCTTAGCAATGATCAAGCTATAGAACCTTGGAATATTTTCTAGCAGATAAAACCCCACCTTGCTTTTCTTTATTTCATAAAATAAAAAACCCTAAAAGCTATATTTCCAAAGTAAGCACCATCCACATGCTTCTGAAAAATCTAGTAAACTTAGGGGTTGATCCCTAGGGCATATATATCCCAAATATGCAAAAATATTTACTAAGTACTTAGTGACAAAATCCTCATAAACCTTAGTCAAGATTCTTCTTATAAACCCTTTGGAATTTAAAATAAATGCAAACTATTTGTATAAAATGTGACATGCTCATTATGGATTCCCTTGGTCCATACTAAATGATGTGGGGTGATCATGTCAATGCCCATACCTGATGGACTTGGGATTTTGGTAAGAGAGGTGCACTAGAGACTTTACCAGCTAATAGACACACAATGGAGGACGCGTGGTTTAACAAGGTTCAGGCCCGGAGGGAAAACCCTACTCTTGCTTGTTTGTTCTTGATTGATTGAGGAACTGAAGGTTATAGGGGCATCGAGGTGGCTATGGTGCACGAATTGGATCTGCCATGTGTGTATGAGAGTTTTGACGATATTTCCCGGCGTTCCCTCCTGATCTTTATATGGGGAGGCCAGGTCTCCGGAGACGTCCGAGTCAGTTACAAAATTAAGGGAGTACCCCTAAGGGTTTCCTATCTAGTATTGTTGTGTCTGTTAAGGATTCAAAACCTTCATGGGCTTGGCCTCACCTAAATCATCAGAAGCTTGGTCGATACCCTCAAATCATCACATGGGCCTCCTGCTGGGCTAGACTAAATAGGAAAAGGGTGAACACCCGTTGGGAAAACCTATGTCAGTAGTCCCCCGAGTGTCCATTCAAATCATAGATTCGGATGGATACTTTATAAGCCGCTCATTGTATAAGGTGCGTAGTACTAACCCGGAAATTCCTCATGTAAAATGAGTTTCTTAGAAGTTCATAGGGATTTTGGTACACGTGTCTAGTGCACCTGACAGATCGGGACCAGTTAATTGCTCTTGGGCAAAAACAATGCTACTGACTCAAACTCGAGCCCCCGGACTCGAATTCGGTATAAGAAGGTGTAATTCGACTCATGTCATAGAGGTCTTACTAAGCCAAACTCTAGTTTAGTGAATATGTTCCCAACGAGTCCGTTGGGATTTTCTCATGCGTGCATGTGCGGTATTTATCTGGTAGAGAGAAGTAGATGTGGTTGCTAGGACATCATATTAGATCTGTAGGTCTTATCTTTACGTCATAGACATAGCATCGAAATGTTTATCACCGTCGAGGCAATTCTGGTGTCCAAGGAGATGTCATCTCTAAACCTGACAATGTAGTGTAAAACGACCGAAGTCACTAATGAGTTCGGTTGTTGTAAAGGAGTCGACATTGTGGATGCATCGATACAATGGACTATGTTGCAAGTACTCTTGTTTTCTATAGGGTGCACGACTAGCACTCCCTATGGGAGTAGCATATGAATGCCTATTTGAGTCATAGTTTCAAGAAGAGACTTATAGTTGTTGATTGGATAAACACAACGATCCGGAAGTTCTTCGAATGACCCTGCAAATTCCATCAACATTAGTTCTTTATTTTCGAATGCACGACCAACGCTCCCTATGGGAGTATCCCCGGGGTCCTTAGTCGAATCGTTGATTCGAGTGAGGATTAGGAGAATATTATTCTTCGATGGAAAAACTACCCTTTGATGAACTCAAAAGTCTACTATGTGCATGTGTTAGGGGTGACCCCTTGGGGTGGCTTGATCTTTCGCGAAACTCTAGTATCACGATGGAATCATGATGGGGGAGAAAGGAGGATGAAATCCAAGTGAACTCAAACGTGAAGAACACAATGAACACACTCACACACGGTACACAAAACAACTTATATCTCACGCCGACGACAACCGGTCTGACACAATCCCTAGGATCAGTGACAGGCTAGAACACTCTCTTTCTCTCTAACCGGCACAGCGAGCAGGAGTCTTGGTGAGATCTTGAAAACTTGGAGAAGGGACACCGACTTCAAGGCCTTGTACAACTTGAACGCACTATAGCAAAATCCAAGAGGTTGGGGATAATGGTGCTCCTTGTCAAGGAGCATGAGACTTAAATTAGATAGATCATGAAAGGGGTTTCTTATAATTCAATTGTCCAAGTCTGGGGTTACAATATGGAGGAGGTGGTCTATATATAGGCCAACAAATAAATAGGGGTACTTTAGGAATAAAACTGGAAGTTTGGGGGAAATTGGGGATTACATGGGCCAGACCCAAAAGGCCTTAACATTCATGTCATCACTTAGGCTAGAGACTCTAGGCCTAAAGGTCGGAGACTCCGGGGTGGTCTCCAGAGTAGACTTCGAGGTCACCCTTGTAGCCTCCGGAAGGGGGCGGAGTCCGGTCCAAAGTCTTCGTTCTCTCGGGGTAGTATCGAGGGGGTGTACTAGTCACCTTGTTCAACATCATCTCTTTCTTAATTTTGTTTATTCTTGACTTTTAGCGAAGAACTTGTTGCTCAATAGTAACTCTTGATTCTTTGTGGTGTCTTCATTTCTTGCGCACGCTTGTCGACGCGCATGTTGGTGCGCTCGTGGAGAGGAAGTGGTAGGATGTCGAACACGGTGAGGGGCTCGAATCCATAGGCAATCATGAATGGACACTTCATTGTTGTAGAGTGCTTGGCTTGATTGTAGGAGAACTCGGCGTGGGGAATGCATTCCTCCTAATCCTTAATATTCTTCTGGATCAACACGCAAAGGAGTGTTCTGAGGCTTCGGTTGACGAGTTCGGTTTGGCCATCGGTTTGGGGGTGCGAGGCAGATGATAAGAGGAGCTTGAAACTGAGCTTGGCCATGAGTGTCTTCCAAATGTAGCTCATGAATTTGACGTCGCAGTCAGAGACAATGGTTCTTGGCACACCATGAAGATGAACTATTTCCCGGAAGAGCAGATTTGCAATATGTGAAGCATCATTGGTCTTATGGCATGGAATGAAGTGTGCCATCTTCAAAAAGCGATCTACTACCACAAATATGGAATAATTACCATGTTTATATCTAGGAAATCCTAATACAAAGTCCATGCTAATGTCCGACCAAGGTGCACGAGGAATAGGAAATGGCATATAAAGACCGAAGGGGTTAGACTTTGACTTAGCTTGGACACATGTTGTGCAATGTTGGACACGGCGCTCCACGTCTCGGTTCATATTTCACCAATAGTAGTGTGTGGAGAGCATGTCATATGTCTTGTCATGACCAAAGTGACCCATAAGGCCTCTACCATGGGACTCTTGGAGAAGAAAATTTTGGAGAGATGACTTTGAAATGAAAGGCTTGTTTTGTTGAAAGAGAAAACCATTGTGTAATTAGAAGTCATCAAATCCTTTTTGAGTTGAGCACTTTGCTAAAATTGGTCCAATGAATGGGCCGGAAGCATATAAACTTTTGATATCATCAAGACCCACACATTTACTTCGAGGCGCGTAAGAAGGCTTGTGTTCTTGCAAGATAAAGCGTTTGCAACTACATTATCTTTGCCTTTCTTGTACTTGACAATATAGGAAAAGGACTCACTGAAATCAACCCACTTAGCATGCCTCTTACTCAAGTTGTCTTGGACTTTGAGGCATTTCAATGACTCATAGTCATAATGTATGATAAATTCTTTAGGCCAAAGGTAATGTTGCCAAACTTGAAGAACACAAACTAAGGTAAAATTCTCTTTGTCGTAAATAAGATAATTAAGGCGCGTTCCATCAAGTTTCTCACTATGGTATGCAATAGGACGTCAATTTTGCATGAGGACTCCTCTAATGCCAATAACACTAGTATCACACTCTATCTCAAAAGTTTTTGTGAAATCCGGTAAAGCAAGGAGAGCTGCTTTAGTGAGCCTCTTTTTTAGCTCATCAAAGGCATTTTGTTGTGCCTTTCCCCAAACGAAGGTAACATTCCTTTTGTTTAATTCATTGAGAGGACAAGCAATAGTAGAGAAATATTTCAAAAATCGACGATAGAAACCGGTCAATCCATGAAAACTTCAAAGTTTGCTCAAATTTGTGGGAATGGGCCAATCTCATATGTCTTTTACCTTGGAAACATCTAATTAAATACCATTCGAATAGACAACAAATCCAAGAAAAATCAACTTGTTCGTAGCAAAAGTGCACTTGGGAAGATTAGCATATAGCTTTGTATTTCGAAGGATTTGCAAAACCTCTTTAACATGTATAACATGCTCATCAAGCGACTTGCTATAGACCAGAATATCGTCAAAGTAGACTACAACACTTTTTTTCCAATGAGAGATCTCAAAATGTGATTCATAAGGCGCGTTAAGGTGGATGGGGAATTAGATAGGCCAAATGGAATAACCAACCATTCATAAAGACCAAGTTTGGTCTTGAAGGCAGTTTTCTACTCACCACCTTCCGCCATGCATATTTGATGGTAACCACTACGAAGATCAATTTTATAGAAATTAGTGGTCTACTCAATTCATCAAGCATTTCATCGAGACGTGGTATTGGATGTCTATAACGCATGGTGATAACATTGCTTGGAATACAATCCATCCACAACCATAAGGTATCATCCATTTTCAGGACTAGAATCACGGGTACTGCACTTGGGCTTGTGCTTACTTGGATCAAACCTTTGGATACGAGGTGGTTAATTTGGCGTTCGATCTCCTTCATCTCTTCGGATTCATGCGGTAAGTGGTGCGGTTTGGTAGAGGTGTGTCGGGTATGAGGTTAATGCGATGCTTCATTCCGCGAAGAGGACGTAGTACATGTGGGAGCTCTTCAGGGAACACGTCCTTGAATTCCTGCAAAATAGCCATCAAAGAGGGAGGAATATTTGTTAAGTTGTTAGTTACATGTGCTAGTCCCTTTCAAACAAGGACATAGTGCAAGATAGATGGGTTATTCCTCACTTCTATCATCTCAGTTTTGGTGTCAATAAGAACACTCTTAGTTTTTCCACTCAAGTTTGTCTTGTGGCTCTCACTCTCTATATGGTGGTTCTCTCTCTCACGACTCTTTTCACAAGGTGGTTTTGTGATTTGCACCCTTGCTAAAGCCTTTGCATTGTCCGTAATTATTTAGCTAGGAGTCATCGGTTGCAAAACACATGTCTTGTCAAGCCATTTGAAGGTATACACATTTGCATGGCCATCATGTATAGCACCCTTGTCATATTGCCATGGTCTACCAAGCAACATATGGCATATCATCATGGGAACCACATCACACTCCACTGTGTCTTTTATGGTCCAACTGATAATGTTACTGTCACGGTGTGATTGATCTTCATGGACCCTTGGTCACTTAGCCATTACACATGGTAGTGATGCTTGTGTGGATGGATGGTGAGGTTGAGATTTTTGCATAACTCGGTTCTTGCAAGGTTGTGGCAGATCCCTCCATCGATGGTAACTTTAATGGATTTCCCATTGGTGCCGGCACGTGTTTTGAAGGTGTTTGATCTTTGATCTTCATGCTCTTGGGCTTGAGTAGTCAAGATTATCTTGACGACAAGCTAAGTACTTGCATCATGCTCACACATAAGGAGCTCTTGATCATCTCCAACATGTTGCCTTGCAATTGCTTCCTTGACTCATGCGTGTATTCTTCTTCACTCAAGTACTCCTCTTCACCATTGTCATGAATGAACAAGACTTTGGTGTTGCCACATTTGAATGACTTGTGTTCTTTTCCTCCACACTTGTAGCATTGTTCGTCGAATGGCGGGTCATCCAAAGGTTTCTTGCCACTTGGGGCGGTTTTCCTTAAGGAGGTGTGGCCTTGAAATGGGCTTGGAGGTAATTGAGGAGCTTCCTTTGATGTTTGTTGGTGTAGTGGTTGGAGATTGCTTGAAGGTTAAGTACATATTGGGCTTGTTGTATTTGATGTCCTCTTGTACTTGATGCTCGTCCTTTGTTGCATTGTGCACAAGCTCAACCATGTTGTTGTACTTTTGGAACTCAGCGATGCGCTTGATTGGATGGTTCAACCCAATGACGAAACGTGCTATGGTTTTCTCCTCACACTCTTCTATGTTGGTATATATCATGTTGAGATCCATTTGCTTGACGTAATCTTCCACGGTTTTTGATCCTTGGTTAAGCATTTGAAGCTTGTTGAAGAGGTCACGCATGTAGTGCGAAGGAACAAAACGTGATCTCATATGAGCCTTCATATCTTGCCAAGTGTTGATTGGAAGCTCTCCCCTTGCTTCTCGAGCAACTTGGACTTGTTCCCACCAAAGTTTGGAATAATCATCAAAGTCAAGAGAACCCATGGCTAGCATCTTTTTATCACTACAGTTGTGCATGCAAATGATTTGGTCAACCTTGAGTTCCCATGAGACGTATTCTTCGGGATCATTGGAACCGCTGAACTTGGATACGGTAAACTTGATCTTGCCAAAAGTTTATTCCTCATTGCAGCTACCTCTAGCGATGGTTGCCATGATGTTGATGGTCTTCATCGTCCATACAATCATTGCGACGAGCTTGGCGATGTTGTTGTTCCTCTTGAGGTTGTAGGGCCGCATTTGCAGGGGGAGGAACTTGGTCCTCACGACGTTGTTGGAGAGCTTGCTCTTGGCGTGGTTGAGATTGTTGAGGAGTCGCACATCGCGGTTGTTTACGAGGTTGAGGCACTTGGGCCTCACGAGGGTGATGAGGATGTGGGTCCTTGATAACTCCAAATTTTGACACTTTTTGTCAAGGATTTTCCATTGGTTTTCACTGGGTTTCATTGATTTTGTTCTTTCAACTAATGTTAACATAAAAAAATAGTGAAAACTTGTTTCCTTGGTTTTCAGGTATTGAACACTTGTGGAAAATTTGAGAGAATTTATGGGCTAATTATAACTAAATGATCAAATCCCCAATTGAAGACTGTTCCATTCGAGGCATCCAGAGCTCTTAACAACCACTCGTACGGTCAGGGGCTACCCATATGGCCCACCCGTACTACTCTCCTTCGCCTCTATTGTATCAATACAAACAACTTTCGTGAAGGAAGGAGGGACAAAATACAAACACAACTGTCGCAAACAGTCCCAGAAGTGAGGAGACCAGATACAAAGAAGGAGAAGAACACCACCTCATCTCTCAATGATCCCCGACCTCTCAATCATCAACTCCACCACCATTCCCACTTTTACTGAGAGAGAGAGAGAGAGAGAGATTCACACTTGTAATATTAGGGTTTGAACCTCTATTCCACTTTAGCTTTTACTTGATTTGATCTTCAACGGTATTGTGGCTTGCTACGGTAAAGTTGAGATGATTTCTATTTGCAATATGATTAAACCTTTGATCAGTCTTTCTCCGATGTCTGAGTAAACCCCCATAGGAGTGGGAGATGTAGGGGATTGTTGAGATGTGTTGTGCCCCCTATGTATTTCCATCTATTTGTGATTGTGTTCGTGATTCTTATATTGTGAGAATGACTAACTATGTTTTCCTAATGCTTGTTGTCTAATTTAAGGGCCGAGATTACATGATCCTGAGATCTCATAGGTATGAAATTGTTTACTACTGAATCGGCGACCCCCGAGTGACGCGGCTGATATCAAAGAGGAGCTAGTATAACTCGGGGATAATAAGAAACCATCAATTTTAAAGGCTTGTTTTGGTCAAAAGACCTTAATTGATGTCTTGACCATTACTGTGGTAACAGACATATGGATCATTGGGGTTGGGGAGAATCTACCAAGAGGACTCCTGACCGGTATATGGGTTGCTTGCCTACTCAAGTATGAAAAATAAGTATCACAATCACTTATTCCACTTTATCCACCTAGCACGTTCACTATCATCATGAACTGTTTCTCTCCATGCCTAACTTCTCATCTGCAGGAATCTCGGACAACATCCTTACTTTCACTTTTTATGTTATTTACTTCCAGTTCCGTTCAGTACTTAAATCTACTCCTTTATTCACACAGCCATTCCCACTTTGAATTCTTGCAGTTAGTTCACTCAAGAAAATGTGACACCTTGGGTGCGACAAAAACGCCTTAGATAGACATTTTACTAAGCTCCTTGTGGGGATTAATAAAAAAATTGGAATTAATACTTCTAAGAAAACATTCTCTCATAAACCTATGCTCTTGCAGGCTATCAATCCTCTTGACATGGTTGGCGAGGAGGGGAGGCTCATTCCTCGATTTTTGACACAGGTTAGGCACTTGGGCCTCTAGATGAAGATCATTGTCTTGTGCCTCTTGACGTGGTTAGCGTCACTCAACATGTACAATTTGATGCTCCACGTCTTGATGCGGTTGAGGAGGATCTCCATGGTGACCATGGTATTGGTGTTGGTGTTCATGATGGTGATGACGATGAGGAGGTTCTTCAATAGGTTCACATCGACGACGAGCTTGTTCTTCCAAGTTGGAGTCATCATTTATTGTTGAGTGAAGGTCTCACGAATGTTGATGTTGAACTTGACGTTCTAATACGTTCCTAATGTATCCATAATTTTTGATGTTCCATGCTTGGTTTTATCTACTTTCTTATGTTTTGTTCCAACTTTGGAGTACTTTTCATACACTTTCTTGGATTAACCTATTAACAAAGAGCCACAATGCCAGCTGCCTATTTTCTACTATTTTTGGTTCCAGGAAGTCAGAAAATGAATATCCTCGGAATTGGACGAGACAAAAACCAAAGTCAGTTTTTCACCGCGGGACACACCAAGCCAGAATACGAGACGGAGAGGGGCCAGAGGGCGGCCACACCACCTGGCCGTGCGGCCAGGCCTGGCCCGCGCCAGGGGGTGGTGTGGCCAGCACAGGCACCCCCTCGGCTCCCCTTCCGACTATAAGATGCCTCCTATATAGAAACCCTAAGTACCCGATCAAAATTCCACGAAAGAGTCTGTAGCCGCCGTCATCTCCATCCCTAGATCAGGAGGGATCCGAAGCTCTTCCCGGCACCCTGCCGGAGAGGGTAATTCACCCTGGAGGCCTTCTTCATCACCATGCAAGCCTCCGGTGTGATGCGTGAGTAGTTCATCCACTACTAGGAAACAACCTATAGATACACAAGATATTCAGTGGCGCATATGCGAAACCATGCGCCACCGAAAAACATCAGTGGCACACTAGAAAACATGCGCCACAGAAGGTTGGAAGTTCTGTGGCGCATTCTCCAGAACTTGCGCCACAGAAGATTGGTGGGACCCGCCAGCCGGGGTGGGCTGATCCAACTTCTGTGGCGCATTCTGAGATATGTTCCATAGAAGTTGCCTCTTATGTGGCGCATATTTTTTTATGCACCACAGAACATGGAGGGGGGGCCCACCACAGGATCTAATTCACCCAAGTTATGTGGCGCATGTCCTGATATGTGCCACAGAACTTGGAGGTGGGCCCCATAGAGGGAATCTAATTCACCCACTTCTGTGGCGCATATGGACTTATGCGCCATAGAAGATTCAACATCTGTGGCGCATTTGCTCCATATGCGCCACAGATGAGGGCGTCCACATCCATGTTAAAAAGGTGACAAAAGCTAGCTCTCTTATCTATCTATATATCCACCACCACCCATTTCACATCTCTACCTCCTCCCAACTCGTCTTCCTCCTCCCTCATACCCCATCTTGCCCATAGTTTCTCCATTTTCTTATAACTAAACCTACTTTAATCCATAGATTGGTAAGTGGAAGCTTCGCTCCAACTTCTAGATCTAAAAGTTCCTTACTTTTCTCTCTCACATCTCTATTTGTTTACTAATTTCCTCTCCACCAACTTGCATTGTAGATCTATTTGTCCACACTCTCTCATCGCGCGGTCTCGTCTCGCTATTATTTTGTCTACTAGGTGAGTACTTGGCCATGAATATGTAGGTGAAGCTTGTCGTGCGGGCAGTGTGTATGTGCGATCCATGGCAACCATGGTCCTCACGATGAGCGAAGGTTGAATTGCTAGGTACAAGAAAGGCGCGAAGGAGGACATGATTCTGAACAACAAGACCATGATAAGATGTCCATGTCGAACATGCAAACTGTAGCGCTGGATCGATCCTGAATCTGGACAATTGGAGGGCCACCTGCTCAGGCGCGGTTTCATGCGCGACCTCAACAATGAGGCGCCGGCAGGACATGGTGGTGGTCACAAAGACGTGGGCGGGCGAGAAGACGAAGAGTCTACCGGGCATGATCATCATGACAAAAGAGATGCCAGCGGGCATGATCATCATGACGAAGGAGATGCCGGCGAGCATGATCAACATGGAGAAGGAGATGGCGACGGGCATGATCATGATCATGAAGAAGGAGAAGACGCGAACACATAGACGCTGCTAACTTCGGTCTTGCAGGACCTTCATGTTCAAAAACTGCTCCTCAAGGAGACGAGCAACGACAAAGCTGCAGCCACAGAGAAAGCCAAGCTGGCCCAAATGGAGGTAGACGGGATGACTCCATTGTATCCTGGGTGTCACCCCGAGGATACACATTTGAGTGTAACGCTCAAGGCTATGGAGATGAAGGCTAAACACAAATGGACCGATGTGAGCTTCAACGCGAACATGGAATACTGGCACGACCGACTTCCTAAGGGGAACACATTGCCAACAAGTATCGAGGAGGCCAAGAAAATCTTGTGCCCTCTCGACCTACCACACATGAAATACCATGCATGCATAAATGATTGCGCACTTTATCGGAATGAGTACGCGGATAGAACCACATATCCGGTGTGTGTCCAAGGACGGTACAAGAGAGGGAACAAGAAAGTTCCTCAAAAAGTGGTATGGTACTTTCCTATCACCCCCCGTCTGCAGTGATATTTTGTGGATCCTAAGGAAGCAAAGCTCATGCAATGGCATGCGGAAAGAGAGAAACCCGAAGATGATCCAGAGGAGGGAAAGATCCTGACACACCCTTCAGACGCTGGCTAGTGGAATGCATTAGACATCGAGTTCGAAGAGTTCAGGGGTGATGCAAGGAACGTCAGGCTAGGTATGAGCACCGATGGACTCAATCCTTTTGGAAACCAGAGTAGCATGCATAGCACCTGGCCCGTGTTTGTATGGCCGTACAACCTCCCCCCGTGGCTATGCACGAAGCAAAGGTATGTACACATGAGCATTCTTATTCAGGGGCCGAAACAACCAGGTATCGATATGCATCTCTATCTCGGGCTATTGAGAGAGGAGTTAGCCAGCATGTGGGAGACGCCGGCCCATACGTGGGACGCCTACACTAAAGAATATTTCCATCTGAGAGCCACGTTGCTCACTACCGTGCTGGACTATCCTGGTTATGCATATGTATCGGCCCAGGTGAACCATGGACACAATGCATGCGTCAAGTGCATGGATGAGATACCGCATCTCCAGCTACCAAGGGATCTCGGGTCTTCGAAAACCGTGTTCCAAGGTACTCGAAAGTGGCTCTGCATGGATCACCCATGGAGAAAATGTGGTGACCTGTTCAATGGTAAGGACGAGCTCGTAAGAGCCTCGCGTCCGAGGAGCGGCGAAGAAATCGAGGAGATTTTGGATAATTGGGTAGATTGCCCTGCGCCTGGAAAAAACAACCGCGGACAAAGCCGCTGCTAGGTGTATTGAAAGCAAGGTCTATTTTCTGGGACCTGCCGTATTGGAAGGTCCTTCACACTCCCCATAGCCTCGATGTAATGCACATCACGAAGAACGTTACCGAGAGTCTGCTTGACACTCTACTGAACATGCCGGAGAGGACCAAGGATGGGCCGAAAGCAAGAAAGGACCTTAAATTTCTTAGCATAAAGAAAGATCTTTAGTACCCTGATAGTGATGATGATGATGATGATGATGATGATTATGATCAGACGGAAGGGACTCAAGGTCGCCGCAAAAGAATTAAGAAGAATGAGGTGGTGCTTCGTGCTGCCTGCTTCACTCTGAGTCTGGAGGAGCTCGAGTAGTTTTTCAGGTGCCTCTTAGGAGTTAAAGTTCCTCACGGTTACTCGGGGAAGATAAGCAGATATCTGGACGTGGCGAAGAAGAGGTTCAGCGGTATGAAGTCTCACGACTGTCAGTGCTGATGACAAAGATACTCCCCGTTGCGATCCGTGGGATAATGGACGAGCATGTCCGTGAGACATTGTTTGGCCTCTGTAACTTTTTCGACGTCATATCTAGGAAGTCGATCGGTGTGAAGCAGCTCCACAGGCTACAGGAAGAGATCGTGATGATACTATGCGAGCTTGAGATTTACTTCCCGCCCACATTCTTCGACATCATGGTGCATCTGCTTGTACATGTCGTGGACGACATCATCCAGCTCAGGCCGACATTCCTGCACAACATGATGCCATTTGAAAGGCTAAACGATGTCATCAAAGGATTCGTTCGCAACAGGTCTCGTCCAGATGAAAGCATAGCCAAGGGCTTTTTGATCTACGAGTGCATCTCCTTCTGCCAGTATTATCTAACCACCGAGAACGAGGATGTTGGAATACCCACAAAGAAGCACCTTGGCAGGCTCGGTGGATATGGTCACCGCGAGGGCTGCCGCTCACCGCATGTTGGCATTGATGGTCGACGCACTGATTTCGAAAGGGCACACCGAGTCACGCTACAACACATTGAAGTGGTCGGATCTTGGGTCGAAGAGCACAGAAGCTTAATCGAGCAGGAGTATGTCGACCAGGGCCAGCCAAGGAATAAGGGAGACGTAACCAGAGGACACAACTCCATCTTCATGGGTTGGTTCAAGAAAAGGCAACTGGACAACCCTCCATAGACGCCTTCTATGGAAGATCAAAAACTCATATTCTCCTTGTCGCAGGGCCCAGGGCACAACCTAAGGACCTATCAGTCATACGACATAAACGGTTACAGATTCTACACCGAGGAAAAGGACAAGAATAGTGAATATCAAAACTCAGGAGTAACTATGTTATCCTTTGCTGATGACGAGACTACTGTGATGGAAAGATTCTACGAAAGGATCGAGGAGATATGGGAGCTCGACTACTGTGGAGAGATTGTATCGATGTTCCGTGTTAGATGGGCCAAGAACATGGAAAAAGAAGGCCGCTATTTCACCACAATGGTTATACCAGATGCCAAATCAACGAAGAACGCCTCCACAAAAAATGAGCCTTGGGTACTCGCTAGCCAAGTTGATCAATGCTTTTTTATTACCAACCCGTCAAAGCCCAACCGTGTTGTAGTTAGGAGGGGCAAGAGGAGCATCATCGGAATGGAAGGAGCCGCCAACAAGCAAAACTTCGACAAAAACGGCGACCCGAAGATCGAAGAGGAATTTGACAAGTACTTCGACATGCCTACTACTACTAAAGTAAGAAGAAAGACCACACTGCCTACTAAAGGTTGTCCATACACAAGAAGAAATCTCAAAGTGCACGGGCTAAAGTATTCAACCGCGACGAAAAAGGGCAAGAAGATTGTGAAGAGACACTAGCAATTGTGTGACTTTTTGGTGTATTAATTCGTGTGGGTATTAGTTAGAGACTAAAACATATAATGTGATATTCGTGTGGGTATACAAATTCACATTTGTGTGTGACAAGCAAACACACAAATATATATGTATGAATAAATATGCATATGTGTTCCTGCTTTTTTTGAATAAATATGCATATATGTATATGTTCTTGCTTTTTTAAATAAATATGTATATGTGAATAAATATGCATATATGTATATGTTCTTGCTTTTTTTGAGTAAATATGCATATGTGAATAAATATGCATATATGTATATGTTCTTGCTTTTTTTTGAATAAATATGCATATGTGTGTAATTAAAAATATTTAAAAAAAATTAAAAAATGTGTGAGATAGCCAGGATTCGAACCTGGCTGCCCCAGGTGAGAGCAAGCGACCAAGACCACTAGGACAAGTATCAGATCTTGTCATACTACGAGATGCCACGGTTTTTTACTATGTCAAGAAGTTTTGTGATGCGCCATAGATGTTCCAACTTCTGTGGCGCATTCTATGGGAATACGCCGTAGAACTTCACACTTAGCCACAGAACGATTCGGCCTCTCCCCCTAATCCCACCTTTCTCTCTCTTGATCTACACTTAGCCAATCTGTCGCATCTCTCCGCCGTCGCAAATCCTAGCACCAGAGCCGCCCTGGAGGAGAGCCCATAGAGGAGAAGCCCGTCCGCAGCGCCATCACCGCCGCGCCGGAGCCTGTGGAGGAGAGCCGCCCCCCATTGCTAGAGCCCGTGGAGGAGGAGCCCGTCCGCAGCGCGTAGGAAGAGGAGCCCATTCGCAGCCACCTCGCCGGAGCCCGTGGAGGAGGAGCCACCTTGCCGTCCGTCGTCCACCTCGCCGTTCACCATCCACCTCGTCACCGTCCGCCGTCCACCGTCCCTAGGTACCACAGACTACATCTCCCAATAAACCTCTCCACCATGGACTCTGCAACAGGTCGCGGCTCTTTGACTATGCACAAATTAGTTAATTAGATAGGGGCAATTAAGAAAGATGCTCGGGTAGTGTCAATTGTAATGATAGACTTGATTATTTTGTACTTTTCTTTGTTGTTGATGTTGTTCATCTAGCAGAGTGAGACAGTGAGTACTATAATTAGCCATGATGAATTATAATGTGATGTTTTTGGGATAAAACATGTGTCACACTTGGGCTATGGACTCGTTTACCTAATGCAGTTCTTGTGTAGTTGTGTGTACTGGAATGCCTCAGGGATCCTTGGCTCGATCTTAGTCAAACTATTGGGACATGGGACTGTTAAGTCTGTTGAAATAGGACATCAGAGTACAGATAACATGTGATGGTTTTGTGATAATAGAGTGTAGTCAGCGAGTAAAAGAATTAAGATGCCATGATCTACATTTGCTGAGAAGCAACTTTGCTGTAAACTAAGAGTCTAAGAAAAGGTTTTGTACCATCTGCAGGTTTTTCAGAATGTGTGCAGAATTCCTCATTTGTATCTGCAGGGATAATGTAAATGATGCTAGGCTTATTTACACAGTTACTTTCTAGGCTTATATAATGTAAATGATGAAGAGAAGAGGCTTATTTACACAGTTACATAGTTACTGTCTAGGCTTACATTTAGCATGGTAATTACACAGTTCAGTACACATTTCTCCATGATTTCTATACCTATATGAAAGAGCTATGCTCTGTGCTAGTTTCTTGCAGCATCAGTTGTGTGCTATGCTGTTTAGTTTGCTTCAAAATAGGCAGTAGCTTAGTTTCCTAGCTTAGTTACAATTTTTGCATCCCAAACTATGGTGATGGATTCTACATGCTTACCGTAAATCTTTGGTGAACTTGTGAACTGAACACGTTATATATGTGAAGTGCAAAAGTGTTGTTCCTACTGGCAGTGAAAAGAATGGCAAGGAGTGTTACTGGCTAGGGAGAAATCTTTTGAACCTTTTAAACTGAACTACTCCATGAAATGCTTTTCCTGTACGAAATGATGGCTATGTGCTCCTGTAGCTCTGTGCTTGTTTGTTTGTGTGAGCATGAGGTGGCTCTGTGCTCCTGTAGCTATGTGCTTGTTTATCTTAAGTTTTTAACACTAATTATAGTGTTGTTATATGGTGCTGCTGTTACATGGTGCTGCTATATGGTGATGCTATATGGGGATGGGGCTGTTAATATGGGGATGTGGTGTTTTGTCTTGCAGGGATTTCATTTGAGTTGCCCATTTCTCCCGAAGTGTCGATTCACTTCCGTTTCGGTTGAGAAATGGGCACTCCTAGGTCAATAAAATAGCAAAGGCGATGCCGAATTTTTCGGCCGAGATTTGTGCTAACCTTTTGCCTCTTTTAAATAGAGTAGTGCAAACATGTCGGGCAACAAGGAGTCTGGCCCTTCTAAGCACATGATCAGCGTCGAAGAACAAGCTAGACAGGCCAACCAGTCATTTTGGCGGGGGTCCCAACATGAGGAGGAGGAGGAGGCGATGAGGATGACACCACCACCGGAGAAGGAGGCGACCATCGCCAGAGCTGCTGGGGCCAATGAGGGCGGAGATCCTGATTACGAGGGGGACGAAGACGACTACGATGGAACTAGTGAAGGCGGCGGCAAAGGGGATGACACCCCCGATGGTGGCGCCCGCACCGATGGCGGCGAGCGCATGGACGGCGGTAGCGGCAACCCGACCGCTTCTCAGGAGAAGAAGAAGAAGAAGGAACATAAGTTGTGGAAGGTGCCAGTGCTCTCCACCATCTGCGATGAGTTCACTGAGGTCACATAAAGTGGCCAACCCATTGCGCCAGAGGCGATTGCTAAAGGGTACGGCCTGCAACTCGGGTGCATCGTTCGGGAAAGCATGTCGATCAACATGAAGTACATCAGACATGTTGACAATGCAGCTTTGGTCGATAACCTCCTTAAGAAGCTTCACAAGCGATACAAATTCCCAGAGCAGTTTAGAAACCTCGAGAGAAAGAACCCGGTGAACAAACTAGCCCTCACGAAGATGAGCAACGCCTTGAGCAGCTGGAAAACCCAGGTGAAGAATAGCATTGACAAAGGTGAAAGCTGGGAGGTTATTAGTAAGAAAAATTCGATGCTCGACAAAGAGGAGTTTAGGATATTCAAGGCAGATATAGCTACCGCTGACACTATAAAATGGACTCAATGGGGAAGGAGTATGCGGGAACAGAACAAAAGGTAACCACCGCCTTGGAAGCGGCGGTTACAGGGGGAAATAGGCCATTTGGGACAAGGAGGACGCCGAGCTTGAACGCCTTGGTAAAGACAACCCTTGGCTTAAAATGACAGACTTGCAGCTTAGGCAATTTGTTCGGTCCCGCTACTACCTGGACAAGGAAACAGGGTAGTTCATCACTGACGATCTGGAGGTGAAGGAATTCGAGAAGAAGCTGGTAAGGAATTTATCGCCGATCTCAAGTCTATTGCGTTCTAATTAAGATAATGATGTCAAGAATCTAAATGGGTTCACCTTTCCTACTCTCTGCAGGAGGATGAACTGAACGCTACTGCCACAGAGTCGTCCCAGGATTCGACGGAGCCGTGGGACACGTTTTTCAATAGGGCGACCAATGCTTACAAGAAGAGGGACAAGGGGTTGCCGCCGTCCTCAGCTAGCCGTGTGTCCGTCTTCGGTACGAGCATGAAGTTCAAGGAGTACTACAAAGAGGACGCCAAGAAAAGAAGGGAGAGGAAGAACTAGGATAAAGCCGCTGTTGCAGAGCTGAAGATGAAGGTGCAGACACTGGAGGAGAAGGCGGTGGCCCAGTTAGTGGAAGAGAAGCTCCGCTCGATGATCCCCCCTGAGTTTTTTGAGGGGCTTACTGCTTGGAATGTGGGAGGTCGACAGGGGCCGATACATTTTCCCAGCTTAAGCGACAACAACTCGGGTATCAATGTTACCGTGTCACCGGACCTGGTGCCCCCGCCGGCCGTCAACGTCGGGACGCATCCGCTCATTTTGGTCACACCGACGCCCCCTCCCACCAACGATACCAATAAGGTGCAACCAACGGCGGTGGTGCTTCGTGAGGAACCCGAGTGGGATATTGCAGATGATGATAGGCCGGCCGCTGGCATCGGCCGTGTCGCTACATTAGCCGAGATCCACGCCATCACCAAGGTAACTAATTAGTTAGTGCACATCATCTCCTTTATGCCTTTGATGCATGACTGCTGCCATCTCATGACGCCCAACAACATGTTTTTTCCTCAGGACACTTCTTGCGTACTCCTGCTTAAAGATGTCGGCGGTGAATTGAAGGATGTTGCCAAGGGCACTCTTATACAACCGGCGAGCCGCACGATGCACAACAATCCAATGGATGATGATGTGATGAGGGTCAGGTTGGCTCGGGTGTTGCCAGGGTGCGACGACATGGACCCTCCTTTCAACCTAAGGGAGCCGACGAACACAAGACCCTTGGGGAATGCTACAACTGGCCCTTGACATGGCCGAAGACCCAGATTCGTCTTGCGGGGGGGGGGAGCACCGGCGCCACCTCTCGACCGATCGCCCGGCCACCACCTCGGAAGCCAGTAGCCGCCATCGTCGCCACCACTAGCTGTCACCATCAACTCTTGGCAACGTGTGCACCGCCACATGGCAAAGACGTTGTGCCGCAACCGCCGTCGCCCCCGCTACCACCACCACATGATGGCACCCATGAAGATGATGATGAATTGGTCAATGTTGACGACTTCATCAACACCGGCGCCGCCAAAGGATTGTATATGCCTTATGTGGATGAAGAACCCTTCGCAGCTCATGACGACCATCAAGCTGGTCGGCCCAATACATGCACATAGCGCCTGGTCTTCCATAGTCTTTCTCAAGAGATGCCTCCGACCGCCGATCCACCACAAGATAAACTGGGATTGCATTTCAGCCCCAACACACTCCGAAAGGCGACTGATGAGCAGATGGCAGTGCCTGACACTGTTGTGAAGAAGAAGCACTACAGGAAGAGAGGTAATAATAATAATAAGAAGGGTGCGAGCCAGCCTCTTCCGAAGAGGATCCGAGGTCAGGACGCCGTCATCGTACCATCCACACAATTTGGCTTGCCCCGAGTGCATGTAGCTGATGATCCGATATTGACTCCGGATATGATCCACATTGCGGTTGGAGCCATTTTAACTTTGCACGAGGGTGCCAAGACACTAGAGGCCCTCCTTCTTAAAGACGAAGATCCAAATTACCCGGTTTGCACAGTGAAGGTGCCATTGGACGTGGGCTTCGTCGATGAACCCCCTGCGGATATATTCTTCATAGCGTTCGAGGACATATTCAAGCTGTTTCTCACGAAACGGCTTGACTATAACTTGGTCCGCCTATACGCGCTCAATCTAGTGATCACAATCAAGAGAGAAAGTACCCCAGAAATCGCGATAGTAGATCCCTACTACATGCGGGACAACCAGTTGGTCGAAGGATCAGAGACATGGACCAAGGCGACGACGTACCTCGAGAACTTCATGGTGGACAACAAGAGGAAGGGCACACTTCTTTTGCCTTTCTTTCCCGAGTAAGTACACACACTTGCTCATCGCCACCGTAACTTATGCATTTCTTATAGATTTCTTCCTTTGCTCTTTTTCCAACATTCCGTTCCAATCGTGTTGCGCAGAGACAAATACTGCACACTCATCGTCCTTGCCCCGAGGTATTCGCTAGCCACGTATTTCGACTCGGGGAGTTTGACGAAGAAGAAAGACTACACCAGAATAAGGGGTGTTCTCAATGAGGCTCTCGAGGGCTACGCCAAGAAGGAATGCACCTTCATAGATAGGGGGGAATGTATCAAGGATGGCAAACACGTGTTCAAGCACGTGCTCGATTTCCCCTGCGTCAAGCAGTCGACTACTGGTGCCAATGAGGCCTTCTACATCCTCCATCACCTTAAAGGCTATGTTCGGGATTGCCAGAACCTAACGGTGCCATCTAGTCTCCGAGGATGGGCTGAAACTTTGGCAAAAATCGACGATACTGATCTTAGAGAAGACTTCCATCGCATTCAGATGAAGTTGTCGCAAATCATCATTGAAGATGTCAACACAAGGGGCGGTGCCCTACAACAAGCCAGAGGGTTGAGTAAGAGGGAGATCGAAGAACGCCTCCGTAAGCAGGGTGACACAAGGACGTGGATGACGAAAGAGGGCTATCTACCATTCCCGAAGCCGAGCGAGAAGAGGAAGTCTTCATCATGATCGATGTGTGACTCTAGCATGATCCAGTGTGTGTATGTTCTTGATGGATGCCTGCTGTATTAGTGTGTGTGTCATAAACTTTAGTATCTCGTGGTCGAAATGGTCATTGTTGTTAGACTTAAACTACCTTGTGGCCGTGTTGTCGTTGAACTTATTGCTTCTATGATGATCTAACTTTTAGGTCTATGGATCCTTTGTTTTATATTCTATGAACATATATATATATATGGATGTGAACCCTTTATTCATTCTTTTCGTTGTATATTTACTAATATGCCTTATCGTCTATAGAGATGGCGACGAGGTGGTATGTGTTGTACATGGGTAGGGTTCCAGGAGTGTTGGGGATATACTTTCCGGGTATCCTCACAGTTCCTCACTGACCAGGGTGGCCCACTTCGGGTTAGAGCTTTGCTTCACGGGCGGCCCAGTCAGGGAGAAAGACGGAGTCCAATCCGGCTACGGGAAGGCCCAGAAGACTTACCGACTTAGGCCCATAATGTTACTTGTAGATCAAGATGTACTCTATAACCGACTCTTAGTCGTAGCCGGATAGATCTCTCATGTAAACCCTAGGCCGGATATCTATATAAGCCATCCTAGGGAGAGCCTTTAGGGCACACCTCAATAGTCTACAATCTCAAATCGCATAGGCGAAACCCTTGTAACCCATATTCCAGCTCTGCCGTATTACTGGATTGCTAGCAGGAGTAGGATCCGTCCAAAGCCGGCGGATTCGAACCTGGGTAAACTTGTGTGCTCACTGTCCCGGAACACCGTACGTCTCACACCCCTCTCTTCCGCACGCCTCGAGGACCCCCTCATGGAGAATATCATTTTGCGGCCTGAAAGTTGGGGTGTCTAGGCAACGCGGTACCCGAGTTCCCTGATATCATCCGCGATGACTATAGTTGGCGTGCCAAATACTCAGAGGGTCTTTTTTGGCACGAATTCAACTTTATGTTTCAATACAAAAAATCAGGGTAATGGCCGTCAAGTTGGCCCCCCTGTCAGTTCTCACCATTATGTCGCTCCTGTCGCTCCCGTCGCTTAGGTGTCAATTAAGCTTGCAGCGTTGGCGCCTGCATCCATTATGCGTCTTCTTCTTCCCCGGAGCGGCAATCTGTGGGGCGTCGCAGCCATGGCACGGAGCTGGGACGTGGACGAACCTGCTCGGCCAAGCTCTCCTCCCTGTAGGCTTGCAACGTTGGCGCCTCCATTACTCGTCTTCTTCCCCGGAGCGACAATCTGTGGTCGCGGCCATGGCGCAGAGCTAGGAAGTGACGAAGCTGCTTGGCCCCGCTCTCCTCCCCATCCCGATTCGGAGCTCACCCTCACCGTGGAAGCACCCATGGCACGGCCAGGGACAAGAATTGGTTCCCGGTGAGATCTATCACCTTGTCAACCATGCTCGGTTCTGTTTTCCTCCTCTAGAATCCTAGCTCGCCGTCGCCGTGGTTGCACCCACACCAATTCTGCCACCTTTGCCGAGGTATCTATGGTAGCTCAAGTTCTGGGGCTCTCCAAGTTCTGCCATGTTGGGCCTATAAGTGTTGTTGTATGTTAAACTAGCAAATCTCGTTTGTTCAAATCTCTTGGGCTGTACCAACTTCATTGTGTTTAATTATGAAAGACAAAATATAAATGACTTCTCTCAATTTCTCTTATAGAAAAATGCACAGCTAATTTCATATTCTCGCAGGAACTGTCCCCACTTGTTGAACCGGCGGCACTGCCACGATCTCCGCGTAACCACGGTGAGTTCTCGAACCGAAAGTTGCAGTTACCACGTTTCTTCTGCAGTCATTCCTCTTCCTCAGTCATTCCTCTGAAGTTTTTCCTAGGCGCTTCTTCTTCCTCTGTTCTGGAACCGTCGGTTCATCTTCTTCTTCCTCTCGAAGGCAGTTCCTTGCAGGCAGTTCCTTTCACCCATTTCCTTGCAGGCATGGACGATGGGAAACGCACAACAGAGACCCACTTGGTCCCTGCCCATGGCACCACGACTTGGACAGTGGTGTACACAAATGATAAAGCGACTGTGGAGACAACTCTCACCAGGTTTGAGCAATTGCTTGAGAAAGAGAAGCACAAGTTTGTGGGGCTAGACTTGGAGTACACCCGTGCAAATAAGCGAAAAAATCCTCCACAAGAGATCGCTGTCGTGCAAATCGCCATACATGAGGAGGTCCTCATTTACCACTTCTGCAGGTATGTGAAATTTAAATTTGAGATCACCACTTCTTCATCCCTTGTTCCCTTACATCCCTAGAACCATGTAAGTGTAGGAGTAAACCAACTGAGATGCGTTGTCCGGCTCTGGTCGAGTTCTTGTGTAGGAAAGGGATAACTTTCACTAGCGTGGATATCACAAATGACACAATTATGCTTTCTCGTGCGTTGATAAAAATCCCAGAGGGTCACCACATCGACATCCAAAATCTGTAAAAGATCAAATCATACCCAGCGAAGGATGGCATGGGTGATCTGGCAGCGGAAATCATCGATAAATCCTATGAAAAACTGAAGAAATTGAAGCAACTCGATCACGAGTACTGGGAGTGGAAGCCGATGAGCCAGGCGTGCCTCGAGTATGCAGCCAGAGATGCCTACATGGCATATGAGTTGTATAGTAAGCTCATTACCATGAAAGATGGGATGGTTAAGGCAGGGTTTTTCGCGAGAGAACTATGCCCTGGTTGCAAGCTAGCCCAGGAGAAGAAGCGCGAGGAGGACAGAAAGCGGTTTCAGGACGAGCTGGGATCTTGGGACGGTGGAGACATCAAGCGGCTGAAGGGGACGCAAGTCAAGGACGACAACAAGTGGTGGTGATACATTATGTGTTTGAACTAGATTTTAGTTTCTAGTTTATTATGTGTGTGATACATTTAGTTACTTCAATACAAAATTTGAACTAATTTAACTTTTTGATGTATTTCTTGATAATTATAATATAATTGAGCACTAGAAATATTTTGTAGTGTGCATGAGCATGATCAGTAAATATAATTTAACACTAGATACTTTAAGGAACTCCATATAAATGAGTAGATTAATATATAAGGTTCACCAGAGACACCACGGATATATTGTCTTACATGCCACACACAGGTAATAATTAACTAGAACAAAATAAAAGCAGGGGCTACAACAGGAGGCCGGGACACGGAGATGCCTAGGAGGGCATGGGTTTATCAGCAGGAGGCAGCGACAGCCTAGTCGATGGGATACAGGCTAGTACTGACATACTCCCGGAGGAATTTGCCGTAGGCTGCGTGCCGTGCCAAGGTAATCGGCCTATTGCTTCTGCCTCCGTCTCTGCCAACGCCCTCCATGTGCTGGATCATGCTGTCGAGGTCCACGTTGATCGCTCTGCCATAGAATGGGCAAAACAGTCTCCCCCTACGGTGGAAACGGATTTGCCCATACTGTAACCGCCTCGGCACGTAGCAGCTCTTGTTGTCCCTGGATTCCTTGCTAGCGTCCACATCATCATCATCCTCCTATTGATTTTTAAGAACATAACTTAGAACTCATACATATGATTGAATTGTATTACAACTCAAGAATTTACACCGTGTATACGTAACACAATATATCCGTGGATATCAAAGATAAAGCATCTCATCAATAGTTTGATCGTTTCATATATCATTTCATCTCAACACAATGACAAATAATTGCATCAGAGTGAATGTAGGATAAATATTGTGGCCTCATAAGTTTCTTCAGGGATGGAGTCAGCGAACCAAGTAACAATTGCACAACCTGTAATGTTGTTGTACATCGCCCCAGGTTCACTAACTCATCCCTAAAAAAATCTGACACCGATGTGTCTGCCTCTCTTTTGGGGCAAATTTGAATAATTGGCCACAATAAGAACTTGAAATGTAATCGTACAAAACATTATTCAGGGATATACATAGTCAGGTACAAAAACAAGCCTCAATATTGTAATTATAAATAAAAAACCAAACAATTAATCTGCAGGTGCATGTTAAAAATACTTATGATCAAAACCATTCATATACATATGCATCATACCAATCATTAAAAGATCAGAAACAATTCAACGATTATATATGTAGTTCCATATGAGAATAAATCTAGGGCCTCGTAATTTGTTTCAGAGATGGAGTTGGCGAACCAAAGTACCAACAGCACAACCTATATTGTTTGTGTGCATTGCTGCCTCAGGTTCACCAACCCATCCCTAAAACACAACATCATCATATGTGTCTCCCCTTGAACTCTTTTGGGGCTAATTTCATTCATCGGCCTCGGTGATAAACTAAAATGTAATTCTTATACACTATGAATGCATGGAATAGATAATTCGAATATCATAGTTCTATGAATGTAGAATAAAGATCGCGGCCTCATAAGTATATTCAGGGACGGTGTGAGTGAACCAAGTAACAATTGCACAGCCTATATTGTTGTTATACATCGCCCCAGGTTCACTAACTCGTCCCTGAAAAAATCTGACACCAATGTGTCTGCCTCTCTTTTGGGGCAAATTTGAATCATTGGCCACAATAAGAAATTGAAATGTAATCGTACAAAACATTATTCAGAGATATACATAGGCAGGTACAAAAACAAGCCTAAATATTGTAATTATAAATAAAAAACCAAACAATTCATCTTCAGGTGCATGTTAAAAATACTTATGATCAAAACCATTCATATACATATGCATCATACCAATCATTAAAAGATCAGAAACAATTCAAGGATCATATATGTAGTTCCATATGAGAATAAATCTAGGGCCTCAAAATTTGTTTCAGAGATGGAGTTGGAGAACCAAAGTACCAACAACACAACCTATATTGTTTGTGTGCATTGCTGCCTCAGGTTCACCAACCCATCCCTAAAACACGACACCGTCATACGTGTCTCCCCTTGAACTCTTTTGGGGCAAATTTCAATCATCGGCCTCGGTGACAAACTAAAATGTAATTCTTATAAATTATGAATGCATGGAATATATAATTCAAATATCATAGTTCTATGAATGTAGAATAAAGATTGCAGCCTCATAAGTTTCTACAGAGATGGCGTAAGCGAACCAAGTAACAATTGCACAGCTTATATTGAGCTTGTACATGGCCCCGGGTTCGCTCACTCATCCCTGTAAAAATTTGACACCAATGTGTCTGCCTCTCTTTGGGGAAATTTTGAATCATTGGCCACAATAAGAAATTGAAATGTAATTGTATCAAACAATATTCAAGGATATACAAATGCATCATACAACGCATTCATAGATCCGAAACAATACAAATCAACACTCAACTAGCAAACTCAACTAGATGGCAGATGAGCAGATTGGGGTTTTGTGACTAGACGGATTGGGGTTTTATGACAAGATGGCAGATGCATCAATCAACCGATCGAATCATATATATATACTACCTACTTCAAGAGCAAAATAATCTGTACAAGATTGAGAAAATCCTATGTATGAACAGTGAAAACTGCGGCTGCGACTACAGAAGCTAGCAATGTAGTACCTCGGAATCCTCATCAGGGACCTCCTCCTCGAACTCATCATTCTCCGCGATTGTGTCGAAGATTTCTTGAACGGCGATGGGGTCGTCGATGTAGATCATCGGATTTCCTCCGCCTGCCGCCTGCCCCCCATCCAGATCTGCTGCTGGCACCACGACGTTGTCGGCCACCTGCTGCTCGACGGCGATGGCTACTACCGGCTGCTCGGCAGCGGTGGCTACCACCTGCTGCTCGGCGGCGATGGCTACCAACTGCTGCTCGGTGTTGACGGCTACCACCTGCTGCTCTGTGGCAACGGCTACTGGCTGGACGGATGAGTACGCACCCTCGACAGCGCGGCGACGAGCGGCGTTCGTGCCCAGAGAAGACGCATCCGTCTGCTTGGTGACGACCTAGCCATCTGCTGGTTCGCCTTCAAGTGGCTTCACCTCCGGATCTTCTCCACGCGTACGCTTCATGGCGCACCAAGGGAAGGAGGTAGTGCAAACGAGGGAGATTCGGCGCGTGCAGCCGGTGTAGATTGGGCTCTTGGGACTAGACAGACTGGGGGAAATGACACGAGCTCATGGAAGAAGAAGGTCGAGGGGGGTTATAAACACCGGACCATTCGTAGTCCTCGAGTGGACACGTGTGGTGGGCGAGGGGCGGGGGGCTACCACGATCTCCACTCTTTTTTCGGTTCCCTTTTTTTGAAACATCCACGATCTCCACTTTAGAGCTGCATTGAAAACACGCTCATGGCAGACGTCAATTCCGCTGCATGCAAGTGGCGCGGAACTAATTTCTAGCAATGTTAGATCTCCTCGAGGGGGCCCTTGACTCATGGAATTTACTAGCAGTAGGGCCCAGCTGGAAGTGAGATTCAGAGCGCTACGTATAAATGGGATATGTCTGATTAAATCAAGTGGCAATAAGTTGCAGCATCCCGTAGACAACCGTGCACTCGATGATCCCGTTGCCCTGTGCATGAGTTGTAGTACCAGTACTAGGCTTTTCAGACTTGATTAAACTTGACATGACCGCTCGACAACTTTTTCGATCGACGGCATCGTGTTCCTTCCTGTAGAAGTCTCGTGGAGGGAGACGTTCGTGCTGTCTCACGTTGTACTATGAAGGGCACAAGGTGTGCAACGATCATCGTTGGATCGCACAGAATCAACGGTTGGTGCGCACGATCCGCGTGACAACTGTGACAACCAATCAGGGAGAAACAGACATGGTGAGCACGATTTTGGGCTTCTACGAAAGATAGAGAGGGGGATG
The DNA here is from genome assembly GCA_910589775.1 of Avena eriantha. Lineage (NCBI taxonomy): Eukaryota > Viridiplantae > Streptophyta > Magnoliopsida > Poales > Poaceae > Avena > Avena eriantha. Next base: position 237,058,613 of record OU342745.1, read on the forward strand.
GGCAAAACTAAGTAGTACCACGTAAAACCAAGGGAAAAATTGAGTAGTATAAAAATGGAAAGTGTCTTGTACAATGAAATACATCGTGGAATACATCAAATTATGCCAAGATAGATCCACTAGAGTTCATTGGATGTGTGTTCTTCTCATAAACCACACCCCGTGTCATTGCATGTGTGTTCTTCTAACCAAACCATATAAGGATCTACCAGTGTCATTGCGTGTGTGTTCTTCTCATGAACCACATAAGGATGGGCCCACCAGTGTCATTTCATGTCTGTTCTTTTCATGAACCATACCCAGTGTTAGTGCATGTCTGTTCTATTCATGAACCACACCCAGTTTCATTGCGTGTGTGTTCTTCTCATGTACCACATAAGGATCCACCAGTGTCATTGCATGTCTTTTACTTCCATAAACCACATGTGGATCCACCGGTGTCACTGCATGTCTGTTCCTCTAAACAAACCATATAAGGATCCACCAGTGTCATTGCGTGTGTGTTCTTCTCATGAACCACACCCAGTGTCATTGCATGTGTGTTCTTCTAAACAAACCACATAAGGATCCACCAGTGTCATTGCCTGTCTGTTCTTTTCATGAACCACATAAGGATCAACCAGTGTCAGTGCATGTCTGTTCTTTTCATGAATCACAGCCAGTGTCATTGCATGTCTTTTACTTCCATAAACCACATATGGATCCACCTAGTGTGATTGCATGTCTGTTCCTCTAAACAAACCACATAAGGATCCACCAGTGTCATTGCGTGTCTGTTCTTTTCATGAACCACACCTAGTGTCATTGCATGCGTGTTCTTCTAAACAAACCACATAAGGATCCACCAGTGTCATTGCCTATATGTTCTTTTCATGAACCACACCCACTGTCATTGCATGTGTGTTATTCTAAACAAACCACATAAGTCATTGCATGTCTGTTCTTTTCATGAACCACACCCGGTGTCAGTGCATGTCTGTTCCTCTAAACAAACCACATGAGGATCCACCAGTGTCACTGCATGTCTGTTCCTCTTAACAAACCACATAAGGATCTACCAGTGTCATTGCATGTCTGTTCTTTTCATGAACCACACCCAGTGTCATTGCATGTGTGTTACTTCCATAAACCACATGTGGATCCACCGGTGTCATTGCATGTCTATTCCTCTAAACAAACCACATAAGGATTCACCAGTGTCACTGTATGTCTGTTCTTTTCATGGACCACATAAGGATGGGCCCACCAGTGTCATTGCATGTCTGTTCTTTTTATGAACCACACCCAGTGTCAATGCATGTCTATTCTATTCATGAACCACACCCAATTTCACTACATGTCTGTTCTTTTCATGAACCATAGAAGGATCTACCAGTGTCATTGCATGTCTTTTACTTCCATAAACCACATGTGGATCCACCGGTGTCATTGCACGTCTGTTCCTCTAAACAAACCACATAAGGCTCCACCAGTGTCATTGCATGTGTGTTCTTCTCATGAACCACATAAGGATCTACCAGTGTCATTGCATGTTTGTTCTTTTAATGAACCACACCTAGTGTCATTGCATGTGTGTTACTTCCATAAACCACATATGGATCCACCAGTGTGATTGCATGTCTGTTCCTTTGATAAACCACATAAGGATCCACTAGTGTCATTGCATGTCTGTTCTTTTCATGAACCACAGCTAGAGTCATTACATGTCTGTTCTTTTCATAAACCACGGCTAGAGTCATTGCATGTCTGTTCCTCTAAACAAACCACCTAAGGATCCACAGTGTCATTGCATGTCTGTTCTTTTCATGAACCACATAAGGATCTACCAGTGTCATTGCATGTCTGTTCTTCTCATGAACCACACCTAGTGTCATTGCATGTGTGTTACTTCAATAAACCACATGTGGACCCACCGGTGTCATTGCATGTCTGTTTCTCTAAACTAACCACATAAATATCTACCAGTGTCATTGCCTATCTGTTCTTGTCATGATCGACATAAGGATGGGCCCACTAGTGTCATTGTGTGTCTGTTCTTATTATGAACCACACCCAGTGTCGGTCCATGTCTGTTCTATTCATGAAGCACATAAGGATCTACCAGTGTCATTGCATGTCTTTTATTCCATAAACCACATGTGGATCCACCGGTGTCATTGCATGTCTGTTCCTCTAAACAAACCATAGAAGGATCCACCAGTGCCATTGCGTATGTGTTCTTTTCATGAACCACATAAGGATCTACCAGTGTCATTGCAAGTCTGTTCTTTTCATGAAACACACCAAGTGTCATTGCATGTGTGTTACTTCCATAAACCACATGTGGATCCACCGGTGTGATTGCATGTTTATTCCTTCCATGAACCACATAAGGATCCACCAGTGTCATTGCCTGTCTATTCTTTTAATGAACCACTCCTAGTGTTAGTGCATGTCTGTTCTTTTCATGAACCACACCCAATGTCACTGCATTTCAGTTCTTTTCATGAACCACATAAGGATCTACCAGAGTCATTGGGTGTGTGTTCTTCTCATGAACCACACATGGATCCACCGGTGTCATTGCATGTCTAATCCTCTAAACAAACCACATAAGGATCCACTAGTGTCATTGTGTGTGTGTTCTTTTCATGAACCACACCCAGTGTCATTGCATGTGTGTTCTTATAAACAAACCACATAAGGCTCCACCAGTGTCTTTGCATGTCTGTTCTTTTCATGAGCCACATAAGGATGGGCCCACCGGTGTCATTGCATGTCTATTCTTTTCATGAACCACACCCAGTGTCAGTGCATGTCTGTTCTATTCATGAACCACAACCAGTTTCACCGCATGTCTATTCTTTTCATGAACCACATAAGGATCTACCAGTGTCATTGCATGTGTTTTACTTCCATAAACCACATGTGGATCCACCAGTGTCATTGCGTGTGTGTTCCTCTAAACAAACCACATAAGGATCCACCAGTGTCATTGCGTGTGTGTTCTTCTCATGAACCACATAAGGATGGGCCCACCAGTGTCATTGGATGTCTGTTCTTTTCATGAACCATACCAAGTGTCAGTGCATGTCTGTTCTATTCATGAACCACACCTAGTTTCACTGCATGTATGTTCTTTTCATGAACCACATAAGTATCTACCAGTGTCATTGCATGTCTTTTACTTCCATAAACCACATGTGGATCCACCAGTGTTACTGCATGTCTGTTCCTCTAAACAAACCACATAAGGATCCACCAGTGTCATTGCGAGTGTGTTCTTCTCATTAACCACACCCAGTGTCATTACATGTGTGTTCTTCTAAACAAACCACATAAGGATCCACCAGTGTCATTGCTTGTCTTTTCTTTTCATGAACCACATAAGGATCCACCAGTGTCATTGCATGTCTGTTCTTTTCATGAATCACAGCTAGTGTCATTGCATGTATTTTACTTCCATAAACCACATATGGATCCACCTAGTGTGATTGCATGTCTGTTCCTCTAAACAAACCACATTAGGATCCACCAGTGTCATTGCATGTCTGTTCTTTTCATGAACCACACCCAGTGTCATTGCATGCGTGTTCTTCTAAACAAACCACATAAGGATCCACCAGTGTCATTGCCTATATGTTCTTTTCATGAACCACACCCAGTGTCATTGCATTTGTGTTATTCTAAACAAACCACATAAGTCATTGCATGTCTGTTCTTTTCATGAACTACACCCGGTGTCATTGCATGTCTGTTCTTTTCATGAACCACGACTAGAGTAATTGCATGTCTGTTCCTCTAAACAAACCACATAAGGATCCACCAGTGTCATTGCATCTATGTTCTTTTCATGAACCACATAAGGATCTACCAGTGTCATTGCATGTCTGTTCTTTTCATGAACCACACCAAGTGTCATTGCATGTGTGTTACTTCCATAAACCACATGTGGATCCAGCGGTGTCATTGCATGTCTATTCCTCTAAAAAAACCACATAAGGATCCACCAGTGTCATTGCATGTCTGTTCTTTTCATGAACCACACCTAGTGTCAGTGCATGTCTATTCTATTCATGAACCACACCTAGTTTCACTGCATGTCTGTTCTTTTCATGAACCATAGAAGGATCTACCAGTGTCGTTGCATGTCTTTTACTTCCATAAACCACATGTGGATCGACCGGTGTCATTGCATGTCTGTTCCTCTAGACAAACCACATAAGGATCCACCAGTGTCATTGCGTTTGTGTTCTTCTCATGAACCACATAAGGATATACCAGTGTCATTGCATGTCTGTTCTTTTCATGAACCACACCCAGTGTCATTGCACGTGTGTTACTTCCATAAACCACATATGGTTCCACCGGTGTGATTGCATGTCTGTTCCTTCCATAAACCACATAAGGATCCACCAGTGTCATTGCATGTCTGTTCTTTTCATGAACCACTCCCAGTGTTAGTGCATGCCAGTTCTTTTCGTGAACCACACCCAGTGTCACTTCATGTCTGTTCCTCTAAACAAACCACATGAGGATCCACTAGTGTCATTGCATGTCTGTTCTTTTCATGAACCACATAAGGATCTACAAGTGTCATTGCATGTATGTTCTTTTCATGAACCACACCCAGTGTCATTGCATGTGTGTTACTTCTATAAACCACATGTGGATCCACCGGTGTCATTGCATGTCTGTTCCTCTAAACAAACCACATAAGGATCCACCAGTGTCATTGCGTGTCTGTTCTTCCCATGAACCACATAAGGATGGGCCCACCAGTGTCATTTCGTGTCTGTTCTTTTCATGAACCACACCCAGTGTCGGTACATGTCTGTTCTATTCATGAACCACATAAGGATCTACCAGTGTCATTATATGTCTTTTACTTCCGTAAAGCACATGTGGATCCACCGGTGTCATTGCATGTCTGTTCTTTTCATAAACCACACCCAGTGTCAGTGCATGTCTGTTCTATTCATGAACCACACCTAGTTTCACTGCATGTCTGTTCTTTTCATGAACCACATAAGGATCTACCAGTGTCATTGCATGTCTTTTACTTCCATAAACCACATGTGGATCCACCGGTGTCATTGCATGTGTGTTCCTCTAAACAAACCACATAAGGATCCACCAGTGTCATTGCGTGTGTGTTCTTCTCATGAACCAGATAAGGATGGGCCCACTAATGTCATTGCATGTCTGTTATTTTCATGAACCATACCCAGTGTCAGTACATGTCTGTTTTATTCATGAACCACACCCAGTTTCACTCTTTTCATGAACCACATAAGGATCTACCAGTGTCATTGCGTGTCTTTTACTTCCATAAACCACATGTGGATCCACTAGTGTCACTGCATGTCTGTTCTTTCCATGCACCACATAAGGATCCACCAGTGTCATTGCATGTCTGTTCTTTTCATGAATCACATCTAGTGTCATTACATGTCTGTTATTTTCATGAACCACACCCAGTGTCATTGCATGGGTAGCTGTTAGACCGAGTCTTCTAGAAGGCACGCCCTAACACAGTTGTTCTGCTTGACGATTGTTACATACCGTTCTATTGGGGCGCTTGGACGATTGGGATGGTCTTTGTGAGAGCGATTCGCGAGTAGGTTGTTCTATGACATGATTGGCCACGCTTGCTTTAGACAAACTGGCAACACCGGGCGCTCCCCTGTTTCGAGTGCCACGTCTCACGAGTTCAGTGGGCCACATCCCAGTGTCACGTCCCCATTACTTCTCTTCCTCCCCGTACTTCTCTTCCTTACCCTCGAAGCCACTTTCCCCACTTCACTCCCATCCTGCCGTAGCCGCTATCCGACGGCGCCTCCATCCCAATCCCCTCTCCGGCAGCCACCCCCCCACCCCTCTCGCCATGGGTTCAAGGGGAGACGGCGAGGAAACGCGTCGTGACGACAGGGACGGTGATTTCGATGTGAGTCATCTCATCTCTATTTCTATCATCTGTGGCCAATTATCTATTTTTTGAGCTAGATCTAATCTGTTTACTCATGCGCGTATGATGTGTTAGGCCAACCAAACGATGTATGACTCCGACTATCACGGTTTAGAGGATGAAGACAGTCCTCTGGTATGTAAACATGGATATGTGCCTGCTAAATTTGTAGCCTTCAAAGGACGAAACGCAGGAAGGAGGTTTCTACGGTGTCAAGGACATCGTGCAATGATGCAAGGCGGAAGTTGCGGTGTTGTCAAATGGGAAGATCCAGAGTGGCCCAAATCGATGCAGAAAACGCTGGAGAAACTATGGAAATGACTGTCAAGTTGAAAGAATCCGTATTCAGCTCACTTCTTGACAGTGTTGAGATGAATCTATGGGAACCAGTTGACACGACCAAGCATAAGCGAGATCTCAGGTGGGTGCAAGACAAGGTTATCTAAGTCGAGAAGGAGAGGGACGCGGCGTTGGCCCTGAAGGCTAAAGCAGAGCAAGAACTGACTCAAGCAAGGAACGATCTCCACCAAGCCAAAGTCCTGCAGTACACAACTACGAGTATTGACAAGTGCATGAGGAAAAATGCAGAGAAACAATTGAAGCTGTGCAAGGAAGATGCTAAAAGGAAGGAGCAGACAATTCGATCCTTGCTCTCGCAGGAAGATGTGCATCGGGCCAAGATTAGGAAGATCAAGGAGATGTGTGATAACTAGTTCTATTTAGCTTAAGCTCCGTGCCTTTTTAAGTTGTAATATTTGTACTTGTTGACCTAGCGGTCTGAACTATTGGCCCCGAATTCCAGGGAGGAAAAAAATTGCTCTGACCCCGCATTAATTTGAGGAAGAATTTGTGATTTAGATCAATTTCTTGCTCGATTTAGATCTTTGTCCCAGATTGGGAACGTAACCGTGGACCAAAGACACCTTTTCTACTAGTGTATTCTGACACTGGTGGTTTGTTTAAACGTAATCTATGTGGATTGTGCCGCATGCAAATGGCACAGCCACAATTTATAAAGTGGAAGCACGTACACCCGGTTACTGGAGATCCGGAAGCTTTGCCAGATGCAGGGGATGCAGGAGCAGAGAGGCAGTGAGATAGACAGGCTCAAGATTAGGCCAGAAAGTGGTACCCATTTCCTCCTCATCTGGGCATTATCGGTGAGAACATTGTTTTTTATGTTGCCACGTCGTTGTGCAGCATCTGAGATAAGTTGCTACTTCGTGGAGTGTGGCAGCTTAAATAATTTATTTATGTGCCACTTACATTCCATCGTATTTGGAGACCTCCCGCCCCTCAGCAATCGTGGAACCGGTGGATCATTGTTTTCAGATAGCAGTGGCATAATCGCAATTTCGGATTCAACTACCGACTCGGGCGTTTCCAAACCCTAAGTCGCGGTACACTTTACTCAGAGAACGTGGGTAGATTGTTTCGCCCAGCAACGTGCCACACACAGAGCGATCAGAATTGAATAGAATTACATATATGGGTTCAAGTTCAACACATTACTATGCATCTTCATTGCCAGCAGCCTTCTTCCGCAGCCTGGGTGCCAAGCCTTCACGTCCAATGGCTTCTTCATTTCCGGCCTTCTTTCGCTTCCTTGGTGCCAATTTTCTTAGCTTCACGTACTCTACATCGCCGGGACAATGGGCACCAGAATCGTGTCCAGCATCATCTTTCCACTCGTTTTTAATTTCTTCGGGCAGCAAAATGAATGACCCGGCAGTCATGTTTCTAACCTTGCGGCGCTTCCTGTCAAAGAAACAAGACTGTTGCATAACTGCCCAATATCTACAGAGTAAATAAAAGAAAAATTACAATTCAGCACAAACATGCGAACCCCAAGCGACCTTTGCTTACTAGGAGCTAATTGCGTTCAAGCAACCACCCTGTCCAAGAATAGAAGGGCGACTCCCAGTTGCAGCAGCTTCCACATCCAGTACATCACAATTCAGCTCAAACATGCAATCCAAAGCATACCTTTTCATTAACCCAATTAGCTATCTGTCACACGATATAGGAACATGGATGCCACGTTCATCCATCAAGCTGAACTTTGCAGTCTGCTTCAGCCATACTTCAACATGATTACGTAGAGCAGCAACCATACCAGATATAGTGCAGATTTGCGCAGGCGCTTCTTCCATCGTGAAACAATGGCTTCCATACCACTTGCCCTTGGAGTCGTACCTGTAGAGGACTACCGTAACCAGGTAAGGGGGGTCCACGCAGATCCCACTTGACAGAAAACTGTGGATAAAATATGTTTGTCAGCGTTGGGGTAACGAACAATTTGAGGTTCAGTAGCCAGCTAGCAGTTGTAATTAGTGCGAATAGCAAAGAGAAGGGTAGCTCACCCGCTTGTAGGCAGAACTTCTTCTTCCTTGATAGTAGGATCTGCTATCCTCCGAACTACTCGGCTTTTCAGCGGCGGAGGCGGGCTAGAGCCTCGCAACAGCGGCTACTGCATGCGCCATTGGAGCTCGGTATCAGCGACTGGGTGCAGCAACTGGGCGCAGCAACTTGGCCCCGGAAGTCAAATGTCCGAAGGGATCGTCCTGCCTAGAGGGTGGATTCCGACGCCGCGGGTGCTAGGGGAAAGCTAGGAATGGATTTGTGAAATTGGTCAACGCATCCAATCCACTTAGCTGCTCGATTTTCCTAAGAGGTTGCCGCGTTGGCGCTCGTGTCACGGACAGATAACCGACATGTGGGTCCCGACCGTCTACTTCACGGTGAGGTTTAACGGAATGTTCGTATTTGGCAGGGGTGAGATGAGTTTGCCTCAAAATGGCCCCTCTCAGTAATTGGCGGCCCAACTTTTCGAAACGTGGTAATTTCAGGCAACTTAGGTACCGCCATGCGCTGGCCTGCCAACTTTGGTACCGCAGACGAACAAGCCCCCCTCATGGCGTACTTGTCCTCAATCCGACGACAAGGAGTCTACGAGGAGTGGGAGGATTGCCACAAACAAGTGAACAAGTTCAGCGGCAACATCTACAAAGGATACGTGACTAGAGAGGAGGCGATAGCCAAGTGGAGGAACCACTTGTGGAAGAAGAACCGGATGAAGATATTGGTCAGGCTAATGCTCTTGCTCACCATTATCATAGTTGTATTCTATTTGATCCTAGTGTAGGCGGCGGTGGCCACTTCATATTTGTAATGTGAGATGATATGAACTTTGTATTCAGCGCTTGTGTAAAAATTTGGCGCTTGACACTATATATGTATCTCGATCGGGCTCTAAGTGTAATGACATTACACTTGTGTTTGTATTATATGTCGGTTTTCATCTACTACATGTGCAATATACTGTTTATCCTGATCTGGATAAATACTATATAAATCCTATATAAATACTTGATTATACACCAGGAATGTATTTTATTTTGAAAACATGTAATATACTCAGTGGCGCATATAGGAACGGTGTTTGTGGCGCATATAGTCTCTGTGGCGCATTGGACTGTATGCGCCACAAGAAGCAGATATCAGTGGCGGGGTAATAGTGGCGACAGGAATATGTGCCACAAAAGAAGGAATTACATGCGCCACAGAAGAGTTGGTTCCTAGTAGTGATCTCTGGACTACGGTTCCATGTAGTAGCTAGATGGCTGGTCCTTCTCCTTTGTGCTATCATGTTTAGATCTTGTGAGCTCCGTTCATGATCAAGTTCATCTATTTGTAATTCTGCATGTTGTGTTTGCGGGGATCCGATGGATATTGAGATGCTATTTCAGATTGATTATTGATTCTATCATGTCTTTGTTATTTGTGATCCTGCATGCGTTCCGTTGTTAGTAGCTATCTTGGCCAAGTGGATGCTAGCAACTCCAAGAGTTAGTATTTATGCTCGATAGTGGGTTCATGCCTCAAGTAATCTGGGGAAGTGACAGAAATCTGTAAAGTACTAGATGTGCTATTGCTACTAGGGAGAAAATAACAATCCTTTGTTCATAGAACAATCATATTTTTTTACTTTACACGCAATTCGTAATGCAATTATCAGTTGCTTGCAACTTAATACTGGAGGGGGTTCGGATGATAACGTGAAGGTGGATTATTAGTCATAGACGAAGTTGGATGGCAGTCTATGTATAATGTTGTAATGCCCAATTGAATCTCAAAGGACTCAAGATGATTAGTATAAGCATGTTGCTTTGTCGATGTTTGTCAATTGCCTCGCTGTAATTTGCTCACCCAACATGTTATCTATGTTAAGGAGATCCACCACTAGTGAACTATGGACCCCGGTCCTTTCTTTTACCATCAATCTACAATCAACTATTTACTGCTTTCTGTTTACTTTCTGCACACTATTACTTTCTTCCACTCGATACGTTTAATCCTTTGTTTTCAGCAAAACCGGTGAGATTGACAACCTCACCATAAGTTGGGGGCAAAGTTCTGTGGTTGTGTGGTGTAGGATTCCACGTTGCTACTAGCACCGGTAGTGCGCCCTGCCAAGGCTCAGCTAGCAACACCTTTGGGGTGTTTCCTTGCTCCTACTGGATTGATAACCTTGGTTTCATAACTGAGGGAAACTTGCTGTTGTGCTCGTCATACCTTCCTCTTGGGGTTCCCCAATGAGCTCGAGATATCTTGGGACATCAAGCTCTTTTCTGGCGCCATTGCCGGGGAGTCAAGGACATCTTCACAAGGGGAGTCCCTCATAACCAATCTCTTTACTTTTTTGTTTTTGTTTTTCTTAGTTTATTTTCTATTTTGTTTGCTTGTTTCTTTATCAAAAACACACACAAAAAAATAGTTTTACAAGTTTGCTTTCTTTATTCAAAAACACAAAAAATTAGTTCCTATCTTAAGTTGCCATTATGTCTAGCATTGCTCCAATCACTATGTCACATGAGGAAATGATTTTCACTTTTAAACAAGGAATTGAAGAGAGTTTCAAAGAAGCTTCGTCTAGAATCTCTGATCTACATGAAAAAACTGAACCTAAAATGAGTCAAAGCTTGTTCCTTAGCAGTTTTTACCTTGGAATTGCTCTTTGCTATAGATATGCTTTGGATGTTGTTGTGGGAGGATATTTCCTCCAATGTAATGAGGATGATGTTGTTAATGCTATAAAGAAGTTGATCTTTACTTACAACTTGCCTAGCAAATCTGATTCTTCCTTTGTGAACATATTTGCTAGATTGAACACTCTTGAGACCCGCACTACTAGTTTAAAGGATTGCTATAACATGCTTAGAGGTCATCATGATTATGTTCCAATAAATTCTGAACCATCAAAGTGGCTCCCCACGGTAAATATTGATATAAATAATGAAACTTTTCAAGCTCGCTGTGATATCATGTCTGAATTTTGTCTTATGCCCAAAGATGTCTATGAATCTTTGAATCTTTGGGGGCTTTCTGAAGGAGGAAAAGAAATATTTCTTGCTAATAATTCCATAATATTACCTATTGGAATAGTTGAAGGAGTGTTTACAAAGATCCTAGGGAAAATGGTTTCTACTTATTATCTTGTTATTGAATGTGCATGAAAAGGACAATTACGCTTGGAAGATCCCTATTGAAGCTCCTTGGAGTAATAATAGATGTGGGAAAGGAGACAATGCGTTTTTCTGCTCCACCAAACATTCATAAGTTCCCCAAGGTTAATAATAAAAGTAAGAGAGGTAAGGTCAAGAAATTTGGTTTTAATGCTTCTTCATCTGAGAATATTTGATTCTTTTTATTGCTTCTTATGCCTAACTTAAAGGCGTTAAAGAGAAGTACTTATTGGGAGATAACCCAAAAGTTTTAGATGAGTCTTGGAAGTTATTACCTCTGTAATAACCTCTCCTTATCCTTTTTATTTTCTTTTTGTGCCAAGAGTAACCTCTAATGAGAGAGAAATAATGATTGGGAAAGTTGCTGTCCCGAAACAGATTTCTGTGCTTCACCGTAAACATTCGCGCAAAATATCTGTACATCCTTTTGAGGCGTGAATTTTTGTGCTTCTGCCCCAGGTTGTTATATAACTTTCTTTAGTTCAACACTTTTTGATTTGAGCAACAGAAGGTCTTCGAAAAAATTCTTCTTTACCTGCTGGTGTGTTTTGACAGATTTCTGCCATTATTTGCATTCACTTCTTGTTGGTTCCTTTTTGAGTTCTTTTGGGGAATTGAGCTTTTTGAGTGAAGTTCTCCAGTATCTTGTGTTTTATTGGAAGTTTTATTGGTGTTGGAACTGAACCCAAAGACTTATTATATTGAGTGCACTAATGTTGCTAATAAAGATTGTGTGAAGTTTTGTAGGAAGGAAAAATTGTAGGTGTATGGAAGGAATGAGTAATGAGATGAAGAATGGACTAAAGCTCAAGCTTAGCGATTCCACGTGTGTCACCCCAAGAAATATCCAAGAAGTACAGTCGTCAAAGCTTGGGGATGCCCAAGGCATCCCCTTCTTCATCAATAAAAATCCCAGGTTTCTTCCAAACGCTTCAATTTTATTGTTTCATGCACAGTTGTGTTGTTCTTGGAGCGTCTTCTTTTTCATTCTGGTTTTTCATTTGCTTGGTTTGCTTAGTTTTCTGAATAAATTGGTTGGACTCCTCTTTCATGCATTGGTTTTCAAATAGTTTGGTTTGGATTTGAAAAGAGTAGGAAAGTTCATGCTTAAGTGGTAAAGAGAGCTTGTTTTTGAATGTGGCCTATGCTTTGTCATGCCATGCTTCATATTGTTTTGGCTTTAGTCTTAGTATTCTTTGCTATAGCATGACATGTTATAAACAATTGAGATTTCTTAATGTGCCTTAGAAGAATCATGCGTTGTTTTAGCATAGTATTGTGGTATTGTCCTTTGCTGCTTTATTTGGGTTGACTTGGCACATGCTCACACCATGTTATGACTATCCCAAGTCACCATAGACTTGATGATCCTTTAGTTTTCAACTTGTAATATCACTTTATGCTTTGATCAATGATGTTTTGTCGCTCTGCATGATTATGGCCATTATTGCTCTCTTAGTTTGTCACTCCCAGTCTTTTGCTAGCCTCCGTAACCAAGTGTGAGTTCCACTCATGCATCCAACTCCTTAAACCAAGTTATTCCAAATAGTCCACCATACCTACCTATTAGCAATTGCTATTCCAAGTATATTCATGTTTTTATCTACCTTCCAAATTAAACTTGTTATGTGAAAATTAGGGATTAAAGCTCTCACGAACTTGAGGACACACTTTACTTTTATTGCATTTAATAAACTTGAACCATTGGGTCCTTCTTTGTTGCGTATATGCTTGTGCTTTATAAGTTGATGTTAGCAGAGCCATGTATCATGGGGAACGCTTTCAACATTGCACTTGTACTTTGTACCCCGTTGATATCATGTTCTTTTGCTTATGGATCTCGGCGGTGTGAAATAAAAGTGGAACTTGTAAGATCATGGAGTTTGTATGTTTGTTAGAGAAACACCTGGGCCGCTAGCCTAAGCCATACCTAATCATGGTGGAAAATTGCAGCATCACCATAATGAGCACTCTATGAAGCATCCTCAATAAAAACCTATGCAAATAGCAAATGAAAGGATCGCGGAGATGCTCATTGTTTGCTTACCTTGTCATTTTGATTATGGGATAGCTCATGTATCATGTGCCAGGGGTACCCCGTTGGCGGTTCTTTATGATACATATGTACTTACAATGACAAGAGCTTACTTGTGACTAAAGTTGAGTATCATGAGGTTCGGTCTTCGTAAGTAAGGGGCATGAGATTTCGGCTTATAACTTGTCAAGCATATCCTCTTAGTTGTGTCACTTTAACCTTAATCACCTTCAAGATGCTTGTGATAGGGGCAATGAGAGCTGAAAGCTAACAAGTACCATAATTTTTTGAAGCTCTTTATGAAACTTGAATCTCTGCTTCCTTCTATGAAGGCCTTTTTTTACTTTTATGTTGAGTCCCCACCTTCTATCTTTATGCACCTACTTTGAGAGCATAGTGGCCATTCTTAGTTCTATGTGCATTGTCCCAAGACTTGTTGATTGATGCGTAACTTGATATTGCTTGTTTTAAACTATTTGTATCTAGTCACTCCTATGAACTTTGAAGGTGTCATGTGCATTTATGTTTAATACTCTACGAGGGACAAGCTGAATGCCACTATGATATGTTTTATTTATGTGAAACAAACAAACGTCTTGCAAAGTATTGTTATTCATGAATCTTTTGTTTATGCCTTTTCATGTTGCAACATAGTTGCTATGTCTTATTGCTAGAACTTTATCTTTCATGCTATGTTGAAGTACTATGATGCTAACTTTCAATGTTTTACAAATACTTTGATCAACTTTATGATGGTGCATGTCATCTCAAAAATTATTATTTCTTTTTATCACTTACCTACTCGAGGACGAGCAGGAGTTAAGCTTGGGGATGTTGATACGTTGCTAACGTATCCATAATTTTTGATGTTCCATGCTTGGTTTTATCTACTTTCTTATGTCTTGTTCCAACTTTGGAGTACTTTTCATACACTTTCTTGGACTAACCTATTAACAAAGAGCCACAGTGCCAGCTGCCTGTTTTCTGTTGTTTTTGGTTCTAGGAAGTCAGAAAATGAATATTCTCGGAATTGGATGGGACAAAAGCCAAAGTCAGTTTTTCACCGAGGGACACACCGAGCCAGAATACGAGACGGAGAGGGGCCAGAGGGCGGCCACACCACTTGGCCGGGCAGCCCGGCCTAGCCCATGCCAGGGGGTGGTGTGGCCAGCCCAGGCACCCCCTCGGCCTCCCCTTCGATAAGATGCCTCCAATATAGAAACCCTAAGTACCTGATCAAAATTCCACGAAAGAGTCTGTAGCTGCCGTCATCTCCATCCCTAGATCGGGAGGGATCTGAAGCTCTTCCCGGCACCCTGCCGGAGAGGGGAATTCACCCTAGAAGCCTTCTTCATCACCATGCAAGCCTCCGGTGTGATGTGTGAGTAGTTCATCTCTGGACTACGGGTCCATGTAGTAGCTAGATGGCTGGTTCTTCTCCTTTGTGCTATCATGTTTAGATCTTGTGAGCTCCGTTCATGATCAAGAACATCTATTTGTAATTCTGCATGTTGTGTTTGCGGGGATCCGATGGATATTGAGATGCTATTTCAGATTGATTATTGATTCTATCATGTCTTTGTTATTTGTGATCTTGCATGCTTTTCATTGTTAGTAGCTATCTTGGCCAAGTGGATGCTAGCAGCTCCAAGAGTTAGTATTGATGCTTGATAGTGGGTTCATGCCTCCTGCGGAAGTGACAAAAATCTCTAAGGTACTAGATGTGTTGTTGCTACTAGGGAGAAAACAACAATCCTTTGTTCATAGAACAATCGTATTGTTTACTTTACACGCAATTCTTAATGCAATTATCTGTTGCTTGCAACTTAATACTGGAGGGGGTTCGGATGATAACCTGAAGGTGGATTATTAGTCATAGATGCAGTTGGATGGCGGTCTATGTATAATGTTGTAATGTCCAATCGAATCTCAAAGGAGTCAATATGATTAGTATATGCATGTTGCTTTCTCAATGTTTGTCAATTGCCTCGCTGTAATTTGTTCACCCAACATGTTGTCTATCTTAAGGAGAGCCACCACTACTGAACAATGGACCCCGATCCTTTCTTTTATCAACAATCTACAATCAACTGTTTACTGCTTTATGTTTACTTTATGCAAACTATTACTTTCTTCCACTTGATACGTTTAATCCTTTGTTTTCAGCAAAACCAGTGAGATTGACAACCTCACTATAAGTTGGGGGCAAAGTTTTGTGGTTGTGTTGTGTAGGATTCCACGTTGCTACTAGCACCGGTAGTGCGTCCTACTAAGGCTCAGCTAGCAACACCTTTGGGGTGTTTTCTTGCTCCTACTGGATTGATGACCTTGGTTTCATAACTGAGGGAAACTTGTTGCTGTGCTCATCATACCTTCCTCTTGGGGTTCCCCAACGAGCTCGAGATATCTTGGGCCATCAGGTTCCACTCGAGGTTCTTCACATGGTTGTTCTTGTTGGATCAATAAATATGATGACGATGTTCTTCTCGCCTTGCTTGGGGCCTTGAGGATAAATCACCATTATAGCTTGACGTTGCAGCGTGTTGTGGAGAAGGTACATATTCCGATGAGCTCACAGGTTCAAGATCGGGGCCTTCATTGTGTCTTGGATCACTTGCATGAGGGTCTTGTCGACAAAGAGAACGATGGCGTGATGAGCTTGATGCACTCGTATGGTGCCTTTAAGAGCTTGGTGCGCAAGAAAGTGACCTTGTTTTTCGCGCGAGCTTGGACAACAAATGGTGGAGTGCTTTGTTTTGATTGGTGAAGTTGTGGTGAATGGCCCTCATCTCTTGATAAAAGTCCTTGAAGTTTTTGTCGATTCTCTTGAACTCCATATGAGTTTGTCCGGATTGCTCGTCTCAGGGGCATTGCAACGTTGACAGAACTCTTGTCGAATGATGAAGTGGCTCACTTGCGTCATGTATGGTCCTTCTTATTCTTGGGGAGGTGGTTGGTTCGTCTCGCTGTGCCTATCCATGATGACATCCAAAAAAGGATTGTATATGGAAGGAAATATGTGGTGGGGTCATCCTTTTACCTCACCTTTAGGATTCTATCAAACTTTTAGCCACACATGAGAACCATTGCAAAGTGAAATCGCAAAGAAAGATCACACTAAGACTAAGACTCTCAAAAGTTTTTTGTGGAAGGTTAGGATGGTGGAATGCCAAAGAAGTAACAAAACGAAAAGGACAGTCAAAACTGGAGAAAATCCAACAAAACTAAAGTCAAAGGTAAAAGGTCAACTCAAAAGGTGATGAGAACCTACGATTATACACACACATGGACATTATTGGGATTAGCATGACTATGAAAATGAGCAAACAAATTGTCCTATCAAAGACCACACTCGTTTGTAGTGCCAACTAGCAAAGTGGCCCTCGCAAGTGCGACGGCATGGTTTTTAATATGTCGAAAATGACCGAGGAATAGATAATTATTTAATGTATATTCAAAGTATATGTGAAAGGAATAATAAGTTCTAATAGATATTGTAAATGTTATGCTCTTAAAAAATATCATTCTTTTGTGATTTGGTATATGTTGCCGTATGTTGATCTAAGGTAGTGTTTTGTTTAGGTTGTTCCAAAGATTGGAATCTAGTTGTTTTGAACTTATATTGTTAAAATAAGGACCATTAGATTAACAACATGATGTCGTACATTTTTCATGAAAATAATTAGTTTGTGATTTCCTCTTTACCATGCATGTTGGAAGTTTACTATATATTTGATGTGAGATTTTTATATTTTTGTAGGTCAATATGGTAATATCTAAATATTGTGTCAAAGTATAATTAATGGGTCGATCATGTGACCATATGGGCTCGTGATTGCCCATCTAGTGGAGACTGCTCATCAGAGTAAGTTTTGGGTTAGTGTCGGTTTCCTCCACTATTGTATCGAGAAGCGACTCCTAATATTTTATTGTCTTAGATATGCAGATGAAGTCCTCTTTATTTTCAACTTAAACTTGTTGACCGGTTTAAATATAAGTGATATATTATGAACTGTTTCTAGGTTATCCTAAGAGCGCTTCAATATAAATTCATGGTTTTTCTAGCGCAGAAGACGTGACCAAATTTTGATGAAATAAGTATAAATTATTGACTGAGAATACCTATTTCTAAGTCGTCTCACTCACAGTCACTGACTTATTTGCGGGCCTACAATTTTCACGCATAAAAAACCAAAAGTCCATCCACTTAGTATTATATGTTCCCTGGACACATAAAACAACTATTTCTAAGTCGACTTGACAACTTTGAATTGAGCTCAAAACAAAACAGGACTGGATTAATGCCCAATCTACACAAAAGAACTATTGCTACAAATACAGACCATTTTTCACAGGAACTCTTACGGAATTACGTGGAGGGATGCGGAGCAATCACTGTCCTGAGATCACTGGATGCAAAAGAAATAGAACCAACTAACTCCTGCCACATCATCCCGTAAGTTCGCCCTCTAAACAAATTTCCAAAGATCTAAGATTATTGCATGTTTTGATAGTGCCAGTGTAATATAATCATTTGTGGTGATTAATGGAAGTACTTGCTTGATCCTAAAATAGAAATACTGGATTGATAGCATCTCTCCACTCATATTGTCTAGCCAAATATCCTGAATTGCCGGTTCAACTGATGGATGCATGTTAGGAAATTTATAAAAATAAGCTGACACTCATAGTACATGTTCTTGTATAGGGCCCTAATCGATCTCTCATTTGAGCCGGGTGCAGACTCTGGGGTTGTGGAGGAAGTGGTCATTGTGGTTCTCCAGCCTAGTGGCATTTCTTTCATTCATGCCATTTTTTGTTCAACATGTACTGCAGCACCATCAGGGATATACACATGTCAATAAATAATATTGTCTCTGTTCCAAAATATAAGCCTGTTTTAGCTTGCTAAAATGGTTATATTAC
Organism: Avena eriantha; assembly: GCA_910589775.1. Lineage (NCBI taxonomy): Eukaryota > Viridiplantae > Streptophyta > Magnoliopsida > Poales > Poaceae > Avena > Avena eriantha. Next base: position 237,077,046 of record OU342745.1, read on the forward strand.
AGAAGGGAAGTAGTATTAGCCACTACCATGACTGAACATTAGCTATATATATTTCCAAACTGCAGAATGACCAGTGAAATACATATCAACAGAGGGCTTCGTAATACAAGCTCCTGCCATGACAAAGACTTAATGCATTCAAATTTAAGCAAAGACCAAGAAAATACATTCTTTTTGAAGGCAACAGAGCCAAGGAAATACACGGTGAAACTGTATCCAAAATTGAGCATATCTATAAGGATGGGTATTTGTACACATGATCCGCACTGATCAAATGAATGCATCACAACATTATAGTAGGAAGCAATGTATACGTTAGCTTTGCGACAATCAAATAACGAAGAACGATAAAAAAAGCATAGTAAAGGGGACTCAGATTTAACGTGGAAAACCTCTCCAACAAAAGAGTAAAAAACCACGGGCGCCATCTACAAAACTTCACTATAACGGGAAGTGTTTACACAACGCCGGGGATTTTATAGATGTAACCTTTTCCAGCCGGCGGCTTACAAGAGGTTTCTATAGCGGTGGTAACCTAGGTCTTCGACGATCCGTACCGCGGGCCAAGCCTCTGGCGACGGGCCTCACTCCGCTGTATCAGAAATTGGCCTTTACTATGTAAAATTTGGATCAACAAATTAATTGACTAAACTATGTCGAGATACAATTTGTATCTAAGAGTTTAAATGAAGGAGTGGTATTTGCATGGATCATGACACTCCATGATAATAGATATGTACTTGCTATGTTCCAAAATATAAGATATTTTAGACTATTTTAAAACACATATATCTAGATGTATAACAGTACAAGAGAATGCAATAAAAAGTCAGATCGTATCTATAAGGTACATATTCATACCTCTACTAATTACCGACTGGGAACAATATCTCGATATTGGAGCTAAATTATGGCTTCTTCATGTGCGAATGCTTGACAATCCCGTATGAAAAAACTGACCGCACAGAACTTGTCTCTCCAGACCATAGTCTGCCTGGGCCCTTCTGCATGCGCATGCGTGTTATTAGCTACCATGTGTTCTCTGGTTGCTATCTCCATTACAAGAAGACATGTACGCTCGCCCAGCTGTTTCAGATCGAGTATCAGAGAGCATCAGAGAGTATCACAGTCGGGCACAGCGGCAGCCAGATGAACGTGGCCCAGTAGATGGAAATAAAAAGCATGTACCTAGGGATTTGCCATGACCTGATTACTCGGTTCAGAGGCGACCATATTGCATCGGTGAAGTGGGTTTGTAGGGCGGCGACGATGTCTGCACACCCGTGGAGGGCTTTGGTGGATTGAAGTTTCCCGCAGTTGAACGTGGTCGAGATGGTGCATGGCGGCTGCCGACGCACGGAAACAGATGATTTATGAGAGGCTGTATTTTAAGTGGCATAGGTGGGTAATTATTTTCAACTTTAGTGGTAGAAACTTCTTCATAAAATCTAGCGGCTGTGATCCTACATTTTTCTTGATTAATGGTTAGATGTCTCTGATTTTTGTGAATTTTTCTAGTTTATTTCTCTATTTTCTGGTAACCAGTCATGTACTTTTAATATATAATAGATGCAAGGAGAGATGGTGGATTGTTTTCAAATATAAAAAGAGCAACGGATTTGTGCACTCGACTTGGGCATTCTTATCTCTCATGCTTACAAGATTGAGACTCTCTTATGCTATGAGAGACTTTGTATCTTTTATTTTTCTCTTTTTTTGATATTTTTCTCTCACTTGATGCTACCAAGTCACTCTTTCTTTTGCTCTTACACTCTCACTATCTAAGGACAAGTGCACAATGCTCAAGCAAACACAAGATGAGCCACTCTCGGTGGGGTAGGTACACACAAAGGAAGATATTAGGTTAACAAGGTGACGAAAGTTATATCTTAGTTGGTGATGATGTACTTGCAGTCGGTGGTGTGGGAGGAGCTTGAGTTCCATGGTGTAGACGTGCACGTAATATGTTGTGGAAGCTTGCTGTTCGTTATTGACACAAACACAAATACAAGAAACAAGGGACGGAGAAGAGGCAAAACTAGTCAAAAACAAGCGTCAGCGCCGAAGACTCTAGGGTCGGGGGTCTGCTAATCAAACTTGCTCGTGTTCTTGAGCAGATATCCATGCCTTGGGGCCTTAAATCCGTGAAATATCGGCCAAAATTGGGCAAGAAAACGCAGGCAAAAGCTGGACCAACACCTTAGAGAAGATTTGGTTGGTTCGAAACCACAAATAACACTCCACAAGGAGAGATAGATCCAAAGGAAAATCTAGGGATCTTTTTTGGGGATTTTCGAATTTATGGTGGATAGAAAAAAATTGTGGAGAAATTCATGATCAAAGAGCCTCTTGATACCAATATGTTAGGGGTGATCCCTTGGGGTGGCCCGATCTTTCACGAAACTCCGGGGATCACGATGGAATCATGAGGGGGAGAGAGAGGATGAAATACAAGTAAACTCACACGTGAAGTACATGATGAACACACTCACACGCCGTACACAAAACAACCTATAGATCACACTAGCAGCTACCAGTCTGACACAATCCCTAGGATCGGTGGCGTGCAAGAACACACACACTCTCTCTAACCGGTATGGCGAGTAGGAGGCTTGTTGAGATCTTGACAACTTGTGGAAGGGACATCCACTCCAAGGCCTTATACAAATTGAACGCACTATGGCAAAATCCAAGAGGTTGGGAATAATTGGTGCTCCTTGTCAAGGAGCATGAGACTTAAATTAGATAGCTCCTTAAAGGGGCTTCTTCTATTTCAGTTATCCATTTCTAGGATTATAATATGGATGAGGTGGTCTATATATATACCAACAACTAAATAGGGGTACTTTAGTCATAAAACATAAAGTTTGGGTGAAATTGGGGATTACATGGGACAAGTCCAAATGGTCTTAACATGCATGTCGTCACTTAGGCCGGAGAATCCGGGGTTGTCTCTAGGGTAGACTTCGGGTTGTCACTTTGGCCACTAGAAGGGGGGGCATAGTCTGGACCAGATTCTTCGTGCTCTCCGAGGCAGTATCTAGGGGGGTGTACTGGGAGCTCCAGGCGACGGTCCAGATTCCTGGCCAGAGTCCTTGGGGTGGCACACCATAGACTCCGGTGTTGGAGGTCGGAGACTCCGGGCTTCAGGGACGGAGACTACAGTGCTTCAACCTCTACTGTGACATTTTCTTGTCCAGCTCCTGGTTCTTCTTCTGAGGGGGCTTTTCGATGTGTTGGGGCTTCATAGATGAGTATGCACAGTGTAGTGGCATGAAGTAGCAAGCCATTCAAGGTTGTATCGAAATCACACAAGGAGAGGAGCAAGTTAACCTTATCTTTTAGGAGTTTGGATCGAGCACGCGTCATTGGTCCACTTAGGGGTTTTTATGGTAAGGATGTAGGGAATTCCGTAGGATGGGCTGCATCACCACGTCTAGTGCTCCAGTTTGGAGTTGCCCCCAAGTTTCTGACTGATTCATAGATTTAGGAAGAGACTCGAGTCTTGCATCTTGCCGTTATAGTCAATGGTCTCGTAGGATTTCACTAGACCCATGAAGTCATCGGGTGCGCAGCCAACGCTCCTGATAGAGTAGCCCTTGAATGTCTATTCAAGTCATAGACTCAAGTAGAAACTCAGATCTTATTAGTGTCAACTATCTTTTCTCTTCATGGTAATCGAGGAAATGCTCGACTCGAATATCTTGCTTGGATCATGCAGTCGAATGCACTGCACCTCCCCTTGTAAGATGTGTTGAGTTTTGAATTATTGCGGATGTCAAGGATGACGCCAAGTGAGCTCAACTATCGGCCTGAGCAGCTGATGGGTCAAGACGGTGTGGTCCTCGGTATTAAAGATGACCCGGACTTGACCACACATTACGCAAAGATCGTAATATTAACAGTGGTTCCTCGATTTGCGTGCGTAGTGGGGTTATTTCGTCAATGATTTGTTTCTCATATTCCACGAGTGATTTTGGATGTATGGCACACATCCCTAATTGTTATATTGTGGCCAAGGTTGATCCATGGGTGGTATAAGTAAAATGAAAGGGTACACTAAAATTCCACATCCTTTGAAATCTGCTTCTTCTTACTCCGTGCACTCCCCATTGCTACTCTTCTTCACTACGCTGGACGTACTAAGGGATTTCCCTAGTTCCTTCCTATGCTTGATGAATAACTATGCCGCATCAAAGGAGAAGCGCGGTGCTGCGATGGTGAAGTCAAAGAAGACCGGGGGAGCAGGTTCCAGCACCATCACCGCCCCCAATAAGAAGAACCCCACCATGACAATGGTCACAAATGGGGATTGGTGGCGCTCCACAGGGAAGGCCTCGGAGTTGCACCAACTCTGATAGGTTGGGCTGGTTCCTTCCAAAGAGTACTACAAAATTCTTGGTCCAGAGGTAGTCCCTATCCCCTCCTAGGATTAGAGTAATGTTCATTTCCCTCCTTCTTCATGGTTTGTCCCTCCCAGCCCACGAGTTTATCCATGATCTTCTTTCTATTTATGGTGCCCATCTGCCTCAGCTGACACCAAATTCAGTTATGCACAATGCATGCTTCATCACCCTTTGCGAGTGTTTTCTTGGCATCACATCACACTTAGGGCTCTGGAAGAAGCTATATTCCGTGAAGAGGCAAGAGGGTAATTAGGGAACATACCATGTTGGAGGGTGCGACATATCCATTCATGGAAACATGGAGTACTTTTCCTTCACGATTGTCGACTCTTTGTAAGGAGGGAGGGCCAAGTGGTCCTACATGAGAGACCAGAAGATGGGTCATCAGAATTACAGATTGGACCCTTTTGATCCGAGTACCAAAGTGGAGAAGATGTCATGGAGGAACGAGGTGGGCCTAGCTGAAGATGCTAATGTCGAGGCCTTATATGCTCGGGTGAAGGACCTGTAGTTGACTCCTGGACAGGTGGTGGAGGGAGTTGACATCATCTGTGCCTTCCCTAAGTGCCGCATCCAACCACTCCGGGCTAGGGTGCATCCAATCTGAGTGTATACTAGTCAATCGGATCCACCACGTTGTTAGAAGGAGAACATATCATTCACTGAGTTGGATAAAAAGATCAAATCCCACACGGGATTGACCAATGATGAAGCACTGCTGAAGTCGTTTCCTGTGGCACCATTCTATGCCACGAAGAAGGTGCCTAAGGTAAATGTCCCGTGCTTTCCTTTCCTCTATATTTTTACTTGTCAACACTGTGATTTATTTGGTTCTGATTTTGTCTTCGGCTTCAGAATTATAAGATGAAGCATGTGCTTCCACCTTTCTAGAGCAATAGGAATGGTGGAGGGTGCTAAACCAGATGAATCAGACTCGACCATCCCAGCTGCTGACACTGAAGACGAGGTTAGTAATGAGGGAACTTGCAAGTGAAGCAAGAGTGAGGATTCATATGCTTCAACCCTTGAATATCCTAAAGGGCAGCATGCATCCTCGAATGAGTCGGTGCCCGTTACGGCAGTGCCGCTGCCAACCACGCCTCCGTCCAAGAAACCCAACGTTGTCTTTGACCTTGATGATATTATATCATGAGTTTTATTCCCTGTTTCTTCATTGAAGATTTGAGGTATTGGGTCGTACTGCAATGATTTTGATGTTTTGTAGCACTGATTCGCCACTTGGTGGTGCCGCCCGAGAGATAGTGGAGGAAGGATTCATAGACTCCAGGGCTGCAGGTTCTGAGGTGCTCATAGAGATTGCCAATGTAACGGATCCCCATGACAGCGACAAATCCTCTAGCTCCTCCAAGCTTCGGAAGCGAAAGAGGGTTGTCAGCCAGGTTGCTCCCCGATGTCCTTCATCATCTTCTGATGATGATGTAAGTGCATTGTAACTTGTTTAAATTGCTTGTTGCATAGTGTCTTTTGCGAAGCCCCCAAGTCATTGTTGCTGATTGGAGTATTACACATCCATTCCTATGCAACATGGTGGAAATGGGATGCATGTATGTTCGACTGGAAGCAGAGCGTGACTAGATGCAACATAAGTGTCTCTTTGGAGTTTCGTGTGAATGTAGTAGCATTGCCTTCCTTCTGACGTTATTGTACCGAGATAGTCAAAAGGGATGACACTTTGCATCATGTTTAGGAGCTTGAGAAGAGTCTTGGTGGTGCCTAGAACAAGGAGAAAAGCACCAAGGACGCACTCTACCTGTGCAAAGCTGAAGCCAAGCAGCATCAAGAGGAGCTATTGGCCGCGTCCACCGAGTGTGAAGAGGCGTTGAGTGAGCGGCTCATGGACGCAACTCATGGTTTGTCAGGAGAGTATGTGTGGCTAGGTTTTTTGCACCCGAGTCTTCGTAGTTTTTGTTTGTTGAGTCTTTTTCTTCTTGTGTATGTAGATGCCGCTAGGATTTCGTTGGATTGCCACACCCAGTGCATGCGGATCCTTTTGCTGATGTTGTTGTAGCAATCGAAGACCACAATACCCATTTGAAGGATGTGTTGGTGAAGACCAAGCCCGTGTTGGGGCGCTTCCACAAGGATATCCTCCTAAAGGTTGTTGCCATCGAGGATGTTAGCGGGCTTGTGGATGCACTTGATGTAGTGGTCGATCCAGTGAAGGTGTACAAGCAAGCGTAGAAGGCGACTAGCGTGTACCTGGCCTTTGGAGTGGCTATGGCACATGGCGTGAATCTATACTTCGACAAGGTTTCCTCCTCTTTATACGTGACAGCCGAATGCCAGGAGGCACTAATGCATTGCTATATCAAGTGGGCAAAAAACTATGGTCCTCGTTTGGTCTCTCTACTTGAGAAGTATAGCAAAGAGCAGAAGCGTCTTACCATGGCTAGCACGCTAGAAGGTTCCGCGAAGCCGTCGAGCACTGTGTCATAGAGTAGTGCAATAGTTTACTTGTCTTGCTTCTAGCTTTTGGTCTTGTAATTTGACTTCCCCTTTTGCTATTTGTGTCAAGAATCATGATCCAGTTGAAATATAAATGATAGATTACGTTAATTTGCTTCTTATTCTACTCCCTTGCTTAGCCCCTGAGTGCATAACTGAAGGGGTATCATGTGCCTAGATTTCTTCCCACTAATTGTTAAAAGAATTGTTCTTATGTTGTGCATGGAGCAGCCGTGAGCTCATCTAGTGCATCGGTTCCTGAGATTCCTCCAGTTAGAATGAAATCGGCAAGTAGAGTTCCTGAGCTGTCAATGAATGTGCGACTTCGTGACCATGTCAAGAGTTTGGATAAACAACACCTGACTCTTAAGGGCCTTGCGCATGTTTGGAAATCCAACGTTGAGAAAGTCACACAACGTGAGGAGTATCCTCTTGACGAGGTGAAGAAGGTCAATGCGATGTTTAAATGTAAGAATTCTCCAAGTCTTCGGTTCTTGTGAATACACCTTTTGTTGGTTTCCTGACCTATATTTGTGCTATTGTGAAGTTGGATAGTTGGTATTTTTGCTTTTGTCAATGAGGAAAGTTGCATCAAGCTTCATTTGAACTGTTTGGACCAGGAGCAATTGGAGGTTGGTGGTTATTTCTAGATGGATATGAGCCAAGGTCTTATGTTGACCATACTTCATGAGCATGTACAACAGGTTCTCAAACATCTTAGAGATGTTCGGAATGTTCTGGCCATGGTGTGGGATGTATTGTTCCCTTTGGATTCTAGGTCTTTGAGTTTTCTTGGCTTAATGCAAGAGTTTCATAGTCGCAACCAAGTTGTAGTGTTTGTTCGTGTGCAATTTGTGGCGGGTGCGTAGATGGTGTGGACATTTGTTCAGGTGCATCATCCACACCTATACTTGGATACTGCTGCCATGGATCTCCCTCCATGCCTGATGGTTCGGAGATGCAGTTTTCCTTGCACATAGAGGTTGTGCGTAGCCTAGCTGTCAAGATAGTTTGCAATGTTGACATGTGTGAGCAAGTTTTCCTCCAACGTTGGCGTAATTAGCCAAGAGTTTAGCGAGTATTTTTTATTGTAAGCTGAACATAATGTAAAGCATGTAAAATTTGTGAGATATGTAAAGAATTTTGCCTGTTGGCCTAATGTAAATTATTTATTTTGTCGTTCGACTTGACTAGAAACACCGTATGCTAGGCCTTTCCGTTAGCCTAACGCCTTTTAGTCTTAGTACCTTGCTAACTTTTCAGTTGGGCTATAGCTAGGTTGGAGTTTTTAAGGATCGACGTTTAGGCAGAGTCAGCTATGTTGAGTTGACAGTATATTCGGGTGCTCGAGGAGGCGTAGCCCCCGAGTGTGAGATGCATAAAATGTAAAAACGGGAGAAATCAACTCTTAGTAGAGGAACTTATGTTTTATTGATAGTAGGTAGCAGGTACTCCCTCCATTTCAAAATATAATATGTTTTAGTTTTGTGAAAGGAGTGTATCTAGTGTGTAGGTTCATTGAGGTCTGGAGTGAATCTATACACTAAAAGAGGTCTAGATACACTCTTTCCACAAAGATAAAACATCTTATATTTTGAAAAGGAGGGAGTACATGTTTTGGCTAAGTGGCCTTATTAAAATGTAAAGACATCTTGGTGTAGAAATGGTGCAGTGTTCACGATGTTCAAGGGTTGGAGTGTGCGACTCTAGATTCTAAGTTCATGAGACAATAGGCCTCACCTGGGATTACGTATGTGATGATGTAGGGTCTCTCCCAAGGGTATTCCAGCTTGAGGTGGCCCTTTTGCTTGAGCTGCAACATGAGGTCTCCTTTGGAGAGGGACCTAGGTCGTAGTTGACAGTATATCGACAACATCTTTAAGTGCAGTTGTAGAATTAGCCTTGTTGTAGGAAACCACCAGAGGGGCATTGTATTGCAATTCAGTTGGTACTACTACTTCCATGCCATGCACCATGAAGAATGGCGTGTAATCCTCACCGTTGTTCAGGGTTGTTAGGAGCCTCCATAGCACAAAGGGTATTTCCTCATGCCATGCTCTAGCTTCACTCTCCAAGGGTCACATGAGTCGCTTCTTGATGCCGTTGTAGACAAGGCCATTGGCATTTTCTATTTGGCTATTGGTTTGTGGGTCGCTTACACTTAGGCACTCGAGGCATCAATTTGTCACATACGCCTGTCGAGTTCAGCTTGCTATGCCTACTTGCGAATGTATTACTTCTAGAGGAGCCAATGATAGGACATCAGTTCATCATGCGACACATGCTCTGGTAGGGGAGTACCCTTTAGCGCTTGCTTGACCCTATCCCATTGGTCGTTCATGAGATTGACTTGTGGGCGATCGCTGTCGCCGTTCTCTTACTCGGGCCCGGTGCGGGTGATGGTACCGCTGCTAGTACCGGTGTTGGTACTAGAGTTGGCATTGATGACGGTGCACTAGTAGTAATTTACATAGACGTTACTCCTGCAGCTTTATGGATCATATCTATCATCATCATCTCCTGCAAGCGAGTTACTCAGACCGGAGTCACAACATTGTTGCTATTCGGGCCGTAGGTCGATGAAGAGGCGTTCAGCTTGCCAAGAGTGCCGAGGAGCGGTAGGATCCATGATGCTGGTGCGATCGACGGTGCCGTTGACTACTCCGGAACCGCACAGATCTTGTCCGGAGGTGAAGAGTGTCAGTCTTGCCGACTTGGAAGCACAGATTCGCGATCATCAGTTTGCCTCCATTGCTAATGGATTTAAAGGTCGGGCATGTGGCCGACGAGTGGACAGTGAAGCTGATGGAGACGAAGTTGATCCACTCCCCTAGCATCAGGGAGACGTATATTGCCGGTGCTGGAGCCACCAGACTCGCGACATCAGCGTAGGGCTTCCCACGGATGGTGCCAATTGACGTGGGGTGATCACGTCGATGCCCATACTTGATGGACTTGGGTTTTTCAGTACGAGAGGTGCGCTAGAGACTTCCTCAGCTAACATACAAACAATGGGGGTCACGAGGTTTATCCAGGTTCAGGCCCCCAAAGGGAAAAACCGACTCCTACTTGTCTATTCTTGATTAATTGAGGAACCGAAGGTTACAAGGGCGCTAAGGTGGCTATGGTGTGTAGATTGGATCTACCGTGTGTGTATGAGAGTTTCGATTATCCTACCTGGTGTTCCCTCCTGACCATTATATGTGGAGGCCAGGTTTCGGGAGACGTCCTAGTCAGTTACAAGTTTAACGGTGTAACCCTAAGTATTTCCTATCTAGTATTGTCATGTCCATCAAGGACTTGAATCCTAAATGGGCTTGGCCTCACCTAAATCATTATGGGCTTTGCCGATACTAGCAAATCGTCACGTGGGCCTCCTTCTGGGCTAGACTAGATATGCCAAGGGTGAACACCTGTTGGGAATACCTATGTCACTAACACTATATAAAAAGATAGGCTCAAATACTTTGCAATTTCTTGCTCGATATTCAAATTTGAATTCTATCAGTTTTTGTAATTTCAAATTAGTACATAGACCAAGTTATGAACCTTGAAAAACTTTGAATACTAGAGTTTTATCCCTTGCTTCACTCTATCCAGCAAAACAAACCCAATCCTTCTTGGAGCCCTAAAACCCAACCTTTGCTTCCACTCTTGTTTGATGCTGATTTGAAATTTCAATTTCCTACATGGATCAAGTTTGGAATTTTAAATTTTCATAGAAAGCAAAGTTGCAGATATCAGGAAGGAACATCCAACACATAAAACCTCAACTCAATCCAAGCTCCACAACCCTCATAATCCACTTCTGAATCTAGCAACCACCCTAGATGAACCTGAATCTTGACAATATCAAGGTTCAATTTCGTTGGTTTTATAAGAGAGAGTGTCATTGATTCCCCTTCTCCGGCGGTATCCCTCCTCCATGCCCCTTGCATCTCCCATGGGTCGCCCTCGAAGAACTCACACTCCTGTGCTGCCCTATTCCCTAGAATCGCCGCTCCTCCCACCATACACCGCCGCGACAACGACCCAATGAGGCCACTGTCGCTAGAAGCGTCTAACTGCGGCGCACGGCCACTACTGCCCAAGATAGCCCAGGCGCCCTCTCCTTAGATGCCTTGGAGCCTCCACGTGAGATCCACTATCATCGAGCTTATCCATGGCCATGTCAGCCCCTCCTCCATCATCGGCCACCTCCCACACTCCCTCGCCCTATAAATAGAGCCCTCCCCAGCCTCAGAAACTCGCACCACCTCTCTCTCCTAGTTACCTTCTAACCTAAGCCCTGGCGATGACAAAGCTCATACTCGTCAATGACAAACTCGCAATTGCTGCTAGACCTCCACCAAATTACCCCACCTCCTGGCCACCATTGTCCGATTAGGAAATCCAGGAGAATCCCAAGACCACCAGAATCCTGTAGCCACCGTCGCTGGGGCCAGCGGGAAGTAGTAGCATTGACTCCGTCTAGGTTCTTCAAGCTACCACTGTGCTTGTTGAGCCTCTGCATCCTAGAACCTCCCCAGGCCGTCCGACCCACGATCGTGCTCGCCATCACCACCCCAATCCCACTACACCCTTATCCACCCTCTCCCTCGCCGTGGCACCGTCGAGATGCCCGCCGGAGCTCTGTGCTGCCGCCAGACTAAGAAAGAAGGGGTTACATATTTAGCCAGTTAGAGTCCTAGGCCCCACCTTTCAGCTCTTTAGACATTATCCAGTTGGTTTTGTATTTTTTATTTATGTACATTTTGCAAAAAAACTGTTAGTAAAATGTCTCTAACTTTCTAAATAATTGATTCTTTTGAGTTGAATTTTTATGAATTGGGTTGCATTTGAAAATATCTACCCAATGGCATTGGTTTCATAATTTTTGGACACCATGTGATATTTTATTTATTCAATGGGTTAAATTGGGTTTTAGCACTCCAAACATTGGCTAAATAGATCGAAACCTCTAACCAGCCCGTGAAGTTGACCATGAGAACTATCCCTATGCTAAAGGCAAGCCATAAAACCTTTATCTAAAATTTTGCAAGCCATTCTGATGTGAATACTTGGGGTTATTTTGTTAATACTAGCTATACTTGAGTACTCATAAGGGAAAATGTTGCTAAGAAATATTATTTGAAGCATCCTAACCTGTCATGAGCATGGATGATAGCATCTTGAGTGAGCTAAGTATACCTTGAACTAACCCATCCCCATTATTGGTTGCTTCTCCCCCGATGAGTGTCATAACTGTCGCATTTGTCCATTCCCCATTCCCAAACTTTCTCTAGGGGAACCACCTTGGCATGGAGGATCTGTTCAAATGGTCTCGCTAGGTCACTCGGAGGCTTTTGCTTTGTTTGATTCTTCTTCTTCATCGAGGGTTTTGCTTTGTTTGATTCTTCTTCTTCGCCAGGGGAACCACCTTGGCATGGAGGATCTTGGTTGATGACCCTCGAGGTTGGAGAATTTGCCAAAAGACTTCATCGCTTCTTGTTTTTCCTCCTCATGGGTACCAGAAACCATTTGGCTTTATTGTGTGCTTTTCTGGCAAATAGTTTTACCCAAGGATACTTGCTCTCTGATTGCTGGTATTTGTTGGCATGTAGGAGTCTAAGATTCCCTTACTCCCCACTTCCTCGTAAAAGGATAGACATAAGTGCCACCACAAACATGTATGTGAGGGAAACGGGACTCGCGTCTAAGACTCTGCTAATATCTTTGCTAACTATTACCCCAACTAAAGTATTGGACATACTCCCGTAGATGACATGCTAGTTAATTTTTCACAACAAAGGAACTGATAACCTTACTCTGCTTTGAACTCTACCTATATATTGCATGTTGCATTCATTCAAATTAAGCTACATTAACCTTGAATAATATGTTAATCATCTCCATTGGCTTGGTTGAGTCACTTAGTGCTACTTTCCAGACACCCCACTTTGCCATCGTTCTCCATTTGGAAGGACCTTAGCCTATGTAACCTATTTGAGCCTCTCTTCATGCCTTCCATCGTGGAAAGATTAGTCGGTCACTTCTTAGTGTGGTCGAGGCTATATCTTGTGAAGGTTCCTGAGCAAAGCATGCTTCACTTGTAGAGGTACATGCTAGATTAACTTCGTCATAGAACTACATTTGTAGGAAGAGTCGATGTCTAGAGAGAGTGCCTCAGGAGCGTGAATGGTCATGATGATGTATCTTGCTCCTGGAGAGACGACCGAGTGGATAATATTTTTATGTAGGGTTTTGGCAGCCGTTGTAGTTGGTCAAATCTTGTCTAGCCATGTTCTAAGTTCACGGTACATGTTTGGATCGAGTTAGACTATGAGTTAATCTTGTCGAGTTCGAAGAAAACCTAACTAAGCAGAAACCATAATGTTATCACCCGCCTTTGTGGCTTTTTGTTGTTAAGCCTAGTACGGTTGTTAGAATATGTACGGTGAAACCTGAGTACCAGTTTCACCACATGACCACTCACGTGGGAACTTGAATACTCGTTTTGACCGTATGATCTCGTCTCCAAAGGTAATTTGGTAAATTCAGACCAAATGTTTATCTTTGACTCGCAATTTATACTCTCTACGTATATCTTGCTACTTTTAGAACCTATGCCATACCATATAGCTTTTCTATATTGATTCCTTTTCTTGATGACTTGCGAGTATATTCAACATATTGAGGTTGTCGTTTAACATGTCAGATACCACGACCCTCGCCGCTGAGTACCTTCTCTATGAGAACTAGGACTCCAGTATCCCATGCAGAACCTTGTGTCTAAAGCCTTCCGCGTCTATGTCGCTATCACTGTTGCCATAAGATCTAATCAAGGCCCCAATGTGAAATAAATAATGTAGAAATTCTTTTGTGCACATGTGGCGTAATAAATTAAGCCTTACAAAATGTTGTAATAAGGAACCTATTGCATTCTGCTACCGTATATATGGGTCTTCTCTTTGTTCGCGGAGTTGTCACATTTGTTGTGGTTCTAGGGCAGGAATATTGGCCTTGCTGCATTTAATTTGCTTGTTACTTTCACCATTACTCTATTTTTTTGTGCTCTAAGAATGCCTAACCTTGAGGCTCACCCATGTGATGCTTCATCTTGAGATGACAATCCACACTTTGGTCATTGAAACGACCACAATAGGAGTTCCTGGTATGCTGCAGATCCTTCTGAGAGTTGTGGACCCTTCTCTACCTAGGTTCACCATCCCTGAAGTTCAAAGTCTACCACAATCCCAACCCGCAATCTGTGACCATATCATTGCACCATCACTCTCAGCAGTGGACGAACTGACACTAACAATGTTGCCTGCACCTTCAACTCTGCTATTTGTAACCATGCCACCTAAGCCATGCAAGAAGTTGCATGGAAGGCTATCACTGGAGTACGCACTTGTGACCTCAAAATAGCCATATTTCGCCATTACACTTTGTACCCATAGTATGAGATAGATGAAGGGCCCGTGGTCTTTTAGGTATGTCCCAGGGAAGAAGATCCCACCAACATACACCTTGTCAAATACACTGATGCACTTACCCAACATTTGGGAAGTGTCAACCGCATACTCGCTGACACCTATCATGCTTTGGCATCTATTATGTTGGCCCGAGCAATGGAGGTCGATGATCCTGCACTCACTTCACCTCCTCCACCACCCACCGAACCTCAGCCAGTCGTTGTGGATAATCCTCCACTACAATATGTATCCATCCAACCACCTCAGCTCATGCATACCCCTCGTCGCACCTCTTCCACCATGACTACTCATCATGACTCTAGAACATCTGTGAAGAGATACCGTGTGTTTGAAGTTTTATACTCCCTGGATTCCGTAGCGCCCCCCCCACACACACTTGTAGCCGTGGATGCCACCGCTGGGGACACTGCTAGCCCCTAAACTCCATTAGATGCCATCGCCACCTCCCAGGAGTAGGCACATGTCCCAGGAGTATGCATTCATGTAAGATAAAGCTCCGCTTGCATGTAAGATAATTTCTTTATAATAACGTAGTGGTAACTCTGTGCATGTAACCCCTCCTTGTAAGATACCACCTAGCAAAAATAAACCCTGTAAGCCGACCCACTGTTTAGGATCATTGGTGATTTGCTTCTTTTGTAACAAAACTTTGTTTGGATTTTCTTGAAGTTACAAAGTTACCCCCCTATATGATATGCTCATGTCACTCACCATTCCCCAACAACTTAGAATGAGGCCCAGATCCAACGCAAGCTAAACCCCGGTTTGCCATTCTGCAAGGCAAGCTGGCAAAAACCCGCCACCACTGGCTACACCACCACCCCCACCAACAACTGATCCCACAACAAGTCAACTACTACTGATGATGGATGAAAGGCATAGACAGAGCTTAGATAAAATCAAGAGAGAGATTAGATGCAGAGCCGACTAGTACCATGCCTAGGACCCTCCAAACTCAACGATATTCAGTGCAATTAGCCTCCCAAGTCCTCTTTAGCTAGAGACCCGCTCGAGGTAGATGAATGGATTTGCACAATGGAGAAGAAGCTTGAGATAACATGTGTCGAGGACCAAGACAAGTTGCCTTTTGGAACACACTACCTTGAGGTCCTAGCCAACATTTGGTGGGCAAAACAGAAAGAGATGAAGTATGAGGGAATCACAGTCACCTGTATGGAATTCAAGGTCGAATTTTTGCAAGGCCCATATCCCCGCAATTCTGATGAAGATCAAATAGAGAGAACTTCTAGCGCTCACCCAAGGCAACATGTCCATCAACAAATATCTGACCAAGTTAAACAACTGTGCCCGCTATGCTCGTGAAGACACTAATACTGAGGAAAAAAAAGAACTACCAATTCCTCCATGAAATGCACCAAGCACTCAAGACTCAACAGTGTTTTGTAGTTCCCAAACTTCCAAGGTAAGGTCAACATCGCCTAGATAGCCGAGAAAAAATACCGCACCATATATGACTCCCAGAAAAGGAAGTTCAAAACCCGAAAGCCCCACCATGAGAGGAATGCCATCAAGCCACACACTTGGACGCCCAACTTCCATGCACCCGCACCAGCAGCCCCGTCTATCGCCGATAATGCACCACAAACCACCTGGAACCCACCCAAGAAGGATATCTTCAACAGAGGCAAGTTCTACACCAAGCTCTCGCTCGTGGAAGACTGCGAGAAGGACAACTCCTGCTTCAAGTGTGAAAAGACTAGCCATTACATCGACAGCTGTCCCCTGATGAATGGCTATGACACCAACAATGCCACTTGATAGGTCCAAATTTTAACACTTTTTATCAAGGATTTTCCATTGATTTTCAGTGGGTTTCGTTGGTTTTGACCTTTTAACTAATGAGAACATCGCAAGTTAGTGAAAACTTGTTTTGTTGTATTGGTTTTTAGGTATTAAGCACCTATGGAAGATCTGAGAGCATTTATGGGATGATTAGATCTAAATTCGAAAAATCCCCAACTGAAGACCCTTTCATTTGTGGCGTCTAGAGCCTGTAACGACCACTGGTATGGTCGGAGACTGCCCATACCTCCCGCCCGTATGACCTTCCTTTTCTTCTGTTATATCAATACAAGAAACTTTCATGAAGGGGGGATAATGAATTACAAACACAGCCACCGAAAACAGTGCTAGAGGAGAGGAGATTTGATCTGAAGAAGGAGAAGAACACCACCTCATCCTTCGATGATCCCCAAACTCTCCATCATCAACTCCACCATAATTCCCACTTTTACTGAGGGAGAGCGATTAATACTTGTAAGATTGGGTTTGAACCTCTATTCTATGTTGGCATGTACTTGATTTGATCTTCAGCGATATTGTGGCTCACTACGGTAAAGTTGAGATGATTTCCATTTGCAATATGATTATGTCTTTGATCAGTCTTTTTCTCATGTGTGAGTAAATCCCCATATGCATGGGAGATGTAGGGGATCGGTGACTTGTGTTGTGCCTCCTATATTTTCATCTATTTGTGATTGTTGTCGTGATTATTATATTGTGAGAATGACTATTTATGTTTTCCTAATGCTTGTTGACCAATTTAAGATCTTGGATAACATGATCTTGAGATCTCATAGCTATGAACTTGTTTACTAGTGAATCGGCGACCCCCGAGTGGACAACTGATATCAAAGAGGAGCTAGTACAACTCGGGGATAACAAGGAACCATCAAGTTTAAATCCTTGATCTGGTCAGAAGACCTTAATTGATGTGCTGACCATTACTATGGTAACAGACGGACATATCATTGGGATTGGGAAAAATCTACCAAGAGGACTCCTAATTAGTATATGGGTTGCTTGCCTACTCAAATATGAATAAGAAGTATCACACTCACTCATCTCATTTTTATCCACTTGGAACATTCACTATCACCATGAATCGTTTCTCTCCGCGCTTAACTTCTTACCCGCAGGAATCCTGAACAACTCCTCTATTATTACTTTCATGTTAATTACGTACAGTACCATTCATTACTTCTATTATCTATCTCACTCATCCATTTCCACTCTTGACACTTGTAGTTAATGCACTCAAGAAAACTAGACACCTTGGGTGCGACAGAAATGCCTCACATAGACACTTCCCTAAGCTCCTTGTTGGAATCGATATAAAACTGGAATTTTTACTTCCACGAAAACATGATCTAACGAACACGTGCTCTTACAGGCCATCAAGCTATTTTCTAGCGCCGTTTGTCGGGGAGCTAAGTGCTAAGTTTTTGTTTCTTGACATTCGTAAGTCTTGGTGTTGTCCACGATTCCTGTTGAAGATAGAGGTACTATGTGTTCTGGTAGAACTTTATTTACCTCCTTACATTGACCGTATTCCTACTGGAATACGCCTAGAATTTATTGAAATATTTTCTAACTCACATTCTATAGACGTGAACAGTTTGATTCTTATGATTGAAGATTTGACGATCAGCCACGAAGCCGAACAACTTGAGAATTCCACGGGAGAATATGGGAATCCATCTAGGCACCTTAGAAAAATGCCTATTCTCTATCCTGAACTTGAAAGCCCAGAATTCGAAATATATCCTAAGGTAATCTATATGATGAAGGAAATTGCTTTTGCAGGAAGCGAAGATGAAGATCCAAGTGATAATTTTAGAAAAGTTCATGTCATGCTAGTGTCATGGTAGATGCCATGGGATGGCTTATCTTGGGGCCGGATGGACGCCGGAGGATCCGGGGAGGGATGATGCGCTAACGAGTGGACACAGAACACACGGTGGACCTAGGTTTAGGGCTCTCCTGTTGAGATAACACCCCTACTCCTACATGCTATATGATATATCTTAGATTATTACTGTAGCTATAATGGATCCTAGAGCTGTATGCGAGAGGAGGAACAAGAAGCTCTCCGCTCTCGCTCTTCTCTAAGTGTACAGGGGTGAAATGAGGAACATGGGGTTGATCCAATTCTAGGAGGTCCTAGGGAACCTTATAAAGGGGTGCCCAGGTTACAAGTTAGGGTACAGGTGACACCGAATATGCTCTATAGATAATGCACAATGTTGTTTCCCTGGGCCCACATGCTTCTCCTATTGTGAGGTCACTCCTAGATACCCTCGATGGGACTTGACGTGCCCATCCCTTATAATGGTCTCCACGCTTACAATGGTCTCCTCCTGAATATCCTCGATGGGACTACTCTCCTTAATCGATGGGAATGCATAGAGAGGAATGGTTATCCTCTCTGGGTTTTCTAGGAGAGATAGAGGCATTGACTTAGAGGCTGGCATACGACCTCTGGCCGTTTCGAGATAACTCAACCACACTGATCCTACAAGGAATAGACAACTTGATTATGCCGACATATGTTCTATATGTCGGCTTGGGTATGTCGGCCTATGTCGGTCAACCTCAGTCTTGGTGAACCTTACTTTATACCATAGCTTGACCCTACCAGGGGTCATCCCCCCTACATTAGTCCCCGAAGCGTGGTTGAACTCAATAGGACTAAAACGTTCTTGGGGATGTAGGACACACCACTAGCATAGAATTATTTTTATATATAATCAAGATAACATACTCCTGGTGCCATGATATGTGTGGAGAGAGCCCCATAATAAGATGTTCACTACAAGGCTCGTAGAAAGCCTCTTTGTTGAGCCAAAAGTGAGGTCACCTCTAAATAACCACTACGATGTCTGAGAGCAGTCACCCATAAAAACCACCGCAATTAAGGGTTCCCCATGGATATCGTAATTAGCTTAGGGAGTCCCTCTTTAATCCGCCTTTGACCGTGTAGGTTACGAGCTGATGCCAATATGTCACAGGGCATTCCGAGTACGCTTCTAAGACGCGTCCAAACAGATTTCTCCCTCCCTTTAGTGCCGAGGCCAAATCATATGTGGCCGACTACATATACCATCTAAAGAGAGAGAGAGAGATCAAAGACAAATCATAATTATATCATAGACAAGCAAGTAATACGGAAACAAGAATCGATCATCTTTATTACACATTCATAAGGGTGCTAGGGTTTCTCCATATCCCCAAGAACAAAGTAGCTACTCACCCATGGACGTCATCAACAACATCCTCATAATCAAATGAATGGATAAAAGTACGAAGGTAGATCTAACACAAACCACAATTTAATCTAGAATTACAGCGAGATCTAATAGATGAAAGATGGGGGTAATAGTGGTATTGAAGATGCAGCGATTGATGATGAAGGGGATGATGCGTTGTCCTCCAATGATCCACAAAGCAACTGGGATTTTACCCCAGCCAAGTTCCTCCTTCAGATCCCTCTTGGATGTGGTTTTTTGTGGTTTTTGGTGGCTGTGAATGTCGGATCTGTCTCTATTCTTCCCCAGGAGAAAGTATTTGACAAGGTGGTCATGATAGTGCCTGGTATGGGTGGAAAGTACAGGCGGGCTCCGCCCGTACCAGTGGTCGTTATCGGTAATGGTGCCTCCTCCTTGCTTGTTATTGTTCTAGGTGTGAAGGTAAATTCATAAACTGACTTTTATCACTTAGAAATATCATATAATTACACAATATGACAGCACTGATTGATATTTTCATATATGACTCCATGATTTGGGATCCTGTTAGAACAAGAACAAAATAGCGCACGTAGACGTGGTGAATACAAAGATCTCTACTATATTTATGCAAAAACAAAAGGTAAATATGCTTCAATTTTGGACTCATCAACTCCCCCAAGCTAGGCTCTTGCACGTCCCTGAGCAAGATGGTGGCTTATGGATAAGATCATCATGTTCATGAGGCATGAGTCGTTATTGTAAATGAGGTAGAAATTGAAACAAGAATACAATATCATATGTAGAGATACTTCGGGGGTATTACCATACCCTTACACATTACATATCAGATGTATTTCCACACCTTTTCTAGTATTAATGAAATCATATGAAGCTACTAGTGATTCAACATATCATATAATCATAGAGTTTAAAGATATAGAGCACTCAGTTTAGTAATGAAGAGTCATGATCATTTTCTCTCCCTTTTATGTTTGATTCTTTTGATAGCTTCTCTCTTCTTTTTCTTTTGATAGATGTATGTCTATATTTTTACTTTCTCCCTTTTATCTTTTTCTTTTAGCATAGATATTTGATCATGCTCACTACTTCAATGGCTTTCAAAAACTCTTAATTATAATATGCTACCAGAATTCTTCTTCTCATAACATAATCAATACTTTCGTTGGTGTGGAAGTCCCTAAAATCATGACAGGTATACAAGTATCATAACACACAACCTAGTTCAATCATCGAATATAATAATCATGAATCAAACATAACTTAAATTATCATAAAGTCTGACAAATCAACGGATATAAATCTTCTCTTGAACAAAGGGAGCTCGAAGTTGATGCAACTAATGAAAATTTGGAATTTAAAGTCTAACATGCATGCAGAAAAGTAAACATGCTAAAATGGTAAGATAGAATACAGGGTTCTCACAGATCACCCCAAGCTTGGAATCAAGCCGGGTGGATCAAATAATTCCTTGCGATTACTTACTCCTTTTTGGGAGTCAAGAAGTCATCAGTTTTCTCTTCTTCATCTTCCTTGAGGCTGCAAGCTTGCGCAATACACGCAAATCAAGTGGACATCTCTATGACACCAACATGCAATTCTTTGATTTCCTTATTTAAGGTCTTCCTATCCTCGGCCATCTCCATGATGATCTTGTTCAGGAGTTGTACTCTACAGTCTATGTCATCGACCTTATTTTTGAGATCTTTCCCCATCATCCAGTAAGAGTCAATTCCTTCCCCAATGGTTTCAACACAAGCTTTCGAAATCTTTTCAAGGTTCTTGATCTTTTCTCAAATCTCATCTCGATTTTCCCTTTTTCTGGAATAGGTTTCTAGAGGGGATTTAAGAGAAGATCCTTGAAGGTTATACCTGTAGGGGTTGAGTGGAGATTCTCCATTATTCCTTCCTTGTTCCACGTTCCTGAGCATCTCCAATTTTTGCGGGAACATATCTTCCCAATTGGGGAGTGGAACCACTCGTGCGGACTCGCGGTTCGAGGAGGATGAAGTATCTCCTTTGGATCCCTCCTTCTTGGCTTGTTCTTTAGAGACACGCTCTTTCTTGGCCCTCTGCTTAATATGAAAAGGCTACATGGACCTTGAGTAATCAAGTGAGATATGAGGTTTCATTGTAAAGGTCAAAACGGATGTTCTAGATCTGAAACAAGATGGAAGGGAACAAGAAACAAGAAAATTGCAAATTAAAAAATGAAATCAATAGTTTAAAGGGGTTAAAGTCGGTCGCAACTTGCGGTACGAGCGGGCTTCGCCCGTACCACGGTTCCGTACGGGCTTCTTACCGCCTCCCCCTTTTTTTGAAATATCATATGAAATAGACATAGTGTAGGAAAAACAGAGCCGATAACGATCATCGGTACATGCGCATATGCTAGTACGGCCCGACCATACCGTATCGATGAAAATCAGCATTGGTACTCCGACTGTTTAACGGTCGCTAGTACGGTCACGTCCACCCGTACGGTCCACCCGTACAAGGTAAAAAAATAGTTCGGAATAAGCTGAAAAACTGGTTCAGTTCAATCAAAAAGATAGAATCAACTAAAAAGTTTCCAAAGTAGCAGAACTAAGTAACTGGAACTTTGTTACCTAACTTTTGCTCGTTGTATTCTTCGGCGAGGACTAAAGAGATCAATTCCACAATGTTTACCTCGCCAACTCGGTAATGCTTCAATTGCTACCCATTGACAATCCAGGATGAAGAAGAGGGCATAGTATTTTTCAGCCTTACAGCTCCCAAAGAATATGCTTCTTCAACTTCATATGGTCCTTCCTACCTGGATTTGAATTTCCCTGCGAAAATCTTAAGCCTAGAGTTGTAAAGAAAAACTTTATCTTGAGTTTTATATCCCTTTCCCTCTAGTTTTTATCATGCCATTTCTTCACCTTTTCTTTAAATATTCTAGTGTTTTCATAAGCCTCATTCTTGAGTTCATCTAAAGCATGAATGTCTAAGAGTCATTTTCCCCTGCAGTTTTAAAGTCAAAATTCGTAGTTTTGATACCCCACCGAGCCTTATGCTCAAGTTCTAATGGAAGGTGGAATTTTTTACCATAAACTATTTTGTATGGTGTAATTCTCATAGGATTCTTTAATGCTGCACGATACACCCCCAATGCATCATTAAGTTTCAAGGCCCAGGCCCTTCCTTGACCTGTTCATCGTCTTTTGAAGTATGACCTTAATTTATCTCTTAGATAATTCCACTTATCCACTGGTTTGAGGGTGGTAAGGTGAGGCCCCAGTGGTCTACTCCATATTTTTTAAGTACTTATCAAAAGTTCACTTTATAAAATGAGTTGCACCATCAATAATCAAAAATCAGGGTACTCCAAACCTAGGAAAGATGATGTCCTTGACCATCTTAATGGAAGTGGCCACATCTGCATGAGCAGTGGGTATAGCTTCAATCCATTTGGTAACATAATCAACAACAACAAGAATATGAGCATAACCGTTAGAGGGAACAAATAGTCCCATAAAGTCCATTCCACATACATCAAATGTCTCTATGACTAAGTAATATTTAATATTCATTTCTTGTCTTTTATCTATATTACTCATACATTGACAAGCATCACAATTTCTAACATATTCATGAGAGTCTTTAACTAGTGTAGGCCAGTAGAAACCTAACTGCAAGACCTTGGTTGCAGTATGATTACTAGTGTGATGCCCACCGTAAGGACTATCATGACAAGCTTTAAGGTTGTCTTTTCCCTCGTGCTTGGGTACACATTTCCGGATTATCCGTCTATGCCATGCCTATACAGGTAAGGGTCATCCCAAAAGTAATGTTTTAAATCATTGTGAATTTCTTTCTTTGATTGTAATCCATTCCTTTCGGTAAAAACCTGCCTACTAGAAAATTAGCATAATATGTAAACCAAGGATCACGAGGTTCTATAATTGGAAGGTATTCGCCTGGCATAGATTTGTTAATAGGAATAGGATCCTCTAGGATTCCTTCCATCCGTGACAAATGGTCAACCATAGGGGATTGCTGGTTTGCGGCCCCAAAGTTCCTGGGCGAGTGCATGGCGGTACCCAAGTTCCCTGTAATTGCCGCATTTCGTAAAGTTGGGCTGCCAACTACAGAAAGGGGCCATTTCGAGGCAAACTCATGTCATCCCTGCCAAATTCAAACATTCCGTTAAACAGCCCCGTGAAGTAGATGGTCGGGACCCACATGTCGGTCATTTGTCCGTGACGCGAGCACCAATGCGGCAACCTCTTAGGAAAATCAAGGAACTAAGTGGATTGGATGTGTTGACCAATTTCACAAATCCATTCCCTCCTTTCCCCTAGCACTCGTAGTGTTGAAATCCACCCTCCAGGCAGAACGATCCCTTCGGACATTTGACTTCCGGCACCAAGTTGCTGCGCCCAGTCGCTGATCCCGAGCTCCAATAGCGCGTGTTGTAGCCGCCGTTGCGAGGCTCTAGCTTGTCTCCACCGCCGACGAGCCGAGCAGCTCGGAGGGTGGCAGATCCTACTACCAAGGAAGAAGTTCTGGCTACATGCGGGTGAGCTACCCTTCTCTTTGCTAGTTGCAACGTTTATAACGGCTAGCTTGCTACTAAACCTAAAATTGTTTGTGAGCCCAACGCTGACAAACATATTTTGTCCATAGTTTTTTGTGAAGTGGGATCTTCGCGGACCACCCTTACCTGGTTACGGTAGTCCTCTTCAGGTACGACTCTAAATCAGAGGTACACAAAACAACCTATAGATCACACTAGCAGCTACCAGTCTGACACAATCCATAGGATCGGTGGCGTGCAAGAACACACACACTCTCTCTAACCGGTATGGCGAGTAGGAGGCTTGTTGAGATCTTGACAACTTGTGGAAGGGACATCCACTCCAAGGCCTTATACAAATTGAACGCACTATGGCAAAATCCAAGAGGTTGGGAATAATTGGTGCTCCTTGTCAAGGAGCATGAGACTTAAATTAGATAGATCCTTAAAGGGGTTTCTTCTAATTCAGTTATCCATTTCTAGGATTATAATATGGATGAGGTGGTCTATATATATGCCAACAACTAAATAAGGGTACTTTAGGCATAAAACTTAAAGTTTGGGTGAAATTGGGGATTACATGGGACAAGTCCAAATGGCCTTAACATGCATGTCGTCACTTAGGCCGGAGAATCCGGGGTTGTCTCTAGGGTAGACTTCGGGTTGTCACTTTGGCCACTAGAAGGGGGGGCATAGTTTGGACCAGATTCTTCGTGCTCTCCGAGGTAGTATCCAGGGGGGTGTACTGGGAGCTCCAGGCAACGGTCCAGATTCCTGGCCGGAGTCCTTGGGGTGGCACACCATAGACTCCGGTGTTGGAGGTCGGAGACTCCGGGCTTCAGGGACGGAGACTACAGTGCTTCAACCTCTGCTGTGACATTTTCTTGTCCAGCTCCTGGTTCTTCTTCTGAGGGGGCTTGTCGATGTGTTGGGGCTTCATAGATGAGTATGCACAGTGTAGTGGCATGAAGTAGTAAGCCATTCAAGGTTGTATCGAAATCACACAAGGAGAGGAGCAAGTTAACCTTATCTTTTAGGAGTTTGGATCGAGCACGCGTCATTGGTCCACTTAGGGGTTTTTATGGTAAGGATGTAGGGAATTCCGTAGGATGGGCTGCATCACCACGTCTAGTGCTCCAGTTTGGAGTAGCCCCTAAGTTTCTGACTAAATCATAGATTGAGGAAGAGACTCGAGTCTTGCATCTTGCCGTTATAGTCAATGGTCTCGTAGGCTTTCACTAGACCCATGAAGTCATCGGGTGCGCAGCCAACGCTCCTGATAGAGTAGCCCCCGAATGTCTATTCAAGTCATAGACTCAAGTAGAAACTTAGATCTTATTAGTGTCAACTATCTTTTCTCTTCATGGTAATCGAGGAAATGCTCGACTCGAATATCTTGCTTGGATCATGCAGTCGAATGCACTGCAGCTCCCCTTGTAAGATGTGTTGAGTTTTGAATTATTGCTGATCTCAGGGATGACGCCAAGTGAGCTCAACTATCGGCCTGAGCAGCTGATGGGTCAAGGGGGTGTGGTCCTCGGTATTAAAGATGACCCGGACTTGACCACACATTATGCAAAGATCGTAATATTAACAGTGGTTCCTCGATTTGCATGCGTAGTGGGGTTATTACGTCAATGATTTGTTTCTCATATTCCACAAGTGATTTTGGATGTATGGCACACATCCCTAATTGTTATATTGTGGCCAAGGTTGATCCATGGGTGGTATAAGTAAAATGAAAGGGTACACTAAAATTCCACATCCTTTGAAATCTTCTTCTTCTTACACCGTGCACTCCACCATTGCTACTCTTCTTCACTATGCTGGACGTACTAAGGGATTTCCCTAGTTCCTTCCTCTGTTCCTTGATGAATAACTATGCCGCATCAAAGCAGAAGCGCGGTGCTACGATGGTGAAGTCAAAGAAGACCGGGGGAGCAAGTTCCAGCACCATCACCGCCCCCAATAAGAAGAACCCCACCATGTCAATGGTCACGAATGGGGATTGGTGGCGCTCCGCAGGGAAGGCCTCGGAGTTGCACCAACTCTGATAGGTTGGGCTGGTTCCTTCCAAAGAGTACTACAAAATTCCTGGTCCGGAGGTAGTCCCTATCCCCTCCTAGGATTAGAGTAATGTTCATTTCCCTCCTCCTTCATGGTTTGTCCGTCCCAGCCCACGAGTTTATCCATGATCTTCTTTCTATTTATGGTGCCCATCTGCCTCAGCTGACACCAAATTCAGTTATGCACAATGCATGCTTCATCACCCTTTGCGAGTGTTTTCTTGGCATCACATCACACTTAGGGCTCTGGAAGAAGCTATATTCCGTGAAGAGGCAAGAGGGTAATTAGGGAACATACCATGTTGGAGGGTGCGACATATCCATTCATGGAAATATGGAGTACTTTTCCTTCACGATTGTCGACTCTTCGTAAGGAGGGAGGGCCAAGTGGTCCTACATGAGAGACCAGAAGATGGGTCATCAGAATTACAGATTGGACCCTTTTGATCCGAGTACCAAAGTGGAGAAGAAGATGTCATGGAGGAACGAGGTGGGCCTAGCTGAAGATGCTAATGTCGAGGCCTTATATGCTCAGGTGAAGGACCTGTAGTTGACTCCTGGACAGGTGGTGGAGGGAGTTGACATCATCTGTGCCTTCCCTAAGTGCCGCATCCAACCACGCCGGGCTAGGGTGCATCCAATCTGAGTGTATACTAGTCAATCGGATCCACCACGTTGTTAGAAGGAGAACCTATCATTCACTGAGTTGGATAAAAAGATCAAATCCCACACGGGATTGACCAATGATGAAGCGCTACTGAAGTCGTTGCCTGTGGCACCATTCTATGCCACGAAGAAGGTGCCTAAGGTAAATGTCCCGTGCTTTCCTTTTCTCTATATTTTTACTTGTCAACACTATGATTTATTTGGTTCTGATTTTTTCTTCGGCTTCAGAATTATAAGATGAAGCATGTGCTTCCACCTTTCTAGAGCAATAGGAATGGTGGAGGGTGCTAAACCAGATGAATCAGACTCGACCATCCCAGCTGCTGACACTGAAGACGAGGTTAGTAATGAGGGAACTTGCAAGTGAAGCAAGAGTGAGGATTCATATGCTTCAACCCTTGAATATCCTAAAGGGCAGCATGCATCCTCGAATGAGTCGGTGCCCGTTACGGCAGTGCCGCTGCCAACCACGCCTCCGTCCAAGAAACCCAACGTTGTCTTTGACCTTGATGATATTATATCATGAGTTTTATTCCCTGTTTCTTCATTGAAGATTTGAGGTATTGGGTCGTACTGCAATGATTTTGATGTTTTGTAGCACTGATTCGCCACTTGGTGGTGCCGCCCGAGAGATAGTGGAGGAAGGATTCATAGACTCCAGGGCTGCAGGTTCTGAGGTGCTCATAGAGATTGCCAATGTAACGGATCCCCATGACAGCGACAAATCCTCTAGCTCCTCCAAGCTTCGGAAGCGAAAGAGGGTTGTCAGCCAGGTTGCTCCCCGATGTCCTTCATCATCTTCTGATGATGATGTAAGTGCATTGTAACTTGTTTAAATTGCTTGTTGCATAGTGTCTTTCGCGAAGCCCCCAAGTCATTGTTGCTGATTGGAGTATTACACATCCATTCCTATGCAACATGGTGGAAATGGGATGCATGTATGTTTGAGTGGAAGCAGAGCGTGACCAGATGCAACATAAGTGTCTCTTTGGAGTTTCGTGTGAATGTAGTAGCATTGCCTTCCTTCTGACGTTATTGTACCGAGATAGTCAAAAGGGATGACACTTTGCATCATGTTTAGGAGCTTGAGAAGAGTCTTGGTAGTGCCCAGAACAAGGAGAAAAGCACCAAGCACGCACTCTACATGTGCAAAGCTGAACCCAAGCAGCATCAAGAGGAGCTATTGGCCGCGTCCGCCGAGTGTGAAGAGGCGTTGAGTGAGCGGCTCATGGACGCAACTCATGGTTTGTCAGGAGAGTATGTGTGGCTGGGTTTTTTGCACCCGAGTCTTCGTAGTTTTTGTTTGTTGAGTCTTTTTCTTCTTGTGTATGTAGATGCCGCTAGGATTTTGTTGGATTGCCACACCCAGTGCATGCGGATCCTTTTGCTGATGTTGTTGTAGCAATCGAAGACCACAATACCCATTTGAAGGATGTGTTGGTGAAGACCAAGCCCGTGTTGGGGCGCTTCCACAAAGATATCCTCCTAAAGGTTGTTGCCATCGAGGATGTTAGCGGGCTTTTGGATGCACTTGATGTAGTGGTCGATCCAGTGAAGGTGTACAAGCAAGCCGAGAAGGCGACTAGCGTGTACCTGGCCTTTGGAGTGGCTATGGCGCATGGCGTGAATCTATACTTCGACAAGGTTTCCTCCTCTTTATCCATGACAGCCGAATGCCATGAGGCACTAATGCATTGCTATATCAAGTGGGCAAAAAACTATGGTCCTCGTTTGGTCTTTCTACTTGAGAAGTATAGCAAAGAGCAGAAGCGTCTTACCGTGGCTAGCACGCTAGAAGGTTCCGCGAAGCCGTCGAGCATTGTGTCATAGAGTAGTGCAATAGTTTACTTGTCTTGCTTCTAGCTTTTGGTCTTGTAATTTGACTTCCCCTTTTGCTATTTGTGTCAAGAATCATGATCCAGTTGAAATATAAATGATAGATTACGTTAATTTGCTTCTTATTCTACTCCCTTGCTTAACCCCTGAGTGCATAACTGAAGGGGTGTCATGTGCCTAGATTTCTTTCCACTAATTGTTAAAAAAATTGTTCTTATGTTGTGCATGGAGCAGCCGTGAGCTCATCTAGTGCATCGGTTCTTGAGATTCCTCCAGTTAGAATGCAATCGGCAAGTAGAGTTCCTGAGCTGTCAATGAATGTGCGACTTCGTGACCATGTCAAGAGTTTGGATAAACAACACCTGACTCTTAAGGGCCTTGCGCATGTTTGGAAATCCAACGTTGAGAAAGTCACACAACGTGAGGAGTATCCTCTTGACGAGGTGAAGAAGGTCAATGCGATGTTTAAATGTAAGAATTCTCCAAGTCTTCGGTTCTTGTGAATACACCTGACCTGTATTTGTGCTATTGTGAAGTTGGATAGTTGGTATTTTTGCTTTTGTCAATGAGGAAAGTTGCATCAAGCTCCATTTGAACTGTTTGGACCAGGAGCAATTGGAGGTTGGTGGTTATTTCTAGATGGATATGAGCCAAGGTCTTATGTTGACCATACTTCATGAGCATGTACAACAGGTTCTCATACATCTTAGAGATGTTCGGAATGTTCTGGCCATGGTGTGGGATGTATTGTTCCCTTTGGATTCTGGGTCTTTGAGTTTTCTTGGCTTAATACAAGAGTTTCACAGTCGCAACCAAGTTGTAGTGTTTGTTCGTGTGCAATTTGTGGCAGGTGCGTAGATGGTGTGGACATTTGTTCAGGTGCATCATCCACACCTATACTTGGATACTGTTGCCATGGATCTCCCTCCATGCCTGATGGTTCGGAGATGCAGTTTTCCTTGCACATAGAGGTTGTGCGTAGCCTAGCTGTCAAGATAGTTTGCAATGTTGACATGTGTGAGAAAGTTTTCCTCCAACGTTGGCGTAATTAGCCAAGAGTTTAGCGACTATTTTTTATTGTAAGCTGAACATAATGTAAAGCATGTAAAATTTGTGAGATATGTAAAGAATTTTGCCTGTTGGCCTAATGTAAATTATTTATTTTGTCGTTCGACTTGACTAGAAACACCGTATGCTAGGCCTTTCCGTTAGCCTAACGCCTTTTAGTCTTAGTACCTTGCTAACTTTTCAGTTGGGCTATAGCTAGGTTGGAGTTTTTAAGGATCGACGTTTAGGCAGAGTCAGCTATGTTGAGTTGACAGTATATTCGGGTGCTCGAGGAGGCGTAGCCCCCGAGTGTGAGATGCATAAAATGTAAAAGCGGGAGAAATCAACTCTTAGTAGAGGAACTTATGTTTTATTGATAGTAGGTAGCAGGTACTCCCTCCATTTCAAAATATAATATGTTTTAGTTTTGTGAAAGGAGTGTATCTAGTGTGTAGGTTCATTGAGGTCTGGAGTGAATCTATACACTAAAAGAGGTCTAGATACACTCTTTCCACAAAGATAAAACATCTTATATTTTGAAAAGGAGGGAGTACATGTTTTGGCTAAGTGGCCTTATTAAAATGTAAAGACATCTTGGTGTAGAAATGGTGCAGTGTTCACGATGTTCAAGGGTTGGAGTGTGCGACTCTAGATTCTAAGTTCATGAGACAATAGGCGTCACCTGGGATTACGTATGTGATGATGTAGGGTCTCACCCAAGGGTATTCCAGCTTGAGGTGGCCCTTTTGCTTGAGCTGCAACATGAGGTCTCCTTTGGAGAGGGACCTAGGTCGTAGTTGACAGTTGTGGTAGTCGTGGAGGTTCTGCTGGTAGATAGCCGAACGAGCCGAGGCTATGTCATGTGCCTCATCGAGTATATCGACAACATCTTTAAGTGCAGTTGTAGAATTAGCCTTGTTGTAGGCAACCACCAGAGGGGCATTGTATTGCAATTCAGTTGGTACTACTACTTCCATGCCATGCACCATGAAGAATGGCGTGTAATCCTCAGCGTTGTCCAGGGTTGTTAGGAGCCTCCATAGCACAAAGGGTATTTCCTCATGCCATGCTCTAGCTTCACTCTCCAAGGGTCACATGAGTCGCTTCTTGATGTCGTTGTAGACAAGGCCATTGGCATGTTCTATTTGGCTATTGGTTTGTGGGTCGCTTACACTTAGGCACTCGAGGCATCAATTTGTCACATACGCTTGTCGAGTTCAGCTTGCTATGCCTACTTGCGAAGGTATTACTTCTAGAGGAGCCAATGATAGGACATCAGTTCATCATGCGACACATGCTCTGGTAGGGGAGTACCCTTTAGCGCTTGCTTGACCCTATCCCATTGGTCGTTCATGAGATTGACTTGTGGGCGATCGCTGTCGCCGTTCTCTTACTCGGGCCCGGTGCGGGTGCTGGTACCGCTGCTAGTACCGGTGTTGGTACTAGAGTTGGCATTGATGACAGTGCACTGGTAGTAATTTACATAGACGTTACTCCTGCAGCTTTATGGATCATATCTATCATCATCATCTCCTACAAGCGAGTTACTCAGACCGGAGTCACAACATTGTTGCTATTCGGGCCGTAGGTCGATGAAGAGGCGTTCAGCTTGCCAAGAGTGCCGAGGAGCGGTAGGATCCATGATGCTGGTGCGATCGATGGTGCCGTTGACTACTCCGTAACCGCACAGATCTTGTCCGGAGGTGAAGAGTGTCAGTCTTGCTGACTTGGAAGCACAGATTCGCGATCATCAGTTTGCCTCCATTGCTAATGGATTTAAAGGTCGGGCATGTGGCCGACGAGTGGACAGTGAAGCTGATGGAGACGAAGTTGATCCACTCCCCTAGCATCAGGGAGACGTATATTGCCGGTGATGGAGCCACCAGACTCGCGACATCAGCGTAGGGCTTCCCACGGATGGTGCCAATTGACGTGGGGTGATCACGTCGATGCCCATACTTGATGGACTTGGGTTTTTCAGTACGAGAGGTGCGCTAGAGACTTCCTCAGCTAACATACAAACAATGGGGGTCACGAGGTTTATCCAGGTTCAGGCCCCCAAAGGGAAAAACCGACTCCTACTTGTCTATTCTTGATTAATTGAGGAACCGAAGGTTACAAGGGCGCTAAAGTGGCTATGGTGTGTAGATTGGATCTACCGTGTGTGTATGAGAGTTTCGATTATCCTACCTGGTGTTCCCTCCTGACCTTTATATGTGGAGGCCAGGTTTAGGGAGACGTCCTAGTGAGTTACAAGTTTAACGGTGTAACCCTAAGGATTTCCTATCTAGTATTGTCATGTCCATCAAGGACTTGAATCCTAAATGGGCTTGGCCTCACCTAAATCATTATGGGCTTTGCCGATACTAGCAAATCGTCACGTGGGCCTCCTTCTGGGCTAGACTAGATATGCCAAGGGTGAACACCTGTTGGGAATACCTATGTCACTAACACTATATAAAAAGATAGGCTCAAATACTTTGCAATTTCTTGCTCGATATTCAAATTTGAATTCTATCAGTTTTTGTAATTTCAAATTAGTACATAGACCAAGTTATGAACCTTGAAAAACTTTGAATACTAGAGTTTTATCCCTTGCTTCACTCTATCCAGCAAAACAAACCCAATCCTTCTTGGAGCCCTAAAACCCAACCTTTGCTTCCACTCTTGTTTCATGCTGATTTGAAATTTCAATTTCCTACATGGATCAAGTTTGGAATTTTAAATTTTCATAGAAAGCAAAGTTGCAGATATCAGGAAGGAACATCCAACACATAAAACCTCAACTCAATCCAAGCTCCACAACCCTCATAATCCACTTCTGAATCTAGCAACCACCCTAGATGAACCTGAATCTTGACAATATCAAGGTTCAATTTCGTTGGTTTTATAAGAGAGAGTGTCGTTGATTCCCCTTCTCCGGCGGTATCCCTCCTCCATGCCCCTTGCATCTCCCATGGGTCGCCCTCGCAGAACTCACACTCCTGTGCTGCCCTATTCCCTAGAATCGCCGCTCCTCCCACCATACACCGCCGCGACAACGACCCAATGAGGCCACTGTCGCTAGAAGCGTCTAACTGCGGCGCACGACCACTACTGCCCAAGATAGCCCAGGCGCCTCCACGTGAGATCCACTATCACCGAGCTTATCCATGGCCATGTCAGCCCCTCCTCCATCATCGGCCACCTCCCACACTCCCTCGCTCTATAAATAGAGCACTCCCCAGCCTCAGAAACTCGCACCACCTCTCTCTCCTAGTTACCTTCTAACCTAAGCCCTGGCGATGACAAAGCTCATACTCGTCAATGACAAACTCGCAATTGCTGCTAGACCTCCACCAAATTACCCCACCTCCTGGCCACCATTGTCTAATTAGGAAATCCAGGAGAATCCCAAGACCACCAGAATCCTGTAGCCACTGTCGCTGGGGCCAGCGGGAAGTAGTAGCATTGACTCCGTCTAGGTTCTTCAAGCTACCACTGTGCTTGTTGAGCCTCTGCATCCTAGAACCTCCCCAGGCCGTCCGACCCACGATCGTGCTCGCCATCACCACCCCAATCCCACTACACCCTTATCCACCCTCTCCCTCGCCGTGGCACCGTCGAGATGCCCGCCGGAGCTCTGTGCTGCCGCCAGAATAAGAAAGAAGGGGTTACATCTTTAGCCAGTTAGAGTCCTAGGCCCCACCTTTCAGCTCTTTAGACATTATCCAGTTGGTTTTGTATTTTTATTTATGTACATTTTGCAAAAAAACTGTTAGTAAAATGTCTCTAACTTTCTAAATAAGTGATTCTTTGAGTTGAATTTTATGAATTGGGTTGCATTTTAAAATATCTACCCAATGGCATTGGTTTCATAATTTTTGGACACCATGTGATATTTTATTTATTCAATGGGTTAAATTGGGTTTTAGCACTCCAAACATTGGCTAAATAGATCGAAACCTCTAACCAGCCCGTGAAGTTGACCATGAGAACTATCCCTATGCTAAAGGCAAGCCATCAAACCTTTATCTAAAATTTTGCAAGCCATTCTGATGTGAATACTTGGGGCTATTTGTTAATACTAGCTATACTTGAGTACTCATAAGGGAAATGTTGCTAAGAAATATTATTTGAAGCATCCCAACCTGTCATGAGCATGGATGATAGCATCTTGAGTGAGCTAAGTATACCTTGAACTAACCCATCCCCCATTATTGGTTGCTTCTCCCCCGATGAGTGTCATAACTGTCGCATTGTCCATTCCCCATTCCCAAACTTTCCCTAGGGGAACCACCTTGGCATGGAGGATCTGTTCAAATGGTCTCGCTAGGTCACTCGGAGGCTTTTGCTTTGTTTGATTCTTCTTCTTCATCGAGGCTTTTGCTTTGTTTGATTCTTCTTCTTCGCCAGGGGAACCACCCTGGCATGGAGGATCTTGGTTGATGACCCTCGAGGTTGGAGAATTTTCCAAAAGAGTTCATCGCTTCTTGTTTTTCCTCCTCATGGGTACCAGAAACCATTTGGCTTTATTGTGTGCTTTTCTGGCAAATAGTTTTACCCAAGGATACTTGCTCTCTCATTGGTGGTATTTGTTGGCATGTAGGAGTCTAAGATTCCCTTACTCCCCACTTCCTCGTAAAAGGATAGACATAAGTGCCACCACAAACATGTATGTGAGGGAACGGGACTCGCGTCTAAGACTCTACTAATATCTTTGCTAACTATTACCCCAACTAAAGTATTGGACATACTCCCGTAGATGACATGCTAGTTAATTTTCACAACAAAGGAACTGATAACCTTACTCTGCTTTGAACTCTACCTATATATTGCATGTTGCATTCATTCAAATTAAGCTACATTAACCTTGAATAATATGTTAATCATCTCCGTTGGCTTGGTTTGAGTCACTTAGTGCTACTTTCCAGACACCCCACTTTGCCATCGTCCTCCGTTTGGAAGGACCTTAGCCTATGTAACTTATTTGAGCCTCTCTTGATGCCTTCCATCGTGGAAAGATTAGTCGGTCACATCTTAGTGTGGTCGAGGCTATATCTTGTGAAGGTTCCTGAGCTAGGCATGCTTCACTTGGAGAGGTACGTGCTAGATTCACTTCGTCATAGAACTACATTTGTAGGAAGAGTCGATGTCTAGAGAGAGTGCCTCAGGAGCGTGAATGGTCATGATGATGTATCTTGCTCCTGGAGAGACGACCGAGTGGATAATAGTTTTATGGAGGGTTTTGGCAGCCGTTGTAGTTGGTCAAATGTTGTCTAGACATGTTCTAAGTTCATGGTACATGTTTGGATCGAGTTAGACTATGAGTTAATCTTGTCGAGTTCGAAGAAAACCTAACTAAGCAGAAACCATAATGTTATCACCCGTCTTTGTGGCTTTTTTGTTGTTAAGCCTAGTACGGTTCTTAGAATATGTACGGTGAAACCTGAGTACCAGTTTCACCACATGACCACTCACGTGGGAATTTGAATACTCGTTTTGACCGTATGATCTCGTCTCCAAAGGTAATATGGTAAATTCAGCCCAAATGTTTATCTTTGACTCGCAATTTATACTCTCTATGTATATCTTGCTACTTTTAGAACCTATGCCATACCATATAGCTTTTCTATATTGATTCCTTTTCTTGATGACTTGCGAGTATATTCAACATATTGAGGTTGTCGTTTAACATGTCAGATACCACGACCCTCGCCACCTGAGTACCTTCTCTATGAGAACTAGGACTCCAGTATCCCATGCAGAACCTTGTGTCTAAAGCCTTCCGCGTCTATGTCGCTATCACTGTTGCCATAAGATCTAATCAAGGCCCCAATGTGAAATAAATAATGTAGAAATTCTTATGTGCACATGTGGCGCAATAAATTAAGCCTTACAAAATGTATGTAATAAGGAACCTATTGCATTCTGCTGCCGTATATATGGGTCTTCTCTTTGTTCGCGGAGTTGTCACATTTGTTGTGGTTCTAGGGCAGGAATATTGCCATTGCTGCATTTAATTTGCTTGTTACTTTCACCATTACTCTATTTGTTTGTGCTCTAAGAATGCCTAACCTTGAGGCTCACCCATGTGATGCTTCATCTCACATGACAATCCACACTTTGGTCATTGAAACCACCACAATAGGAGTTCCCTTGTATGCTGCAGATCCTTCGAGAGTTGTGGACCCTTCTCTACCTAGGTTCACCATCCCTGAAGTTCAAAGTCTACCACAATCCCAACCCGCAATCTGTGACCAGTATCATTGCACCATCACTCTCAGCAGTGGACGAACCGACACTAACAATGTTGCCTCGCACCTTCAACTCTGGCTATTGTAACCATGCCACCTAAGCCATGCAAGAAGTTGCATGGAAGGCTATCACTGGAGTACGCACTTGTGACCTCAAAATAGCCATATTTCGCCATTACACTTTGTACCCATAGTATGAGATAGATGAAGGGCCCGTGTCTTTTAGGTATGTCCCAGGGAAGAAGATCCCACAACATACACCTTGTCAAATACACTGATGCACTTACCCAACAGTTGGGAAGTGTCAACCGCATACTCGCTGACACCTATCATGCTTTGGCATCTATTATGTTGGCCCGAGCAATGGAGGTCGATGATCCTGCACTCACTTCACCTCCTCCACCACCCACCGAACCTCAGCCAGTCGTTGTGGATAATCCTCCACTACAATATGTATCCATCCAACCACCTCACCTCATGCATACCCCTCGTCGCACCTCTTCCACCATGACTACTCATCATGACTCTAGAACATCTGTGAAGAGATACCGTGTGTTTGAAGTTTTATACTCCCTAGATTCCGTAGCGCCCCCCCACACACTTGTAGCCGGGGATGCCACCGCTGGAGACACTGCTAGCCCCTACACTCCATTAGATGCCATCGCCACCTCCCAGGAGTAGGCACACATGTCCCAGGAGTATGCATTCATGTAAGATAAAGCTCCACTCGCATGTAAGATAATTGCTTTATAATAACGTAGTGGTAACTCTGTGCATGTAACCCCTCCTTGTAAGATACCACCTAGCAAATAAACCCTGTAAGCCGACCCACTGTTTAGGATCATTGGTGATTTGCTTCTTTTGCAAAAAAACTTTGTTTGGATTTTCTTGAAGTTACAAAGTTACCCCCCTATATGATATGCTCATGTCACTCACCATTCCCCAACAACTTAGAATGAGGCCCAGATCCAACACAAGCTAAACCCCGGTTTGCCATTCTGCAAGGCAAGCTGGCGAAAACCCGCCACCACTGGCTACCACACACCCCCACCAACAACTGATCCCACAACAAGTCAACTACTACTGATGATGGATGAAAGGCATAGACAGAGCTTAGATAAAATCAAGAGAGAGATTAGATGCAGAGCCGACTAGTACCATGCCAGGACCCTCCAAACTCAACGATATTCAGTGCAATTAGCCTCCCAAGTCCTCTTTACTGCTAGAGACCCGCTCGAGGTAGATGAATGGATTTGCACAATGGAGAAGAAGCTTGAGATAACATGTGTCGAGGACCAAGACAAGTTGCCTTTTGGAACACACTACCTTGAGGTCCTAGCCAACATTTGGTGGGCAAAACAGAAAGAGATGAAGTATGAGGGAATCACAGTCACCTGTCTGGAATTCAAGGTCGATTTTTGCAAGGCCCATATCCCCGCAATTCTGATGAAGATCAAATAGAGAGAACTTCTAGCGCTCACCCAAGGCAACATGTCCATTAACAAATATTTGACCAAGTTAAACAACTGTGCCTGCTATGCTGTGAAGACACTAATACTGAGGAAAAAAAGAACTACCAATTCCTCCATGAAATGCACCAAGCACTCAAGACTCAACAGTGTTTTGTAGTTCCCAAACTTCCAAGGCTAAGGTCAACATCACCTAGATAGCCAAGAAAAAAATACCGCACCATATATGACTCCGAAAAGGAAGTTCAAAACCCAAAGGCCCACCATGAGAGGAATGCCATCAAGCCACGCACTTGGACGCCCAACTTCCATGCACCCGCACCAGCAGCCCCGTATCGCCGATAATAATGCACACAACCACCTGGAACCCACCCAAGAAGGATATCTTCAACAGAGACAAGTTCTACACCAAGCTCCCGCTCGTGGAAGACTGCAAGAAGGACAACTCCTGCTTCAAGTGTGAAAAGACTGGCCATTACATCGACAGCTGTCCCCTGATGAATGGCTATGACACCAACAATGCCACTTGATAGGTCCAAATTTTAACACTTTTTATCAAGGATTTTCCATTGATTTCCAGGGTTTTCGTTGGTTTTGACCTTTAACTAATGAGAACATCGCAAGTTAGTGAAAACTTGTTTTGTTGTATTGGTTTTTAGGTATTAAGCACCTATGGAAGATCTGAGAGCATTTATGGGATGATTAGATCTAAATTCGAAAAATCCCCAACTGAAGACCCTTTCATTTGTGGCGTCTAGAGCCTGTAACGACCACTGGTATGGTCGGAGACTGCCCATACGTCCCGCCCGTATGACCTTCCTTTTCTTCTGTTATATCAATACAAGCAACTTTCATGAAGGGGGGATAATGAATTACAAACACAGCCACCGCAACAGTGCTAGAGGAGAGGAGATTTGATCTGAAGAAGGAGAAGAACACCACCTCATCCTTCGATGATCCCCAAACTCTCCATCATCAACTCCACCATAATTCCCACTTTTACTGAGGGAGAGCGATTAATACTTGTAAGATTAGGTTTGAACCTCTATTCTATGTTGGCATGTACTTGATTTGATCTCAGCGATATTGTGGCTCACTACGGTAAAGTTGAGATGATTTCCATTTGCAATATGATTATGTCTTTGATCAGTCTTTTTCTCATGTGTGAGTAAATCCCCATATGCATGGGAGATGTAGGGGATCGGTGACTTGTGTTGTGCCTCCTATATTTTCATCTATTTGTGATTGTTGTCGTGATTATTATATTGTGAGAATGACTATTTATGTTTCCTAATGCTTGTTGACCAATTTAAGATCTTGGATAACATGATCTTGAGATCTCATAGCTATGAACTTGTTTACTAGTGAATCGGCGACCCGAGTGAGACAACTGATATCAAAGAGGAGCTAGTACAACTCGGGGATAACAAGGAACCATCAAGTTTGAATCCTTGATCTGGTCAGAAGACCTTAATTGATGTACTGACCATTACTATGGTAACAAACGGACATATCATTAGGATTGGGAAAAATCTACCAAGAGGACTCCTAATTAGTATATGGGTTGCTTGCCTACTCAAATATGAATAAGAAGTATCACACTCACTCATCTCATTTTTATCCACTTGGAACATTCACTATCACCATGAACCGTTTCTCTCCGCGCTTAACTTCTTACCCGCAGGAATCCTGAACAACTCCTCTATTATTACTTTCATGTTAATTACGTACAGTACCATTCATTACTTCTATTATCTATCTCACTCATCCATTTCCACTCTTGACACTTGTAGTTAATGCACTCAAGAAAACTAGACACCTGGGTGCGACAGAAATGCCTCAGAAGACTTCCCTAAGCTCCTGTTGGAATCGATATAAAACTGGAATTTTTACTTCCACGAAAACATGATCTAACGAACACGTGCTCTTACAGGCCATCAAGCTATTTCTGGCGCCGTTTGTCGGGGAGCTAAGTGCTAAGTGTTT